>CM077001.1:6771178-8021178 GCA_039090855.1 Macrothele yani
GATAATGTATTGTTAGTTGTTATTTACTCTTTCAAAATGTCATTTGATTTCCTTTTAATGTTTTACATTCTAGGAATTGTAATGCTCATTATATGTGCAGATTTTCTAGCCTTCCAAATTCTACTGATTTGCTATTTTTTTCTTTTAATAGGGCAGACCTTTAGAATTTGTTAATCAAGATGATCAGAGCAGGAGGTGGTTGAATGAATTTCGTATGAAAGCTTTGGCAATACCAATTAGTTTGCAAACAGTAGATCGTAAGTTTCTTTTAATTCAGTTTTAGATGTGAAAATTTTTCAGAATCAGACGAACAGTTGCATTTATTTTATTCAGTTTCCTATGTGACATGGTGTTTAAACAGAAAGGTGATTTGTGCGGCATCTGTGGTGATTCAGCAAATGTTTCTGCAATGTGTTTTGGATTTTAAAGTGAAATATCCTGTTACTAATTGCTTTTCTTTTTATTATTATTTTATATAGGCTATTCAAATATCAACCTCCGGTGGGCTGTGAAGAAAACAAGCAATGAGAACAAAATATTTTATTGTATACAAAACATATTTACAGGTCTGGGCTGCTTCTCAACATAGTCCCCCCTAAATTGAGACACTTATTGTATCAGTGCACAAGTTTTTGTGTCCCTGCACCAAAGAAGGTTGCTGTGTGGGAGCTCAGCCATGATTGGGCACCATTCTTCAATTCCTCATTGTCATTGAAGCCCTGCAATCCCAACAAGGTTTTCATGTGGTTGAAGATGCTCGGTGCCAGGTCCGTGCTATACGGAGCGTAGTTGAACACCTCCTAATCAAACTGCTCCAGCAGCACCCGTGTGCATTCAGCTTGTGTGGCCACATGTTGTCATGGAACAGCACAATGCCTGACATCAGCATTCCTCTCCATTTGTTCTGAAGTGCCCTGCACAATTTTCTTAATGTTTCTCAGTACTTGTCTGCCACTATTGTGGTTCCTGGTTCCATGAAGTCAGTCAGATGCACTCCTTTCCAATTCCAGAAAATGATTGTCATCAGCATTTTCTGTGAAAATGTTTGTCATCAGCATTTTCTGTGAAAATGTTTGTTTGCACTTTTGGAGCTTGTTTAGTGAATGTGTATACATCCACTGCTTTGACTGCTCTTTGCATTCGATATTCATGAATTGGACCCACGTTTCATCACCTGTCACAATATTGTCATGAAATGCATCCCCAACTTTGCTGTAATGCTACAAGAATGTCAAAGCTGATCCCATTCTCTGCATTTTGTTCACATCGGTAAGCATTTTTGGCACCCATCTGGCACAGAACTTATGGTAGCCAGCTTAGCCTACCTGTAATGATCTCATACAAAACAATTCGAGAAATTTGGAGAAAATCTCATGACAGCTCTGATATTGTGAAGCGAGGTCTTTCACACACTTTTTGGTCAACACTTTAAACAAGTTCATCAGTGACCACAGATCATTGACCTTGACCCCTTCATCATGCACGTCTGTTCGTCCATCTCTATATTTTCTACACTGCTCTCCCACACATCCTTCACTCATAAAGTTCAGACTGCGCACTCTTCTTATTCACTGATGAATTTCTGTTGCACTTTTCCCTTCAGCATGAAAAAAATGTATAACAGTGCAAATTTCACAACTGGCAGGAGCATTGGTTGCAGCACACATGTTTACTCATCTATATGACACTGAGAACTGGTGCCAGATGGCCGATCGCATGGTGTGTGGAGAGGGCAAGCATCACATGATGCTGTGGCACATGTATGAGCTGGCTACTATGCTTACATTACATGGTACATTGCAGCAGATGTTAAAATCCAAATAGTCCTTGTATTATTATTATTATTATTATTATTATTATTATTATTATTATTATTATAGTCTCCTATATTCGAAATATATGAAGCACAGCCTATGACAATCAAATATAAACAACAAAATTATCATTGTCTGGTGGTGTTGAGCTGATACGAATTTCCACCGAGACCTAGGTACCAGTCATGAATCGGCGTAAAATATATGATGTCCCAAGTAAAGCTGTCTTCTGCAGTTCTCTAGGTGGTATATCAGAAATCTGCAATTTTTCAAAATGATTCATAAAATTTTTTGACATTGTTCCAAGTGCCCTGGTGACAATGGGGAACTATTGTTGTGTGTTTAGTCCATAATCGGGTAACTTCTATGGCCAGGTCTCTATATTTAGTCATTTTTTCCAGTTCTTTTTCATCGACTGGCATCTCCAGGAATCACTATATCAATTATCCAGACTTTCCGATTTTCTGTGACTGTTATGTTGGTGTATTATGCTCTATGTGTCAATCAGTTTGAATTCAAAAATCCCGCAAGATCTTGACTTGATCATTTTCTATGACTTTCTCAGCCTGATGTTCCCATGAGTTTTTCGATGCTAGCAGATTGTGCTTTCTGCATAATGACCAGTGAACCAATTTTGCAATCCTGTCATGTCTAGCTTTGTAATATGTCTGTGCAATTTTGCTACATTCACATTATAAGATGAGACACAGTTTCATCTTTTTCTTCACAAAGTCAACACTTTGAACTATCACTGACTTTCTGGATGGATTTTAGCCTTCATAACATTTGTTTGCAATGCCTGTTCTTGATTATTATTATTATTATTATTATTATTATTATTATTATTATTATTTGTAACATCATAATACATCTTTGTTCTGAAAATTTCCTGAAAGTGCATCACAGCTGAGTATTCATGCTCATGTAGCAAAAAAAAAAAAACCTTTCCTTCTTTCCTTTTGAATATTACTACCAGGGGCCAAGTGTGGTAGTAGCCGGTTCATTACTGGAAACAGTTTTAAATAAATGCATATAATATGTTCAAATAGAAGAGAGTATGAACTGTAAGTTATGTATGAAGTTGGTTATTCCATATTGACTCTCTAGCTTGCCTCATGAAGGAGCACGTTTCATCAACAAAGCACACATTGGCATTTATTGTACTGGTGACAAAATACTGTTAGCTTTGGGAGCTGCTACTGTGCACAAATCAGAAGGGAAACTGGAAAGACAAGTGACTGCAGGTCACGCTACATTTGCTGAATGTTACCAGTCGCTAGTTGGTTACACAATGTTTCATAAGTTGTGAATTTTCTTTTTCTTTCATTTCAGTGCTTTTCTTGAAGCTACCTACCACAAGACAAAATTTTTATTATTCCCTAATGGGTTATTTTTATTTATTTCTACCTTCAAGTTGTATTTGAAACAATTGGAATGAAAAGGTAGATCTTCATCAAACCCTTTGAATGCAAGTGTCAAGATTAAGTGTGACAGTGTGGTTGCAGGTTTGCTGAATTTTCAGTTTTTCACCAGAAATACGATGAAGAAAAGGAAATAGGTGAAAAAGGCAGAACCACTCCTTTGCTGAAAATATTAAAAAGAAATCTAAAAATGTAGTCAGCCACTTTTCACAATCTTTAGTATTTTGTGGCTCTTTATTTATGAAAAGCAAACAGACTTTACTATTGGCCATAACTTATATTTTTCCAGAAACAAATGCTTGTACAAAAATTGATGTGCACCATTTTCACAGTTTCAGAGTATGAAAACTACACATTGAAACATAATTCTGTAGTTGAATTGATTTGGTTTGGAAAAAATTTAATGACAATTTGTTTGAGCTCAACATTTCAGAAGAACATTGAGAAACACAGACAAAGCAGTAAAAAATAATTGGTATTTTTTTTGATCATCCAAATCAGCACAATTTTGTTCCTAGGCAAGCAAGATTGGACTATTCAGAGACCATTGTGAAGCTGAAAATTCTCAGAATAGCAGTAACTACTTTTCTAATAATGTGCAGTTACAACATAGGGTTTCTGTACTATCCTCCAAAATAATGTACAGGGAATTTTTTTTAAAGAAAATGATGAAATTCTTAACAAGAAGGTAATCTCTCTCTCTCTCTCTCTCTCTCTCTCTCTCTCTCTCTCTCTCTCTCTCTCTCTCTCTCTCTCTCTCTCTCTCTCGCACGCACGCACGCACGCCTTTCTTTGTCCATTTTGAGTGTCTTTGGAAAATGATCACTGCAGCTCTGGTGTTTAAAATATGTGGTTGTGCAAAAGTGTGGTCATTATTTACATCATCATAACCACAATTCACACCAGCCATGTGGTGGTGTAAATAATGACTATAACACTTATTTGTTATGCATTCAAATTGTTTTTTAATCGTAAATCAGTATTTTTAAATAAAGTTTCGAAAAAAAAAAAATTTGAAATGTTGATACAGAAGGCTAATGTCATGAAAGTGATAAAACATGCATAAAATAGTGAATTTCTTACACATGTAGTTAAGCAAGTCAATAAATAATACACAATCAAAAACTTACAGATTTGTTATTGAAAGTATCTGACACGTGATTCTAAAAAGCCCTTAGAAGTAGCAAGATAGAAGATTTGTACACTATACAAAAGAAGAAAAAGAAAAGTGTTAGGCTGCACAGTTAGCTGGCTACATGCCAGAAAGAAGGAACAGAACACCAAAACCAAGAGATACCACCACCAATGGGCAACATTCTAGGCATCAGCAACTACTCCCACATCCCCCAGAGTATGACTGAAACATACATGGGAACTTGCTTCACATAGAACAAAACTGTAACTCCTTTCTTTTCACTTAAACACACCACTGTACCCACCATAATTCAACCCATCCTGCCTGAGGCACAGTTTCTTTAGCAATTTTCTGTGTCCCAATCGTATCCCTTTTGCTGAAATACCAAAGGAACTATGTAAATTCCTAAAGGACAGAGTGTCTATTAGATGTCCTTCAGGATTGAATGGGATATCCATTAACCACTGCTGAGAGGTTCCGTTGTTCAGAGGTTATCCTTAATGTTACGACGTATAATCCAAAGCAGCTGTTTTGTGCCAACTAAAACTTGCCATTGCTCTGGGGTGTCCATTAGTAAAGATTTCACTGTATAATAAAATGTTAAATGTCCATATTCAAACACCATATATTATTATATGTGTTGGTATGTTTTCTGTGTAAATCCTTGTTTTAATGAAATTGTCACACATTTTTTTCAGCTCATCGATATTCGTGCCTTATCATTCCACATTCACCTGGTGCTGTGTCTGATCTTGTAGACGATAAAGATTTGGGCCAAATATTGAAGCATTTTGTACAAGAAAAAAGTAAGCTGTTTACATGTGTACCCTGCTATGTATATGAAAAGTTGCAACACATACAATCTATTTAACTGATTTTTTTAGTCTGACTGTTTTAATTTTCAGTCATAACCATTTACTTTTATAAACTTCAAAGAAAATTTTCATCAGTAATGTCAGTTGTAGATTCATAATACCCCAGAAATTGATAGTCTGCCTCTCTATCCATCTTTCAGAATGATGAAACTTTAATTTGATACCAAACATAAATGGAATGATATTGAATAAACCACTGTAAAAATTTAGTTATCTGTACCATAAATTACAGATTTCAGTTGTAATATTATATTTTGGTATCAGAGGTAGTATTGCAATCACAGTTTATATGGGATTAGAATTACAAAGTGGTGTAAATGCTGTGAAGACTATCTGTATATCCATGTATTTAAACACTGATAAATGGTAATCATCTAAATGCTTCAATTTATGATGCTAGTAAAAAAGTGTGTAACTTACCAGATTCTGAAATGTTATCACCTTCTAACTGAAACAACTCCCTTTGATATCTCATCTAAAGTTATTCTCTACTTTTCCAGGGAAAAAAATGCATTTTTATCTGATTGTACTGAAGTGATGCAGAAATTTGCATTTGACTGCAGCATTTAAAAACTAATAGGATTAAAGTTAATACTGGCACATGAAAAAAAAAATATAGTGAAATGTTGCTATTCTCAAGAGTTATGCTTCAGACAATCCACACAAAGGATGAACACAATGTACAAGTGAAAGGACATTATATGAAAATGGAGATTGATTCCCAACCTGTAAGGCAAAAGAACTTCTGTCATTATTTGTGGTATCTTTTCAGAAATATATTATTTCTTGTGCAGGGGACAGGTGTGACATTACGGGTGGGCTGGGGTGGGTTTCAGCCTTCCCAACTTTTCTTTGAGCCCACCCTTTAGCTCCCCTCCCCAAATATTTAAGCCGTTAGAACATATGGCTGGTGCAAGCGTTGAAGATTTTAAGGATAAATCAACCACTTTTATTAGTTTTCAGTTACCATAAATTGGTAGCCACCTTTCTCTGTCTCACTCATACATTTGCAGTACAACCCAGCACACATATCATGTACACATGGGTGTGAACACATGCTGTAAATGATTCCATGATCATGGGCCAGTAAATGCATACACAGTGTGGCAATTAAGTAATGAGGCTGATTTTTAAAAATAAATCCCGGTGAAATGCACTGGTCAGGAATGCAGAGTTTTTTTTATCAGTCATTTATCAGCTATGCGATGGCAACAGTATTTGTGCAAGAGTTGTGCAGTTAATTTTGTGGTAGAACATTGTCACAGCTCTGTCATGGAGCAGAGAGCAAATATCTGGTTCTGTTTGAAAATTGGTAAAACTGCATCTGAGGCAATTGAATTCTTGCATGATGTGTATGTGGGCTAAGCGCCTATTTTGTTAAAAATATTCAGATGGCATGCATGTTTCAAGGATGGGTGGGAAGATTTGGAAAATGACAAAATACATGGATGCCTGACTTCAGTGTGCACGTCTGAACTCATTGAGAATGCTCGCAAATGGATAAAAAGTGACCATTGTGTGACCTTGAGGATGCTGGAATGTAAGCTTGGTGTTAATAAAGAGATGATTCATCAAATTAGTGCAAGATTTGGGCTCCTTTTGTTCTGCATCCTTTGTTAGATGACCAGAAACAGGCATGAGAAACATGCATCCTAAAGACTGCAAACAATGCAAAAAATTTTCAAAGGCATTGTGGCAAGTGACAAAACACAGTGTCTTCATTATGATTCTGAAATGATGCACAGAATACTCAGTGAAAGTCGCCACAGTTACCTAAAGAAAAGAAGAGCAGGTTACAGAAATCCCAAACCAAGACAGTGCTTGTGTGCTTTTACAATGGCAAGGGAATTCTGCATCACGAGTTTGTTCCTGAAGGTAAGTTACTCATCCATTTTGGAATGATTGTGAAAGAGGATTGTTCATGTCTGACCTGAATACAAAAACAAGCAATGGTTCCTTCATGATAATGCAACGGCTCACACAGCAGTCAGCGTACAACAATTTCTGGCATGAAAACAAGTGCATGTATTCAACCATCACCCCCTATTCTCCAAATTTGTCACCGTGTGACTACTTTGTATTTCCTAAATTAAAGCTGCCTTTTAAAAGAAAAGTTTTTCAAGACATTGGGGACATACAAAGAATTGTGACATCAGCTCTTCACTTCATACCAAAAGATGACCTCTGCAAGTCCTTCTTTTCATTGTCATTCCTCCTGTGTCTGAATTAACACAGGAGGAATGTATTTTGAATAAAATATATTCATGTAAGTTTCCTGCTTTTTCATTTTTATAAAAAATCAATATCATTAATCGCAGCACTGTGTAATTATTGCTGACCTCACAAAATGAGTAATACCTTTCTGTTTTCTTTAGATATTTCCTCTACCTTCTTTTTCTCAGTAGGCATGTTAACAGTCCATTTCTTTCTTTCTTTCATTCTTTTTTTTTTTTTTTTGTAAGACATTGTCTTAAATATGACAGTGCTTTACAAAAATAAAGTAATTATCAATGAAAATTTTGTAGCAGAAGCCACCAGTGGTGTAGGTCACAGCATATTATTGACTGAAAATGTAAAAAAGATCTTGCTTTGTGTGTGTGTGTGTGTGTCAGCAATGCTTATGTTTTGAGTATTCATAACTGGTTACCATACAAGTATGTGAATCTGGGGTCCCTTTAGGTGTACTGGATTTTTTTTTATTTCATGTTATCCCTTTACCTGTTATTTTTGTCTTTTGAAAAGCAGTGATTTTCAAATTAAGATATCTCTTCTTGTATTTAACAGCAATTCAGGAGTGTTTACCACAGCAATTTGCAAAATACAATATAGCAAAAATATTCATAATTGCACCACAATTCTATGTGTATCAGATACTATAAGGGTATTTAATTTGCATAGCATGTTTTTTAAAGACGCAAAAGCTTTTCTTCATATTCCTATTTGCAGAGAGAACATTCTACTCTTTTTCAAAAGATCAAAGGTCACAGTTTTTTTTATGCGATATGTCTCAATATGTTCATTTTGCTTTCTTTTCATTAAAAAATACCAAAGTATAAGATGTGCAGACTGCTCTTTTGGAATTTCATAATTTCACAGAGCAAATTCCATTTAGCATGTTCATCGGCTGTTCCACAAGATACATATGATGTTTATATTCAAGTTTTTAGTGAAAACAAGGAATTTAAACTGTCACCTTTTGTTAGCTGTCAAATAACATCTCTTACTTGATTGGCAGCTTCTGAGCATATTAGTCCCAAGAAAAACAGTTGCTCAAAGAGTGTTTTTCCCAGTAGATTATTAAAAATATTAGCTATGTTTTTCTGTTTTTTCTGCATCTGGTTTAATAATTATTCCTCTTTTAAAAACAATCCTTTATGTCAGCAGGTTTGATTCTTGTGATTATCTTTTTACTTTAGATGAAGTGGATTAATAAATTGTTATCTGGGTGTATTATTTTAATAATGTGTTGTTCTTAGTTTGTATGAGGTTTGTTCAGAAAGTACTAAGGCCATATGTATAACTCAAAATGAAAAATACAAGCTTATTGAACGTATCTTCTTTATAATCCCCTTCTGAGTTAATGCTGTGATTCCAGCATTTCTGCCACTTTTTAAAGCACATTTGGAGTCTTTTTTGGGGCCATTTACAGCTCCTGTATCACATTATCGATAATGCTTTCTACATTCCCCAATATTTGTTCCTTAAGAGATATTTTCAATTTGGGAAACAAAAAGAAGTCCCAGATGGCTAAGTCTGGTGAATAAGGTTGGTAAGATTTGGTATTTGGACAGCAACTCATGGATGGACAATGCTGAATGTGTAGGTGCATTATTATTCTGCAACAACCAGGATTGAGACTCATTGTTGTGGCTGTTTGGGCTAAAATTTTTTACCTGCAGTCTTTTCAAAACTTTTTCGCAATAAGTCTGGTTCACATTCCGCCTGGTCAGAGCATATTTACAGGGCACCACATCTTTTTAACATCAAAGAAAACAGGCAACATTACTTTAACATTTAGTTTCACTCCGTAGGCTTCTAAGGATCAAGGAGAAGTTTTTATCGCCCTTTCAGAGGATTGTGATTTTATTTCAGGTTCATAGCCATAAACTCAGGACTCTTCACCTGGGGCAATATTTTCCATGAAGTGCAGGTCCATTGCTGCATATGCTTTAAGGTTCTGGAAAACTTCAACATGGTGCTCCTTTCAATCATGTGTGAGAAGCCTGGGCACAAACTTTGGTGTCACTTTCACATTTCCAAATCCTGCATCAAAGTTACATGAATTCTCAACTGTTTCAGTTTTACTTGACCCTTCCCAAACAGTCAACTGTCTGTTACTCCTGATTACTTCATTCACACAAGCAATGGAATTATCTGTTCTTAAAGTTGATGGGTGTCCAGAGTGTGGGCCATCTTCAATCAAAGTTTGGCCTGCATTAAATCTTGTAAGCCATTCAAAAGTTTTTAAAAAAGCTTAAAGCAGGGGTGAACAAAACTACATTCCATGAGCCAAGTAAGGCTTATAAATAGGCTCAAAGGTGGCATGCCACATTATACAAAATGTGAGAATAAATTAGGTTCTTATTTCTTGTCATTCAGAAATATTGTTTTTCTGGAATGTGAAACACTAGCACCGCACACCACCGTATCACACCAACCTTCTCGATATTCAGCACCACACCGTTTCTTCACTGCTTAGTGGCAGACCAGTCTGTTTAACACAGATGTCTTGATGTGCCTCCCTAGTACATCACCAAGGACTTCAAAACAGTTAGTTTGTCTTGAAAAGCAATTGCAAACAGAATCGAAGCCATTGAAACCAGGGGCAGATTGGGTCAATGAAACCAAACCGAGAATTTAGTCTTGTGGTCCACTACAGAAATACTGTACATACCCACAAGGGAACACCTCATAAATTCCCTCATGAAAATAATTCTGTTAACTCCTGGATGAAACAAAACTGTTGAAATATGCATTGCAGAACTAATTCAGACATGAACAAATTTTAACAGCAATTTAAGAGTGAAAGAATTTTAAAAATCCACTCATGATTTAATGTAGCATCAAACTATGCTCAAAACAGGATGTTACACCAGATAATTATATTTATTTTGTCACTGATTGTCTAATGCACAATGGCATTTGCACCACCTTCTTGAATAGATGTCTTGTTTTTAAGTTACCCATTATTTTGACTCATGAACTACCGTTTTGATCCTTGAACCAGTACTGGTAAGTTGTTTGTTTTAACATAAATGTTGGTAGGACATGAATTTTGGAACATATCTGTTGGAGAATTGCTTTGTGTTCTATGTTTGTACATGGATAAGGGTGTGGAAATGATGGACCATTAAAATTTTTACTAGTGCCTTCCCCAAGATTACAAAAGGAGGGTATGGCCTACCAATGTCAGCTTGGCTCCAAGTCCAATGGCCTGCGCTTAACTGCAGTTTGCTTAATTTATTTATAGCATCATGCTTTGTCTGGCAGCAAATGTTTCTCTGAAGTAGAGGGAATTTTGCTTTGTCATTTTAGAACAAATGATCAACATATATATAGATAGAAGGAAATATCAATTTTTTTAAAGACAATAACGTTTTAGACAAATAATATAAAGCTCAAATGAAGTTAATGATTCTTAAATACCAAAATAATTAGTCATTCTTCCCTGACAATGTGGATACAAGAAATAGTGGGCCATTTCTCAAGTGGTCCATTGAGAACCATCCCAGTGGGCATATCTGCCTTTGATTGAAACTTATTGTCACAGCTGCAAATAAGAATTGATCAATTAAAATTTTGTTCTGTAACAGTGAACAAAAGCAGTTACAGTAGAACATCAATTATCTATAGTAATTGGGGAAGCTAGAGCCAGGGGTAATTGAAAAATATGGTTAATCCAAATTGTGTTTTAATGAGTTAAACACATAAAAAACCTATAAAAACATAAAATAAATATTCTTGTAGTATATAAATACAAAACTGAACATTTAAAATCTTATTTAGGTAGAAAATATGAATTTTGTTTGTTTCCTTTGCAGCATTATTTTTTGTTTTATTTTTCTTGTGCATCCACAAATTTGTAATACTTCAATGTAATCAACATCCTCTTGACTTTCCACAAATTTAAGCAGTGTCTCTGCAGCTGCTATGGCTTCATTGCAACTTACTTTGTAAGCTGGTTGTAGTTCCTTATAATCTTTCTCATCAAGAGAAACACTTGTAGTGTTTAACAGACAGAACAATCAGGAATAAATTCGTAATATACTTGACTGCACACTCTGTCAGCAGAACGAGAAACTGCAACAAAGATGACAAGTGATTTCTGCTAGAAGGATGATGCAATATTGTTTAATTATGATGCAATGTTATTTAAAATACTCAGTAATGATTTCTATTATTTTGTGAATGCACTTGCATATAGGATTAAAAAAACAATGAGATTTGTATGTACTTCATAGGACTGTAGTTAATCTGACTCCACAGATGATTGAGCCCCTGATAATCATCCTTTTGCTGTATTTCTCAAGACTTCAGAATTGGAGTTCTATAAGAGCCTGCTGAGATAAAGTTTTCCAAATCTGATTTGTTACTTCTGGATTTTCATCTGGCATCTCTTCTAAGAATCACTGCTTCTCAAATGGAGCGAGAATATGAAAAATTAGTGAAAACTTATGAATGGAATATGGGATTACACCATGCAACACAAATTTTGAACATGTGAATCCGTTTTTTGGTGTAAATATGACATGGGTGGTAAGTCAGCTAATATCCGCAAACTTGAAAATTTCGTCATCCTGGAGCGGGAATTGAACCTGCGTCTCCCAGATAGCGCCCGAGTATGCTAACCACTACACCACCCAGAACAACCAAGTTTCAAGTTTCCGATTAATTTGAATATAACCATCACAGTATTCACTAGTCAAAGCAACCGGCATTCATGTTTAGCAAATCTGGAGGTTCAGAATTCTATCCCGTGATTGCCTGGAGGAGCAGATAAATCATGAATGGAATACGGGATTGCACCGTACAATACAAATTTATACAATACAAACCACAGGATAGAATTATTAACCTCCAAATTCGCTAAACTTGAATGTCAGTTGCTTCGACTAGCGAATCCTGTGATAATTGTATTCAAAATAATCGGAAACTTGAAACTTGGTTGTTCTGGGTGGTGTAGTGGTTAGCATACTCGGGCACAAACCGGGAGACGTGGGTTCGATTCCTGCTCCAGGTTGATGACATTTTCAAGTTTTCGGATATTAGCTGACTTACCATCCATGTCATATTTACACCAAAAAACGGATTCACGTCTTCAAAATTTGTATTGGTTGAAACTCAGTCGCAGTTCCACTCATCACACAAAAAATAAATACAAACCAGGTGTGTATGTAATAATTTAAAAATATTATTCTACACATCAAGCTCAACTGAAAACAGTAATTTTACTGAAAACTTTTAATGCATTTTTTTTTTTATTAAAAAGGTCTGGCCCACTTTGTATTTTACTTTTTAGTGTGGCCCATCAATAAAAAAGTTTGCCTATGGCTTAAAGCTTCTTCTCCAAATATTATTTGCAACATTTCAAGTGCTTCCAAGGGAGTTTTCCCAAGTTTTAGATAAAACTTGAAGCACACTCACTGCTTGTTCACATCAACCATTGTAAAATCTGCCAAACCACTAAAAGACAACACTCAACATTGTAAGAGGTGAGAGCAGAAGCAGGTGCAGACCTGAAACTATGTATGCATTGATGGTGAAGCTAGCCCTTCACCATCAATGCATCTTGTCCTTCATGGGAATATAGATTTTGTTGAAAATATTTGTGTTGAGGTAATATCAAAGCAACTGATTGGAATCTAGAGGAAAGACTTGACAACAATAACAGATACTTCCAGTAGAAAAACTACTCTGTATTAAAAATATATAGCTGTAGAAATCTGAAGAAGTATATTAGAAAATCATTTTGTCAAGAAGGTGTTTATCTTGTTGTAACATTCTTTTTTGGAGCTGTGTTACTTATTTTCATGGTTTGGTTACAGAACCTATATGTGCCATTGGAATGGGAGTAGCTGGATTGTTCTCTGCTGCAGAAGAAGATTATATTTGGCTTTTTCATCGATATTGTATGACATCGGTGAGTAGCACATTGAAAATGCTCGTCTAAACATTCATTAGTGACTGCTGGAGTGTATTTCTGAATGCACTTGTACTGATGCATTTAAAACAGTAAACAACTAATGGGAGCTTTCAAACTTGTGAGATACAGTTCAAATGCTCTTATACTTATTTAAATTTTGCAAAGCGATGGGTTTGCCTCCTCGGGGCGCTCCATGGTAACAATGTCACACACAACAGCAACTAGGCCTCTGTGAATCTTTTAGAGGTGCAAGCTAGTTCTGTGTGACATTGGCAAAAAGACCTCAACTCATTGGGTTTTGTTCCAGAATCCTTAGGTTGAATGCCCAACTGGAACCCTCAGCTGTGGGCTAATCCCCCACACTGATGTACTTACCAGATTAAAAAGACAAAAAGAAATATTAAGAATGACTCAAGTGTGGGATATGGTGGACCTACCACACTTGAAAAGGACGGTCCACCACGGAATCGACCTGGACTTTCTAAACGGCATATGAGAAAGAGATCTCGACTGAGTGAATGTAAGATTGGTGTATGGAATACTAGAGGTATAAATGGCAAGATGAGTGAGGTGATTGAGGAGATGAATAAGTATAGACTGGATGTGCTGTGTGTAAGTGAAACCAAAAGAAGGAAATTGGGGTAGAAGAAGTGAATGGCACGGTGAGTGTGTGGTCTGGAGTATTGGATAATATGAGAGGACAGGCTGGTGTAGGTGTGATTTTAAGTGAAAAGATGAAGAACAACTTGATTCATTATAGTTGCATAAGTGAGAGAATTCTCTGGATTTGTTTGAAAGTGAAACTTCAGAGAATTGTAATTGTTGTAGTGTATGCTCCTTGTGACTCGGAACCTTCTGATAAGAAAAAGATTTCTGGAATGAGCTAAAAGCTGTTTTGAGCCAGTTTGATGCTAAAGAAAAAGTTATAATAGCAGGGGATTTCAATGCTAGAGTAGGTGTGCAGAATGCAATTTCTGACAATGTTCTGGGTAGGTTTAATGATCCTTGTGTGAATGATAATGGTGAAAGATTAATTGAACTCTGCATTGAGAATGGTTTGTGTGTATCTAATACATTTTTCAACCACAAGTATATACACACATATACTTGGGAAAATCGTACTCTTGGTCAAAAGAGTGTGATAGATTTTGTTGTTTATGACCAGCGTTTGAAACACTTAGTTGTTGACACCCGTGTGATGAGAGGTGCGGATGTTGGTTCTGATCATTACTTGGTAGTGTCATGAGTGAAACTTAATGTTGGTTGGAGGAAAAGGAATAGGAAGAGACCCAGGATAGAAAGAATAAAGGTTGATAGGCTCCTTGAAGATCATCAGCGGTACTCTGACTTACTCAGAGAACGACTGAAGGATCTGAAATCTTGTGAGAGGGATGTAGAAAAGAAGTGGGAATGTTTTAAGAACTGTGTTGTCACTGCTGCTAAAGAGGTCTGTGGCACCACAATAGTGGGTAACAATAGAGGTGATGCTTGGTGGAATAGTGAGATTGATGAGGCAGTAAAGAAAAAGAAGGAAGCCTATTTGGGGATGTTGCAAGGTAGAGTCTCTGTGGATGAAAATCACTGTAAGAAGCATGAAGCTGCTAAGCTGGTTCGCCACAGTAAGGCAAAAGATAGGAAGGAGAAAGTGGAAAGGCATGAACTGGCTTTTTGGAAAGATAGAAAGTTCTTCTGGAAATACACGAGACTCCGGAAAAATAGGGGAAACAAAGTTGTAAGTTGTGTGAAGAATGAGATCGGGGAAATGATATGGGAGCCCAATGAGTTAGGTGAAAGATGGGGTGAATACTTCTGTGAGTTATTAGATCAGGAGAGCAAAAATGATTCTGAGACAGATGCAGATGATGTCACAATGAGGGAAAAAAGCACAGGAGGGATCTCAAGAGAAGAAGTGTGTAAAGCTCTAAAATCTCTTCAGAATGGTAAGGCTCCAGGAGTTGATGGCATAACTGCAGTGATGTTGAAGTATGGTGGTGACTCTATAATTGACTGGTTAACTTTAATTTGCCAGTTGTGCTGGGAGTTAGGAATGGTCCCTCGGGATTGGAAGGATGCTATTATTGTTCCTTTGTATAAGGGAAAAGGTGATCAGACTGATTGCAAGAACTATCGTGGTATTAGCCTACTGAGTGTGCCAGGGAAAGTGTTTGGTAAGGTTGTTATTGAAAAAGTACGGGGTCTTACATCATTTAAAGTGTGGGATGTTCAGAGTGGTTTTATGCCTGGTAAAGGCTGCACTAACCAGATTTTTGCATTGCGCATGATGATTGAAAAGTATCTGGCTGTTGGGAAGAAAGTTTTTACTGCCTTCATAGATTTAGAGAAAGCTTATGACCGAGTGAATAGGACACTTTTGTGGAAGGTATTGAATGAATATGGTTTTACTGGGAATCTACTTAATAGTGTAAAAGCCATGTATGCTGGTAGTAGAGCTTGTGTACGAGTGAATGGTGTTTTATCAAAATGGTTTCCATTGGTGCAGGAGTTAGACAAGGTTGTGTAATGTCACCATGGCTGTTTAATATATTTATGGACACATGCATGCGTGATGCCAAAATAGATAATAGTGGTTTATGTCTTGGTGATATCCGTGTGTGCAGATTGCTGTATGCTGATGACACTGTCCTGTTGGCAGAGAGCAAAAGTGAGTTGCAGAGTATGTTGACTCGGATGCACAAAGTTTGCATGAAATTCAAACTGAGTATAAATCAGGGAAAACCCAAAGTTATGGTGTTTGAGAGAGGAATGGGTAGCACTGAATTTAATGTAAGTATAAATGGCACTGTGATTGAACAGGTGAGTGAGTTTGTGTATTTAGGAAGCATGTTTGACAGAGAGAACAAGTTGGATGGTGAAATCAGTAGGCGAGTGAATTCTTCTTTGAAAGTCATAGCTGCTCTGGGAGGTTTTCACAGGAATGATGGGTTCTCTAGAGGGTCCCGCATGGCTGTGTATCAAACAGTAATTGTTCCTACTCTGATGTATGGCAGTGAAACCTGGGTACTACAGAAGAAGCATAGGAGTCGTTTGTGTGCTGGAGAAATGCGTTACTTACGTGGGGTTTGTGGTAAGACACGATCTGATTGTGTGAGGAATGAAGATGTATTGCAGTTGTGTGATGTAAAGCAAAATGTTGTTAGCAAGGTGGAGACCAATATGCTTTGGTGGTTTGGCCATGTTGAAAGAATGAGTGATGAAATGCTTACTAAGAAAATATTTTCAACCCAAGTGGCAGGAAGGAAAGGCAGAGGAAGGCCAAGAAAGACATGGGTGGATCAGATTCAGGAGTGTCTGCATGAGAAAAAGATTATGAGTATGAAGTATAAAAGATCTTGTGTAAGGCGTGTAATGGATATCAGTGAAGCACGAGTTGTATGTCAAGATCGCTGTAAATGGCGAAGTTTGATACGACAACAATAAGTAAAATATCTGGAAGTTTGTATTCCTTTTTGGAGCTAACCTCTGAATCTCAGAGAACAGCTTAGTGATATGTATGTATGTATGTATGTACTAATGGGAGCTTTCAAACTTGTGAGATACAGTTCAAATGCTCTTCTACTTATTTAAATTTTGCAAAATGACTTTAGCAAAATGAATTTATCATAATCACAAATGTCCTTCTTTACTGTTTTATTCCTAATTGTTATGTGTTGCTCTCCATTTCTCTCAATTTATGAATTTGAATATTTCTCAGTATGTGTGCTTTTTAAATGCCTTTAATTATGTACAACACAATGAGCTTGCATCTGAGTTTTAGGAAACTCCATGTTTGTGGACAAGAACGACTCATGTAAACACTCTGGGAAAATTGCAATGAGTGAGGTGTCTTTATAGTAAAGATCTTAATATTTAGAAAGGGAAGTATTCAGAGTTTGAGGACTAGTCCCTGTTATTGGGTAAAGTACAGAAGGCAGTTGGACAACATGCATTCATCTCCATCATCACTGACACCATTTATAGGCCTTGCAGAGGGTAGGAGTCAGATGTGATCTTAACTGTTACTTTTAAATATTATGAGAAAACTATTGTAAGGTTATTTTTATCTTTATTATATTGGTTTTATGACCTTAGGTTTTCTCTTTTGCCCAATTTAGTATGAAATGGCATTCCATGCAGATGACTATGTCCCTAGGCATTGAGGAAGATGGCAGATCACTAGCATTTTTCTGAGGCAATTCCTACGTAGGTCATTTCAGAAGTTTTGCACACTGGGCAGGCGCTTCTCGTTGGATGATGCAATCACTCCAATCATTGTGCCAGTTGTGAGTCTGACTTTAGTATACAAAGTTGTGTCTATGTTTCCTGGCTAATTTGTTCCTGTTCCAAAAAATTCTGCCTAGAAATGGAGGAAGAAAGTGAGTCAGATCAGATCTTGCGTAGCGACCAGCAATACTTTATTAAAATTGAAGCTTTGCGAGGAAAATCCCCTACCAACATTCATAAAGCTTTGTGTGAAGTTTGTGGGGTTAGTGTAGTAGATCGCAGCACAGTGTCATGGTGGGCATCTCATTTCTGCCAAGGTTGCAAAAGCATCGGAGATGACCCAAGAAGCAGCAGGCCATCAGATGCAATGGACGGCACTTCTGTGGTTATCGTCAACAGCATTTTAGAAGAAGGTCGACGGAAAACATTTGAAGAGATTGCATATGAAGCAAACATGTCTACCGTTTCGGTTTTTCAGAATCCTAACTAAAAAATAAATTACAGAAGAGAAAAAAGTGGCTGTCAAATGGGTTCCGCATAATCTGAGTGAAGAACAACAAGCAGTTCGCAAAGGGATTGCAGAAGAATTGCTTCAGCGGTATGAGACAGAAGACGAGCAGTTTTTGGACAGAATTCTGGCTATGGAAGAAACGTGGAATCGAGATTTTGAACCAGAACTGAAATCTCAGTCCGCTCAGTGGAAACATCCAAATTCACCTTGCCAGAAAAATTCTGCCGTCCGCAATCAAAGGTTAAGCTGATGACAATTATGGCCTATGACAAGGTTGGAGTGATAGCAACAGACAGAGTGCCTGAGGGGACCGCTGTAACAGCAGAATACTACAGAAGGTTTCTGCAAAATGTTTTACGCCCAAAGATTCGCCAAAGAAGGCCCAACATGCTCAAAGCTGGAGTCATCAATTTGCATGACAATGCGAGGCTGCGTGTTGCCTGTACAGTAAGAGACATTCAAGAAAAGTATGGATGGGAATTGCTTCCCCACGCGCCATACAGTACTGATATGAGCCCACCAGACTATGACTTGTTCCCAAAACTGAAGAAGCCACTCCACGGGAAATGATTCAGGATGTTTCTAACGAGGTGACCCGAGTAATCCAACTCCTCAACAATGGAGGTGTCCTGACTGGAATACAAGACTTGCCCAAATGTTGGGCCACTGTCATAAAGAAACATGGATATTACTTTGAAGGCCTGTAAAAGTATGTTGTGAAATAAATTCGTTTTTTAGGAGATAACCCACAGTGTGCAAAACTTTTGAAGTGACCCTCGTATTATGCAACAAATGCTGATCTCGAAGGTGCAGAGTTCTTCACAAAGAGCTGTAAGCCATGTAGAAGAGAAGCAAATACTTTTCAGGGGACAATGAGTCTGCATAAGATCAGTGACATAGCCAGGATTTCATTTCAGGAGAGGTCTGGGAACCTATATATATATATATATATATATACTGAAGTGCCAGAAAAACTGGTACAGATGAGCTTATGCAAAATACATAGCAACATCACCTATGCGCATACTCGGTTGCGTCCGCCAGTGCGTATATAAAGCGATAGACATCCTTGCCAGCTGTCAGAGCTGTTTTCGGCATGAGAATGACAAGTAATAACGATTTAAGTGATTTTCAACACGGTGTCGTAGTTGGCGCTCGTGAGATGGGCCATAGTATTTCGGAGGTAGAAACGAAGTTCGGATTTTCACGGACGACCATTGCAAGGATGTACCGTGACTACAAGAATTCCGGAAAAACCTCCAACCTACGATACCAGTGGGGCCGTAAAAAGACATTGGGTGAACGTGACCATCGTCAGCTGTCAAGAATCATTTCATGCGATAGGCGTGCAACACTCGTGCAGGTATCATCGGAATTCAATGCTGGAGCCTCAACAAGCATCAGCGTACGGACTGTGCAATTTACCCTGCATGATATGGGCTTTGAGAGCAGACGCCCAACTCGAGTCCCCTTGATGGGTGCACGACACAGAGCTACGCGCCTCGCTTGGGCATGGCAACACAGCCACTGGACACTTGATGACTGGAAACAAGTAGCCTGGTCTGACGAGTCGCGTTTCCAACTGTATCGGGCAGATGGAAGGATTCGTGTGTGGCGCAAACCCCATGAAGCCATGGATCCTGCCTGTCACCAGGGAACTGTACCGGCTGGGGGGGGGGGATCTGTAATGGTATGGGGTGTGTTTAGCTGGACTTCACTGGGACCCCTGGTATGTCTACAAACGTCTGTGACCGGCCAACGCTATGTGCACATCCTTTCTGACAAGGTACACCCGTTCATGTCCTGCACTCATGCTGATGGGTTGAGCCTGTTCCAACAGGGCAATGCACCTCCACACAAGTGTCAGGATGCCACATTACGGTTAGAGGAGTATTCATCTGAGTTTGGGGTGTTGTCATTCCCACCCAAGTCCCCAGATCTGAACGTGCTAGAACACATTTGGGATGCCATGCGACGTGCTATCGAACACAGAAATCCGAGACCTCAGAATACACCCGAATTGTGGAACGCTCTGCAGGAAGTACGGTGTGCATTGCCTACACCATATTTCCAGAAGCTAGTGGAGTCCATGCCCCATCGAATTTCTGCAGTCCTGCGCTCCCGTGGGGGACCTACCAAGTATTAGACTGGTGTACCAGTTTTTCTGGCACTTCAGTGTATTTCATCATCATCATCATTGTCAACCATTATCAATCCACTGCTGGACGAAGGTCTCCCCAAGTTTCCTCCACAACGGTCTGTCTTGTGCCAGTCTCCTCCATGTCACCCCTGCATACTTTCGAATTTCATCCACCCATCTCCCATGTGGTCTTCTTCTGGGTCTTTTCCTGTCCCTTGGAATCCAATCTAAAATTTCGGCTGTCCATCGATGATCTGTCCTTCTGGCAGTATGTCCAGCCCATTGCCATTTCAGGGATTTAACTCTGATCATGATGTCTTCCACTCTTGTCATTTTTCGGATCCACGTGTTCCTCTTCTTATCTCTCCTGGTTATACCAAGCATGCACCTCTCCATGCTGCTTTGAGTTGTCTGCAGCCTTTGTATGTCTCTTTTAGTTAAGGTCCACGTCTCTGCACCATACGTAAGCACTGGAAGGATGCATTGATCAAACACTTTTCTTTTAAGACATAATGGCATATTGCTCTTGAAAATTATGCTGTTTCTTCCAAAAGCTCTCCAGGCAAGTTTTGTACGCCGATTAATTTCTTCATCAATGTGACCCTCACTTGATATCTGCTGTCCAAGATAAACGTACGTGTCTGTTATCTCCAGCTTTTCTCCATCAATCGATAAATCTTCATTTCTTGTAAAAGCATTGAACATCACTTTTGTCTTCTGAAAGTTCATTTTTAATCCCACTTCTTTACTCTTGTCAGCAAGTTCCTGGATCATACTCTGCAGCTCTGATGGGGTAGTTGCAAAAATGACTACGTCATCAGCAAAACGAAGGTGGGTTAGATAATCTCCATTAATCTTTATCCCCTTGTTTTCCCAGCTCAGCGACTGAAAAACACCCTCCAATGTGGCATTAAAGAGCTTCGGAGATATGGTGTCACCTTGTCTCACTCCCTTTCCAATTTTTACGTGTGTTGTATTTTCAAACAGCCTAATCTTTGCACTTGCATTTTCATAGATGTTATTAATAATATTAATGTACGCATCTTCAATACCGCAGGTTTTCAGAGCCATTGTAACTGCTGATGGTTTCACCGAATCAAAGGCTTTTTCATAATCGATAAAAGCCATGCACAATGGAAGTTCATATTCCCTCGCTCTTTCAATTAGTTCTCTCAGCACGTGGATATGATCTATTGTGCTGTAGCCACTCCTGAATCCAGCTTGTTCTCTCGGTTGAGCCATGTCCAGTGTTACCTTCAAGCGGTGTGAAAGAACTTTAGTGAAGATTTTATAAACTACTGATAGGAGGCTGATAGGTCTGTAGTTTCCGAGATCCTCAATGTCACCTTTATATATACATATATAATTGATAAACAAACATATATATTGTGAATTAATGAAGACATGGCAAATCCTAGTGAAAAATTATTGTAGTTAATTGTGCATTACGGGGATTACTAGCATATAAGTTTTCACTTTGTCAAATTTTCGGGTTGTACCCCAACCCTTTTTCAGGACTGAGTAAGATAGAAGGTGCTGCCACTCAAGTGGTAATGTCATACCGCAATGTTCGTTAATCATGTAACCTCTTCTTCTCTCAATGTGTAGACTTTCTTCAAGTTTCCGTTTTAGATACTGTTGTTGGTGTGCAAGAATTTTTAAAGAATCCCAGTTCATTGAATGTCCAGTACTTTGTACATGCTTATCTAGGCCTGTCTTGCTTATAATGCTCTTAATTGCGGCTTTGTGTTCAGCTACACGGGTGCGGAGTTGTCTTCAAGTTTCTCCTACATATATGTTACCACAATTGCAGTTTACACTGTAGATAACTCCTCCTTGTAATAGCATGTTATTTTCTTTTTGTTTAAACTGAGGAAATTTTTATTTTATTTTATTGTGTAAGTGAGAAGCAAGACTAATATGGAAGAGAACTCCCGATAATAGAACATCCATTACTTGCAAGTCTTGATGTAATTTCAATGTATACAAATATTAACCTGGACCTCCTGATAGAATTTCTAGCGGATGACTTGGCAGAAAAGATAATGTTCCTAGATCATGATAAAGAAAAACTCATAGGACTTTATGAACTGCTGTTATTTTCTTTCAAACATAACTTTTTTCAATTTCAAGAGAAATACTACAAACAGACTTCTGGCTTGGCTATGGGTTCACCGCTATCTCCTTTTCTAGCTAACTATTATTTGGGCAAGCTAGAAGAAAGAATAATACTCCCACAGCCATCATTGTTCTGCCTTTACGTTAGATATATGGATGACATCCTGATAATAGTAGACCAAGAAGAAAAATCTCTGCTAATAGACATACTTAACCTATTCAACAACCTAGATGACTCTCTTAAATTCACCCTGGAAGTGCAGCAAGAAAATAGCCTCAATTTCCTAGATCTAACACTCTCTGCCGTAGAAGGAAAAATCTCTACATCACTTTATAAAACACCTACTAATACTCAAAAAAACAATCATACCATCCATCCATCCTACATTAAATATTACATAGCTGCACAGTTCCTAGAAAAAATAGAAACTTTAGATTCTGCAGTAACTTCCAAAGAAATCCATAAAAAAGAATTAAAGAAGATGCTGACACATAACAATTACCTGAAAAATTGGATAGAAAATTTTTTTAAAGAGATAAAAGCTAAGTCAAGCCATAAACAATCTGATAAAAACATTAAACTCACTAGAAGAATAACTTACCGTAAAGGGTTGTTTGAAAGGCTGCAGAGAATTTGCCTTAACTTCCATATTCGTCTTCCTCACTTACACAATAAAATAAAATAAAAATTCCTCAGTTTAAACAAAAAGAAAATAACATGCAACTACAATAAGGAGTTATCTACAGTGTAAACTGCAATTGTGGTAACATATATGTAGGAGAAACTTGAAGACAACTCCGCACCCGTGTAGCTGAACACAAAGCCGCAATTAAGAACATTACAAGCAAGACAGGCCTAGATAAGCATGTACAAAGTACTGGACATTCAATGAACTGGGATTCTTTAAAAATTCTTGCACACCAACAACACTATCTAAAATGGAAACTTGAAGAAAGTCTACACATTGAGAGAAGAAGAGGTTCCATGATTAACGAACATTGCGGTATGACATTACCACTTGAGTGGCAGCACCTTCTATCTTAGTCAGTCCTGAAGAAGGGTTGGGATACAACCCGAAAATTTGACAAAGTGAAAACTTATATGCTAGTAATCCCCGTAATGCACAATTAACTACAATAAAACATATGTAATTATTTAAAGATATAATAAGGAATTTTGAATTGAATTTACCAGAAGTAATTGAAGTTCAATTGGTTTATTTTATATTACCTAACATGTATGCAATTCATGTTTTATTCTGTAATTATTATTTAGACACTTCTCATCGCTGTAAAAGCATTTTATTGGAGAGCAAAGGGGGAATACCTTGGGCTAAGAGGTATTACATTTATGACTTCGTCTGCACTAAGAGCAGTGTCTGAATGCACTGAAAGAAGAGTCAAACTATCCAGTCATTTGTATCCAGTTTCTTTTCATAAAATGGATTTAACTCTTATCATCATCAAAAAGGATCGTTTATTTGCCATTGAGACAGGATGCTAGTCCAGAAGTTTTAATAGCCTCTGAATACTTAGGTAGAATTCTTATTCACATGAGCAACAAGAGCTATAGTGATGTCAGTGGGTATTCATTTTTCTGGTGTCTCTTTCCATTTCCATTTTGCACATAACATAAAATATTCTGACCACTGTTGTACCAACAGATTTTTTAAAACAAGGCTCTCAGTGATGCAATAAATTAACTTTGTCCAGTAATTCATTGTAGTTCCTACTGCACAGATACTTTTGTGTTTGCACACAAGTAGAGAAAGATAGAAACAGGAGAAGACAACACCCATAAAAATGATCATTGAAAAGATGCTGAATGTGTAACATAATGTATATTCAACTTCAGTTATATGCAATAACTACCGCTAACCTGATTAACCTTTAAGATTACTTGAGAAGGAAAACAGTGCATGAACTGTATATAAATTATCTCATAAGAAGTACATTTTTTTAATGATAAAAAAATACTGCAGGTGAAAATTTTCGGGAGGGCGGGGTGCAGACCTCTAGGATCCTCCTCTGAGTTATGTCCTGCATAAGATTTATGGAAATTATATATATTTTTATTTTTTTTCTCATACGGAAGTACGAGATTTTTTATTTTGAAATTGTGGGCTATTTAGGTATAATCCTGTATTTTCTAGTTGTGCTAAAAGCATTAGCATGCTTCAGGGCACTTTAAGTTTCAGAACATGGATGTATGGATATATTTAATTTTAGTTTAATGCCACTATTCATTTTACCTAATAGCTTTATATATTCTCATGTTAACTTGGTATGTCTATTTATGACTTTAGAGTGTATGTTCAAGCTGCTTGACCTTTGCTACAAAATTGCACCAATTCGAACATAGTATGTCAGCTTGTAAGGCAACCAACCCACTTAATTGTTGGATTTTAGGTTAGGGGTTGTCACAGAAGCTAAAATTTCTCTGTAGCCAGATTTCTTTTCTGTATTTTTGTGGCCTTTTTAATATTGGTTGTGTTCTACCCAGTTCCTGCAGTATACCATTAATTTGATTCCCTAATTATATATTTTGAGCTCAGTTCTTATACTGTCTTAAACTGGAGGTGCAAGTTGTGAAATTTTCAAATGTATTTTGAGAATTTTTTTGTATGCTTTGTTCATATATAATTGTTGAATATGTATGTTGAGCTAAATAACTTTAAAATTAGTTTTAAACTTTTCTATGATAAACTGTCCTCAGTTGGACCCTGCTGCCATACTGAAGTTTAGGATTACATTCATTGTCAACCAATCAAAATAGTACTTTGAATAGTGCTATGGCTGAGAATATGTAAAGGATTCAAATCTTAATGCCACTTCTCATATTTTTAGGGACACTCAAGCCTGATTACACCCCTCCCCCCACACGCGCAGGTAGATAAATGGGCAGATGCATGCACATATCCGTGTATGTGTGCAAAATCAATTTGCTAGACAATTCTGTGCCATAGTATTTCTTCCTGCCTCTGTATTTCTCCAGAATATTCAAGTATGACATTGTCAAATGTGAATGAACTATTTCAATACAAAGTTGGACTTAAATGGTTCAGCCTCTTAAAATTATGTCTGATCAGTAAAAATATTCAGTCTAGTAGAATAATTTCTTATCAAAAGGTTGTTTGCCATGAACAAAGAAAAAAATGTTTGACTCGTTTTTTTTTTTTTTTTTTTTTTTTGTTTTTTTGTTGTTTAGGTCACCGGATATGTTATTGATGGACCCTCTCACAAGGAAAGTGTGAGAAAATACATTTCTCATTTTTACAGAATGTATACCTGTTTCAATGTGTATTTTCACTGCACACATATAGACTATACAAATTATTATTTTGTATTGTTATATTATGCGGTGCTTCCTTTAAAATAGTCTTTTTCTGAGTTTAATCTATTAAAAGCTTTGGTTTTCAGGGATTTAACAATTGCTAATGTGGATAGTAGACACACACATGTGCGTGCATGCACGCATTGGCCACTTAATTAGCTCCACATCTCTTTTTCCATGAAATAGGCTGCTCTGTTATTAGCAGCATCATATGTCCATGCTATGTTATTTATACCTGATACCAGGTATCTCTGGGTATTGTGTATGTGGATAACAGCAGAATAGTTGGCAAGACAAAAGATTTAAGCAACTTTTAATCCAAATGGCTGTGTAGGAATGTGAAATCGTTCCTACTGTGATGTACATCAGTAAAACCTGGTTACTGCAGAAGAGGCATAGAAGTTGTTTGTGTTCTAGAGAGATGTGTAACTTATGGGTGGCGGTGGGGTGACATGTTCTGATCATGTGAAGAATGATGATGTGTTGCAGATGTCTAATGTGAAGCAAAATATTGTTTGTTAGGAGGAAACAAATATTCTGTGGTAATTTGGCCATGTTAAAAGAACCAGTGATGAGATGCTTCCTAAGAGAATTTATGTAGCCCAAGTGGCAGGAAAAAGAAAAGTAGAAGGAGGTGAAAGAAATCATGGGAGGACAAGATTCAGGAATGTCTGCATGAGTAAAATATAATGAGTATGAAATACAAAAGGTCTTGTATTAGGCATATGATGGATGCCAGTGAAGCTTAAATTCTGTGCCGAGATTGCTGTAAATGAAAACTTTCGATACATCAACAGAGAGTAAATAAAATCTAGCACCATCAATTTTGAATTTTAATCTGGCAGATGAGCTTTCTTTGAGGAGATAACTTGTGAATCTCAGAGAGCAATTAGTGATATGTATGTATGTATGTATGTATGTATGTATGTATGTATGTATGTATGTATGTATGTATGTATGCATGTATGTATGTATGTATGCATGTATGTATGTATGTATGTATGCATGTATGTATGTATGTATGTATGTATGTATGTATGTATGTATGTATGTATGGTAGGGTAGCCACACATATTGATCTGAGTACTTTCAAAACAGTAACTGTTTTGCAGATTTACAGAATAGTCAACAACAGTTGGTTGTGACAATGGCAGTCAAAGTTCATGACTCATCACCTGCAGCCATGAATGAGGTGCGTAATTAACCACCTAAACTGACACAGTGCTGTCAATGAAAAGTAAAAATCATTTTGTTTAGTGATCAAAAGAACACAGAAACTGGAGAGTAGAAAAATCAAAAAATGGCAGTTCCCAGGATGGCTGGTCAGAAAGCACATCACTGTTACTGAAAAATCACTGTTATTGTTATGACCAGTGACTCAAAGTAAAAGTTTCAAAATCACTGTTAAGGTGTCACAGTTTTGGTGTTGGTATCCATCATGTTCTAAGAAAGATCTCTCATCTGCTGGGAAGTTTTATTCTGAGGACTGTTGACCACTCAAGATGAGCTGAGAGGGATCATTATCACCCTAATCCCACTGAAGTAAATGGTGTGGATGTGAGGATGGTGGCAGTGCTAGTCTAGCTTTGCAATATAGAGGAACAACACCTCCCCCCTTCCCCATTTACTATTCAGCTTCTGTCTAAGTGATTCTCTGCTGTGTTCTTTCTTCATATTGTACCCCTCACAAATTCTTATCACCATCTAAAGTCACAGTTACTTCTGTGGAACTGTCATTGTCATCATTGTGACAGGAAAAGCACTGTTAAGCTCACCTCTAGTTCCCAGTTTTCTTACTATTTTGTGTTGATTGCATGAATCCTTGAATCCATCTTGCTTGGAATCAGAGTGGTGGTGGTGTAATAATGTGGGAAATGTTTTAATGGCACTCACAGGGCTACTTGATACCAGTGATACAATGTTTGAAGACCATACTGTATCTTGATATTCATCTGTGAATAAATTCTTAATCAGAATAATGCTCCATTTCACCAGAAAGGAGTTGTCAGGATTATGACATTGACTGCAGCTTACCACAGTGGCCTTTCCAATTGCCAGATCTTGATTTAACAGAGAACTTTCAGAATGGTACAGAACAAACCATTTGGAAATGAGTCTCACCAACAGACAATTTATGATAATATGGGAAGCTGTGGCTTAATATGGAGCAGCATTACCATGGAATGTTTTAGATATATCATTGAATCCATGACTTGAAGTACATATGCAGACTGCTCTAATGGCAAAAAAGAGCTACTCATGATTAGGCAGGTGTACCTAATAAAGTATATATTTATAAGTAATAATATTTCTCAGGATGTTAGTAATGTCCTGAGAAATATTATAAAAGGCATATATTTATGAGTAATAATATTTCTCAGGACATTACTAACATCCTGAGAAATATTATAAAAGTCATATATTTATGAGTAATAATATTTCTCATGGCATTACTAATTTAACACTGTTAGTCTTTAAATGCATTGTATATTCTCATAAGCACTATATTGTATTTTATGAAATAAAGAAATTGAGTAACTAGCATCAGTGAATGTATCAAATGCATATATCCTTTTTTCTCCCTGTCTTTTTGTTTAAATTAGTCAGTTTTCTAGAATGGGACATAATAAATAATTTGCTTAATTTGTCAGACTGATATATTTTATATTGGCAAAAAAAGTTATTTTGGCAATTGTTTTTAAATACCCAGCTGTAGCAGTGGCGGCGGAACCGCACGGGCCACCAGGGCCCGGGCCCGGTCAGCAATGTCAGCCAAGATTCCTATTTTTATTATTTTTTAATTTGACATATGACCGATTGTTGAGCTCCCACCAGGGGAGCTCAACAATCGACAAAGCCTTAGAAAGTTCCTCTGGAAAAGTGGTTGGGTGGTCCTAATCCCCAACAAAGCTCCTTAGGCATTGTTTTTCTTCTCTTTGTTGCGGGAAGGTAGAGGGTGCACCATGATTCGAAATTTCGGGTCTGGTCAACGAACTTCAGTTTCCGCCGCCCCTGAGCTGTAGTAATGCACAATTCACATTACATTTCTATTAGGGGTATGCAAAAGTTTCCACCACCCCTGCTAGCAGGCGCTGTAGGGGCCTAACCGGCCGGTGACCCATGCTCTCAGTTTGTACATGAAGCCAAGTATGGCGGTCGATAAAGTTCATTTGTGGCGCTGTTTGTTATTCATGTTTAATTTAGGGAAAAGTGTGAGTGAAGCATACGGTTCAATATGTCAGGTGTATGGAGAAACGGTTGGGGGGAGCAGACATGTGGAGAATGGTTTGCCAAGTTTAAGGAAGGTGATCTAAGCTGGGAATACAAGCCACATGCAAGTAGATTACAGGAACTCTCGGGCGAGGAGATAGAATCACTGTTGCAACTGTTGCAAGAGGATGCCGCACAATCGACCACACAACTGGCGAAACATTTGAAAGTGGCTCAATCAATGGTGGCATGGTGTCTACAGGCCTTGGGGAAGATCTAGAAGATTGGTAAGTGGGTTCCGCATACTTTAACAGAGCATAATATTGGTCAATGATTGGGCATCTGCATGTCGTTTCTAAAGAGGTTTCAAGGGAAGATTTTCTTGTGGAATGTTGTCACTGGAGATGAAAAATGGGTCTATTGCGACAGTTCCTTACGTAAACGATCCTGGGTCAACCCAGGCCAGCCATCAACATCCACTGTAAAACAGGATATCCACGGGGAAAAGGTGATGTGTTTGTGATGGGATATGCATGGAATGCTGTACTTTGAACTGTTGAAACTAAGAGAAACAATCACTGCACAACGATATCGCAATCAGTTGATAAAACTGAATGCCGCAATTGAGCAAAAACACCCATGGACAGGTAAAGAATGCCGCCCAGTCATCCTGTTACACAATAATGCCAGACTATATGTCGGTGCTACCATGAAATCAACCCTTGAACAGTTACACTGGGAGGTTTTACCATACCTGGCTTACTCCCCGGACATTGCACCCTTTGTTTCACTCTATGCAACATGCCCTAATCCAACAGTGGTTCACCACAGTTCCAAAGGGGGAAATTTCATCACTGCATTCTTCAGCTCAAAACCCGAGTCTTTCTATCACAGGGGCATTCATTTGTTGCCTGAAAATGGCAAAAGGTCATTGATGCTAATTGCCATTATCATCATCATCATCATCATCATCATCATCATCATTGTCAACCATTATCAATCCACTGCTGGACGAAGGTCTCCCCAAGTTTCCTCCAGAACGGTCTGTCTGGTGCCAGTCTCCTCCATGTCACTCCCGCATACTTTCGAATGCCGTCCACCCATCTCCCATGTGGTCTTCTTCTGTGTCTTTTCCTGTCCCTTGGAATCCAATCTAAAATTTCGGCTGTCCATCGATGGTCTGTCCTTCTGGCAGTATGTCCAGCCCATTGCCATTTCAGGGATTTAACTCGGATCATGATGTCTTCCACTCTTGTCATTTTTCGGATCCACGAGTTCCTCTTCTTATCTCTCCTGGTTATACCAAGCATGCACCTGTCCATGCTTTTTTGAGTTGTCTGCAGCCTTTGTATGTCTCTTTTAGCTAAGGTCCACGTCTCTGCACCATACGTAAGCACTGGAAGGATGCATTGATCAAATACTTTTCTTTTAAGACTTAATGGCATATTGCTCTTAAAAATTATGCTGTTTCTTCCAAAAGCTGTCCAGGCAAGTTTTATACGCCGATTTATTTCTTCATCAATGTGACATATATCGTTGAATAAATGTGTACTGGTTTCCTGATTGTCCCTGTCTCCTTTCTCCTTTAAACGGTGGAAACTTTTGCATACCCTAATATATTTCCTTAGAAGAACATTCTTATCAAATGGGCCATGTAAATTGCTATTGAGCTTGCATCGAACAGCATCTTACATTTTTCTTCCTGAAAGAATCCATGAGAATGTTTCTGAAGTTTTGCTTCAGTTAACATGTCAGTGCAGTTTTATCATATGTGACTTTAACTTTCGAAAATTTACCTGTTTTGTTTTTATCATTTTAGATTTCATTATTTGAACTTGTTCGTTGGCCAGAATTTGATGATCTTCCAGTAGTTCCTGAAGATGTAATTAAAGACCGAGGTGCTCTTTATAGCTGTAAGTTTATGTTTTGTGTTCTTGAAGTGTTGTGTTATGTTTGTGAGGGATTTTGAATTAATAATTATAAAACTGTGTCTGATCATTTGTGCTTTTTTTATGCTGGTGGTGGATTACTTTCAAAAACTACAGATACATACAATATCATATCAAAGTAAAGGTAAAAGTAGACCACACTTTGTTGTGTTACAAGATTATAACTTTGAAAAAGCTTATAACTTGGGAGCTTTCTACCTTAGCGTACATCTTCTTCACATCAAATGGAAAACAAGATTGATTTCCAGATGCTAAGTTTAAATGTGTATTATAGTTTTTGTTGCCAGAATCTAGAATAGTGGTAGGTACGAAAGGTAGAGGAAGGCCAAGGAAATCATGGGAGGATCAGATTTAGGAATGTCTGCATGTGAAAGATAATAAGTATGAAGTACAAAGGGTCTTGTGTGGGACTTGTGATGGATATCAGTAAAGTTCAAGTTTTGCACCAAAGTCACAGTAAATGGAGATGCCTGATGCATCAATAATAAGCGAAATCTAATTCCATCAGTTTTAAACTTTAATCTGTCAGATGAGCTTTTTCTGTGAAGCTAACCTCTTAAGCTCAGAGAATAGCTTAGTGATATGAGTGACTGCTCAGATCTGTGACATGTATATCATAGAATTTTATATGTTTGAGCAAATACTGAGAGTTTGTCCTTACTGCTGTAATCCAGCTGAGAAAAATTTAGAAAAGATTCTCCTTACATATTCCAGTATTGGCATCTATAACTGGCGGTTGTCTTTTACCATGTTTCTTTAATGTTTAAGCCTTGGCCTTACCACATTGGACTGCATCACACTGATCATATAGCCCAAAATTTCTACTAGTGTGTTTCATCCAAGTGTGTGTCATGTGTTCAATGGACATTGGACCAACCTTGCAGTATAAGCATTTTCCCTTCAATGTATCCCCCATTATTTAATGCCAGTGCATTTGACTTAGAAAGCTGCATGATTTCTTACCTATGGTGTGGTTGCCACTTGAATGCAATTGAGCCATAGTTGTGTGATTGCAGAGTGCAGTGTAATTAATGCTGGATCATAGTGGACTAGGCATTAATTAACCTAGCAGTTTGTTGTTAACCTTTAACCCATCCAGGTATTCACCTCAGTGGGGCTGTCTCTGATCTATATTTTTATTGCCAGTCAGTATGTTCTGTTACTTCCAGTCTATCATTGACTTATTTTTCAGCCTAATTAACTCCTGCTCAGTGGCAGTAGATTGCAGTATGATGCCTCTCAAATAAGAGTTAGCTGCTACTAAGTAGTGCAAAACATCTGCTGGCCTGTGAAGGAGAACTCATATAAAGTAGCAATTTGATTATCAGGAGGTCACAGTTCAAGAGCACATTAAAATTTTAGCTCACAAATTTTTGCTAGATGCTATAACAGTTTTTTTTTTTTTAGGAGAAGAAGTACGCTAGGGGTCATACAAATAAGTTTTTTTCTTCCTCCAGTGAACTGTATTGCCCTTATATAGCAGAAAATCATTTTTCTACATCTTGTGCTTTATACTCTGTGACATGAGTCTTATGCCACAAACTCACCAATATTACGGTGAAAACAAAAAGTTTGCATTACAGTCTGTAAAAGTAGAAATGTCAATGGCTTAGTTTTTTGATCCACCATGAAAAAAATTATGCTATATGACTATTCCTTCTGGCTGGCCAGTGTCTAGAATTGGCATCTCAGTCACACTGAGTAATTACATCAACTATTAAAATGTGTGTATGTGGATGATTGGAGTACATAAAGCTGTTATTTCACTTGGATGTTTTGTTTTGTTTTGTTCTGAAGAATGTTTTTCTTGTCTTTAATATGACATTTTGTGTCAGCAATCAGCATTAGTTTCCTTAAACTGTCCACAATCTTTTTTTCTTTTTTTTTTTTTTTTTTTGACTTAGGACTACATCTAACTCTGCAGATAGTATGGGGCGACTTACGGCCAACCGCCTGTGACAAAAATAGGTCCTAATTGAAATCATTATGGCATTAAAAATACGTGCTGCTCACTAATCGTGTTAGCATATTTGTAGATAGCCTGGAGTCCAATTCATATATTGTGCAGTACATCAGGCGTGCAACTCACCCTTCGCTTCCTGTGCGTGGGGGAGATTATGCAATATCTGGGTGTGCTGCCACATTTAACTCAGTCTATCTTCACAACCGTGAGCACAACATGACTGTGTGTGGTATCGTTTTAAAGCTCTCGATGAGATCTATTCAAATATGTGAAGAACATTCAACAGCGGTTTGAACAGAAGATTTTAAAATTGTTTTCTTATGAACCGGTGAACACTTTTGACAATATCGTGGCTTATCTGGACAACCGTGAGTGCAAAACGACTGTGCATGGTATCATTTTAAAGCTCTCGACAAGATGAATTTAAATATATAAAGAACATACCGCAGTGGTTTAAACTAAAATTTAAAAAAATTGTTTTTGCGTGAATGGGTTAACATTTTCAACAATGTCATGGAATTGGCAGAATGAACCCAAGCAAAAGCGGAGAAAATCAAAACAAGAGGCAAGAGCATGTGATGAGGAATGTAAGCTCAAGTAGACAGAGCACCACGTTGCGTAATTTGTGTATCGATCTACTTCGTGTTCGCAATGTATGCAGCATTATTTGTAAAAATTATGTAAGCTACTTTTCATGTTATACACCTGTGGTGACTATAGCAAATTAAATAAGTGCTTTGAAACCATACTCATCTGGCTCATTTCACATCTTCGATCTGCGAGTCATAGCCCTATGTTCCAAACTGACCGCTCAATCAGAACTGAACCTACCTGGTTTGTTTTGTTTTTTTTTTGGGGGGGGTCCAGTCTTAGTCTTAAAAATTATTGCTATGCATGTATGTAAAGATTAGAAAATAAGTTTTTCACATGCCTTGTTTATAGACTGTTTCTCTATATTACATGTTGTGATTGTTCATTCACCAACGTACTCAGATCTAGTAAATGAACAATCATTTGGACTTTGCAAAGTATAATTAGTCCTTGTTGCTGTATGTCACAAAGTCCCCCAAGCAAGCCAGTGAGTGAAAGCACCAAAACATTGTAGGTTCAGATATTTAGGGAATTGCAAGTGGGACATGTCTCACATGAAGAACTTAACCTGAAGAAAGGCCAAAAAGTATTGTGATGTTTACAGTGTTAGTAAAGACAGCATTCCTAAGCCAAACTCAGAGAACAAATATTGTACATAGACTTTCTTTTCATATGTAACACTAATGAAATACAATGAACAATTTTTTATTGTTTTTGTTTTCTGTATCACATGCCTGCCATCTTTTGGATATAGCAAATAAATAAAAAAATGATGATGTTGTTTCATACGTGTCACAAAGTCAGCATGAATAATTGGCAGAAAAAGTTAATGTATGAAAAACATTCGTACAGTGCTTATTCAAAGACAAATATAGGAATTAATTTTAGAATTATATTACACTAATTTTAATATTTTGTAAGCCAATGGTACTGCAATCATTTGCCAGTTTGATTTTGGTAAATTACACAAAGCACAAAAAGCATTTCTTTCCATAACTGTCATTAATGTAACTAAAACAAACAAACAAACCCTGTGGCAAACCAATTAAAAGTGTAAAGTCAGTAATATATGGATATTCATATTGATTGGAGAATTCCCTATAATCCCCGTACCCCATCAAATAATTTGCAATTTAAAATGAGGAGAGTGACAAAACCAACATTAAGTGGTAGATGTCTTTTTTCTTTTTTTTTTTTTAATCTTTTCAAGTTATTAGATATGTCTTTACAAACTTCCATTCTTAGGTAATGATTTCTTCCTTTTTAGCTAGTGAGCCAAATGAGATCCATGTTGTGGTGGACAGACATCTAGTGACTGGTCAAAATGAGCCTTCTACATTAACTGCTGTTCAGAATCTAATTCTGCTATGCAATCAAAAACAAGCACGCAAGGATAGGCACCTTTTATAAATATTGCAGCTATATTTTTGTATTATAACCAACATTTAGTAAACTTATTAAAGATAAAAATATTTGCAAATTATAGTTCCATTTTGCAGAAATATTCTTTTTCTATTTTTAGATTATGTTTTCACTAAAAGTGTGAACAACATGCACAGTTGCAGCAAAAGTTTTCAAACTGATGCAACTTAGAATAATGTGAACATAGCTGCTAACTGTGATAACCTCCTTCAGAATAATTTTGCTGGGCATGTGCATTTTTATTTTAATGAGCTTTTCAGTTTTAGAAGTGTGGTGTAAATGACATTTGTTTTTCCAAATGGCATTTAACATGTTCTTTGTGCTTTGTTGCACTGCTGTCATTTTAGGGTGACTAATTCTAGGAAATTGTAAAGAAGTTTGTCAGAGTTGAATAGAAGGATAGAAAGCAGTTTAATAACACATGTCTGTTATTCCACATGTGTTTCTTTTCTACTTCTGGGAAGTTACTATTTATCTTTTGAACTAGATAATATTTTTCATGTAAACAGTTCTCGACTGTATATAAATCTGTAATCACATGTACAATCGTACATACTACCTTTACATCATTAAACTGCAAAGCCAACAAACTCATAGGTGGGTAATGGTACTATTGTGGTCACTGTAAGTATTTATTCCCCTGTGTACAGTTTAATACCAAATTTCCATGAGAAAGGTATGGTGCCCCACAGGGGTGCAGTCTTGAAAGAAGAAGTGGCCTGGCACTCCATAGACTGGCCCAGGCATTATCGACTCCAGCAGGCATGCGGGGGTGGGGGGGCATGAATGTTTAATCAAATATATTTATTTATTTAGTGTCTGGTACCCACTTCACCTGAGGTCGTTTCGGCAAACAAAAGTTCTACGAATTTATGTATAGCCACTATGAAAAAACAAATAATAATTAGAGAGAGAGAACATGAAGAAGAAGAAAGAGATAAAACTTAGTTAAGATCATTTGCGTTAAAAAAATGTCGATTTCGATGGGCGACAGTTGAATAAATAAATTTACCGATTCAGTTAGGTAAAATGTAGCCTGGTGCCACCAGGTCTTGAAAAAAGAGAACTGGTGGTGCCAGGCCTTAAATGTACCCCTGGTTTACAGCATTTGGTTTTAGTAGGCCACCTGACCTACGACAATTACCATTTTACCCCACATGACCTACGACAAATTATCTTTTATTACATTTTTTGTACAGCAATTTTTAAATATTTTTTCCACATTTATTTGAGAATGGTTCAAATGTCAGCTCAGATTTAATGATTTGATTCTAAACATTTAAAAATTCCTTTAAATTTTAAATGCATTCATAAATAATTGCCAGTGAGCAAAGTCATTACACTTTTTATGTACATATTGTTCTATAATATATATTCAACTCATAAATCTTTATGAATAAATAAATTCAAAATTTTATTAAGTACTTTTGGGTTTTCATTTGAGCCCTGTCATCACAAGATGTCACAACAGGTGAGGCAAAGTTGATGATGTGTTCCCTAAGATGGCTGCTGGTTGAGTTTCAAAGGTGTTATAATACTGTTGATTAGTTGGTTCATCAACTATGATGCTGGTAGCATTTCTGATGTTGTTGTCATTGCTTCATTTTCTTTTTTCAGTTTAATTTTATTCTCTACCAACAGTTTACATGGCTAAGGGAGTTCTTCACTATTTATGGTGTTGGATGATAGATCATTATGTTTTTGAATAGTCACTGTTTCAACACATCTGATTTGTAATTTATGTTTGTACTATATCATGTAATTTTTAGATCAAGCTCAAAATTGGCATGTGGACAAAACTATATTAATGATATCAGAACTTCTCCTTTATTCCAGAGTCTTATATGTTGGTATTGCAGGTGTTTAAATACATTTCTTGTACTACTAACATTGATCATTACTTTATTTTGGTTGGTGTTGCTGACAGTGGATATAGAGAATATACTCCTGTTTTCTCTCTGATAATTGTTTAACAAAAAACATGAAGAACTCAGGGGCACCGATTTCACCAAATAATTGGGGGGGCATGAAGAGATCAGACAGAGGAGGGGCATGTCTCTCCCATTGTCAGAAAGAAAAGAAAATAAAGAGCAAAAGGATAAACTGTGCGATTTGACGTATGTTTTAAAACGCAATTGTAGTTGTTCATCAGCCAATGAACAAGGAACAGAAATATTCTTTTGCTAAATATTAATTTAAAAAATAAAATTCAGCCTGTGATTTAATAAAACTATCCAGAGATATTTTATTTCTAAACATGTATAAAAATATATGAGAAATTAATGCGGTTACTCAAACAAAGAACGGGGAACGCAAAAAATAGATAAACAAATGAGCTAGAGATTATACGTTTATGTATTTTTATTTATTTATTTTTGATAATTGTTTTGAACATTTACCACATAACACAAGAACAATTCAAAATTAGAATTAGTGTTATCATGAAAATCTGTGTAGTACCTTCCAAGAACAGAAATGGGTGATCCAATTTCGAGGGAAGGGCCCTTCTACTCTCCAACCCCTGTATGGGCGTCTATGCCAGGACAGTGAACTTCCAAGCAATTGAAGCTAAAAAAATGTAGCTTAGAGAATCTGAGAAATCTCTGTACTCAGATTTCTAAGCTACATCTGCTTAGCTTCTCAGTTGCTTAGAATGAGATTTATATAAAAAAAAGAATGTATCTGCATACACAACCCTTTGAAACGGAAAACTTGCTGCAAACCCGTGAAGCTCGAACCATAACAATAAGATAATTTAAAGAAAAATTAATTAAACGATAAAGAATTATTGGAATATTACAGGTCCCAATGAGGACAAAATAAGTACATTACAATTGAATATGCAACAATGTGGGTGAAATAGATCTTTATGCAAAATATTAAAATATTGGGCTATGAACTGAACCTCATAAAAACAAGAGACAAATCAAAGAAAGTTTTTACATCCAGAAAAACAGTTCCATCAATGAACCCTTCAAAAATTATAAGTAGCATTTCTAACAGATTAATTCAAAAATAGTAGACTTACAAAATACATTAGGAAAAGATTTTAATTTAATAACTGGCAACTGCAAGAGGAACCTGGCAACAAAATTTAAATTCTTTCTGTGTAAACAAAAATTTTTGATTCAATTTCTATACATTGAGAACAATCCTTGATAAAAATCTAGATGCCAGAAACATCTGTAAAAACAAAAGAACTCAGAAGATGTGGAAAATATTGGAGAGTCTTCAAGATAAAATAGAAGTATATTAATCTGAGTAAAGCCTTGACTAAGTTTTATTTAATTTAGAAAACAACATTTACAAATGCAATATTTATAACTTAAAAGTCTACTATAGTTTTGTTGGAAATTGTAGTCCAGCTTCGTCAGGACTAAGCATTTTCATTTCTTGCTTGTGAGGATGTCCTGGTGAAGCTGAACCATAGTTTCCAGCATTTTCATTTTTTGCTTGAAGCTGAAACCTATGAAGCTGAACCATAGTTTTCTGGACTAAACATTTTCATTTCTTGCTTGTGACAATGTTCTGATGAAGCTGAGCCATAGTTTCCAGCGAAACTATAGTAGACTTTTAAATTCTAAATATTGCATGAATAAACGTTGTTTTCTGAATTAAATGAAATATAATTATGCAGTGCCTGTAGTTCAACTACTTCTTGACTAAATATCATTTCTATTTATTTTAATCTACAAGCAAAATTTTTCTGCAAAATCTGCTAATAATTTGGAAACTATCTGCATACACACTTAGTCTACATTCTCCAACTCTGCTTGGAACTTCATGGTCCTGGGTGGTGTAGCAGATAGCATGCTTGAATGGAGATTGGAGAGATGCAGGTTCCATTCCTACTCAAGCAATAAACCTACCCATCTTCAGGACTCTTTTGTAGTACAGATAAAATCTTTTGATTTAAAGAATGCACAACAGGGAGAACTAAAAATGATTCTAGAAAAGAATAGTTACCCCTTCCTACAAATCATAAAAGTCATTAATGAAAAACAAAGCAAAAAGAAGTCACGAATGAGTTGTCACTTGACTAGAAAAATTACCCACCATGAAGGGCTATTTGAAAAAGTTCAGAGGATAGGTAAAAGACTTCATGTAAGACTGGCTCCAGGATTACACAATAAAGAAAATAATTATCTTTTTATGCATAAAGATGAAGAAAACATCTCCTATTTCAAGTAGGCATCATCTACAACATAAAATGCAAATGTGAATGTGGTCTTAGCTATATGAGAGAGACAGGTAGGCAACTTAGAACAGTAGTGGTAAAACATAAAGTTGTGATTAAGAACATTTCAAACAAGCCAGGTTTGGATAGGCATATACAAAATACAGGACGAACTGATTTGGAACTCTATGGGAGTATTATGGCTAGTTTTGGGCTATCGTGGGTAATTACCATTTCAGTTTATGCAAATAACAAAATTGAGGTAAATGTTGAATTTAGGTGAAAATTAAAATTTGGGAGATGGGTGGATGCATTTCGAAACAAAAGTAAATTCAATTAACTTAAGGCCATATTAAATGAAAATATAAATAAAATGCAGCACTGATGTTTGAAAATTCCAAAAGTTATTATTGAAGGTTTGTGTTGTTTGAATTTTCAATGAGTTGAGACACCTGCAAGTGTAAAATACGTACTTATTGTTTACATGTGTGCCAAATTTGTAAACACTAAGAATTAGATGGTATACAATGTACACATGTGTAATAACTTTTGGAGACTGTGAGGATCAATTTTCGTGGTTAGGACAAAATGCATTAATTAAATAAAACAAAACTCCAGGGACGTTTCCAGCCTTAGGCAAGCTAAGGTGGATTAGCATGTGACCCTGCGATGAACTTTAACTGAGTCAACTAATTCTTCACTGCACGAGGTTTGGGTTTTTGAAAGGCCAGTTGGCCTACATTTATTTGAAAAACTTAACCATTTAAACAACAACAACAACAAAGTATTTCAAGAAGTCGAGGCATACCCACGCCAACAAATGTTTTCTGTTCGACACAATCAGCTTTTCAAATTTTAAAAATTTCTTTTAACTTTGGCCACTGGCCTTATTATCAGATGACACACAGTTTAGATGCTTCAAATGAAACAAACAATTCTGCACACAAAATGTGAAATTTCTTAATTTATGCCTAACATGTAGTTGCATTAGGATTTTAAATTAGTATGGCAGGCTGAAAACTCAATGAAGCTTAATTACAGCTGGAACAGTAATAGGCTAACAAATTGGCCTTCAGAACATGACTAATTTTAAACACACTACTTTGTATTAGCATAATATCTCACATATTTGAAGTTCACAAATTATGCAATGAAACTTAGCTTGTAGCACCAGGCACATTATTTATATAAAAAAAAATAATAATAATGATTTGCGAATCACATACACACTTGATTGATGACACAGTAAGACTTAACATTTTGGATTGGTTCTGATAACTGAAATGTTATTTCCTTCTCTCTCAGCTATGAATTTACAGGTTAATGAATGCACATACCCATCAACAGATTTCATTTAACCTTATGAACAATCCTCTCAAACCAGTTTCCACATCTGACAATTTTAAAGTTACAATAACTGAGCAAAACTTTATAAATAACCAAAAGTTAATTTAGTAAACAATCCTAACTAACAGGAAAATTTGCATTAAAATCACATAGCGCAGAACACTAGCATTAACTGATACCAAATAGCTCCCAGACACTATACTGAACACACTGCACTTAATATCTTACCAAATTAACTCAAAATTAATCAATAACTCGCAATGCTGTCAAAAAGAATTAAAATTCACACCATCATCGAGAAATTCAAATAACCTTCCTAACTCAAGTTTGCCCTGAATACACAATACCTTACAATGCAAATAAAAAAGGCAAACACTAACTCACAACACTCCTGAACTTGAACTTATATCTATAGGCATCCTTACCGTTCAGAAAAATTTTAAAACACACAACCATTTCTGACATGTAACTCCTAAATCAACTTAATCTACATTTTCAAAAGTACACTATGTAAGTTTTTCACCAATTTAATAGGTCCATGTAGTAAACAACTGAGGCACTGGCTAGGCAAACATCTCATTTAAATCAGACTCACTTTCTCTGAAAACCAAAATTTCACTGTGAGGAAATATTATTAAGGCTGAAGGTGAGATTGGGTCGTGAATCCAATCAGGCCTATGCACCGAAATTGGAGTATAAGTGTCACATATCACCCTGTACTGTTTTCTTCACTTACTGTTTTGGGACAACACTCGTGAACTCGCCTTGCTCGGATTAGCTTCTTACGGGTCTTAGGCTTACCGGGGGTGGAAGACAATCCCTCAATTGTTTCCATCTATACCCTTTCAGACCCTGGCACACAGCTTCCAGAAAAACACCATGCGAAGACTCACATTATTTCCAGAAATACCCTTATCTTGTCATTCCCTAGGCACACAGCTTCGTAGAGAAATAACACTATTTTCCAGAAAAATACACCAACATCATTATTTTCAGAAAAAATCCACTATATCACTTTTTTTCCAGGAACTACACCATATCACTCTTTTCCCAGAAAATACTTTATATCACTAATTTCCCAGAAAAATCACTAAATCACCTTTTTTCCAGAAAAACACACTACATCGCAAAACCATTTATTTCCAGAAAATTACACCTATCGAAGAACTATCTATTTCCAGAAATCATCACCTCCTGAAGAATTCCAACATTATACAATGGTAATAAAAGGTCAACACTTTATGAATCCCTAGTCTGCATGCATGCCTTTTTTAAAGTCTCCCACTCATGAAAATCCATTTTCCAGATCCACTGACTGATATTGGAAACTAGTCCACACTACTACAAAATATTAAAGAATAATTGTACACCTAAATTTACCAAAACACTCAGATCATACTAAAGCTGCCTCCAAGAAAAATTTAAACTACATGGCACTTACCCTATACTCATAAATACAAATGCTATTTATGTAATATTAATTGCTACCATGCACAAAGAAAGTTAAAACTTCTTAAACAAAAAAAAATTACTGATTTGAGAGGTTGTTCTTCAAAATAGCTTAAAACACAATTTGGATTTCAGATATTCCTTACACGTGTAAAATTATACATAGCCTTTCCACTTAATTAAAAATTTGCTTATTGCTAGAAAATGACATGGAGTTTCCCCACTAAGCACAACACCGAAACATGAAGCTTCATTCCTACAAAACACACGAACATCAAAATATATTTAAAAAAAAAAAACCTGAATGAAAAACATTTACATTTTTATTTCTTTAATTTTACTGACCCAAGCATGGATTATAACTGAAACCCGACCTGCCCCACTGTCATGCCCAACGATACAAATTCTCCAAGGAACTACATGATATATAAAATAACCGAAACAAAAATTTGTTTAAGGTAAATGCATATATTTATATATACACTTTTTTTTCACACTGCCCCACTGTCAAAAACCCACATGTTAAATATTTTAGAGTAACCCTAACATGATATATTTTTCTTTTCCTTTTGAAATGCCAAAACAAAAAGTTTCTTTATCTTTTGGACTGTGCACAGCAATGCCCTTGAGTACATTGACTCACATCATGCACAAAAAGTGTTCACTTCCCAAATACAGAAGGAAAAAAACACTGCCTCTCCTGGAGAACATTTCCACATCTCTCTGTAGCCCTGGTTTAAGAAGGGGTCTTGGCATGATTTGATGACTTTTTCAACCCCACCGTCAGTCTCCTTCGGAGAGAGGCTGGCTTCTTCCAAAATAACGACGGCCATTGATGATGCCTCCAGTGATCTCAGTTTCACAACATACCGCTGAAAGCTGTTGGTTTTTTTTTTCTTCTTCTCCATGTCTCAGTTGTTCCATTATATGTTGAACAGAGTGGTGAAAGCATTCGGGTCGATAGGGCCCCCAACATGCAGGTGGGCAGGAAGAAATTCTCCAGCTGAGGACATTTTTCAGTAATTATTCATTTTTCTCATGCCGCTCAATACTGCAGTCATCCATTCGAGGTATGAAGCACAGCGCGTACCCATTCCACTATTACCCACTCTCAAGAGCGGCATCGCCATTTTTTCTGCCAGCCAAGCCTCGAGCTGGGCTGGCTGGCGTGGACCATCCTGGCTTCTCTTGGAGGTCTTACCTCATGGCCAGTGAAAGCGTAGTGAGATTTTTTTTCAAAAAGAGCTGGGTGCTTCAAACCGCTGACCCCTCATTGGCTAAACTTCCGCATAGCAACAGCATTCCTGCATACTACACGGCACTCCTAACGAACATCTCCCACGCAAACTCGTAACCGTTTGACCTCTCAGGCAGGGAAAATCATTGCCTTCTGCATGTCGAAGTGACCTTGTTCTAAAAATAGCCTGACGCTTGCTTAAGAGAGCTTTTGGTGACTTTTCTAAGGGATTTCTAAAATGCCTAAAATGGCGAACTCTGAAACGGAAGATCTTGGTTTTGCACAATTTACAAGAACGCTTTCCTTTCATTCTCTGATAAATAGCAAAAAAAGGTTGATGGTAACTTCTTGCACGATTTTTCTATCTATCTTACGGGAGAAAAATAAATTAATCCAAAAATCGCTTATTTCTTCGTTACATTCTTTTTTTTTTTTTTTTCAAATGAAATTTTTTGTTTGTCTGGTTAGGGCACTGAAAAATGACAGACTGGCCATTTCTATCATTCCCCAGTCCTTCCCAGAACAAAAATTTAAGTCGTGGACTGGAGAGAATTTTTATTCCATTTATTTATTTATTTATTTTTTCCGTAAATCTCAGCGAAGTGGTCAGTTTCCCGAGATTCACGAAAATGAAAATTCTCAACAGGACAGGAGTTCTAGCACATCAACAGCAGTTTTAAAAATGTAAAACAGCAGAAGGTCTGGAAATAGAGAGAAGAGGAACAACATTAAGTGATCAGAAAGGATGGATTTTGTAAAAGGAGTGGAAACACCTATTGAGTTTGGAAGTGAGTAGTTTTGTTACTGCCCAAAAATTTGACAAATAAAAAAATGTATAATTCTATGAAAACCCATATTTACTTAAAAAATAACTTCTAGGAATAGCCATGTGTTTCATTGCTAACAATATTCTGTTCAAACTCTTTGTAAGCCACCTGCCACAGGTGTGTGGGGGGAGGGGGGGGGTCAAGGCTTTGTTGAATACCAGTGTTCTGACATAAACTCATATCTGAGGATGAGAAATGTAGTCTTGTTTGTAAATGCAAATAAACAAGATGTGATACACATTCTTATGTGTAATGGTAGTTTTGATCTCAGACTGCTGAATAACATTTACTGGACATAACTACATCATTTCCCTATGCATGGCTTTTGTGTAGTTTTAACTTAAATTGCATGAGTAATTCTCATACATCTGAACATCTGTCATGCCCCTCCCACTTCCCCAACTCTACAGTGTTGTTTGCTATATGTATATACAGTGAGATGTGTGGGCTGTTAACTGTTCATTGAAAAGAGAACCTGGATGTTAAAACAATTATCTAGCCTTATAAATATCTCCAAATTATGGGGTTTTTTTCTAAAGAATAAAAGTAAATAATCTGTCAAATTTTCAGGTAGCACCTCTACTCTTCTTCAGGACAACAGCTATAATAGGTGTTACACTAGAATATATTTTGTGCTGAAGTACATCAATTACAAGTTTGAAGCTGTCACTGCAGGGTATTACATATGTTAGAGAACCAACTCTTCACAAGGATTAAAAGATTTAATATGATAAAAATACAAATAAAAGTTAAAAAGCTGTACTAGATCTTTCATGTAGGCTACCTACACATCATCAGGAACAAACTAAAGGGTGAACACAGGCCAGCAAACCAATATATAAGTTCACAATGCAGTGAAGTAACTAAAGCGCAGTCTCATGGGGTTCATGAATAAGTGACGTACTTCCACAAGAAGAATTGAAAAAGTCTTTACTCACCAATGACAGAGGGTAAGGGTTGTCGATGGCACCTGGACTCATCTTGTTTTATAAGGCATCTCCAAAGCAACGGTACGTATACAGGTAGTTCATTATTACAACATTGTTTACTGTATTTGTGAATCAGTAAACTTTTTGCAAATAAAGTAAGTATTTTAGTTTTCATGCAAAATAGGATATACACATCCTTCCAGACAGGTCTGTGGGTACCTCCACTTGCAAGCTTAAGATGGATCCAATGTGCATTTTGTCTTCAGCTGCTGGATCATTACTCCTCATGGGAATGCAATATACTCCATCTTTTTGTAATTCTTTCACTCTGTCTTGTTACATATCACTAAGTTGTTATCTGAGATTCAGAGGTTAGCCTCACAAAGAAAAGACGAACTACCGGATAATTTTTATCTTATTATTTACTTACTGTTGCCATATCAAACTCCTCCACTTACATCGATCTTGGTACACAATTCGAGCTTCATTGGCATCCATCACACAACGTACACAAGATCTTCTATACTTCATACTCATTATCTTTTTCTCATGCTGATATTCCTGAATCTGATCCTCCCATGACTTCCTTGGCCTTCCTCTGCTTTTCTTCCCTGCCACTTGGGCTGAAAAAAATTCTCTTAGTAAGGATCCCATCACTCATTCTTTCAACATGCCCAAACCACTGAAGCATATTAGTCTCCACCTTGCTAACAACATTTTGCTTCACATTACCCAACTCCAACACATCTTCATTTCTAACACAATCAGAATGTGTCTTGCCAAAAAGCCCCTATAGGTAACACATTTCTCCAGCACACAAACAACTCCTGTGTTTCTTCTGTAGTACCCAGGTTTCACTGCCATACATCAAAATAGGAACAGTTGCACTTTCATATACAGCCATGTGGGACTCCCTTGAGAACCCATCATTCCTGTGAAAACCTCCCAAGGCAGCTATGTCTTTCAATAAAGAATTAACTCTCCTACTAATTTCACCATCCAATTTATTCTCTCTGTCAAACATGCTTCCTAAATACACAAACTCATTCACCTGGTCAATCACGGTTCCATTTAGACTTATGCTACATTCAGTACTACCCGTTCCCCGCTCAAAAACCATAACTTTGGTTTTTCCCTTATTATTACTCAGTTTGAATTTCATGCAAACTTCATACATCCGGGACAACAAACTCTGCAACTCACTTATGCGCTCTGCCAACAGGACAGTGTCATCAGCATACAGCAATCTGCACACACGCATATCACCAAGACATAAACCAGGATTATTTATTTTGGCATCACACATGCATGCATCTATAAATATATTAAACAGCCAGGGTGACATTACACAACCTTGCCTGACTCCTGCACCAAAAGAAAACCATTTTGGTAAAACACCATTCACTCGTACGCAAGCTTTACTACCAGCATACATGGCTTTTACACTATTAAATAGACTCCCAGTAACACCATACTCATTCAATACCTTCCGCAGAAGTGTCCTATTTACTCGGTCGTAAGCTTTCTCTGAATCTATGAAGGCAGCAAAAACTTTCTTACCAACAGCCAGATACACATACTTTTCAATCATCATGCGTGATGCAGATATTTGGTTAGTGCAGCCTTTACCAAGCGTGAAACCATTGTGAAAATCCCATACTTTCACTGATGTAAAACTTCGTACTTTTTCAATAACGACCTTACCAAACACTTCCCCCGGCACACTCAGTAGGCTAATACCACGATAGTTCTTGCAGTCAGTCTGATCACCTTTTCCCTTATACAAGAGAACAATGATAGCATCCTTCCAATCCTGAGAGACCATTCCCAGCTCCCAGCACAACTGGCAAATTTCAGTTAGCCAGTCAATTACAGAGTCACTGCCATATTTCAACATCTAAGCAATTATGCCATCAACTCCCGGAGCCTTACCATTCTGAAGAGATTTTAGGGCTTTACACACCTCTTCTCTTGAGATCCCTCATGTGCTTCCCTCCTTTACTGTGACATCATCTGCTTCTGCCCCAGAATCACCTTTGCTTTCTTGATCTAATAACTCACAGAAGTATTCACCACATCTTTCACTTAACTCACTGGGCTCCCATATCATTTCCTTGACCCTATTCTTCACACAACTTACACCTTTGTTTCCCCTATTTTTTCTGAGTCTCACGAACTTCCAGGAAGTCTTTCTATCTTTCCAAATTGCCGATTTATGCTTTTCCACCTTCTCCTTCCTATCTTTTGCCTTACTCTGGCGAACCAGCTTAGCTGCTTCATGCTTCTTAAAGCGGTATTCATCAACAGAAACTCTACCTCAAACAAAGATCTTCACTCTTTCCACCTTTATAAGTGAGTCACAGAAAAATTCACATTGGCAGCCACCGGGAGTCGAACCCAGGGTCTTCCAGTTATGCTCCGGATATGCTTCCGCTACATCACAGCGGCCTCGAATTCTTCCGGACTCACACACGCTAACTGCCAAGCCAATTTGGCAGGTTGCTTCTTGTAGCCCCGCACAATGCTGGGGATTCACCAAAGATGGCAAGCAGCAACTGAAGAAATAATTAGGTGATTGAATAATTAATACAGACATTTAACGTGGACCAGGAACATCAAACAAAGATCTTCGCTCTTTCCGCGTAACTGGAAGACCCATGGTTCGACTCCCGGTGGCGGCCAATGAGAATTTTTCCGTGACTCACTGATAAACATGGAAAGAGTGTAGATCTTTGTTTGATGTTCCTGGTCCACGTTAAATGTCTGTATTAAGAAACTCTACCTTGCAACATCCCCAAATAGGCATCCTTCTTTCTCTTTACTGCCTCTTTAATCTCACTATTCCCCCAAGCATCACCTCTATTGTTACCCACTATTGTGGTGCCACAGACCTCCTCAGCAGCAATTACAACACAGTTCTTAAAACATTCCCACTTCTTTTCTACATCCCTCTCACATGACTTCAGCTCCTTCAGTCATTCTCTGAGTTAGTTAGCATAATGCTGATGATCCTCAGGAAGCCTTCAGTCTTTATTCTTTCCACCCTAGGCCTCTTCCTATTCCTTTTCCTCCAACCAACATTCAGTTTCACTCGCGACATTACCAAGTAATGATCAGAGCCAACATCTGCACCTCTCATCACATGAGTGTCAACAACTAAGTGTTTCAGACGCTGATTGTAAACAACAAAATCTATAACACTCTTTTGACCAAGAGTACGATTTTCCCAAGTATATGTGTGGATATACATGTAGTTGAAAAACGTATTAGATACACACAAACCATTCTCAATGCAGAGTTCAATTAACCTTTCACCATTATCATTTACACAAGGATCATTAAACTTACCCAGAACATTGTCAGAAACTGCATTCTTCACACCTACTTGATCATTGAAATCCCCTGCTATTATAACTTTCTCTTTAGCACCAAATTGGCTCAAAACACCTTTTAGCTCATTCCAGAAATCCTCCTTCCGATCAGAAGGTTCTGAGTCACAAGGAGCATACACTACAACAATTACCATTCTCTGAAGTTTCACTTTCAGACATATCCAAAGAATTCTCTCACTAATGCAGCTGTAATGGATGAAGTTGTTCTTCATCTTTTCACTTAAAATCACACCTACACCAGCTTGTCCCTTAACATTATCCAGTACTTCAGACCACATGCTCACCGTACCATTCATTTCTTCTACCCCAAATTCCTTGTTTTTGGTTTCACTTACACCCAGGACATCCAATTTATACTTATGCATTGCTTCAATCATCTCATTCATCTTGCCATTTATACCTCTAGTATTCCATACACCAATCTTACACTCACTCAACCGTGATCTCTTTCTTATGCGCCTTTTAGAATTTCCAGGTCTATTCCGTGGTGGACCGTCCTCCTCAAGTGCGGTAGGTCCACTATATCCCACACTTGAGTCATTTTTTTCATTTCTTTGTGTCTTTTTAATCAGGTAAGTACATCAGTATAGGGGATTAGCCTACAGCAGACGGTTCCAGTTGGTCATTCAATCTAAGTATTCTGGAACAAAACCCAGTGAGTTGGGGTCTTTTTGCCAATATCACACAGAATTAGCAAGCACCTCTCCAAGATTCACAGAGACCCTTGTTGCTGTTCTGAGCGCCATTGCCCATGGAGCTTGGTCCTTTCTAATAAATGCACTTTAGTTACTTCACTGCGTCATGAACTCATATATTGGTTTGCTGGCCTGTGTTCACCCTTTAGTTTGTACATGACGATGTGTAGGTAGCCTTCACGAAGATCTAGTACAGTTTTTTAACTTGTATTTTTATCATACTAAATCTTTTAATCCTTGTGAAGAGTTGGTTCTCTAACATGTGTAATATCGGGCAGTGACCACTTCAAACTTGTAATTGATATAATAGGTGCTGTCATGCGTGAGATAAATTCCAACCTTTCAAATAATTTTATGTTTTACCTCTTCTTCTCTCTATTTCCAGTCCTTCTGACAATTTTCTTTGGAAAAAGTGCAGTTGATGCATCAGAACTTCTACAGTGTCCCAAAACACTTTATGTTCTGTGTTTTTAACACGTCTGTGCAAACCTGTTTTGTTTGTCATATTTTTAATTGCAGCTTTATGTACCCCCCTCCCCTTCTGCCAACCTGGTTTTAAACTGTCTGCCTGTTTCTCCCACATAGCTGAGACCACACTCACATTTTATGTTGTGGACCACATCTTCCTGTAAAAGGATGTTTTCTTCCTTTTGCTTTAATTTTGGAACATAGTTACTAATTTTATTTTGTAATCCTGCAGCCGGTCTGACTAAAATCTTCCCACTAATCCTCTGAAATTTTTCAAACAGTCCTTTATGGTAAGTTATTTTTCTAGTTAACTGAAACTTTGTTTTTGACTCCTGATTCTTTTCTGTTTTACTTAGAATTTTGTTGAGTGGTAGAGAAGGGTAATTAGTATCTTCCAAAACTTTTTTCAGTTTCTCCTTTTGAGCATTTTGTAACAATTCTTAAGAATTTAGAACACTTATTTTTTCCAAAAATTGAGTGGCCACGTTTGTTTTTATCTAATTCAGATGATTTGACTGATAGTCTAACATTTTATTATTGTTGGTAGGTTTCTTGTATAACTGTGTTTCAATTTTTCCTTCTTTTACTACTAATGATAAGTCCAAAACATTTTGCTGATTATCTTTTTGCAGTTCAAAGGTGAATTGCAAATTTTCATCCAGGGAGTTGAACCAGTCTAGTATGTCATATGGAAGAGAGACATTTATGTTGTCTGTAACGAAAATGATGTCATCCATGTATATCCTACATAAAGATTGAAGACCAAAGGTGTAATAAGTACCTTTTCTTTTCTTCTATCTATTTTTCCTACATAGTAATTTGCAAGAAAAGGTGCTACCAGTGAGCCCATTGCTAATCCAGAAATTTGCTTGTAGAATTTTCTGCCAAATTGAAAATAGATGTTTTTTAAAAAAAATTAGTATTTCATAAATTTCTGTAAGTTATTATTTGCTGAGGTTCTGAAAGACTATTTTGTCAGCCAAATATTCTGCAAGGAACTCCAAAAGATGATCCATATTTATGTTAGTATACATAGATTAAATGTCGAGAGTAGCAATAATATGATGTTCAAGTTTTGAAAGGCCCTCTAACTTAACTATGAGATCTTTTGATTTTTTAGTAAGACAGGAGGATCCGTAAAACATTTTTACAGTTTGCTCTGGGGATAATAGGGAGAGTTTTTTGAGTCCACAATAGGCCTTAATGGTTTATCTGGCTTAATTGTCCCATACATTTGAGGTATTCTGTAATGTAATTTTGAAAAGTTGTTGAAATCTGAACTTGCATGGTTGTTTCTTTTTAAAGACTTTATCAGCTTATAGTTTTTTATTGTCAGTTCCAGTGGGTTGCCTTCAATTTCTTCATAAATAGGTTTGCTAAGTTCTTCCATTTTTTAATATATATTTTTCCAAAAGTACCAGGGATTTACACTTGTCTGCTTTTAAAGCAATTATTTTAGTATTATTTTTGAATTGTTCAAGAGCAGCAAGGTGATCTGGTTTATAATTGATGTGTTGTTTCTTAACTATTTTTTTGTTTTTGTTTTTCAGTGAACTTAGTAACACAATCTGCATATTGTTTTCTCATTTTTAATGCAGTGTCTGGATCTTCTTTTTCTACTTCACAGCAAACACTGTCCAATTACAATATTAAATTCCTTTTATTTAACTTATTGGTTGTTAAATTGTAATTGCTACCTTTATTTAGGATTTTCTTTAAGTTTTCACTTACTCCTTCTGTGAGATCTACAACATGTGTATTCAGAGTGGTGTGTTTGGGCAGTGTAGTAATACTTTCTACAGAAATAGCCACTTTTCTTCTTTAAGCTTTCATTTTTTGAGTATTTTCATTATGGAAAACAAAAATGTCTCTCTTCCATATGACATACTAGGCTGGTTCAACTCCCTGCAGTGGCGTCGGAACCGCAGGGGCAGAGGGGGCAGTTGTCCCCGCACTCAAATGAGTGTGGGGGCAAAATATCACATTTGCCCCCTCAGTTTTCTTCCTTTTCAAATTATATATGTTCGTGATTAGAAATCTGAAACATTCTTTTGTGTTTGTTTGTTTCATTTTAAGTTCGTTTTGATAGAGAATGAGTATTGCTCTTCATTTTTTACCATGAACTATCTAGGAATCTGAATATATTTTTAATGCCACTCCTGGGAGGACAAGAAATGCTAGAATCATTAAACAGTCCAGAGAGCTGGTTCCCTTTTGAAGAACAGCAACGTTTTGTGTCTCATTGGGTGCAAAAAATTAGTCTTCCTCTAAAAAATGAGTAAAAATAAATGGAAGTAGGGTGCGAAATGAGATATAAGTTCCTTCAATGTTTAATTATAGCGTCTACTGCTACAATCCCTGTGGAATGCATATCAATCTGGAAGTACCAAAATCTATAGTTTAACGCCGTTTATGTGTACAGTTAGTTTACATTTAGAAACTACGTATATGGATATGAAAGTGTTTTTTTTTTATAGATGAATATTTAATCGAAAAAAAAACTTCAGCAACATTTCGTAATGAAGTCAGCACGTCTTCTTTTACAAGTAGTAGGATAAATTTTATGCCATGATAAAATATTTTGTTCTGTGACATCTTGCCCCCGCTGTCAAAAAAGAGTTCCGACGGCACTGACTCCCTGGATGAAAATTTGCAATTCACCCTTGAACTTCAAAAAGATAACTAACTCAATTTTTTAAATGGAAGTAGGGTGCGAAATGAGATATAAGTTCCTTCAATGTTTAATTATAGCGTCTACTGCTACAATCCCTGTGGAATGCATATCAATCTGGAAGTATCAAAATCTATAGTTTAACGCCGTTTATGTGTACAGTTAGTTTACATTTAGAAACTACGTATATGGATATGAAAGTGTTTTTTTTTATAGATGAATATTTAATCGAAAATAAAACTTCAGCAACATTTCGTAATGAAGTCAGCACGTCTTCTTTTACAAGTAGTAGGATAAATTTTATGCCATGATAAAATATTTTGTTCTGTGACATCTTGCCCCCGCTGTCAAAAAAGAGTTCCGACGGCACTGACTCCCTGGATGAAAATTTGCAATTCACCCTTGAACTTCAAAAAGATAACTAACTCAATTTTTTGGACTTATCATTAGTAGTAAAAGAAAGAAAAATTAAAACACAGTTATACCCTACCAACAATAATAAAATGTTAGACTATCAGTCAAATCATCCGAATTGCATAAAAACAAATGTGGCCACTGAATTTTTGGAAAAAAAAATGTCCTAAGTTCTTCAGAATTGTTAAAAAATGCTCAAAAGGAGGAATTGAAATAGTTTTGGAAGATAAAAATTACGCTTTTGTACTAGTCAAAAAAATTCTAAGTAAAAAAGAAAAAAATCAGAAGTAAAAACTTAAGTTTCAGTTAACTAGAAAAATAACTTACCATAAAGGACTGTTTGAAAAACTTCAGAGGATTATTATGAAGTTTCTAGTCAGACTGGCTTCAAGATTACAAAATAAAATTAGTAACTACCTTCCAAAGTTAAAGCAAAAAGAAGAAAACTTCATATTACAGGAAAGTGTGGTCTACAATATAAAATGTAAATGTGGTCTCAGCTATGTGGGAGAAACAGGCAGTCAGCTTAAAACCAGATTGGCAGAGGGGGGGCATAAAGCTGCAATTAAAAATATGACAAAAAAAAAACAGGGTTTGACAGACATTCAAAATACATGACATGAAATGCTTTGGGACACTGTAGAAGTTATGACACATCAACAGCACTTTTTCAAAAGAAAATTGTCAGAAGGATTGGAAATAGAGAGAAGTAGAGGTACAACATTAAATGATTTGAAAGGTTGGGATTTATCTCATGAATGGCAACACCTACCAGTGTTAAAATTAGAAATAAATCTTTTACTGGCCCAGCTGACCACTAGAATTTGCAAACCACTAATCCACCAAAATGCCCACTGGTCCTTAAAAAAATAAAAGAAAATAAATAAATAAATAAATAAATAAATAAATAAATAAATAAATAAATAAATAAAGATGTTTACAATACATGTAGAAAATAATGCATGATTTTAATGGAACTATCTTCAATATTTGTTTTTAAACCTATATAATTAGTTTGCAGCCTAAAAATAAAACCAATAGCAAGGTAAAAGAAATAGAAATTCATTTTTTAATTTGTGACAAATTAGACAAAAAAAAAAAAAAATACTGGCCATCCAGGCCAATAAAATCAATAGTTCAGTGGTCTGATGGAAGTTCAACTGGCCAATGGCCAGCGTACCACTGGGTAATTCGAACGCTGCCTACTATAGCCTACATACTGTAGTCCTGAAAAAGGGTAGTGGTGCTACATGAAAATTTAACAGATTATTTACTTTTATTCCTTAGAAAAAACCCATAATTTAGACATATTTATAATGCATTAATTGTAGGAATAAGTATGATGACCAGGAAATGCCTAGGTTTTTTCATCCTTATGTGAAATCGGTGCCATCTTAAATGTGGTTTTCTTCTTGAAAGCATTTTTGATTAAAGGTTTTACTTCTGAAAGCATTTTTTTTTTAGTTTTGTTGTATGAATTTTCAGCTAGTGAATAGCTTGAGAACTTTTGCATGATGTGTTATTTTTTTTTTATGTTAATATTATTTGAGGCTGTGTATCTTTATATTATTTGTTGAACAGTCATCACATTAATTTGGCAATTATTACCAATGATTTAAGTATATAACAAAATTAAATGTCAAAGCTGATTTTTAAATAAATTGTAAAAACTGAGGAAACTATTTGTGTTATTTTAATATTTTTGCTTTTACTGATTTTATGTTAAGAAATACACAAATCATTGTTTCAAATCACAATTCCCCATTGCTTTCTTTCTCAGTCATATATAATGTGGAGAACATTTATTAAAAAAATTATTAAAACACAAATCCTGATCTCCATTTAACAGAAAAAAGTGTAATAACAAATCGCAAATGTAGCAAGTGTTTTTTTTTTTTTCCTGATTCAGTTAGATATTGATAAATTAGTTGAAAAATATTTTGAAGCAGAATGAAGCTGCTTTATATATATATACACACACACACACATTATATTGACAAAAGTCACCGGACACCCCTTCAAAAGGAAATGAATGGATCCACTGCATTGTACAGCTGCAAACTGTATATAAACAAGCCTGTAGCTGACCACGATCTATCACACTGTGAGGTTCAGTGAAAATGTCACGGCGGGAGAGAACTGACTTTGAGAACGGAAAGAGTGTTGGGTGTTATATTAGCTGGTTGTCCATAAGAGAAACCAAGAGGCATATAAACATAACCAAGTGGTAACTCCTGCCAGAAATATAGTTAGGGAAGAAGCAACTATTAAAATAGAAAGAGTATATGTGTGTGGATTATGAATTGTACGGATTATAAGATATACACCGGCAGTTACTAGAGTTGATGAATGCACTAGGGGAACAACAAATTATGTCAGCCGTGTGTTAGACTTAATTATGGTTTAAATAGCATACTGTATAAAGCCATTATCCTATGGAATAATCTCCCAGAGAGCATCAGATCCCTGGAAAATATCAAAAAGTTTTCCTTGACTCTGCGAAATTACATTGTAAATCACCCTGATCTCCATAACGAATCTTACCCCTATCATTAAATTGTAGTTCCAAGCGTGCTGCTAACAGTGGTGCTTCTGTTATAACCATCTTACTTGCTTTCATATATGCCATATGTTTTACTCTTTTTCTTACATCTGGTAGGGGGAATCACCTTACAACCAATGTGTTCAGATTCCTCCTGGTGTATTGCATTTTCATATAACTGTAAGTTTTAAATGTGTGCAATAAATAACTGTATTGTATTGTATAAGTCAACTGTTTTGGATGTACTAAATAAGTGGAAGACACATGGCGTGCCTGAAGCAGCAAAACGTACCAGCAGACCAAAGAAAATCAGTGCTAGAGGACATCGAACCCTCAGGAGAGTTGTTACAGCTAGTAATCGATGGAGTACTGCACAAGACCTCAGTGTACAGGTGAGTAAAAATGCTGGAACCTCGGTATGTAAACGTACCATTCGCAGAGAACCTCATTCCATGAGTTACTGTGGTCGTGCGGCTGCTCATAAGCCTTTCATCTCTACTCGGAATATTCTCGTCATTTAGCATGGTGTAAAGAACATTTATCGTATACTGTTGATTAATGGAAACGAGGCCTATGGACTGATGAATCCAGATACACAATCCATCAGTCTGATGGCCATGTGAGAGTATCGCAACAGCCTTGGGTACGATATTTACCACAGTGTACTGTTCCTACGGTCAGGTTTGGAGCTGGCAGGTGTTTTTTGTGGTATAGTCCTGGCTAATTGGTTATCATTGACAAATCTGGTAACCAGCACGTCTACTTCGATATCCTGGACAATTATGCCCTACCAACTCTGTGGCAATACTATGCAACCCAGCCTTGTTGGTACCAGCAGGATAATGCACTGAACCATAAAGCAAGTACTGTTATGGCGTGGTTTGACGATAATTCCGTATCGTGTGTGGACTGGCCAACACAGAGCCCTGATCTTAATCCCATAGAGCAGCTATGGGAGGAATTAAAGTGCCGCATAATGAGTTTGGAGCCAAGGCCTGCTACCGAACAACAGCTAGCAGCAGCATTACATACTGAATGGAAGTACATACCTATCGCTGTGTTTCAAAACCTTTTCGAAAGCATGTCTCGAAGGGTCAGTGCATGCATTAAGGCCAAAGGTGGAACGACACCGTACTAATGTTTTCCAAATGTACGATGTCTTATGTATATTGTATATATATCATCATCATCATTGTCAACCATTATCAATCAATATATATATATATATATGGGATGTAAGGTCAGGTGATGCGTAACATCACAGCCTCTCCTTGACAAATGTCAACCCCGCCTTCTCGTGGTGCATCCTGTTCCCACTAAATGGGTCTGACAACCGCCAATAGCGGTATAACTATACCATCGGGATTAGAGGAAATGCTATCCCACACTCACCAACCCACTTGGCCAGCGTGGTGAGTTATGGCCGAACCCCTCCAAAATGATTCCACAACTTAAATCTTGGCCCTCAGTCTCCGGCAGCTGGAATGTGCCTGGCCAAGTCAGCGACCAGTGCGATATGAAGGCAGAGGGTGCTAAGAATCCCCGGAGGACCGGACTAGGCTGCCATCTGATGCTGACCTTGGCTACGTATAATGGACGCTCCCTATCTTCTGATTCAAGGCTTCTTGAATTGGAAGAGGAACTACAAAGGATCAAGTGGGACATCGTCGGGCTAAGTAAGGTAAGGAGAAAAGGAGAAGATCTCATTGAACTGAAAAGTGGACATCTCTTCTACTATTGTGGGGCAGATACTGGCAGAACTAGTGGTGTTGGATTTATAATAAACAAGAAACTGAAGGATAAAGTTGTAGAAGTTGAAAGTTCCTCTGACAGAGCTGCACGACTTGTTATCCAACTCTCAAAAAGATACCAGGCTCAGATTATTCAAACTTATGCACCCACCACAAGTCATCCTGAAGAAGAAATTGAAGAATTTTATGAGGAAATTCGTCATCTAAATAATAAAGGTAAGCAGCACTTGAAGATAATTATGGGAGATTTCAATGCAAAAATAGGGCAATGGCAACAGAATGAAACTTCAGTAGGTAAATTTGGTCATGGCAACAGAAACCAGTGTGGAAATACTCTCGTTGAGTTTGCAGAGGCAGAAGGGTTTTTCATCTTGAACTCCTTCAAGAAAAAGCCACACAGGAAATGGACGTGGATGTCTCCACATGGGACGACAAGTAAAATTGATTTTATTATGTGTAACAAAAAATTTGTCATTGAAGACTGCAGTGTGCTAAACAAGTTCAACACAGGTAGTGACCATAGATTGGTGAGATGTAAGATGCACCTCAACACTAAACTTGAACGTGGCAAGCTCATAAGACAAACAAAATCTATTGACATAACCAACCTTAAAAAACACCATAATACCTTCAAGTTGGAACTGAAGAACAGATTCTCTGCTTTAGAAGGCCTAACATCAGAAGAAGTGGATATTTCTGAAGTTAACAGAAAAGTAACCAAAGCTCTTATGGAAACAGCAACAAAATTAGCTGGGTCTAAGAACAAGTTGCATGTGAACAAATTATCAGGAAAAACCAAAATGTTGATGCAAAAAAGAAGAGAGATGAGGACAACTAAAGAAGATGTGACTTCCAAAGTGGAATACATAGAGCTATGCAAAACAGTAAGAAAAAGTATCACTGAAGACGTAAGGAAATTCAACTGTGAACTAGTGAGGAAAGCAATTGGAAACAACCAAAGCCTAAAGATAGCAAAGGGACATATCAGTAAGGGAAGAAAACAGATTATGGCACTGAGAAAAGAAGATGGTTCTGTAACAAGAAATAGAGGCGAAATTTTGACAAGAGTGAAAGATTTCTACTCCAAACTATATGAAAGGGATGATACATACACTCCAGACATCATGAAAGGTACCAGTACCAGAGTTCCTCCAGTTCTTCCAACAGAAGTTGCACATGCAATCAAGAACATGAAGCAGGGGAAAGCTCCAAGAGAAGCTGGAATTACTGTAGACATCATACAAGAAGCAAGTGGAGAAATCGAAACAGTACTCTCCCAAATTTTCACTCGATGCCTTAATGAAGGGAAGATTCCTGAGGATTGGAACAACGCTACAATGATCCTGCTACATAAAAAAAGTGACATTGAGGATCTCAGGAACTACAGACCTATCAGCCTCCTATCAGTGATTTATAAAATCTTCACTAAAGTTCTTTCACACCGTTTGAAGGTAACACTGGACATGGCTCAACCGAGAGAACAAGCTGGATTCAGGAGTGGCTACAGCACAATAGATCATATCCACGTACTGAGAGAACTAATTGAAAGAGCGAGGGAATATGATCTTCCATTGTGCATGGCTTTTATCGATTATGAAAAAGCCTTTGATTCGGTGAAACCATCAGCAGTTACAATGGCTCTGAAATCCTGCGGTATTGAAGATGCATGCATTAATATTATTAATAGCATCTATGAAAATGCAAGTGCAAAGATTCGGCTGTTTGAAAATACAACACACATAAAAATTGGAAAGGGAGTGAGACAAGGTGACACCATATCTCCGAAGCTCTTTAATGCCACATTGGAGGGTGTCTTTCAGTCGCTGAGCTGGGAAAACAAGGGGATAAAGATTAATGGAGATTATCTAACCCACCTTCATTTTGCTGATGACGTAGTCATTTTTGCAACTACCCCATCAGAGCTGCAGAGTATGATCCAGGAACTTACTGACAAGAGTAAAGAAGTGGGATTAAAAATGAACTTTCAGAAGACAAAAGTGATGTTCAGTGCTTTTACAGGAAATGAAGATTTATCGATTGATGGAGAAAAGCTGGAGATAACAGGCATGTACGTTTATCTTGGACAGCAGATATCAAGTGAGGGTCACATTGATGAAGAAATTAATTGGCGTACAAAACTTGCCTGGAGGGCTTTTGGAAGAAACAGCATAATTTTCAAGGCAATATGCCATTATGTCTTAAAAGAAAAGTGTTTGATCAATGCATCCTTCCAGTGCTTACGTGTGGTGCAGAGATGTGGACTTTTAACTAAAAGAGACATACAAAGGCTGCAGACAACTCAAAGCAGCATGGAGAGGTGCATGCTTGGTGTAACTAGGAGAGATAAGAAGAGGAACTCGTGGATCCGAAAAATGACAAGAGTGGAAGACATCATGATCAGAGTTAAATCCCTGAAATTGCAATGGGCTGGACATACTGCCAGAAGGACAGATCATCGATGGACAGCCGAAATTTTAGATTGGATTCCAAGGGACAGGAAAAGACCCAGAAGGAGACCACATGGGAGATGGGTGGATGAAATTCGAAAGTGTGCAGGGGTGACATGGAGGAGTCAGTTTCTTCTTAATAGAATGTGAATTCTGAATTTTCATAACTGCTGCGTTGCGCGTTTTGATCTTCAGGTTGTTTTGCAACTTTCGTTTTAAATTGTAAAGTTTTTTCTTATGTATTCGGCTTTGCTCTTTAGTATATATATATATATATAAAGCCTTTGATTCGGTGAAACCATCAGCAGTTGCAATGGCTCTAAAATCCTGCGGTATTGAAGATGCATACATTAATATTATTAATAACATCTATGAAAATGCAAGTGCAAAGATTCGGCTGTTTGAAAATACAACACACATAAAAATTGGAAAAGGAGTGAGACAAGGTGACACCATATCTCCGAAGCTCTTTAATGCCACATTGGGAGGGTGTTTTTCAGTCACTGAGCTGGGAAAACAAGGGGATAAAGATTAATGGAGATTATCTAACCCACCTTCGTTTTGCTGATGACATAGTCATTTTTGCAACTAGCCCATCAGAGCTGCAGAGTATGATCCAGGAACTTGCTGACAAGAGTAAAGAAGTGGGATTAAAAATGAACTTTCAGAAGACAAAAGTGATGTACAATGCTTTTACAACAAATGAAGATTTATCGATTGATGGAGAAAAGCTGGAGATAACAGACACGTACGTTTATCTTGGACAGCAGATATCCAGTGAGGGTCACATTGGTGGAGAAATTAATCGGCGTACAAAACTTGCCTGTAGAGCTTTTGGAAGAAACAGCATAATTTTCAAGAGCAATATACCATTATGTCTTAAAAGAAAAGTGTTTGATCAATGCATCCTTCCAGTGCTTACGTATGGTGCAGAGACGTGGACCTTAGCTAAAAGAGACATACAAAGGCTGCAGACAACTCAAAGAACCATGGAGAGGCGCATGCTTGGTGTAACCAGGAGAGATAAGAAGAGGAACACGTGGATCCGAAAAATGACAAGAGTGGAAGACATCATGAGCAGAGTTAAATCCCTGAAATGGCAATGGGCTGGACATACTGCCAGAAGAACAGACCATCGATGGACAGCCGAAATTTTAGATTGGATTCCAAGGGACAGGAAAAGACCCAGAAGAAGACCACATGGAAGATGGGTGGATGAAATTCGAAAATATGCGGGAGTGACATGGAGGAGACTGGCACAAGACAGACCGTTGTGGAGGAAACTTGGGGAGACCTTCGTCCAGCAGTGGATTGATAATGGTTGACAATGATGATGATGATGATATATATATATAACCCCTTATAAAATCCTATGTTGCAAAATTACAGCTTTAAGCTTTTCCTCTTGCCACTAGCTGATGGTATTATTCATCGGATGAAACATGGATCCTACCACTGACTTCATATCATCATCATCATCAACCATTATCAATCCAGAGCTGGATGAAGGTCTTCCCAAGTTTCTTCCACAGTTGTCTATCTTGAGCCTGCCTCCATGTCACTCCAGCATACTTTCGAATTTCATCCATCCATCTCCCACAGGGTCTTCTTCTGGGTCTTTTCCTGTCCCTCGGAATCCAGTCTAAAATTTTGGTTGTCCATCGGTGATCCGTTCTTCTGACAACATGTCCAGCCCATTGCCATTTCAGTGATTTCACTCTGGTCATGATGTCGTCCACTCCTGTCATTTTCCTTATCCACAAGTTCCTCTTCTTATCTTTCCTGGTTACACCAAGTATGCACCTCTCCATGCTGCTTTGAGTTGTCTGCAGTCTTTGTAAGTCTTTTTTAGCTAAGGTCTCTGCTCCATACATAAGCACTGACAAGATGCATTGATTAAATACTTTTCTTTTAAGACATAATGGCATACTGCTCTTAAAAATTGTACTGTTTCTTCCAAAAACTCTCCATCCAAGTTTTATATGCCGCTTAATTTCTTCATCAATGTGACCCTCACTTGATATTTGCTGCCCAAGATAAATGTTGGTATCGGCTGTCTCAAGCTTTTCTCCATCAATCGATAAATCTTCGTTTCTTGTAAAAGCATTGTACATCACTTTTGTCTTCTGAAAGTTCATTTTTTAATCCCATGTTCTTTACTTTTGTCAGCAAGTTCTTGGATCATACTCTGCAGCTCTGAAGGGGTAGTTGCAAAGATGACTACTTCATATAGCGTTACATGTGTAATCCATCTGATACAATTCATTTGAGAACTGAAATAATTCTCAACAAATACCAAATTTTTCTTTGTATAATTCATAGATCGTGAACTTCAGAAGAAGAAGAAGATCGCTGTATAATCCGCACCTGCGATGTTGATCTCAAACCGTTATTTTAACGGGATCGCCCAGCAGTCCAAAGAAATAACAAAAACTGTGTTTTTATTTAAAAACAGCCATCATTTTTTAAGTGCTTTTGTATTACGTTCAAGTGAATAAAGAGCAAAAATCATGATTTTTTTAGCATTACTGCAATTCTGCAGTTAGACATAACACTTCCGTAGTGAGACTTGGGTCGCACACGCGACGTTGAGCTTCTGACACCCCGTGATCGTCCACAAGAGCAAATAATATTGTCCTCGTTGCATCGCATTTTCCGTCGAAATAGTAAAACAAAAAATAAACCTTTCTAACTGTTTACCTACCTCTGTGCCTTTGTATTTCGTATTGAATTACGTTTTTCTGTTGTTAACGCATTTTTGATAATTTTCCAAATGTACGACTTCTTGTGACTCAATTACTATGCAAATTATTGTGAAAACAAACTGCCGCAAAAACTTTATTTTTTTCGTTTTAAAAGGGAACATCAAGAGGAAATCTCTCTCAATCCTATAACCGCAGTGTTAATTCGTTCTATGCACATTTTGTCTAAGCGTTCTGGTCTTCAAAATTTTGGGTGCAAATAAATAAAATACTTAATTAATTGTGAGCATTACTGTCAAACAGCTGAGGCTAACTCAAGTTGCAAATAATTTATTTCACCTCACTTTGTTTATTTAAATTAAAACCATTTATTCCACAGGCTCCGACTACGGGCGTACTGTGTTGCTTAAGAATGTCCCTGCAGAAATAGGGCATGCTGACCGTGTTCTGAATTCTGCTGTGGCAACCAAAATCTTGTTTTGTTAGCAATTTGTGACTTATTAGTAAAAATCAAAATTAATATATTCAAAATACGCTTTTGAATATACACCGATGAACCATTACAGCGGCCACTCGGTGAGGCATTGATTCGATGAGGTGGCGATAGGTATCCTGGGGTATCTGGTACCATAATGTCAACAGCAGGTCCTCCAGTTCCCGTGCATTTCGAGGTGGTGGTGATTTAACGCGAAACCGCTTTTCCATGTCGAACCACAAATGTTCGATTGGGTTCATGTGAGGTGAATTTGGAGGCCAGGGCATTAACAGAAAGTCACCAGCATGTTCCTCGAACCACTCCTTGACGATTCAAGCAGTGTTGCATGGTGCATTACCCTGTTTGTAATGGCCATCATCAACAAAAAACACAGTTGCCATGAATGGGTGAACATGGTCCCGCAACGATGTTCTGATACCTGACACCTGTCAGGGATTGTGCTGTTGGGATAATGGGGCCTAAAATGTCCCAAAAAACATCGCCCACAGCATAACACCGCCGCTGGCCTGTTTCCGCCCAACAGTGCATCCAGGTGCGGTAGCCTCCGTTGGTAATCGGCGTATCCGCGCTATGCCGTCTATATACGTGATACACTGGGAATCGATTTGTCAGACCAGGCCACTTCCTTCAAATCATCCACGGTCCAATATCGATGACCTTGGGCCCATTTCACGCGTTGTTGACGATGGCGTGCAGTGAGCATGGGAACCCGGTTGGGTCTTCGGCTACGCACGCCTATGCGCAGAAGGCTGCGATGAACTGTGTGCTGTGACACATTACCCTCATCGCCACTGTTAACAGTAGCTGCGGGTGATTTGTCGCAATGTGGCCCTGCGGTCGCTGTGAACAATACGTGACAGTCTCCGCTCCCTTCTGGCATCAACGAGCTTTAAAGCACGATACACGGTTGGACGACGGTTCGTCCTTTGGCCATCTGTGCACCACTTTTGATACGTAATCACTACAGCGGCTCGTGAACAACTCACAAGCCGTGCCATTTCCGAGATCGTAGTTCCGAGGCTCCGTGCCATCACAATTTGCCCCTTATCAAACTCCGATAAATCGGCAGGTCTTCCCATTGTGACTCAGAACACTCTATTAACTAAAAAGCGATCCTCGGGTTGTATATATATTACTCTGTAAACTTCAGCTGCGCACCGTTCGGTGTCTAGGCGCGCTCATTCCTTTAGGCTGTGGGTAGTCATAATGTAATGGCTCTTCGGTGTATTGTTTTAGTTAAATAATTCTGTAGAACACAAATTATTTTCAAATCTATGGAGAAATTCAATATAATCTGCCATATAATTACTTTCACTTAATCTATACAACCTGTATGTGACAACTAAAATGAGATAAAATGAAATGAAATGAAACAGTTATTTAGAAAAATATAAGGAAATAAAGATGCCTCCTTATTGGCAGAGTGGTGCGAGGAGTTGACTACTTATCGTTCGTCCGAGATGGGTTCGGATTGGAATCTCGGGAGACGCGTAGAGGATGCGACTGCCCTTTACCTCTCCCTGTAAGGAGCTGCCCCAAATTAGGGACGGGTGATTGCTTATACGGCCCACTGAGTTGCTCACGCTTTTTTTCCCCGTAAATACACTACTGCTTTTGAAAATTGCAACACCATGAAGGACTGCTGGTATTAACTTGAAACTTACAGGATGTGTACAATAGGTTGAGGCATGCAAATGATTAAAATGTCATTGAAAATGTGCATGTGTTTCCGGAGCAGCGCCCTCTGAACTGTCCGGTCTAGGTCATAAGGAACCGGCTCAAACGAGTTATTGCAATCAGTGAAGAGTCGACATTCAGTCGAAAGGGTGTTTCTTGTGTCTCACTATGCCCTGTCGCCGAAGAAGGTCGCATTTATGAACACCTGACGGACTTTGAGCGAGGAAGGATTGTTGGGATGAGAAGAGCTGGATTTAACTACCGCGAAATTGCCGCTTGTACTAGACAAAACTCCAGTACAGTGAAGCGAACGTGACGTCACTGGTCAAATGTGGCTCGGAAGCACAGAAATCCTGCGATATGGACCGCACGACTGCACGGAATGACAGACGCGTTTACAGCATGGCAGTGACCGATCGCACAGCAACATCCACGGTGTTGGCGCAACAGTGAAGCACTATTGCAAATCAGGCTTTGTTTTCCAGCACAGTTGAACGTCATCTGCTTGACAGAGGACTTTTTTTTTTTTTTTTGAGGTTTAACGACAACCGTGAGCAACTCAATGGGCTATAAGCAGTCGCCCGTCCCTAATTTAGGGTCACTGGTTTCAGGGAAGGAAGAGAGCCAGTGCCGTAGACAAACACAACATCCATGCCTCACCGGGATTCGAGCCCGGACCCCTTGCGGACGAATGATCAGAGGCCATCGCATTCTTTGACCCTCAACCCAGACGCCTCAGGTTAAAATGTAGTCATCAAACAAAGATCTTCGCTCTTTCCACGTTTATAAGTGAGTCACGGAAAAATTCTCATTGGCCGCCACCGGAAGCATATCCGGCGAGTAACTGGAAGACCCTGGGTTCGTCTCCCGGTGGCGGCCAATGAGAATTTTTTCCGTTACTCACTTATAAACGTGGAAAGAGCGAAGATCTTTGTTTGATGTTCCTGGTCCACGTTAAATGTCTGTATTAATTTGAAATGTTGTCTCGAACACAGACATTGGTGCGCTGCTTGGCAACAGGCATAGGCGCCGACTTCGTGGGTTCGAGACACTGTTTGAACCCCCAATGATTTTGTTGTGGGTTCCTCGAACCCCTAATATTTTTGCGCGTATTTCGTGAGGAAAATACACGTACGCATATGTGTATAAATTTTGTTTTTCGTTATCAATACTTCAAGTTTTTTATTAATCATTCCCCGTTTACTATATATAGAAAGCCTGTATAGAAATTTACCCTTCAGACTGTTTATTGTGCCTCAAACCAGAATTAGTGTTAGTTCGTGCTCATCAAATTTCACGCGATAGACAATATCTCAAGTACCGTTATTTAAGAGCATTTAAAACTGCATCCTTTATAAAAGAAAATTCTTCGGTTTGTCCGGGTTCCCACAAAATACAAAAGTCTAGCTCTACGTTCGGTGACGAGAACCTATTCGAGGTCTAGTGATAAAGGCGGAAATATGTTGTACAGTCAGTTGACCCACCCTGTCTTCGGGCAGTCGGGGACCAAGGAGGTTAGAAAAGAGAGATGGCATCAGCAGCTGCTGCTGAAGCCAAATCTGATCATCTGGTTTCTTGGGGCTTCCTGGTGGGGTGGGTTTAGTGACGTAACGTCACTTACTGAAGACCTGTAGTAGAGCACAGGTTGATAGCGGCCGTCTCTTACTCTCTGCAGCAGCCCTGAAGGTGAACAAGTCTCCCACAGCTTTAGCAAGGCCACGATTGGTTAATAGGCAATATGCACTTCCGGTCGACGAAGCATAATTTTGTTTAATTTTTTTTAGAAAATACTAAACAGTATTTCTGTAATTTTTTGCAAATTTTTAGTTATTTGCATGTATATTTCTGTCTCATTTTTCCTGACTGTACATGCTGCACAAGTGCCTCTAAAACCTGTTCAAAGTCAACGATTTCCCTATAGAAAAGTACAGAAGCAGCCCAAGTTGGGCATACTAGGCATACATAGCTGATACGAAGTAGAACCCACGGAAAACGCAGGGCGTGCGGCTGATGCCATGTCCTATCCCTTCTAACCTCCTATTTTAACTCAGAAATCATTTGAAGACAAAAATTGTTGGCATTTTTAAAATTGGTAAAAAAAACCTTAAAATAAATTTTACATGTTTTTGTTACTTTTATAAGACAATTGAGTTGGAAATTCACACACTATCTGTGTGTTGTATATAATGTCACACCTACAAAAGCAAAATAAATGAAATAAATAATTATCTAGCGAAAAAAAATTCTGTAATTAACTATAATTTGCTTCATTTTAGCATTTCATGCGTCTTATTGTGCCAGGTAATTTGACTGAATGAAATTTAAATTAGACTTAAATACTTTGAAAAATGCATGGGTAATTCGATTAAAAATTTCTGGAACCTCCAATAATTTTTCAAGTCGGCGTTTATGGCAACAGCAGGTCGTGTTTTCTGACGAGTCACGATTCAACTTGATGCACTATGATGGTCGCATACGTGTTCGAAGACATCGTGGTGAACGGCACCTTGCAACGTTCATTTTGCGGCGTTATACCGGCCTAACACGAACGTCATGGATTGGGGTCTCATGGATTCAATTCGCGATCTCGCCTGATACGAATTGAGGGAAACCTCAACAGCCAGAGATACACCAGGGATGTTTTGGAGCCCTTCAGAGTTGTCCTGGCGCTATATTTTACCAAGGCAATGCTCGGCCACATGTGGCCTGAAATGTTCAAGACCTCTTCCATGCACGGCAGAAACCACTTTTTTCCTGCCCTGCACGGATATGTCCTCGATCGGACATGTCTGGGATATGGTAACTAAGCTACTGGTCTTTCAAGCTCCTCCGCCAATCACCACAAATGAACTCGGGTCTCGCATAGAAGCAGCCTATCAGGCTCATCTCCTGCACAATATCAAAAACCCTTTTCATTCAATGCCACGCCGTATAGATGCTGTTATTGTTGCTCGAGGTGGCTTCACAAGATACTGAGATTTGAAGCGAAAATTTCTTGCGTAACTATAAATGTTATCAGTTATCTCCTGTAACATGAGAAATATGTGATATAAATTTCATTTGAATAGCGCGATTTTTTCTTGATGTTGCAATTTTCACAAGCGTAGTGTATATTCAAATTTACGCACAAGCATGAGGACTGGGGAAAAAATGGGTACTATTTCAAACATGTTCAAAAGTTTACTGCCGGATAGCGATTAATACATCATTTTTATTTATTTTCTTACTAGCGACTCGGCCCGGCTTCGCACGTTAGCAATTTAGAATTTAGGGCGAATCTAAAGAGAGACGATTATTGCGTTCAACGGGCGACTGTCTTTCTCTTTGTAAAGCCATTCTTTGTCTGTCATTTGCCAATCGAGATTCTGTTTCTTGGAAAGTTTCATTATGACGGGGTAAACAAATTCATTTAGCGTCCGATGTACTACGACCTATATTCGATTTTCGTATTGGCATAATGTTAATACAATATTTAAATTTTAGTTAAAGAGCTACGCAAAGAGATACGTACGTGTGGACGAAAACAACTACGCATTTAGTTTCTGCGAGCGCCGATAAACCAATTCTTTCAGCGTCTGATGTAACTACGTATTTAGTCTGTTGCCTTACATGCTGTCAGACCGGCTGCCGTGCATGCGCATCGCGTCTAAAGAGAGAGGATTCAACGGCCGCCGCGCATGCGCCTCGCGTCTTTTTCCCAATGAGCAAAAAAGTCGTAAACCGGTCGCCGCGCATCGTTGTTAGGCAGTGGAAGCCACGAAAGAATGCGAACTGCGCGGCGGTTTTTTCTTTGACTTGTCACTAAAATCGTTACTGCTCGGCTCCTTTTGTCATTTATTAATGTTTCATACACCTAAACCTTCCTCGACAAATGCTCAATGGAATGGTGAAAACCATATCAAAATCTGTCCAGCGATTCTCGAGATTAGCCCGAACAAACAGACAGACGCCTACCGGAGACTTAATTTTATACTATGTATAAATTAAATGTAAAGAAAATTTGTGCATAAACGCCACTGAGATTTTTTTTCGAGCCTGCCCCGAGATTTACAAATGTCTGCGCCTATGATTTACTCTATTAATAATACGTGTCTGTTTACACTCATTGTCATAAAAATCCGTGCACCAAGGAAAAACGGTGCGATTAACGCGAAACTAGACGAATAGCTGCGGGGAGGGCAGACTTGTAAATTATTAACATGCGATTCGGCACGCCCGCGCGTCCAAGACCGTCGCTGCATTCGCAATCCTTGGGGCCTATAAGGCACCGCACAGGGGACTCCACATTCGGGCCGAAGTTCACGGTAAGAGTCAGGTGAGATCCCTGAGTGACAGACATGCCGAGGATCCGCCGTAGATGTGCGTACGGGCAACTGACGGAGTTTGAAAGAGGCCGTATCGTCGGGATGAGAGAGGCAGGATGGCCAGTGCGCCGAATTGACCGCCATTTGGGCCGATCAGACAGTACGGTGCGATCGTGTTTGGAGCAATGGATACGGTAAGGCATCCAGACACGGCGGACTGGCTCTGGACGACCCAGATACTCCACCAGCAGAGAGGATCGTGAGAGTGGCATACACAAATACAACGACGTCCTTGTCCAATATCCAGAGACATGTGGCGGCTGTACAAGGAAATCCTGTGTCTGCCAGAACCATTTCCAAACGCTTGGTGGAGGCGAATCTGCACTCTCGACGGTCTTACGTTTTCTGCCATCAACACCTGACCATCGTCTGCGTCAATTACAGTGGTGTCAGCCGCGAGCAACGTGGAATGATACGGACTGGCGGCGTATATAGTGTTCAGGAACAAATCACACTTTTGTATGGGAACAGACAACCACTGTGTCTGAGTGTGGAGGACCGCAGGTGATCGCTACAATCCCAAACTCACTGTACAGCGACACACGCCCCGAACTGCAGGCATGATGGTTTAGGGAGCCATCGCGTATGACAGCTATAACGAAGTAAATTTCTCCGTCATTTTTATCCGCGCCGGGGTTCGAACCCGGATCCCCTCATTCCGGAATAAGTCACTCTACCAATTGAGCTACGCGGACGTTTTATTCTGATTCCTATCTGCCTTTATGTCGTGTGCGTCCTTCTGGCAGGTACGTCACATCTCCTGGTACGTTACATCATCTCCCCCTTATTTTTTTTTTTTTTTTTTTTTTTTTGAAGTGCTGGAGAAGAGATTCTCTTATTTTTCCTATCTCGCGGTGTGGAAATAACATCACACCAATGCGAGATTTTGAACGGTCGGGTCATCCGGATAGTTCGGGCGCTATTATAACGAAGTAAATTTCTCCGTCATTTTTATCCGCGCCGGGGTTCGAACCCGGATCCCCTCATTCCGGAATAAGTCACTCTACCAATTGAGCAACGCGGACGTTTTATTCTGATTCCTATCTGCCTTTATGTCGTGTGCGTCCTTCTGGCAGGTACGTCACATCTCCTGGTACGTTACACAGCCGGACTTTCCTCGCAGTGATCCGAGGAACGTTGACAACCCAGCGCTACGTACAGGAGATCCTGCGGCCCCATGTGCTGCGTCTCTTTACGGGGCGGCCCTGACCTATTTTCCAATAAGATAACGCCCGTCCGCACACTATTTGGGCGTCCGAGGACTGTCTACGTCATGCTTCGACGCTTCCCTGGCCTGCCTGATCTCTGGCCCATCGAGCACGTGTGGGCCCTGATGGGACGCCAGCTTTCTCCATGTCACAGTGTTCGTGATTTAGAGCTTCAGTTGCAAGAAGTGTGGGCCAATCTGTCCGTGGATAAAATACGGCGTCTCTTTGACTCCATGCCGGACCGTATCACCGCATGTATCCCAGCACGAGACGGTCCGATGCGGTACTAACACTGACCGGAATGTGTACCTTATGTCCGCAGGAAATCGTCCTGCTGCTGTGATATTGTAATCACTTCTGTCCTTGGTATGTACCATCTCACTTCTAAAATCTCATTTCAATCCGACGCCTCCTTGGTGCGCGGATTTTTATGACAATGTGTGTATGTTGCAAGTTCCCCACCTTTAGTTACTAGCCTATTTTAAGAATGAATTTTTGCTGTTTTATTGCGATCTGCAGTGAAGAAGTGAGAAAAGTACTCATAATGCATTGAAACGTTGTCATCACAATATGTTTGATTCCATTAGTTGTTTACGACATTATGTAATACTGCAGACAATCAACCGTAGGAACAGCTCATGCCTTCTTTCTTGTGTGTGCTCATCGTTCTTACACACTTACCATACAAGACGATACCATGAAAACCTGCAGTCTGGTCTTGGGTGTACAACAGTACGCATTTCGCTTCATGTGCAAGTTGTGCCGTTATACACCCACTCGGTTAAAATTACAGCCAGGATGTAGTAGTCGAACTGAACCAATTATTCGTATGTTCCTCTTCGTGTAGGGTTCAGTCACTTTTCGATTACACTGAAGTGCCAGAAGTCATGGGATACGTATCTAGTATCGTGTAGGAACTTCTCTAGCCTGGCGAAGTGCAGCAACCCGACGTGGCATCGATTCCGTAAGTGGCCGGAAGACTTCTCGAAAGATATTGAGCCATTCTGTCTGAACAGCTGCCCATAGTTCCCCGGTAGTTGTAAATGCAGGATCTTGGGTGCGAATGGATCTTTTCACCACATCTCATAAGTGCTCTATTGGGTTCATGTCGGGTGAACCTGGTGGCTACACCATCCGTTGGAACTGTCCAGTACGCTCCTCGAAACAGTTTGGCACAACATGGGCCCGATGGCATGGTGCATTGTCCCCTGGAAAATCCCATCGTTGTTGGAGCACACGAAGTCCATGAAGGGATGCAAATGGTCGCCTAGCAGAGCCACAAAGCGATTACCGGTTAATGACGTGTTTACGAGGACCAGAGGATCCAAACCGTGCCACGTAAAGACACCTCACACATGTATGGAACCACCACCGACTTGCACAGTGCCTTGTTGACAGCTTGGGTCAATGGCCTCATGGAGTCTGCGCCACACCCGAACCCTACCATCAGCTCGTCACAACTGGTAGCGTAACTCACCGGACCACGCTGCATGTTGCTAGTCTTCCAGGGTCCAATTACCTTGTTCACGAGCCCAGGTGAGGCGCTGTGTCCGATGTTGTGGTGTTAACATAAGCACTCTGGTGGGTCTTCTGCTCCCATACCCCATGAACGCTAAATTGCGCTGCACTGACCTGATGGATGTCTCTGGTACCTTATGCATTGAATGTGGATGTTGTTTGAGCCAGTGTCACTTGTCTGTTAGCGTGAGAAATCCTGGTCAGACGCCGCTGGTCACGGTCATTCAGCACCCGTGGTCGGCCACTGCGCTGTCCACGGTGGGTGGTAGCGCCTTCCATGAGGCATTCTCGGTACACACGTGACACCATGGATCGAGGAATGTTGAATGTTCGCACAACTTCGGAAATTGAACACATATGTCACATATGCCTGGCCCAAACTACCATGCCTCGTTCAAACTTCGATAATTCACGTCGGCTTGTCATAATCCTACTGGTGGTTGTTCAGTCTGACTCACGAGATTACCCTCGCAACTGATAAAAATCTTTGCGTGCGTCGAAGGCTTTATACGACGGCAGCGCCTGTTAAAAATTTGCAAACTGCTATCTCAAGACTTTTGGCACTTCAGTGTAGTATTTTCCATATACCAACTTCTTAGATGCACCAGCACTTTCTTAAAGATCTCTCTGTGATATTTTACCATCAAGGGCTCATTTCCTGTCGCCAGGAAACTGCTCATCCTGTCATAAGATTTACATCAAAACTCAGCTTCCAGGCTAATTTAGATTCTCAGAAGGGTTCTGGGTCAATCATGTACAATATGTGTATTCGTGCTGACGTCTTCCATGACTAGTATTCCAGGAAAACGTTTTCTGACCCATACTAGAAGGAGACAGGGGGGGAGGTTGAAGAGATTAATTCATGACTGCTGTATCCTGTTTAAATGGCGCCTTATGCGATATTTCTTTTTCGCTAAATGCGTTAGAAAGGAAACCGCAATGGCATGACGAAGTATCTACCTCGGGTAATTAGAACAGAAATGTTACACTTCGTTTAACTTAATGTAAGATTTTGTGCAGTTAGTAACCTTTTTCGGGCTGGATGCTTAATGTGCGCATTCTTCCGTAACCGGGGTTCGTTTAGAAATATAGTGCGCAGAATATCTAAGCAGTAACTAGCGTTAAATCCTGGGGAAACTTTGGCACAATTAAAATATTCGTACCTGAAACAATGTGAGGAAAAGCTACTACTTACAGAAAGTCGGTGGGATACGGGAAAATCACTTTTAAATTCCATCTTTCCAAGCATTCTTTCCAAAGTACCTGAATGAAGAAAGAACCCTTTATGTATACGCCTATGCCTGTATTTTTTGTTTTTTTTATTTCATTTTATTTTTGTTGTCTTATCAGGCTCTTTGTTTATCTGTGTGTGGGTTGATGGTCTATCGAATCAAACGCAGAAATCCACTTTCTGATTTTGATTTATTCCTATTTAGAAAATGCTCTCACATAAATGCGCGCTAAATCGTTTTAGAGCGGATTCGATTACCAAGATAGGACAACATACTTTTAACCCCTCCGATGACCGAGTCGTAGTTCGAGTTGGGATCCGTCGGTGTGCTTGTCCTATGGTCTCGGTTCTGCCCCTCCCCTGGTACCAGGAGGGCGCCAAGAATTATCATTCCAGGGGCGTAAATTCAAGCTCCGTGGGGGGGGTTAAAAATAGAAATTGTAACTAAAAAAAGAAGTTACACCTGTATTTTCCTTTTAAAGACTTTAATTAGTCTCATATATTTAGGTGTACAAATAAGTTTTAAAGCGTTTTTTGTATGACGTATACTGCTAATTTACATATCCGACATTCCCCCTCGTTGTTGTCATGTGACCGTGACTGATCCCGAGTATAAAATGTGACACAGAAATTTGCCCAACATTCAAACGCACTTGCACATCGGTAGGTGAAAAATGTACTGCATTTATTCAACACTGCATTCGTTACGAATTTCGTGGAGGAAAAAGTGCTGCAAAAGCATGTGCATCGATCTTTTCTGTTCTGGGGGAGAATATTGTATCGAAAATCACGTGTGAGTTTTGGTTTGACGGTTTAAAGCAGGTGATTTTGATGTTAGCGATCGAGAACGTAGCGGCGCCCCGCAGACGGTTGCACATGAGGACCTGCAAGCATTGCTGGATGAAGAATCGTCTCAAACGCAAAAATAACTAGCTGAACAACTGGGGGTAACTCAACAAACCATTTCCAATCGTTTACGCGCAACAGAAAATATTCATAAGGAAGTTAAATAGGTGCCACATGACCTGAGCCAGAGGAACAAGGATGAGCGTGTCATGAAGTGTTTGAATCTGTTGAATAAACACCACAGAAAGCCTTTCCTGTGAAAAATCGTAACGGATGATGAAAAGTGGATATGATACGACAATCCCAAATGCAAAAAAATCACTGGGTAGATCCCGGTGAAGCAACGACTTCGACACCGAAACGCAATATTCACTCTAAGAAAGTTTTGCTGTGCATCTGGTGGGATATGAAGGGTGTTCTCTATTATGAAATATATATATATATTGGAAGTGGGTCAAACTGTTACTGCTGATCGCTACAAGCAACGATTGCTGCGATTGAACCAGGAAATCTGTCGGAAACGATCTGTTCTGTTCTGGGGAGAAAAAACGCTTTAAAACACAGGCAAAGGATTGCGTTCCGTGAAATTACTGCTTGACAACGCTAGGCCGCATGTCGCGGAATCGGTCAAGGAAAAGTTATTGACGCTTGGCTGGGAAGTTTTGGATAACCTGTAGTATAGTCCCGACATATCCCCTTCAGACTATCATTTGTTCCGTTCAATGCAACATGGTTTGTTTGCTGTACGGTTCCGGACATGTGACGAAATGCAAAAATGGGTTGACTACTTCATCGCGTCACACGACGAAGCATTCTTCATTGCTGGAATCCGTCAGCTACCCGACCGATGGCGGAAGGTGATAGATAATGACGCCGTATATTTTGATTCGTAAAGGTATTGTTGTTTTCTCTCAAAGTACATGTTGCGTTGTCTTAAAACGCTTTAAAACTTATTTGTATACCTATATAGTATTCCTTAGAGTTAACCAGGGTACAGAGTAACATACACTATGAGGTATGAACATTTCATATCCGTGAAAGGAATTTTTCAAAACAGTGAATTGAGGCATAGAAAACAATATGCTAATATACAGAGGCATAATTTGGGCGGGGCAGACGGGGGCGGACGCCCCGGGCGCTGCTCAAAAGAGGGCGCAGAAATCACTGCTTACAATCTGATTAAAACTGGAAATGTAAATTTTGTATAAGTTTCTGGTGCAGTTTTATTTTTGCGCCGTACTTTAACACTTCTCCATTTCCAGAAGTTACAGTATGAGCTTCACCAGTTTTGGTATAGCGTTTGCAAATTTGCGTTTCTTCCTCAAAATGTTCACCAGATGTTAGTTGCTCACATTCAAAAACAAGGGCGCCGTTGTACTTACATTGCAAAACAAAAATGTGTTCACATTGTTGAAGATTCTCTGGGTGCTATTCGATCATTACTGTAACTGCGAGCTGAATTCAACCTGTCTGCTGTGGTACCGTAGGTTCGAACTCCGAAGCAATTTGGAAAAAGGAATAACCGTTTGATTGTGCCTCCCATATAGAGATAACACTGGGATGCGACATTAATTTTGTTTTGACGAACAGTGTATATTTGTGTGTGGGTGTGTAGTACCCTCGTGGCTCAGTGGTCTAAGTACTGGCTCTCTCCCTTCCGTGGAACCAATGGCCCTAAATTAGGGCGTGCGACTGGATTGATACACGGATGGCCCGGTGGTGTATCCAAACGCTGGTCTCTGACAGTTGGTTCGAGTAGGCCCAGGATGGAGTGTCCCGGATGAGGTATGGTTGACGTGCCTGCTTTTCCCCCAACGGCTTTGCCCAATTACCGAAATCAATGGCCCCGAATTAGGGACGGATAACTGCTTGTAGACCTTATAATAATTCACGGTGGTCGTAAAACACAGATAAAAAAAAAAAAAGATGGAGGGGCGCAGTATTTTCTGCTTGCCCCTGGCGCAGAAATACCTAGTTATACCTCTGCTAATATACCTAACCTCCATGACCTCTCCGAATTTGTCGTTGGGATTAAGAGCTAATTAATCATTTGTGCTCTGTCGCAAAAAGCTTTCTGAGCGTTTAACCATGAACGGAATTTTTCCAAGCCCAACCCCTAAAACTTCTCCCTATTGTTATCCTTACTATCCGATACTAATTCGTTCTGCGCTGGTTTGTTTTTCGTTTTGCATGTCTGTAGAGTGTTGTGTTGTCGGCATTCACTAACGTTTACGCGTCACTTTGTATTTACAACCTGTGGTTCTTGGATATTTACCTAGTTTTTACATTTTTATTAAAATTATGTCAAAAACCTGAAGGGCAATTTTTGAGCGATCAAAGTAAAAAGTATGTATTATTTAAGTGGAACTCGAAGGGGCGTAATTTCATGTCTTACCCTCCCAGGTAAGAAAAGCTTTGTACGGTCCTGGTACCAGTACCTCATGTGGGCAATCGACTCTTCTGAGCCTTGGATACGCATGGAGGTCGTTAAATGCCGAAACACGGCGGAATAAAGGCCTTAGTGGGCCCTTAGGCTAAGACACCTGAATGGGCTCCTCAAATGAACCTACGACGGAGAGACATTATGAAGTCCGTGAAAACACGAAACTGTAGCAATATCCTTATGAGAATTGATACTAGTGCGTTCTACAAACTAAGAGTTACTTGCAGAGTGTTCAGTAAAAGTCACCGTGTTTTCCACTGTTCTCACAAGAACATGGGTTTAAAGCTTAAGATTTCTAGATTTTGTCTGGAATGTTTAATACTTTAGCATTGTATACTTTTCTTGGTGCATCTTTTTTGTTATGCAATGTGAAGCCACGGTAGATTTCACCCATTAACATTTCTAAGTGCTAGCAGAGAGGTGTGGGTGGATGTTAGTGAAATATCTGCCTCGCCGACTCCTCTGTACACAGCGACATGAAACGTGTACCCTCAGTGAGTCACTATCTTGAAATCTGTTCGTTTTTCAGCCTCTGTTTGTGATCATGTGGAAATCACACGAGACAAAACTGAAACGAAGAACTATACATCTTACTGACTAGTAAAAGAGCAAAAGATTCACTAGCATTGCAATTATAAAACTCTATATACAATTAAAAACTCAGATGTGAGATCTTTCGGGGACACTGTCCCCATCTTCAGACAAACCAAAAATTTCTCAACCAGGTATATATGTACAAATCACATGATGAAAGCTGACCGGAAAAGCGCAATGGAACATGCGCAGGCAAGTAAGCAAATGACAAGCCTAAAGCCTACTAGGCACCCCCCCCCCCACACACACACACACACACTGTGCTGTGCCCACAATGTCAAAAGTTATACAAATAAGTGTGATAAAATGATAAAATGAATAACATACGCCTTTCATGTATGTCAGTCATTTTATCACACTTGTATAACTTTTGACATTATGGGCACATTGGGGGGGGCTGTCGTTTGGTGCATTTCATGCATGTCATTCATTTTATCACACTTGTATAACTTTTGACATTATGGGCACATTGGGGGGGGGGGCTGTCGTTTGGTGCCTTTCATGCATGTCATTCATTTTATCACACTAACTTGTATAACTTTTGACATTGTGGGCACCGTGGCGGGGGGAGGGGATGTTGCTTGGTGCCTTTCATGTATGTCATTCATTTTATCAAACTTGTATAACTTTTGACATTATGGGCACATTGGGGGGGCTGTCGTTTGGTGCCTTTCATGCATGTCATTCATTTTATCACACTAACTTGTATAACTTTTGACATTGTGGGCACCGTGGCGGGGGGAGGGGGATGTTGCTTGGTGCCTTTCATGTATGTCATTCATTTTATCACACTTACTTGTACAGGGTAACTTGTATAATTCGGAGCTGAAGGGACCACAAAAATAATTGGAATTATCGACAAATTCGAATTAGGCAAGTTTGAATGTGGGCACATTTAAGTACTGTAAAAAACAACATATTTATTCATAACATACAAAAAAAGTACAGTACGGTAAATTTACAATTTTTTTGTAAAAAAAACCCCGTGAAGTTCTGGCCTGCTGTTTAGAATTTATGTTATGAGTAAGTGTAAATTCCTCAAGTTTATCGAGTGAATGAAATAGAGAGTCACTTGCATTCTGCTGTCCCTGAACAAACTTCCTTAACTGTTGGAGGTGAACCAAGGCCTCTACTGAATTTGGAAGGCACTCTGCAGGAAATTCTGGCCGTTCCAGTCTTCATCTGAAGATGCGCAGTAGGTCTTCTTATTCATAACATCAGCCAAGATCTCATCATCTGTGAGTTCACCACAAACAGCTAAATTGTCATCAACGCTCACAAAAAGCTTCATACGGTACATCACGGCCTACGTCTTCCCAATACTCCATAGTGGGTATGATCTCGCCACCATTGCCTTGATGTAGTTGAGACTCATCATCGGGGTGCTGGAAGCCTGCTTTTCCGAAGCAGTTGGCTAGTTTCAGGTTTAACTTGTTGCTTCACCCAGAGCTCGGAACTTCATCCAGAACGGCACGTACCCATTTTAAAAGGTAATTGTTGAAAATACGAAAATGGGGCTTTCTTCGAATTAAACAAAAAAAAGTTCGAATTAAAGGGGGGGTTAAACATTGTTTGTATAGAAAATTCAAGGGACCGAATACAAATGCGAATTAACCAAGAATTCGAATTAAAAACGTTCGAATTAGACAAGTTACACCGTATAACTTTTTATGACATTGTGGGCACAGTGTGTGTGTGGGGGGGGGGTGCTACCTTAAAGGTAACTTAGTGCCTTTCATATATGTATGTCATTCATTTTATCACATTTGTATAACTTTTGGCATGTGGGCACAGTGGCAGGGGGGAGGTATGTTGTTTGGTGTCTTTCATGTATGTCATTCATTTATCACACTTGTATAACTTTTGACATTGTGGGCACAGGAGGGGGGGGAGATGTTGTTTGGTGCCTTGGAGACTTGCCATTTGCTCACTTGCCTGCGCATGTCCCATTGCGCTTTTCCGGTCAGCTTTCATCATGTGACTTGTACATATATACCTGATTGAGAAATTTTTGGTTTGTTTGAAGATGGGGACATAGTGTCCCCGAAAGATCTCACATCTGAGTTTTTAATTGTATATAGTGTTTTATAATTGCAATGCTAGTAAATCTTTTGGTCTTTTACTCGTCAGCAACGTGTATAGACGGTTTCAGTTCTTCGTTTCAACATAGTGCATCCACGTATGATTATTATTTTGCAAAACTGAAACTATACCATATTTTTCTACATATAAATATAAAGCTGTGTATTGTTTGTGATGTGGACGTACACCTCCTGGGCCCTTGATAATAGTTCGACCTAGGCTATAACCCCGGTAGGCCTCCTTAATCCGGCCCTGTCCCGAAAAATAAATTCCTTTTCTTTCGGTTTAACAATTATTGTGTACAGGGGCGGATTGGCCCCCGGGACGTCGGGACATTTCCCGGTGGACCACAAGACAAATGGCCCACTTTCTCGTATATTGTGTCTGGATTTTTTGGTACTTAATAGGTAATAACCGTTAACTTCGTTTGGTCCTCATTTCTGTCTGAAAAGTCACTTCCGTAAAACACAGTTCCCTTTTATCTACTTTTGGACTTTTGGTTTGAAATGGCACATCAAACTTCTCTGCAATTACGCAAGAGATGTGCCACCAGATCAAGGATGCCATTATAAATTAATGAAGCTAAATCAAAGGACAGTTACGCAGATGTTGGTCGTTACGCTTGGAGCCCACGGTCATTGGTATGCCCTCCCTCCTCTTGTAATCTTGAAGTGTACACTAGTTCCTATTGCGATGGCCTATCATCCCGCCCACTTATTCACAGGCTGACACAGAGCCCAAAACGATTGTCCCCCAGAGAGGTATTCTGAAACCCGTCTCCACACACATTTATCTTAAAAGAAACTAGATTTACTAGTACTGGTTCATGGGTCGAACACACATTTATCTTAAAAGAAACTATGATTTACCAGTACTGGTTCATGGGTTGAACACACATTTATCTTAAAAGAAACTATGATTTGCCAATACTGGTTCATGGGTCGAACACACATTTATCCTAAAAGAAACTATGATTTACCAGTACTGGTTCATGGGTCGAACACATATTTATCTTAAAAGAAACTATGATTTACCAGTACTGGTTCATGGGTCGAAACGGTATTTCATGAGTTAAAAATAATGGGTGGACTTTAAATCACAGGGGTCACTTGACCCCCCCCTAGATTTATTTTATTTTATCTTATTTTATTTATTACTTTTTTTTTTTACACTCACAGAACTGGACCGCAAGGAGAGGTGGAGTTTGGGGCGTTTAATTTAATATCCCAATTTTATTGGAAATTTGGAATTGGAAAACGATAACGTGAAAGCGGAAAACCTAGCAAACCGTAAGGTAGTACGCCCGAGCAAGTTCCCCTCAGGGTGGTGTGTGCTGAACTTAAAAGGCTTGGTGTGGCCCTGCTCGACACTGTTCTTTATTTTGAAAACAGTTACCAATGTACATTATAATACATGACTATTACTAACATACACTTTCTTCAAGAGCAGTATCAATTAATAATAATAATAATAATAATAATAGTACTGTTCTAGTGTAGTAAGTAGTAGTAATAGTATTAATCTTTCATTTCTACGAATTACTGTTTTCTACATATTAGCCAAACCTTAATTAATTACACTTGACACCCCTTGAAAAATTTCCTGAAGGCGCCCATAGTTGCTGTGTAGCACGTGAACATGTCAGCATTTCTAAACCGATCTTCTTGGTGCTTTAGTTGGAAATCGGGTCTGCAAAGACTCCTGTTTTATTTTGTATTTACTTATTTCTGTGTCATTACTAAATTTTTCAGGGGAATGTAATAATCTGTTTGTGACGTACCTGCCAGCAGGACGCACATGATATAAAGGCAGATAGGAATCAGAATACATCCCGGCTTAGACCAAAAATGACGGAGAAATTTACTTCGTTATAATGGCGCCCGAACTACCCGGATGACCCGACCGTTCAAAATCTCGCATTGGTGTGATGTTATTTCCACGCCGCGAGATATGAAAAATCAGAGAATCCCTTCTCCAGTGCTTCGAAAAATAAATGTGTGTGACGTTGCATTCCACACACCAGATTGACTGGGAGTTCTCAAGTGCACGTTCTTCAGTGGTTGTCTGCCTGCAACGATTCATGGTCACGGCTGATCCGTGGGCCATGCCCCCGGCCCTCTTTCGAGGGGGGAGAGATGTGACGTACCTGCCAGCAGGACGCACATGATATAAAGGCAGATAGGAATCAGAATACATCCCGGCGTAGACCAAAAATGACGGAGAAATTTACTTCGTTATATGTTTCTATGCTGCATTCAATCATGAGAGATTCTTTAAAGTTCTTTCATCGTTAAATTGTTAAAATTTGTTCACGGCTGAATTCGTTTTAAAATTAATATTTCAACAGTTCCCTTTCATCCAGCATTAACAGAATTTTTCCATAACTGAATTTATTAATAATTTATAAGGAGAGATAGATGCCATCCCCTACAGAAAACAATGCCTTAGCCATTGGATGGATTTGGTCGGCCAAAATGGTTTCATACGCCCTTTTTTTTATTATTATTTTTTTATTTTGAGGATTTTAGGAAGGGAGTGTCTGACCCCAGGTCTTAAACAACCCTTAGAAATAGGAAGCTAGGAGATTTGGGCTAGAGTGCCCGATAGGAAAGTGACACGGAAGCGAAGTAGAAAGGGGGAGGAAGACGCCCTTATTTATTACGGGGGGCAGTACCCGGGGTCCGACGGCTTAGCGTGCCCATCCGAAGCACGGCGGATATTTAGTGGATCGAGCGTTCGTACCTGCCTGGGATCGAACGTGAGGTCCTGTCCGCGGCAGTCACGAACGTTGCCCACTAGGCCACCCGCGGCCGTCGCCGTTGTGCATTCACCCGGGTCACTAGAGGTTTTGCAATAACAGCTCTGCCATGAATATCTTGTTTATGCAGTTCATTGCGCGCAGTTTTCGTTGATACTGATGTCTGGAGATGCAGATTGAGCTCCGCATTCATTTTTGGCGCCGTAATCTTATTACGGGTAACAATCCTCTTCAATGCTCTCCTGTCTCTATCAGTCAGGGTCGTTTTCCGGCCGCTCTTGTGTTTCGCAGACGAGGATTTGCCACGAATACCGTATGCTGTCATGACGCTAGACACAGTAGCTCTCGATACCCCCACTACCCTGGCGACTGTTGTCACGGAGGCACCAACTAGCCGGCCACCAACAATTAGCCCTCTTTCGAAGTCCTTTAGGTCGCTCATTTTGTCATCACTTTGAAAGACATTTTGCAACAAGACACTTTAAATATACTTAAACAGGACCTTGAAGTTCTAAGCAAAGCTATTATAACCCCAAAGTGGTTGATACCTTTGGGTATTGCGACGTACGCAGCTGTATTAAAAGTCACGTCTCTGAGAGTGGTGTTTACATTATTCTGCCCAACCCCTGTATGTGTGTGTGGTACAATATTTTGTTTTTCTAATTCCATGAACATGTAGACAGAAAAAGAGTTACTTTTCTTTACGTCTTTTAAAAGTTGCTTAAACTTTTACAAAACAGCTTCTTGCTTTTAATAGTAACCAATCATTTCGTATAGATTTTATGTATTGTTTATCTCTTACAGGTAGTTCAATTAATGTTAATACTTTTGTAAAAGACTATTTTATACGAAAAGAAACATTCTTCCTTTCTAACGATGTGCTTCTGGCGAAATACCACACATGCAGTGGTTACAAGCAGCACCAGCTGGAGCATAGGGGCAAGTTGGGCGGTTGCCCCGGTCCCCGCGTCTTCACGGGGCCAACAAAATCATTTTTGACAGAATTCTCTATATTTATTGCTATTTTTTTTAATTTGGGGGCGCGAGACCCAAAATGCATTTTCATTTTATTTATTTTTTTAGTTTACAATCCCCCTCACTTTTTAAACCTTAAACTTTTCCACATTTATGAAATAGCAAATTAAAACAAATTTTGAAGATGACAATCCGATTTTTGGCGTAAATGTGACAAGGATGGTAAGTCAGATAATATCCGAAAACTTGAAAATTTTCATCGTCCTGCATACCTAGGCGTTTTCTGGGAGACGCGGGTTCGTGTCCCGCTCCAGGACGATGAAAATTTTCAAGTTTTCGGATATTATCTGACTTACCATCCTTGTCACATTTACGCCAAAAATCGGATTGTCATCTTCAAAATTTGTATTATATGGCGTAATCCCGTATTTCTTTCATGATTTAGCAAATTAAATTTCATCACATTTTGTGACTTCTTACTTACTATATGCTCAACAATTTGTGTGTGAACCAGGTACGGAAATTTAAAAAAATAAAAAGAACAACTTTAAAGTTGTTTTGAGCTGTATATGGAGGCTAATTGTTCAATGACTTTAAAAACAGTACAAAAAAAAAAAAAAAAAAGCCCACAATTTTCATACATGAGCGCGTGTAAAAGGAAAAAAAAATCACTAATTTGTCAATTATTTTACCTTGCATCAAAAATCAATCATTAAAACATTTACCAGGAAAAATATACATATAAACGAATTTATTTAAGAGGGATCATTATTATTCGCTACGCAAAAGTTTTTGCTATAGAAAAATATTCGCTACGCAAAAGTTTTTGCTATAGAAAAATATTCGCTACGCACATCAGTTAAAGTTATCTCTTTATCATTTTGTGAGAAAGTTTTTCGTAAAAATCACAATGCAGCCCAAACCTCTTTTTCCTCGGAAAGAAACTCGTGGATTTTAGTCCTATTTACTCTCTCTCTCTCTCTCTCTCTCTCTCTCTCTCTCTCTCTCTCTCTCTCTCTCTCTCTCTCTCTCTCTCTCTCTCTCTCTCTCTCTCTCTCTCTCTCTCTCTCTCTCTCTCTCTCTCTCTCTCTCTCTCTCTCTCTCTCTCTCTCTCTCTCTCTCTCTCTCTCTCTCTCTCTCTCTCTCTCTCTCTCTCTCTCTCTCTCTCTCTCTCTCTCTCTCTCTCTCTCTCTCTCTCTCTCTCTCTCTCTCTCTCTCTCTCTCTCTCTCTCTCTCTCTCTCTCTCTCTCTCTCTCTCTCTCTCTCTCTCTCTCTCTCTCTCTCCTTAGTCTCTGTCTGTCTCTCTCCTTAGTCTCTGTCTGTCTCTGCCTCTCTCTCTCTCTCCTTAGTCTCTGTCTGTCTCTGCCCCTCTCCTTAGTCTCTGTCTGTCTCTCTCTCTCTCCTTAGTCTCTCTCTGTCTGTCTCTGCCTCTCTTTCTGTCTGTCTCTCTCTCTCTCTGAACTTTAAATCCAAATTATGGTCTTTTTCTTAAGGTCACAGTAATTTGAGATAATTGTTTTTCTTTATGATAGTTTTCGTGTATTTTCATTTTTCTCCTCGGAAAGAAAATCGTAGATTTTAGCCCTTTTTACTCTCTCTCTCTCTCTCTCTCTCTCTGAACTTTAAATCCAAATTATGGTCTTTTTCTTAAGGTCACAGTAATTTGAGATAATTGTTTTTCTTTATGATAGTTTTCGTGTATTTTCATTTTGCTCCTCGGAAAGAAAATCGTAGATTTTAGCCCTTTTTACTCTCTCTCTCTCTCTCTCTCTCTCTTTCTGTCTGTCTCCCTCTCTCTTTGTCTCTCTCTCTCTCTCTCTCTCTTTCTCAACTTTAAATCCAAATTATGGTCTTTTTCTTAAGGTCACGGTAATTTGAGATCATTGTTCTTCTTTATGATAGTTTTCGTGTATTTTCATTTTTCTCCTCGGAAAGAAAATCGTAGATTTTAGCCCTTTTTACTCTCTCTCTCTCTCTCTCTCTCTCTCTCTCTCTCTCTCTCTCTCTCTCTCTCTCTCTCTCTCTCTCTCTCTCTCTCTCTCTCTCTCTCTCTCTCTCTCTCTCTCTCTCTCTCTCTCTCCTTTTAGTCTCTGTCTGTCTCTGCCCCTCTCTCTCTCTCCTTAGTCTCTGTCTGTCTCTCTCTCTCTCCTTAGTCTCTGTCTGTCTCTCTCTCTCTCCTTAGTCTCTCTCTGTCTGTCTCTGCCTCTCTTTCTGTCTGTCTGTCTCTCTCTCTCTCTGAACTTTAAATCCAAATTATGGTCTTTTTCTTAAGGTCACAGTAATTTGAGATAATTGTTTTTCTTTATGATAGTTTTCGTGTATTTTCATTTTTCTCCTCGGAAAGAAAATCGTAGATTTTAGCCCTTTTTACTCTCTCTCTCTCTCTCTCTCTCTCTCTCTCTCTCTCTCTCTCTCTCTCTCTCTCTCTCTCTCTCTCTCTCTCTCTCTCTCTCTCTCTCTCCTTAGTCTCTGTCTGTCTCTCTCTCTCTCCTTAGTCTCTCTCTGTCTGTCTCTGCCTCTCTTTCTGTCTGTCTGTCTCTCTCTCTCTCTGAACTTTAAATCCAAATTATGGTCTTTTTCTTAAGGTCACAGTAATTTGAGATAATTGTTTTTCTTTATGATAGTTTTCGTGTATTTTCATTTTTCTCTCGGAAAGAAAATCGTAGATTTTAGCCCTTTTTACTCTCTCTCTCTCTCTCTCTCTCTCTCTCTCTCTCTCTCTCTCTCTCTCTCTCTCTCTCTCTCTCTCTCTCTCTCTCTCTCTCTCTTTGTGTCTCTTTCTGTCTGTCTCCCTCTCTCTTGTCTCTCTCTCTCTCTCTCTCTCTTTCTCAACTTTAAATCCAAATTATGGTCTTTTTCTTAAGGTCACGGTAATTTGAGATCATTGTTTTTCTTTATGATAGTTTTCGTGTATTTTCATTTTCTCTCGGAAAGAAAATCGTAGATTTTAGCCCTTTACTCTCTCTCTCTCTCTCTCTCTCTCTCTCTCTCTCTCTCTCTCTCTCTCTCTCTCTCTCTCTCTCTCTCTCTCTCTCTCTCTCTCTCTCTCTCTCCTTAGTCTCTGTCTGTCTCTGCCTCTCTCTCTCTCTCTCCTTAGTCTCTGTCTGTCTCTCTCTCTCCTTAGTCTCTCTCTGTCTGTCTCTGCCTCTCTTTCTGTCTGTCTGTCTCTCTCTCTCTCTGAACTTTAAATCCAAATTATGGTCTTTTTCTTAAGGTCACAGTAATTTGAGATAATTGTTTTTCTTTATGATAGTTTTCGTGTATTTTCATTTTTCTCCTCGGAAAGAAAATCGTAGATTTTAGCCCTTTTTACTCTCTCTCTCTCTCTCTCTCTCTCTCTCTCTCTCTCTCTCTCTCTCTCTTGTGTCTCTTTCTGTCTGTCTCCCTCTCTCTTTGTCTCTCTCTCTCTCTCTTTCTCAACTTTAAATCCAAATTATGGTCTTTTTCTTAAGGTCACGGTAATTTGAGATCATTGTTTTTCTTTATGATAGTTTTCGTGTGTTTTCATTTTTCATGCACGTAACGATTTTAATAAAATATGAGATTTATTATCTAAGGCCCGCAATGAAATTTTGCTCCGGGCCTCGCTATGAAATTTCGCCCGGTGCCCCGCAAAAATTCCATCCGCCCCTGGTTATAAGCAGTACTCGGGAACGAGGCAAGTGTTTAAATCTTCCAGTGCTGTCCTGCGGAGTGACTGATGAAGCACTATAGTAAGAAATTTTATAGGGAAAGTGTCAGGAGTTGGTTGGACGCGATGGTCCCTTGGACACTAAAGGAATGTTTCATATGGTAGTTCGCTCGCCAGAAATGTCTCCCCTCCTCATCCCCTATCTCTCCATAGAGATTCTGTGAAGAAGTCTCCCTTTTCCTGGATGTCTTCTCTTGCCATAAATTACAGAACAGGTAACCAGAAATTCACCGCTAATTGCTCACACTGATCACTGACTCGTCTCCAATATCGCGCAGGTGGGGCTACTGAAAATATATTTGGACATTGAAAAATAAAAGAAAAGCAGAACCTCGGTGAGATTTAAAAAAATAAGTGTTAAGGCACGATTTTTAGCACAACATACTTAAAAAGTCGCCCATTTAACTACTTTTTGTCTTCCACCTGGGATCATTATGCTTCACTTTCTTCGTACCCGAACTCAACCCGATCAGTGCAGACCTCTACATCAAACCAGAAATATGTACATCAATTTAATGATTTGCAAAAGCTCATGTTTAAATGTATTGGTTTTGCGATTATTCAAATTACTAATGTTTGTGCGACTGCATAAAACTATTTATCTATAAGATACATATTTAAATATTTCAGGGGGTCCGGACCCCAAGATCCCTCCCCGTGGATATCTGCCTGCTCGAATGTAAAGTTACTGACTCCAAGAAGAAAATTCGCATATCATGATTCATAAGAAATTCCAGTCTATTCAGCTGTCTCATGTGTCGGCAACCCTCTGACATTTCGTGTTAAATTGCGGAGTTGAGTTGCTGATTCATCTTTTCAGTTGGTGGGCATCCAGAGGCCTTGCCAAGAATTCGTCCCACTTAAAAAAAAATGGGGTAGGGAGGGGGGCTTTTCAGAAAGTGGAACGTGACAGATTAGCCTATGCGTTATTTATAAATAAGTAAAGAAGAAAATGGGGTCTTAACGATCTTCATAATCAAGGATATCTGACAAAGAAAGGCTTTTTTTTTTTTCAATCAGACTTTTAAAAAGCGGATTTTCTCTTGCAAATATAAATATACACTAACGCCCCTATAGCTGGCAGAACTCTGCTGTATAAAAAAAGTCAAAAATCGTATGTGCAAAATGTTCTTTATTATAGGAGCCACGCGACGGAAAAAAGTTTTTCAAATACAACTTTTTCAGAAGCAGAGATAGCAAAAGAATAATTGGTACATATACGCTCCCTGAAAAACCGTGCATTATTTTAATTGGATAATGTTCACAATTTTCGCAATAGCAAATGGCGTTCAGCACAAAAATGATTTATTTTTTCATTCGGGTCGTTGGAAGCTGCGATACAGTTGGAAACAAAAGTACATATTTTCGGCAACTAATTACAGAACATTGCATTATGAAAAATTTAAAAATAGCTTTCTGCAGTGAATCTGAAGGATATAAAAGATTTTTTAAACCGGATTTTCAGAAGAAGATGTATTGAGAAAAATAAAGTATACATTTATTCCCTCTAGAGGGGAAACTGCGCGTTATTTTGGGCAGGAGGTATCATAAAAATATTCTGTAATGAATGGTATCTGTCCCCCAATAAAGTTTTCCTGTCAGTTTTTAGAAGCGGAGATAGCGTTGCAAATATGCAGAAACGTGCCTCCATTCTCCCTATAGATATACGTATGCATTATAAGAACCAATAACTGTATGAAAAACATTCTCCACTGCGAACGATATCGGATGCAAAAATAATTTTTGAGCTCAAACTTTGCCGCCCCGGTGGCTCAGTGGTCTGAATGCTGGCTTCCGACCATTCGTCTGAGATGGGTCCGGGTTCGAATCCCGGTGAGGCATGGATGTTGTGTTTGTCTTACGGCACTGGCTCTCTCCTTTCCTTGGAACCAGCGATCCTAAGTTAGGGACGGTAACTGCTTATAGTCCATCGAGTTGGACATGGTGGCCGTTAAGCTCCCCCCCCAATAACTCGAACTTTTGGAAGACGAGCTATCCAGAAACTAAAATATGCATTTAACCAGTAGTGCAGTCCTGAGAAAAAAAGTGGTCTAGTGCTCCGAAAGCCGGCCAGGCGTTATCGACTCCAGCAGGCAGAGACGTAACCAGGGCGGGGCAGGCGGGGCGATTTTTACTGAAAATAAATTCCACAAGTGTTTTATAAGAAATTTTGAGACACTCCTTACAAAAATATAAACTGCGCATATATTTTTTAGAATCGAAGTACAACGCTTAAGAATGGTTTTAGCAGTAATGATAAAAGTAATAATAACGACAAAAAACATTGATATTATTCTTATGCGAGGACAAGCTATTTCGTTTGCTGTCGTCATCATTTTCGTTCTACCGCCAGCTGTTTTGCATCAGATAGAGGTCTGGTGAATACCACCCACATCTACGCATGACAAACGAGAAACAAATAACTGCTCTCATTACAAGCCAGCAGCCATATTAGATTTCCTGTGAGAAAGACAAGAGGAAAGTTGAAAAGCATCAGATGTTCTGCGCTATTTGGTACAGAGGAGCTTACTGCAACAAACAACCTTTTCTGAGTTCCTGTTAACAAAATGCTTCTTAGATTATCTTTTATCTCATTGTGAAAGTTCTTTTGAGCTGCACGCATAAAGGTGATATCACATCACAAATAAATATTTCCATTACTGATATTGTCGCATTAGCCTCTTTTTAGCATTAAAGCCTGTCTCCGAAGGCTTGAGAATGTAAAGCCTATCCCAGGTGGGTAATCAAGACTAGAGCAAAGCGTTTCGAAATGAGTCTCGGGAGGATTTCAAAATTATGGCTAAAACGGTGCTCTGCTGAGGACGTAAGAAGAACACAAAATGTAAAACTATAATTTTTTTAAATTGTGAAGGTGTAGCAAAGGCTGAAAAAAGAACGTAATCGTAACTGATTATAAACACGCTTTGTGTTAGAAAAAGATGTAGGTTTTTCCAAAAGAATTAGATCTCAGCAGTGTTGCATTCAGAGAGTTTTTTTTTCGGGGGGGGGGCAATCACAAATTTCGAGGGGGCTAAAACTTGTTGACAGGTTATATACATATAATCACAATTTTGTTATATATATATATATATATATATATCATCATCAACCATTATCAATCCACTGCTGGATGAAGGTCTCCCCAAGTTTCTTCCACAATTGTCTGTCTTGAGCCTATCTCCTCCATGTCACTCCAGCATACTTTCGAATTTCATCCTTCCATCTCCCATGGGGTCTTCTTCTGGGTATTTTCCTGTCCCTCGGAATCCACTCTCTGAAATTTCGGTTGACCATCGGTGGTCCGTTCTTCTGGCAACATGTCCAGCCCATTGCTATTTCAGTGATTTCCCTCTGGTCATGATGTCGTCCACTCCTGTCATTTTCTTTCCTTATTCACAAGTTCATCTTCTTATCTTTCCTGGTTACACCAAGCATGCATCTCTCCAAGCTTCTTTGAGTTGTCTGCAGTCTTTTTATCTCTTTTTTGGTTAAGGTCCATGTCTCTGCTCCGTACGTAAGCACTGGAAGGATGCATTGATTAAACACTTTTCTTTTGAGACATAATGGCATACTGCTCTTAAAAACTGTACTGTTTCTTCCAAACGCTCTCCATCCAAGTTTTATACGCCGCTTAATTTCTTCATCAATGTGACCCTCACTTGATATCTTCTACCCAAGATAAATGTAGGAATCGGTTGTCTCAAGCTTTTCTCCATCAATCGATAAATCTTCATTTCTTGTAAAAGCATTGTACTTCACTTTTGCCTTCCGAAAGTTCATTTTTAATCCCACTTCTTTACTCTTATCAGCAAGTTCTTGGATCATACTCTGCAGCTCTGAAGGGGTAGTTGCAAAGATGACTACGTCATCAGCAAAACGAAGGGGAGTTAAGTAATCTCCATTAATCTTTATCCCTTTGTTTTCCCAGTTCAATGATTGAAAGACATTTTGCAATGTGGCGTGAAAGAACTTGAGAGATATGGTGTCGTCTTGTCTCACTCCCTTTCCAATTCTTATTTGTTCTGAATCCTCAAATATCCGAACCTTTGCTCTTGCATTTTCATAGATGTTATTAATAATGCTAATGTTATGCATCTTCAATACCGCAGGATTTCAAAGCCATTGTTACTGCTGATGGTTTCACGGAATCGAAGACCTTTTCATAGTCAATAAAAGTCTTGCGTAATGGGAGTTCATATTCTCTTGTTCTTTCAATTACTGTAGTTCTCTCAGTACATGGATATGATCTATAGTGCTGTAGCCACTCCTGAATCCAGCTTGTTCTCCTGGTTGGGCCATGTCTAGTGTTACCTTCAAGCAATGTGAAAGAACCTTAGTGAAGTTTTTATAAACCACTGAAAGGAGGCTGATGAGCCTGTAGTTCCTGAGATCCTCAATGCCACCTTTTTTATGGAGCAAGATCATTGTAGCATTGTTCCAATCCTCAGGAATCTTCCCTGCATTAAGACATCTGGTGAAAACTTGGGCGATATATACACTGAAGAGCAATTGAATTATAGATACCTGTCTAGTAACGTGTTGCATCACCTTTCGTCCTGATGACGGTGGCGATTCATCTCGGCATGGACTCGACAAGACATCGGAAGCGTTGGGAAGCCATACGGATCCAAGACCCCCTGAACTAGCTCCCACAGTTCACGAAGATTTGGTGGAGGGGGTCAGAGCCTCAAACATCTCTCTCGATGGCATCCCACATGTGTTCGTTGGGATTGAGATCAGGTGACCTAGCTGGCCAAAGAAGCGAGGCCACGTCGGTGAGTGTTCATCCAACCATTCGGATACAATTGTCTTGTTGCAGGATGGGGTCCCCAATGGGATGTTGAGGACGCACAAAGGGGAGCAAATGGTCGTCCAGGATATCCCGGTAACGTTGACCTGTGAGGGACGATGTCACACGTACCAGGGGTCCCATTTCAGTCCACGTAAACAGTCCCCAGACGAGAATGCCACCCCCACCAGCTTGAAGAGTACCCTGCTGGCAAGAAGGATCCATCGCTCCATGTGGTTTGCGCCGTACTCGTATCCTGCCATCCGCATGTACCAACGTGAATCTCGACTCATCAGTGCAGACAACATTTTTCCTCATGTCTAGGGTCCAGTGGCGATGTTCCTGCGCCCATGCTAATCTTTGCACCTTGTGATGTGCGGTCAGTGGCGATGTTCCCGTGCCTATGCTAATCTTTGCACCCTGTGATGTGCGGCCAGCAGCGGTACCCTCGTGAGACGATGGCTTCTGTAACCTATAGCGAGAAGATGGTTCTGGATGGTGTGGCTGCTTACACGTTTTTGTGCACCAGAGTTAAATTTCCGAGTGATTTCTTGCATTGTGGCCCGTCTATCCGCTGTTACAATGCGAGCTAGCCGACGATGGCCCCGCTCATCCACACGCTGTTGTCCACGGCAGTTGGCCCTTGCAGGGATGGTTTTACCGGACTCGATGTACTCACGGTGCACCCGTGACACAGTGGTTCGTGAAAATCCCTGTGCCTGCAAGACTTCCGAGATGGAGTGACCCATTCGTCGGGCCCCGACAATTTGCCCACGATCAAATGCGCTTAGATCCTTTGTCTTACCCATACTGCGTCCGACTCTTACTGATTCCCGTCGGATCGCTGCATACGTCATGTCGTTTCCGTTTGCAGGGCCGCCCACAGCGCCACATTTGCATAACGCCAGCTGTCTCTAATTCAATTGCTCTTCAGTGTATATATACATCTGGTGAAAACTTGGGCGATATATATATATATATATAAATTTTAAGTACAGTACAAAAATTTTCGTATGCTCTTATATCGCAAATGCAGATTCCAAGAAATCTACACACACAAGTAATTAAAAATGTAAAAATGTTATACCTTTGCTTTAATTCAGTAGTGGACTACGGATTTCGCCATGTGGTGGTGTAAAATATTGAGGACGTTAGTAAATGTAAGGCTGTGCAGGAGAAAATCCCCCCCCCCTTCAAGACATTAGAAGTGGTAAAAATGTCCTCGCCTTACTACAAGCGTGTTTCTGATAATTATTAAGGAATCATTACAGTGTTACCTGAAAACGTATGGTGTAAGCCATTCCCCTGCCATTTGGTTTCGGCCCCTTTAGATTATATAGATTAGCAAATAGTTATAATAAAACCAAAAACTAACTAACCGTTTCGATGCCAGCTTGAGGTGCCTCTATTTTTTTTTTTTTTTTTTTAGGTCACAGAGTGTAAACCACCACCGCCATAAAAAAAATACTGTATTATGGGAACAATTTCTAATAATTTGATATTGTTAAAAATTAGGTAGCAAATATTTTGTTAAATTGGAAGCACCAACGTCACGTTAACTACACTGAGGCTTAACCGTATGCATGGAATGTCGGCATCCAAAAGGCGGAAATAAAACTGAATGCCAGCCTCCAAAATATGATGATGTATTGCAGTGCTACTGTTAACTGTGCAGAATTTGGTTTTCATTGCGGAAGAAGTCCGAGTTGTCAGTGCTTGAAAAATTGCCCTTTTAGCGAGGACTGTTTAATGTTTTGTTGAAGAATGATAGAAATTTCAGATTGAAGTCCATGTGGATTTTTGTATAATATAACATTTTCCTCACTTTCTTAATTTTTTAAATTAATTTCTCTAAATATTCAGTTATAAACAAGCACAATTAGACTAAATATAAGGGGAGATCACCCAAAAACCTACGAGGGGCATTCATAGATTTTCAGGGGGGGGCTAAACACCCCCGAGAGGATGCCTGAATACATCACTGGATCTCAGTCCAAACCCCAAATGTGTTCAAAATAAAAAATATGAGGTTCCTTTCATTTTTGACTAATTGCTAATAAACAGTGATAAGACTTAGGAAAAAAAAACTTTAATAATCCTGCGGAACAGGGTATAACCGAAGTAGGCGCTCCGTAAATGACCCCAAATAATTGCACACACTATTAGTTTTAGTGTACTTCTACATGGCGGGTGCATAGTGAAGCATAAACTTTAATTTGAAATTAACTAAATGATATAATGATTATAATACAAGTAATACGAAATATTTTCATACTAATTGCAGTTGGCATGCAGCTTTAATTAGTACGAGGGTCATTTCAAAAGTTTTGCAAACTGTGGGTTATCTCTTAAAAAACGAATTTATTTCACAACGTACCTTTACATGCCTTTGAAGTAATCTCCATGTTTCTTTATCACAGCGGAACAACGTTTGGACAAGTCTTGTATTTCAGTCAGATCACCTCCATTGTTGGGGCGTCAGATTACTGGGGTCATCTCATTGGAAACATCCTGAATCGTTTCCCGCGGAGTGGCTTCTTCAGTTTTGGGAACAAGTCATAGTTTTGTGGGCTCATATCAGGACTGTATGGCGCATGGGGAAGCAATTCCCATCCATACTAATCTAGAAGGTCTCTTACTGTGCGGGCAACATGCGACCTCGCTTTGTCGTGGAAAATGATGACACCAGCTTCGAGCATGTCGGGCCTTCTTTGGCGAATCTTTGGGCGCAAAACATTTTGCAGAAACCCTCTGTAGTATTCCGCTGTTACAATGATTCCCTCGGGCACTTTGTCTGTTGCTATCACTCCAACCTTGTCATAAGGCCATAAACATCAACAGCTTAACCTTCGATTGTTGGAGGCAGAAGTGTCGTCCGTTGCATCTGATGGCCGGCCGCTTCTTGGTTCGTCCTCGATGCTTTCCCGACCTTGGCGGAAACGAGAAGCCCCACCGTGACACTGCGCTACGATCCAATACACTAACCCCGCAAGCTTCACCCAAAGCTTTATGAATTTCGTTAGGGGATTTTCCTCGCAAAGTTCCATTTTTAATGTAGGATAGCTGGTCACTACGCAAGGTCTGACCTGACTCACTTTCTTCCTCGATTTCTAGGCAGAATTTTTCGGAACAGGAACAAATCAGCCTGCAAACGTAGACACAGTTTTGTATACTGAAGTCTGATTCACAACTGGTGCGACGATTGGAGCGATTGCATCAGAGTACGGGCAGCGCTTGCGCAGTGTGCAAAACTTTTGAAATGACCAAAGTATTTTGATGGGTGTAAGGTTCAGTAACGCTGTGTGTGCTTTCACCTGGTTCGATCCTTAGATGCCCTGCCACAAGTGTGCAATATGTGTGGTATTTAATAATGCTTTCATTGAATCTGAAAGAGTTTCAGTGTTCAGTTTGCTTCGCCAGACTGTTTTGATTTCTCCCATATATACCTGAACTTCCGTTGACGCTCCACTGTTGCTCAAGGAAAACGTTGATCACAGCTGAAATATTTCTTAACATTCTTTCTTCCCATGAAAATTTAGTAGTTTCTACATTGCAAGAATACAGTGACTTTTTAAAAGAAATCCACCCAACTTCTGTATTTGATGTTTAAAATTTGAATTTCTGCTGTACGTCGTTATACACAATATATTTAAGTTTGCTAGACTTGGTTGCTCTGAAATGAGAGTTATCGCACGTTCTCCGCAGCATTCCCGCGGTGCATTGGAGATTCTGCTTAGCAACGTTTTTTTTTTTTTTTGGGGGGGGGCTGGTTGCCCGATCTCTGTTGCTTTTTCACCTCTTGATTCAGGCTGCTTACTTTTAACATGCTTCACTAAGGGATTTCCCCTCACCAATGCATAAACTACGCAATTTTTCAGCACCAGTGGCACAGTGGTCTAAAAGTTGGCGTCGGATCATTCTTTCGAGATGAACCTGGGTTCGAATCCCGTTTGAAGCACGGATGGTGCCGGTGCGTTGTCTTACGGCACTGGCTCTCTCCCTTCCCTGGAACCAGCGGCCCTAAATTAGAGATGGGCTACTACTTATAGTCCACTGAGTTGCTCACTGTGGTCGTTAAACTTCCAAACTACAAAAAAAGAAGAAAGAAAAAAAAAAATCGTCCACTGAACTTTACAGAGGATAGTAATAGCTATTAAGTTATTCACTATCTGCCATTGACGAAAAATATTTTGCGAATTTTCTAAACTCGCGGATTAAATTCTTTGTGAATGACTCACAGGAGTTTTAGCACGCACTGTAAAAAGTAAGCGGTGTGAATTCACGGAAAATTTTTGAAACTAACGTGCAGCAAAGTTGCCGGTAGATGTCCGTCTTTTCCGAAAATTTCCATTTTTAAATGTGCCCGTTTATTTTAACCCGTATTTTAACAGATTTTTCCGTAGTCAGAAATTCCGTTTATTTCAGAAAAAAACCCATTTCATGTTTTTCCGTATTTAAACTTAAATACCGCAAAATCGAGGAACCTGCATTTTTCAGCCCTTACCCCAGATAATACTTCCGCTGAAGTCAGGATAGAACTCCGTCGTTTAGGTTGGTTGAACAGGTAACGCACGCCTTTAACCACTGAGCCCCAACCGCTCTGGAATCTGACTCACGTACATCGTAAAACAAATTGCGCGACGATGGTTTTTTTTTTTTTTTTTTTTGTCATTAATGCCAGTGATTTAGTCATTTCATTTTTTCTTGGAGCTTATTATTTTTCTGAATAGGTTTGTAATATTTGTTTTTCTGTAAGAGGACTTTTCACAAATTAAGCATTTTTTATCTTGATTTTTCGAAGCAACAAGCTGCTTTGCAAACTTGATTTTTTTAAACTGACAATGACTTTCAGTTATCTTTAAAAAAGGTGAAATGTACTTTTTTATAGTATTATTTCACAAAAAAAAAACCCCTCCTAAATATAAAATTTACTCTTGACAGCTATAATAGCTTTTCTCTTAAGCTGTCCAAAGACTGATACATAGACATCGTACAATAATCTGTACAATAAGTTAAGTATACGGTTTTTACAGTAACGCAATATATAGTAACTAGCCGGTGCACAAAATACGGGAGAGGAGAAGAAATATCCTGTGCCACTGTAAGAGTGGAAGAATTATTTATTCTAATAAGTAGAACACATAGACATTATGCCTGCTTAATCGGGATTTGTATATACATATGTAGCCCGTTGACATGGACATTATGCCTGAAATATCGTAAATCTTTTGTGTTATGTGTAATTATTGTACTATATTAATGAGACTGTAAAAACATGCTCCATGTGTACGGAGAAACGATGATTCTAGAACTTTTCAGAATGCATTGTGTGGTGGGAAGAGAACTTGTTATTCACCACGCCCAGATAAGGAAAACTCTTTACCCATACTGATAGCATCAGCCATTAGAGAGTAATGACTTCCGCTGGACATTGTTGAACACAAGCAGACGCCAGTATGTCTGGCGAACTATCATTAACCATTGTGTTCGTATAGTAGTGCATATTGTGTTAATGTATTTTCAGAATAATGTAAGTCTGTCTATGGAGGTACCGAGTCGGAGTACTTCAAGAAGGCCGCCGATCTCCGAAGAGGGTTCAGTAACGCCTGAAGGCAGACAGATGCGCCAAGCAGATATCAGGAGCGAGATACCGGGCAGCCTCTGTGTCGTAGGTAGCAGCAGGCAGGGCGAGGTATGCCCTCAGGGCAGGAGCAAGGAGGAAAGGTGGCGTGCCGGTGACGTAGGCATGAGAGAGAGGGGGTGATGCATAAGTTAGTCTGAGTTCGGAACGAACAGAGGCGGGACTCTCTCGTAGTGCAGCTCAGGAAAGCTAGGGAGCGTGTTCGGATCGGCCAGGGAGGGCCAAGTTCGTTGACCGCGTACCGGAGATCTACCGGACAGGTCATAGGTTATACGTAATCCGTGATGCAGGTCCTAGATAGAAAAGGACTCTCACGAATTACGCAGTTTAGGCTGAGATAGATAGCATTAGGTAGTAACGCGTAAGACTAAGAGATATAGAGCAGGAATAATATTCGATTAATATTGTAACTGCACAACCTTTCGTCAGAGAGCGAGCCAACAGATAGTAACTTGAAAGGACGGTGAATCTATATATGGACAGAACATCGTTGATTTGATTTCACTAAATAAATCCATTAAGTTTATTCTCGGAGTCTTTTTCACTTAGTTGTATACTAGTGATTCCTTCAGGCTTCAGACATCTTCCTCCATCCTCCTGATTCGCAGATCAGATACCAAAGCGGGGAAGATTTCGTCTAATCAACCAATCTTGGTTTGGGATGGTTTCGAGTAACAAAACTTTTGAACTTTCACTGGTTGTAAGGGGCCTATGGCGTGAGTATTCACGGAACATCATAACAAGACGTCATTAACATAATTAATGAGCGAATTATTAGCCACAATAAACAAAATTCATAAAATATGCTATCCACAATATCCGATCTCGGTACGGAACTTCAAAATTCGACAGACAATTGAAATTTAAAAGTTAATCAAACCTCAAGTATTCGCACTAATCGCGACGATTACCGGTAATTTCTCGTCATCTGGATAAGGAAAAAGTGAGAACGGAATTTTTAATGTACGAAAAGAATTGCGGAAAGTTTTCTGAAATTTCAGAATTTTCGGTTAACACATCTCCAAAACGGTAATTTACCGCCAATATAAGAAAGAAACTGAGGAAAGGTTTCTGAAAATTCAGAATTTTCCCGTGCTACGAAAAATCCGCGAAATTCGGGTTTCTTTCTGTCATTTCGCGGAAAAAGGTTGTATCAGAAATATGCTTCGTTAATTCCCGAAAGCAATGATGGAATGTTACTCCTGAATTTCAGAACATTTTTTACAGTGCACGTCTTTTGAAAAAAAATCATGCTTGCGTAATCAGTATACGTCCGTCCGTCTGTCTGTGGACGCCATATATCTCTGCATCTATTAGTACGATTTGAAAAATTGTTATTTCACTGAGAAGCTTGAACTGTGAAAATGACAATCCTTGCCTGTTATGTTTTTTGTTGTTGTTGTTTTCTTCCCCAATGCAGAACTTCGCCTCTAGGGGAGCGTAAACGAAGACGCAATTGAATCCTAAATATATTTTATTCCATATCATTGCTTCTAAAAATTCGAACAAACAATTCTTTTTCTCTTCGGTATCTTGCAGGGAAGACTATTTTATGTGCAGTTTCTTCTCCAAATAATACACAGTTTTCTATCTAAGGGCGTAAATATATATTGCATTTCCCCCGATATCTATTTCGACTTCTAATGGACCAGTATCAGAAACTCCTGAGTCCGGTAAAGTTGGCCGTGAAGAATGAACAAAGACATCGCTCTTTCCACGTTTGATCAACACAAAGCAACCGAAAAATTGTTATCCGGTCACCGCTGGGGATCCGAATCCCAGATCTTTCGAAATCTAGCCGAGCGCGTTAGCCTTACGCTACGGTAGCCAACAATCGACGGCGCTATGTGTGTTTTTCTGCCAGCTTCTGACATCATAAATGCCACACTAGATGGAGACGCCTCAGTAGCTGAGCCCATCTTACGGATTCATGATGTCAGAAGCTGACAGAAAAACACACACAGCGCCGTCGACTGTTGGCCACCGTAGCGTAAGGCTAACGCGCTCGGCTAGATTTCGAGAGATCTGGGATTCGGATCCCCAGCGGTGACCTGATAACAATTTTTCGGTTGCTATGTGTTGATCAAACGTGGAAAGAGCGAAGTCGTTTATTCACTGACGCCACGTATTCGGAGGATTTTCACAAGAATGTTTCGAATATAAATTCTAATTTTTCATAACGAACAATTTAACCACAAAGGAACGTGACAGCATATTTATATTTTCAATATATTTTCAGCACTATCTGTGTAATTTAAAACTTAACAGAAAAGAAATTACTTTTCGGTCAGTTACCGCTCATGGCGTTAGACGTTGTTTGGCATATTTGCGAAAACAGGAATTTGTCGGTGACGAAGATTGGCCCCGCGTCTCCTCGTTCCAGAATGAATCGCACTAACTGACACCGACGAATATATCGCTGCAGATTTGTCAACTTGACACGTGCTTTGCTTGTGTAGACGTCACATCATCTTCCTCTTAATTTGTTTGTTTTTTTCTTTTTTTTTTTTTTTTTTTTTTAGCGAAGAAAGAATTTTCATTAATTCTAGACGATATGTGGAACGAACATCACACATTTCTCGAAAAACCCAACGGCCAATAGATCTATTTATGTGTTCAGGCGCCAATGTGGAAACAGAAGTTTACTGGTGATCGAATTCGCGTCTCCTCGCTCCAGTGTGTTGCTCTAATCGACTACATCAATGCAGATTTGTCGTCTTGACACGTGCTTTACGTCTACAGTACGAATTTTGCAGATGACAATCCGATTTTTGGTGTAAATGTGACAAGGATGGTAAGTCAGATAATATCCGAAAACTTGAAAATTTCATCGTCCTGGAGCGGGACTCCAATCCGCGTCTCCCAGATAGCGCCCGGGTGTGCAAAATATATATGGTGTAATCCCGTATTTCATTCATGATTTATCTGCTCCTCCGCAGGCAATCGCGGGATAGGATTCTTGACCTCCAGATTCGCTAAACATGAATGCCGGTTGCTTCGATAGCGAATCCTGTGATGGTTATATTCAAATTAATCGGAAACTTGAGACTTGGTCGTTCTGGGTGGTGTAGTGGTTAGCATACCCGGGCACTATCTGGAAGACGCGGACTCCAGTCCCGCTCCAGGACGATGAAATTTTCAAGTTCTCGGATATTATCTGACTTACCATCCTTGTTACATTTACACCAAAAATCGGATTGTCATCTTCAAAATTTGTACATTGGGTTTTCCTTACAAGTATATGCAACGGGAGAAAGTTCACTTTTGCTCAGATACGATGCTTATGCACATATTTATTATACTATTATTATTATTATTATTATTATATCAAAATATCAATTTTTCACTTATACAGAGGATGTTCACACATTTGTTTAACGTCTTTGATAAGAAATTACAGAAAGTGAAAAAGTTCAAAGAACTGAAACTGGCAACAGCGTGCTAGATGAACACGAAAGAAACATCTGCTGCAGCTTAATATTGTCTGCTAAGGAAAACGCGCACGTAAACAAGCTGTGGATAGAAGGTTATATCTCTGCTTTTTACTAAGAGAAATATTTGTATTCTGTAATTAGAAAACGCTGTGAGAATCATGGAATTAGCATTTCTAAACGTAAAATAAGCAGTATTATCAATTATGTAATAATAAAAGGAAAAGTTGTCAAGCTTTGCTTTAGCTGGGAAAAAGAACACCAAACGAATATCCAAAGAAGTTATGTATACTTTTACCACTATTTCAAAAGTAAGGTCTCTGGTCTTAAAAGAAAATCCACCGGCACAAAGAACAATCGCCAAGGCGTTAAAAATCTCTGTAACAACAGTAAACAACGTAACAAAAAAATATTTTACCCCGAAAAAAAAAAAAACCAATGTTCACCGTCTTTTGCTTAGGTACGTGCACGTGGTTGAGCACAGAACACGGCGTAGACTTCTTTATGAAAATCACTTAGCCAGAGACAGAAGGAAATTTATTGTGACTGTTGATGAAGCATGGATCTGCCTAAAGGACTAACAAAAAAGGTCGATTTACTATCGCAAAAAAGCAGAAAAAGACTTGCAGACTCGGTTCCAAGAATCCAAAAAAAGTTTCAGTAAAGTATTCATGATCATTGCTGATTTCTAGCGCAATGGGAAATTAAAGTTAAGAAAAGTTAAAAAGAATGTTAAAATCAATTCTACATATTACCAAAATATTGTTTTAATTCTTATATTTAAAGAGGAAATACCATTCCTATCCACAGAGCAGTGGCATAACTACCACAACGTGCCCCCCCCCCCCCGCAAGATTTACTTCAGCACCACTAAGCAACAGGGCCGGATTTTAGTATAGGCCTCTACCCCTAGGTTAAAACATTTGAGTAGTCCCAATGCTAAGACATCTGAATGTACCCCCAAAGAACTTGTGACGAGAAATCATTATGAAGCCCGTTAAAACACCAAACTGTAACTAAAAATTATCAGTTTTCAGAATAAGTCACTGGATTGTTCATTGTTCTTATAGAGCATGAGCTAAATGCTTAAGATTTCTAGATATTAACTTGGATTTTCTTAATGACTTAGCATTGTATGCTTTTCTTTGTGCATCTTTTATGTTATTCGATGTGAAGCTACAGGGGACTTCAACCATTAACGGTTTCAAGTGCAAATTGGGAGGTGTGGGTGGATGGGAGTGAAAAAGCTGAAGCTGTGTCTCGCCCACGTCGCTGCACACACCGACATGAACCATGGTGAGCCACTGCCTTGAAATCAGTTCGCCTTCCAGCCTCTGTTTCTCACCAAGTGGAAATCATACAAGACAAAAGTAAAACTATTTTATAAACCATAAACCTCTATCTATCTATCTTACCTACCTACCTACCATTATTGTCTCAGGCGTAACTCCTGGGCCGTTGGTCATGTTGGGACCCCAAGGCTATAGTCCCTATAGACCTCCGCTTAATCCGGCCCTGCTAAGTACAGTAATTTCCCCAGGATTTTGAATACGAGGGAGCATGCGTTTTTCGCGGTGTGTGGTGGTGTGTGTGTGTGGGGGGGGGGGGGGTTGTAAGTCACGGAGAGTGTCCGCAAAAGTAATGGTGGTACCTAGAGCTCTGTAGTTTTAACGTTTTAAGCAATAGATTTGACAATACGTGTTATTGCTTTGTCCAAAACTAGAAAAAATCACCCTCTTACACATGGCAGATCTGCGGCTGCTGTGAATAAATGTTGACGCCTGTCGTGCACGTAATTCTAGGTAACTGACTGCTTTTCCACATAATTCACGAGGAATCCCACTGTTGCCTCGCGCTTTTCGTCAGCAGGGCAGAGAGAGGGCGATTGGAGAGCGATCGTATTATTTACAACCCATTGCACAGCAATCGTATTACAGCCCGAACTCAAAGAGTCGAACACTTTCAATTTATAGGACATTCAGTGTTTTAAAAGTGAAACTAGGCATTTATTTAGGCAAAGCTATATATATATATCTTAAAGCAAAATATGAATCTTTGGGTTAATTGTTGTGCGTGCTCGATTTTTTTCATAAAACTGTAACTGGCAGCTGCAGTACGACCCTTGTTACCTTCGCCTCCCCCCTTCCCCCGCTACTGCGGTAGTGGTAGTTACGCCACTGCCACAGAGCCTTCAAAGAGTAGAACTCCATAAAGTTAAGGCTGCCAGTCACACATACGTCCAAATGTACCACTCTATTTTTTGTACAAATGGAAAAAGAGACGGGTATCAAGTCCATATCTCTGCTCATATTCCTTCAAAGTCCCCTGATGGACAGTTAAAAAGTATGTTAAACTGCTAAAAAGAGCGCTTTCTAAACGCAGACCTAAAACAATGATTGGGCTATGGAAAGCAGTGGAAGAAGAGTGGAATAAAATACCCCTACCAATTTTAAGAAATGCCCTGTTATATTGGAAATCTAGATGAAGGTTCATAGTCCAGTGAAAGGGTTATCAGATAGAACATTTAAGAAAAAATTATTTTATTTTGAACATTAATTATATTGCTGGAAAATCGTTCTAAAAATGTGTGAACATCTTTTGTATTAAATATGAGCAGACATATTTTAGTCATTTGAAATCATGGGCGCCTGCAGGAAAATTTTCAAGGGGGGTCAAGTGTAATTAATTAAGGTTTGGCTAATATGTAGAAAACAGTAATTCGTGAAAATTAAAGATTAATACTATTACTAAATCACTACTACTTACTTACTCCACTAGCACACTACTACTACTACTACTACTACTACTATTAATATTTCATGCTGCTCTTGAAGAAAGTGTATGTTAGTAATAGTCATGTATTATAATGTACATTGGTAACTGTTTTCAAAATAAAAAACAGTGTCGAGCAGGGCCACATGAAGACTTTTTTAAGTTCAGCACACACCACCCTGAGCGGAACTTATTTGAGCGTACTACCTTACGGTTTGCTATGTTTTCCGCTTTCCCGTTATCGTTTTCCAATTCCAAATTTCCAATAAAATTGGGATATTAAATTAAACGCCCCAAACTCCATCTTTCCTTGTGGTTCAGTTCTGTGAGTGTAAAAAAAAAGTAATAAATAAAATAAAATAAAATAAAATAAAGGGAAAAAATTCTACAGGGGGTGGTCATGTGACCCACCTTCCCCCGTCCGTCGGCGCCCATGTTTGAAATTGCCACTTCGCAACGGCGTTTGATATACTCTTGCCTTCTTCCTTTTCCACTGCTTAAAAAAATTCATAAACTCCAGGGCGAGCTTTGGAATATCTTTCAATATGATTCAGCGATTTGTTAAGGTCTGATACAAATGGAAGAAAAGAAGCATCAAAATCACAGTCTCTGCTTTCATTGTCGGAATCTAATTTTCTTCCACAAGCGGCTATTCTCTTTCGTGTACAAACGGTTCGTTCTGTGTGCATAGCTAAATCCTTATCGCTTGTTGTGAAACTTGTAAATCTTTGAGAGTTAATGCTAAGGTTAAATCAGTATTATCGCATTCTTCGAAATCATAAGTCGCAGTTCCTTCACGTGTAACGTCTTTTCTTTATCTGTAACGTTTTCTGAAGGCAAAAATCTGGCTCTTTTGAAACAGTCTTAATCTCCTGTGGGTTTCGTTATCTTGGCAATCCTTGAAATCCTTTTATTTCCCACGACAGCTATACCTAGCCTAATTTTTTCCTGAATATCAGACAAAAAGTTATCTTTCACTTTTTTCTAAGAAAGAGAGAGAGAGAGAGAATATAAGTTTTTTCTACCTTGTCCCTTTAATGTTAGCTTCCTTTTCATTTCTAATTTTAGATATATCTGAATAACACAGACAAGACAGGTATAAAATACCCCACAGAAGTTTACAAGAACTGCTGAACATTGTAAGCAGTTGACATGGACATCCCCTCACAGAGTGGAAGAGGTCTAAACCGAACTCAGGCGATAAATACTCTGACGCTGACAACAGGGCTTTCCAACATCAGTCAGAGTTCGAAACGGGTCAAAAACTTTGAACCGGGACCCGATCCGAAAAATTCTGTTTTGAATTCTAATATCTATATCTATATAATACAAGTTTCACCGCTGGGGGTATGTTACGTATAGCTTATACGGAACTCAAACAAACGTATTATGGGAAGGTATAATTTACTCACTAACTTACAGGAAGTATTGAAACTGTCCGTTTTCATTTGCAAGACGTAACCTAATTGTTTTACACATCATATGTTTTTCAAATGCATCTGCGGGCGTTAAAAAGTCCCTCCGTAGTAATGTTAATATTGTCCCACTTAATTTTGACGACCCTACAATCAAAGTTTTTGAATTACGTAACTTGTTATATGTTTAATTTCAGTTTTTGTTGTTTTCTTGAAAACACATCAAGCTTCAGAATGTGTTTCACAGCAACACCAATTTTCACAAGCTTATGATGAGTCGAAAGCTTCCAAAATATGGATGTTGTTCTCATCATTGCCTCTCAGAAAGAAAGACACTCTTCCTTCGGAGGACAAATCATTTTTCGGTCCGCGGGCACCTTCCTTTAATTTGCATGACAAATCATTTTTCAGTCCGCGGGCACCTTCCTTTGATTTGCATGACAAATCATTTTTCAATCCGCGGGCACCTTCCTTTAATTTGCATGACAAATCATTTTTCAGTCCGCGGGCACCTTCCTTTGATTTGCATGACAAATCATTTTTCAATCCGCGGGCACCTTCCTTTAATTTGCATGACAAATCATTTTTCAGTCCGCGGGCACCTTCCTTTAATTTGCATGACAAAACATTTTTCAGTCCGCTGGCACCTTCCTTTACTTTGCATGCACCAGTATGGAGTACAAAATTCCACAGTGCGCATTTTTCTTTGAAAAAAAAATTGCTTTTCAAAAATATAACGGAAATAAACCGGGTCGAAATCGGGTCAGGGACGCCTTGACCTGACCCATTGACTCGTGGCCCGTTTCCATATCTGTCAACAGTGTATCACAATTGAAGAACATGGGTAAACGTGGTGATCTGAGCGACTTTGATCGTGGACGTATCGTCGGTGCAAGACAGGTGGGTCATTCTATTTCCCAAGTGGTGAGAACCCCAGGGTTCCCGAAGGCAAGGGCGTATCGGGAGTATACCATCGGCGGACGTATCAGCACCCAGTGAGCATGCGGTGGCTAACCACACGCCATTGATGATCGAGGTCGACTTACACTATCCAGGCTCGTACAGACCGACAGCTTGCCAACAGCGGCGCAAATGACATCCGGGTTAAATGTCGGAGTCCGAAACAGCGTCAGCGAGCGAACGAACGGTGCGGCGTACGCCACATACTCTGTCTGGGCTACGGGAGCCGACGCCCTTTTCGTGTGCCACTACAGACTGCTCACATTACGCCTCGCCTGGTGCCGGGAACATCAAAATTCGACCCCTGCAGAGTGGCGCCTCGTCGTGTGGTAAGATGAATCCCGTTTTCAGCTGTACAGAGCTGACGAGTGGGTTCGGATGTGGCCTCGACAGCATGTGGCCATGGCCCATCGTGCCTGGTCTGCTGTGTTCAAGGTGGTGAGGCTTTGTGATGGTTTAGGTGGGGGACACATTAGGTCCCTTTAGTGTGTCTGGAGAGGTCCTTAACCGCCGCGCGCTACCAGCATGTGCTGGCTGATCACCTACAAGCTTTCACGACCTTCACGCATCCTGCGGCCGATTGTTTGTTCCAAAAGGGCAACGCACCGCTCCCACCGGGCGGTTACCTCCCAGACAAGGCTCGAGGAACACTAACCTGAGTTTAGAACTATCCAGGGATCCCCAAGGTCCCTAGATTTAAACCGTTTGGAAGTTCTCTAGGATGCCGTGGAACGGAACATCAGATTCGTGCGCCTTGGACCGACGTCTCGGACGGAGTTGTGGACAATGTTGCAAAAGTCATGACTGGCATTACCTCTGGAACCCCTCCGGCATTTAGTGGAGTCGATTCCTCGACGTATTCAAGCTGTTGTTCGCACTGGAAGCACGAACCCGCTATTAAGTAGGTGTCTCTAATGTTTTGTCCATTAAGTGTAAATAAATAAAAGCACTACCGCTATTGTTTCTGCCCGAAGTTCGTATGCTTTCAGATGCAAAAATGTTTGAGTTTGTCAGGTAAATTTTACACGTATTTTTCTTTGTTTTTATTTCAGAAAATTTTTGTTTACTTTTTTTTTTTCGATATTCTAGTTTAAAAAAAACAAAGTTCCATCCTGGATGGATTAGAATGTGCCGTGGGTGATACGGATGAGGATAAACAGCAACGGATGCTCACGAACGGCAGAGCGGGAATCGCAATTTCCTCCCAAGTTCCTTTTCCTTTCTAGTCTTACATTCTTCCATAATTCACTCATGCATCATCTTGATTAAATGTCTTTCTGCAAGCAACATTTGTGTCCAGCAGTATTTTTTTCAGATTGTATTTTTATCTCAATACTTCTTTATTTTGTGGACTCAAGTTTCTGCAGAAGTATTTTCTGAATGCTTTACAGCAATAAATTCTAGCACTTTGTTAGTCACCAGAATCCGACTACTCATTAAAAAAAAAAAAAAGAAATATTTTCCGTTACGAGAATTAAAACACACGCCATTTCCTCAATGATTTTTTTGCACGTCTTTTAAGTAAAAAAGAACGTTCATAAGTATCACTACGTTCTTCCATTTGTGGACGTCATATCTGTGCAGCAATACTAGTCATTTGAAAAATTGTTTTTGAAGTCCAAAGCCTGATCTGTGAGAACAGATAGGCATACACTTTGGTCTTCTCCCCGATGTATCCGCTAGGGGGCGAAAATATACATGATATTAAATAAAAAATATATTTTACTCTATAAATTGCTTCAAGAAAAAACAACTAATAAAAACATTATTTTCCTTTCTGATACCTTTCACCACGAAGGCCATTTACCATACAGTTTCTATTTGAAATAATGAATGATGTCACCACTAGGGGGCGTAAATGTGTATTGTATTTTCCCCCGAAAATTTTTGCATCTAAAAATAGGATTTTGAAAATTCTTTTTCAGTTAGATACAGGTCACGACGATGAATAATTTGCTTGCGTTCTACAATATTTTGTGACATAATGCTTTGCCACTAGGGGGCGTAAACATATGTTTTTGTTTTTATTATGTTCATGGTTGCAATCGGATTTTCGCTTCTAAAAATATAACTGAAAACTTTTTTTTCAGTCAGACGCTACACACCACGGAAAACATGTATGTGTTGTTGTTTTTTCTCAACGTAATGCTTAGTTTCTCCGCTAGGCGGGACTCATCATTACGTTGATGATATGTCTCCTTCATTTATTATCATTACAGATATTTTAAATAAAAATATCTATGACGATATTTCTGCTTCTAAAAGTCAGACTTAGAAAATTATTTTTGCTGCTGATAGCGTTTGTGGCGGGGAATACTTTTTGCATGTTTGACAATTCTTATATCACGTAGTTTTGCTGATATATGGTGGAAGTGTTCATTTCTATTTGTTTAATATTTGGAACTGTACCTTCTTTTCTAAGTACCTGATTTGAAAAATCTCCGTTGTCTTAGATATCATCCGTTATGGGAAATGCTTTATGCACAATTTGTGATTTTCGTATCACACATTTCAGCAGCTAGTAAGTATTTCTATTTGCGGTTGTTTTACCCATTGTGTAGAAATTCGGTTTACGTAGATACGCGCGCGCGCGCGCGCGTGTGTGTGTGTGTGTGTGTGTGTGTCAACAGTTATCATTAAACTACTGGATGAAGGTCTCCTCCACAAGTAAGGACAGGAAAAGATGCATTGATTAAAAACTTTTCTTTTAAGACATAATGGCATATTGCTCTTAAAAACTGTACTGTTTCTTCTAAATGCTCTCCAAGCAAGTTTTATCCGGCTATTAAGTTTTATACACCTATCATTTTTTTGTCAATGTGGCCTTCGCTTGATGTACACTATAATGACAAAAGTCACCGGACACCCCTTCAAAAGCAAACGAACGGACCCGCTGCGTCGTTAAAATGCGCGGTACAGCTGCAAACGCTATAAAAACAAGCCTGCAGCTGACAGCGATCATATCGTACTGCGTGGGTGAGTGAAAATGTCGTGGTGGGAGAGAACTGACTTTGAGAAAGGAAAGATTGTTGGGCGTTATATTAGTAGATTGTCCATAAGAGAAACCGAGAGGCGTTTAAACATACCCAAGTCAACTGTCTTGAATGTACTGAATAAGTGGAAGATACATGACGTGCCTGAAGCAGCAAAACGTACCAGCAGACCAAAAAAAAATCAGTGATATAGGACGTCGAAGCCTCAGGAGAGTCGTTACAGCTAATCGACGGAGTACTGCACAAGACCTTAGTGTACAGGTGAGTAAAAATGCTGGAACCTCGGTATGTGCACGTACCATTCGCAGAGAACTTTATTCCATAGAGTACCGCGGTCGTGTGGCCTGTTCATAAGCCTTTCATCTCCACTCGGAATGCTACTCGTCTTTCAGCATGGTGTAGAGAACATTTATCTTGGACCGCAGATCAATGGAAACGAGTCCTATGGACTGATGAATCCAGATACACGATCCATCAGTCTGATGGCAATGTGTGGATATGGCGGCAGCCGGGGAACGCTATTTACCACAGTGTACTGTTCCTACGGTCAAGTTTGGAGCTGGCAGTGTACTCGTGTGAGGGTGTTTTTCGTGGTATGGTCCCGGCCCATTGGTTATCGTGGACAAACCTGTTAACCAGCACGTCTACCTCAATATTCTGGACAATTATGCCCTACCAACTCTGTGACAATGCTATGGAACTGAGTCTTGTTGGTACCAGCAGGATAATGCATCGAGCCATAAAGCAATTAGTGTTAAGACTTGGTTTGAAGATAATTCCGTAGCGTGTGTGGACTGGCCAGCGCAGAGCCTTGATCTTAATCCCATAGAGCACCTATGGGATGAATTAGAGCGCCGCATAAGAAGTTTGGAACCAAGGCCTGCTACTAAGCAATAGTTAGCGGCAGCATTATGTACTGAATGGAAGCGCATACCTATCTCTGTGTTCCAAAACCTTGTCGAAAGCATGTCTGGAAGGGTCTGTGCATGTATTAAGGCCAAAGCTGGACCGACACCATACTAATGTATGTCAATAAAGGCTATGTTGTGTTTCTCTTCTAGGTGTCCGGTGACTTTTGTCAATATAGTGTATATTGCCCTGCTTTTGGCACACGATCGTTTTAATAGAATGCACATGGTTTAACCTCAAAAATTATATTAAGTTTTGGGGCTCAAAGTTGATGGCTTGTCTGCGGCGTCAAGCATCCTTTTGCTGGCTCTATTTCCAGGTTCACAATATATGTGTATTGTGTATTCATTCAGATGCAAAATCCTGCCTATGCCATACAAGCTACCTATGCATTCTAAAGGTTACGCCTATACCAAGGAAGCCCAGAGAAAGTTCTTCCAACTCAAATGATAGGTCAGCTTTAATCCTGCCCGACACCCTACCCAGTGTTTCTTTCAGGCATACATCCGGAGTTCGCCCTCTCGGAAACGACCCCCCCCCCCTCAGACATTTTTGTTACCGAACCAAATGCTAATAAATTAAGGCGTTAATGAAAAAGGCGGTTTCGTTTGTTTTGTTACTACAAATATTTCTCTAAATTGTAATTTCTTTTTAACATTTGTTCAAATGTAAGTTTTTTGTTGTTGTTGTTTTTTTGCTAAGAAGTGTATTAAGACGGATACCATTCTTTAAAATATAATAAGTAAACTAATCATACCTCATAGTCAAGGAATCGCGATTCAGGAACAGAAGTGTATTGAATGCATTTTAATAGATAAAAATTTCAAGCCTGCCGAAACCAACATCCATACCCTGAACCCCCCTCGTTTAGTTGAAGAAGTAATTACTATATCATGGGCGTATATAGAATTTTTTTGGAGGGGGGGGCAGAAGTAATGGAAGTTTATGAAATCCGCCAGAACAAAATTAAAGTTAATAAAAAAAATAGAAGAAAATTAAAGCATTTTTTTTTCTAATGTAAGTTAATGCATTTTTATTAAATTAAGGCATTTTTTTCTAATGCAAGACTTGTTGTAACCAAAAACTTAAAAAAGAAGCAGTTTGGCGGGCCAAGGTCCCTCTGGCTTCCTCTCTAAATATGCCCCTGTACTATATATATATTATATAATTACTTCTGTACATCTAGATGTGTAACTTTTAACATAGTAGTTATAATTCAACATCTAGATATAGTACTTATAATTTTAACTACTATATCTAGATGCATGAAGTAATTACTATTTGTATATAGTAATTACTTCTATACATCTAGATGTAGTAGTTAAAATTATATGTACTGTGCATATATACACAGTCGAGTCACATTATTGTGACCACCTCCTACTTTTGACGTCAACAGCACGTAGCCAATGAAAGAAGGCACGTGTCGTGAGGTGGCTTGGAGGGTATATAAGGTGTGCTGTAGGCATTCTAAAAACATATGCCGCGGGTGGCCGAGTGGGCAACGTTCGTGACTGCCACAGAAAGGACCTCACGTTCGATCCCAGGCAGGTACGAACGCTCGATCCACTAAATATCCGCCGTGCGTCGGATGGGCACGTTAAGCCGTCGGACCACGGGTACTGGCCCCCGGTAATAAATAAGGGCGTCTTCCTCCCCTTTTCTACCTCGCTTCCGTGTGACTTTCCTATCGGGCACTCTAGCCCAAATCTCCTAGCTTCCTATTTCTAAGGGTTGTTTAAGACCTGGGGTCAGACACTCCTTCCTAAAATCCTCTACATATGATCATGATCTAAAAACATATGGGGCGCGAATGGCATAGTGGGGAACGTTCGTGACTGCCATGGAGAAACAGTTTTGATCCCAAGCAGGTACGAACGCTCGAACCACTAAATATCCGCCGTGCGTCGGATGGACACGTTAAGCCGTCGGACCCCGGGTACTGGCCCCCGGTAATAAATAAGGGCGTCTTCCTCCTCCTTTCTACCTCGGTTCCGTGTCACTTTCCTATCGGGCACTCTAGCCCAAATCTCCTAGCTTCCTATTTCTAAGGGTTGTTCAAAACCTGGGGCCAGACACTCCTTTCCTAAAATCCTCTACCTAGGATCTGATCTGATCTGATCTGAAAACATATCACACCTTGATGTCATGGATAAAAGGAGCGATTTATCAGAATTGCAAAACGGAATGATTATCGGCTTTCGGGCCAAGGGTGGTAGCATTTCTAAAACAGTGCAGTTTGTGAACTGTTCGCATGCTACTGTAGTTAAAGTTTATCGTGATTGGAGAAACGGCACTATTGCGAATAAGGAAAGTGGAAACTGCGGAGCACCAGGTGCCATTGATGTCAGAGGTGAACGTCGGCTTCTAAGGTGCGTTAGGGCCGATCGACACGCTACAGTGGATCAACTCACTGACCGAATGAACCAGGGGGCTACCGGAAGTGTGTCTAAAACGACAGTTCAGCGAACCCTGCTGCGTATGAGGCTCCGATGCGAACGGATGGTCACTGCACCTATGTTAACAAAGGCGCATCGGCGGAAAAAGCTTACATTTGCACGGCAGTATCGGAATTGGACCTCCGCTGATTGGTAAAGGATTGCCTTCTCCGATGAGTCACGTTTTCTGCTTCATCGAACGGATGGACGTTGGCGTAAGTCAAGAAACATCAGGGAACAAACACTTTTTAACCACTTCTGGCGGAACACAAGCTGGTGGGAGCAGCGTTATGGTCTGGGGAATGTTTTCGTGGAATTCTCTGGGTCCACTCATACCTGTGGAAGGCACTATAGACCGAATTCGTTATCAATCCATCCTTGCTGACCACGTACACCCATACATGCTGATTGTCTTCCTTGGGGCGAATGAGATCTTCCAGAACTACAATGCGACGTGTCACACAGCTAGAAATGTCCGATAATGGTTGGAAGAGCACAATGGAAACTTCAAAGTTCTTCCTTGGCCCCCTAATTTCCCAGACTTAAACCCAATCGAGCATCTGTGGGATCACTTCGATCGTGTTGTTCGCTTTATGAATCCTCCACCACGCATCCTCCAGCAGCTGTCAGATGCACTGCAGTCAGCATGGTTCCACATACCTGTGAACACCTTCCAGCATCTTTTTGAGTCACTCCCAGCCTGTCTAGCTGCTGTCCGCGCTGCACACGGCGATTATTCTGAATATTAGCTTGTGGTCACAATAATGTGACTCGACCGTGTACAGGACCGGATTAAGGTGGGTGCTATAAGGGCTACAGCCTTGGGGCCCACCATGACCAAGGGCCCAGGAAGCATGCCTAGGCAAATAATTGATAGGCAGCTAAAGCGAGGAAGACAGAGAGAGAGAGAGAGAGAGATTTATAAAATAGTTTTACTTTTGTCTCGTATGATTTCCACTTGGTCAGAAACAGAGGCTGGAAGTAGATTTCAATGCAGTGACTCACCAAGGGATAAAGTTTCATGTAGCTGCTTACAGCGGGGTCGAGTGACAGTTTCAGCTTTTTCACTACCATCTACCTACACCTCGCAATTTGAACTTGGAACCGTTAATGATTGAAGTCCCCTTTGGCTTCACATTGCGTAGCAAAAAAGATGCGCTAAGAAAGGTATACAATGCTAAATCATTAGAAAATCTAAGACAAAATTTAGGAATCTTAAGCTTTTATACATGTTCTTGTGAGAACAGTGGAAAATATAATGATTCTTTATGAAAACTCTGCATGTAAAATTATTAGTTTAAACAATACGTATTCATCATGAAAGAAATACGGGAATACGCCATATAATACAAATTTTGAAGATGACAATCCGATTTTTATCTGCTTCTCCGGGCAAACACGGGATAAGATTCTTAACCTCCAGATTCGCTAAACATGAATGCCGGTTGCTTCGACTAGCGAATTCTGTGATGGTTATATTCAAATTGATCGGAAACATGAAACTTCGTCGTTCTGGTTGGTGTAGTGGGTAGCATACCCGGGAGTTTTCCGGGAGACGCGGGTTCGAGTCCCGCTCCAGGACGTTGAAAATTTTCAAGTTTTCGGATATTATCTGCCTTACCATCCTTGTCACATTTATGCCAAAAATCGGATTGTCATCTTCAAAATTTGTAATACGCATTAATTATCATCACCATATTGGTACCGTTTCGTGTTTTAATAGTCTTCATAATGATTCTCCGTCATAAGTTCTTTGGGGACCTTATGAAAACAATGAAAAATACAGAGACTTATTATGAAAACTCTCAGACAATTTAGTAGTTATAGTTTCGTGTTTTAACGGACTTCATACTTCATAACGATTCCCCGTTATAAGTTATTTGGGGGCCCACTCAAATTTAGCCTGGGGGCCCACTGAGGCCTTAATCCGGCCCTAACCGTGTATATAGCAAATGGAAAACTTGCCCCCTCTAAGCAGTGTCATAGCTAGCTCGTGTTGCGCCCGGTACGAGTTAACCATTTACCCCCCCCCCCACCAGACATAGTTAAAGAAAAATCACAGTATGATTTCAACTTTTGCGCCCGGTGCGGGGACACCGACCTAGTTGCGTCCCTGCCTCTAAGATTCCATTTACCCATTTACCCCCTCCCCCGGTCAAAAAGTCCTCAAAGAAACACTGATCCTACCCCCATCCATGTTCGCCCTTGGGTTAGAACGAGCGAATCACATGCGTCGCGCGCTGCGATATTCAGCGAAACAAAAATTAATACCAGCAGAAAAATTCAGAGAAAAATACATACCTTCGTGTTGTAACAAGATCTGTTTGCTTTGATAAATTCCACCTAGCAGGCAGTGCAGGGTAAAACAGCGTATTAAGCTGACAAATTTTGAAGAGCATTGTTCTTCCAGGAGAACAGAGAAGTCCTGACGAGTTTGTTGCTTGGCGACTGAATGAAATGGTTAGGTATATGACAAAAAGTGTCAGTGAGTGCTGTCAGTTATTTCGTGTAGAAAGTGAGGTGTGTACCATGACTTAATTAGTTATTTTCCCTTGTTAAAGGAAAGAAAAACTGATTATTTTGTTTAAGAAATTGGTATTATAGTTCTGACTAAATCAATTTGGTACATAAACGTTATTCTGATTTATATTTATTTACTTTAACCTCAAATTTGCTGCTCGAAAATTCTATCATTTCTTCTTATAAATATGACAAGTACTGGTTTAGCCAAATACAGATTGACAACTCCTATGCTTTTACCTGTTTGAAAATATTTTTTGCAGTGTTTGTATATTTTTTTTGTTCTCGAGGTTTAACGACCACCAAGAAATTTAGGGTTACTAGTTTTAAGAAAGGGACAAGGCCAGCGCCATTGGTAAGCGCAGCGCACGTGCCTCATCCGGGATTCGGGCCCGGGCCCAACTGGAGAGGGTGATCAGAGGCTTCCGCCTCATACAGCTCGGACAGCGGGAGGCTTCTGTTTTTCAGTTTCTAAATTTAACTTCCTGATGTACGTATGTCACTAAATAGCATACTGAGCACCATATTTAAAAAAAAATTCAGGACTCCATTTATAGGGAAAGTAAAAATAGATTAATCTTCAAAAAAAATAATTAAAATTTGCCTTTTCTACATTAAGATAAACCAAAATAAGGGGCTCCTCAAAATAGATTTGACGGGAAACTCTTGAATGCAGGGTTCAACCTGGCCTTGTTAATCAAACCACGGTTAGTGTATATTTTAATGATGGTGCTGGACTTCAAATCCAGCAGTCACCTAATATCAGCAATCTACCTGAAGTACGAAAGAAGAGTAAAAGAAAATGTAACGTACCAGGAGATGTGACGTACCTGCCAGAAGGACGCACACGACATAAAGGCAGATAGGAATCAGAATAAAATGTCCGCGTAGCTCAACTGGTAGAGTGACTTATTCCGGAATGAGGGGATCCGGGTTCGAATCCCGGCGTAGACCAAAAATGACGGAGAAATTTACTTCGTTATAATGGCGCCCGAACTATCCGGATGACCCGACCGTTCAAAATCTCGCAATGGTGTGATGTTCTTTCCACACCGCGAGATAGGAAAAATAAGAGAATCCCTTCTCCAGCACTTCGAAAAAAAAAAAAAAAAAAAAAAAAAAAGAATAAAAAGAAGGGGGAGATGATGTAACGTACCAGGAGATGTGACGTACCTGCCAGAAGGACGCACACGACATAAAGGCAGATAGGAATCAGAATAAAATGTCCGCGTAGCTCAACTGGTAGAGTGACTTATTCCGGAATGAGGGGATCCGGGTTCGAATCCCGGCGTAGACCAAAAATGACGGAGAAATTTACTTCGTTATAAAAAGTATGGGCGTTCTCCTCGTAAAACCCTTAATGTGTCAGCCAGCTATGTTAGAAGGGGCTTAGCAGCGCTAAGGCACTATTTTTCTAGGCTTAGCGGTGCTAAGGCTCTTTTGGTGGTTAGCTGGAAAGGAAAAGCACTTATTGTTATAATGATCATGAATGCAAAAATAGAGAAAATTGTGTTCTGCATGCAAGCTTACCAGTATCTTAACCGAATGTTCGTACAGCAGAGACGGCCGCCCCAGTGGTCGAGTGGTCTGAGGCGCTGTACTCTGATCTTTTGTCAGAGCTTGGCACCGGCTTAAGTTGTGAGTGGTATGTTTGCCTGAGAGTACAGGATCTGTCCACTCGACACCGGGGCGACCTGTCTCTATTTTCGAACCAGTATCCCGAAACTAGAGACGGGAGCTGCTTATATAGTGTTGTCGTTAAACTCAAAAACAAAATTTATACGAATATATAGTGTACAGATGAGCCGATGCACTCGGATTACGCACCAGAGCGTCTCACGAATAATAAGACAGCATGTACCTCTTTGTCTAGACGCCAGTGAAAATAAAGTTATAGAGATGAGACGATGCACTCGGATCACGCACTAGAGCGTCTCACGAACCATAAGGGTTCTAGTGCAAAGACAGCATGGAACTCTTTGCTAGACGCCAGTGAAAATAAAGTTATATAGATGAGACGATGCACTCGGATCACGCAGTAGAGCGTCTCACGAACCTTAAGGGTTCTAGTGCAAAGACTGCATGGAACTCTTTGTCTAGACGCCAGTGAAAATAAAGTTACAGAGATGAGATGATGCACTCGAATAGCGCGTCTCACGAATGATAACGGTTCTAGTGCAAAGACAGCATGGAACTCTTTGTCTAGGCGCCAGTCAAAATAAAGTTATAGAGATGAGACGATGGACTCGGATCACGCACTAGACCGTCTCACGAATCATAAGGGTTCTAGTGCAAAGACAGCCTGGAATTCTTTGTTTAGATGCCAGTGAAAATAAAGTTATAGAGATGAGACGATGCACTCGGATCACGCACTAGAGCGTCTCACGAATGTTAAGGTTTCTAGTGCAAAGACAGCATGGTCCTCTTTGTCTAGACGCCAGTCAATATAAAGTTATAGAGATGAGATGATGCACTCGAATAGCGCGTCTCACGAATGATAACGGTTCTAGTGCAAAGACAGCATGGAACTCTTTGTCTAGACGCCAGTGAAAATAAAGTTACAGAGATGAGATGATGCACTCGAATAGCGGTTCTAGTGCAAAGACAGCATGGAACTCTTTGTCTAGGCGCCAGTCAAAATAAAGTTATAGAGATGAGACGATGGACTCGGATCACGCACTAGACCGTCTCACGAATCATAAGGGTACTAGTGCAAAGACAGCCTGGAACTCTTTGTCTAGCCGCCAGTGAAAATAAAGTTATAGAGATGAGACGATGCACTCGGATCACGCGTTAGAGCGTCTCACGAATGTTAAGGTTTCTAGTGCAAAGACAGCATGGTCCTCTTTGTCTAGACGCCAGTCAAAATAAAGTTATAGAGATGAGATGATGCACTCGAATAGCGCGTCTCACGAATGATAACGGTTCTAGTGCAAAGACAGCATGGAACTCTTTGTCCTGGCGCCAGTCAAAATAAAGTTATAGAGATGAGACAATGGACTCGGATCACGCACTAAACAGTGCCACGAATCATAAGGATTCTAGTGCCAAGACAGCATGGAAATCTTTCTCTTGACGCTAGTGAAAATAAAGTTATAGAGATGAGACGATGCACTCGAATCACGCAGTAGAGCGTCTCACGAATCATAAGGCTCTAGTGCAAAGACAGCCTGGAACTCTTTGTCTAGACGCCAGTGAAAATAAAGTTATACAGATGAGACGATGCACTCGGATCACGCACTAGAGCGTCTCACGAATCATACGGGTTCTAGTGCAAAGACAGCCTGGAACTCTTTGTCTAGACGCCAGTGAAAAAAAGTTATAGAGATGAGACGATGCACTCGGATCACGCACTAGAGTGTCTCACGAATCATAAGTGTTCTTGTGTAAAGACAACATGGAACTCTTTCTCTTGACACCAGTCAAAATAAAGTTATAAAGATGAGACGATGCACTCGGATCACGCACTACAGCGTCTCACAAATCATAAGGGTTCTAGTGTAAAGACAGCCTGGAACTCTTTGTCTAGACGCCAGTAAAAATAAAGTTATAGAGATGAGACGATGCACTCGGATCACGCACTAGAGCGTCTCACGAATCATAAGGGTTTTAGTGCAAAGAGAGCATGGAGCTCTTTCTCTTGACGCCAATCAAAATAAAGTTATAGAGATGAGACGATGTAATCGTATCACGCACTAGAACGTCGCACGAATCATAAGGGTTCTAGCCCAAAGTCAGCACGGAACTCTTTGTCTAGACACCGATGAAAATAAGGTTATAGAGATGAGACGATGCACTCGGATCACGCACTAGAGCGTCGCACGAATCATAAGGGTTCTAGCGCAAAGTCAGCACGGAACTCTTTGTCTAGACACCAATGAAAATAAGGTTATAGAGATGAGACGATGCAGTCGGATCACGCAGTAGAGCGTCTCACGAATCATAAGGGCTCTAGTGCAAAGACAGCATGGACCTCTTTGTCCAGACGCCAGTGAAATGAAGTTATAGAGATGAGACGATGCAGTCGGATCACGCGCTGGAGTGTTTCACGAATCATAAGAGTGCACCTCTTTGTCTAGATGCCAGTGAAAATAAAGTTATAGAGATGAGACGATGCACTCGGATCACGCGCTAGAGCGTCTCACGAATGATAACGGTTCTAGTGCAAAGACAGCATGGAACTCTTTGTCTTGGCGCCAGTCAAAAAAAGTTATAGAGATGAGACGATGGACTCGGATCACACACTAAACAGTCCTACGAATTATAAGGGTTCTAGTGCAAAGACAGCATGGAACTCTTTGTCTAGACGCCAGTGAAAATAAAGTTATAGAGATGGGACGATGCACTTGTATCACGCACTATATAGAGCGTCTCACGAACCTTAAGGGTTCTAGTGCAAAGACTGCATGGAACTCTTTGTCTAGACGCCAGTGAAAATAAAGTTATAGAGATGAGATGATGCACTCGAATAGCGCGTCTCACCAATGATAACGGTTCTAGTGCAAAGACAGCATGGAACTCTTTGTCTTGGCGCCAGTCAAAATAAAGTTATAGAGATGAGACGATGCACTCGGATCACGCACTAGAGCGTCTCACGAATCATAAGGGTACTAGTGCAAAGACAGCCTGGAACTCTTTGTCTAGCCGCCAGTGAAAATAAAGTTATAGAGATGAGACGATGCACTCGGATCACGCGTTAGAGCGTCTCACGAATGTTAAGGTTTCTAGTGCAAAGACAGCATGGTCCTCTTTGTCTAGACGCCAGTCAAAATAAAGTTATAGAGATGAGATGATGCACTCGAATAGCGCGTCTCACGAATGATAACGGTTCTAGTGCAAAGACAGCATGGAACTCTTTGTCCTGGCGCCAGTCAAAATAAAGTTATAGAGATGAGACAATGGACTCGGATCACGCACTAAACAGTGCCACGAATCATAAGGATTCTAGTGCCAAGACAGCATGGAAATCTTTCTCTTGACGCTAGTGAAAATAAAGTTATAGAGATGAGACGATGCACTCGAATCACGCAGTAGAGCGTCTCACGAATCATAAGGCTCTAGTGCAAAGACAGCCTGGAACTCTTTGTCTAGACGCCAGTGAAAATAAAGTTATACAGATGAGACGATGCACTCGGATCACGCACTAGAGCGTCTCACGAATCATACGGGTTCTAGTGCAAAGACAGCCTGGAACTCTTTGTCTAGACGCCAGTGAAAAAAAAGTTATAGAGATGAGACGATGCACTCGGATCACGCACTAGAGTGTCTCACGAATCATAAGTGTTCTTGTGTAAAGACAACATGGAACTCTTTCTCTTGACACCAGTCAAAATAAAGTTATAAAGATGAGACGATGCACTCGGATCACGCACTACAGCGTCTCACAAATCATAAGGGTTCTAGTGTAAAGACAGCCTGGAACTCTTTGTCTAGACGCCAGTAAAAATAAAGTTATAGAGATGAGACGATGCACTCGGATCACGCACTAGAGCGTCTCACGAATCATAAGGGTTTTAGTGCAAAGAGAGCATGGAGCTCTTTCTCTTGACGCCAATCAAAATAAAGTTATAGAGATGAGACGATGTAATCGTATCACGCACTAGAACGTCGCACGAATCATAAGGGTTCTAGCCCAAAGTCAGCACGGAACTCTTTGTCTAGACACCGATGAAAATAAGGTTATAGAGATGAGACGATGCACTCGGATCACGCACTAGAGCGTCGCACGAATCATAAGGGTTCTAGCGCAAAGTCAGCACGGAACTCTTTGTCTAGACACCAATGAAAATAAGGTTATAGAGATGAGACGATGCAGTCGGATCACGCAGTAGAGCGTCTCACGAATCATAAGGGCTCTAGTGCAAAGACAGCATGGACCTCTTTGTCCAGACGCCAGTGAAATGAAGTTATAGAGATGAGACGATGCAGTCGGATCACGCGCTGGAGTGTTTCACGAATCATAAGAGTGCACCTCTTTGTCTAGATGCCAGTGAAAATAAAGTTATAGAGATGAGACGATGCACTCGGATCACGCGCTAGAGCGTCTCACGAATGATAACGGTTCTAGTGCAAAGACAGCATGGAACTCTTTGTCTTGGCGCCAGTCAAAATAAAGTTATAGAGATGAGACGATGGACTCGGATCACACACTAAACAGTCCTACGAATTATAAGGGTTCTAGTGCAAAGACAGCATGGAACTCTTTGTCTAGACGCCAGTGAAAATAAAGTTATAGAGATGGGACGATGCACTTGTATCACGCACTATATAGAGCGTCTCACGAACCTTAAGGGTTCTAGTGCAAAGACTGCATGGAACTCTTTGTCTAGACGCCAGTGAAAATAAAGTTATAGAGATGAGATGATGCACTCGAATAGCGCGTCTCACCAATGATAACGGTTCTAGTGCAAAGACAGCATGGAACTCTTTGTCTTGGCGCCAGTCAAAATAAAGTTATAGAGATGAGACGATGGACTCGGATCACGCACTAAACAGTCTCACGAATCATAAGGATTCTAGTGCAAAGACAGCATGGAAATCTTTCTCTTGACGCTAGTGAAAATAAAGTTATAGAGATGAGACGATGCACTCGGATCACGCAGTAGAGCGTCTCACGAATCATAAGGCTCTAGTGCAAAGACAGCCTGTAACTCTTTGTCTAGACGCCAGTGAACATAAAGTTATAGAGATGAGACGATGCACTTGGATCACGCGCTAGAGCGTCTCAGGAATGCTTAGGGTTCTAGTGCAAAGACAGTATGGAACTCTTTGTCTAGACGCCAGTGAAAATAAAGTTATAGAGATGAGACGATGCACTCGGATCACGCACTAGAGCGTCTCACGAATCATAAGGGCTCTAGTGCAAAGACAGCATGGAACTCTTTGACTAGACGGCAGTTAGAATAAAGTTAAGGCGGTAGACACCGCAGTAATAAACGAATGCCGGCCCGGTAATGCAGGCTTCTCGTCATTTATCCGAGTTGGTGCCGTGTTCGAATCCCGGTGAGACATGGATGTTGTGTTTGGCTTACGGTGCTGGCTCTCTCCCTTCATTGGAATCAGTGGCCCTAAATTAGAGACGGGCGACTGCTTATAGCTCATCGAGTTGCTCACAGTGGTCGTTAAACCGCCGAACCAAAAAATAAGAAACTCTACACACACACACACACACACACACACACAAGAAAAAAAAGCAGAGAAAAATGAACTATTCGTGACGGTCGAGTGATAAGTGTTTACAGAATTAGAGACGGGCGACTGCTTATAGCTCATCGAGTTGCTCACAGTGGTCGTTAAACCGCCGAACCAAAAAATAAGAAACTCACACACACACACACACACACACACACACACACACACACAAGAAAAAAAGGCAGAGAAAAATGAACTATTCGTGACGGTCGAGTGATAAGTGTTTACAGAAGTGAAGAGCATTCCTACTAAGCTGCTCGCCACCGACTATCGGCTCTAGCAAAACTAATTCCCTGAGCTCACTCTCAGGTTTCTTTTCGATAACACAAAAGAAATTTTCTAAATCTACCTCATAATTTTAGTTAAAACTGCGTACTAGTCACTATATTAATGTGATTATGTTAGTTGCATCTGCTCAATGTAACTGATATATTATTCCTAGTAGAGGAATCGTGTAGAACGAGAGAGCGGTATTAAAATAAAAAATTTATACTTCAGAATATAGCTTTCACGTACTTTTCTTGCGCTAGTTTAAAATTGATCCAATTCGGCAATATCAATATAAATTGATAAAATTAGTAAATAATGCAAATTTAATGGAAATGCTAAATAAAAACAGCAAGTAAGGTTTCCCAGGGCTTTTGAAAAAAATTAGGGATTTCTTTTCGGGTTGTGTTTTACCAATCCTTTCACCGCTAAGGCACTCTTTCATTTAGAACTACATCACTGGTGTCAGCGACGTGTCTAATGTATGCAAAACTTTATTTACATAATGTCAGCGACGCGTCTAATGTATGCAAAGCTTTCCTTTACCCAGTGTCAGCGACACGTCTAATGTATGCAAAACTTTATTTACATAATGTCAGCGACGCGTCTAATGTATGCAAAGCTTTCCTTTATCCAGTGTCAGCGACACGTCTAATGTATGCGCAAAACTTTATTTACATAATGTCAGCGACGCGTCTAATGTATGCAAAGCTTTCCTTTATCCAGTGTCAGCGACACGTCTAATGTATGCAAAACTTTATTTACATAATGTCAGCGACGCGTCTAATGTATGCAAAGCTTTCCTTTACCCAGTGTCAGCGACACGTCTAATGTATGCAAAACTTTATTTACATAATGTCAGCGACGCGTCTAATGTATGCAAAGCTTTCCTTTACCCAGTGCAAGGCCGGCTGTACTAATCCGGTTGCCCCGGGCACCGCGCCTTCACGGAGCTCAGCATTTTAGAAAATAAAAAAAATAATTTTCGGTAGAATGTTTTATATTCATTACTATTATATTTAAATTTTAAGGTGTGTTTGTTTTCTAGTTTCTATTCCTTCCACTTTCAAGTAGGTTATCGCCTTCATCGTACACATACTGAGCCTTGCAGATTTCAAATGATTAATATAACTACCTTAAACTTTTCAGCATTCAAGAAATAGCAAATTTAATTTCATCATTCCGTAGCTTCTTACTTTTATCTATCTGTGGAGGCCAATTGTTCAGTGGCTTTAAAAAACAAGTACTGGAAATTTAAAAGTTAAAAGCAATATTCATATACAGTATGAGCAGAAATAAAAGTTTAGAAAAGTTACTAATTTATCAATTACTCCACCTTCAAAATTCAATTGCTAAAATACGTATCAGGGAAGAAAAACTAAATATATGAATTTATTTTAGAGGGATCTTTATTGTTCGCTAAACAAAAATATTCGCTATGCAAAAATATTTTTTACGCAAATTAGTTGAAGTTATCGTTTTATCATTTTGTGAGGAAATTTTTATAAAAGTCACAGTACAACTTCAACCTTCTCTCCCCGAAAAGAAAATCGAGGGGCTGAACACTTTTTGCTCTCTGAGCTTTCCATATTAGTCTTTTTCTTAAGCTTAAACAAATACTTCGTAAGATAATAATTTTTATTTTTTTCTTTATGACAGTTTTCGTGTTCGTTCCTCACGGACGAATTTTTTTTTACTTCACGAGTTTATCAAAATATTAGATTTTATTTCTGGGTGCTGCAATGAAATTTTGCTCCGGGCCCCACAATGAAATTTTGTCCTGTGCCCAGCCAAAGTTCCATCCGGCGCTAACCTAGTGTCAGCGACATGTCTTGCGCGTGCTCACATTTCTCCAACTCAGTGTTGTGGACGTCTTACAAGCACCCGTGACAGGTTCTTGAACATTTTTTTTTCTTCTTCGGGAGTGTTCTCGACTCTCCCCAGCAAAAACACAAGTCCTGGGAAACTGCTGGCCACCAGCTGGCAGTGATGGGTCTCTGCTGGCTGAAATCTGCCGCTCACGGGCCGGTAGTGGTCCGTTGGTGGCAGCGCTATCAGTTGGCGAGCCATTGATGGCCCTGCAGCATCGCCGTGAATTGTGGGCCTCCAAGCAAGTGCCACTAGTGGCCCGTTGCTGGCAACCAATGCAATCCCCCAACAGCAGGTGGAAGCATCGGGACTGCGCTCATATTACCAGTTAGTTGAAGACGACGCTATCGCCATCGTGTTATTTTAGTGGATGTTAAGAAAAAAATCCATATGTGGAGAGGCGAATTAATTTCCTAATGAAATTTTACGTCAACGAAGATATGAGATTAAGCCGTGAAATACTAGATTACAGCCATGAAATACACCCACTCCATTCACATGAATAACAATTCATGGAATGGAGTGGATGAATAACAAGAAAAAATTTGAAACCGCTTGAAACACATATCCTTGAAAACCATTAAAATAGCGTTTGTTGGGGGAAAAAAAAAAAGAATTATACGCGTACAAAATTTATTAATTATTTGAAAGAAAAAAAAAAAGCAACGCTATGTGGTGTACTCATCCATGGGTTGAATACACAAGACTGGGAGGAATTCGCTTCTAAAAATAACGAGAAGTAAAATAAAATATCTTTTACTCTTTAAAACAAATGTAGCTTCGGACAACGGAAAGGAAAGACACAACGTTAAAAATGTAACAGAATGTGACATGAACCCGGGTAAATATATATATATTCAACAATCTCTTTTCAAGACAGCAAGGACAGTACAAAACTTTGGAAAGCGACTCTAAGTACACGCCTTGAAAATGAGTGAAGTTCCCTTAACGTAAAAAAAAAAAAAAAAAAACTATCGTTACGTTGAAAAAATTAATTTATAAATTATATGAAACTGACTTTTATTAAAAATACCTCGCAATATTATGAAATGAAAAAGGGAAGCATTCGATTACAAATTGCATACCAAAGACATAGCTTCCAGCACGTGTCGGAGCGTTGTGAATTAGTCCGGTCGGCAGCGAGCGCGGCTTCCACGTAAACGGCCCAGGATCGAATCTAGTCAGATGCAAACGGCGTTTTTCCGGTCTGTCGAGAAAATTTCCTCAGCGCAGTGCGTTAATTCACAAGCTTCGTAAGGGTAGAAAAAAAAATTTTAGCTTTGTGAAACTGCGATTATCCTTGCTTTTTTTTTTTTATTATTATTATTATGGCTAATACTGGGAAATTGGCGGACAAGATTCGGCAAGCCACCAGTTACGTCACGTGGTTGCTGGCTGCCACTAACGGCCCACTAGCGGATTACATTAGGCTAGCCATCATTTCTGGCACGTGCTTGCAGGGCCACTGAAGGGCCACTTGTGGCAGCTACTGCCTGTGATGGACCACTGATGGCCCTGTTGTGGCATATGACGACTGATGGGGTGCCAGCTGTTGGCCTGAACTGCTGGCCCTTCTGTTGGCCGCCCGGACATTTTATTGACGGTTCGGCAGCGGCAACATAGTGCTGGGCCATTGCTGGCTGTGCTGGCTGCCAGCAATGGCCCACTGCTGGCCCAGCAAGACTGTTTTTGCTGGGTCTGCATGTGTTTGGTTTGAGGTCTTATATACATTTCAATAGATGGCCTTAGTTTACAAAAAAATTCGGTTCATGACGGTAATTTCTCATGAAGGAAAAGCAATAACAATAAGTCACGTTTCTTTTTGTGTGTGCGTGATCAATGAAGCATGGCGTCTACGTCCGGCCTTCAGTATCCGACACTGAAGAGTACGCGTAGGCTACCTACTTTACCCGACAGTCAGGGGCGGATCACTTTCTTTTACTCTTTTTGTCCGAATTTTTTGCAACAAACGAATAATTATTTTAGTACCATGAATGATAACAATTTCATTTGAGCTTTGTGCGTGCCTGAAAAGTTAGTTACCCTTAGGTTGTTGGACTTGGAGCCCAGAGTAATTGGTATGCCCTGCCTTCCTTTTGTGATCTTAAATGAGACACTGTACCATCGCAATGGGCCATGATCCCTACTGTCTTATCCACAGTCTGACACAGAGCACAAAGCGATTCTGCAGCAGTAATAAGTAAGTCTCCGAAATAAGTAAGATTCTCCAAAAATAAGTAAGTGTCACACCCACACTGATTCTCCGAAATAAGTAAGTGTCGCACCCATATTTTTTCTTAATAGTAAAGTTATTTACCAGTGCTGGCTCATATGTCAAAATGGCAGTTCATGCGTAGACTTAAAAGAGGCGTCTACCTTAGCGGAAGATAGCAGTACCATTGTGCAGTAGGCGATCTGTTGCCAAATAAATGTATAATTTAACTGCGTGGAAAAATTGCTATGTGGTATGTATATGTATATGTATATTCAATTTTCAGAATGATCTTCATTGTGATTTGGTTGAAAATGAGGTCTTCAAAAGCTCGGAATTCTTTTTTTTTTTTTTTAATCCAATTTTTTTAGAGAAAATAATTAATTACCTATAATAACACTCCGCTTTGAGTGTTACTTCGTACTAGATTCAATCTCAAGCGGATTTTTTTAATTATTTACTGATAAATTGCGGTTAACTTTTGTTCACGACTGAATTCATTTTAAAATGCACGTTTTAACAGTTTACTTTCGTCCAGGATCTAATTTTTTTTTTTATGAGGGAATTTATGAGATTTTTTTCTCTGTAAATATGCATGTTTATGCAGTGGACCGCAATACTAAAATTCCCGGCCTAGTTTGGTCGTCCCAATCCGCCCCTGCCGACAGTGAAAGGGTCAATCAAGGGATTGAAAAAAAAAGGGTTGGAAAGGTAGAAGGACTGGAATTCAAACAACACGGGTAAAAATAAATTTCAGTTTAATTAAAAAACATAAGATCTGCGAGATCTTTATGTTCATTTACATTTTTCTGAGATGGCAATCCGTAGGAAAGCAATGAATGAAAGATGAATAATTGATGTTCACTAGAAATTGAAATTGACCTTACAAATTTCATAATTTTTTTAACATCTTATTCTAATCCGATCCAAGCCTTTTCGTGTATTTTTGTGAACAGAACACTACAACAAATTTAATGGCAACCATGTTCAATTAATAATATTTATATATTTAAGTTTTCCGGTGTATGTATGTCGATAAAAAACAAAAATATTGTTGGAACTTCAAAATAGTTTCAGCCTCCTGTTCTTGTGAAGTGCTAAGAAGCTGTCCCCAAGAAGCTAATAAATTCAGCATTGCTGACAGCCCAACTACTGAGTCGTTTGTTCCCCATTTTTTTTTTTTTTTTTTTTTTGTTTTTTTCGTTTTTTTTTTTTTTTTTATGGTAGGTCTAACGACCAGCGTGAACAACTCAATACGCTATAAGCAGTCGCCCATCACAAATTTAGGTCCACTGGTTCCATGGAATGGAGAGAGTCAGTTACGTAAGACAAACACAACATCCACGTCTCACCGGTATCCGAACCCAGACCCTTCTTGGACGAATGGTCATAAACCAGCGCTTAGACCACTGCGCCACTGGGTCGGCCATTTGACTTCACAAATATGTTTTTATTCTTTTTTAAAAGTTGAGAATGATCTCTCACAGGGTACGCTTGTCGGGAAACATACAAGTTTCACAACAGAATCCAGCTTTCTATTCTCTTCTTTTTTCATACCTGGGAATAACTTCAAATAAGTGTAAGATATCTGGGAATAACTTTAAATAAATGCAAGATCTCTCACCGTCTTGCATATTACATCTGTAATGCTCGACAAGAGTTTTAATTATTTTTTCCGTTCAGGAACAACTCACCTTGGTGATTAAGTGATTCAATAGCACCCAAAACATCACCGTTTTCAGTAAATCTTCGGCTCAGTTCAGTGCCTCACAGAGGATTTCTTTCTGGGAGTTGCCCAAAATATTGAACATGCAAATACAAAGAATAAAACATCTCTCATAATACTGGAAAGAGATAATAATATGTCTGTCATGTAAAAAAGCGTTTCCAATTATTCGTAAAATATGTTTAAAAACACATACAATTATACAAATATATTTGAAAATAAACAGCCAATAACAAGGGGCGAATGACCAAGTGATACCTCATGGGAAAGGTTCGGGCCACAGGGCCATTCCCACTGAGTTTGCCGCTGTTCCAGTTCATTTATTATGCGATCAAAAACTGGGTAAAAAAAATATAGAACCTGGACTGATCTTCATTGGTGCATGCACTTTGGTCACATATTTCGCTGAAGAAACATTCCAATTTTTAGGACAAACGTCAAGATATATATTTTTTTCTTTTTTGACAGTCTAAATCAATGTAATTTTATTCAACAAAATATTTTGCCGATTTCTGAAACCCCAAACCACGCAATTCAAAAATACACGCAGCTGAAACTGCATGGGTATCATGTAAACAACATCAAATTTCTACACTTTGCTGCTTCATGGTTAAGAGAACCAGTGTATCTCCAGAAGTCTTATTCTAACCTCCTTGCTTTTCCTGGTGGCCTCTGTCGTTAACTGATCGGCACGTTTGTTTCCACTGGTTCCGACATGGCTCTGAACCCCATGGGAACTCCGGTCACAGGTGGAATTGTTAAGGGCCACGGAGATTTGTACTCATGCTTCCCGATGCTAGCAGGTAAATATTGTATACAGTACCTACCTAACAACGTTTTTTGTTTGTTTTAATACTGGGCTAACTACGTTATGAGCCAATGTTATGGGCATGGAGTTAAATCCATATGAAATGAAATTTCTTGACAAAATTCCTGCCAAACACTTCAAGATATTGTTCCCACCGATACGATGTTTAGTCCCCAAACTTTGAACTGCTGACACCGCCGCTGCCCATGCCTCGTGGACGCGAACGAGACCCCCCCCCCATCTCGGATGACTGACCAGAGACCACCGCCTCGGATTGTTCGGCCACAAGTGCTGTCTAAGGCCTTCTAGAAAATACAAGGCCATGACATTAGGAAGCTGAGTTTCCTCTTTGAGTGACGTCACGCGGAAACCAAAGTTTTAGATTGGGTCCAACGCTGTCTTGTATGATGCGATGCACAACACTGGCGTATCAGGCCGTGTAACGTCACAAACGGAGAGAACTAGTCTCTCTAATGTCATTTTGGGGGAGGGAGGGATTTAACCACCACTGACTTCAAGGAAGGAAAAGAGCCAGTGTCGTAAGACAAGCACAACATCCATGCCTCACCGGGATTCGAACCCAGACCCGTCTCGGACGAATGTGCAGAAGCCATCGCTTATACCACTGTGCCACCGGAGCGGCCTCTAATGTCATATCTTTGCCGCCCCGGTGGCGCAGTGGTCTAAGGCGTTGGCCTCTGATCATTCGTCCGTAAGGGGTCCGGGTTCGAATCCCGGTGAGGCATGGATGTTGTGTTTGTCTTACGGCACTGGATCTCTCCCTTCCCTGGAACCAGTGACCCTAAATTAGGGACGGGCGACTGCTTATAGCCCATTGAGTTGCTCACGGTGGTCGTTACACCTCCAATCAAAAAAAAAAAAAAATAAAATAAAAAAAATGTCATATCTTTGACGGCCTTGGGCTGTTCATCCTGTTTACTCTAGAACCCTTATGATTCCTGCGAAGCCGCCCAGGTGGCGCAGTGGTCTAAGCGTTGGCCTCTGATCATTCGTCCCGAACGGGGTCCGGGTTCGAATCCCGGTGAGGCAGGGATGTTGTGTTTGTCTTAGGGCACTGGCTTTCTCCCTTCCCTGGAGCCAGTGACCCTAAATTAGGGACGGGCGACTGCTTATAGCCCATTGAGTTGCTCACGGTGGTCGTTAAACCTCCAATAAAAAAATGATTCCTGCGACGGCCTACTTTGTATCCGGTTGTTTATAACATTCGGTTGAGATATGAATATGCTTGCACATGAAATACAATATTTCCTATTTTTTCGTCGTCATCGCTTGAAAATAACTTTAAATCATTCAAACACGAAGGAGCCTCAGCTGTATTGAAATATTTTTGTAGTTATACGAGCAATGTTTGATTTCACTTCCGAACTTTCCTTTTCTCTTAATGAGAGCAATAACAAACTTCAGTGTATACATATTTTTAATTGAGTCCCTTACCTAAGAAACGGCGACACTTATTCAGTTGGTTTTTTAAGTTGTCCTACGCTTACGTTGCTTTCATCCGGCCTCCCCGGTGGCTGAATGGTGTTTAGCGCTGGCTGCTGACCATTCGTCGAGTTGGTCTCGGGTTCGAGATCCGATAGGGCATGTGTCGTATGTTTCTCTGATTGATGGCGCTGGCCCAAAGATGCCCTTGTTAATAGAACAGTACTGCTTTGCGTGTAACCTATAACCACGAGGTTCGGTCGTCAAAGTGTGGGAAAGCTCATGGTTTCAAGGCTATTGCAATGCATTTTATTTTAGTCGAATCACCTTCTTTCGTCGCAAATGTTTCCCATTTCGCATCGCAACTTGCAGCCAATGTGTGAGAAAATGCTGAATTTATAAAATTCTTAATTATTTTGAGGCTTCTTTCCATTTTTGTTTTAAACTGAAGTACACAAACGTTAGTGCGAATTCTAAACAAAACATAACGTTAAAACTGAAAACGTCACTCGTGTTAGAAGTATAATTCCTCCCGGGTTGATATTAACACGATTTCTGCAACCAAAAACCACGCAATTTCGAAATACACACAGTTCAAATTACATAGATACCCGCTCTTTCCACGTTTATAAGTGAGTCACGGAAAAATTCTCATTGACCGCCACCGGAAAACAAACCCAGGGTCTTCCAGTCACGCGCTGGATATGCTTCCACTGCACCACAGCGGCCTCGAATTCCTCCAGACTCACATACACTAACTGCCAAGCCAATTTGACAGGTTGCTTCTTGAAGCCCCGCACAATGCTGGGGATTCACCAAAGATGGTAAGCAGCAACTGAACAAATAATTAGGAGGCGAATGTCCGCCCCGGTGGCACAGTGGTCTAAGCGGTGGCTTGTGACCATTCGTCCAAGATGGGCCCGGGTTCGAATCCCAGTGAGGCATGGATGTTGTGTTTGGCTTACGGCGCTGGCTCTCTCTCCTTCTCTGGAACCAGTGGCCCTAAATTAGGAACGGGTGACTGCTTATAGCCCAATAAGTTGCTCACGGCGGTCGTTAAACCCCCAACAAAAAAAAAAGAAAGCGAATGAATAATTAATACAGACATTTGACGTGGACTAGGAACATGAAACAGAGGTAATTTACGTGACTCGCTTATAAACGTGGAAAGAACGATGACCTCTGTTTGGTGTTCCTAGTCCACGTCAAATGTCTGTATTAACCCTTTAAGCGGCCGATTTACCTGAACGAAAAGTTTCCTGAACTTCCCTGGGCTCCTTAAATAGAATTGTTCTCATAGCGACCAGGTTATACGAAAGCTACGGCAAAACAATTCCTTTCCCTATTTCATCTTAGGAGTATCGACTATAAATCTGTCGCTGGTTATATATGTTCCCTTACAGTCCTTAGTATTACAGTACGTAGTTTTGATTCTCTTATACTCCTTGTCTTTCAGAACCATTACCAAAGGAATGATTTAAAACTAGTCCCCGGGACACGGACATCATGCAACTGGATAGCGACAAGTAACGCAAACATTTTTTCTCTTTTTTCTTAGGTTCAAAGCCCTATATTTTTTACAGGATTATTAGCGAAAAAGGTAATCAGGAAAGAAGGATTAATGACAAATGACAATCATATCCCCAAATGACCACTTAGAATGACAAATCTAATGTGAAAGCAACGCTTTCTGTTTCCCAATATCACTTATTCCTGTCGCGTTCGGATCACTCCTTAGACAGCGGAAATATTCGTTCGAGCTGTTTTCAGCGTATTATGTAAACCCCGAGTAAATTTGTTCCAGCCGGTTAAAGGGTTAATTATAGAACGTACGCATTGATGTCACGAAACCGCGGTTCGCGTCACTTTTTCGTTTGCTGCTTTCTTGCAGAACAACTGGTGTACAAGTGAGATCAAAGATGCATTACATGGGCTACGCAAGGGGGTTATCTGGCGATCAAAAATAGCTTTATTCTGATAATTTATAGTTATTGGGCAATTGTGGTGACCCATATGTAATTCCATACTCGTTTTTCCTGAAGAATATTGAGGTCTTGCCACGAACAGAACTCGGCGATATTGTTAATTATTTCGTTTTTTGCACTAACGCCTTCACTCCCGAGTAAATGAAATCGTGCAAGTCATTTATAAAGAAAGGTTAATTCCAGTCTAAAGATCTTCATAGAGTTTTTGTAGATAACGCATCAGTAAATTTATGAACATCATCATCATCATCATTGTCAACCATTATCAATCCACTGCTGGACGAAGGTCTCCCCCAAGTTTCCTCCACAACGGTCTGTCTTGTGCCAGTCTCCTCCATGTCACTCCCGCATATTTACGAATTTCATCCACCCATCTCCCATGTGGTCTTTTTCTGGGTCTTTTCCTGTCCCTTGGAATCCAATCTAAAATTTCGGTTGTCCATCTATGGTCTGTCCTTCTGGCAGTATGTCCAGCCCATTGCCATTTCAGGGATTTAACTCTGATCATGATGTCTTCCACTCTCGTCATTTTTCGGATCCACGAGTTCCTCTTCTTATCTCTCCTGGTTATACCAAGCATGCACCTCTCCATGCTTCTTTGAGTTGTCTGCAGCCTTTGTATGTCTCTTTTAGTTAAGGTCCACGTCTCTGCACCATACGTAAGCACTAGAAGGATGCATTGATCAAACACTTTTTCTTTTAAGACATAACGGCATATTGCTCTTGAAAATTATGCTGTTTCTTCCAAAAGTTCTCCAGGCAAGTTTTGTACGCCGATTAATTTCTTCATCAATGTGACCCTCACTTGATATCTGCTGTCCAAGATAAACATACGTATCTGTTATCTCCAGTTTTTCTCCATCAATCGATAAATCTTCATTTCTTGTAAAAGCATTGAACATCACTTTTGTCTTCTGAAAGTTCATTTTTAATCCCACTTCTTTACTCTTGTCAGCAAGTTCCTGGATCATACTCTGCAGCTCTGATGGGGTAGTTGCAAAAATGACTACGTCATCAGCAAAACGAAGGTGGGTTAGATAATCTCCATTAATCTTTATCCCTTTGTTTTCCCAGTTCAGTGATTGAAAGACATTTTCCAATGTGGCATTAAAGAGCTTCGGAGATATGGTGTCACCTTGTCTCACTCCCTTTCCAATTTTTATGTGTGTTGTATTTTCAAACAGCCGAATCTTTGCACTTGCATTTTCATAGATGTTATTAATAATATTAATGTATGCATCTTCAATACCGCAGGATTTCAGAGCCGTGGTAAACTGCTGATGGTTTCACCGAATCAAAGGCTTTTTCATAATCGATAAAAGCCATGCACAATGGAAGTTCATATTCCTTGCTCTTTCAATTAGTTCTCTCAGTACGTGGATATGATCTATTGTGCTGTAGCCACTCCTGAATCCAGCTTGTTCTCTCGGTTGAGCCATGTCCAGTGTTACCTTCAAGCGGTGTGAAAGAACTTTAGTGAAGATTTTATAAACCACTGATAGGAGGCTGATAGGTCTGTAGTTCCTGAGATCCTCAATGTCACCTTTTTTATGTAGCAGGATCATTGTAGCATTGTTCCAATCCTCAGGAATCTTCCCTTCATTAAGGCATCGAGTGAAAATTTGGGCGAGTACTGTTTCAATTTCTCCACTTGCTTCTTGTATGATGTCTATAGTAATTCCATCTTCTCCTGGAGCTTTCCCCCGCTTCATGTTCTTGATTGCATGAGCAACTTCTGCTGGGAGGACTGGAAGAACTCTGGTACCTTTCATGATGTCTGGAGTACATGTATCATCCCTTTCATATAGTTTGGAGTAGAAATCTTTCACTCTTGTCAAAATTTCGCCTCTATTTCTTGTTATAGAACCATCTTCTTTTCTCAGAGCCATAATCTGTTTTCTTCCCTTACTGAGATGTCCCTTTGCTATCTTTAGGCTTTGGTTGTTTTCAATTGCTTTCCTCACTAGCTCACAGTTGAATTTCCTTACGTCTTCAGTGATACTTTTTCGTGCTGTCTTGCATAGCTCTATATATTCCACTTTGGAAGTCACATCTTCTTTAGTTGTCCTCATCTCTCTTCTTTTTTGCATCAACATTTTGGTTTTTCCTGATAATTTGTTTACATGCAACTTGTTCTTAGACCCAGCTAATTTTGTTGCTGTTTCCATAAGAGCTTTGGTTACTTTTCTGTTAACTTCAGAAATATCCACTTCTTCCGATGTTAGGCCTTCTAAAGCAGAGAATCTGTTCTTCAGTTCCAACTTGAAAGTATTATGGTGTTTTTTAAGGTTGGTTATGTCAATACATTTTGTTTGTCTTATGAGCTTGCCACGTTCCAGTTTAGTGTTGAGGTGCATCTTACATCTCACCAATCTATGGTCACTACCTGTGTTGAACTTGTTTAGCACACTGCAGTCTTCGATGACGAATTTTTTGTTACACATAATAAAATCAATTTCACTTGTCGTCCCAATTGGATGTCTCCATGTCCATTTCCTGTGTGGCTTTTTCTTGAAAAAGGAATTCAAGATGAAAAATCCTTCTACCTCTGCAAACTCAACGAGAGTATTTCCACGCTGGTTTCTGTTGCCGTGACCGAATTTACCTACTGAAGTTTCATTCTGTTGCCGGTGCCCTATTTTTGCATTGAAATCTCCCATAATTATCTTCAAGTGCTGCTTACCTTTATTATTTAGATGACGAATTTCCTCATAAAATTCTTCAATTTCTTCTTCAGGATGACTTGTGGTGGGTGCATAAGTTTGAATAATCTGAGCCTGGTATCTTCTCGATAGTTGGATAACGAGTCGTGCAGCTCTGTCAGAGGAACTTTCAACTTCTACCACTTTATCCTTCAGTTTCTTGTTTATTATAAATCCAACACCACTAGTTCTGCCAGTATCTGTCCCACGATAATAGAAGAGATGTCCACTTTTCAGTTCAATGAGATCTTCTCCTTTCTCCTTACCTCACTCAGCCCGACGATGTCCCACTTGATCCTTTGTAGTTCCTCTTCCAATTCAAGAAGCCTTGAATCAGAAGATAGGGAGCGTCCGTTGTAGGTAGCCAAGGTCAGCATCAAATGGCAGCCTAGTCCGGTCCTCCGGGGATTCTTAGCACCCTCTGCCTTCATGTCGCACTGGCCGCTGCCTTGGCCAGGTACATTCCAGCTGCCGGAGACTGAGGGCCAAGATTGTTACAAAATGTAAACTACACACTCTATATGTTCCTTCGTTTCCAGTTAATGTCAACTCTGCTGATACGTAATAACCACAAATTTTGGCACTTCTGAATATATTTTTTTTAATTCTGATCCCACTTCGTTCACTCAGATGGTAATCTATAATAGGACACATCATTATCTCTCCCACTTCGGTTACCGCAGCCGAAAATAGCACATAACACCATCTTCCTTAACGCTGCACAATGCAAATCCAAGCAGTGTTTGTACCAAGGAGGTTATATTACTAGAGACACCACTCCTAACCACGCAGCGTTGACCGCCATAAGTCACCGTCTGTGCTGCAAATGACGTCATGAGCAGGCACTACGCAGCCGTAGAAGAGAAGCTGCTTGGAAACCAATGGAACAAAAGTTTCTAAGCGTATAAACAGATAAAATGAGTAATTCAATAATCTTTATCAATGATACACAAGCTTACTGTTTCATCAACGGTATAATTTAGTTCATTTTGCCTGCTTGTGACGTCACACCACAGATTTTTATTTTATTTTTTTTATTTGAGGTTTAACGACCACCGTGAGCAACTCAATGGGCTATAAGTAGTCGCCCGTCCCTAATTTAGGGTCACTGGTTCCAGGGAAGAGAGAGCGACAGTGCCGTAAGACAAACACAACATCCATGCCTGACCGGGATTCGAACCCGGACCCCGTTCGGACGAATGATCAGAGGCCATCGCTTAGACCACTGCGCCACCGGGGCGGCACACCACAGATTAATTGTGACCTATGGCTAAGGTGACCAGATATCGGGACACCGATTTGAGGACAAAACGGCGTGGTGTCCTCAAATCGGTAGTTCATTTGGGGACACATACGTACTCAAAATAAATATGCAAATCCTTTTGTCACAAAACTGCATTGCTTCAATAAATGTGATATTACACATTAAAATCTGTGTTTGTTTTTAAAAGATATATCTTGTAGAATTTTGGTAATTTGTATTGACAAAGTAGAATTATGATGGCTAGAACATATTAGCGAAAGTCAAATGCTTTACCTTAGATATATGCGCTGAATTAAAATTAGGCTGCCACCATAGTAATTGCATGGCGAATTTTTCATTTTGCCAAAGTTTTTGGAGAAACTCAGAACAAGTACAGTCGAAATTTGACCGTGCCAGTGGTGCAATGTCTTAGTGCTGGTCACTGACGATGATTCGTACAAGTTGGCACGGATTCGAGTCCCGAATGAGACATGGATGGTGTGTTTGACTTACAGCACTTGATCTCTCTCTTCACTAGAACGAATGTCTCCAAATTAAAGACATGTGACTGCTTGTAGTCCTTAGACTTGCTCGTAATGGTCGTTAAACCCAGAAAGAAGAAAAAAAAAGTCAAAATTTGTTTTCACAAGAAGCATGTTGAAAAATTAATACAATGGAAACTACTTCTAAGAACATTTTTCATAGGAAATCTAAAGGGTTAATGAAGAAGTGTAAATTCGAGGACATTTAGGGACAAACATTAAAATTTGAGGACAATGTGTGTCCCGAAAGGCTTCAGACGTTTTTGGAGACAGTAAACTAAATTCGAGGACTGTCCTCAAGAATTGGGGACGTCTGGTCAGCTTACCTATGGCAGCAGAGCCAGTGGTTTCTCCAGTAATATAATCTCCTTGGTTTGTACACCAATTGATCACCAGGTCGTCTGCTGGGATGGTTTACCTTGCTGTGACGTCATATGCATACGGTCCAGGCCGACGCTTACGGTCTATACCAAGGAGATTAACCTTCTTGGTCTATACATACAGTAGCGAACAAAAGTATTTGGCGAAACACTTTTTCGACCATAATTTTTTTCTGCTGGACCCAATCTGGTCATTTTGGGATATGATATTTGTTGATTCGTGGGTTACAATGCCGCATAGTTTGTATTTTGCTCAGAGCGAATTTGTCGTTCGAAATGAGCCATATTCAAGAGTCGCCAACTATTAGCCATTTGTTTACTGCATGTATTAATGTTTTTCTTGTGACTTTTGTGGGTTTTGTGATGTGTAGTGTGATAATAAGTCAATCTTAGGTTTTAAGAAATGGGTAAAAAGGCGAATATCCCTATTGGAGCTCGCCAGGAGGCCGTGAACATGATGGAATCCGGAATGCGCGTCATCGACATTGCGAGGGCCCTGAAGATCCAACACCAGTCCATTTCAGATATCCTGCAACGTTATAAGAAGACTGGGACCGTCGAGAACAGTCCGCGATGTGGTAGGCCTCGTTCCACTACGTTGCGTCAGAATAGACGCATCCTCCGTCGATCTCGTGCTGATCCCACTTTGACTGCTGTGGACATCGCCACCGAATTCCGCGACAGCGACGACCTGAACGTCATCCGAATGACCATCTCCCGTCGTCTTATTGCTGGTGGATTGAATGGAAGACGCCCCGACAAGAAACCACTCATCGGAGTCAAGAATCGACGAGCCAAAGTCGCGTTCGCGCGCCATCAACGACACTAAACCGCGGCGAACTGGAGTAAGAGGCTTTTCACAGACGCGAGCAAGTTGAACTTGTTCGGAAAGGATGGCATCCGATACGTACGACGTCCGTGTGGCCAGAGATTCAACCCCCAATTCATTCAGCCGACTGTCAAGCATGGAGGAGGATCGCTCATGGTTTACGGCGCCTTCTTTCGCAATGGAATGGACCCCATCATCAAGATTGACGGAATAATGACCGGCCAGAGCTACACGAACATGCTCATCAACGATGTCTTCCCATGGGCAAACCAGAACATGCCACCCGGATGGATCATGCAGCAAGACAACGACCCGAAGCACACTTCCAGAGAAGCAAAGGCAGCCTTCCAGCAGCAACAGGTCACACTTCTAGACTGGCCAAGCCAATCTCCAGACCTCAACCCCATCGAGCATATGTGGGAGGAGCTGGAGAGACGATGCGCGAAGAAAACCTGCCGGAATGGAGCCGAGAAGTTTGACCAGCTGTCTGCAGAATGGGCTTGAATTCCGCAGGTCACCGTCGAGAAGCTAGTGGATTCGATGTCGGTCCGTTGTGCAGCTGTTATTAAGTCTCGTGGTTATCCCACTAAGTATTAGTTTTTGTTTTGTCGCTTTCTCGTACTTGTTTTCTGTTATCGTTGCATTAAATGAATGTGATACACACCTACTTTGTTGGTCAATTTGTATGATCTTTGTGATTAAGCTCGGTACCTGATCTGTGTTAAGGTTTCCGATCCATCTGCATATGAGTCATGTTTACAACTGACTAACACATATCATATCCCAAAATGACCCGATTTGGACCAGCAGAAAAAACAATATAGTCGAAGAAGTGTTTCGCCAAATACTTTTGTTCGCTGCTGTAGGTACCATGTAAACAGCGTCGAATTCCCAAAGTTTGCGGCTTCACGGTTAAGAGGCCCAGAGCATCTCTAGAAGTATTATTCTAACTTCCTTGCGCTGGCCAGTTGCATTGCCTGAAACAAATCGCCACAGACAAAAGATTGCTTATAGGCCTTAGAGCTGCCTATTTTGGTTGTCAAACCGCGAGAAAACAACAAGAAGAAGAACGGTGCTTTCTGTTCTGTCTCTATCTTTCTAATATTTTTGATTCAGCAACTTTTCAGCCATGCGATTGTATGTCGTCATGAAGTCGATTATGTCATCCCTTAAAATGAACTATATAGCTAGGATTCTTCACGTGGTTTTATTTCTGGTGAACTCGTAATTGTGATGTTTCGTAATACCACCTACAGAGTGGTACCACACTTGCCAGTCATCACTATGTTGATTGCTTTAAAAAAATAATCCTGATAGCAACAATTTAGCAAGCAAGTTAGCCTTAAGGCATTCAAAATATAATCAGCTGTCTGTCAAAGTATTGTGCTTTGTGGCAACACTCTTTCCTTACAATAACAACACATTTATCCTAGGTTATAGGTTGGTAATGAAGTATGTTACTTTTCTTTTTAATTTTAACCAAAGTATTTTGTCGTGTAACTTTATTTCTGCATCGCCAGTGTACCAATGATATGCAGTTTCTGTTCGAGCGAATCGACAATGTCTGTCATTATGGTATTGTTTAACGTTTCCAGCGACTGGTCATCTTGGGAGGTGTGTTTATTAAGCATTTTGTTGAGTGCCATTGCTAAAGAAAACCTGTAGTCATCGGTGTGGGAGGATATTATTATTTGTATGTTTCACAGGTATCATCACCAACATAATTAAAATCGTGACCTCCCTTGTTTCAATTTGTATTAGATTTTTTAAGTTTACTTCTGATCGTAATGTAGTTTAAATTGTTTAGGTCTCTTATTCAGCTGCTGGCTTTCACTTGCTTCCTGACATAATTTGATTATTAATATGGATGTAAATACGTAGATGCAAAGAAAAAAAGAAATGTAAAAAAATGGCAGTTATATATTGGCAAATCACATACAGGATGAGTAACTACTTGAGAAGCAAAAAGTTGTATTGAATGCTGAAAAATACGAACGATATGTAAATGCATTCCGTATGTATTTTTTTCTTTGCAAATTTTTGCATTCTCATTCTCCTGCCCATATTTTTTTTACTTTTGTTGTTCTGATTTGGCCATTTGAAAAATTTTGCTCCTAGAAGCTGAACACCTTATTTTGAGCATTTACATGCACTTTTTCCAGGCCTGTTTGTTTTCCGGGTGTAGCCCGAAATTCTAAGTTTTTGTAATATTCTAAATCCGGGTTTTCAAGTTTTCTGTAGGAATTTAAGAATCCTTGATCTCAAAATGCTATGAAGTGGTAATTAATTAAAAGTGACTTTCCATAATGAAAATTATTCAGCGTTTAAATTACCTAGTGGTTCACTGCCATTGGCCAGTAAACTATTTATGTTACTGGCCTGGATAGCCAGTAATATTTTTTACCCCCTTTTGTTAGTGGGAATTTGCTAGTTTATAAAGAACTGAACCAAATTTCAAAATATCCAGGTTTGGCTATGACAGTTTTTGAAGTTTTTGAAATTCAAATATTTGTACTCAAAAACTGAATATCGGAATTTCAGACTATAGTTTTATGAAAATTTAGGAATGTAAGAAGCTGAGGTCCAAAATCAAAACATTTGGATTAAGACATTAACTCTTGCTTGCCCAAGTAGTGGCCTAGAATATGGGTCTTTTATAATGCTTTCCAACTGGACGGTGAAGAATTGTTTATGCTTTGGCTTTGTCCATCTGTCTTTCTGTCCACATGGGGGAACCTCTTGCCTTTCTCACTGAAGCAAGGTATTTTATGCTGGTGGCTTTTGGTATGCTGCAAAGTGCTTCATAATCAGTACACTATATGGTTTTCCCCTTATGTATTTTCTCCCTTGCAACTTTGTGTTCCATGCATGTGTATGTTATGTATTCAGTCTCATGACTTAAAAAGAAACCTTTTGATTTTATCAACTTTTATTCCATGAACAGTAAAACTTCCATAACTCGAATCTTCAAAGCTACGATTAACTTTGAGCTACGAAATTAATCCACATTTTTTAGCAATACCTTTTTCTTTATTTCCCCAGTCCACTTCTTGTATTAGCTTTATTTTTTCCTGCAATGATAACACTTTTAGCTTCCTTTTAGATCACAAAAACTTTTGCTACGATGATAGACTTGGATTTTTCTAAAACTGGGTGCACAGCACTCACTGCCTGAAATGGGGCCAAAAAGAATGCAGACTTAAGAAAGAACTTGTAAAAGAATTCATAAAATCATGAATTGTTTTTTAAAGGGTGTGTTTGCTTTTTCGTATATACTTAAGAGTAAAGAAGTGGGATTAAAAATGAACTTTCAGAAGACGAAAGTGATGTACAATGCTTTTACAAGAAACAAAGATTTATCGATTGATGGAGAACAGCTTGAGACAATCAATACCTACATTTATCTTGGGCAGCAGATATAAAGTGAGGGTCACATTGATGAAGAAATTAACCGGCGTATAAAACTTGGATGGAGAGCTTTTGGAAGAAACTACAACCTTTAAGAGCAGTATACCATTATGTCTCAAAAGAAAAGTGTTTAATCAATGCATCCTGCCAGTGCTTACGTATAGAGCAGAGACATGGACCTTAACTAAAAAAGATATACAAAGACTGCAGACAACTCAAAGAAGCTTGGAGCGATGCATGCTTGGTGTAACCAGGAAAAATAAGAAGAGGAACTTGTGGATAAGGGAAATGACAGGAGGGGACGACATCATGACCAGAGTGAAATCACTGAAATGGCAATGGTCTGGACATGTTGCCAGAAGAACGGATCACCGATGGACAACCGAAATTTTAGACTGGATTCCGAGGGACAGGAAACGACCCAGAAGAAGACCCCATGAGACATGAATGAAATTAGAAAGTTTGCTAGAGTGACATGGAGGAGACAGGCTCAAGACAGACAATTGTGGAAGAAACTTGAGGAGACCATCCAGCTGTGGATTGATAATGGTTGATGATGATGATGATGATGATATATATATATATGTATACAGGGTGTACAGGAAAGTCCCTTTAGCCTGAAATAACTTGTAAATGGAGAGAAGTACAGTTATGCAAGTGAGATAACTGTATAGTAAAGCAACTACGCCCAATCGAATGCAACCGATAGCAGTGCCCCTGGTGGTGAAATGCGGAAGTTACCCATTGCAAATCGAAAACGAAAAGAGATAAAGCAAAATTTCCAATTACAAAGTTGTAGAGCATCAATTAATTAGTACAAAACAACATTTGTTTCACACGGATAAGATAAATTGTCTCCTGAATACCCTAAAATGTCCAAAATCGATGCGCAACGATTCGAATCTGCATATTCACATTTCGCAAATGTCTCCGTATGCAAATGCAGATTGTGATGTTGTACCATACCTACGATATAAAAACCAGTAGCAGGATGTACCCTGATCAGAAGTTTAGGTCTACGTACACTGTGTGAGAATGGCGAGCTTCACTCACTCCCAATATTGGGAGATAAGGTGCTTATTCACGGAGAATGCCAACGAAACGCGGCACTAGCTGCACGGGAATATGCCATTCGTTTTCCAGCTAGGCCACATCCAAGTGCGGTTACCATCACAAGTGTAGTGAGACAGGAAGCACTAAAAGTCGTTCTTGTTCTGGCAGACCAGTGGGTGCAGGTATGCGTTAAATGGCAGAGGATATTTTGGCATGTGCACTAGCCCATCCACAAAGCAGTACAAAGAGATATCAGCAGAGTGAGTGGCTTAACACGGGGCAGTGTATGGCAAATACTGCATGCTCAAGGTGCACATCCCTATCGTGTCACTCCGCAGCAAGAACTGTTGCCACGGGACAATGAGCGTTGATTTGATTGGTGCAACTGGGCATTGATTAATGCCGACAGTGACTCAGACTTTTTATCCAACATTCTTTGGTTGGACGAGGCAGTGTTCCACCGTACCAGATTACTAAACTGGCACAACGAACACTGCTCGGCGATGGAAAATCCCTCGTAGGGCCGATACACCCGACATCAAGTGCGTTGGTCCATTAGCGTGTGGTGCAGTATTTGGAAGAACCGCTTAGTGGGACCCGTGTTCTACGAAGGCACATTAAATGGACAAAAGATACCTCCAACTATTACAAGATATCATACCTGACTTTTTAGATGAAATTTCCCTGTCCGCATTACGTTCCTTGTGGTTCTAACATGATGGTGTCCCTGCACACCAGTCAGCAGCAGTGTGACCCTTTCTCACAGATTGTTTTGGGCAACGAATCATCCGGTATGGTGGTGCTGTTGAATAGCCTCCATGATTGCCGGACCTCACTCTGTTGGATTTCTTCCTCTGGGGTTACGTAAAAAATCAGATGTATACAACAGCGCCTACAAGTCTGCTGGATCTACGTCGTTATGTTACTGATGCTTGTGATAGTGTGACACCTTCCATGCTGAGGAATGTGCATGCAGAGTTACTTTCACGAATTCAAATGTGTATCGTGGGCACTGGCAAACTCTTCGAACATACTCGACATTAACTTTTTATCACTGTGCGTCAGTTTGCCTTTTTTGCTTTTTGTTTTGTCTGACATCATCAAACTGTATTGACATAAGTACGCATTTATGCAATAAATTGTGTGTATTTGCTCATACCTATGCCTGTTCCCTTCAAACGTTCACACAAAAGGTCGCACATCAATTTTGGACATTTTACGGTATTCAGGCAACAATTTATCTTATCCGTGTGAAACAAATGTTGTTTTGTACTAATTAATTGATGCTCTACAACTTTGTAATTGGAAATTTTGCTCTATCTCTTTTCGTTTTCGATTTGCAATGGGTAACTTCCGTATTTCACCACCAGGGCATTGCTATCGGTTGCATTCGATCTGGCATAGTAGCTTTACTATACCGTTATCGCACTTGCATAACTGTACTTCTCTCCATTTGCAAGTTATTTCAGGCTAAAGGGACTTTCCTATACACCCTGTATATATAAATATATATATTAGAGGAAATGCTATCCCACACTCACCAACCCGCTTTGCCAGCGTGGTGAGTTATGGCCAAACCCCTCCAAAATGACTCCACAACTTAAATCTTGGCCCTCAGTCTCTGGCAGCTGGAATGTACCTGGCCAAGGCAGCGGCCAGTGCGACATGAAGGCAGAGGGTGCTAAGAATCCCCGGAGGACCAGACTAGGCTGCCATCTGATGCTGACCTTGGCTACGTATAACGGACGCTCCCTATCTTCTGATTCAAGGCTTCTTGAATTGGAAGAGGAACTACAAAGGATCAAGTGGGACATCGTCGGGCTAAGTGAGGTAAGGAGAAAAGGAGAAGATCTCACTGAACTGAAAATTGGACATCTCTTCTACTATCGTGGGACAGATACTGGCAGAACCAGTGGTGTTGGATTTATAATAAACAAGAAACTGAAGGATAAAGTTGTAGAAGTTGAAAGTTCCTCTGACAGAGCTGCACGACTCGTTATCCAACTCTCGAGAAGATACCATGCTCAGATTATTTAAACTTATGCACCCACCACAAGTCACACTGAAGAAGAAATTGAAGAATTTTATCAGGAAATTCGTGATCTAAATAATAAAGGTAAGCAGCACTTGAAGATAATTATGGGAGATTTCAATGCAAAAATAGGGCAACGGCAACAGAATGAAACTTCAGTAGGTAAATTCGGTCACGGCAACAGAAACCAGCGTGGAAATACTCTCGTAGAGTTTGCAGAGGCAGAAGGGTTTTTCATCTTGAACTCCTTTTTCAAGAAAAAGCCACACAGGAAATGGACATGGAGACATCCAAATGGGACGACAAGTGAAATTGATTTTATTATGTGTAACAAAAAATTTGTCATAGAAGACTGCAGTGTGCTAAACAAGTTCAACACAGGCAGTGACCATAGATTGGTGAGATGTAAGATGCACCTCAACACTAAACTTGAACGTAGCAAGCTCATAAGACAAACAACATATATTGGCAAAACCAACCTTAAAAAACACCATAATACCTTCAAATTGGAACTGAAGAACAGATTCTCGGCTTTAGAAGGCCTAACATCGGAAGAAGTGGATATTTATGAAGTTAACAGAAAAGTAACCAAAGCTCTTATGGAAACAGCAACAAAATTAGCTGGGTCTAAGAACAAATTGTATGTGAACAAATTATCAGGAAAAACCAAAATGTTGATGCAAAAGAAGAGAGATGAGGACAACTAAAGAAGATGTGACTTCCAAAGTGGAATATATAGAGCTATGCAAGACAGTACGAAAAAGTATCACTGAAGACGTAAGGAAATTCAACTGTGAACTAGTAAGGAAAGCAATTGAAAACAACCAAAGCCTAAAGATAGCAAAGGGACATCTCAGTAAGGGAAAAAAACAGATTATGGCACTGAGAAAAGAAGATGGTTCTGTAACAAGAAATAGAGGCAAAATTTTGACAAGAGTGAAAGATTTCTACTCCAAATTATATGAAAGGGATGATACATGCACTCCAGACATCATGAAAGGTACCAGTACCAGAGTTCTTCCAGTCCTTCCAGCAGAAGTTGCACATGCAATCAAGAACATGAAGCGGGGGAAAGCTCCAGGAGAAGATGGAATTACTGTAGACATCATACAAGAAGCAAGTGGAGAAATCGAAACAGTACTCGCCCAAATTTTCACTTGATGCCTTAATGAAGGGAAAATTCCTGAGGAGTGGAACAACGCTACAATGATCTTGCTACATAAAAAAGGTGACATTGAGGATCTCAGGAACTACAGACCTATCAGCCTCCTATCAGTGGTTTATAAAATCTTCACTAAAGTTCTTTCACACCGCTTGAAGGTGACACTGGACATGGCTCAACCGAGAGAACAAGCTGGATTCAGGAGTGGCTACAGCACAATAGATCATATCCACGTACTGAGAGAACTAATTGAAAGAGCGAGGGAATATGAACTTCCATTGTGCATGGCTTTTATCGATTATGAAAAAGCCTTTGATTCGGTGAAACCATCAGCAGTTGCAATGGCTCTGAAATCCTGCGGTATTGAAGATGCATACATTAATATTATTAATAATATCTATGAAAATGCAAGTGCAAAGATTCGGCTGTTTGAAAATACAACACACATAAAAATTGGAAAAGGAGTGAGACAAGGTGACACCATATCTCTGAAGCTCCTTAATGCCACATTGGAAAATGTCTTTCAATCACTGAACTGGGAAAACAAAGGGATAAAGATTAATGGAGATTATCTAACCCACCTTCGTTTTGCTGATGACAGTCATTTTTGCAACTACCCCCATCAGAGCTACAGAGTATGATCCAGGAACTTGCTGACAAGAGTAAAGAAGTGGGATTAAAAATGAACTTTCAGAAGACAAAAGTGATGTTCAATGCTTTTACAAGAAATGAAGATTTATCGATTGATGGATACAATGATGATGATGATGATATCATTGTCAACCATTATGAATCCACTGCTGGACGAAGGTCTCCCCAAGTTTCCTCCACAACGGTCTGTCTTGTGCCAGTCTCCCCCATGTCACTCCCGCATACTTTCGAATTTCATCCACCCATCTGCCATGTGGTCTTCTTCTGGGTCTTTTCCTGTCCCTTGGAATCCAATCTAAAATTTCGGCTGTCCATCGATGGTCTGTCCTTCTGGCAGTATGTCCAGCCTATTGCCATTTCAGGGATTTAACTCTGATCATGATGTCTTCCACTCTTGTCATTTTTCTGATCCACGAGTTCCTCTTCTTATCTCTCCTGGTTACACCGAGCATGCACCTCTCCATGCTGCTTTGAGTTGTCTGCAGCCTTTGTATGTCTCTTTTAGTTAAGGTCCACGTCTCTGCACCATACGTAAGCACTGGAAGGATGCATTGATCAAACACTTTTCTTTTAAGACATAATGGCATGTTGCTCTTGAAAATTATGCTGTTTCTTCCAAAAGCTCTCCAGGCAAGTTTTGTACGCCGATTAATTTCTTCATCAATGTGACCTTCACTTGATATCTGCTGTCCAAGACAAACGTATGTGTCTGTTATCTCCAGCTTTTCTCCATCAATCGATAAATCTTCATTCCTTGTAAAAGCATTGAACATCACTTTTGTCTTCTGAAAGTTCATTTTTAATCCCACTTCTTTACTCTTGTCAGCAAGTTCCTGGATCATACTCTGCAGCTCTGATGGGGTAGGTGCAAAAATGACTACGTCATCAGCAAAACAAAGGTGGGTTAGATAATCTCCGTTAATCTTTATCCCTTTGTTTTCCCAGTTCAGTGATTGAAAGACATTTTCCAATGTGGCATTAAAGAGCTTTGGAGATATGGTGTCACCTTGTCTCACTCCCTTTCCAATTTTTGTGTGTGTTGTATTTTCAAACAGCCGAATCTTTGCCTTTGCATTTTCATAGATGTTATTAATAATATTAATGTATGCATCTTCAATACCACAGAATTTCAGGGCCATTGTAACTGCTGATGGTTTCACTGAATCAAAGGCTTTTTCATAATCGATAAAAGCCATGCACAATGGAAGTTCATATTCCCTCGCTCTTTCAGTTAGTTCTCTCAGTACGTGGATATGATCTATAGTGCTGCAGCCACTCCTGAATGCAGCTTGTTCTCTCGGTTGAGCCATGTCCAGTGTCACCTTCAAGCAGTGTGAAAGAACTTTAGTGAAGATTTTATAAACCACTGATAGGAGGCTGATAGGTCAGTAGTTCCTGAGATCCTCAATGTCACCTTTCTTATGTAGCAAGATCATTGTAGCATTGTTCCAATCCTCAGGAATCTTCCCTTCATTAAGGCATCGAGTGAAAATTTGGGCGAGTACTGTTTCGATTTCTCCACTTGCTTCTTGAATGATGTCTACAGTAATTCCATCTTCTCCTGGAGCTTTCCCCCGCTTCATGTTCTTGATTGCATGTGCAACTTCTGCTGGGAGGACTGGAAGAACTCTGGTACTGGTACCTTTCATGATGTCTGGAGTACATGCATCATCCCTTTCATATAATTTGGAGTAGAAATCTTTCACTCTTGTTAAAATTTCGCCTCTATTTCTTGTTACAGAACCATCTTCTTTTCTCAGTGTAATAATCTGTTTTCTTTCCTTACTGAGATGTCCCTTTGCTTTCTTTAGGCTTTGGTTGTTTTCAATTGCTTTCCTCACTAGTTCACAGTTGAATTTCCGTACGTCTTCAGTGATACTTTTTCGTACTGTCTTGCATAGCTCTATATATTCCACTTTGGAAGTCACATCTTCTTTAGTTGTCCTCATCTCTCTTCTTTTTTGTATCAACATTTTGGTTTTTCCTGATAATTTGTTCACATGCAACTTGTTCTTAGACCCAGCTAATTTTGTTGCTGTTTCCATAAGAGCTTTGGTTACTTTTCTGTTAACTTCAGAAATATCCACTTCTTCCGATGTTAGGCCTTCTAAAGCAGAAATTCTGTTCTTCAGTTCCAACTTGAAGGTATTATGATGTTTTTTAAGGTTGGTTATGTCAATACATTCTGTTTGTCTTATGAGCTTGCCACGTTCGAGTTTAGTGTTGAGGTGCATCTTACATCTCACCAATCTATGGTCACTACCTGTGTTGAACTTGTTTAGCACACTGCAGTCTTCCATGACGAATTTTTTGTTACACATAATAAAATCAATTTCACTTGTCCCATTTGGATGTCTCCATGTCCATTTCCTGTGTGGCTTTTTCTTGAAAAGGAGTTCATGACGAAAAACCTTTCTGCCTCTGCAAACTCAACAAGAGTATTTCCACGCTGGTTTCTGTTGCTGTGACCGAATTTACCTACTGAAGTTTCATTCTGTTGCCGTTGCCCTATTTTTGCATTGAAATCTCCCATAATTATCTTCAAGTGCTGCTTACCTTTATTATTTAGATGACAAATTTCCTCATAAAATTCTTCAATTTCTTCTTCAGGATGACTTGTGGTGGGTGCATAAGTTTGAATAATCTGAGCCTGGTATCTTCTCGAGAGTTGGATAACAAGTCGTGCAGCTCTGTCAGAGGAACTTTCAACTTCTGCAACTTTATCCTTCAGTTTCTTGTTTATTGTAAATCAAAGACCACTAGTTCTGCCAGTATCTGTCCCACGATAGTAGAAGAGATGTCCACTTTTCAGTTCAATGAGATCTTCTCCTTTTCTCCTTACCTCACTTAGCCCGATGATGTCCCACTTGATCCTTTGTAGTTCCTCTTCCAATTCAAGAAGCCTTGAATCAGAAGATAGGGAGCGTCCATTATACGTAGCCAAGGTCAGCATCATATGGCAGCCTAGTCAGGTCCTCCGGGGATTCTTAGCACCCTCTGCCTTCATGTCGCACTGGCTGCTGCCTTGGCCAGGTACATTCCAGCTGCCAGAGACTGAGGGCCAAGAAGTTGTGGAGTCATTTTGGAGGGGTTTGGCCATAACTCACCACGCTGGCCAAGCGGGTTGGTGAGTGTGGGATAGCATTTCCTCTAATCCCGATGGTATAGTTATACCGCTATTGGCGGTCGTCAGAGCCCCTTTAGTGGGAACAGGATGCACCATGAGAAGGCGGGGTTGACATTTGTCAAGGAGAGGCTGTGATGTTACGCATCACCTGACCTTACATCCCATATATATATCATCATCATCATCATCATCATCCATCAATCCACAGCTGGATTAAGGTCTCAAGTTTCTTCCACAATTCTCTGTCTTGAGCCTGTCTCCTCCATGTCACTCTAGCAAACTTTCTAATTTCATCATGTCTCATGGGGTCTTCTTCTGGGTCTTTTCCTGTCCCTCGGAATCCAGTCTAAAATTTCGGTTGTCCATCGGTGATCCGTTCTTGGTTTTGAAGTGTTGATAAATTTTGTTTAAATTAGATAAAATTAGGCTTTTCTGAACTAGGATTTTTGAAGGCCCTTCATGCATTGAAACTATGTCTGCCTTTCTGTCATGATTCTACTTCATTGTCATTGTAAAATTCTTTAACCAGTATTGTCTCTCTATCAAGGGTCCTGCCGGGTTTGGGGTCAGTTGAGGAGAGTACATCTTTTAAAGAAACCATTTTTTTTTTTTTTTTTTTTACTTGATGTGCCATGTAATCAGTAACACCTTTTAATTGAATCGTTATCCTAGCTCTAGACCAGCTTTTAGGCAAAACTTAGAGGACAGTTAACTTTTCACTTTGAGAAAGTGTTCCAGTAAACTTTTCCTTGAGTTGCTCTAACATTTCCTTTCTGTCATCTGACTCCTGAACTTGTTCTTCTGATTTCTGTACAGGAATTTATTTTGTCTCAAGCTTTTCCTAATTTGGATTTTGCATAAACTGTTGAGTGAGAAACTCTTCTTGTCAATATGCAACTCACCTATGTAAGAAAGAGATTTGCTCAACAACTCAAGAGAAGTATCTGGGTCAGTGAACTCATTGTCCTCATTACTGAGGCCTGCTATTTCATTTTCTTCCTCAACAGAAGTTTCTGTGATTTAAAACTCAATTTCTTCCTGCATTTATCACACATTTTTATTCCTGATTCTATCTCAAAAGTTTCTAAACAACACATTCATGTGGTAACATTTCTTAAACATTTAACATCAGTTCTATGGTTTTCTTCTGAAAAAGGATTGTAAACAGCATTTTGTCACCTATACTAACCATTCATTTCCTCTCTTATTACTCATTGTGATAAAATATATTTAACACAAATAATTTCAATTTACTTCCGATATTGGAGGTTAATTATCGAACTTTACCAACTAAAAGTGAAGTTCAAAAATGCAAACAAATAATTTCAGTTTACCTACATTATTTTGTAGTCACATCACTAGAAAAATGCAATAGAACCAGTTTTCAGGAAAAATAACTTCACTAGCAAACAAGTATATCGTTTAACCCTCTGGTGGCCAAAGCATTTTTTCTGTTTTGCTTTAACTTTGGCACTATGTTTTGTGAACCATCGCTTCGTCAGCGGCAAGCTCTTTTGACTAAGGCTACCTCCCTGGCAGTCATCCTTTTCTTACCTCTCTTGTGGAGAGGTGGAGCAAGATGTCACTGATTTATAACTGTGATAACCATGCCAATGGAATTAAACTGATGGTTCCCTGCCTCCGGTAATAAAAGGCAGGAGTGCCAGCTTTGCTTTCTGATGCACACACACGCAGTAAAGTCAATCGCACAATAAGTAATTATTTCTCTGTTTTCAAAGTTTTACATAAAATTTTAGTTTTGTAGCAATTATTATTTGCATTCTTCTGAGTTTAAACAAACACAACACAAACTCCAGCTATGAATGAAAACCTAAGCTTTTATTTACTAAGAATTATTGTAACCTTGGTTTCTCATGAAAATGTATTTTTCGTGGTTTATCGACTTAAGTTATTTAAGCCCCTTTGTATAAATTAAAAAAAAAAACATATCGTTAGCCATGGTTCAGTCAGCAGTACTCTTAGCAAACATGAATGTATTGTAACTCTTGAAAAAATGCAAAAAAAAAAAAATAAAAAAAAAATCCTCACTCCCCTCATACAGGAAGAGCACTTTTTTTAGCGATCCTATGAAAAAAAATTGTGGTGTTGTAGACTTGAAATTTCAAAATTTTTTTGCACTGAATAATTTCAGTGCCATTTATTGCTAGTTATTAGATATGCGGTGTTCTCACATTTGTAATGTGTGTTAATGCACATAGCAGTCAGCAACGATTGAAATAAATCCTAAGTATTCTGAATGATTGTACCATAAAACAAAAATATGTATGCACTCAATGTAAAAAAAAAAAAGCTGTCTTAGAATTGGAAATAAATCTTCTACAGGCCCAGCGGGCCACTCGAATTTGCAAACCACTGGTCTGTCAAAATTCCCACTGGCCCATGAAAGAAAAACCTTACACATTTATAGTATATGCAAAAAATAACATATCATTTCACATTTCATTGGAGCTGTTAAGAGCAATATAATATGTACATGTATGCAATTAAACAAATAATATTGATGAATAAAACACAAAGCACGGTAAGCAGTCATAAAACTCTGAAAAAAAGAAAAATATCACTGCTCAACTGGGCCAGTGCATTACCAAAATGTGGTGGTCCACTCATTTTTACTTGTTCAGAAATGGTACAATACTAATACATTTAGTATACACATGGTAATGGTCATTTAGTAAGATAAGGCTGTACTGGAGAATACCCCCCCCCCCCCAATAAAAAAATCCCATTAGGAGTAGTCAAATTGTTCTCTCCTTAGCCTTACTACAAGCGTTTTTCTGGTTATTGAGGGATCATTACAATGTTATTTTCTCAAAACGTGTGGTGTAAACCATTCCCCTGCATTTGGTTCCAGCCCCATTAGATTATTTAGTTTAGCACATAGTTTTTTTTTTTTTTTGCTACTAACCAACCATTTGGATGCCAGTTTTGAGGTGCTTCGATTTTCCTTCTTCTTTTTTTTTTTTTTTTTTTTGTTACAGAGTGTAAACCACCCACCACCAGAATAAAAGATCTTTTCATGAAAACAGTTTCTAATTTGGCATTGTTAAAAATTAGGTAGCAAATATTTTGTTGTATTGGAATCACTAACGTCATGTTAGCTACACTGAGATTTAACCATATACATGGAAAGTCGGCATCCGCCGCCCCGGTGGCGCAGTGGTCTAAGGCGCTGGCCTCTGATCATTCGTCCGAAAGGGGTCCGGGTTCGAATCCCGGTGAGGCATGGATGTTGTGTTTGTCTTATGGCACTGGCTCTCTCCCTTCCCTGGAACCAGTGACCCTAAATTAGGGACGGGCGACTGCTTATAGCCCATTGAGTTGCTCACGGTGGTCGTTAAACCTCAAAAAAAAAAAAAAAAAAAAAAAAAAGTCGGCATCCAGAAAATTGAAATAAAGCTGAATGTGTCAGCTTCTAAAATATGATCATGTATATGTACAAACATCTCTGCGGAATTAGGTTTTTATTGCGGAAGTAGTTCGAGTTGTCACTGCTTGAAAGATTGCCCCTTCAGCGAGAACTGTTTAATGATTTATTGAAGGATGATAGAAATTTTGAAGTCCATGCGAATGTTTTCTTTTTCTTATTATAATATTTTCCCTCATTTTCTTAAGTTTTTTAAATTGATTTCTCCAGATATTCAGCTATAAGGTAACACAATTAGACTAAAAGATCGCCCAAAAACCTGGGGGGGGGGGGGATAAGCACCTCCGAGAAGATGCCTGAATACCATCACTACTGGTTACAACTAGTTTTAATTCTGGTGTGTATTTCTGCAAAATTTTAATCTCGAATGATTAAATTTAGAATTTATCAATCAAATCATGATATTTACAGAGGTATTTTCATTTTCTATTAGCAAAATACATGGAGTAAAATTTGATAAAAAATCAAAAGGTTTCTTTTTTAAGTCATGAAAATGAATGCATGCATGGCACACGAAGTTGCAAGGAAGAAAGTAAGTAAGGAGAAAACCATGCAGTGTACTGATTATGAAGCACTTTGCAACATACCAAAAGCTATCTGCATGAAATACCTTGCTTCAGTGTGAAAGGTAGGAAGTTGCTCCATTAGGACAGAAAGACAGATATGGGCAAAGCCAGAGCATAAATGGTTTTTCAACCTCCAGTTGGAAAGTATTATCTAAGACCCATATTCTCGGGTCACTACTTGGGCAAACAAGTAATACTGTCTTAATCCAAATATTTAGTTTTGGACCTCAGCTTCCTATAGTCCAAAATTTTCATAAAACTAAAGTATGGTTTGAAATTCTGATGTTCAGTTTTTGAGTTGTAAATATCTGAATTTCAAAAAAATTCAAAAACTGTCATAGCCAAACTGAATATTTTGAAATTTGGTTGAGAATCTTTAAAAAGCCACAAATTCCGAAACAGACAGGGGTAAATAAAAGTAACTGGCCACCCGTGCCGGTAATAACATAAATAGTTCACTGGCCCGATGGAATTTTTGCTGGCCAATGGCCAGCAGACCACTGGGTAAGTCGAATGCTGAAAAGAATATATATAGGTCTAGGAAATGAGAACTAAATAGAATCAAAAGGATAGAAATATATTTGACACAAGTAAACATGATTAGTTGTTCTTTGAATTACATTATCACAACATATTTGACCTTTCACACACCTGAGTAAATGTTTCTGTTATGTACAGTGGGATGTGTAAATTGTGTGAAATGGTGCTCACTTATCAAATGACATTTTCCCCCTGGAAATACTGAAAATTACAACCTCGCTCCAAAAAGGGAAACCAATAATTGGCCTGTCACTTTTTGAAAAAAAAAAAAAATCCATATTCAGACCCTCCTTACCCCTGTCCCCTTTCATGCTATTTCTAAATTTTGAGAGCTTCAGGATTTTAAAGAACTAAAGAAAGTCTTTGTCAGAGGCAGGAGGGGCTACTGCCCCAGGTGCAGCTCAAGAGAGGGAGCAAAAATCACTGCTTACAATAAAATTGTAACTTTTACGCCAGTTTCTGATAGTTTTTTCACGCCACGATTTACCAACTTTGCTTATTATGTTTCTGTCAGTTTTGGTAACCTTGGCAGCCTAAAATTCAATTTTTTTTCTCAAAATGTTGTTGGGGATGTTAGAGCTACTCACATTCAGAATTGAAGGTGCAGTATGTTGCAAGATAAGGATGTCATTCAATTTTTTTTTTTTTTTTTCCAGTTTTAACGACCACAGTGAGCAACTCAATGGGCTAATAAGCAGTTGCATCATTAATTTAGGACCACTGGTTCAGGAAAGGGAGAGAGCCAGGGCCATAGGGCAAACACGGCATCCATGAACCTAGGCCCATCTTGGAAGAATGGTCCAGGTTCAAATCCATGAAACTAAATAAATTTTATAAATCAAGAAATTTAATTATAATAAGAAATTTAGCGAATTTGGAATTTACCGAATGAACTTTGGGATGCAGCAAGACTTAATTAGGAATGTACAGACAAATGTGATATCAAGGCGATTTCCAAGGCTCAATTATTGTTGTTCTTGGAATCTAAAATTTTGTCGCAATCAAAGCATTTTATATGCATGTTATCAAGCACGAGGACTGTAAAATGAGTCTCGATTCTACATGTATGTCTTGATCTTTGAATTAATGCCCAAACATCAATTTAAGGGCCATAGTATAAGAAAATGAGTGGGCTCTCACTTGAAATGTCGATAGTCCGCTCTATGAAAAAAGAAAAAAAATACTTTGTTCAATCAGAATAAAGGAAAAAAATATTTAATTTAGGTTTCCACTTCACTGGGGTTTTATTCGTGGCATGAAAGATAAATAAAAGCATTAAGGTATTTTTGGGCTAGTTATGATCTCGTATAAAAACAGAACTGGTTACCATGCAGTAGTGTGAGCTAAAAACATTGGTTGTCGAACATTTTCTTGACTTGTATGCAAACTAGCCTGCTGCTTTTGCCCCCTGATACTAAGTTTTGCATTTCTGTTAGCTTTGCCCCTGATTATGATATATTTATTAGTATGAAATTAATTAAATTTAATCAGAATACATACTGTTTCCTGCTCCGGAGCTGTGTGTGAGCGGCCGCATACAATATGAAGTCCTGCCACACACAGTGTAAAAGGGTTGTAAAACAAATAAGAAATTTAAAACTTATTGGTGTGAGATCAATTTAAAAATCCTCAGCAGTGAAAAAAACAATGGAGATGTTCAAAAGTAATGTTTTTCGTGTGAAAAAACAACCACCCAAGAACCTCTTCATTAAACCAAACTCTCACTTGCACCCCCCCCCCCCCCCCCTCCACATAAGGCAATCTCTACTTATCTTGATTTTTGCACAAGAGCAATTTCGATTGTGCATAATCCACAAAATTTAGAGGGAATATTGATACTGGTTAAAATCAAATGTCTATGTACCAGTTTCTTACCAAATGTTTTATGGTCACTGTAAAAATGCCTATGCCAAAAAATTCACAGAAAAATTTTCAAATCTTGAAATTATGCAAAAATACCCACATTATTTCTACATAAATAATATTACTTAACTTTGATACTCACTCCACTCGGCGTGGCATACTGTAGGTGCAATATATATAGCTTTAGGTTTGGCATTGTAGATACCTTCTATTATCTGTTATTTTCTTTACAATTACTGTATTGGTTAATGAAATATAGAAAAAAAATGTTAGTCTTAGGATGAGTATTTTGAGAAATGTATAACTCCTGGCAAGAAATTGAAAACTCATATGAGAGAATTCTAAATACCTACACATTTAAGAAGTTGACAAATTTGTGCAATTTCCGCGCGTTACAAAATAATTGGAAATATACGTACCGAATTATAACACCAAAGTAATTAAAAGAGTGCTGCTTTGCTATTCTGGCTGACTCAGATGAATTACTGCATATAAAACTAATTTGTAGTGCCATATTCAGAATTTAATTTTAGGGGTTGAGGTGACAGTGTAAGAATATTGGTTTGCAAACGTCTTTGATGACAAAATTCTTTTCAGTGCTTAAAACTTTCCCGAAACTTACATTTCACAAAACATTGGGTCGATATGGGACAGGACATGGGAGACAGGACAAGAATTTTTTATTTCAAAAAGAACATTTAATGATTTTGCTTTTTTTATTCTTTTGGATTTATTCCTTTTTTTTTTTTTTTTTAAATGCATACCTTGTTCACTGTGTACACTGTTTCTTATTAATTTCACAGTACACTGCAGTGTTTTTCCAGTTTTATCCACATTTCTGCTGTTTATAATTTCAAATATCAGTTGTCTTGCCTTTCTGGAACCCTTGTCCTGCAGATCTCTTCCCTTTTCCCCATTGTTGAGAGTTGGTTTGACCATATTCCAAAGATTTTCACCAGCTATTGATCAGGAACAACATACCGCACTTTCATCATAATCGAAACACATTTACATAAGTTATCACCCAAAATGACGTTTATATGGATTTCCGCTCCTATGTCATGACCTTTGGCGTAATTTTTAACATTTTTAAGTGAATTCATCCCCAGGTAACATTTAAATTATGTCGAAATTGCACTTTTGTTTGCCGCTGACGGAAAAGGTTCGAAGATATGATTCTTCAGTCTACTGTTGGAAAGCATAAATAGTAGGTTTACTTTTAAGACAGTGAAAAATTTTAAAGTGCAAAAATTAAAAGAGTTTCTTTATATTCGTACATGCTATGATCCAAAATAAACTATATATATGGAGTGCACAATAAATACTAGTTACAGGGAGTTCAATAATTATGTTTCCAATACGTTTTAAATATTGATGTGTTAGTTTAGCAGTTTATGCTTTTCAGGTATTTTACTATCTAGTCCTCATGCCTTTCTGGTATGCTATAAGTTACAAGATAATTACTTGTTATATTAATACTGTATGTACATAGGTTAAAAAAAGTTTAGTAATAACCAAACTTTAGAAAAAGGGAAAAAAAAATTCCTGTGCGAGGCAGTGTTACTTCTTATGGAGCCATAGCGCTGATAATATTTCCCTCTTAAAAACCAGAAATATTTAAAATACGAATATTTAAAATCTCATGATGAATAGATAACACTTCCATAAAATACAACCACAGAAGGTTAAAATCTTGATACTACCGGCGAGGCATTGTGTAGGTCACGGAAAAAATTGAAGTTCTATTAGAACCAAGCCTTCTCGCACCATCAAGTTTTGGTAGAAAACACAAAAAAACACTAAACACAAAACACACCAAAGACCTGGTAAAAATGGAAGAGCTTAAAATTTGGACAAAGAACACCAACCAAATACCATTAAAAATGCTCGAAATTTTTCGCCCAATACTTTGGGCATCATTGGGAGCTTGGCGATGTCCCCACCAATGTTCATGGTTCATCTATCACCAATGCAGTGTGACACTCCGAGACTGCCTTTTGTCGGAGACACTGTCAGAGATATGTCAAAACCATGCTGGAGCCATCTGTGTGTTAAACCATTATCTAATTGTTGATGATCAGATGCGGTCCTTATCTTCATATTTTCTTTTTCCTCTATATTAACTTTTCTTTTTATGCTGATTTTTCAAGTGTTGTTCAGTGTTCTGCCTAATTAAATCTTTCCAATGATTGGATAACGTATTGGAGTCATTATGAATACACACTCTTCTTATTTTTATAAATTAAAATCAATTCTTCCATTCTCAGATGTCTCTCTGATCTATTATTCCTTTTTATCATCTTAATCTCTTCAAATGTTGGGTGTGTTTGGTTATTCATACAAAATTGAACTAAGATTATCTTGGCTTCTTTTCTTTTTTTTTTGCCAGTTCGAAATATGTTGTTTAAGCCTCTTTTTATCTTCTATTTTTTTTTTTTTTTTTTTTTTTTTTTTTTGTACTTCCTATGTAGGAGATTGATTGGGGTATGTAATCAATAGGTATTTCATAAGTTCCTGATGCCTCTAAAATCTTGCTTCCTGTCTTGTTGTTAATTGTCAGATTCTTTACCGAGTTCACCGAGCACCCTAATTGCAAGCCATATTTTGCACATTGTTTGTTGATTTTTTTAGTGACACTTTTCTAAGTATGGGAAAGCTCTATATTTTAATTATTTAGTTCCTTTCATTTAAACTCAAGATTTGTTATTCTCATAACCATTGTTTTCCCTAGCTGTTAACCTCGTATATCCATTTATTTACCAGCTTATCAGGGTAACTGTAATCATATGCTATTTTTTTTTATATATGATAGTTCTTGATTCTTTAATTTGTTATTTGATGTATGAGTATGTACTCTTTTAATCAAGTTCACTATACTATATTTTTTTTTTTTTTATCTATGATAGGATGGTGTGATGTAAACGGAATAAGTACTGGAATATATGTGTCTTTCCTGAAAGCAGTACGTGGTCAAAATTTGTTTTTTTTTTTCTTCATCAGCATGATGTTCAAAAATGACATTTGATTTTCTTCAAATTCTATTGTCAATTCTATGGTGTTGCATATTTCAGTGAAACGTTTTGCCAAGCCTTGTAATTCTTTTTATTAAGTTTTGATATCATGAAAATGTCATCTACATATCTTGTATATAACAGGGGTTTCTCAGGTAATGTTTTAATTACTGTATCTTCAATATAGGCCATCACCACTTCTGCATATAGAGCCGACAAAGGTGATCCCATTGGTTCTCCTTGCAGTTGTTTATATAGATACAACCTTCAAATTAAAAGATATTATTATTCTTAATAAAGCACATTATTTTCTTCAATTCTGTTGAGTCATTTCCAGAAGCGGACCTCAGAGGTAAGCAATACTTTCTTGAGTATTCCAATATATGTTGAAAAAACGCACGTGAAAACCGAATAGTAGTGATATCTGGCCTATACATTAGGCCTAGATATGAGGTTCAATTTTGAATTAGTATTGTGACACATGCAACTGAATCACCACGTGCGGAGCATATATATTTTTTAGATTATGAGATACAGGTGTCTGTTGGCTCCAAAGGAACTAAATATCATCAGGAAGTTAAAAAAAAAAAAAAAAATAAGGCTGGTTAAGGACGAAGTAAAAATCGAATTTTTGACTGCATGTAGAGACTTTAAAATAACACAAGTATTTACGTATTGCAAAAAGGCCATTACATGGAAAAAATAAAGCGCTGTTAAAAACATGTCAAGATAAAAGGCTAATAGCAGAAATAATTCTAAAAAGAAAACAACTATACCAAAACCACATTCAGTGTTATAATTTGTGGTCCAGAATTCAGAATACAAGGTATAAAAATTTTGGAAGTACACGGAAGAGTCATATCATAGACACTGTGCTCACTGAAATTAATGAAATCGTAGGCCAGAAAAAAACAGTGGAGAATAGGAATGCAAAAACTTTTAATGTATTATTTGTAAATGCATTTATGGCACCTCTATTCATAGTGATTGTGGAATAACTTTTTTTACGGGTCTTTTAGAGGTTATTTTTAATGAAAGTTGGTTGTCAAATTTTCGAACTAAAGCCTAGTTCGTCATCAGGACTATGTCACTGGAGTAGTTGCTGCCACTCAATTGGAAGAGACCATCCGCAATTATCGTTAATTGTGGTACTTCTTCTTCTTGCTATTTCGATCCCTTCTTCTAGTTTTCTCTTTACTAAGTTTGACTGGTGGGCGATTATTTTCACTGAGTCCCAATTTATGGAGTGTCCACTTGCTTGTACATGTCTGTCTAGCCCTGTTTTGTTCCCAATGTTTCCAATTGCAAGAAGGAGTAATTTACTGCATCGACTGTAACTGCGGACTCAGCTATATAGGAGAAACAGGGAGAAGTATTAAGGTCCGAATGAAAGAACACCAAGCAGCTATTAGGAACATTGGGAACAAAACAGGGCTAGACAGACATGTACAAGCAAGTGGACACTCCATAAATTGGGACTCGGTGAAAATAATCGCCCACCAGTCAAACTTAGTAAAGAGAAAACTAGAAGAAGGGATCGAAATAGCAAGAAGAAGAAGTACCACAATTAACGATAATTGCGGATGGTCTCTTCCAATTGAGTGGCAGCAACTACTCCAGTGACATAGTCCTGATGACGAACTAGGCTTTAGTTCGAAAATTTGACAACCAACTTTCATTAAAAATAACCTCTAAAAGACCCGTAAAAAAAGTTATTCCACAAGCATTATTTGATGAAATCAAAGTTGTACTAGAAGAAAGAACTGACTATCCGGTATATTCAAATCAATCTACTAGAAATCTAACATATAATAAGAGGGCTATATTACAACGTGGGAAAAAGTATGCGTTTCCACAAAAAACACCAAGAACAGAGGAATATCTGCCAATTTTTGAGGATATTGTGCATCGGGTACCTCATAAGCATGGAAATGATATTAGGTTCAAATTATATAGAATTATGCTTAAAGAATATAACACTAAACATAAAAAAAAAACTGCCATCTTAAAAAACTGTACAACTACCTGTCACCAGTATTTATGAGAAATGAATATGCACTAAAGAACATCTATGAGTTTATTAAAAAGATCAAAGGGATAAATCAGGAATTATCTGAATTTAATATGGCATCAATGGACGTTAAGGCATTGTACCCTAATACACCAGTAGATTTGGCAATTGATTTGATTATGCAACAATTAAATAAAACAACTAGTATAAATATGACTCAAATAAGAGAATTGAAGAAAATAATGTGCTTTATTAAGGATAATAATATCTTTGAATTTCAAGGTTGTATCTATAAACAACTGCAAGGAGGACCAATGGGATCACCTTTGTCGGCTTTATATGCAGAAGTGGTGATGGCCTATATTGAAGATACAGTAATTAAAACATTACATGAGAAACCCCTGTTATAGTCAAGATACGTAAATGACTTTTTAATATATCAAAACTTAAAAAATAGTTACAAGGCTTGGCAAAATGTTTCACTGAAATATGCTACACCATAAAATGGACAATAGAATTTGAAGAAAATCAAATGTTGTCATTTCTGGATGCCATGCTGATGAAGAAAAAAAAAAGAAATTTTGACCATACTGCTTTCAGGAAAGACACATATATTCCAGTACTTATTCCATTTACATCACACCATCCTATCATATATATATAAAAAAAAAAAATAGCATATGATTACAGTTACCCTGATAAGCTGGTAAATAAATGGATATATGAGGTTAACAGCTATATGGCTAGGGAAAACAATGGTTATGAGAATAACAAATCTTGAGTTCAAATGAAAGGAACTAAAAAATTAAAATATAGAGCTTTCCCATACTTAGAAAGTATCACTAAAGAAATCAACAAACAATGTGCAAAATATGGTTTGCAATTAGGGTGCTCGGTGAACTCGGTGAAGAATCTGACAATTAACAACAAGACAGGAAACACGATTTTAGGGGCATCAGGAACTTATGAATTACCTATTGATCACATACCACCAATCTCTTACATAGGAAGTACAAAGAACAAACAATAATAATAATAATAATGGCTTAAACAACATATTTCAAACTGGCAAAAAAAAAGAATCCAAAACAATCTTAGTTTAATTTTGTATGAATAACCAAACACACCCAAAATTTGAAGAGATTAAGATGTTAAAAAGAAATAATAGATCAGAGAGACATCTGAGAATGGGAGAATCAATTTTAATTTATAAAAATAAGAAGAGAGTGTGTAATCATAATGACCCCAATATGTTATCCAATCACTGGAAAGATTTAATTAGGCAGAAAACTGAACAACACTTGAAAAATCGGCATAAAAAAAAAGGTAATATAGAGGGAAAAGAAAATACGAAGATAAGGACTGTATCTGATCATCAACAATTAGATAATGGTTTAAGACACAGATGGCACCAGCCTGGTTTTGACGTTTCTCTGACAGTGTCTCCAAAAAATGGCAGTCTCGGGGTGTTGCACTCCAATGGTGATAGATGAACAACGAAACATTGGTGAAGACATCGCCAAGCTCCCGATGATGCCCAAAGTGCTGGGCAAAAAATTTCGAGCATTTTTAATAGTTTTTAGTTGGTGTTCTGTGTCCAAATTTTAAGTTCTTCCGTTTTTAGCAGGTCTTTGGTTTGTTTTGTGTTGAGTGTTTTTGGTGTGTTCTACCAAAACTTGATGCTGCTAGAGGAGGCTTGGTTCTAATGGAACTTCAATTTTTTACGTGACCTACAGTGCCTTGCCATTAGCATCTAGATTTTTAACCTTCTGTGGTTTTATTTTATGGAAGTGTTATCTATTCATCATTGGATTTTAAATATTCATAACACTCGAGTAAGCAAAGAAGGTGGAAACGACTAGGGACCAAGACATCTAGGCACAGAGTGAAGGACAAGGACAGCGACGGGGACGTAATAACGTGTGTGAAATGTGATTTTTTCCAGAAGCGAACCTCAGAGGTAAGCAGTACTTTCTGGAGTATTCCAATATAAAAAAAATCAGTCTCATTAATTAATTGCCACACTGTGGGTAATTTATTGTAGCATAGCTCGTAGCAGATTAGGGAATTCAGAGTCCGTGTACCCAAAATACCTGATATTCATCTTTCTATTTTGAAAATATATTTATATGTTTTTTTAGAATTTCCTTGGTCGACAAGGTTTTGTGTGCCATTAAAAAGTGCTTTGCAACACAGGTTGAAAGCCCCTGCTGTAGAAATAGCCTTGCGTTATTTGCAATAAGTGGCTAACACGTGATAAAAGCCTGAAGTGGGCTGGGCTGGGCCTAAACTGGAAATTCTGAGCCAAGCCATGCTGGGCTTCCCAAATGAAGGCCCATGCAGACCTCAAATACTTACATCTACACACTGATCCCCATAAACTGCTTCTTTTCTACACACTGATTACCATAAACTGCTTCCTTTCTATACATGGATCCTCATAAACTGCTTCCTTTCTACACACTGATCCCCATAAACTGTTTCCTTTCTACACACTGATCCCAGTAAATTGCTTCCCTTCTACACACTGATCCCAGTAAACTGCTTTCTTTGTACACACTGATCCCTGTAAAAACTGCTTCCTTTCTACTCACTGATCCCCATAAACTGCTTCCTTTCTACACACTGATCCCCATAAACTGCTTCCTTTCTGGTATTTGTATTTCCTGCTAAAGCTCAGACCCAAGGAAATTTTTGGCAGAGAAGGAATAATCTTTCTGATTTTTTCACCTGCCGTAAAACACAGGGTTGTCTACCCACCCAAAAAAACCAGGGCATTTAGTTTTTTTTAAAAACCAATTTAAAAGACCCAATAAAACCCACTTTGTAGTGGGTTTTATTGTTGTTTTTTAAAACTGGAGTATACTTTGGAGTTTTACTGCAATTTTGGATTATAATCTTCAAAGAGTTTCAAAAGCAACATTTTAAAATGGAAGAGCTTGGTGCTCAAATTGTTTTTTAATTATACCTGTTTTGCTTTTATTCTTACATAAATGCATTATACCTGTTTGTTAAGCACTCAAATGATCTGCAATTTCTCCCGAACATAAATAAAATTCTAGAGAATGTAATCATTTACAAAGATGCAGTACACATGCTAAAACAGATACAAGAGGTTAGTAGAGTACTAGACATTCTCCAGGCTGAACAAACAAACATTTCTGAGGCAGTGAAACTGTGGCAAGATCTTATGGAAAATGCAGATCTTAAACCGTATACACCGGTGATATTAAAAAAAAAAAAAAAAAAAGGATCGATCAAGCATTTCAGCCTTGCCACTACTTGGCAAACTTATGAATCCAAAATACCAGGGAAAGAGAATGAGCCCTGAGCAAGAATGAATTGCTGATAACTGGGTGTTAGAAAAAAAACCTGAATGGATAATTTTTGTAATGGGTTTTAAAATATGTGACACAAAGTACTATCCAAAGTCTATGTTTGTAAATGATGTTGTGCAAAACTTCAGTGGTGCCAAATGGTGGCAGATGATGGAGCGACATGCACATGTGACCCATGCTGGAACCCTGAAAGATTTCTGCTCTTACATGTCAAGTCTATGTGGTTGCCCAGCCAGTTCATCTGCAGTAGAAAGGATATTTTCTACTTGCGGACTAGTCTGGTCAAAACTTTGCAATCGCTTAGGTGTTGATAAAGCACAGAAACTTGTCAAGTTTCACAAATATTTAAAAAACAAACAGTAAATTTGTCACACAAAAAAATTGAAATTTGTGGTTTTACCCAAATTTAATTAAACATCTCAGAAATTTTTGATGAGGGCTTAGAGTTTGATCAAATACTAGTTTATAGATTGTGCAGTGAGTGGTGTGTAAAGTATCCTAACCTTTGTGTAGAATTAAATTAAATTCTTTCAAGACTACATAAAAACGAGATTTTTGTTAACCAATAGGTATACATAATTCTGTGTTAGTCCCGACATTTTACTGTAGTTTCAGTTTGGTCATACATAATTCATTTATATGCTTTTTGTGATTTATGTTAAATTTTGAACTTCAGATTATTAAAAATACTTAGTTCTTTGATTCTTTTGTACATAACCAAGTATGTTAAAACTTGAAGTGAATCAAAACAGCGCGGTTGTTTTCCTACTTGGTGCAGGAACCTTGATTGCATCAATGAAGGATATGTTGTTTATGTTCAGTTTGGATGAAAAATTGTCTTCGTATTTCTTGACGTACACACATATGCACTCTTTTTAAGAACTGATAAATCTCTGAGACATAACTTTGTGGCTCCCATCATTTCATGGTTTAATAAAATGGAATCCTAGATGTATCATCAATATTCAACATTCTGGTTTCAAATGATGCACCAAAGATCCTCAGAAAAAAAAAAAAAAATCTTGTTAATTCATGTGTTGCATATTGGAAGCACTGGTCTCAGATTCTTAGTTGTGAGGATTTTACTTTATCTAGAATAGACACAAAATGAGTTGTTGAAAGAGAAGTTTAATCTTCAGAGACTTCATGATTTTTTATGATGCTATAAAATATATTATGATTTGTTATGTTTTTTTTTTCTTTCACTGACAATTTGACTTGAAATAAGTCATTTTTAAGGAATATCTTGTACTCTTTCGAAGCATAAATTCTTCAAGAGTATCATTTCGAAATTTCTTTTACATGATTTTTAACATTTATACGTTGTCTTTTTTTTTTTTTTTTTTTTTTTTTTTTAAGATATATGTATAACTCAGGTTCCACTGTATTTGTTTCATATGCATTTCAAACTACTTTATTTCCCAGTGATAAGTGAAAATAAATTATTTTCATCATTTTTATTATTTGCAAGTTTGAGTATGGTGCTTTTGAACATATGAAAGTATGTACTATAAGAACAAATTATTATAAATTGCTTCCAGCCACTTGTAATTCCAGGGATGCCAACATCTGAAGGGTCATCAATAGTCCATATGGCCTGTAGTTTCTCCGTAGTGAAGTCAAGTTCCCTCATTAAAATTTGCAAGGCAGCATGCTTATTTCCCAGAGTAAACTGTTACATTTTTAGCAACATTTTAATCTGGATGGGGGTCAGTACACTTTCAATAAACCATATTTTTCGTGATTTTTTTTTGTTTTTTTTTCGAAATAACATGCCTCTGCCGATTGTCCTGTCCACCATGAGCCACCGAAAAATCACAATTGCGCAAGCTACAAAATACAAGGATTCACAGTAATACATGACCACTTTAAAAATGGAAATTCCAGTGAATAACATACCTTTGTACTGCTGCGACCACTGGAATTTTTTTTCGCACCACTGGAACTGGAAGTCACTGAAGCACACTTCATAACTACAGCAAGTCACGTCACACCAACTTTCAACTTAACAAAACAAAACAACAACAACGTGGAATCGAGTCTACCTCTGACAGTTTACATAAGTTCAGTACTCGGTTAAGGTTTTCCCGAAAGTTAACGGACGTTGTACTTTGCAAACGCCGTCCCACTGCAAGCCAGGTACAAAGTCATGTGATCATACAGAACGATCTCCGAGGCAACATTTCTGCTTGCTTGTTGGGAAGCCAACAATGCTTTCCATGCGACGGCTTGCTGATGTCACCGCAAAAATCACTACGTCTGTGCTTGAAAAAAATAAAAATAAGGTACTAAGTCCTAATTTTTTTTTTTAACTTAGCATTTTATTTTTTTATGGCATATCCTTTAACTGTGGGATAAAAATTACTTGTAACCTTCAATCCATAACCAGGTTAAGTTTGCCCGGACTATAATTGGGTATTCTCAAAACATAGTGACCACGTGACTTTAAAAAAAAAAAAAGTTTTATGTTTTAAATATGCCTGTGGGGAAGGGGGGGGGGTAGGAAGATCGATTTATAACACAAGGTGTACAAAAAAAAATTAGATATTCACTTAAAAAAACTGCAGGTCAACTATCATATGAGATGTACAAAAACTGCAAATATTCATATAAATATTGGGGAGTCGACCTATACACGAGTATATACTATATTGTTTTTCAGAAAAATTGCCAGTTTTTCTTTTTAATTAAGTTTTCCGGAGGTATCAGAGATTTTTGGAAAAATCTAGTTTTTCACACCTCCGTAAGTCCGTAGTTTGAATGTGATATCCGTAGAAACTACGGAAGATCCATAGTACTTGGCGTTTCTGTAATTCCATTTATCTTTTCAACTTAATACTTTGCATGCAGTAATTAGTAAAGAGCAGTTGTTTAAAATTTTTAATGAATTTTATTTAAAAAAAATATCTGTTTACGCACGCACACTTATACAACTTTTTTTTTGCTACGTCAATCAGTAGAGCAGAAGCCCCCACCCCCTTTTTTTTGTGTCAAAAGTGACACATCTTGAAATATGTAAAATTGTTTTCAAAGGAGAGTCAACTGAGACAGCCCCAGTTTTTGAATGGTAATTTTGCTTAAAGTGAATGTTTTTATTTTCATTACAGTCTCATCTTGATCATCAATCTATGTAGCAAGCATTTTTTATTTATTTATTTTTTTTAAAGCAGAATTTGAGTTTAATATTGGTGTTTCCTATAATCAGTCTGCTGTGGAAACAACTGTACAAGCAATACAAAAAAAACTGCTGAAAAGGGTGTATGTTCTGATTTTGAACTTTAATTATGCTAAAAAAAATAAGAGAAAATGTTTGCTCCATTGATTCATAATGTACAGAGTGTAACTTTGAGAAGCATTCATATCTGTAGAGAAGTTTGTTAAAAACTAGTGAAGGGACAAATTTAATCTTCCTTAGTTGACCAAAAGTTTTAACATTTTAAACATTCACTTTTTGGTGATTGAGTAATGGAAAAATTGCTGTCTTTCTTGCGATTTGGCAAAAATATGAGAACCAGCTTAAACATCGCTCACTAATGAATGTAGCCCAGAAAGATGCAACGGTTTAATATCTTAATTTGAAATTTGGGTTATGTGCTTTGTAATGAACAGCGAGTTGTTCTTATAGGAATCACAGAAATTTTAAATAACCAAATTGGCATGCAGTTTGGTTTCTCTTCTTTGAAATCATCAAGTATTTGTATTCTTTCAGTTGTTGACATTTGTACTTAAATCTGGCTGCTGTGATGAACTGGATAAAATCTGAAGTGATGCAGCATATCTGTGAAGTCGATATTTACTTTGTGTACCAGAGGGGGATTGACTGGGGAAGAAAAATACCCGAACTTTCTCTTCTATTGGGAGCCAGGTATCCTTTGTGAAAAGGAAGTTTAACCATGTCATATATTGTGTTATACTGTAGATAATGCATTCAATAAAAGCTCTAAAAATTGTCTTTGCTGGTCATCCAGTGCCAGGAAGTTTTAAAACAAAACTGAAAAATTCTGTCATGGTTTGTATCAAATACTGTCATTATATGCACTTTTATGTATGAGCTTTGCCTTAAACATTATGCTGCTTTTGTGGCATGAAATCTAGATTGTTCTTCATTAACATTTTAATGCGTGAAGATTTAAAGCAAAGCAGAAAAAAGAAAAATCTGTTCAGCAGTTGTGATTTTGCTTTTAGGTAATGAAGAATGTAGAAGATGCTGGCCCATTTGCTTGCCCAGGAGTGAGTGAGTGCTACCTGCTTATGAGTCAGTGGTGATTCGTGCCAAGTGATGCAAGTGACATGGATTCCGTGCTCCAGTGGGTGTGAATCAGAGAATGGCAGTTCCACCTATCCCACCTAAGGGAGGAGGAGGGGGAGGAGGCTCTTCTCCATGGTTGGATGAAGAAAGGGTTGCTGACCATACAAGATGGGGGTCCAGTAGTCAGAGTGCATTCTCCACAAATGCCTCTGCTGCCTTCCCCCCTTCAGCTTTGGTGACAATCTACTTAATCAATCTCTTGGAGCTAACTCACAAGGTAATTCAAAAAGTGTTATTTTGCCTTTTCACAGACCAGAAAAGACAGTTCTAAAAAAAAAAAAAAAAAATCAAGAGCTGTAGTCTGCAATGAAAATTAAATTTTTAATTTTTTTTTTTTTTTCAACTGAAATGTTAAGGGAAGAACATAATTTTTTAAACCACTTTGCAAGTTCAAATATAAATGGGTATATTGGCATGTTAACAGTTTTACACTTTGAAATATTTTGTTTTCAGACATTTGTAATTAAACCATTCTGTATTAATTTTCTGTAATGCACACTTATGTGACACATCCATGTTCTAGTTTAGTGTTTGGGCTGGAGTGGCATGTAATACAGGAAATTAATTAGAAACAAAAAAATAAATGGAAATTCTGGTTCGCCATAATATTTCTCCACATTATGACATTTATTGTAAGATTCTTGATGTAATGAAAAAAAAAAAAAAAAAATTCTGCCACTAAACAGTTTTACACCAACAGACCCCCCCCCCCGCCCCATTTCCTCCCATTAGGTTTTATATCATTTTAACATCTGACATTTGCTTTAGACTGTAACATCTCTCATCTTTTGCATAACACACATGAAGAAGCACATTGGTATATTTTCATTAATGATAGTTGATGGGGATATTCCTATGCCACAAAGTAATGACTGTTTTCAGTAAGTGGTGTGTACTCATCACGTAACTTCTAAACTGTCAGACAAAGCAAAATACATGATCCTTCAAGATCTAATGGTATATAAATAGTTTTCATGATTCCCCCCCCCCCGTCCTAGTATATGTTCCATTTCTCTTTGCAGTGGTGAGCAGGGAATTTTGTTCCATTTCCAACAACTTTAGGATTGAAATTGGATAATTCTGCCTCTCTCACTCTCTCTCTCTCTCTCTCTCTCTCTCTCTCGCTCGCTCGCACAACACACTCTACATACAATGGATGCCATATGACTCCATTACTGATTTAATTCAAAAATATATGTGATAGTTCTACTGTAGGCATAACAAAATATCAGTGTCTTTGTGCTTAAACTTATTTTCATCACATTATGGCTGTTTGAAAATCAGTAAAGGTTTCACTTTAGAAATCTTGCTGATTATTTTCACAGTACTTCATTTTAAAAGTATAACTGCTAGAACTATTTTTTTGAAAATGTGTGAACAATTCTTTTAACATTTTCAGCATCAACCATTATCAATCCACTGCTGGATGAAGGTATCCCCTCCTGAAGTGTCTTCCATAACTGTCTGTCTTGAGCTAGTCTCCTCCACGTCACTTCAACATGCCTTTGAATTTCATCTACCCATCATTCACATGGTCTTCTTCTGGGTCATTTCCTGTCCCTTGGAATCCATTGTAGTAATTCCATTATATAATGGTGGTCAGTTCTTATAGCAATATGTCCAGCCTATTGCCATTTCTGGGATTTTACTTTGATCGTGATATCTTCCACTCTTGTCTTTTTCATGATCCATGAGTTGCTCTTCCTTTTTTCTTGGTTATACCAAGCATGCGCCTCTCCCTGCTTCTTTCAGTTGTCTCCAGCCTCTGTGTTTTATTTAGGTAAAGTTCACATCTCTGATCCATAAATAGGAACTGAAAGGGATACATTAACTAAACACTCTTCTTTTAAGATATAGGTAAATTGCTCCTGAAAATTGTATTTTTTTTTTTTTTCTAAATACTCCTAACAAAATTTCAAAATTTTATATGTCTATTAATTGCTTTTTTAATGTTGACCTCACTTGATATCTGTTACCCGAGTTAAATGTAGGCATTGGTTACCTCCAGATTTGCCCCATTAATCCTTAAAACTCTAGTTCTTATAAAAGCACTGTACTTCAGTTTTATTTACCGCAAGTTCATTTTTAATGTGACTTCTTCACTCTTATCAGCAAGTTTGTGGATCATACTCTACAGCTCTGTGGTAGGTGTAAAAATGTATGTCATCCTTATAATCATGGTGGATTAAATCTCCAGTCATTGTTGTCCCGATTGAAAGACATTCTGCAGCGTTGCATTGAAGAGCCTGGGAAATATGGTTTCACTTTGTCTCACTCTTTCCAATTTATATATGAGGTGTTTCCTCAAACAGTCAAGCCTTTGTAGCTGCAATTTCATAGATGTTATTAATATTAAAGTATGCATCTTCAAAATCACAAGACATAACTTCCAATAATTTTGAAGAAACAAAGCCTTTTCATAACCACTAAAAGCGGTCATGTTTGCACTGTGAGGGCATGTGTTATCATGTTGGAGAAGGACAGCCTGGCGCCGATGTGGCCATTTCTGCTCAAGTGCTCCCTCCACATGGTGGAGTTGCTCACATTAGGGTGCAGCGTTGATGATCCGATTCCTTGGCAGCATTTCCCATTGAACAATGCCTTCCATATCCCACCAGACACACAACAGGATCTTCGCAGGATAAAATGTCATGTTTTAGACATGGTATGTGTGCGTCTTGTTTCAGCTTAACCGTTCCCTCCGATTCCTGAAATTCACGTACAAGCACCACTTTTCACCTCCAGTAACAACACACTACAGAAAGGGTTTGTGTTGCTGAAAACATTCACGATAACGGGCGAGCGAGGAATCCTATATGGCAACACGCTGATTCTTGTTGTCCTCGGTGAGACTGTGAGGCACCCAAGACCCCAATTTCTAGACCTTTCCCATATGTTCCAGGTGTTGCACCACTGTGACCTGATCACAGTCCATCTCATGGGCCAATTCGCGTGTGGTTTGACGCGAATCCAAATGGATGAGATGATTCAAACAATGCTCATCAAAGTGAGATGGTCTTCCTGAGCGTGGAGAGTTGTTAAGGACAAAATTGCCACCTCGGAACTGCTCAAACTATTTGCAGGCTGTCGTCAGAGCAATAGCATCCTCCCCATATGCAGCACAAATTTGTCAAGTAGCCTCGGCAGCTGTGGATCCCTTGTTAAACTTCTAGAGGAGCAAATGTCAGAAATGTTCATTCCTCTCTACTTGACACTCCATACTTCCGGACCTGAAAATCTAATATTAGCCACAATCACACAACGCAATATGATTTAGATACATGTTATTACTGGCTACATTTTGATATACAACTGGCCATCTGCACCATCACTTCTGACCTGGGAAACACTCGTGAAATAAAACGACATGAACTTATGCATCAACCCAATATTTTGAAATCCGGCAGCAACTGATGCCTAACACCACATGGTTCATTCCACGATTGAGGAAGGTAGAAGTCAACTACCAAAACTTTTCACCATTTTCAGTTCTATAACGTAACCAATGTGTGATAAGAGAACATTAGGGATTCGTCTGGGGTCATAGAAGAACAGAAAAACATGGAAATTGTTTTGCTCCATCATCACGTAATCACTTTCATTAGGGGCCACTTCTGGAAAGGAGTATCCCTGACCAATACGACTTTTTTTTTTCTTAGCCATTTTAAATAATCAGTACATGGTGTCAAAGTTCATCTGGTATGATAAGATAAATTTCAGTGTCCACCACAGTATTGTAATCAGGGGTCTGTCCAGGATTTTAAAGATGATACCCAATTTTATGAAATTTTGCCTATTTTTGTGAAATTTAGCATATTTTTGAGAAATTTGCCTGGTTTTGTGTTTAGAGCAATTTTAATCCTTTATAACTATTATTCTGAAAATAAAAATTGTCTTATTTCAGTTATTTTTTAATTATTAGGAATAAAATAAGATGAAATTAAGAATTTCATTTTATTTTATTTTATTTCTAATTGTGGTCCACACTTCCTGGGTTTGCAGAAAGTTTTCTGTTTCGATGATTGTGCATGCCAGGGCTGGAAAAATAGGTTCCAGATCTAAGAGACAGTTCCCAAAATTTAGGTGCCAGCTGAAGTAAATTCAAATTTTAAAGAATCACACTCAAAAGTAATGTGTCAAGATGATAGAACAAAAAGTTATGATGTATTTTTTCTTATCATTTTTTTAAAACCCAAATCACCTAACTGCTAAATAAAATTTTAATATGGTCCATGCCCCCCCCCCCACACACACACACACACACTGCCACGTTTCTCTAGGTTGGTGCTCTCAAAAAATTAAAATTTTAGGTTTTCATTTTATTTAAGTATAATTTATTGAAATTAAATTTTGCACATATAAGCCCAAAGTATCGTATTTTCCTTCCTATAATCCGGAGCGGCATTATAACTCACGGGCTACGAATTTCAGAAACAAATAAAAAAAAAATCTTGTGCATAATCCGCGGCGAGAATTAAAAATTCTTGCATGTCATTTTCGGTGGCGTATCGTAAAATTCAGAAAAACACAATTTTTCCGTCATCTAATTTACGTCGACCTATCCGTAGACCGTGAAATTCAGAAATAAAATATCGGCACCTGTCATGTTGATCCTGTACATAATTTCTGACAGAAAAGACATGATTAATACGATAACCAAAAGTCCAAAGACGTACGAAAGAAATTATCTTTTTAAAAAAAAAGTAACTAATTTTTAAGTATTTTTATGTTATTTTCAAATGAAAAAAAAAAACAAAGGAAAATTCCTATTTTTTTCAGCATTACCATGTTTATTAGTTAGACCTAAAAATCCGTAGTATTTTGCATTTCTGAAAATATTTCTCAAAAATTGAAGGATGAACAAAAGCTTTAACACTAATGTGATTAATGCAGCAAATTAACGAAGGCAATTCGGAAAATGATTACGCTACCGCGACAGCAACTATTACGGGGTGTGGAATAGCTCAGCAAGCTTTCCAGAGACTTAGGGCCCACTGAGCTATTCCACACTGCTAATTGAGCGCAAAATATTTTCTGTCAAAATGCTCGTAAAGAAAAAAAAATGCCATATTTTTATCTCTTTTGGGGATCTCTAACTTCAAACTGCATTACATTTTTATTTATTTTTTATTTGCTACTGTTAGCACATTTTTCAACACCACTAAGCTAGCTATCCTGAGGCCTTGCGGAATTTTTAAAAATTAAAGTACCATTAAAATCTTATTATCCGCAGAACCTAACATTTAAACTTTTTAATTGATAATTCGTGGATATACGACGAAAGTATGGTATTTACTGCTAATTACGCAACTTGAATCAAAAAACAAATTTGGGGCATCTGCGAGAAATGTTTAGGCACCCGGAATTTTTTCGGCCATGGTGTATGTAGATACAGTTATCATTATTATTTCTTTTGTAAGACTAGGTTCAAGCTGATAATGGGAAGGGGACAGCAACAAAAAAACACTCCAGGTTGTATTAAAAAGGAAAGTCATCAAAGGTCAAAAATTTTTAAATGCTGGTAGAAATGAAATAACTCATTACACACACAAAAAAAAAAAAAAAAATATATATATATATATATTAGAAGAAAAGTCACTTATATGTCACCGATCCCTCGTAAAGTGAACAGTCAGCCACTCCCCACTATGTTCCTCTCCTCATACGATTCGCGGAATCCCTGTTGGTACTGCAAAGATTAAATAAATACACTTCCCAACTTTCCTCCTTGTGTGCAAGAACTGCAGGAACCAAACCTTCTTAAGGGATCAACACAAGGGGGTTCGGTTTGGGGAGATAAAAACAGAAACCTAAGGCGAAACACGTCTAAATCGCAGCGAGGGAGGGAGGGAGAGAGGGAGGAATGACAGGGAACCAATTACATTCTCTGTAAAAAGAGGCTCCCACAATCCTTTGGGATTCCTTTCAGCAAGCGCCTGACCTTCGGCGAGCGTCGCCTAAGCCGCCGGTAGCGATGATGCAGTTTTTGATAGGCATCCATCAAAGTCCGTTTTCCTGAAAACAACATTTACAAAAAAAAAAAAAAAAAAAAAAAAGCATAATAGTTAAATAGTTAAATATAATATTCACGATGACTCTTATTACACTAAAATAGTTTTTGCTAGATTAACATTTTACGGGAAACGAATATACCATTAATTCCTATGAAGATACCATTTGAGCAAGAAATATTTTTGTGAAGATATACCGTTTGAACAAAAAATATTTTTGTAAAGATACCGTCCAACGCTATGAAATCCTGCCTGGATCGACCCCTGGCGATAAACAATATTTGTAAGAAAAATAAAATAAATCTTTACACTGACAGTTGTTCCATGCAATGTGGGCCAAATTACAGCAGTTCACTCACCTTTCTGCTGTTCCAGTGATGAATAATTCTGGTGGAAGAATTCACTATATGCAGTACTGTTTGTTTATCTATTTTTTTCCATGTTAGATCATTTGATTTATTGATCCATTAATTTTTGTATATATCTGTGATCCACGCAAGGTCTTCAGTACCAGGATGAGTCAGAAGTTCTTTCCATTTTAAGGTACACATAATGTTGGGCCTCCATTCCCGTGTGAAACATGCGTCAGTGTTCACTGGGTATACGTGAAACACGAGGCTGATGACATGCATTTGGTACGGAGCCACAATGCATTATCAGGTGAACGGAGGTCAATAAACGTGCTGTTTAGGGTGCTCCTACGCCATTATTGAACAAAACATGTGTGAAGCGCAGCAGCAACAAAAAAGATTATGCAGTTGAAGGCGAGAAAACGGTGGGCAGCAGCAGCACTGCATGGAAAATGGTTCCAGCATTGGGGACACTAATCGTGAAGACAAGCCGAAGTCAGGACCCCCAATGACCACCAACATTGGCACCCTGGTCGACGCTGTGATAATGAAGCCTGATACCAGTACATGGTAATTGACAGCTAAGGTGGTATTCCTAGTCCACCATCTTTTGTCTTCTACAGCAGCTTGAGTTCCTTCTCAGATGCCATCGAACTGTTTCCTGTTAACTGACACCCCAGTGAGCGAAACAAAGTGTTGCACTTTTTTGCAGAATGCTGTGAAATCCACAAGACAGTAGGTTTTGGCGTCGTGTTATCACAAGTGATGAAAACTTGGATATTCCTACATTACCCTACCACTGGAAACAAGTGGCTAAGGCCATGCCAGAAAGTATAGCCAGTGGTGCAGAGAGGGCAGTTCAAGAAGAAAGTCATGCTGTGCATTTGTTGGAATTGTGAGAGCACTGTGCACTGAGAACTTATGCCAGATGGTCAGGCTGTGGGCGAGAACCTGTATGCTGAACGACTGCAGTAGGTCCATGGTGCTCTGTGACAACGCTACATGGTTCTCACCAATAAGAAGTGGGCACTGTTGCAAGTAGATAATGCTCCAATAGTAGCTATAGTAGGTTCTGTTAATGTGTTCTGTGCCAATCTGTAGTATAGCTAATAGTAATAACAAAGCTATAGTAGCTATAGAATATCAAAATAGAATCCAAAAGTAGCTATAGAATATGAAATGACAAAACAGGGAGAACAGTAGTGGCTGAATGCATTTCAACAGGTGAGGATATAAAAAAAAAAAAAAAATTGTACATGACAAACATATTTATAGGTCTTATAAATTGTTTTTAATACAAGTAACAGCAAAAATGTTAATTCTAAATAATTTCCATGAAATTTAAAAGCACAAGGTACAGAAACTTTGAACACTAAGTTAAAATAGCTACAAGTTAAAAGGATGAAGCGAGACGATGCTTCAGCATTTCATTGAAAGTTCGCTAAAATGCAGAAAAAGCAGCCAGTTCATAAGCAATTTGAAATTACTCAAAACTTTATTTACCTAGTGAGAAGAATTGGCAGGAAAACACGTAACACACAAAACATTAAAAGGATTCTTGAAATCGTCATCACACGCATAAGTTACGTTGAAAAATTATGAGCGGGATGTTTCGGTAGCGACTTCTACCTTCATCAGCCATGGAATGACACACGTGGTAAAAGCGTCAGTTGTTGACAGATTTCAAAATCGCTTTCCAAATAATAGGGATGTTTAAAGGTGCGTCAGTATTGCAGGTGTTAGGGGTAAGGTAGATTTCAATGCTTTCGCAGTATCTGAGGGCATGCCGATTGCTGAACCCATTGGTTATCGTGGACAAACCTGTTAACCAGCACGTCTACCTCGATATTCTGGACAATTATGCCCTACCAACTCTGTGGCAATACTATGGAACCGGGTCTTGTTGTTATCGGCAGGATAATGCACCGAGCCATAAAGCAAGGACTGTTACAGCGTGGTTTGACGATAATTCCGTATCATGTGTGGACTGGCCAGCACAGAGCCGTGATCTTAATCTCGTAGAGCACCTATGGGATGAATTAGAGCGCCACATAAGAAGTTTTGGAACCAAGGCCTACTACTAAGCAACAGTTAACTGCAGCATTATGTACTAAATGGAAGCGCAAACCTATCGCTGTGTTCCAAAACCTTGTCGAAAGTATGTCTTGAAGGGTCAGTGCATGCATTAAGGCCAAAGGTGGACCGACACCGTACTAATGCATGTCAATAAATGGTATGTTGCGTTTCTTTTTTAGGTGTCCAGCAACTTTTGTCAATATAGTCAGGAGTGGGGAATTGCGCTCGCCCACTCGCCATCGGCTAGTGGATTTTCTGGCATGGCGAGTGTATTTCCTGAATTTTAGACCTCTTAAAAATTGCAGCTTATAAAATATATAAAATAATAATATTGTAGGCTTTCACTATTTTTTTTTTACACCTTAAGCTTCTTCATTTATAAGACTGGCAAGTATATTCTAATCCGAAACCCGAACGCCCAAACTCTAAAGTCATACCTCACTAGGCAGAAAAGAGTTTTTTTTTTTTTTTTTTTTTTTTTTTTTAAGACCGACACCGGTGTTCATTTGCACGAAAGAGCGTGTGAAAGAGCGGAGCAGACGTCACGGATGCTCAGCAGTCGCTCAAGGCCAAGCTGAGTCGCTCCTGCTGGTGGTGGAATAAAGCGGTTTTCCCCACTGCAGAACGCTGTGTAACCGCCAGGAAGCGCGCAGGGGATTAATCGTTGCTGACGTTCTGCTTGTTTGATTACGTGGTACCTACGGCTGTCTTCTCGGAGCGCCAACTAAATTGTCGTTTTGCCTGAATGCACGTTGGAAACAAAAACATAAATAACAAGGTTTTGGTGGACAAAAGGCTTCTGCAACGTAAAAAATCGTAGTATCATTGAAAATCTGTGTGTGATCTCAATATGTTTAATTCCAAACATATTGGGATCTCAATATGTTTAATTCCAAACAACAAATTTCCAACGTAATTCATCTGGTAGCAATGTAGCCGTGCCATGTGATTCATTCTCTATGCCACGTGTTTTGGTTGATAGCAATGTGATACAACTCTATCTTGGTTCTGAAAATGTTTTACTTGAAGATAGAAATGTTGCAAAAAATTGTGAAAAGCCACAGAACAGGAAATTTCAAGAGAAATGGATAGAAGAATTCCCCTGGAATTGTTTATAAAGATGGTCTTGCAAAATGTGGATTTTGCTGCAAAGCAGATGTGAAAGTCAATACATCACGTAAGTTTTCACAGGGATTTAGTGGCCCTTTCAAACATGAAACTTTTAAATTCCATTATAAATCTGTGCAGCATAGAAAAAAATGTTGATTTTATTGAAAATTCATCACAGCTTCTTGTTAGCACCCCATTGGCCAAATGTATTAAAAAGATGGATGAAAAAATATTTAAGCAACTCAAAAGTATTATTCAATCTGAGCTACTATATTGCAAAAAACAATAAGCCATTTGACATTGAATCACTAGTCATGTTATCCAGAAAGTTAGAGGTTGATGTACAAAACCAGTATGCAAACATAAATGCTTGCACAGGAATTTATTTCTTGCATATCAGAGGTTATAACAGAGTCTGTATTGAAGGAACTAAAGCAGTCCCAGTTCATTAGCATTATTTTAGATGCCTCTACAGACAAGGGCACAATAGAGGAATTGATAATGTATGCAAGATATTTGAAAAGTGGTAAAATTGTAGAATGTTTTTTTGGGACTTTTAGAATTAGAAAATAGCACATCTGAGTCCTATTTTTCTGCTATTGAGAAACAGTTTGCTTCTCTTAGTTTAAATTTGAAGAAAAATTATTGGATTGTTGGTATAGCAACAGATGGGGCAGCCAACATAGTTGGTGAAGTATCTAGTTTATGTGCCAAATTTAAAGACTTTTTACCACATATATTGTCTGTGCATTGTGTTGCTCACCGATTGCAGTTAAGAATACTTTATACTCTGAAGAATGTATCATATTTAGTAACGTTTGACTCTATTCTTATTTTAATTTATAAATTTTATGGGCATTCCAGTAAAAAAATCAAGCACCTGGAAAAAATAGCCAACTTATTAGCACAATTTTTTTTAAATTCAGAAATTGCACCAAATTAGATGGATGGCATCTAAAGTAGGAGTTTTGAGAGCAATTTTTCATGACTACCAACCAGTTGTGTTGCATTTAGAAAATGAAGCTAATGAAAAACAAGGTAGCAAAAATACAGAAGGCATAGTAAAGAAAATAAAAGATTTCCAATTTCTGGCAACCCTCAGTTTTCTCCTAGATTTTCTTCAAATCTTTAAGGACTTGTCCCTCGTTTTCCAAAAGCAACATTTGCTTTTATGTCAAGTCAACAACAAAGTTTTGAAAGCAAAAAAGAAATTAGAAAATTTTCAGAAAGAAAGAGGAAAATATGAAGAACAATTTTTTAGCTCCTATAATGGAGAAACTTACGAAGATGTAGTTCTAACAAATGTTGCAAGTGGGAAGAAGTTCTACAAATCTGACAGAAATACTATGATAGACTTTGCAAAAAAATATTTATTGGAAAGATTTTGTGACATTAATTCCCCTGTAATCACTTCAACATATGTTTTTGACATATTCATTTGGCCCACTGGAAAAGATTTGAGTGACTTTGGAGACAATGAAATCAAAATTATCTTGCATCATTTTAAGGAAGTAATCAAACATAAAAACAATGAGAAAGATATCGAAAAAGTGTGGTAGACGAATGGTTTGACTTCAAAATAAGTAGCCAGAACTTGAAAGTTGATGAACTACTTTTAAAGATTACTGAACATAAGGAGAAGTTGTTTTACATAAACCAGTTGTTTTCACTTCTTTGTGTAATACCAGCATCAACATCAACCTGTGAACGAGGCTTCAGCCAGATGGACCTTATCAAAAATCACTTAAGGACCTCATTAGTCAACAGAAGTATAAACAGTCTCCTAAATATATGCATTTAATGGGACATCATTAGAAAATTTTGATCCAGCAGACTCTATAGATAAGTGGTACTTTGGAGGTGGAACAAAGCATGTACAAGGACATAAAAGAAAATTTTGTGATGCTGAATAATTGATGTAAAAATTTAAAAGAAACAAAGCTGAACAATCACTATTAATTAGGTATAAAATATTTAATTATAAAATAATAAATTGTTGTCATACATTTTAAATCAAAGGTCTCATGGGGATTTTTTTAATCTGGTATAGCGTATATATGTATTTGTATTACATAGGGGCAGAAATTCAAAATTTGTGTCATATCCCATCTCTGTACACTGTTGTCATAATGTGCCTTAGCCTATATCGCATCTTCTTGGCTAGTGGTAAAAATCCCTGGATGGTAAGATTTTCCCGGAATTCCCCACACCTGAATATAGTGTATGTGAAACAACAATTTCATGCCAGTAAAGGTGTTCTAAACTGAGAAGGTAAGCATGCATTCCTCCCCCCCTACATGATTGAACTCAACTTGAACCATGGATTTGCAGGGGAATTAAAACAGAGCAAGAACTATATCTAAGTAAGTTGTGTTTGGTGGCAGCATATCTGATTGTGGATATAATTTTAGAGTGATCAGCAAGGATGAAGGAGGAATAAGATAATAGTTGTGGCTTTTAGCATGTCCTGTCAATTTTTCAGTTGGTCTTTGTGATCATCAAATCAGTTATTTTGTAGTTAATTGAGAAACTTGATTAATCAGACAGGAGAGAAAGGATAAATTGGTGATGATGGGGAAAGTGATTGGAGTTTGCAGTGTTCAATAGTGCCTTATGTTAGTAGAATAAATTGCTTTGCTACTGACTGTCAGAATGAAAATAGTTCATCAAAATCTGTTGTATAGTGATAAGTTTATTTAGAAAGTTACTACTATCTTCATGAAACCTCATCTCTTCATTTTTGGAACCCAAAGCATGTGCAAACCCACCTCATTTTCAAATGGTCATACACTGTAGTTTCAGTGTTCCTCACTTATATTTCCGAAATTTGCTTGCCACTTTTCGTAAACAGTCCTCTGTTGCAATGGCATCATTAGTCGCTGCAGTGTATTTGGATTACATAAACCCTTCTCCTTTAGTAGTGATTCAAATACATTCCCACTTTCAATATTGTAAACTACCTCTGAGTTGTGCTATAGAGAAATAAAGCTGCTTACCATATGCCTTGTGTAACAAGCTGTAAAGTTCTTTAAAGTGATTAAAACTTTCTTTAGGGTTGTGTATTTTTTTCATGCATGGTCCTCTATTGCTTTGTAGGAAAAAATCAGATGTACACTAGTACTGCTATTACTCTGACATGCTGCCTGCAAAATGTCTTCAAATTTGTGATATAATGCAAGTTTGATTATTGCAATATTTATTTGCAGTTGTTTAGTAGATAATTTGTGTTAAGAAAAATCATGATCAGTGTTTGTTGAACAGCTGTTGTAATCTGTATACATTGTACATTTTGTTAGAAGTTTAGCATGTAAATAACTGTTTGATATCTCTTTCACTGCTGTGTCATTTAATTTTGATCTTTTGTTTTAACTGCTGTTGGGTAAACCATATTTTTGTGCAGTGTTGGTTCTTGGAGTTCTTTTCTAAGTACATCACTGTGTTAATTTTCAGGTTTTTCCACAGTAGCACCACCACCTTTACCACCCCGTCGACATGGGGGAACAGTATGGCACACAGCTGAAAGTTCTTCTGATGTCAATGAACTGTCGGTCGTTCCACCTCCTCCTAGTGCAGGCCAGACTTTCAAAACAAAACAAGAAATTAGTAATCTCATTGAATTATCTGCTTCTTCTGTCAAAAAGGGCACAACTGTTGCATCATCTGCTTCATTTCAAGCTACGAGTTCCACTGTTACTGCAAGTATTCCTACATTACCCAATGCCTTGTCTTATCGACCTGTTGGAGCTCCTGCCTTAACCTTTATTGCGAGAAACGAGTTCTTTAATGCTTCTAGGCCTTTGTTGTTCTACAATGCAGGTGCCCTTTCTTTTTCCAACAGCAATTACCAGAGCTCTGTTCGACCCTATCTTCCTTATGGATTTGACATTCAGCATAGTAGATCTGCTCCTAATCTGGCAAATAATAAAAATAATTTTTTTTCAGGTGAGCACAGGTTGTCTCTGCCATCAGGACAGAATGACAAGGGTGGTTCACATCATGTCACTCAGGTAGCAGCAGCACCTGAGCTTGGAACTCCTGCAAAACATCAACAAATGGCACTTGAAAGTGTACTAAAATTTATGAAAAAGAAAAGGGATAGTAATTTAATTGATCTTTACTGTGGAGATGACGTCTTTGAAGCATCCAAGTTCTCCAGAACCAAAAAATCTCAAGATGACATTTTGAAATTATTTGATCCTTTGTCAGAAGTTATTGATGAAAGAGTGGAAGAAGCTGAGGAGCAAGAAAATGGTGTGCCAGAGGAAACTGGTGTTGAAAACTCTGATGATTTTGGATCTGACACATTTGTTAAGGAAATATATTCTGAAAATTCATCTGTTGCCAATTTTGATTTAAAGCCTGATGCTCCTCAAAACATGCCTAAGGCATCTGATGCTCAAGAAATGCAGCTCGGAAAATGTTTAAGCTCTGTCATAAAAATTAAGCCTTGTACTTTCAGCTGCTCAAAGGAAATTCTTGACTTCTGTGAAAAGTTGAGAGCTCTGAGGTTGGAATTTGCGTACGATGACAATCCAACTAATGCCGGTCTTGTTATTAGCCCAGCATTAGACAGTTATCAAGAAGGCACTCTCAGCATAAAGCTGATAATTCATTCCAGGTATTCTGAAAGAGCAATTTCTTTTACATGTGATGTAAACACAAGCATTGAGCACATTATCAGTCACACAGTTTGTACCATATTTGAAGAAACAGCATCTTTATCCATGGACAACTTTGTCCTGAAAGTTCGTGGGCTTGCAGAATATTTTTCTGCTCATTCAACCCTCTCAGATTATGAGTACGTTCACCAGTGTCACAAATTCGATAAACCTGTCTGCCTAACTTTAATGGATATTAATGATTTACAACGTCCTCTGGCAAGAACCAAAGTTGACGACTGCAATGATATTGATTTTAAGCTGAGTGACATTGCCCCTGACCTTAAGAAAGGATCTATTTCATGTGAAACGTTAAATATTTTATTAGAAACACTAGAAAAAGAAACAGAAAAGCTTAAAGAGTGTGCCCTTAAATTTGGGAGGAAGGATGCCTTATGTCCCCAGGGAGCTGTTCAGGCAGTAAAAGCGATCTGCACTCTCCTGTCCCATGTTGAGACTTCTGACATTACAGATAGTGTTTCCAGCCTTATTCATGTCTGCTTGCTGTTTGTGAAAGCAGATGGAAGAGATTTGGATTTCCTGCCAGAATTGACTTCACTTTGTAACTCACAAGTTGCATTCTCAAGTGAAACTAAGGATCAGTTCAACAATCTGTTTCAGTTGTTGGAGCTGTCTCTGCTTCATCTGCAGCAATCTATTCAACGCCTTCTTGTCATCTATACCAAAACTTTTAATGTTGATTTTGAAGTGGATTGTCCTTGCAGTAGTCCTCAAACAAAATCTGTTACTGATTTCCTTGACACTCTGCTTTTTCAAGTTGGAATTGTTCATCGGCTGCCTCCTTCGTACCTTTCGCTCTATGAACATTATGGCATTGTTTGTGATATCTTCCATGGAGAAAGCTTACTGGCCTCAGTCACTTCAAGAAATGTCTCAGCTTCAAAAGCTTTTTTCACCACGTTTGTTTTGAAGAATGGATGCAGTTTGAGACAGTGTCGATGTGCACATTGCCTCGAGAAACGGTTCTTAGATTTACACTTTATGGTATTGGCAGTACCTCTACAGATGGAAACCAGGGCCAGAAAAATATCTTGGGGTGGTGTGGAATTCAGCTGTTCAACAGTAGAAAAGAATTATGTCAAGGTAGTTTTCTCTTAGGCTTCTGGTCTTCTGATGTTGAGTTATTTAGTGGCCCTACTATGTCAAACCCTGGAGCAAAATGTCCATTGCTACAAATTAGTCTTCCAGAATTTGATTGTGTTGTTACTTTTCCCCCTGTGATTGACAACAAGTTTGCATCCTCCCACATGAGAAATTTTGACAGCCTAGAAGCTCATTTGAAATCATCTTTAACGAATACCATGCAATATGACATTCTTCATTCTTTAAAACCCGATGAAAAAGAACTGATGTGGGAAAAAAGAAATTATTTGCACGAGTTTTCTAGTGCATTGCCGAAGGTGCTGCAGTCTGCTCACGGTTGGGATTGGGCTTGCTTATCTGACATTTATTCTCTTCTGAAAGAATGGACTCCTCTGTCACCTGTGGACTCGTTAAACTTCCTCTTGCCATGTTTTCCTGATGAAGAAGTGAGACGGACAGCCATTCATTGGATGAAAGATATTGTAAGTGATGAACTGTGTGACTTGTTGCCACAGATGGTGCAAGTGTTACGATATGAATCCTGGGAAGATTCTCCAACTGTGTGGTTCCTCCTCGAGAGGGCTCTTACCAGCGTAAGGGTAGCACATCACTTGTACTGGCTGTTAAAACAATATGTGGATGATCCGGTAGCTGGCCAAAGAATGCAGCTTGTGCTTAAGGCACTTCTCACAATTTCTGGGAAGGCTGTGAGGAGGAGGATAGAGACCCAGGAGACATTGCTGGAGAATCTCTCTGCCATTGCAGAGAAGGTGAAAACCACAAAGGAATCATTGAGATTAGGTGCACTTTTTCATGAACTTGAAATAACTCATCACGATCTTCAAGAAAATACCACTTGTCTTCCGCTTAGCCCTAGTCTGGAGGTTTGTGGAGTGGATGTAAAGTCTTGTTCTTATTTTACTTCTAACACACTCCCTCTAAAAATCATATTTCACAGCCCAGAGCTCGACTCAAAACACATAGAGGCCATCTATAAAGTTGGTGATGATTTACGTCAGGATATGATTACTCTTCAGATGATACGTATAATGGACAAGCTATGGCTCAAGGAAGGTTTGGATTTAAAAATTGTAACATTTATGTGCATTGCTACAGAACACAGGAAAGGAATGGTTGAACTAGTTCCCGAATCTGAAACCCTGCGCAAAATTCAAACAGAGCTTGGGCTCGCCGGCTCGTTTAAGGATCGTTCCATAGCAGAGTGGCTGCAGAAGCATAACACCTCTGAATTAGAATACCAGCAGGCTGTTGAAAATTTCACCTTGTCCTGCGCTGGATACTGTGTTGCAACTTATGTCTTAGGGATTTGTGATCGCCATAATGACAACATAATGCTCAAAACCTCTGGTCATATTTTTCACATAGACTTTGGTAAGTTCTTAGGCGATGCACAGATGTTTGGAAACATAAAACGAGATAGAACTCCATTTGTATTGACTTCTGATATGGCGTACGTCATCAATGGTGGTGATAAACCTTCCAAAAAGTTCCAGTATTTCATAGACCTTTGTTGCCAAGCTTTTAACATTGTCAGAAAGCACAAAAATATATTTTTTGGTCTATTTACACTGATGATAAATTCCGGTATTCCGGGCATGTCACGTAATGCAGCGTGGTATGTGCAGAAGGCTTTGCTTCCTGGCCTTTCGGAAGCAGAGGCCACAGCACAGTTCACACGCATGATTCAGGAAAGCTTAAAGTCATGGTTTACTCAGTTCAACTTCTTCATCCACAATTTAGCTCAGTTACGATTTACCGGTGATCATAATGAGGGATTGCTTCTATCTTTTATACCAAAGACATTCTCAAAGGAGACAGATGGCAAAATCATTTCAGTCAGTGTTGTTGGCTGCAAGAAAATGTATGATCCGGAGAAATACTATACGTACACCATCAAGGTTGAAAGGGAGAAACTTCCAGTGTCGATGTACGTTTTCCGAAATTATCGCGAATTCATTGAATTCCACCAAAAAATGTGCGTGATGTTCCCTCTTGCCAAGTTTCACCCACTTCCAGGAAACCCTTTAATGGGCCGCAGCAATGTCCGCGAAGTTGCAGAGAAAAGAAAATCTGAAATTGGAATATTTTTGCAGTCTTTAATGGTAATGGCAGAGGAAATCTCTCATTGCAATCTGGTTTACACATTTTTCCATCCTTTGCTTCGAGATCAAGAAGGTATGGCTGAAGAGAAAGAAGCTACATCTGTTGCAGGAAGACATCGAAGGAGTAGTTCTGTAGGGCCCATCAAAGGTCAAGTTAAATTATCTATTCTATATAAGAATAACAGTTTATTTATTATGATAATGCATGCAAAAAATCTGAGTTCACCTAGAGGTACTGCCCCTGATCCATATGTTAAAACATACTTACTCCCCGACCCATATAAAATGACGAAACGAAAGACCAAGACTGTGTCAAAGAACTGTCATCCAACTTTCATGGAAATGCTTGTTTATGATTTGCCCCTGGAAGTTGTGCGCCATCGAAGGCTGCATGTTTCTGTGTGGGACTATGACAGAGTCCAAGAAAATGAATTCCTAGGTGCCACTATAATTTCATTAGCTGAAGAAGATCTAAACAGGGAACGTGTGCAGTGGTACCCACTTGGAAACTTTGTCAGTTAGCTAATCCTCAAAACTGAGTTTCAACAGTTGATTTCATATTTACAACACACAATTTTGTAAAATAGCAAAAATCTGTCATACTTGATACGTATTCATCATCACTTGAAATACAGTAAAAATATCCTTTGTACAATTATGTCATTTGAACAATTGTAATGTTCATTTTAATTCTCTGTGTTTTATATTTATCTGCCAATTGTTTCAATAGATTCCTATGCTTTTTATATATATATTTAGTATATTTAACACATAATTTGGTCACATTATTGTAGAATCAATAATTTTTTTCTGATATATATGATATTGTATACATTTATCAAAGCTACATTTTATTTTGTGTAACTAAAGTAAGAAAATATTGTGTTTAAGAGTTAAAAAGAGATGTAAATGTATTAATGGTAAGATATTTGTTTCTAACAGTGTCACATGCATTTTATGTGTCACATCATTTTATCAATGACATAGAATGTTATATCAAGTAAATTTTACTCAGAGCTTTTTCAAGATGGAATTTCTTATCCTGTGTGTGTGCGTGCGTGCGTGTGTCAGTGCCTTACACTTTTAATAGTGATGAAGGTGTGGAGTTAAGTCTTGCACCAGCTTGCTGTGGTTTCAAATTTTGTAACTTAATGATCTGCTGAGTCTGTAAAAAACACAAATAAGAAACAGTGAGTTAAATTGGAATAAAAGTAGAAATCACATTATAGGCAGTTATTACATTGCTTACCAGAAGCAGCAGTACTAAATTAGGTGTGGCTGCAGCTATAGATGCTAATAGGGTTGGAAGCTGTAAAGCTCTGGAAGGAGGATAAAATATACACGCTGATGAGCCATTACATTATGACCACCTACCTAATAATCTGTAGGACCCCCTTTAGCCTGCAAAACAGTGGCCACTCGGTGAGGCATCGATTCAATGAGGTGTCGATAGGTATCCTGGGCTATCTGGTACCATAATGTCAACAGCAGGTCCTCCAGTTCCTCTACATTTCAGGAGGGAGGGGGTGGTTTAGCATGAACCTGCTTTTCCAAGTCGAACCACAAATGTTCGATTGGGTTCGTGTCAGGTGAATTTGGAGGCCAGGGCATTAACAGAAAGTCACCAGCCTGTTCCAAGTGTCTCTAAGAAAACATTGCCCACATCATAACACGATCGCTGCCGCCTGCCTGTTTCCTCCCAACAGTGCATCCTGGTGCCATAGCCTCCATTGTTAATCAGTGTATCCGCGCTCGGCTGTCTATGTGATGTACCAGGAATCTTGATTCATCAGACCAGGCCATTTTTTTCCAATCTCGATCTTGGGCCCATTTCATGCATTGTTGGCGATGGCGTGCAGTGAGCCTGGCGACACGGGCAGATATTTGGCTATGCAGGCCCGTGCACAGAAGGCTGCGATGAACCGTGTGCTGTGACACATTGCCCTGATCACCACTGCTGTAGCTGCGGGTGATTTATCACACTGTGGCTTTGTGGTCACTGTGAACAAGGTGTGATAGCCTCCGCTCCCCTCTGGAATCAATGAGCTGCTGACAACACACAGCTGGACGACGGTTTGTCGTCTGCCCATCTGTGCACCACTTTTGATGCATACTCACTACAGCGTCACATGAGCAACCCACAAGCTGTGCCGTTTCTGAGATCATAATTTTGAGGCATTGTGCCATCAGAATTTGCCCTTTATGAAACTCTGATAAATCGGCAGCTTTTCCCATCTTGACTCTGAACACTACTACTAACCGAAAGTTGGTCGTCGGGTTGTATATATACTGCTCTGTGAACTTCACCTGTGCCACCGTTCGGTCTCCATCCAGGCTTTCTCATTTCTCTAGGCTGGGGGTGGTCATAATGGAATGGTTCATCAGTGTATATTGCCGAATAAAGGTCTCCCAAAGTTGCTTCCATACTGGTATGTCTTGAGCCGGTCTCCTCCATGTCACTTCCGCATGCTTTCGAACTTCATCCACCTATCTCCCACATGGTCTTCTTCTAGGGAACAGTCTTCTTTTTCCTGTCCCTTGGAATCCAGTCTAAAATTTTGATTGTCCATCGGTGGTCCATTCTGGCAATGTGTCCAGCCCATTGCCTTTTCACGGATTTCACTCTTGTCATTTTCCTTATTATGTATAACAATGAAACCTTATTTTATCACTGTTGTTGATTGTGATGCACCAGAATAAGCACTGAAGTTTAAAAATATGTAAGTAATAGTAATTTTTTAAAGTCAAAATTACATACCACTGAAATAATAAGCATCAGTAATTGTATGATAAATTTTGTATCCATAAATTCTTAAAACAGTTTTTTCGAAGCTTCTTCACAGCAGGTACATAAGAATTCTTGTTCTCATTTAGCAGTAAGCCTGCATGGAAGAAATGTAGTTGGACCTCCATATATCGAAGTCAATGGTTCGACAAAAAAAATTCAATATATAGAAATTATTTTTTAATACTTATGTATTGTGTAGTGTAATGTATTTAAAAACACATTTTCCAATCAATGCACTTTTATAAATAACTTAAGTAAATATGAATCACACACACACACACACACACATTATGTTCAAGTTATGTTCACATAGATAATTAAAAACAAGAAATAACAAGAAAAAGGGTCTTTAACATACCTTGAAAAATATATGTATTTATGTAGTATTCATATGCATTTACATTGTCATTGGCTGCAATTTTGAAGTTGTGTTCAGGGGGAGAAAAATCAAATTCAAATTTTATAGTTTTGATGTTACATTAGGATGGGCCGGGAAATTGTCTATAAAGAGAACAATTTTTCTTTTCTGCATAATAATTTTTTATATTGAAATTTAAATTCCACTCCTCAAAATAATTTTTATATATTGAAATTCCACTCCTCAAAATAATTTTTATAATTTAAATTCCACTCCTCAAAATAATTTTTTATATTGAAATTGAAATTCCACTCCTCAAAAATATCTCTAGTCATCAATGCTTTTCTATTATAACTGTAGTCAACTTCTAAAGATTTCAGGCCTTTGAAGCACATAAGTTTCTTACTTTTTCCTATCACCAATAATCTCAGTTTTTCTTTGCCGTTCATGTTGGTGCCCACCAAAACTGTTATCCTCTCTCTGCGGTTTTTATCTAAATGGCAATCGGTGTCCTTAAAAGTAAGAGTCTTGTTTGACAAACATTTAAAGAAAAGTCCTGTTTCGTCAACATAAAAAATGTTTATCTCTCAGGTGTGTACTCTTCAAAAATTTTCTTCAAAACCGTATTTTTCCATTGGTTGCAGTCAGCATCACACACACTTTCACTTTTCCCGAAACAGTCTTTTCTTTTATGCCATGTCACTTCTTAAATTTATCCAATCAACCTGAACTTGCTTGGAAATCCACTTGCCGCAAATGATTGGCAAACTCTAATGCCTTTCTTTTATAAGAGGACCTGAGATTGGCAAGCTTTTGTCACAAAAAATTTTATTACATTTAAAAACAGCTTTATCTACTTTTCCAAAATGACCCTTTGTATAACGTTTGCTGTCAGGTCCGACATCTTCAAAAGTTTTCATAATGAATGCCCGGTTTTCTATAATTGTCAACACTGTACTTGGAGGAAACACCAAATTTAACTGCAAGATATTTTTTGCACATTCCACTGCCCACATTCTTAAACAACTCCTCCTTTTCCCCAACACTGAGAGATTTTCTTTTTGATACCGAGAACACACACCGTCGGTTAGAGTGACTGAAGCAAACTGAATCTGTTTTACTGAGGGAAAAGGTTACTTGAGGAGAAGAATGAGGGGAGACAATACCACCACCACCACCACCGCTGGGCGTGACCTTGAGCATCCTTACATTCTTCCTCTCTTGACATTTCTTTTCAATTTTTTTCTCGCTTGTTTTCCTTATAACATCATCATTACTGTAATGATTACAGTGACCTCAACACCAACCCAGTCATTACCAGTGTATAACATCATCATTACCTTAATTATTACGGTGGGTGAAATCCTGATTTGTCTTGAAAAACAATCAGTATACAGAAACTTTTTTCAATGTATAGAAACAGTTTTTCTATGTAATGATCAAGGGGATTCACAAAACGTTGATATATAGAGCGAAGTTCAATATATGGAGGTCCAACTGTATATACATGTATATCTCATCTGCACTATATTTGGAAATTACTTTTCTATCTTGGCAACCTTTCTTAATTGCAGAACATTTAGTAAGTTTCTGGTTAGAGCATTTGGGCCAAATGTAAAATTAGTGATTTTAATGCAATTACATTTGGGCCTTTATTTTAGTGCTGTAGGGAAATGTTCTGTTAAGCAGAAATGGGCTTGGCAATGTTGTATTTCACATTCATTTTATAGTAAAGTATTAGGCTTTTTTTATGTGGGAATTGATTTAAAAATTAAAAGCAGTTTCTGTGGAAAGATCAGTTATGTACACAAGATCATGTTTTCTGAGAGAATGGAAAACAACAGCATATCCATCCATCTTTCTGTAAATTTTTTGAGACAGATAGTTTGCATGCCCAGCAAGACTCATAAGCATGTCTTTTTGAAGCTTTCTGAGATGTTTTCCCTGGAAAACAGTAACTGTGGATTAAGCTACTTTGGAAACTGTCAGTTTTCTAGTTTTCTCACCCATGAGTTGCTTCTGTGGCCTTGTTAGAGCAAAGGTGGTGCAGATATGTTAAGAATATGTTTCATGGCTGAGATGTAACTTCTTTATTCAGTGGAATAAAGATAAATAAAATGTGTATGTTTTTGGTTAAGATCTATGTATGTATCTTTACGAGGTAGGATCCAAAAGTGCGACGACTTGGCATATAGTTCCTTACCTTGAATACTTTAAAACGCCAATGCACAACCACCTTCAAAATAATCCCCTTGGGTGACGATGCACTTTTGCCAGCGCTTGTAAAACTTCTGGAAGCATTGCTGAAAGCCATGTTTTGCAACCCCTCGTAATGCCTCCTTTGTTGCTGTTTTTACCTCATTTGTTGGCATAAAACGATGCTCCTGCAGTTTTTGTTTCATCAATGGAAAGAGGTAAAAATCGCAGGGGGCTAAGTTGGGTGAATAGGTGGGATGTGGAAGCACATTAGTAGAATTTCTGGCGAGAAACTCTGTGACTAGTAGGGACCGATGTGCTGGCGCGTTGTTGTGGAGAAGGTACCACTGTCCACTTCGCCACAACTCCAGCCGTTTATGACGGTTTGATTCCCGTAAGTGATGTAAAATGTCCAGATAACATTCCTTGTTAACTGTGTGCCCTCAGGAATAAATTTGGAATGGACAATGCCGTGAGAATAAAAAAACACCTCCAGCATACTTTTCCTTTGCTGCTATCCTGCCTGAATTTCTTTGATCGCGGTGAAGATGGTGATTTCCATGTTGAGGAAGCACACTTTGGCTGAATATCAAACAAGTAGCACCACGTTTCATCACCTGTGATGATGCTATCCAAAAACATAGGATCGCTATCGGCTTTGTCGATTAATTTGCTTGATATCTGTATCCCTTCATCCTTTTGTTCGGAGGTCAAAAGGAGAGAGACAATGTGCTGACACGTGCGGTGCATGTTCAGATCCTTCGTCAAAATGCAGTGGCATGTGGTTTCCGATAAGTTAGTTACATTAGTAATTTCCTCAATGGTTCAGTGACGATCCTGACGAACACACCGCTCCACCATCGAAATGTTTTCCTCCCTTCTGTGCAGTCACAGGTCGACTACAACGCTTATTATCTGTGATGGATTCTCGGCCCTCTTTGAAACATCGATACCACTCGTACACCTTCGATCTCGCCATACACCTTCAAAAGCATTTCTAAGGTCTCTGCAGCTGTTTTACCCAAATGCTGACAACAACATTGCTCTTCAAAAGCCATTTTTCTCACATTGCCAAAGACAGACGACTAAGCCGCCCCTGTGGCGCAGTGGTCTAAGCGATGGCCTCTGATCATTCGTCCGAAAGGGGTCCGGGTTCGAATCCCGGTGAGGCATGGATGTTGTGTTTTTCTTACACCACTGGTTCCCTCCCTTCCCTGGAACCAGTGACCCTAAATTAGGGACAAGCGATTGTTTATAGCCCATTTGAGTTGCTCACGGTGGTCGTTAAACCTCCAATAAAAAAAATAAAAAAAAACAGATGACTAACCACAGCAGCAAATGTCTGCACGTGCATTCCAATCACTTTCCATGAGCCAAACCAAGTCTGACTACTTAGGGGTGGGATGGCGGGATGTAATTCAGACGCTGTAACTTTAACTGCATGCTTGCATTGTCACGAGTAGGTGCTGTCCTCGAACTTTTGGATCTTACTCCGTATATGTGTGCACTTTGATTTAGATGGTTACTGGTATTGTCAGTTTTTGTATTGTTAAATAATTAAAGTTTTGTGGAGTATAATTTCCTTGGAAAGATATGACTTTTTTTCCAAAATAGAAATTCCATTGTGAAAAAGAGAAAAGGATAAACACCAACACATTTATAAAGAAGTTGACATAACACATTAACAGTATACATTTTATTCACTTCTGTGCACAATAGAAAATGCCCAGAGTGAAAAGAATAAAGAATTCCACATGTCCGAAATCACTTAAAGCATCTTCAAATGGTTTTGTCATATTATATGATTATGGTATGAGGGGGAAATGCCCACAGAAAAAAACACCCATGGAAAAAATGCCAGTTTCTCAAAAATAGGGAAAAAAATGCCCACATTTTGAAAACAGGAAAATATGCCAGCTATTGACTGATGTTTTCTTACGTCTGTTATGAACATGATGTCTTTCTTAATTTCATGAAGAAATATCTTAATTTCAACTAAGTAATTAACAAAACTAATCAGAGTGTTTCTCCTGCTCAACTACATAATGTTACCTAGAATTACATGGACATCATATAGCCTGTTCCCAAAATGGCAGAAGAGGCTCATTGTTAGAAGGAACAGAACAACATTAATATGGATAAATGTGGAATAAAATACACTGGTTTCCATAAATTAAGGAAAAATCAGGATAATTAAAAAACTTCTTATTGAAATTTCATGAAAATTGGTGAAAAGATGCATTAAGTTGTAAATTGTAGGTTAGGCAAAAAACAAATCGCGAAAACAATATTTAATATCAGAAAAAATGGACTATACAGGAATATGTCAAAAAATAGGGTACAGAACTCAATGGAGAAGTTGCTTCAATATGATGTGTTGTCACCTCTAACATCAATATAGGCCCAACAGCAATGCTTCATGCTGATGATGATGGTGTCAATTAACTCAGTAGGCAGTAATGCCCATTATTCCTGCAAAGCAGCAGCAAGCTCCTGTAGGGTATTGGGAACAGATTGTGGGTAGCAACACGTCTCCCTAGAGCATCCCAAACATGTTCAATGAAATTTAGGTTCGGAGATCGAGCTGGCCGTTCCATACGAATAATGGTTTCCTCCTCAAGGTATTGCTCCAGGAGGCACGCTTTTTGTATTCTTGCATTATTGTCCTGTAGGAGAAATGTTTCGCCTATTGTACCTGCATAAGGACATACATGTGGATGCATGATATCTCTATATCTCTGTGCAGTCAGGTTACCACATGGCAGGGCATAGAGATTTGTTTGACCACCTAAAGAGATGCCAGCCCAAACACACACACTACCTCTACCATAACGATATCTTTCACGGATGTTACTGGGATGATAGCGGGCTCCTTCCAGATCAAACTACATTTGGAATCTTGATTTACCAGTGAAGTCTACAGACCTCCATTGACTCTCACTCCAGCTAACATGCATGTGTGCCCAACTCAGTCGCTCCTTCCTGTGCTGTGCGGTGAGTGGCACACAAATTGCTGATCGTTGAGCATACAGACCACCTTCATGAAGCCATCTGCATACAGCTGAAGCTGATATCAACTTTCCAGTACCGGCAGCAAGAGCAGATCTGAACTGGGTTGGTGTTGAGGTCCTTTGTCTTCATGCAGTTAACTGCAAATAGCGGTTTCAACAGCAGTTGTCGCTCTAGGCCTTCCTTGGCTGTACCTTCTAGATGCTGAATCTGTTCTTAGAAATGCATTCCACAGCCTATGGATTACAGAAGGACTCACATTCAACCATCTGGCCACATCTGTTTGACTCTGGCCTGTCTCCAGGCGTGCAATGGTTCGCCATTGCAACTCTTTTGTTAAATGATGTCTCAAACTCATTCCTTCACAATGGCTACCTGTGATGATTTTTCCAATTGCAATTTTAAACACAAAATCCTAGCACCTTGTGAAACGTGCGTTTTTATACTGTTGCCTGTTGACGTCATACGATTGCAGCGCCAGTACTTTATATATGATATTCTGAGCCGGCAGTGGTTTTTATGTCACATATGCAAATTTGGTGCAATTCCAATTATTTTTGGCTGAGTTAATAGATTTTTCTGTTTTTTCCTTAATTTATGGAAACCAGTGTACTATCAAGAGTCAGTAACACATTGAACGTAATTTGCTTATAAAGTCCTTAAGCGTAGGACTTTTTTGGTGCACCCACACACTCTTATTAACCTATGCAATGCTTTATTTATGAGGTTGGTGTTCTTTTGATTATACCATGTGTTTAAGATTCAGTTGGAAAGCTTTTTGAGGTTGCTTCCCTTGTAATGTTCCACTAACTATAAAAATAATTGCCTTAGGCATAGTTACTGTTTGTGGATGAGCCATGCACATGTTCCTTTGAACAATGAGCTTCTTCTGACATTTTGGGAGCAAACTACGATGCCTTTGTAATGCTAGTTAACTTTATGTGTTTGAGCAGATGAAATGTTCTGAGTAGCTTTGTCAATTGTTTAGTTGAAATTGAGGTATTTCTTCATGAAATTAAGAAAAAAAACCAAGTTTCTAAAAGAAGTAAGAAAACATCAGTCAACAGCTGGCTTTTTTTTTTTTTTCTTATTTCCAAGATATGGCCATTTCCCCCTATTTTTGAGAAGTGGACATTTTTTTTCTGTGCGTATTCTTTCACACATTCCATGATCACTCCTCATGTTTTCTCATTTATTTTTATCAACCATCCCATGAAAGTCATACAGAAAACTGCAAACTACGATCTTAAAATTATTATCGTGCTTTTTAAATGAAGTTATGGTGGATTGAATCCATATTTATAGCAAATTCAGTATGAAAATTGTAAAACTAAAGGCAGGATTGTAAAAAAATGCATTCAAATCAGCTCCATTCAAGGTTTAATTGCTGTAATCCGTTTTGATGTAGTTGTAAGAAAAAGTATTTGCATGAATAAGTTGATTATGAATTCTGTTTTGTGTGAACATGAAATTTTTCCCGCAAGAATATTTACCAATTCGAATCAGATATGTAGATGATAAAAGAACTGTTCTGATAACTGCTACCTCCAAAGTATCACTGAGACACATATCCCTAATCATGGCAGCAACCTTGCTATTTAGTTTATGAAAAATAATCACTTTCATGATTATTACTTGTGTACCATATTCTGTATTAAATCATATCTTAATGATGTCTTGATATTTAAAGAGGGTGTTATTAATGCATTACTAATTATCTCTCAAATCATTGTCAGGAATAATCATTAATTTGATATTTTTAACATATTGTGTAGCTATGAGAATTACTGTTTCTGCTGACTTTTACATGAAATTTTTCTACATAAAATAATTTATATCGAATTTAAAAGTGTTTTACCATGTTTGAGAATGCTGATATAGTTTATCATGAAGTTTTAAAAGCATTTCTAATCACAGTTGCATGCACAATTCAAAAGAATTTATTTATACATTGTAGCCCATTGCTAAAACATTGTTCGAGCTATGCTATAATTCCTGTCATATTTTTTTAATCGGTAGTGTTATATATGTTATTGCTGTACATTGTTCTATACAAATACAGATTGAAAGCCTGTAATTTTTTGTCCATGCATTTTTTGCAGGTGTTTTCTGTACATAGTTTGATGTATATTTATGCATACTTTTTGGTATGTGCTTTGAAACCAAATGCTTTTTTGTCTTAATTTTTTACATTGTTATTTTGCTTTCGTTAATAGGTTACCACAGAAAAGTATTATAAATTTTGTGTCTAAATGTAGTTCATGGATTTTGACTTTTTGTCAAAATGTTTTATATTTGTAGAAAAAACAGGTTTTCATACCAAACTTTTACCAGTTTGAAAGGCCATTGTAAATATGAAATAAGCTATGTGCAAAAATAAAAGAAATATTTATATTGATCTGCCCACTTTTTATCAAAAGCACTATTTTAAATCTGTATTTTCCCAAGGCACTGTTCTTGTAAAGATTTAAATGCACAGAAAATGTGCAAAATTTGATAATAAACAATAAGATTTTTTCCTATTCTGAAAAAAAGTTATTTGTGCTTAAGAATATCTTGTGAACACAGAAAGGCAGAGTAGAAAGTACCAAGACAAAATTCACATCGCTTGTGAATGATAATGTGTGCATTAATATAAATTTCGTGAGTGAACATGTCCTGTCACAGGGTTCTCCATGGCTCATAGACATCCTCAAAACTCCTTGAAAAGTGCCTCCTCCCCCCCTTTTTTTTGAGTTAGTATACCAAAAAAAAATTAATTAAATGCCTATTTTTCTCAATAGCCAGCTGTGTAAAATCCAGTAATCATAATTTAGTGCATATCATTTGTGCAATGCATGTTAATATTGCACATGCAGTTGATAAGGTCCTTAAAGGTTGGAATGCTTCAAAGTCCATAAAAAGTGGCATTTCTTCTTCTTTCTTTTTTTTTTTTTTTTTTTTTGGAGGGAGGGGGGAAAGATGCCTTAAGTGATGTGCACCTGTTCTGTTTGTTTCAGTCACTTGTGATTTGCTTTTAAAGATTTGTCTAGATGTTTGTCTTTCGTACTTACTTGCTTGCAGTGCTGGTGCTAGATCTCCTGCCACTTTGGTGCACAAAAATATTTTCTGCCATCCAATTTCCTCCTCTACGAGATTTGATCAAAAAGTATCCGACTTTAGGCCTGGAAAAAAAAAAATCCTAGCTCACATATTTAGTTAAAATACGAATCTCCTTCAAAATAGGGACCTTCTGAGTTCACACACTTCTCCAAGCGGTGTTGCCATTGTTGGAAACATTTTTCAAAGACCTTTTTCGGAATGTTCATGAGATGCTTTGTCGCATTTCTCTTGATGTCTTCTGCCTTGAAATCTCTTTACTTTGAGTGCCATCTTAAGTCTGGGAAATAGCCAAAAGTCACACGGGGCCATATCTGGGGAGTAGGGAAGCTGCTGAACCTGTGTAATGCTGTGTTTCACCAGAAAGTTCTGGATGAGGTGCGATGCATGTGCTGGAGCATTATCATGATGGATCAACCAGTCCTCACTCTGCCAGAGTTCAGGTCTCTTGCGTCTAACAGCATCTCGTAGATGGCGGATAACAGACAGGTAGTACTCCTTGTTGATGATCTGTCCTTGTGTAGTGTACTCATGATGTACTACACCCTGGTAATCGAAGAAAACAGTCACCACGACCTTCACATGACTTCGGAACTCTGGCATTTTCCATTGAGATGACTGTCTCGGGGTCGTAACCTTAGACATAGGAGTCATCATCAGTTATGATTTTTTTTTTCATGAAATCAGGACCAGCATTGATGCATTCCAGTATGTCGCGCACAACTTGCAGATGTTTTTCCTTCTGATCATTTGTGAGGAGTTTTGGAACAAATTTTGCGACACGTTGCGTGCGAAGATCGGCAGTCAGAATTGCTTGCGCTATACCAAATGAAATTCCTACTTCGCTCTCAATCTTTCTAATTGTTACTGTACTGTCTTCCATCACTATTCTGCACACTTCCTTGATTTGGGGGGGGGGGATTTCTGCTGGTTGAAGGCCTGCCAGAACATTTGTCCCTCTCAACTGGTGTCCGGCCGTTTTTGAAATGACGATACCACTCTTTAATCTGCGTAACACCCATAGCTTCATTACCAAAAGATCTCTTTATCTTTTCAATTGTCTCCGATTCCATGTCACCAAGTTTCTGGTAAAATTTAATGCAGATCCTTTGATCAACTCGTTACACCAATTTCACTCCAAACACGAGTGCGACGAACACACGATACATGCACTATTATCACAACTGCCTGACAGCAACTGAAGGGCAGAGCGGTCACAGAAAAAATCGCACATGTGCATAGGGTCCAAGGTCAAATGAAGCGTTAGTTCCATTCACGTGCTACAAAGGGTTGTCGCAATAAAAAATAAGGTTGGATACTTTTTGATCAGAACTTTTCAAAAATGTTGATACAAATGAATGAGGATGTTTCTGCCACTAGGGCTCCTTTTCCCATCAGAATGTCAAAGCTTTTGGGAAGTTCAGTTTCTTGAACAATGGCAGTGCTTTCCTGTCTTACAGAAGCTTTTCAAACACAGCAATCCTTGTGGTAAGAAAGCTCCCCATAATAATATTTTCATTGCATGCAGTGATTTAAATGGATTTCATTAAAAGTGTGCATTTCCTTAAAGCATTAAGATTTATTTTCTACAATATCAAAAATAGGTAATCATATAGTACACAGTAGCTAAAAGAATTTCATCTTTTTTTGTAGCTTTTAAATTAGCAAAATTTTCCAAAGTATTTGTCAAATCAGTTTTCTCAAAGATTTCACTTTCAATGGATATTGGAGCTAAAACAGGACGTCTTTCTGCTCCCACTGTTAATATCAAATAGTTTTTTATTAGTTTGAATTTCCAGAACAACCTTTTCAATAGCAGCTATCAAAGGGAGCATTAATAAAACCTGTAATGCTGTTCTAACATTCAGAAATGTTCCTGCTAATCTGTTCTTGCTTTCAGGGAAGGTTCTGTTTAAAAAAACGTATAATGATAATAAATTCATCGGCAAGTTCCAAAGCTTTTTATGTCCTTTGGGTAGGTCTCATCAGTTTTGTTGGATAGTTTTATTTAAGATCCATGCAATGATTCAGAGGCTCCAATTTACTCGGTTCTGAGATTTACTTAAAAATCATACTAAAAACAGGGTGCTTCATTGTTATTTTAAATTTTAATGCAAGTCAAATCTTTCATTGATAGATCTAACGGCAGTGTCAATGATAACATCAAAACAGGTAAGATGACTCTGAATTTTGGTTGTAATGAGCATGTCTTTTGAATCCGTTCTGACGTGAATTAAATTAATCAAAGCTATTCAGAGTCAGTGGAACCAGTTAGGAAAACAATAAACCTATTTCTACAATAGATAAAACATCCAGAAATAGTAACATCTACTTAGCTCCACCAGCGGCTATATGGCATGTTACGAAAATTAACAAATGGTACACAAAATATTTCTCCTAGCCCAAGAAAGGTATCAGAAACGAGGTTTTCAAATCAAACAGTTAAAAGAAAAAACGTAGAAGGAAACATGATATAAGTTTATGTCTGCTAGTGGGAGAATTTTGCAGAATAGAAAAGGTGAAAATAGGTGAAAAAAATTCTTAGTGAGAAAAGCTATGCTAAGAAAAAGAACTCTTCAAATACATCTCCTGGAAGCAGAGATAGTGAAAAAGAAGAAAAAAAAAAAAAGGTTTCGACACCAGAGAGAAATCTTCACTGGTGTACCTTTAAATCTTTGTTTCAACAACAGAACTTTTCAAATACATCTCCTGGAAGCAGAGATAGCAAAAAAAAAAAAAAAAGGTTTTGTATGCACCTAGTGAGAAATCTTTGCATTATTTAAAGAGGATAATGCTCTATATCTCTATTGTAGCGAGGGGCATACAGTAAAGATGAAAATTTTCAATAGTGTTTTTAGAGGTGGTGATAAAGCAGCAAACTGAAGTACACAAACACCACTTACCTACATAATTGTGAACTACAAAATTCCTCATGTACTAGCGTAAAGTGTTCTACAAGGTAAATGGCAACCAGTGTTGAAATAATTTTTTAAATCGCACATGTAGAAGCACAGATATTGAGAAAAACAGATTAAACATTTGCGCCCCTAGCGGCAAAATTGTGCATTGTTTTGGGAAGAAATACACACACACAGCTTGCATAGTTGGTAGTAATTGACCGAAGAAAGAAGTTTTTCAATCGAATTTTTAGTCTCGCAGATATTGCTGTAAATGGAAACGGGAACTTAATGCCCTCTCTCTGCTGGCAAACTTTTGCGCTAAAAAAACTTTGAAATTATATGAGAAACATTTTGCAGCGTAAACGCTCTCCAACAAAAAAGAATTTTTAATCGGACTCTTAGAAGCAGAGATATTGGCCAAAAAAAAAAAAAAAAGATATACATCTACACCCCTGGAGGAAAAACCATGCATTATTTTAAGAAGAAAATATTCTGAAAAGGTTTAATGTCATAAGTGGTATTGGTCCATGAAAGAATATTTTCAATTGAGATTTTACTGAAAACCCATTGGAAGCAGAAATTAACATTTACACCCTCCCCTGCTGGCCAAACCATTTTTAACCAAAAATTGGGAAATCTTTTGCATATAATTTCTGTCAGAGGCTGTATCCACTGCGGAAAGAATTTTTCAAATCGGAGTTTTCGAAGCAGAGATATCAGGGAAAACTCAGTTTACTTTTACGCCTCCTAGTAGAAAATTTATGCGCAACTTGAAAAAGTGACTATATGTAAAATAGTCTTCGACATAAATGGAATCAAATCAAAAGGTAAAATAATTTTTTTGAATTGAATGTTTAGAAGCAAATATGTAGAATATTTCCTCATATAGCTGGGTCTAAGAACAAATTGCATGTGAACAAATTATCAGGAAAAACCAAAATGTTCATGCAAAAAAGAAGAGTGATGAGGACAACTAAAGAAGATGTGACTTCCAAAGTGGAATATATAGAGCTATGCAAGACAGTACGAAAAAGTATCACTGAAGACGTAAGGAAATTCAACTGTGAACTAGTAAGGAAAGCAATTGAAAACAACCAAAGCCTAAAGATAGCAAAGGGACATCTCAGTAAGGGGAAAAAACAGATTATGGCACTGAGAAAAGAAGATGGTTCTGTAACAAGAAATAGAGGAGAAATTTTGACAAGAGTGAAAGATTTCTACTCCAAATTATATGAAAGGGATGATACATGTACTCCAGACATCATGAAAGGTACCAGTACCAGAGTTCTTCCAGTCCTTCCAGCAGAAGTTGCACATGCAATCAAGAACATGAAGCGGGGAAAAGCTCCAGGAGAAGATGGAATTACAATAGACATCATACAAGAAGCAAGTGGAGAAATCGAAACAGTACTCGCCCAAATTTTCACTCGATGCCTTAATGAAGGGGAAAATTCCTGAGGATTGGAACAACGCTACAATGATCTTGCTACATAAAAAGGTGACATTGAGGATCTCAGGAACTACAGACCTATCAGCCTCCTATCAGTGGTTTATAAAATCTTCACTAAAGTTCTTTCACACCGCTTGAAGGTGACACTGGACATGGCTCAACCGAGAGAACAAGCTGGATTCAGGAGTGGCTACAGCACAATAGATCATATCCACGTACTGAGAGAACTAATTGAAAGAGCGAGGGAATATGAGCTTCCATTGTGCATGGCTTTTATCGATTATGAAAAAGCCTTTGATTCGGTGAAACCATCAGCAGTTACAATGGCTCTGAAAACCTGCGGTATTGAAGATGCATACATTAATATTATTAATAACATCTATGAAAATGCAAGTGCAAAGATTAGGCTGTTTGAAAATACAACACACGTAAAAATTGGAAAAGGAGTGAGACAAGGTGACACCATATCTCCGAAGCTCTTTAATGCCACATTGGAAAATGTCTTTCAATCACTGAACTGGGAAAACAAAGGGATAAAGATTAATGGAGATTATCTAACCCACCTTCGTTTTGCTGATGACATAGTCATTTTTGCAACTACCCCATCAGAGCTACAGAGTATGATCCAGGAACTTGCTGACAAGAGTAAAGAAGTGGGATTAAAAATGAACTTTCAGAAGACAAAAGTGATGTACAATGCTTTTACAAGAAATGAAGATTTATCGATTGATGGAGAAAAGCTGGAGATAACAGACACGTACGTTTATCTTGGACAGCAGATATCAAGTGAGGGTCACATTGGTGAAGAAATTAATCGGCGTACAAAACTTGCCTGGAGAGCTTTTGGAAGAAACAGCATAATTTTCAAGAGCAATATGCCATTATGTCTTAAAAGAAAAGTGTTTGATCAATGCATCCTTCCACTGCTTACGTATGGTGCAGAGACGTGGACCTTAACTAAAAGAGACATACAAAGGCTGCAGACAACTCAAAGAAGCATGGAGAGGTGCTTGCTTGGTGTAACCAGGAGAGATAAGAAGAGGAACACGTGGATCCGAAAAATGACAAGAGTGGAAGACATCATGATCAGAGTTAAATCCCTGAAATGGCAATGGGCTGGACATACTGCCAGAAGGACAGACCATCGATGGACAGCCGAAATTTTAGATTGGATTCCAAGGGACAGGAAAAGACCCAGAAGAAGACCACATGGAAGATGGGTGGATGAAATTCGAAAGTATGCGGAAGTGACATGGAGGAGACTGGCACAAGACAGACCGTTGTGGAGGAAACTTGGGGAGACCTTCGTCCAGCAGTGGATTGATAATGGTTGACAATGATGATGATGATGATGTAGATTATGAAATGTAGTTTGAATTTGATATCATCTGCATTTACCTTAGACCATGAAGGCATTTACGCTCTCTAGCAGCGTAAAAAAAAAAAAAAAAAAAAATGATCACTCGTACATTTCAAGCTTCCCAATGCAAAAAGAATTTTTCAAATTGGACCAATAGTTGCAGGATATGGTGTCCACAAATGGACAAACCAGTAACATAAGCACGATCTTTTTTGTGTGTTTGTAGTTGAACATTTTTTTCTTTTTTTCTCCTACAAAACAAACAGTTCAGAAGGAAAGTTTGGTTCTACATTTCATGAGCTGGCATTTTCAGATGCAGTATGAATAATGTCACGAAATTTATTTAGATAGTTATAAGGATATCTAAATGTTCAACTCATAATGGTAAATCTGTGTTTGGATTTTACATGATTTTGGAAGTATTTATTCTTGATAACACTTCATACCATATAATGATATATGAACTTAAAACTTATAAACTTAAAAGATTCAAATTTTTTCAACAAACATTAAATCTCATGTTTGAAAAGTAGTTAATTTTTTTATTTTATTTATTGTATTTTTTATCAAAGGGAAATTCCTCGATACGAGGATTTTTTTTTTTTGTCATCATTTGGGCCATACTTGAGATCGATGCAAAACTGAAGAGGGGAGGGGGGGAGGCTGGTTCGTACTTTTCGAAAACGGAGTAAAAAAATTTCCTGTAATCGTAATTATTTTCTGTTAATTTTGCCTCTGTCCAGTAGTAGTGTCAAATATAATTTTATTACAAAAATGTTTGCATATTAGCTGGAAACTGTGGGCAACGATATGCGAAAATGGAAGTTAGACGGCGTGAAGATTTCCTTGTAATCTTCTGGCACGAGATTCTTCTGCGAATTCGTGGAATTTTGCCTTTTCCGTTATCATTTTGGTCATTCACGAGATTGATGCACAAATTAACAGAAACTTTTTGTGGTTTGATGGTGACGGGGAGGTGGAGCTGTTCGTCCGAGGAAGGAATTACACCTTTATCAAACTCAAGGTCGGTCGACGGAGTGAAGCTTTCTCCTGTAATCCCATTTTTGTTTTCTTTCCAAGATGTTCCCACTTTTCCTGTGTTGTTAAATGTTACCCCCCCCCCCCCTTCATAAATGTTTGCATTTAAACCTGATAAGGGAGGCGATATTTTCTGAAAACAAAAGTGACGAAGTTGGAAAATTTTTAAGAATTGATGCAAGGTGTTCAAAAGTATTTATGTTCTCAAAGTTATCTAAGATAGTGGAAGCTTTAATATATGCATTCGTGGTCCTCAAGCTTAAAGTTCTTTTAGCATGATGGATGGAATTATTGTCATCAGAGGACATAAAAAAACAGTAGGAAGAAAAGTGACAATGAAGAAGTGAAAAGACCAAGATATCAGAAGAAAGAAAAATTAAGCAATGGGTGCTGTGCAGCTGCAGAATCAACAAAAGACAAACAGAAGGTAGTCCGCGTTTTTGCCTCGCATTTTGGATTTTTCACCTAGTAAAAGATTTCTGCTTTTTTTCTTTGTCTCATGTATGTCTTTTATCTCGATTTATTTTAACATTTTTGAACGTAACCATTATATGTTACTAACAAAGCATTGGTAAATATTTTGAAAAAAAAATCTGCTTTTTACGGTTTTTTTTTTTTTTTTTTTTTGAGGGGTTAACGACTGCCGTGAGCAACTCGGCGGGCCATAGGCAGTCGCCCGTCCCTAATTTAGAACCACTGGTACCAGTGGTACCAGGAAAAGGAGAGCCAGTACCGTAAGACAAACGCGGCATCTCTCAGGGGCGTACGCAGAATTTTTTCGGGGGAAGGGGGGTGGAAAATTGGAAGTTTCTGAAATCCACCAGGATAAAATAGAAGTTAATAAAAAAAAGAAAAAAAAATCATGTTAATAATAAAAAAAATATTTATTTTTAGTTTTTTTAGGTATATAACATGCATATGTACCTAAATTAAGCTGATGAGTACATATTAAAAAAAAAGTGACAGAAACAAATTTCTCCTTGAGAAATAATGAAATTGATTGGACTCACCTAATTCTTAAAAACTGAGATTTATTCTTCTAGGCACATTTCCGAATTTGTCAGACTTCTTCATATTTAACTTGAATGTCTCTATGAATAGATAATAAAGCTAGCCCATTCAGTCATGACTCTGATGTACTGTTTCTCAAATAAGATTTCAATCGACGAAGACTGGAAAAGCTTCTTTCCACTGACGCTGTGGTTACAGGAAGAATTGCCAAGATGTGAAACAAAATATAAATGTCGGGAAATAAGTTCTTATTGCATGATGCCAAACTTTCAACTGCGTTTTTGGGGCGCACGTCCGCTTTTTCCCTTTCCCATTTTTGACACCATGATTGATACTTGCTTTCTATTACATCAGAATATCCTAAATCAAATTCATATACATTTTCACTGCAGATAATATTTCGGAATAATCATTCTTCACAGCAAAAACTGGTAGAATGTTTTGCAATGAAGTTAGTGTTTCTTTTTGTGATTGAAACCTTTCATTTAATGTTTCAATTATATCATCCACAAAGAGTATAAATATACTGCGGAAATATTCTTCTGGAGTTGAATATGGGACATTGCATCTATTTTTTGTATACTGCATCTACGTGGAACTTCTGCTACTTTGAGGCCTACAGCCAATGTTTTTACAGCATCATAAATTAAGCTGAAGGATTTTTCTGCTTCAGTTCTCATGCTGTTTAGCAGTGTTGTAACTTCTCATATTTTTTCTAATGCATCGACTAAGTCGATTTGCTTGCCTTGGAAGTTTTCAGATAGGTTGTATGTGATGGACAATATTTTACTACGGACAAAAGTTGCCACTAGAAATGAAAACTGACATATAGAGTTGAGCAAAGTGTGTGCTTTGACAGATGATTCTGCTGACTCTTCTTGCTCAATCGCTTCTAAGGATGATATAATAGGATGCAGACCTTCTTTAAACATAAGAACGGCATCATGCCTTTAGATCCATCGAGTTTCACATAGAGTTTTCATCTTAACTTTCTTGCAACCAGGTAGCAGTCGCTGGATACTTTCTTTCAAAACACTTACTTTTAGCAGAAGCGCGGAAAAACGAACATGTTTCTGATATAACTCCCATACAGTTCCTTATGCTAGGCATTTTGCTAGCATCCGACAAACATAAGTTCAAGGAATGGGACATGCAATGAGTATATATTGCTTTGCATAGGCGCCAACTTTCCAGAAATCCAATGGGTGCTCAAGTCGATAACAATGTTATGGAGTACAAGCAGTGAAAAGAGGGAAGGGGGTATGGAAATTCAATGCAGATTAACTTTTTTTGAAAAAGTGTCTAACTTAAATTCTGATGCTGTTAGATAAATATCTGTCCCAAATGCGACAACCTGTTGTTGAAGACCATAACATTTTCGGCAGTTATCCCCCCCCCCCTGAATTTTGGAAAGCCAGTGGGTTTTCAAAACACCTGAAGATGAAGATCAAAATTTTTGATTTTTTTTTTCTGAATTATTATTTGCGTTTTCCAATCCCAGGGTAGTTCAAATTTGTAAAAATAATGTGAAAAAATTCTTGTAAAAGACGCAAAACTTTTTTTAAATTTTTAACACCCCTGGAGCACCACTTTAGGTTAAAATTTGCATTGATGCACGTCTTGGGTACTTTCGAGTCTCCCCCCCCCCTCACCGATACGAATGTAAAAAAAAGGGTTTATTTACTCATAGTGTCTAATATGTTCGTATACGTGGTATGGTCAAAAGTAAAATTACTATAATTTGCTATAATTTGACTACCCTGGATTTTCCTGTGGAACCACAGCAGTTCTCATTTTCAGTTTGCGTCGAAATGTGACTCGAACGCTGGATGAATTAAAAGAGAACATCCGCAGTAAATGTCGCAAGGTAAACGCTGTCTAACAGTCAGGGTCTGATTATTCAGGGCTCCCTAACATTTAATTTTCCTTAAATTCAAGTATTTGTGTTAAACATATAGTGCATTTAATGTAAAACACATTAATAAAAAGGTGAAAGAACTGAAAAAAGGCGTTTTTCTCTCAAAGAACTTTGTACAGAAAACATTAAATAATTATTTTCTCTCAAAGTCTTAGAACACTGTATTAAGTGTTTGAGCAATTTATTGGTACAACAGATAACTAAAAAGCTCAATTTGGTCGTAACTTCTTTATGATAGCACAGGAATATGGGAGCTCAAAGTTACCAGACTGAATCAAAAAGTAATAAATTTTTATAAAAATGTTTCACTGCATCATTTGACGCTTATGTTGGCTGGTTTCTAAACACAAACTGAACAGTGAGGTATCATTTACACGGAAGTACTGATTTCTTTAAACACCCTTCGTACGGTTGAACTTTCCTATTCCAGTAATAAGTTACGAAAAAATTGTCTCCTTTAAAACTTTGCTCAACTGTACACTTTTACTCCTGTGGGTCATTTTCATCAAATCGTTCTTTCCTCCAGATACAGAGCTTCTAGTGACGTCCCCCGTAGACTTTACCCAGGTTTATGCGCTTTTTAAGATATTTTCTATTATTGTTTCAGTAACCAAAAAAGATTGGCGATCAAAGTGTTAAATCATTTTTTATGACAGCTCAATAAATTTCTCCCGGACAAACTTCAAACTATCACTGGATACCTTAAAAATAATAAGAGATTAACTTTTAGTTTAATTAAGAATAAGTGACAAATGAAGACAAATTTTCCCTTAGATTTTAAAAACTGAACAAGAAAATAGCGTTGCTAAGATATAGTGCGGAAACAAAACTATTACCTTGCCAGGAGAAATCCGTTCACTTATTGATGTAAAATATGTTTTGCCAGTGATGCAGTTCTAAATAAAAAAGTGCCTTAGCAGTGAATGGACCAGGAAAAGTTACCCTCGAAATTTTCTAAATCTGATTCATTGATTTCATTATTTATTATTTTTTAAATTTCATTACAAATTAACAATATCAATTTATATTAAAACTGCGTAATCTGAGCAATTTTAAAGAACAGGAAGAATGTAACGTGAGAGGCATGTGCTAAGATTATAAATGTTTATTTAAATACGGCTCTGTGTCGTTCTATACGATTTTAAATATTTGGGAATATTTGTAAACTAACAGAGCAACATCAATACAATAGGACTAATGAGCCGTTTTTACTAAGATTATGTGGTACACGCGCAAGATTTTTGTGTTGCCCGTAAGGTAAGCTGACCAGAAGTCCCATATTCTTGAGGACAGTCCTCGAATTTAGTTTACTGTCCCCAAAAACGCCTGATGCCTTTGGGGAATTAAATTGTCCTCAAAGTTTGCTGTTTGTCCTCGAATTTACTCTTCCTCATTAGCTCGTTACATTTCTAATGAAAAATGTTCTTAAAAGTAGTTTTTGTTTTACTAGTTTTCCTACATGCTTCTTCTGAAAAGAAATTTTGCCTATTTTTGTTTTTTCTTTTACCTGAGTTTAACGACCACCGCGAGCAACTCGGAGGACTATAGGTAGTCGCCGGTCTCTAATTTAGAGATATTCGTTCTAGGGAAGGGAGAGAGCAAGTGATGTAAGACAAACACACCACACATACCTCATTCGGAACTCGAACCCGTGCCAACTTGTACGAATCATCGTCAGTGACCAGCACTAAGACACTGCATCACTGGCACAGTCAAATTTCGATCGCACCTGTTTTGGGTTCCTCGAAGAACTTTGGCAAAATGAAAAATTCGCCATGCAATTACTTTAATGTGCAGCTTGATTTTAATTCGGCACATATACCTAAGGTAAAGCATTTTACTTTTGCTAATATGCTCTCATCATCATAGTTCTACTTTGTCAATAAAAATCACCAACATTCTATAAGATATATCCTTTTAAGACACAAATTTTCATATGCAAATCACACTTATTGAAGCAATGCAGTTTTGTGACAAAACGATTTGCATATTTATATTGGATACGTATGTGTCTCCGAATGAACAGCTGATTTGGGGACGCTACGCCCTTTTGTCCTCAAATCAGTGTTCTAACATCTGGTCACCTTACCGTAAGGAGGCAGATAATGAGCTCAAGGAATTACTTTTATTGGAACCGATATCAGTGGCGAATTGTATAATATCAATGTCCATCAGTACCGTTTTCTCTCCGATCACTGCAATCTTAACCCCACCAAGTAGCCATCTCCTGCAAATTTATTTTGACTGCCGTCTGGACAAAGGCGTTGACATTCTCTTTTTTTTTTTTTTTTTATTGGAGGTTTAACGACCACCGTGAGCAACTCAATGGGTTATAAGCAGTCGCCCGTCCCTAATTTAGGGTCACTGGTTCCAGGGAAGGGAGAGAGCCAGTGCCGTAAGACAAACACAACACCCATGCCTGACCGGGATTCGAACCCGGACCTCTTACGGACGAATGATCAGAGGCCAGCGCCTTAGACCACTGCGCCACCGGGCGGCACATTCTCTTTGTGATAGAATCTTATGATTTGTGAGACACCATACTGCGTGATCCAACTGTGTAGATCAATCTGCACAGTATTTTTTGCTTGTTTATTTTTGGGTTTAACAACTACCATGGGCAACTCGTATACCTATAAGCAGCCGCCCGTCCCAAAGTTCGGGTCACTTATTCCAGGGAAGAGACAGATCCAGCACCTTTGGCTATGCACTCCACCCATGACTCATCCGGGGTTGAGATTTCAGACCACTGTTCCACCAGGGCGGCCGTTTCTGTAGTGTGAACATTCGGCTAAGATACGAGTATGTTTGCATACAGGACACAGTTTTCCCTATTTTTAAATACATGATTATTTTAAAAGTTCCTTTGCCGAGATTATCTTGCCATGTAACCGCGAAAAGTGACTTAATGGCGCTATGCCTAGAAAATAAAGTGCCTTAGCGCCGCTAAGGTGCGCTAAGTTCCTCCTACATCGCTGCGGTTTGCCTACAATGGCTCTCTGAATAAATTCTTTTGCGACGTTGATGAGGTCTAAATCACAAGTTATCGCTCCTTGTTTACGTGTAAAGTAGCCAAATCATTTAGTTGTTGTTGCCCTATCGATGACCTCAAAAATGTTCTCAAGCGCCGAAGAGCCGAAAAAGATCGTTCTGCGGAACATGTGGATACGGGAACAGTTAGAATCAGTTTTACAAACTTCACGTATTCCGAAAGCAAAAGACGGAGAGGAGCGCGGTCATCAATGCTGAAGAGGTTTACAACATCTCTGGTAGTGTGCATTGAAATATTTTCAGTCTTGAACACGTCTAAGCCGCCCCGGTGGCGCAGTGGTCTAAGGCGTTGGCCACTGATCATTCGTCCGTAAGGGGTCCGGGTTCGAATCCCGGTCAGGCATGGATGTTGTGTTTGTCTTACGGCACTGGCTCTCTCCCTTCCCTGGAACCAGTGACCCTAAATTAGGGACGGGCGACTGCTTATAGCCCATTGAGTTGCTCACGGTGGTCGTAAAACCTCCAATCAAAAAAAAAAAAAAAAAAAAAAAAAAAAAAAGAACACGTCTAAAAACATATCCCGGTGCAGAATCAGTTTATCTTCATCGAAATCAGATGCATAAAAGGCTATAATATCCTTAGTGCTATTTTTAACCGTAGCAATGGCTGTATTGGCGAGATGATTTATCACTTGTTTTTGAAACCTGTTCTGCAACGAGTTTACAGTAATGCCAATAGTTTCGAAGAACAGCTTCCTGTATTTTTCTTGGGGAGACTGGAAAACTTGGGGTTCACTTCAATCATCAATGCGCCGTGGTAACTTTGGCTCATCTATGTCTAGTTCTTTTGCCTTTTGTATTGAGTCGTCCCCAAGCGAATCAAACCCACTCTCTTTCTTTGAGCTATAAGAGAACTCGTCAGAGTCTCTATACTTGATTTTGCTTCCTGAAGGTGGAGAGACGTTTTCTGAATTACTGAGTTAAATAATTCGATTCTCTGAAAAATGATTACCATTTCAAGTTGAAAAAATAATTGAAATTCCTGCAATTTGTGGAGATACCCGCTCGCCTTTGCTCCCACTTCATTTCTTTCTGTTGAAAGATCTCCCAGAAAAAGTAATACGGTGTCATAATTTGCTTCAAGGGTTTCAGCGAATTTACTCGTAAATACCACCTTGTGAAGCAAAAAGGCCTCAAAGACGTCTCACTTGCATCTTGAAGTGGCTTGAATATTGCAAGTCGTTTCGGCGAATTTCCGATAAAAGGTACGAGTTCACGCACAAGAGCTAGAAAATCTCAAATACAATCGATGTTCTGCATGGCATCTTATACAGCCAAATTTAACATGTGGGCTACGCGTGTACAAATATGGCCTTTGATTCTATTTTCAACAGCCGACTTTGCAAACTTATCAAGTGTCCACTTACATTAGCTGCTCCATCGTAATATTGCCCACAACAGTTCCTATATCAAGATCAAATCGCGCTATAATATATCCTGAATAACATAAAACAGATCATCTGCGGTCGTGTTTGGTGTTTCTTAAAATCCAAAGAAGAGTTATTTCACTTTTAACCTGGTGTCCACTATACGAAAACAAATGGATACCAGTTCTTTAGTTGAAATATCACAAGTTTTGTCGATGACCAAATAATAAATGGCAGCATTTTTTATCTCTAGCAGCAGCTTTTTTGGGGGCATGATTCGACATAAGGCAAAGAATTTCAGTGGTGATGTGCGATATCCATTTAAATTTAGCACAAGATTCGAACTTGCCTCATCATGACCACGAATGGCTAAACCTTGCTGAGCCAAAAATTTCAGAGATGAAATAATTTTCATGAGTGACTGCCTTGCCTCTTTCATTTCGTTTAGCTTATTGTTTGACAGGGACGCCGCAATGTTTACTCTTATTTCCACGGAAGAGCACAGTAAAGCTGCTGTTTTATGTAGTGAACTTTTCTCCTGAATCTTGAACTGTTCGATTGCTTTTTGCCAAGCGGAAAATCCACCAGTAATGAAGGCGCGAAATACATTTCGATCTTTTGCTGACACTGAAAGACTCGCCTTTTGTTCAACAGCGAGCGTACAAACAGAGCAAAACACTCTGTCTACGTCTGAATTTCAAGCAATCCATGCATATATAACCTTCCACTTTTGTTGAAAACATCTTCCCTTTTGTCTTTCCATTTGTTTTTCGCTGAGCAAAGAATTAGGCAATGTACTCGTGGTTGGGCAATTTGTGCTTGTAATGTTACTCCTCCCTCCATTACTTTCGGCAAAAACAGGCGTATTACATTTGGTAACTTTATAACAAATTTCTCCATTTTCAACACTTTTAAAAATGGGAAAGGGAAATCACGGAGCGTCGATTGAATGTCTGGAGCTCCTAGTCGAGAACGTAACAACGGAAAGCAATGAACAATGCTAAATGTTCATCAAAACGACTTTACTCTTTCAGATCTCCCGTCCCATACACTCTCTCCCCTAATGAAACGCCGCATTAGTAATAGTTGACCCTCCACCTAAGTACCTCTCCTCCTCCCCCACAACCTTCGAAGAAAAGTGTGCTGTATAAGTCTGCCCTGACCGGGCTGTTTGAACAAGCCCGGACCCGGCCGGACAGTGCGGCTTGGTTCCGACCTGGAGCCACTAATAAAGCCCCTATTCGGGACGAAATGGGAGGTCCGCAGTAGACTGTCCTTTCATCCCACAGAATTGCTGACACGACAACGTTAATCCGGAGCCCCATCCCAAAACTAGTAACAGGCTGTTTCTAGTTTGTCCCTCTCGGTCACCCTCGCTAATGGTTTCTTGAGGCGATAAGTGAGAGACTTAGCCACCTAAAATCGTTTCCCCGTCATTTCTAGTTTCCGACCATCAGCGGGGTAAAAGAAATGAAGCAATAATTTTTTTCCTACTGGCAGCCCAAACATGACATTTTTCTACTCTTTCTTTGTTCACAGTCGGCTCCCCCAATGTTTTCCATTAACAAGAAAAAAAAATATAATATATAAAATAAATAAATAAAAAAAAGGAGAAAAAACTTAATTTTCAATGGGTGCGAGGCACCCATTGAAAACATTCATTGGGTGCGCGGGCCCCGGAGCACCCACACAGTCGGCGCCCCTGTTGCTTTGGGATATTTTTTTCTAAAACAGGCCTGCACTCCACGAAACTGTCCTCGCATTGCTGCAGCCTCCTCTCATATTGTTCAAATCAAAACCCAATTTGACTAAATTTTCCATTATTGTTACTGCAAGAGAACAACAACCTGTTCAACTTTTCACTGGTATAAAAGCCAGAAAATCTTCTCTTAATTTCAGTTCTTGGTCGTCAAAATACCTGACGCACAGTGAAAGCTGTTCTATTTGACTAATGTCAGTTGTTTCATCTGCCAATACAGAAAAAAATTTGAATGCTTTACCTTTGCTACAATCTTCTGTTTAATAAGTTTCTCAAAGATGTTTATTATTTCATTCTGTATTACTGAACTTGTATACATGCTATTACCTCCACTAGTTTCTAAGTTTACTTTTAAATATGCATCTCCAGAATTTGCACGATATCTTAATAAAGTGCAAAAATTGCCATCATTACTTGCTGGTTCCTAAAATTTCGATGTGCGAATGCATGGGAGTAGTTCGAAGTCGGCCCTGGCAGCCAATTGCTCAGTTAAAGGTTTTTGTGTTGTTGTTTCATGTCTAACCTTTTTGTGTTCTTGACACTTGTTGAGTTGGTGTTGAATTTTTTCTGCAAGTGCAGTTTTTTTTTTCAACTAACTAAATTTACACTGTTACAATGATCAATAAACTTTGTTTGAATGTTTTGTCTTCCCTGAGAAGTTATCAGGAATGGGCGAATGAGTAAATTAACCACGTTAAAAATGTGGTAGTTTTTTTTTCCTGCCATACGCAGTTTTTTTACCACTATGCTACTTATATGTACATTGCTGAGTGTTCTCCACACGTATTGTGACAAAGTATTTATCACGACGCATAAGATGAAGATTTGATATCGTACAGAAAGTTTTCTATGAATGTTTATTGAACTATTGATGTCTACAGACTATATGTACTGAAAAGTCAGTTACAGCAACGCGTCAACAAATCTCTTCATCAAATTTTGTAAGTTCTTATCTGAAAGAGTTGAATGAATGATCAGATTGTTTGAAAGGATACCTTTACAAAATTGATAGGGTTTTGGCAAAAGAAAAAAAAAAAAAGAAAAATTACGAGGAAGGTGATGTGACGTATATTCTAAATTAACTTTCCTTTTTAGTTTCTTTCCCTATGTAAATCTTGAGTTTATTCTCGATTATATTTCACTCTTAACGAAATATCTTTCCCTCAAACGAATACGTTTGGCAACACTATTGAGGTTGAATGCATGTGACGTATGCCTGATATGAGATAAAAGCGACGACTGATCTATTGCAAGAGAGCGTTGTATTGTAAACTGATTAATATTGGGAGGAGTGTGGTGATAATGTGTGGAGCGTTTACTGCAGTATGCCATATTTAAGATGACCAGACGTCCCCAATTCTTGAGGACAGTCCTCGAATTTAGGTTACTGTCCCCAAAAACGTCTGAAGCCTTTGGGGACTCGAATTGTCCTCAAATTTTAATGTCTGTCCCCAAATGTCCTCGAATTTACACTTCCTCCTTAACTCTTTAGATTTCCAATGAAAAATCTTCTTAAAAGTAGTTTCCATTGTACTAATTTTCCAATATGCTTCTTGTGAAAACAAACTGTGACTTTTTTTTTCTCATCTTTCTGGGTTTAACGACCACTACGAGCAACTCTAAGGACCGTAAGCAGTCACCTGTCTCCAATTTGGAGACATTCGTTCTAGGGAAGGGAGATACCAAGTGCTGCAAGACAAACACACCCCCATGCCTCATTCGGGACTCGAATCCGTACCAACTTGTACGAATGGTTAGTAGCTAGCACTTGGTCAATGCACCACTGGCGCGGTCAAATTTCGACTGTACTTGTTCTGAGTTTCTCCAAAAACTTTGGCGAAAGGAAAAATTCGCCATGCAATTACTATGGTGTGCAGCCTAATTTTAATTCAGCGCATGTACCTAAGGTAAAGCATTTCACTTTTGCTAATATGTTCTCGCCATCATAGTTCTGCTTTGTCAATACAAATTATCAACATTCTACAAGATATATCCTTTTAAGACACAGATTTTAATGTGTAATGTCACACTTATTGAAGCAATGCAGTTTTGTGACATAAAGATTTGCATATTTATTTTGAGTAAGTATGTGTCCCCAAATGAACTACCGATTTGGGGACGCCACGCCCTTTTGCCCTCAAATCGGTGTCCCGATATCTGGTCACCTTAGCCATATTACGATGTGTTTTCTACAGCCTGAATAAAGATACCTTTTTCGTAAGTTGACTTCTGTTTGTTTCGTCTGGCCGTTAAGGTTCTTTCATTTAAGAACTATTTCTTAGTGTACTGATGTGTTAAAACAGCGTAGAAGTTAGTAAAGACATTTACGCTATAGCGGTATCTTTATTTACTGTGAGAAAATCGTTCTCTCTTTGCTGTATTACTAGCCGGCTTTCTTCCTTTTCTTCGGTATTCTTTTCGCTGCTTCTTCGCTTTTCCTTTTCTTACCTCCTTTTACAGAGGCACCTTTCTCCTGTCATTTAGACCATTTAGCGTCCATTTTTTTCAGTCGCTTTTCAAGATCTTCAAACCGCTTCTCCATGGTCGCAATTATCTCTTGCAAGGATTTTTTATTATATGATTGGGAGTCCGGATACTCAAGACCATGGACTCGCTGAAAGAGATCTTCAACACGGCAATCCAAGGAACTGATTTTTCTACCGATGTTTTCTAAAGCGAATAACGTTGTTCCGTCCAACTTCTGCCGTGCGGCTTCCCCATCTTCGATCAATTTTTTAATCACGGATACCTCCCGGCGCAAATCCTCGGTGCTGTCACGATGCTAATCTCCGAAGATTAATTTAAATAAAAGATTTTGAACAAACTCTGCAGGCTTGAAAATTTTTGATAAATAAATCTAACGCCCTTACTACTAAAACGCGTATTTTTAAAAATCAGTCAATTGGGAGGGCTATAGAAATAATGAACGTAACTAATCAGAAATGGTAGTCAACGCAACAATATGCGTTTCTTCCTTTGTCTTCCTTTTCTTTCCTTTTTTCTTTTGCCAGCCGTTCCAATAATGCAGTGATCTTTCGTCAGTAACTCTAGATCTCTGACAGACGTTCCCTCCTAGGCTTTGACGCCAATGTCACAATAAAGAATATAAATTCAACTACTATTATTAACCCAGTAAGTAAAGGCCAAAATTGGGTCAAACCCGGAACAAATTAGGTAAAAGCTGAATTTTACAGGCTGTTAGAACTCATTGGGCTTAGCATTTTCACAAAAGTCCCCACTCCTCTCCCGCTTGCCCCCCCCCTACATCCACATAAAGAGGGGAAATTAGGCCTAATACTAATCCACTCGTAACTCCCGAAATAATTGGCGTCCAGCGATAATTTTTTTTAATTTATTCCTCTTGATATGATCTATAAATTTTGTTCTATTCGTTTTTACTATATCTCCTATAGTTTTGCTGCAATTTTCGAAAGCCCGCGAAATAGCCTTTTTTTTTCTCGACATTTTACCGATTAACTGCAATTACCGCTTCACAGAGCCAAAATTTCCGAAGAAGGCTCCGAATAAAAGTTGTGGCAAATTTTTTAACCTTTACAACGATATATTATTTGTCTTACAGCAACATATAATTTCGCTTACACTGTATCTGAACCATGACTACCTTAAGCACTTCTGTTGCAAAGAATTTACGTAGCGGGAAGACCGTGGTACAGACAAAGAATATCTAACTGATAAGAAGGTAAGGCTCAGCGAGACGTAACTAGCGCCACTATATTATGCGGCAAAGAATTACTACACAGAAGCCAACATTACAGGCTGATGCCGCAGGATGCCGAGCAGACTGAGTTAGACTGAGCATGCGTGTTTGTGTTCAAAGAATATAAACGCTTGTTTGTGTTCAAAGAATATAAACGCTTGTTTGTGTTGGCGTTTTGTTCAAAGGTTTTGTTGTTCTCATCTAGATCTGCGTTTATATTACAGCCATGAAATACACCCACTCCATTCCGATGAATAACAATTCATGGAATGGAGTGGATGAATAACAAGAACAAATTTGAAACCGTTTGAAACAAATATCCTGGAAAACCATTAAAACAACGTTTGCTGAAAAAAAAAGCTATCGTTACGTTGAAAAAATTAATTTATCAATTATATGAAACTGACTTTTATGAAAAATACCTCGTAATATTGTAAAATGAAAGAGGGAAGCATTCGATTACACAATGCATACCAAACAGACAGCTTTAAGCATACACTCAATCGTGGCGAGTTAGTCCGGTCGGTAGAGAGCTCAGCTATCACGCCAGCGGCCCAGGTTCGAACCTATTCAGATACGAACGGATGTTTTTCCGATCTGTTGAGAAAATTTCTCCAGCGCAGTGCGTTTAATTTACAAACTTCGGAAGGGTAGAAAAAAAAATTGTAACTTTGGGAAACTGCGGTTGTCTTTGCTTTTTTTTTTTTTTTTATTATTATTATGGCTGCTACTGGGAAACCAGCCTCAGCATTTTTGACATTTAAGGTATATTGTAAATATGAAATTCATGCTAAGCAACCTGGTATTACTACGGTGCTTAAAGTGAGAATAAAACTGCTAAAATTTCCTTAAAATAATATTAATTGCTAATGTATATATTTGTTTCACCAAAAGAAGGGACAGGAGGGATACTCAGAAAAGAACAAAAAAAAAAAAAAAAAATGCTTTAGTAGACCCAATGAGACCGAAGGAAACAGTCGCAGATCAAAGCTTAGCTTCCTTTCCGTGAAATAGGCTTCCCGTCCCGTGTCTCCTACGCTTTTTGCGCCTGAATGTTAACTTTCCCGCAGAGCATCTGCTGCCGCATTACATGGTGGCGCTGCTGTCGCCTGTTTTACATTATCTCTACGAGAGTTGAGCTTCTTCACGCGAAGCGTTTATATTCTTTGGTACAGATAGAGAGAGAGAGAGAGAGATAAGGGGCACTGACTCACGCAATTGGTTTGTTTATTTGACACATGGGGAAAATAAAATGCATTCCTAAAACTCCAACACAATCCACACATATGCCACAAAGCAAATGGAATTAAGTCATCGGATAGGTAAGGAGTCTACACGGGAGATTCGCTGAGTCAAAGAACGAAATGCAAGTTGATCGGTTTTTTAAGCCTCTAAAAAGTAAAGCAAATTCTGAATGCATTCCCATATGGGTTTAATTAACCGAATAAAAATGGACAAATGCATGATTTGCGATAACCATCTCTGTGAGGGAAAATCAGTAGTTGTCCTCAAAGGTTTAAACAGGATAACTGATTCTAGCCTGAAAAGAAAAAACAGTTTGCATGAAAAATTACAGAATGTTAAAAATTAGAGAATGTTAATTCTATTATGGTTCACCAGATTTGCAGGCGGAATAACACGCGAGAAAGTAGTATTAAGGCTTCACATGTTACAAGTATTTCTTTAGCATCAACGTCTTCAAATCCATTTTTACGGACTTTTCAACAAACTTTTGACATTAAAAATGACTGTTTATTCTGCGAAAAGGATGCCACTGTGAATATTAAGCTTCCTCTCAAATACAGAAAAGAGGTTCATATGATATCTGCTCTAGAAATAAAAGATAAAATTTTAACTTTCTGTGAAAATCGCAACGATGAATTGGGGGGAATTGTGAAGTCGAATATTCTCGGGGTTATTGACCTAGCAGCAGTTGAAGCACGATATTATTCCGAGTGCTACAGAAAATTGAGAAAAATAAAGCTGTTTAGTGCACCTGGTCGGCCACAAGATCAGAGTATTGAAACTGCTTTCTCATTATTGTGTGATTACATTGAAAAAACAGATGAATGCCACTACACCCTAAATGATTTACAAAATATCATGAAATATCTTGGCCTTTCTACACCCATTACTGATAAATATTTGAAGCAGCGATTATTACAGCATTTCGGAGAGAGGATAGTGATAACAAATATTTCTTTCTTTCTTTCTTTTTTTTTTTTTTTTTTTTTTTGGATTGAAGGTTTAACGACCACCGTGAGCAACTCAATGAGCTACAGTAGCAAACAAAAGTATTTGGCGAAACAATTTTTCGACCATAATTTTTTTTCTGCTAGACCAAATCAGGTCATTTTGGGATATGATATGTGTTATTTAGTTGTAAACATGACCCATATGCAGATGGATCGGAAACCTTAACACAGATCAGGTACCGAGCTTAATCGCAAAGATCATACAAATTGACCAACAAAGTAGGTGTGTATCACATTCATTTAATGCAACGATAACAGAAAACAAGTACGAGAAAACGACAAAATAATAACTAATACTTAGTGGGATAACCACGAGACAATAACAGCTGCACAACGGGCCGGCATCGAGTCCACTAGCTTCTCGACAGTGACCTGCGGAATTCGCGCCCATTCTGCAGACAGCTGGTCGAACTTCTGGGCCCTATTCCGGCAGGTTTTCTTCGCATCTGGACCCAGTTGCTGAAGAATTCTCTTTAACAACTAGAAAGTATAAAGAAAGCCTCGTGTACTAAATCATATAAAATCACATTAAAAGAAAAAGGAAGAAAATTCTCCCCCTCTCTCCAAGCCCGAACTCCAGTAAGTATTACGCAGCCCACGCCCGATCAGTTGTCCGTAAGGGGTTCGGGTTCGAATCCCGGTCAGGCATGGATGTTGTGTTTGTCTTACGGCACTGGCTCTCTCACTTCCCTGGAACCAGTGACCCTAAATTAGGGACGGGCGACTGCTTATAGCCCATTGAGTTGCTCACGATTGTGGTTATTACACTATTAAGTGCAAAGCGTTGTTAATGTTACAAAATGCAGAATAGTTTGGTCTGGAATGCTCATACTTTTTTTGTTTTGTTTTGTTTTTTTCTTTTGGAAATTTTCTTACATGCTTTTTTATACTCTACTACATCACTGTAAACTATCTTTACCAGTTAGCATATATATGTAAATTATATTGCAAAGTTTAGCATTCTAGGGTCAAAATTTAAAACACGTGCAACTGTCTGTAAAGAGATGTACGTTTTGTAATGCAATTTATTGAAAAATCCAAAAGAAATAACGAATGGAATATTTTGTGTTTCTAAAAGATTTTCTTATCTTCAGTTTTCGGCAAAATCACTGATTCACCTAGTATAGTCGAACGTCATATGCATCGATTATTTATTTATTTTCTAGACCACATTTCAGAACATTTACTTTTATGCATAGTGTTTCGAAGAACATATTATGAAGTGGATTAACCGAGGTAAACTTTTTAAACAAATGATTTTTAAACTAATCCTTGATTGGGCCATAGCTTTGGCCTGCCTTGCTAAGCAAAATTTTCTGAGGACCTGGGCTCAGACTTAGCAAACACATGTAATCAAAGAAAGCTGGCTTGGCCCTCATCTCTACACCACAGTATTAAGTCTGTATCTGGCAAGGTATTTTGAAAATGCGATTTCATAAACCCACTCCTTTCAGTGTCCCAAAAGGGGAAATAGTTATGGGCTCTTAATAATATTTTATTCTATATTTATATATGTTAAGATTGTGTTTATTTTAACAATTAGCTTCTGCCATCTTGGGAACACACTATATGGTATCCTCATAAATGTAGGTAACTTCATGTGATTGAGCAGGAGAAATGTTCTGACTTGTGAAAATCCTCTAAATACGTGGTGTCAGTGAATAAGCAAAGGCATCGCTCTTTCCACATTTGTCAACCCACAGCAACCGAAAAATTGTTATCCGGCCACTGCTGGGATCGTACCCTAGATCTCTCGATATCCAGCCGAGTGCGCTCACCTTACGCTGCACCACTGAGACGTCTCAGTTGCTGGGCCCATCCCATGGATATGTGATGTCAGAAGCTGACAGAAAAACTCACATAGCGCCGTTGATTCTTGGCCATTGTAGCGTAAGGCAAACACATTCAGCTAGATATTGAGAGATTTAAGGTACGATCCCAGCAATGGCTGTATAACAATTTTTACAATTAGATTTATAATAATTTTTCTGTTGCTGCTTTAGTTCTTTGTTTATGTTCTTCCTTGTCTTGTCAATTGCTTAGTTAAAATTAAGATTTTTCTTCATGAAATTAAAGACCTTGTGTTTAACAGATGTAAGGAAACTGGCATATTTTTGATTTTCAAGATGTAAGCATCTTTTACTCATACCAATGAACTGTAGTCTTTGTTGGACATCCTTAACTTTTTTTTTTTTTTGTTGGGTACTCATCTTGACTGGTTATTAATTATAAACCAAATAATTGGGATCTTTATGTGGGCAGTAATAACAAAACTGTAGATACTTATTAATACACTTAAACAATTTTTTTTCAGTAATACCTTTGGGGGTGGGGGTGGTTAGAGGTTTAACGACCACCGTGATCAACTCAGTGTGCTATAAGCAGTAGCCCATCCCTAATTTAGAGCCGCTGGTTCCTGGGAAGAAAGAGAGCCAGTGCCGTAAGATAAACACAACACCCATGCCTCACCTTTTCGGACGAATGATCAGAGGCCATCGCTTAGACCATTGCGCCACCGGGGGGCCAGTATTACTTTTGTGAACAGGAGTGCTTTAGTAGAGAGTGTATTGGACATGACAGCCATTTCAAAAATGACTTCTGTTCGTAAGCACACTAACAATTTCAATGCTAATGTTTAGATGCTTTTGTTTATACATGAGTTCCGAGTTTTGGAATGAGCTAGAAATGAACAAAACAAATACATAAATAGTAACTTGGCCTAAAACATGCATGTGATGTCAATAATTCTCCAAAGGGCCACTCAGTGGCTCTTTGGATACCACATTGTCAGAATGATACCACGCTGTCAGAACTCAGAACCCCTCCGCCACGACGCATCTTCCTGTTAATTTTATTGAGCAGCGTATGTAGCTTGCAGTGCAGCCAGAGTTTGCCATATGCCTGGCCACAGGAAGCATTCTAGGAGAAAAAATTGTTAAAGGAAGTTACGCAGCTGTACTATAGAAACAGATAAATGTCCCTTCCACAGTTAAGACTCTGAGTAATTAAAGGGGGGGGGGGTTAATTGGAAGTCTAATTTTTTTTATTGGTGCAGAAACAGGCTAGTCAAGTTTTTTTTTTTTGGCTCTTTTGGGCCCGGGCTCTTAATTCACAATGTAAAATTCAGGCTTGGATGAGCTTGGACCCTTAAAATTGAGTTGAAACTTGGCACTTGTTTGCACGTACCTATTAGGTGCTTGAATTAATTCCCGCTGTTGCCCAATAGAGCGCAGCAGTGATGCGCTGTGACCCGGGCCACACATGAACTCCTTAGCACGCGCATGTACCGTCCGTAGTCTGGGTGAAGCAGTGTGTGACACGAGTAGTAGAAAAGGACCGATTCTGGCTAAAACCGCAGCCCATAGACTTAACATTAGGCTGCGGCCGGGCGGACGCAGCCAGCCGCAACCAGCCGCAGCCGGGTGGATGGAGGGGGCGTGGTCAGTAGCAGCCTCCAATTCCCCGCTGCAATTTTTCCCCCTCGACTGAAGGGTGTGCTTATCTCCGAAGATAGTAGTATTTATTGGACTTTGTCGAATTTTGGGGGAAATCAATGAAGGTTTATTCCTTTTTTTTTAATTTAATGAAGGTTTATTCATTATTTATTTTCCCCTCTCTCGACCCCATCCCCTTAGGTTATTGTTATGTAAAACGTTTTTTCCCTCGTAATTTGTTGATTTTTCAATTAATTTTCATGAATTCCTCATGTGTCTTCCCTAATGAAAATTATGTAGGGTAAGTATTATTTCTCTTTTTTTTTTTCTCGAATAATACGTTCATGTCCTCATCTCAAGAAATGTTATTCTGATATCTTATTTTTGTTCGTAAATGTTTGATTTTGAGGGATGGCAACGCCCGAGTGGAAAAGGGGTTGGATATAGGGGGATGGCAACTCGATGTGTTGCCCCCTAGCGGTGCTTCTTGGAACTTTCGATGGATCTTTGATTTTGAGGGATGGCAACGCCCGAGTGGGAAAGGGGTTGGATATAGGGGGATGTCAACTCGATGTGCTGCTCTAGCGGTGCTTCTTGGAACTTTCGATTGATCTTTGATTTTGAGGGATGGCAACGCCCGAGTGGGAAAGGGGTTGGATATAGGGGGATGTCAACTCGATGTGCTGCCCCCTAGCGGTGCTTCTTGGAACTTTCTATTGATCTTTGATTTTGAGGGATGGCAACGCCCGAGTGGGAAAGGGGTTGGATATAGGGGGATGTCAACTCGATGTGCTGCCCCCTAGCGGTGCTTCTTGGAACTTTCGATTGATCTTTGATTTTGAGGGATGGCAACGCTCGAGTGGGAAAGGGGTTGGATATAGGGGGATGCCAACTCGATGTACTACCCCTAGCGATGCTTCTTGGAACTTTCGATGGATCTTTGTTTTTGAGGGATGGCAACGCCCGAGTGGAAAAGGGGTTGGATATAGGGGGATGGCAACTCGATGTGTTGCCCCTAGCGGTGCTTCTTGGAACTTTCGATTGATCTTTGATTTTGAGGGATGGCAACGCTCGAGTGGGAAAGGGGTTGGATATAGGGGGATGCCAACTCGATGTACTACCCCTAGCGATGCTTCTTGGAACTTTCGATTGATCTTTGATTTTGATTGATGGCAACGACCGAGTGGGGAAAGGGCACTGCGTAGGTGTTAGATATGATGATGCTTCTTGGAACTTTATTATTTCGATGGATCTTTGATTTTGAGGGATGGCAACGACTGAGTGGGGTCCGTTGGGAATTTTTGCATTTATTCCTGTGGTTTGCAAGCAAGATTTCCCCCCTCTTCAATATTATTTTTCCCCCGGAGGAAATTTTTACGTAACGATGCTGGGGAATTTTCTTTCCAAGGGAATAAAAATGCTCCTAAGGTCTTAGCGAGGTTCTAACTCACGATGATTTGGTTTCCAAAAATAGTCAGGGGGTCAAATGGTTTTCGTGTACTACGTATTCCCTATCATCATCATCATCATCATTGTCAACCATTATCAATCCACTGCTGGACGAAGGTCTCCCCAAGTTTCCTCCACAACGGTCTGTCTTGTGCCAGTCTCCTCCATGTCACTCCCGCATATTTACGAATTTCATCCACCCATCTCCCATGTGGTCTTTTTCTGGGTCTTTTCCTGTCCCTTGGAATCCAATCTAAAATTTCGGCTGTCCATCTATGGTCTGTCCTTCTGGCAGTATGTCCAGCCCATTGCCATTTCAGGGATTTAACTCTGATCATGATGTCTTCCACTCTCGTCATTTTTCGGATCCACGAGTTCCTCTTCTTATCTCTCCTGGTTATACCAAGCATGCACCTCTCCATGCCTCTTTGAGTTGTCTGCAGCCTTTGTATGTCTCTTTTAGTTAAGGTCCACGTCTCTGCACCATACGTAAGCACTGGAAGGATGCATTGATCAAACACTTTTCTTTTAAGACATAATGGCATATTGCTCTTGAAAATTATGCTGTTTCTTCCAAAAGCTCTCCAGGCAAGTTTTGTACGCCGATTAATTTCTTCATCAATGTGACCCTCACTTGATATCTGCTGTCCAAGATAAACATATGAATCTGTTATCTCCAGTTTTTCTCCATCAATCGATAAATCTTCATTTCTTGTAAAAGCATTGAACATCACTTTTGTCTTCTGAAAGTTCATTTTTAATCCCACTTCTTTACTCTTGTCAGCAAGTTCCTGGATCATACTCTGCAGCTCTGATGGGGTAGTTGCAAAAATGACTACGTCATCAGCAAAACGAAGGTGGGTTAGATAATCTCCATTAATCTTTATCCCTTTGTTTTCCCAGTTCAGTGATTGAAAGACATTTTCCAATGTGGCATTAAAGAGCTTCGGAGATATGGTGTCACCTTGTCTCACTCCTTTCCCAATTTTTATGTGTGTTGTATTTTCTAACAGCCGAATCTTTGCACTTGCATTTTCATAGATGTTATTAATAATATTAATGTATGCATCCTCAATACCGCAGGATTTCAGAGCCGTGGTAACTGCTGATGGTTTCACCGAATCAAAGGCTTTTTCATAATCGATAAAAGCCATGCACAATGGAAGTTCATATTCCCTCGCTCTTTCAATTAGTTCTCTCAGTACGTGGATATGATCTATTGTGCTGTAGCCACTCCTGAATCCAGCTTGTTCTCTCGGTTGAGCCATGTCCAGTGTTACCTTCAAGCGGTGTGAAAGAACTTTTAGTGAAGATTTTATAAACCACTGATAGGAGGCTGATAGGTCTGTAGTTCCTGAGATCCTCAATGTCACCTTTTTTACGTAGCAGGATCATTGTAGCGTTGTTCCAATCCTCAGGAATCTTCCCTTCATTAAGGCATCGAGTGAAAATTTGGGCGAGTACTGTTTCAATTTCTCCACTTGCTTCTTGTATGATGTCTATAGTAATTCCATCTTCTCCTGGAGCTTTCCCCCGCTTCATGTTCTTGATTGCATGAGCAACTTCTGCTGGGAGGACTGGAAGAACTCTGGTACCTTTCATGATGTCTGGAGTACATGTATCATCCCTTTCATATAATTTGGAGTAGAAATCTTTCACTCTTGTCAAAATTTCGCCTCTATTTCTTGTTATAGAACCATCTTCTTTTCTCAGAGCCATAATCTGTTTTCTTCCCTTACTGAGATGTCCCTTTGCTATCTTAAGGCTTTGGTTGTTTTCAATTGCTTTCCTCACTAGCTCACAGTTGAATTTCCTTACGTCTTCAGTGATACTTTTTCGTGTTGTCTTGCATAGCTCTATATATTCCACTTTGGAAGTCACATCTTCTTTAGTTGTCCTCATCTCTCTTCTTTTTTGCATCAACATTTTGGTTTTTCCTGATAATTTGTTCACATGCAACTTGTTCTTAGACCCAGCTAATTTTGTTGCTGTTTACATTAGAGCTTTGGTTATATTTTTTTAAATTACTTTTACGTTATTTCTTCATGTGTTTTTATATATTTTTCGTATGTTTTGAGGGAGTTTTTCGTGTAGATGTAATGAATTTTCTGGGGAACTTTTCTTTTTCCTCCATTCAATTTTATTTCAGACCATGAGACGAGGAAATGCTTCTTTAGAAATTATTTCGTTCTTGTTCGCAGTAATTACTGGACATAGACTTCATGTTAATTCTGAGTCTTTCACCCCTGCAATAATATTTTCTCGTAATTTTTTCGTATGTTCAAGAACTCTACAGATCTTTCCCAGTTAAAATTCTGCTCAAACAATATTTTCGGTCTTTATTTCCTTATAGCTTCCCAATTTCCGATATTTTTCTTCCTCTATCTTTGAAATTTCATTAAACTTCTCAATAGGTCAGGATTCTTTTTTTCTTGGACAAACTTATGAGTCCTTTTATTTACACTATCTTTTTTTTTTCCATTTCATTTCAGCAAACGATTATTTTAGATGCAACAAATCGTCAGATTTTGGTTTCCTTATATAGTATATTTTCCAACTTGCTTAAAAATATTCCTCAAAGCTTGCATGTATGTCAAATATACATTTTTTTATTCTTTCGTAGTTAGCCATACTTTTCGTGGACTGCCTCGACAGGAAAGCATTCAATGTCAAGACATACAATCTAAAACCTTTTTCTTTCGATAAAATTTGTATTCTTTGGGCTGAATATTTTCCCGTCTCGTCCGAAAAAACATTCATTCTAGAGACAAAGCGACTAATTCCGTTCTTCCCATAAACATTATTTTTTTATTTATTTGATATTCAGAGTTGTATACATTTTTCTATCCAAAAAAGAGATATATTTAATGTAAAGGTATATTCTTCCAAGCTGGGGAAATATATGTATATATTAGTTCATTTCCAGTTAAAGGAAATGCATCTTTATATTTCAATATGAAAAAGAAGCCCTATAAGTGAAAGCTCAACCTAAAGACGGATAGATTGTTTCCACTCTCTCTACTCTATGACATTTCTTTACTGAATGAACCATGGCCTTTTTTTTCATGAACTGCTTTAAAATCTTCGTTCTCACTTTACTATTGTCAGATTCCATGTCCCTTCAGTTCTTTACTGAGAAACAGAAGCATTTATTCAATTTTATTTTATTAAGAGAGTAGAACTCTTTTAGGCTTTCGAAGTACTTTCAAGTCTTTCATTACGAAAATTTTCACTGTCATGAAAGAAGCCATAATCGAGATGATTTACTATCGTTTCAATGAAAGTGTTTACGCATTCATTGCTATGATGTCAGATTTCATTTTCTTATACTTCGAACAGAAATAAGTTTGAATCATTCGTCGAGAAAACATTTCTTTCATCATCATCATCATTATCAACCATTATCAATCCACTGCTGGACGAAGGTCTCCCCAAGTTTCCTCCACAACGGTCTGTCTTGTGCCAGTCTCCTCCAGGTCACTCCCGCATACTTTCGAATTTCATCCACCCATCTTCCATGTGGTCTTCTTCTGGGTCTTTTCCTGTCCCTTGGAATCCAATCTAAAATTTCGGCTGTCCATTGATGGTCTGTTCTTCTGGCAGTATGTCCAGCCCATTGCCATTTCAGGGATTTAACTCTGATCATGATGTCTTCCACTCTTGTCATTTTTCGGATCCACGTGTTCCTCTTCTTATCTCTCCTGGTTACACCAAGCATGCACCTCTCCATGCTTCTTTGAGTTGTCTGCAGCCTTTGTATGTCTCTTTTAGCTAAGGTCCAAGTCTCTGCACCATACGTAAGCACTGGAAGGATGCATTGATCAAACACTTTTCTTTTAAGACATAATGGCATATTGCTCTTGAAAATTATGCTGTTTCTTCCAAAAGCTCTCCAGGCAAGTTTTGTACGCCGATTAATTTCTTCACTAATGTGACCCTCACTTGATATCTGCTGTCCAAGATAAACGTACGTGTCTGTTATCTCCAGCTTTTCTCCATCAATCGATAAATCTTCATTTCTTGTAAAAGCATTGAACATCACTTTTGTCTTCTGAAAGTTCATTTTTAATCCCACTTCTTTACTTTTGTCAGCAAGTTCCTGCATCATACTCTGTAGCTCCGATGGGGTAGTTGCAAAAATGACTATGTCATCAGCAAAACGAAAGGTGGGTTAGATAATCTCCATTAATCTTTATCCCTTTGTTTTCCCAGTTCAGTGATTGAAAGACATTTTCCAATGTAGCATTAAAGAGCTTCGGAGATATGGTGTCACCTTGTCTCACTCCTTTCCCAATTTTTATGTGTGTTGTATTACCAAATAGCAGAATCTTTGCACTTGCATTTTCATAGATGTTATTAATAATATTAATGTATGCATCTTCAATACCGCAGGATTTCAGAGCCATTGCAACTGCTGATGGTTTCACCGAATCAAAGGCTTTTTCATAATCGATAAAAGCCATGCACAATGGAAGTTCATATTCCCTCGCTCTTTCAATTAGTTCTCTCAGTACGTGGATATGATCTATTGTGCTGTAGCCACTCCTGAATCCAGCTTGTTCTCTCGGTTGAGCCATGTCCAGTGTTACCTTCAAGCGGTGTGAAAGAACTTTAGTGAAGATTTTATAAACCACTGATAGGAGGCTGATAGGTCTGTAGTTCCTGAGATCCTCAATGTCACCTTTTTTATGTAGCAAGATCATTGTAGCGTTGTTCCAATCCTCAGGAATTTTCCCTTCATTAAGGCATCGAGTGAAAATTTGGGCGAGTACTGTTTCGATTTCTCCACTTGCTTCTTGTATGATGTCTACAGTAATTCCATCTTCTCTGGAGCTTTTCCCCGCTTCATGTTCTTGATTGCATGTGCAACTTCTGCTGGAAGGACTGGAAGAACTCTGGTATCTTTCATGATGCCTGGAGTACATGTATCATCCCTTTCATATAATTTGGAGTAGAAATCTTTCACTCTTGTCAAAATTTCGCCTCTATTTCTTGTTACAGAACCATCTTCTTTTCTCAGTGCCATAATCTGTTTTCTTCCCTTACTGAGATGTCCCTTTGCTATCTTTAGGCTTTGGTTGTTTTCAATTGCTTTCCTTACTAGTTCACAGTTGAATTTCCTTACGTCTTCAGTGATACTTTTTCGTACTGTCTTGCATAGCTCTATATATTCCACTTTGGAAGTCACATCTTCTTTAGTTGTCCTCATCTCTCTTCTTTTTGCATCAACATTTTGGTTTTCCTGATAATTTGTTCACATGCAATTTGTTCTTAGACCCAGCTAATTTTGTTGCTGTTTCCATAAGAGCTTTGGTTACTTTTCTGTTAACTTCAGAAATATCCACTTCTTCCGATGTTAGGCCTTCTAAAGCAGAGAATCTGTTCTTCAGTTCCAATTTGAAGGTATTATGGTGTTTTTTAAGGTTGGTTATGTCAATACATTTTGTTTGTCTTATGAGCTTGCTACGTTCGAGTTTAGTGTTGAGGTGCATCTTACATCTCACCAATCTATGGTCACTGCCTGTGTTGAACTTGTTTAGTACACTGCAGTCTTCTATGACGAATTTTTTGTTACACATAATAAAATCAATTTCACTTGTCGTCCCATTTGGATGTCTCCATGTCCATTTCCTGTGTGGCTTTTTCTTGAAAAAGGAGTTCAAGATGAAAAACCCTTCTGCCTCTGCAAACTCTACGAGAGTATTTCCACGCTGGTTTCTGTTGCCGTGACCGAATTTACCTACTGAAGTTTCATTCTGTTGCCGTTGCCCTATTTTTGCATTGAAATCTCCCATAATTATCTTCAAGTGCTGCTTACCTTTATTATTTAGATCACGAATTTCCTCATAAAATTCTTCAATTTCTTCTTCAGCATGACTTGTGGTGGGTGCATAAGTTTGAATAATCTGAGCCTGGTATCTTCTCGAGAGTTGGATAACGAGTCGTGCAGCTCTGTCAGAGGAACTTTCAACTTCTACAACTTTATCCTTCAGTTTCTTGTTTATTATAAATCCAACACCACTAGTTCTGCCAGTATCTGTCCCACGATAGTAGAAGAGATGTCCACTTTTCAGTTCAATGAGATCTTCTCCTTTTCTCCTTACCTCACTTAGCCCGACGATGTCCCACTTGATCCTTTGTAGTTCCTCTTCCAATTCAAGAAGCCTTGAATCAGAAGATAGGGAGCGTCCGTTGTACGTAGCCAAGGTCAGCATCAGATGGCAGCCTAGTCCGGTCCTCCGGGGATTCTTAGCACCCTCTGCCTTCATGTCGCACTGGCCGCTGCCTTGGCCAGGTACATTCCAGCTGCCGGAGACTGAGGGCCAAGATTTAAGTTGTGGAGTCATTTTGGAGGGGTTTGGCCATAACTCACCACGCTGGCCAAGCGGGTTGGTGAGTGTGGGATAGCATTTCCTCTAATCCCGATGGTATAGTTATACCGCTATTGGCGGTCGTCAGAGCCCCTTTAGTGGGAACAGGATGTACCACGAGAAGGCGGGGTTGACATTTGTCAAGGAGAGGCTGTGATGTTACGCATCACCTGACCTTACATCCCTTCTTTCATATATATATATATATTTTTTTTTTTTTTTTTGCCTCCGAATCAAACGAACTCAAAAAATAAGAGACGCACTTTAATATTTTTTTTTCCTCTTATGAGAGGAATACGGGAATATGATACCAAAATTAAAGAATAAAGAATATCGACTTTCCTCTCAACACCTTACATCTATGTTTTTTTTTATTTTTTTTTATTTTCAATAAGCTATTTCTATATTTTTACAACTGAATAGAATTATTTATTGAAAAATTCTAAGTAAGACGAAAAATGGTTTTGTTGATTTCCTAAGAGGATGATTTTGGAAATTTTCGTTTTCTGATAATTGTAAAAATCTCATAGAATAACATGGGAAAACTAGCATGCATAAAAGACTGTTTTGGATCGAGTAAATTGAAAGAATTTTACAAAGTTCATTTCAGAAAAGTACATTCCTTCCTAGTGTCAAAAACGAATCACTTCGTTTTTTCTAAGATACACTTTGGAATCTTATAAAAGTGCATAGGGTCAAAAACGATTTTGATGATTTTACTAAGATGACAGATTTCGGATTTCTTATGATAGAAAATACAGTGAATTTCCCATTGAATAACATGGGAAACTGCGATGAATTTAAGAAGCACGTTTTCGTTCAAGTAAAATATTTTAAAGTATTTTTTCGAATCAGTTGAAAACAGACAGGGTGTGTTTCTGAACAGTTCATTATTTCCTAAAATCAAAACGAATTACTTCGTTTTTTTTTTGTTTTTTTCCTAATGTGCGTTTCTGAAAGAAGTAAAAATAGTTTAGGTAGAAAATTGGAAAGATATTTTTATGAATCCTAGACTGTTTATTTACGTATAGCTAGAGGGGTCTTCAGTGAGAGCACTTATTCTCTTTTCAAACTAAGAGAATGAAGTGTAGTCAGTTTGAAATAAAAATTCAAACTCCCCTAAATTTAGCCTTTTGTCCTGGTTTCGACTCAATACTGTAAAGCATTGCTCTCAGACCAGTTGAATTCCTGGCCCTTAATGAAATACATTAAGCCTTTCCCTTAAAAATAAGCAATCTCTTCTTCAATACCAGATCCCCAATAAATTTCTTTAAGAGTTATTCATTCACCCTTTTACTTTTAAAAACTTGAAATTCATTATTATTTAACTCATTACAAAAAATGAAACTCATTCATACAGAAAAAATATAAATGAATAAAAATAAATAAAGTAGCCCTAAAAAAGGACTGTTTTTCTGGGTCCCCTTCATACAGCTGCTCCATGGTCGGTATAAGGATTTTTTTTTTTTTTTGCCTGCTAATATCTCAGCACATTGACTTCACAGTCTCTAGCAAGTTCTTTACAATTATGCTTTCCAAGAACGCTTTAGACGGGACATGGTCTCCAGTGACTGCAACAAAAGATTCTGCTAGAATCTTGGGGTTAAGCAATGCAACGGCATCATCGAAATACTTTTGCCACTTGGATTCGGGGGTGGCATATGCACAGCTGTGGGCCGTGATGTTTGCGAATATGCGATTTGGGGGTTGGTGGCACTCCATACAATAATATAAGTTATTGACATGTTCCTGAAGGCGATCCCTTACCATGTCAGCAAGCATGATGAAAAACTCTTCATCTGAGATGGAAGCAACAGGGGAAGAAGTCCTTGGATGGTGCAAAACAGCCTTTCTAAAGACAGGTCCAAATAGTAGTTGAGCTGTCCCATATTTTTCCACATTGATCAATAAGAGTTCCAAATTGTTGACAAGTCAGCTTTATCGGAACAGGATTCAATCGACGAAAACCATGAATTCTGGGGAAAGCACTTCTAACGTGTAACTGCCAGAAGCATCTAAGAGGGAAGGACAGCAGGAAACGATAAGTTCACGATTAATTAAGATGTCACAATTCATGCCTTGAATCCAGTGTGATTTTCCCATGAATTTTCGGAACGTTGAAGCTGACATTGTTATTCCATTCTTAGAAGGGTAGAAAGATTCTCCATCTTTCCTGTATACTTCTTACATGAACTCTGATTGTATTATGGAAATCAGACACTTTCACGAATGCGTTACCCCCTAAATGGAAATGATGAGGGGGGGATATCATTCAAAGAAATTCCCAATTCAACACATGACTTGGAAGCTTCAGAACATACCTTCTTTGCTACAGCATCGGAAACTTTAGTAGAGGAAGATGATCGCTTCATGTTGAAAGCTGGAGGAAGAGAATCGAAGGAAATTGCTGGAAGCGTTGAGGTCGGGAGCGAAGGGTGCTGACGGTTCGAAGACAGAGAACAGAATGAGTTAGCTTTGAATTGTTCAGGCAAAACTGATAAGAGGTTGGAGTTCGTCACTTGTTTACTGCTTGAGAGGGAAAGAGCAGAGTCATGGGGTAAAGAACACTCGGTTATCATCTTTCTAAAGGTCAAATTCAATCTAATGTTTGGAGCATTCTTTTGTCGAGGCAGACCATGACTCCAATACGAATTAGTTGGTGGCAGGATCTGTAGTAAAGTTCCAGATCTCAAAGATAAGGAGACTGGTTTAAACCCGTTTCGCTTGAAAACAAAGTCTCTTTCTTGTCCGAGAGATACTGATGCAATACAAGACAAAGGATCTAATTCAGCTTCGTCATCACGATGATAATTGATTCTATCATCTCCATTTCGATATTTATTAATTAAAACAAAGTTGAAGGATTCACCACATTCTTTCTCAACATAAAGCTTGATTTCCTGAAGTAACGGCGTCCAAGGGTTAGGTTCTAAGCACAAACCGCTAAAAGTGTATTTCAGATTGGGGTCCCCGAAGGCAGCATGTTGTCTGGGAATGGAATATGATTTTCCATAAATTTTGATCTTGGAGAATTCTCCACTTAAATATTCCACTTCTTCTTCCAAGCGGGAAAAGTAATGAATAGCTTGAGTTGAGGAGAACAGCTGAGAGTAATGGAAATGAAGTCTTTCCTTGTTATGTCGAAGAGGCAGCATTTTTTTCTCAGGAAGGGAAACAACTGAAGTCCGTCCACTAAATTAACTGAATTGAGAATGAAGAAGGAGAGCTTGAGATAGGCTGACGAGTGACCTCATGACTCTCAAGGCGAAATTCATTATAGTTCTGATAAGAACTTTTTTTCCCCCATGAGCTAAGAGATCCGTCAGAAGAATCTTCTCTTTGAGAAAACTAAGAAATCCCCCTACCCCCTAACTAACATGAAAAAAAAAAAAACAAGGTTTTATCTAGAAATTCGTACATGAAGAAATTTAGAAAGCTTATGTTCCTAATAGTCAATCTATAAAGTTAGAAGACAAAACATTTACTTGGTAGAATTAAATAATTCCCCACAGAAATGGAGTTGGCAACACTTGACTTTAAAAAAATCTCGCTGAATGCATCTCCGACAGGTCCTCGAAAAGTACTTTAAAAGAAACAGAGGAAATATTGAGGGCAAATGTAGATTTTCATAGCAACGTGATCACCTGAGTTCACTAGAAATTCAGACAGCTCAAGACGTAGGTAGCATCTAATTCAACTTTGAATCTAAAACAATGGACTGGCTCCACACATTTTTAAGATGAGGTATATTTGAGAGGAGGATTTTCATGTAAACAAATCTTTTTCCTGCATTAAATGATTTCAGGAGTGCAATAACTTGGGAAGCAACTTGAAAATCTTGATGAGAGTAAAATCTTGAACATACGTATTCACGAATTCCAAGTGAATAAAAAATCACAACTTGTTCATGAGAGTAAAATCTTGAACATGCGTATTCACGAATTCCAACAGGAAAAGATTTCATGAATAAAAATCTTGGGAAGCATCCTGAAATTCTTCATGAGAGAAAATTAAAAATTTTGAGACGGTGCATTCTTCACGTGAGCAAAACAATAATTTTGATTAAATTTTCTTCGAAAAAGTTTTTCTAGAAATCCAAGCGAGCAGCAACAAAATGACGGAGACATAGCATAGAGCAGAGAATTTTTTTAAAGTCAAGTGTTGCCAACTCCATTTCTGTGGGGAATTATTTAATTCTACCAAGTAAATGTTTTGTCTTCTAACTTTATAGATTGACTATTAGGAACATAAGCTTTCTAAATTTCTTCATGTACGAATTTCTAGATAAAACCTTGTTTTTTTTTTTTTTATGTTAGTTAGGGGTAGGGGGGATTTCTTAGTTTTCTCAAAGAGAAGATTCTTCTGACGGATCTCTTAGCTCATGGGGGAAAAAAAGTTCTTATCAGAACTATAATGAATTTCGCCTTGAGAGTCATGAGGTCACTCGTCAGCCTATCTCAAGCTCTCCTTCTTCATTCTCAATTCAGTTAATTTAGTGGACGGACTTCAGTTGTTTCCCTTCCTGAGAAAAAAAATGCTGCCTCTTTCGACATAACAAGGAAAGACTTCATTTCCATTACTCTCAGCTGTTCTCCTCAACTCAAGCTATTCATTACTTTTCCCGCTTGGAAGAAGAAGTGGAATATTTAAGTGGAGAATTCTCCAAGATCAAAATTTATGGAAAATCATATTCCATTCCCAGACAACATGCTGCCTTCGGGGACCCCAATCTGAAATACACTTTTAGCGGTTTGTGCTTAGAACCTAACCCTTGGACGCCGTTACTTCAGGAAATCAAGCTTTATGTTGAGAAAGAATGTGGTGAATCCTTCAACTTTGTTTTAATTAATAAATATCGAAATGGAGATGATAGAATCAATTATCATCGTGATGACGAAGCTGAATTAGATCCTTTGTCTTGTATTGCATCAGTATCTCTCGGACAAGAAAGAGACTTTGTTTTCAAGCGAAACGGGTTTAAACCAGTCTCCTTATCTTTGAGATCTGGAACTTTACTACAGATCCTGCCACCAACTAATTCGTATTGGAGTCATGGTCTGCCTCGACAAAAGAATGCTCCAAACATTAGATTGAATTTGACCTTTAGAAAGATGATAACCGAGTGTTCTTTACCCCATGACTCTGCTCTTTCCCTCTCAAGCAGTAAACAAGTGACGAACTCCAACCTCTTATCAGTTTTGCCTGAACAATTCAAAGCTAACTCATTCTGTTCTCTGTCTTCGAACCGTCAGCACCCTTCGCTCCCGACCTCAACGCTTCCAGCAATTTCCTTCGATTCTCTTCCTCCAGCTTTCAACATGAAGCGATCATCTTCCTCTACTAAAGTTTCCGATGCTGTAGCAAAGAAGGTATGTTCTCTGAAGCTTCCAAGTCATGTGTTGAATTGGGAATTTCTTTGAATGATATCCCCCCTCATCATTTCCATTTAGGGGGTAACGCATTCGTGAAAGTGTCTGATTTCCATAATACAATCAGAGTTCATGTAAGAAGTATACAGGAAAGATGGAGAATCTTTCTACCCTTCTAAGAATGGAATAACAATGTCAGCTTCAACGTTCCGAAAATTCATGGGAAAATCACACTGGATTCAAGGCATGAATTGTGACATCTTAATTAATCGTGAACTTATCGTTTCCTGCTGTCCTTCCCTCTTAGATGCTTCTGGCAGTTACACGTTAGAAGTGCTTTCCCCAGAATTCATGGTTTTCGTCGATTGAATCCTGTTCCGATAAAGCTGACTTGTCAACAATTTGGAACTCTTATTGATCAATGTGGAAAAATATGGGACAGCATTACTCAACTACTATTTGGACCTGTCTTTAGAAAGGCTGTTTTGCACCATCCAAGGACTTCTTCCCCTGTTGCTTCCATCTCAGATGAAGAGTTTTTCATCATGCTTGCTGACATGGTAAGGGATCGCCTTCAGGAACATGTCAATAACTTATATTATTGTATGGAGTGCCACCAACCCCCAAATCGCATATTCGCAAACATCACGGCCCACAGCTGTGCATATGCCACCCCCGAATCCAAGTGGCAAAAGTATTTCGATGATGCCGTTGCATTGCTTAACCCCAAGATTCTAGCAGAATCTTTTGTTGCAGTCACTGGAGACTATGTCCCGTCTAAAGCGTTCTTGGAAAGCATAATTGTAAAGAACTTGCTAGAGACTGTGAAGTCAATGTGTTGAGATATTAGCAGGCAAAAAAAAAAAAAAATTCCTTATACCGACCATGGAGCAGCTGTATGAAGGGGACCCAGAAAACAGTCCTTTTTAGGGCTACTTTATTTATTTTTATTCATTTATATTTTTTCTGTATGAATGAGTTTCATTTTTTGTAATGAGTTAAATAATAATGAATTTCAAGTTTTTAAAAGTAAAAGGGTGAATGAATAACTCTTAAAGAAATTTATTGGGGATCTGGTATTGAAGAAGAGATTGCTTATTTTTAAGGGAAAGGCTTAATGTATTTCATTAAGGGCCAGGAATTCAACTGGTCTGAGAGCAATGCTTTACAGTATTGAGTCGAAACCAGGACAAAAGGCTAAATTTAGGGGAGTTTGAATTTTTATTTCAAACTGACTACACTTCATTCTCTTAGTTTGAAAAGAGAATAAGTGCTCTCACTGAAGACCCCTCTAGCTATACGTAAATAAACAGTCTAGGATTCATAAAAATATCTTTCCAATTTTCTACCTAAACTATTTTTACTTCTTTCAGAAACGCACATTAGAAAAAAAAAAAAAAAAAAAAACGAAGTAATTCGTTTTGATTTTAGGAAATAATGAACTGTTCAGAAACACACCCTGTCTGTTTTCAACTGATTCGAAAAAATACTTTTAAAATATTTTACTTGAACGAAAACGTGCTTCTTAAATTTCGCAGTTTCCCATGTTATTCAATGGGAAATTCACTGTATTTTCTATCATAAGAAATCCGAAATCTGTCATCTTAGTAAAATCATCAAAATCGTTTTTGACCCTATGCACTTTTATAAGATTCCAAAGTGTATCTTAGAAAAAACGAAGTGATTCGTTTTTGACACTAGGAAGGAATGTACTTTTCTGAAATGAACTTTGTAAAATTCTTTCAATTTACTCGATCCAAAACAGTCTTTTATGCATGCTAGTTTTCCCATGTTATTCTATGAGATTTTTACAATTATCAGAAAACGAAAATTTCCAAAATCATCCTCTTAGGAAATCAACAAAACCATTTTTCGTCTTACTTAGAATTTTTCAATAAATAATTCTATTCAGTTGTAAAAATATAGAAATAGCTTATTGAAAATAAAAAACAATAAAAAAAAACATAGATGTAAGGTGTTGAGAGGAAAGTCGATATTCTTTATTCTTTAATTTTGGTATCATATTCCCGTATTCCTCTCATAAGAGGAAAAAAATATTAAAGTGCGTCTCTTATTTTTTGAGTTCGTTTGATTCGAGGCAAAAAAAAAAAATATATATATATATATATATGAAAGAAATGTTTTCTCGACGAATGATTCAAACTCATTTCTGTTCGAAGTATAAGAAAATGAAATCTGACATCATAGCAATGAATGCGTAAACACTTTCATTGAAACGATAGTAAATCATCTCGATTATGGCTTCTTTCATGACAGTGAAAATTTTCGTAATGAAAGACTTGAAAGTACTTCGAAAGCCTAAAGAGTTCTACTCTCTTAATAAAATAAAATTGAATAAATGCTTCTGTTTCTCAGTAAAGAACTGAAGGGACATGGAATCTGACAATAGTAAAGTGAGAACGAAGATTTTAAAGCAGTTCATGAAAAAAAAGGCCATGGTTCATTCAGTAAAGAAATGTCATAGAGTAGAGAGAGTGGGAACAATCTATCCGTCTTTAGGTTGAGCTTTCACTTATAGGGCTTCTTTTTTCATATTGAAATATAAAGATGCATTTCCTTTAACTGGAAATGAACTAATATATACATATATTTCCCCAGCTTGGAAGAATATACCTTTACATTAAATATATCTCTTTTTTGGATAGAAAATGTATACAACTCTGAATATCAAATAAATAAAAAATAATGTTTATGGGAAGAACGGAATTAGTCGCTTTGTCTCTAGAATGAATGTTTTTTCGGACGAGACGGGAAAATATTCAGCCCAAAGAATACAAATTTTATCGAAAGAAAAAGGTTTTAGATTGTATGTCTTGACATTGAATGCTTTCCTGTCGAGGCAGTCCACGAAAAGTATGGCTAACTACGAAAGAATAAAAAAAAATGTATATTTGACATACATGCAAGCTTTGAGGAATATTTTTAAGCAAGTTGGAAAATATACTATATAAGGAAACCAAAATCTGACGATTTGTTGCATCTAAAATAATCGTTTGCTGAAATGAAATGGAAAAAAAAAGATAGTGTAAATAAAAGGACTCATAAGTTTGTCCAAGAAAAAAAAAAGAATCCTGACCTATTGAGAAGTTTAATGAAATTTCAAAGATAGAGGAAGAAAAATATCGGAAATTGGGAAGCTATAAGGAAATAAAGACCGAAAATATTGTTTGAGCAGAATTTTAACTGGGAAAGATCTGTAGAGTTCTTGAACATACGAAAAAATTACGAGAAAATATTATTGCAGGGGTGAAAGACTCAGAATTAACATGAAGTCTATGTCCAGTAATTACTGCGAACAAGAACGAAATAATTTCTAAAGAAGCATTTCCTCGTCTCATGGTCTGAAATAAAATTGAATGGAGGAAAAAGAAAAGTTCCCCAGAAAATTCATTACATCTACACGAAAAAACTCCCTCAAAACATACGAAAAATATATAAAAGCACATGAAGAAATAACGTAAAAGTAATTTAAAAATATATATATATAGGGAATACGTAGTACACGAAAACCATTTGACCCCCTGACTATTTTTGGAAACCAAATCATCGTGAGTTAGAACCTCGCTAAGACCTTAGGAGCATTTTTATTCTCTTGGAAAGAAAATTCCCCAGCATCGTTACGTAAAAATTTCCTCCGGGGGAAAAATAATATTGAAGAGGGGGAAATCTTGCTTGCAAACCACAGAATAAATGCAAAAATTCCCAACTGACCCCACTCAGTCGTTGCCATCCTCAAAATCAAAGATCCATCGAAATAATAAAGTTCCAAGAAGCATCATCATATCTAACACCTACGCAGTGCCCTTTCCCCACTCGGTCGTTGCCATCAATCAAAATCAAAGATCAATCGAAAGTTCCAAGAAGCATCGCTAGGGTAGTACATCGAGTTGGCATCCCCCTATATCCAACCCCTTTCCCACTCGAGCGTTGCCATCCCTCAAAATCAAAGATCAATCGAAAGTTCCAAGAAGCACCGCTAGGGGGCAACACATCGAGTTGCCATCCCCCTATATCCAACCCCTTTTCCACTCGGGCGTTGCCATACCTCAAAAACAAAGATCCATCGAAAGTTCCAAGAAGCATCGCTAGGGGGTAGTACATCGAGTTGGCATCCCCTATATCCAACCCTTTCCCACTCGAGCGTTGCCATCCCTCAAAATCAAAGATCAATCGAAAGTTCCAAGAAGCACCGCTAGGGGAGCAGCACATCGAGTTGACATCCCCCTATATCCAACCCCTTTCCCACTCGGGCGTTGCCATCCCTCAAAATCAAAGATCAATAGAAAGTTCCAAGAAGCACCGCTAGGGAGCAGCACATCGAGTTGACATCCCCCTATATCCAACCCCTTTCCCACTCGGGCGTTGCCATCCCTCAAAATCAAAGATCAATCGAAAGTTCCAAGAAGCACCGCTAGGGGGCAGCACATCGAGTTGACATCCCCCTATATCCAACCCCTTTCCCACTCGGGCGTTGCCATCCCTCAAAATCAAAGATCCATCGAAAGTTCCAAGAAGCACCGCTAGGGGGCAACACATCGAGTTGCCATCCCCCTATATCTAACCCCTTTTCCACTCGGGCGTTGCCATCCCTCAAAATCAAACATTTACGAACAAAAATAAGATATCAGAATAACATTTCTTGAGATGAGGACATGAACGTATTATTCGAGAAAAAAAAAGAGAAATAATACTTACCCTACATAATTTTCATTAGGGAAGACACATGAGGAATTCATGAAAATTAATTGAAAAATCAACAAATTACGAGGGAAAAAACGTTTTACATAACAATAACCTAAGGGGATGGGGTCGAGAGAGGGGAAAATAAATAATGAATAAACCTTCATTAAATTAAAAAAAAAGGAATAAACCTTCATTGATTTCCCCCAAAATTCGACAAAGTCCAATAAATACTACTATCTTCGGAGATAAGCACACCCTTCAGTCGAGGGGGAAAAATTGCAGCGGGGAATTGGAGGCTGCTACTGACCACGCCCCCCTCCATCCACCCGGCTGCGGCTGGTTGCGGCTGGCTGCGTCCGCCCGGCCGCAGCCTAATGTTAAGTCTGTGGGCTGCGGTTTTAGCCAGAATCGGTCCTTTTCTACTACTGACACGCGATCGGAGGGCACGGAACACGAGTTTGTATCGCACTCACGATGTCGAGTTTCCCAAAAAAGGAGCATTTGCGGGAAGCATTACTCTTCTGCTTTTATCTTGAGAAATCTGCAGCGGAAAGTCTTCGTTTGCTAGTGCAGGCCTATGGGGAACATGCCCTATCGAAAACAACATGCAGAGAGTGGTTCCGACCCTTCAAAGCCAACAAATATGGCGTGAAGGACAAAGAGCACCCTGGGCAGCCAAAAAGTTTGAAGATGGCGCATTGGAGGCCTTATTGGACGAGGATTCATGTCAGACGCTCCACGAGTTGTCTGAAACACTGTGGGTCAATGAGTCAACGGTTAGCAAACGTTTAAAGGCAATGGGAATGATCCACAAGCTCGGAAACTGGATCCCACATGACAAGGTTATTCTTCTCCACGACAACGCTAGACCTCATGTCGCCAAATCCGTGAAGAAACTCTTGGAGGCACTTGGCTGGGACTTCTTACTACACCCGCCTTATTCCCCGGACATTGCTACCTCGGACTTCCATTTGTTCCGGGTGCTACAGCATGGCCTGTCAGAGCAGCACTTCCTTTCTGTCACAGATATCCAAAAATGGCTCGGTGAATAGTTCGCCTCGAAAGAACCTGCATTTTTCTACCGCGGAATCCATTTGTTACCCGAACGGTGGGAAAGGGAGTTGCTCACGGTGGTCGTTAAACCTCTGACCCCCACCACCCAAAGCTGCCAATGGACACTACTTTGAATAGATTATCCTGTACCGTTCTGTGGCAACACACAGGTGTTTGTGTGGCAAAAAACAGCGGAAATTAATTCAAGCACCTAATACATTGACATTTTGCACATGGCTGAGCCAACCCTGTTTTTTGCCATGTTATCAATTAATTGAATGAGGTTCACAAACACCTGTGCTGCAATGGTAAGTAATCTGTCAGGCTGCACTGCATTCGCTAGATTTTTTTTTTATGTCCCTTTGTATTTTAAAGTTCATTCTATGGTTTTCACTGCCAGGTTTTCATCTCTGAAATGTGTTAATTTTTCCTCACTGAAGGCGTATTGCCAGCTAGAAAAAGCAACGATCATAATGCCATTAAAATAATGCAAAATGTGCTGTGCACATAATATCTTAATGTTTTTTTGTGGTTTTTTTAATAATAAGAATCAGTTTAGTTTCTTCAAATTGTGCAACGTCAAGCACGAGTTCGTAAACTAAATATAACTTCTTTGGCATGAGATAGTATTTTAGACTGGTATCTTTTCCACCTGTTGAAAACACACATGCACATTGTGTTAGTCTTTTATCTATATCCAGTGATGTTGATGTAACTAATATCCTTTTTATAATTGTAGTTGTATTACAGTTCTTTTACATGTACTTGTTTTATAGGTATTGATACATTATTGGTGATAATGTCTGCTGTAATGATGTCATGGAAGATATTGTTCCAGAACTCCTTAAAAGTGATTTCTGTTTCACAAGGGGTTCGAGTATTTAGAAAGTCTGGAGTTTCAAGGATGGTCAGCTTTAAGTTTCATTTCCAGGAACAGAACCGTAAGTGTTTTTCATATATTGTTTATTATTATATTCTAAAGATTTTACTTATGAAGTTTAGTATCATGTATGATTTTTAATTTACGCTGGACAAGTTTTAAGTTTATACCACTTCATTCTTTAATTGAAAAGTGTTCTGTAGAAGTTTCAATAATGTCCCTGTAACATTACTGTGTGTGTAAGCATACTTGTGTGTGTACAGTTGTATTAAAAGGGCTGTAATTGTATGAAAGCAATTATATATTGTACGTCTTTATGTAACCTGATTATATACGCTTATGTATTTAATGGTTACTAATAATTCATCCAAATGAACATTTAATTTTCAGCTTCCGCTGCAGTTAAATATTATTTTAGTAAATCAAAGTGCAGCAAGTCAGGTACCTGAAAATGATTTATTTAGATCCCTTTGTATATTTTTTGGTAAACATATAAGCTAAGAAAGAACCAAGTAAAATGTGTGTGTGTGCATTATTATTCCCAACCTGTTCAGTATGTTTGTGGAAATGATATTTATACTTCTAAAAATCATATTCATAGGATACCTAACTAGCAACGGGTAGGCCCAGATGTGGGCAGTCACACTGCGAGGTATTGAGTCCACTAGGTCCCCAGAGTGGGCAGCAGTTATGTTTACTCAGGCGTCTTGCACCGCTGTCCATAATTCAATCGCCTTGCTGGGAGGAAGATCTAAAGCGCGAACGAACCTTTCCTTATAGCATTCGTAAGATTTTCCACAGGGTTCATGTCCGGTGAACGAGGGGGCTCTTCCAGTGGGGAAACCTTCAGAACGCCTATGTGGGGAGGCGCATTGTCTTGCTGGAAGAGTCCATTGCCCTGTGGGTACATGACTACCATGAACGCGTGCAGATGATCGGCCAGGATGGATACATAATGTAGACTTTTCAGAGATGCATCAAGGCGTACGGGAGGACCCAACGTGTGGCAGTTGAACATAGCCTAGACTATATATAATAGCTTCCACCAGCCTGAACTGTCCCTTGTTGACATGTCGGACCCATTGTTTCGTGCGGTTTCAGCCAGAACCGCAAGCCTGCAGTAACTGGAAACTGGATTACTCCAAGGAGGTTATAAGTGAGAGGAGGTGGCAACAGCCCCTCTCCCTGTCTTCTGGCGTGACGCCACTTTTTATCAGCAGACTACGCCAATGCGCCCAACCTGAGAATCTCCTGTATATCTCTATGGGGAAATTGTGATTTTGAGAGGGTTTTTCGGACCCTTACTCTACCCATACAGGCATGAAAAAAATTGAGGTTGAAATATTCATTCCCATAATAAAAAAATTCCGGAAAAAACAGGAAAATATGTGTTGGTATTTCTTTAAAAAATTGAACAAAATAATGACTTTTTGAGCGGAAGTACATAGTGCGTATGGTTACTTACTGCCCATGTGCAAGAAACCATAAACCATGCATACTGCCCATGTGCAAGTAACCATGTTTAAAATATAACCAAAAGCCTAATGTTAAGAAATAAGAAGTCCGAAATATTCCTTCTTTCCATCCCTGGTTTGCATGCGCTAAGCAAAACTGCTTAAGTCACGGGAAGTGACGTCACGTTCCCAAACTCCCACAGCGCAGACTCCCACCATCTCAGAGAGAGAGAGAGAGAGAGAGCAGAAACAGCTGATCTGTTTTGGCTTCACTCAAAACGGGTCCCTTCACCTCCTTTTCTTCTAACCTCCTTGGATTATTCGGACCAGGCACAGATATCATATAAGAGACTAGATTGGCTGAGGCGCTGCTGACGCGTGTAAAGAATGGCGCCATTATCAGCGGGTCAGACAGCAACGATCCACGGCATTTCCATCACTGAGACACACAGCAGTGTTGCGACTCCTACAAACAGAAAATGTTATTCCTTACTGATATGCTTAAAAACCACTTTCATTTACTGTAGAAATATGAAGCACTGAAGAATAAGTAGAAATAATCATTTTCAGATATAAATAATATTCTTCTGAATAGTTAAAAAAAAAAATATGAGAAGAATTATTACTTAGTTCTGTCTGAGGGCAACGATCTAACAGCAAAACATTCATATTATCGATCGTATTATGTATATGTATATGTTTTTGCCGATCGTATTATGTATATGTTTAATTCAAATGGTCTTCCTCATTCAAATTTTTCCATTCCAGTTATTTCGTAGAAAAACTGGAATGGAAAAATTACCTTGAGATTCACCTTCTCAATTCTATACACAAAAATATTCAGTTCAAATTAATTAACAAAGAACATCGCTCGCGAAAGTATAAGCAAGTCTATAAGTGAACTACGACCGTTTGTTTTTGGGCAAGAAACAGGATCAATACGCCATCTAACGACGTGAACTTTAACAAAAAATTTGGAAATGTCAGAATTAAAGCGGGAAGGTTAATGTGCCAAAGCAGGAATCGCCCAGAGCCCGCCTGCGAGATCACAGTGACCAAGCACAGAAGGAGCATGAACCTAGTCTGTGGGCTAAATTCACGCTATGCGTGAATTTAGCCCACAGTTTAAATTTTGAGGCTAAATTCACGCTATGCGTGAATTTAGCCTCAGCCAATATGAGCCACCCTTCTTTCTCTTACCTCTGTCTCCTTCGCCCAATGATCTTTCACTGATTCCGTACGTAGCAGTTGGATTTTTCCAGCAGTAAATACTCATGATTCAGAAACTTTTCTCATAACACAAATTTTGATTTAACATACATATATAAAAATTATATTGGAAAGCACAGTTTGATTATTTAACCTTATTTTGACAAATAACATAAAAAAATGAAACAGATTTCGGGGGCAGGCCCTTTTGGTCCCCTCTCTAAATACTCCCCTGGCATCTCCAGATATATTATTCTAACCTCGTTGGATGTGACATTCTGAAAAACAAAGTAATAGATAAATTAATGGAATAAAAACGTGCGTTATATCCAGTATATACCTACACCCATTTCCCATGTGGTCTGGGTCTCTTCTTATCTCCTGGAGTGCAGTCTACAATCAATGAATGAATGAAATACATTGAAATACGAGATTACACCATTGTACAATACAAATTTGGAAGGTGTAATTCCGTTTATTGGTGAAAATATGACATGGATGTTAAGTCAGTTAATATCCGAAAACTTAAAAATATCATCGTCCTGGAGCGGGAATCGAACCCACATCTGGAGGATAGCGCCCGAGTATGCTAACCACTACATCTCCCAGAAAACTTGAAAATTGGTCGTTCTGGGTGCTGTTATAGGTGTTAGCATACTCGGGCGCTATCCGGGAGACGCGGGTTCGATTCCCACTCCAGGAAGACGAAGTTTTCCGATATTATCTGACTTAACATCCTTGTGATATTTACACCAATAAACGGATTCATATCTTTCAAATTTGTATTGTGCAGTCTACTATTTCAGCTGTGCAACGGTTGTTAGTTCTTGTAATATGTGCAGAGTGCAGCCCATTGTCACTTGAGGGTTTTCACCGTACACTGTGGTTTTTACTTTGATCATGATGTCAACTCTTGTCTTTTACCTGATCCATGAGTTCCAATCATGGACATAGAATCGTACGGGGACGAGAGAGACATGTCTTCGTCAAACTTTTTAAGTGGACATCACCCCTTCAACTTTTGACCTTAGTTTGTCACCCAGTTTACTATGCTTTCCTAAATTTTTCGATTTCAAAAGCTTATTTCTTGAATTTTAATTCAGAATAACTGAGTACTACAGTTTTCTAATACCAGATATATCGTTGTGTGGTTATTTTCGTCTTCATATCAATGTGTATTATTTAACCCAATGAGAACAGAATTGGCTGGATGATGATGTGTGGGCGGAGCATGGTTTTCCACCCAAGTATAGACATCACCCCCTAGTATAGACATCACCCCTTAGTAGCTAAGCTACTAGGGGGTGATGGTATAGAGCCTTTGCACGGACGTCACAAAACTGTCTGCTAGACTTCCGGGTGGTTATTTTTTTTTTTGATTGGAGGTTTAACGACCACCGTGAGCAACTCAATGGGCTATAAGCAGTCGCCCGTCCCTAATTTAGGGTCACTGGTTCCAGGGAAGGGAGAGAGCCAGTGCCATAAGACAAACACAACATCCATGCCTCACCGGGATTCGAACCTGGACCCCTTTCGGACGAATGATCAGAGGCCATCGCTTAGACTGCGCCACTTGGGCGGCTCCGGGTGGTTAGAAAGTACCCGAGCTGGTCTCTTTCCATGCTTTTCAATGGCTGCTGCTGCTGTAAATAGAGTTGAAAAACAAAGTTGTCATCTTAATATGGTGAAAAAGCAACGTTACGAAGAAAGGCTTAGAAATAATGGCATAGAAGATCCATATGACATACCTGAAAGATATTTTTATGGCATAGAAGATCCATATGACATACCTGAAAGATATTTTTAAGTCTGTGTTGCTACGGACCTTCCTGATATAAACTATCACGATATTTATAGCTATTTAATAGGCAGTTCTTCATGTTATACCGGAAAAGCTCTAAAAGCTTATAAAAGCCTTGATGCATATAAATATTTTACCAATGGGTGGGTTAGAAATGTATTAATTCTGAAGACTGAAAACGGAAAAGTTCTCACACGGTGTAAGGTAAGTTGTTAAATTTCTGACTGGTTCCAGTGTGTATGGGTGGTTCCAGTGTGTGTTGCAATTAAAAAAAAGGAAAATACCGACTTATCATATCCCGAAAAACGGACTATTTTTCCACCAAAAAGAAAACAGATCCGGGAAAACGGACGACACAATAATGCATGACAGCACCATTTAATTGTATGTAGACGTATAACCTTAAATTTCGATTCGGAAAAAAAGGCATCTGTTTCAGTATTTAGAAATCAGTAACAGTACAAAATGTTGAAAGTTCACGAAAGCTTAGCAATTTCTGATTCGATAGCAAAGTTAATCCGTCATGCATTCAGAGCATTTAAAACAGAATAACAAGGATTTACGTAAAAACTTGAAAATAATACATAAGAGTGAGGAAGAAAATATACAGATAAAAATTCGACTATTAGCCTAGTAAAATATGCAGATTTATGATACCTGAAATGAAGTGTTTACTGCAGATCCTGTCGGCCTGGCGTGACCATGCTTTCCGATTTACGGCTATTTTCCATAATATCAGGCGTTTTTGTGCCGTTGAAAAACGATAAAAGTAAATTCCACTACCATACTCGTACTTTGAGAAGCGCTCGTACGCCACACAATTTTTAACCATTTCTAAAATTTTCAAACAATCGAGTGACAGAGGGTCCAGAAATCGTTTCCCCATGTTAATCCTATTGGCAATCTCAGCGGTCCGCTCTCCCTCTAGCGGCAAAAGGAAGAATTACTGTAGTACGGGTAACGTTTTCGGCTCAATGCTTGGCTGTTGGTAGATCGCTCATTACGTTCAGTTGTCGTAGTTTGGTGTATTTTTGCATTCATTCTGGAATTAGAGAGTTGTATAATGGAGAATTCCGTGAAGAAGAACAAATCATATTGTTGTATCCCGCAATGTCGTTCCCAAGGTTTCAGCTATGTTTTTCACAAATTAGTATAAACGTTTGTGCCTTGCGTTTGAAATCCTTCCAGTGAAATGCTACTACCCTAGTAACGTCTTTGAATGAATAATAAACAAGGCAGCATGTTTTTATTGCATAGTAGTAATTAAAAAATCCGCATTTCTACATAATCTTGAAAACAAATAATTGCTGTTATCCATATAAATTCAAACTTCATTATGGAACAAGATTTGCAATGTTCTGTCAACAGTCATCTGTTCAAAAACGCAGAACCCAATGATGATCAACAATTACCAATTCACAAACACTTTTAGGAACAGAATGTTCAAAAATTACAAATGTTATTGTTGACAGAATTGAAAATGGGTCCTGGGAAACGTCAAGTGAAACGAAATGTCAGCTTTTAATAGTAATCTGGATTAGAACACCCTTGTCGGTATTACTATATCACTTGCCTGAAAATGTAAAAATAAAAATTACCTGTTACAGTAAAGCATTACTGCTACACAGTGCTTACACGTTCCACTTCTGCCCGCTTTACAAGAGCACTCAAATGACTTTATAGAAATTTCACTGTTACTTGTATCAAAACACCGTTGATGGAGTAAGGCGACGACGTTATTGCCATGGACTGAATGCAGTGCGAAACTATGAGAATTTCTCTTCCATCTTCCTTCTTAATTCCACAAGAAATTATATGGCCTACATTAACAATCACTTCCCCTTTTTTAATGCATTTTGAATTTTTGGAAGCGTCCACAAATTTCATTATTTCAAGGATTGAAAGCGACAAACCAGCCATTCTAACATTCGACTTTATGGAAACACGTGTGACGTTACCCGTACTAGAGAAGTTTGTTTACGTTTGTGCAGCGCCCCCTATAGTTCGTTGAGGTTCCCAATGGGAACCTTAGCAGCCGAACTTTTTCTTAACCACCCGGAAGTTATCGTGACGTCAAAAATGACGTCGGTGCAAAGGCTCTCTAAGCCTGAAACGACCGCGTCTTCCTTGAGTTGCCAAGAATTCGGATTCAGTGCCTAAATGATTTTCCCGTCGAAAACGTTACGTGAAAAATCAACGCATCTCGTGACTTTACTTTCAGAACACGCTGAACTGCTTATCGAAGCATTCTTTATGTGTCTTGTGTAACCATTTTCATAGTTAAAATTGTAATCGTTCTAGTAGTTTGTTTGTTTTACGATATTAGCCTTGAAAAAGCCATCCGTTTATGAGCGAAAGTTGGCAAATGGTAATTTTCATTTCTTACGCCAATAAAACGGATGATCACGGCAATCTGATCCATTCTAACTTCCCTGCCTCGAATGCGGTTGTTAAAAGTTTCTCTCTAAGTAGAAGGTGTAACAAAGAGATGATTAGCTCTTAAACTCGATGGTGCATACTTTGACATACGGTCACTGATCGTCACAAGATTTAATGGTGCATACTTTGAAGTGCATTTCTAAAGTATCAGACACCGTTTTTTTCGTGACACCGCAGTATTTTAAATTGGTTTCGCGACTCAAAGCGAAATGTGATTTTTCTCAGTTACATTTGAGCCACTATAGAAACGGATATACGTGAACTGCATTACTTTCACACGCTAGATAAATTTTACAGAATTACATTTTTACTGTGTGATGGTGCGAAGTCTGGACTCTGACTATATATTCTAGATGAGCCGGAGTTCCACCCCGGGTGCTGGCCCTCCGGTAATTAAGCCGTCGGACCCCGGAGACTGGCCCCCCAGTAATAAATAAGGGCGTCTCTCTCCCGCTTTCTACTTCGCTTCCGTGTCACTTTTCTATCGGGCGCTCTAGCACAAATCTCCTAGTTTCCTATTTTTAAGGGTTGTTTAAGACCTGGGGTGAGACACTGCCTTCCTAAAAACCTCTACATATGATCATTTTTCCAGTACCGGATGAGTGCCCGAATTCTAGTACCGGATGAAGAACAAGTAAGACCACACATCTCTTCTCTGTGAGTTAGACTTTGGGTCGCACCTGTGGCGTACTTTTCTAACCGTTGGCATTTAACCATTTGTTCGAGATGAGTTCGAGTTCGAATTCCGGTGAGGAATTGATGTTGTGTTTGTCATACGGCACTAGCTCTCTGCCTTCACTTGAGACAGTAAACCTAAATTAGGTACCACAGTTGGGGACGAACCACTGCTTATAGCTCATTGAGTTGTTTACAGTGGTAATTAAACCTTCAATGAAAAAAAACCCCAACAACTATTAAATAATTTCTAATGGTTAAACAATGGCGTCCAGTAAAAATGCCCGTTGAGCGCAACCTCCTTTGTTGGGTATGACCTCTTTTTATCCACGGAGGAGGAAACAAAGCAATAAATACAAAAATAAGGAAAGAGACACATAGAGTGGGGTTTCTCGTAACCGTGACCGATAACTTTACATTGTAATGATTGTATTTAGGTCTGTGATTACAAGTTCGTGCTGGTTTCGGGAAATAAGTTTGTCAGTAATAAACTAATAATATGCGAGCTTATTTTTCATAAAATTCAGTGTTATACTGGCAAAATTCAAGGTTTTTATTTTGAGAAAGTTGCTACTTATTTTATAATAAAAATTGGGGGACATGTGTCTATATTAGTGTAAGTACTCTGTGCCTAAGCGTGGACCACAAACTTTGAACTTGTTTATGTAAACATGCACTGTGTACACAGCTCTATTGTGGCTGCGTATTTTTGTTTGGATAGCAAATGGTAATTTAGCCGTGGAGTGTTGAGTCTGACAACGGTTACACATCTGTAGTGTATACGAGGTATTGATAGGATATTTTACTTGGATGCGTATAGTTTCCTGACGATATTTTTATTAACAGATTTTTTTTCTAAGATCAAATTTTGCAGTTTGAGAAAGTTTCCATGTTTTGAGTATAGCGGATTTTGCAGACTTATGATACCTGTAGCAGGGATTTAGACTGTTAATTTCTAATTTCCAGCATTTTCTGTGTCGCCCGGTAAAAATCACGATTTCTATTTTAGGAATTCGTGTTTTATTAATAAAGTGGAATTTTAAAAATGCCGGGGCCAGTACCAGAGGAGGGTCATCGCGCTTGGAATTTTAAAATTGCTGAATAACTTAATATTTACTGAATAAACTGTCTATAGAACTTGGAGGATTTAAATACACATACATTTTATTTATTTTGCATGATTTTCCTTGTAATGTTGCTTGCCAGTGTAAAAGAATTTAATTTGTTTCCTCCCTCCCTCTTGTAATTTATAAAATTATTATTTATGTGTGTGTTGGCAAGCACATATCTGCCTTTTGATAGAAAGCATGGAAAAATGCTAGATAATGCAAAACTGGAAGATTTATTATTATTATTTTAATAATGCTTAGGATTTAAATGGGTCATATCATGCAAATCAACAGAGCTTTCAACCCAGTGTTCTCTAGTTTTGATGAAATTCAATTGAAAACCAGATCCTTGTATAAAAGAAATTCTGCCAAAGATTTGGACAGATTGTATATATAATTAACTGCAATTCTGTGGCACTCAAAGTTACCAAAAATTCATATATCATCAGATTCTTCCGCGGAATTCTGCTTTATTTGGTCATCATTTGTGTCATACTGAAGATCGTTACAAAACTGAAGAGAGGGGGGTGTTAGTTGGGGATGTCGTTTTTTCAGTGGTTTTTGGTCTTTCAAAACTTACAAATACGGAAGCTAAACAGAGTGAAGATTTCCCCCATAATCGTAATTTCTTTTATTTGTGATGTTTCCCCGTCCAATACTGTTGTTAAATATAATTTTATTCCATAAATATTTTATTTCAGCTTGAAAAGTTGGAGGAACATTTTTCGAAGACGGAAGTTAGAGGGCCGAAAATTTCCCTGTAATTTCAAGGCACAAGATTCTTCCGAGAATTCAAGGACTTCTGCTATATCCATTATATGTGGTTCTCAAGATAGATGCATAATTGAACAGAAATTTTTGAGGAATGGGTGGGGGTCGTTTTCCATCTGAAGGCAGAATTTCAGCTTTCAAAACTTTAGCAAATGGAAGTTAGATAGAGTGAAGATTTCTCCCGTAATTGTAATTTTTTCTCGTGCAATGTTCCTTCTATCCAGTATTGTTGTTAAATACCACTTTAGTCAATAAATATTTGTATTTCAGCTTGAAAATGGAGTAAAAATTTCTGAAAATTATAGTCGGAAGGGGCGAATACTTCGCCAGTAATTGTGTCCTCTCCCCGCGATGTTTCTTTGTCCCGTGTTCTTTTTGTTAAATGTCAGTAATGTTACATTTGCAGACCTGCCAACTGTTACAATATTATCATATTTAGTACAATAAATCATGCTGCAGTACGACAACATGATTTTGACACCAAAAATACAATTTTTTTAAAAAAAGTCACGTTTTCCCTTTTTCAGACAGAAGTAGGGAAAAATTTACGTGTAATCTGTTTTTCTCCCTTCGAAATATTTTTTTTCTCGGAGAGGTTTCCAGTTTCTCTTGACAAATTCCTCTGCCTCTAGTTTCACAACAGAAATAAACTTTATTATTCAAAAAAGTTGGTGGTCAAATTTTCGAACTAAAGCCTAGTTCGTCATCAGGACTATGTCACTGGAGTAGTTGCTGCCACTCAGTTGGAAGAGTCCAACCGCAATCATTGTTAATTATGGTACTTCTTCTTGCTATTTTGATCCCTTCTTCTAGTTTTCTCTTTACTAAGTTTGACTGGTGGTCAATTATTCTTAATGAGTCCCAATTTATGGAGTGTCCACTTGCTTGTATATGTCTGTCTAGCCCTGTTTTGTTACTAATGTTCCTAATAGCTGCTTGGTGTTCTTTCATTCGGATTTTAATACTTCTCCCTGTTATGTTGATTTTAATACTTCTCCAGAATAATCGCCCACCAGTCAAACTTAGTAAAGAGAAAACTAGAAGAAGGGATTGAAATAGCAAGAAGAAGAAGTACCACAATTAACGATAATTGTGGTTGGACTCTTCCAACTGAGTGGCAACAACTACTCCAGTGACGTAGTCCTGATGACGAACTAGGCTTTAGTTCGAAAATTTGACCACAAACTTTTTTGAATAATAACCTCTATAAGACCCGTAAAAAGGTAATTTCACAGTACAATATGAATAGAGGTGCCATAAATTCATTTACAAACAGAAATAAAGTAAGTCAAGTGCAATCAGCAACCAGTGAATGAATCCCGACTCGCTTCGTATAGCATTTGAGACTAATTCGTATTTTCGACTCTTCGTCATACTTAAAGCTACTGATTAGTCGGTGCTGGAATGTGGACGAGTGTCTGTTTATTCGAAGCAACCTCCATCCCCTTACACCTTCAAATATCAAGAATTTATATACCTACACCTTACACCATCGCAGTGGCGTAACTAGCACAACCTGCGCCTCCCCACAAGATTTATTTCAGCACCTCCTAAGCACAGTAATTTTCCCAGGATTTCAAACACGAGGGAGGATTCATTTTTCACGGTGTGATTGTGTGTGTGTGTGTGTGGGGTTAGGAAGTCAGGGAGAGTGTCTTCTGCGAAAGTAATGGTGGTACCTAGAGCTCTGTAGTTTTAACTTTTTAAGTAATAGATCTGACAATACGTGTAATTGCTTTGTCCAAAACTAAAATAAATCACTTGAAGAAATCACCCTCTTTCTTGCACATGGCAGATCTATGGCAGCTGTGAGTAAATGTTGACGCCTGTCGTGTACGTAATCCTAGGTAACTCACTGTTTTCCCACATCCTCCACTGGGAATCCCACTGTGGCATCCCGCTTTTCCTCAGCAGCTCAGAGAGAGAGAGAGAGAGAGAGAGAGAGAGAGAGAGGGCGATTGGAGAGTGATCGTATTATTTACAAGCCATTGCAGAGCAATCATATTACAACCCGAAGTCAAAGAGCCGAACACTTTCAATGTGTAGGGCATTAAGTATTTTAAAAGTGAAACTAGGCATACATTTATTTAGGCAAAGCTAGATACATCTTAAAGCAAAATATGAATCTTTATGTTAATTATTGTGCATGTTCAAATTTTTTCGTAAAACTATAACTAGCAGCTGCAGCACGCCCCTTCGTTACCTGCGCTCTCTGCAGCTGCGGGGGTTGTAGTTACGTCACTGCACCATCGATAATTTATATAGCTGAAGTAGGCTTCAAAAATTATCAGCACACGTCATGTGACGATTTTTCTATTTGAGTGTTACGTTTTTTGGTTCTGAGAGGTTGGCAGGTCTGCATTTGATGTGCTCTGTTTTAATATTTACGTAAATAAACATCAGTTAACAATTCTGTCTTGCTCATGCTGCTTTTATATTCATACTTTCTTGCGGCGCTTTCTGATTTTTCACCCGGTGAAAAAGTTCAGCTTTTTGCTTTCATCGTCAGTCTCGTGTATGGAAAATTTCAGTATCCCATCAAAATTTTCAGCGATAGCTCATCATGTATCAAAAATAGAGCCCAAGTTGCTCTTGTTTTAAAGTATTTGTGTGGAGATTTTTCTGTAAAACATGACATAAAAATGCAAAGTCATTAAAATTGACTTTTGTTCTGGAATTTCTGAAAAAAAAAAAGCACTATATAAAACTTTCTTTAAATTAAAATTGAACAGCTCAGGCATTCTTTACATCTCATCACAATTTTATCCTGGGATTTGATTAAATAGGAATCAAATTTATTAGTGCCGCCCCTTTGGTACAGTGGTCTAAGCTCTGGCTTCTGACTTCGTCTGAGAGTTTCTGGGTTTGTATCCCGGTGAGGCACAGATGTTGTGTTTGTCTTATGGCACTGGCTTACTCCCTCCCTTCTCTGGAATCAGTGATCCTAAATTAGGGACAGGTGTCTGCTTATAGCTAAATAAGTTGCTCACAACGGTTAAACCTCAAAAAGAAAAAAAAAAAAGAATTCACAATTCTGCAGTTAAGTAAGATTTTTTTCTGCTTATTTGAAAAAGTGCACACACTCTTAAAAGTAAAATTATCTGTTAAAAGTTCTGAGAAGTAGACTGATTTAGAGAGCAGTGGTGGCTGGTGCTGTGGGGCTGCAGACCCACACCTCCTATCTAAAGCAGCATTTTTCTTCATGCAGTACCAAAATTCTCTGAATTCTGCTGAGTTTTTCCTGCTTAAAGTGAAATCTATTGACTCTGTAGTCTTCTGTCTATTCAGAGCTGAACTGGTCATAGTCCTGAAGTCTATTTGAAGCAATTTGTGAGAATTTTCCATGCAATGAAGCTTTTCTTGGAGCTTATTTTAGTGGTCTTGATAGAGTTGCAGCCAATGATGAAGCTGGAATGCATTGCTGCTTTTCTTTATACAATTGCTATGGTGCTGAATATAAAATAAAATGATGAAATCAATTAAAAAACAAAAGAAATGCCTAAGTATTATTTGGTAGTTTCTTTTTTTCTTCCGATTTTTGGTTTGGTTATGCTTTTGTTGAACGTAATATTTCTAACAACAATGTGACTCCCATCAAACTGGAGAAAACTATCCACGCTCGCTAATGAAATAACAAAATCTCAGTTGCCTTGATTTCAGTGAAAAATTTTGGTTATTTTCTCTTCTAGTCAAAATACGATCATGTATGAAGTTTGCAGGAATATATTGTGAACAAAATATAATTAATTTGTGCATCAAAATATTAAATGTTTTCAATATAAAATGCAGCGTTTGAATTACCCACTGGTCCTCTGGCCATTGGCCAGTAGAACTTTTGTCAGACCACTGAACTATTGATTTTACTGGCTCGGATGGCCAGTAAGCTTTTTTGTTTTTTTCTAATTTGTCACAAGTTAAAAAATGAATTTCTATTTCTTTTTCCTTGCTGTATGGTTTTCTTTTTAGGCTGTAAACTAATGATAAGCTTAAAAACAAATATTGGAGATAAATAATTCCATTGAAATGATATATTATTTGAATAAAGCTCATGTTGAGAAATGGCTTCCTAGTTTAATTGAATTAATAATCTAAAGCAACTTTTATGGGAATTTCTCCTATTATAATACACTGCCGGGCAATTGCTAAGGACGGATGACAATAGCAACGATAGCAACCATAAAATGGAAGGCAGGAAAATGTGGAAATTAGGATAAGTGCCGGATACAGTAAGACGTGTTGTGCATATGCAAATTTTGGATTGCCGAACTTGTTCGTGACGTCATAGCGCTGATAAGAGATATAAAGGATTTGACGCGTATTGACCATTGTTGTTCAAACGCAAAGTTCAAAGGGAAATAATCAATTGACGAACTTGCAATTTTCAGTATGTCTTCCCGACATCACCTAGATGATTTTACGCGTGGTCGTATTATTGGCAAGATTGAAGAAGGGCGAAAAATAACAGATGTTGCCAGGGAGTTTGACGTCAGCCACAATGTTGTTTCAAGGCTTTGGAAATCATTTCAAACAAATGGAGAGTGTAGCAAACGTCACGGGGGAGGTCGTGTTCGCAGTACGACACCTGCAGAAGATCGGTACATAGTGCTATCAACAAAAAGACACCGGCGCAGCACAGCTAGTGAGGTAGCAAATCAGTTTATGGCTGCTACTGGCAAGCGGATCTCCCAAATAACTGTCGCCAGATGTTTGCATGAAGGAGGACTATACGCCTGCCGTCATGTTGTGTGCATCCCATTGTCCAGACGTCACCGTACCGCCCGTTTGCAATGGTGCCATCAACATCGCAATTGGACTGATAACGACTGGTCTGCTGTCCTCTTCTCAGATGAGAGTAGATACAGTCTATCGTCTGATTGTCGACGACAACTGATCTGGCGTGATAGTGGTACTGCATATTGTCCAGCAAACATACAGGAAAGGGACCGATATCCGACATGTAGTGTCATGGTATGGGCTGGCATCATGATCAATGGCCGTACGTCCCTCTATGTGCTTCCAACTGGGACTATGACTGGCCAACGATACATTAATGATGTTCTGCTACCTCATGTTCGCATGTTCCGTGGTGCTGTCGGTGATAGATTCATTTTCATGGACGACAACGCAACATGTCATCGAACAGTCGCTGTCCAGGAGTGTCTTGAGAGCGAGGATGTTCAATGCCTCGTATGGCCAGCACGTTCTCCAGATCTGAATCCTATTGAAAATGTGTGGGATGCTTTGGGGAGGAGTCTTGCTGGTACCCAATGCCCTTCAATGAACAAGGACACCCTCATCCGTGCACTGACAGAGGAATGGGATAAATTACCCCAACAGCTGCTTGATAATGTTGTGCAAAGCATGACACGACGCGTGGAATCTTGCATCGCCCTCCATGGTGGCCATATCTCGTATTGACATCTTACGCCGGAACGCATGCGAACGGTAATTGCATTTTTTTCATGTTTACGTATTCTGCACAAAATGGCCTGTTTGTCCCTTGAACACGTTCCAAAGCCTTCTGGATTTCCGAGCACAATAAATTGTCTTTCTTGTAATGTCCTGGCATTCTGACATTATTTTATTTCACTTGGCATCCAACCACACTTACTTTTTTATGCGCTTTATAGCCGTTTATGATCCGTCCTTAGCAATTGTCCAGCAGTGTAGATAGCTCAGAAATTGTTCCAGAAAGAATTCTAGACTCATTCAATGAATTAGATGATTCCCTTAAGTTCACTATTGAACTTCAAAAAGAAAGAAGAATAAACTTCTTAGATATTACTATCTATTATGAAGATGAAAAATTCTCACTAGTTGGTATAAAAAACCAATGAATACTAAAAGACTGCTGGATTTCAATTCCTATCATCCAGTTTCTATTAAGAAAAATGTAGCAAGTCAGTTTTTAGAAAAAATTAATAAAATAGTTTCTACTGCAGATAAAAAAGAAGCCCATAAAGAAGAGCTTAAAGTCATACTTGCACAGAATAACTATCCTAAAGAAGAAATTGAGAAGCTTCTGAATTTTAATGGTACGAAGAACCCACAAAAGCAACAAGTAAAATTCACTAGAAAAATTTCTTATCACAAAGGTTTATTTGAGTCTTTAAAGAGAATTAGTAAGAAATACAATATTAGGCTAGCTCCAAGTTTAGAGAACAAAGTTAAAAAATTTTTTCCCTAAAATAGTTCAAAGAAGAAGAAGATATTTAAAAAATGCAAGGAGTAGTTTATGAAGTAAATTGTAGTTGTGGACTATCTTATATAGGTGAAACAGGTCGCAGACTAGAAACTCTACTAGCTGAGCATAAAGCAGCTATAAAAAATTGCTCCAACAAGACTGGATTAGATAGACATGTTAGAGAAACTGGGCACAGCATGGATGGGAATTCCCTTAAAGTAATCAGTTTCCAAAGCAATTTCCAAAAAAGAAAACTGAAAGAAGGAATAGAGTTTGAGAAAAATCAAAATTCCATCATCAATGACTGCAAAGGATTTTCCCTGCCTAACATCTGGCAGGATTTGTTGAAAAATAACCTAAACCGTCAAGGTTAACCGTAACAGTCAAGGTAAACCGTAACCGTGATAGTGACAAGTAAAAAGTGACAACAAGACAGCCTGAAGAAGAAGAGTTTTCTCCGAAAATTTGCTATTAATAAAAAAATTTCCTAGTAAAATTCCCATAAAAGTTGCTTTAGATTATTAATGATATATTATTTTCCACATATACTGTAAACGTCTTTAATTTTTTTTTTTTTTTACGGACCAGTAGGCATTTTGGTGGACCAGTGGTTTGCAAATTCTAGTGGTCCGCTGGGCCAGTAGAAAATTTATTTCTAATTCTAACACTGAAATATACATTTCTAGGTTATGAAAGAGTTAACCAAAAGTAATAAAGAACACAACTCAAAAATACATAGATATTCCCAAAAATTGTTCTTATTTTACATGCAAATTGTATTTAAATTCATTAATGGGAACTCACCTAAAAGGTTGTTGTTCCTTTTACAACATTTACCGCACATATATTTCCGTCTGACTTGTCATAATGCGTGATGGACTTTTCGTGGTCATCGTATCTCTTCCCTGTGTCTTCGCATATACTCTTGCCAGTTGTTTTTGAGCCAACACATCAATATTCCATTCACATTTTCCTCACATATGCACAACTTTCATTATCTTCAACATACATTTAAAAAATCTAAAACACTATACATAACTTCCATTGTATTCATCAGAGACTTTAACCCTAATTCTCTATGTCGTTAGTTACCACCCACGTCCTAATATTCACAACATTTATACATACATTCACATTAGCCACCCCGGTGGCACAGTGGTCTAAGCGATGGCCTCTGATCATTCGACCGAACGGGGTCCGGGTTCGGATCCCGGTGAGGCATGGATGTTGTGTTTGTCTTGCGGCACTGGCTCTCTCCCTTCCCTGGAACCAGTGACCCTAAATTAGGGACAGGCGACTGCTTATAGCCCATTGAGTTGCTCACGGTGGTCGTTAAACCTCCAATAAAAAAAATAAAAAAATATTCACATTAAAAACACTATATATATCTTATTCTTTCAACTCATTTCATTTACACAATGGCTCAACTTTCCTCCTCCATCCCTACCTAGTTTTTTGATGGGTAACACGGTACACTTAACTGCCGATATTGTAAGCTTCACCCCCATGACTTTGTCTGTCTCTAGCACTTTCTGCCAGACCCTGGCTGTTTTCAGGAGGCCTGTCGAAAAATAACTTTCTCTCTGCAGCCGCAGAGCAAGTAAAGCAATCGTCTCCGATCCTCTGTTCTGTCGCTGTATCTCACAATGTTTGCCTATGGCGCCATCTGTTCTTTAATTTGGTCATAATCTAGTACTTTTTCTTTTCTGTTCTATTTTTATCAGGGCCTTTCAGTTATCATTTAGTATATTTGGGTCGTTATAGTTACATAATCTATACCTATTTTTGAATATATATGTAGTTTAATTATAATGACCCAAATATACTAAATGATAATTGGAAGGCCCTGATAAAAATAGAGCAGAAAAGGGAGGAAAAAAATTCCAATACTAGATTTTGACCAAATTAAAGAACAGATGACACCATAGGTAAACATTGTGAGATAGAGTGACAGAGCAGAGGACCGGAGATGATTGCAATACTTGCTCTGTGGCTGCAGAGAGGAACGGTTGTTTTTCGATAGGCCTCCTGAAGACAGCCAGGGTCTGGCAGAAAAGTGCTAGAGGCGGATAAAGTCATGGGGGTGAAGCTTACAGTATCGGCGGTTAAGCGTATCGTGTTTTCCATCGAAAAAGTAGGTAGGGATGGAGGAGGAAGGTTGAGCCATTGTGTAAATGAATTGAGTTGAAAGAATAAGGCTTCTGTAAATAGTGTATCATCATCATCATCATCAACCATTATCAATCTACTGCTGGACGAAGGTCTCCCCAAGTTTCTGCCACAACGGTCTGTCTTGTGCCAGTCTCCTACATGTCACTCCCGCATACTTTCTAATTTCATCCACCCATTTTCCATGTGGTCTTCTTCTGGGTCTTTTCCTGTCCCTTGGAATCCAATCTAAAATTTCGGCTGTCCATCGATGGTCTGTCCTTCTGGCAGTATGTCCAGCCCATTGCCATTTCAGGAATTTAACTCTGATCAGGATGTCTTCCACTCTTGTCATTTTACGGATCCACGAGTTCTTCTTCTTATCTCTCCTGGTTACACTAAGCATGCACCTCTCCATGCTGCTTTGAGTTGTCTGCAACCTTTGTATGTCTCTTTTAGTTAAGGTCCACGTCTCTGCACCATACGTAAGCACTGGAAGGATGCATTGATCAAACACATGATGGCATATTGCTCTTGAAAATTATGCTGTTTCTTCCAAAAGCTCTCCAGGCAAGTTTTGTACGCCGATTAATTTCTTCATCAATGTGACCCTCACTTGATATCTGCTGTCCAAGATAAACGTACGTGTCTGTTATCTCCAGCTTTTCTCCATCAATTGATAAATCTTCATTTCGTGTAAAAGTATTGATCACTTTTGTCTTCTGAAAGTTCATTTTTAATCCCACTTCTTTACTCTTGTCAGCAAGTTCCTGGATCATACTCTGCAGCTCTGATGGTGTATATAGTGTTTTTAATATGAATGTATGTATAAATGTTGTGAATATTAGGACGTGGGCGGTAACTAACGACCAAGAGAATTAGGGATAAAGTCTTTGATGAATAGAATGGAAGTTGTGTATAATGTTTTAGATTTTTTAAACGTATGTTGAAGATAATGAAAGCTGTGTGTATGTGAGGAAAATGTGAATGTAATAGTGATGTGTTGGCTCAAAAACAACTGGCAAGAGTATATGTGAAGGCACAGAGAAGAGATACGACGACCACAAAAAGTCTATGATGCATTATGACAAGTCAGCCGGAAATATACGTGCGGTAAATGTTGCAAAAGGAACAACAACCTTTTAGGTGAGTTTCCATTAATGAAGTTAACCAAAAGGTTCTGTAGCCAAAATCTTAAGCTGTATAAAATAACTGTACTAGTGATGGTGTAAATCATGCTTTCTTTGTGAGTTCATTCCTCATTCACAAATGATGCAATTTCCAGGTTGTCACTGAGCAAATCATTGCAGGGATCCTGTGTTGCACTGTCAAGGCCACAGGTCTTTTTGGCAAATTGCCCAAAGGAGCACGAACTCTTCAACCATTCACGATGGATTTGCCATGAGCCAGCTTGTGAATGCCATTCAAATGAATGGCATTCACATATCATTCCCATTCTTAAGTTTCACTATTATTTCCTAGCTGAATGCTCACTCACACAGAGGTTGGCACTTATTAATTCTCAACATAACTTTTCTTATGGAGAATTTGTTTCTGAACATATGTAAGAAGAAGGAAGTTAAATCTGCTGAGACTTCGGTGGATGTCGCAGTAATAGCAGTTAGATGATCTTTCACAGTAGTGAGAGCGAACCATTAATGGTGAAGAGTCCTTCATCGTTCACAAATGGCCCATCACTACACCATACAGCAGAGGCATTTGCTTTGTTTATTGACTTTTATTTCTGTTGGTTAGCCACATTAACATAAAAAACTGGTAATTGTTTTCAGTCCTTGATTTAGTGTTTGTTTTTAAATGAAAGGTAAAACTAAAAAACATAGCGTTTGAATTACCCTGTGGTCTGCTGGCCATTGGCCAGTAAAAATTCCATCGGGCCAGCGAACTATTTATATTACAGACCCGTGTGGCCATTCGAAAATATTCCAGAATAAACACTACAGTTTTTATTCTGGTGCATATTGTTCCTGCTGCAGAGCAAAGGCTAAACCGCGAAGATATAAAAACGTGATAGGAAAGCCACAAGCACAAATAAGGGGTTTTGTATCTTCTCCCCCGAAACCAGATGTGAGCTAGCTTTTTTTTCTGCCCAGGGTGAGACACTTGCAGGAGATGTCAAACAGATGTGTGGAGGTTATTTTTGTAAAACAGCACTTTGCATTCAACATTAGCATTCCCTATGGGACTAAAACATGCAAAGAACTATTCGAAGAGAAGTGTATTGTTGCAGTGGCAGACTTGGAAGTGTCAGTTTAAAAAACAATAACCCAGGTCACTTTTACGTTTGTGAGTGGCAATAAAAATATTTCATAATATTTGTACAATAAACTTTAATTTGAAATTAACTACACATTATGCTTCAGTGTGCCGTCCTTGATACTAAGACGATGTGCCTACCAAATGCATTAGTATTTGTGCCATTTCTGGACCAGTAAAAATGAGTGGACCACCACATTTTGGTATACAATGGCCCTGCTGACCACAGACTTTTTTTTTCAAGTTTCTACGACTGCTTACCATGCTTTGCTTTCTTTTATTAATTAGTATTATTTGTTTGTAGGCATACAAGTACACATTCTGTTGCTCTTAATTTGGGATATGCAACTCCAATGAAATGACACATTATTTTGTGCACATACTGTGAATGTGCAAGGTTTTTCTTTAATGGAACAGTGGACATTTCGACAGAGCAGTAGTGATTTGCAAATCCGACTGGTCCACTGGTCCTGTAGAAGATTTCTTTCTTATTCTAACACTGCATAGAATCTGTATCTCATTCAGAGCTTGAATTAACTGTTTGTTCAAGATCTGGAGTGTTAGGTTTCTGGGATATTTAGATTTTGCAGTACTCTGCTTGTAGATTGAAAAAAATATATATATATTTACAGCAATTAAGACACTTACTATCATGGCTTTACTCAGAGTAATATATTTAATTTTATTTTAACTTTAAGAACTTGCAATTATTTTTCATATCCTCCGAGTTCTTTTGTTTTTACAGATGTGTCTAGCCTCTAGATTTTATCAAGGCCTGTTCTCAATTTAAAAGAACTGTATCAAAAGTTTCATTTACACAGAAAGAATTTAAATTTTTATTGCCAGGTTTCTCTTGCAGTTGCCACTTATTAAATTAAAATCTTTTCTGTATGTATTTTGTAAGCCTACTATTTTTTGAATTAAGTTGTTGAAAATGCTATTTATAATTTTTGAAGGTTCACTGATGGAACTGTTTTTCTAGATACAAAAACTTTCTTTAATTAGTCTCTTGTTTTTATGAGGTTCATTGTCGAATATTTCAATATTTTACGATAAGGACAATTTCACACTCATTGCTGCACATTCAGTTGTAATGTACTTATTTTGTTCTCATTGGAATCTGTAATGTTTTAATAATTATTTATTGTTTATTAATTTTTCTTTAAATTATCTTATTCTATTTTTGTCATGGTTCGTGCTTCGCGGGTTTGCAGCAGGTTTTCTGTTTCAATGGTTGTGTACGCAGATACATTTTATTTTATGCAACTCTGGATATGACCTTTTCGCCTTGTTTCACTACAATTTCATGACAGTCTATTCAGAGGTGTAGTGCTAATTAAAAAAAGTACAGGAACGTGCGGTGCTTTATGTCTTCAGTATCTTTCCCTTCTTACCCCACCCCCTCCATTCTGCCTATCCCATTTTTACTTGCTTATATTTGTAGTACAAGAAAGTACAGTGATCAGTCTAAATAAGACTTCTGGATTTGCTCATTTTGGCATTCAAGGAACAAGATTTCATCATTTGGGATGCCAAGTGAGAAAGGATTTAGAGACTAACTAACTTTACCTTCAAACAAACATACATTAATTCCACTAACTGTGCAGTTTTTCTGTTGTATTTTTTTTATTGGAAACAAATTATAGAACATTTACATTTTAAAAAGAACACAAATTATGCTGTAGGGTTTACCGGAATGCATGCCACGCTAGAAGAAAAAAAGTATCGTAACACTGTCCAATGCCCGTGATGTGGGGAGAAACAACTCTTTGCATATCTCATCATAATCTGATCTTTTTACTCTAATCATCTTCTAATAATTGATATGTGGTTTGTTTTGTATATTTAGCACCCAGTGAAATATTTATTTCTGTTCCAAAACATTTTAGGGCAGAAGTCTTGCAGATCTGCTAGAAAGTTCTTTATGATTTTATATTTCCTTGCATCATCATCTGGAATCTGAGCATCTAGTTTTGAACTTAAGATGGAATTTCCTAATAAGTATTCACACAGAAATAGTACCAGAATTACTCTATAGCTCTGGGCTATTTGTATTTATCCACAGAGAAGCCTTTTGGACAATTCAGATCAGTTCAGGATTGATAGGTCATCTAGGAAAATTTCTGTGTATAAATAGGACCAGCCCAGAGCTAAGGAATAATTCTGGTGTAATTTTGTGTGAATACTTATTGTCTACTCTGGGTAAGCCAAGCTTTTAGTTATGTAATAAGTGCTGAGAATAAGGAATTGTAATTTTCTGCTGTGCAATCGCAATTTTTTTAAATTTGCTGTTTCATATATTGTGTTAACTGTATGTGCAGTTATTCTTTAATAATTTGTTTTAATCAGAAGCAATTTTGTTGTTCTTTGTTTCTTTTAGAGGAAAGTTGACTAGTGGTAGTGCCTGTATGAAATGGATATGGTTTACATGAAACAGTGAAATGAGGTCTCTATCCTTCACCATACTTCTGCTTGAAATAGCATGGACTATCTCAGGTAAACTATAGCTTTGTTATTCATACATTGCTACATCCTTGCAAGGTAAAATTACTTTCCCTGAAGTTCCGAAAATTGCCTTCCTTTTTTGTCTTATTTTGTGTGTGTTTAAATCAGCCTTTACACAGGCTCAAAAATTAGCTGGTGGAACAAATATCAAAGTAAGCTACACGAAACAAGGTGAAACTTTTTTGCAGTTCTGCAGTATAATTATAGACATGCTATCTTAAACTTGGTAATAACCGATGACTCACATAACATATTTGGTTTTAACATGACAATTTGGTTGTGAGCAAAAAAATGTATACCTTGGCAGTTTTAAATAATTAAAAAAGTTTCTTAGATGATGTATGTATTTTTAGTTATTTGCTCCTTCAAAACATTTTTGATTTCCTTTTAATTGTAGTAATAATTGATGACATGACTATTCCTAGACAGAACTACAAATATCACAAAATTATGTTGTTGTTTTTTTATGAAGGAATAAAAGGGTGTTTATTTATGTGTCCAATTTTCAGGTAGTACTCCTGCCCTTCCTCAGGTATACTGCTATAGTAAATGTTGCTGTTCATGAGGTAAATTCCAACCTTTCAAATCATTTAATGTTGTACCTCTTCTCCCTATTTCCAGTCTTTCTGCCAATTTTATTTTACAAAGAGTGGTATTGATGTGTCAGAACCTCTACAGTGTCCCAAAGCACTTTATGACCTGTATTTTGTACATGTCTATCTAAACCTGTTTTGTTCATTATTTTAATTGCAGCTTTATGTTGTGCCAATCTAGTTTTAAGCTGTCTGCCTGTCTCTCCCACATAGCTGAGACCACACTCACATTTTATGTTGTAGACCACACCTTCCTTTAAAAGGATGTTTTCTTCTTTTTGCTTTAATTTTGGGAGGTGATGGGTTCCATTTCAACTCAGGCAGGGTTGTACCATCATCGTCTCAGATTTCTCTAAAAAAATTAAGGGGTTTTCCTTGACTAAAAATGCCATATTATTTTCTTTCGGCAAGAAAAAAATTTCCCATATTTTTCTTTCGGCAAGAAAAAATTTCCCTTCGAGATAGAGGGTTTCAAATCTTGCACCGTCAAACAAGCTCTCTGGAAAACGGTTATTTTTCCTAACTTCAGCGAGTCATTGCAGCGTAGTTAAAAATGATATCGTGTTCATGTATTTTTTACATTGTGTGTACAGCATATAATAATATATGGTGCACATTGTATGATTAAAATAAAAAAAAATCGTAAACTTTGTGATTTTTAAAAACAATTGAATTTTTTAAGGTTTTTTTAAAACAGGTTAGGATGGAGTTTTTTCTATATTCGTTTTTTCGTTAAAGACATACAAATGTGCACTTTATTTGTAATTTTTTGTGTGTCTGTGAAACTGCTAGTTTCCGTGTTTCGGCAGCGTTAAAAACAGCCAATTTTGAAAAATCTCTAACTTTGCCAACGATTTTCTCAAAAAGGCCATTTTTTGAAATTCTGAAAATTAAATCACTATTTTATTATCAACAAAATATAATAAAACAGTGAAAATATATATATAAACAGTAAATTTTCACGTACCTAAAAACGCCCATTTCCGAGTTAGACGCATTTGAATTCGGTTTGAAAGCCTACGATTTCCCGTGTTCTAAAGGCGCCATTTTGGAAAAATCTCAAGCGCAAAGTACGTATTCTCTTACCCGAATCAAAGCGTTAGATATTATTTGCCCAAATGATGGAATGAGAGCATTGGATCAGCTGGCCCTGGTTGGATAAGTCCACCTCACCCTTCCCGAGTGATGACATGCCTAAAAAACTATCGGGGGGGGGGGGGGGGGTAACAAATAAAGATAATTCTTGCTGCTCCACTAACAAAGTTAAGTTGCAAAAGACAGCAGTTGTTTGTTTGTTTATGTATATACTTAAACATCGCATAAGAAAAAACTATGAAAGAGTAGAAAACTGTTGTGAAATAATTCTAAGAAAAAAAGAGTGCAGGCACACATACTGTAAGTTAATTTTCGATGGCTAAACACCCTCGAGTTTTTCTGGGAGTTGCTAATTATAGGCCACTGTCAGAAGAGCAGTTGCTGTTTCATTATAGTTGCTAAAATTAACTTCTCAGTTTTTCGTAATAGTAAAATATTCGCTCAGGAGAGTTTTGTCCCCTTTGAACTGGCGGAGAAAGTGCAATGCTCTTGACCTCGCTGCTGGGTTGATAGCGCTGGTCGCTACCCAAACTCTGCATACCTCCTCTCCAAAACATAATGGCAATTGTCTAATCTACTAAATAAATAACAATTCATGCTTATTCATAAAATGTAAGTTGAGTATATTTCCTGTTCAATCAGCTGATTTTACAAGTAGAATACATATACAACTTATGCGCTTATAATGGTGTAAAGATTTTTATCTATTTAAAACATATTCAAATATTTACAATTTTTTTTAAGGGGGGAGGTGGAATTGTGTTCGTATTGATTTCCACCTGGGCCACGATAAACCATGCACTGCCCATGTCTTCTGTTCCCTTAGAAGATAATGCTGGATCCATGGGAGACCAGCAGAGTTTTGACCCCCCCCCCTCCCCAACCCCTTCACGTGGTGGTGAGGAGTCTCAAAGCTAGGTAGCTTTCAAAAAATGTTTCAACTTAGTTGGCTGGTAACAAGAGAAGGATTCCATTTAAACTCTGGTGTACCATAACGGTCTCAGATTTCTCTAAAAAAAAATTAAGGTGTGTTCCTTGATTAAAATAAGGAGACCTATATTTTTTCTTTCGGCAAGAAAAAAAAAATTCCCTTCGAGATAGAGGGTTTCAAATCTTGCACCGTCAAACAAGCTCTCTGGAAAACGGTTATTTTTTCTAACTTCAGCGAGTCGTTGCAGCGGAGTTAAAAAAGATATCGTGTTCATGTATTTTTTACATTGTGTGTACAGCATATAATAATATATGGTGCTAATATTTGCTACACATCATATGATTAAAATTTTAAAAAATCGTAAACTTTGTGATTTTTAAAAACAATTGAATTTTTTAAGTTTTTTTTTTAAACAGGTTAGGATGGAGTTTTTTCTATATTCGTTTTTTACGTTAAAGACATACAAATGTGCACTTTATTTGTAATCTTTTGTGTGTCTGTGAAACTGCTAGTTTCCGTGTTTCGACAGCGTTAAAAACAGCCAATTTTGAAAAATCTCTAACTTTGCCAACGATTTTCTCAAAAAGGCCATTTTTTGAAATTCTGAAAATTAAATCACTATTTTATTATCAACAAAATATAATAAAACAGTGAAAATATATATATAAACAGTAAATTTTCACGTACCTAAAAATGCCCGTTTCCGAGTTAGACGCATTTGAATTCGGTTTGAAAGCCTACGATTTCCCGTGTTCTAAAGGCGCCATTTTGGAAAAATCTCAAGCGCAAAGTACGTATTCTCTTACCCGAATCAAAGCGTTAGATATTATTTGCCCAAATGATGGAATGAGAGCATTGGATCAGCTGGCCCTGGTTGGATAAGTCCACCTCACCCTTCCCCGAGTGATGACATGCCTAAAAAACTATCGGGGGGGGGGATAACAAATAAAGATAATTCTTGCTGCTCCACTAGGTTAAGTTGCAAAAGACAGCAGTTGTTTGTTTGTTTATGTATATACTTAAACATCGCATAAGAAAAAACTATGAAAGAGTAGAAAACTGTTGTGAAATAATTCTAAGAAAAAAAGAGTGCAGGCACACATACTGTAAGTTAATTTTCGATGGCTAAACACCCTCGAGTTTTTCTGGGAGTTGCTAATTATAGGCCTCTGTCAGAAGAGCAGTTGCTGTTTTGTTATAGTTGCTAAAATTAACTTCTCAGTTTTTCGTAATAGTAAAATATTCGCTCAGGAGAGTTTTGTCCTCCTCGAACTGGAGGAGAGGATGCAGTGCTCTTGACCTCGCTGCTGGGTTGATAGCGCTGGTCGCTACCCAAACTCTGCATACCTCCTCTCCAAAACATAATGGCAATTGTCTAATCTACTAAATAAATAACAATTCATGCTTATTCATAAAATGTAAGTTGAGTATATTTCCTGTTCAATCAGCTGATTTTACAAGTAGAATACATATACAACTTATGCGCTTATAATGGTGTAAAGATTTTTATCTATTTAAAACATATTCAAAGATTTCAACTTTTTTAAAGGGTGGTGGGGGAGGAATTGTGTTCGTAGTGATTTCCACCTGGGCCTCGATAAACCATGCACTGCCCATGTCTTCTGTTCCCTTAGAAGATAATGCTGGATCCATGGGAGACCAGCGGAGTTTTGACCTCCCCCCCTCCCTTCACATGGTGGTTGGTGGTGAGGAGTCTCAAAGCTAGGTAGCTTTCAAGAATGTTTCAACTTAGTTGGCTGGTAACAAGAGAGGGATTCCATTTAAACTCTGGTGTACCATCACGGTCTCAGATTTCTCTAAAAAAAATTAAGGTGTGTTCCTTGATTAAAATAAGGAGACCTATATTTTTTCTTTCGGCAAAAAAAAAATTTCCCTTCGAGACAGAGGGTTTCAAATCTTCCACCGTCAAACAAGCTCTCTAAAGAACGGTTATTTTTCCTAACTTCAGCGAGTCATTGCAGCAGAATTAAAAAAGATATTTTGTTCTGGTATTTTTTATTACATTGTGTGTATAATGTATAATAATATTTGAAGCAATTTGATAAGGTCTCTAGAGAACAAGGGGAAATCTACATGCAACTAGCAGGGAGATTAAAAAGAACATTAACATACTATATTAACAGCAGTGAGGTCAAAGAATTTGACCAATTAGTGAATCTCATTGTATGTGATAAGTTTAAGACCTTGATATCTCCTGAGCTAAAGACCTACATTTTGCAGAGAGGAGCAACGATAAAACGAGAGAAAATTGACTATCTAGCGGCATTATGTGACCTATTTACGATTCACGTGGGGTCAAGGGGAAGCAAGGAAGAAAAAGGCAGACAAGGAAATAGCAGCGGGTTTGCAGGGAGCCAGGTTAAGGGTAGCGGACCGGAATGCAGCTATGGGCTTAAATTTCCTAATCAAGGAACCAAGATAATGAGTAAACCGGGTAATTCTGAGAAGATTGGAGTTTGCTTTCGTTGTGGGATGAAGGGGCATTTCAAGAATAAATGTCCACAGAAATCATTGCCCTAGGTGAACGAGGGTAATCCAGGGAATTGAAGGAAAGAAGACCCAAGAAGAATTAATCGCGTCAGCCTAGAGCAACGAGGTGAGACGGACGTAGTTCAGGACAAGCAGGCCATAATTCAAGAGAAAACGGCTGAAGAAAGGAGAATCACCGCAAGGGTAGACAGGATGTCTGCACGGTATAGTTTATGGGCAGAGATTACAGAAATTCCGTTAGGAGACGCGGTGAGGCTTGTAGGTGAAGATGAATTGGAAGCAGTGGCATTAGTAGACACTGGGTCAGAATTTTCCTGTGTAAGGGCAGAGGTTTTGAGTGAACAGTTAGTTGAACCGCAAGATTCAGTGATTTTGACAAGTTTTGATGGAGGAAAGAAGGAATTTCCTATCAAACAATTGAGGGTCAGAAGTGAGAAGGAAGGTGTGATCAAAGCAGACAAAGGGGTAGGTTCGTCTGCCGAGATTTTGTGTGCCATTGTTCCCAACCTCACTAATCAGGTAATTTTAGCACCAGATTATTTTCTAAGGTTAAGAGAGTTACAGGAGGCGATGCCTCAGTGGTTGACAGGAGGAGAAAATTCCGAGTCAGAGACATCAGATAAGCACGGGGTAGAAAAGAATTCAGAGTTGGAAACGTCAGGGAAACACGTGGTAGAAGAAAATTCCAAGTTGGAGATGTCAGAGAAGCACGTGGTAGGAAAAATTTCCGAGTCGGAGATGTCAGGGAAGCACGTGGTAGAAAAAATTTCCGATTCAGATATATCAGATAAGCACGTGGTAGGAAAAATTTCCGAGTCGGAGATGTCAGGGAAGCATGTAATAGGAAGAATTTCTGATTTGGAGTTGTCAGATGAGCACGTGGTAGGAGAAAATTCCGAGTCGGAGATGTCAGATAAACACGTGGCAGGAGAAAAGGTGGAGTCGGATAAGCACGTGGTAGGAAAAAGCTGGGGGATGAGTCGTGAAGACGAGCATTTCGCTGTTAGAGCCAGGCTTAGAAGCGGTAAAGATAGCTGCAGGGTAGAGCAACGTAGGGGCGAGAAAGTAAACAGAACGAAAGGAGAGAGCATGTTGCAGCCACGTGGCGAAAGAGGATAGCCTCAGGGTAGATCAGAGCTTGACGCCAGGCGCTCTGCAGGTTAGGGGGAAACGCAACCGGCGCAGCATAAACCAGTGGACGAAGAACAGCCCCAAGCAGGAGGGAGAGATTATAGAGAGAAGCAGGAAGAGCCGTCAGAGACTTACATGTCCAACACCAAAGCTTTCATCAGGGAGCAGATTAATGACCCGTCTTTAAGAAAACTGAGGGAGTGGGAAAAAAATGAAGAAAGGAGGTTATGAGATTGGGACAACATGATATATCACAAAGAGAAGGTACAGGATCAGAATACTTTACAACTTGTAGTACCGGAAACCAGAAGGGAGCAAATTTTAAAATTGGCCCACGATTCAGTTTTTGGGAGCACATTTGGGAGCCAAGAAAACGCAAGAACGAATTGTGTACTCTTTTTATTGGCCCACGTTGAAGAAAGACGTAAGGAAGTATTGCAATTCGTGCATGGCATGTCAGTTAAGGCGTCCGGTCACAAAAAGGGATGAAATACTGATTCAACTGGTGAGAAGGCCAAAACTTCCATTTCAGGTAGTGAATGTGGATTTGATTGGGCCTATCGAACCCTCTTCAAGTAAAGGGCATAGGTGGGTGTTAGTGCTAGTTGACCAGCATTCTAGGTGGCCTGAGTGCATATGCTTAATGTCACTCACAGCTAAGAGTACGTGTGAAGCACTCTTAGAAATATTTCAGCAAACAGGTATACCAGAAGTGATAGCTATGGATAGGGGCACGAATTTTGTGGCATCTTTGACCCAGGAAATGTTGTGACGTTTGGGGTCTACTCCATGTTTTTCGACGTCGAATCATCTGGCCAGTAATGGGCTCGCAGAACGATTCAATAGGGTGCTCAAGGACATGCTGCATCACATTATCAGAGAGGAGCCTAAGCAGTGACACAAAGCCATACCATTCTTGCTATGGGCGTATCGGGAAGTTCCCAATGCTACGACTGGTGTAGCCCCATTCAAATTGGTGTACGGAAGGGAACCAGTAGGTCCGTTGGCAGTTTTAAAGAAAAACTGGGTGGGAGATTGTGAGTTCCTAGTAGGAATTTCGGTTCCGGCTACTCAATATTTACTAGACTTGAAAGAACGGATGGAGAAGACCGCGGAACAGGTGGAAGGGTTTGCTGCGGAGCAGCAGCAGTGATATACGGAGTATCACAACCATAATCTTAGGCATAAGTCCTACGAGGTTGGAGATCAGGTCATCGCTCTGATACCTGACTCCCACAACAAGCTGTACGTGTGGTGGACAGGTCCCGTTAAGGTGAGAGAAGGGAAGGACACCAATAGCTACATTATTGAGACCGAGGAAGGGCGGCGAAGGCAGGTGCACGCAGGGAAGCTGCACGAATTTAAACCTAGGGTAGGAGTTGTGGGAGTGATATTCGAGGCTGATGAAGATTTTGGAAAAATCATGGAGGGGCCCAGGCATGACGCAAAGGGGAAAGAAATAACCCCGGAGGATATTTGCGTAAAAAATGAGGCCATCTCTCTGGAGCAGGTGAAAGGGTTGCAGAAATTCGAAGGGTGGATCTTCGGACTCAAGATCGAGTGGATGTCGGATCATAAACCACTCACATTCCTTACTAACTCAGCCTCTCAGAGTTTGAAACTGTAACGATGGATTTTAGCCATCTCACAATTTAATTTATGTTTAACGCATGTGCCAGAAAAAGGATTCCACATGCGGGCGCATTGTCATGTCTGAATTTCGTTGACTAGGGCAGCGTCATGATGGGGTAGGCCAAGATAGCCGCAGTTTATACGGCAGAGGGTCATGAGAGTGATACCCGTGGCTTATTCCCAACGACAAGAAAATATTACAAGTGAAGGAGTACGAAGTGCTGCAAGAAATCATCATCATCATCATCAACCATTATCAATCCACTGCTGGACGAAGGTCTCCCAAGTTTCCTCCACAACGGTCTGTCTTGTGCCAGTCTCCTCCATGTCACCCCTGCATACTTTCGAATTTCATCCACCCATCTCCCATGTGGTCTTCTTCTGGGTCTTTTCCTGTCCCTTGGAATCCAATCTAAAATTTCGGCTGTCCATCGATGATCTGTCCTTCTGGCAGTATGTCCAGCCCATTGCCATTTCAGGGATTTAACTCTGATCATGATGTCTTCCACTCTTGTCATTTTTCGGATCCACGAGTTCCTCTTCTTATCTCACCTGGTTACACCAAGCATGCACCTCTCCATGCTGCTTTGAGTTGTCTGCAGCCTTTGTATGTCTCTTTTAGTTAAGGTCCACGTCTCTGCACCATACGTAAGCACTGGAAGGATGCATTGATCAAACACTTTTCTTTTAAGACATAATGGCATATTGCTCTTGAAAATTATGCCGTTTCTTCCAAAAGCTCTCCAGGCAAGTTTTGTACGCCGATTAATTTCTTCATCAATGTGACCCTCACTTGATATCTGCTGTCTAAGATAAACATACGTGTCTGTTATCTCCAGCTTTTCTCCATCAATCGATAAATCTTCATTTCTTGTAAAAGCATTGAACATCACTTTTGTCTTCTGAAAGTTCATTTTTAATCCCACTTCTTTACTCTTGTCAGCAAGTTCTTGGATCATACTCTGCAGCTCTGATGGGGTAGTTGCAAAAATGACTACGTCATCAGCAAAACGAAGGTGGGTTAGATAATCTCCATTAATCTTTATCCCCTTGTTTTCCCAGCTCAGCGACTGAAAAACACCCTCCAATGTGGCATTAAAGAGCTTCGGAGATATGGTGTCACCTTGTCTCACTCCCTTTCCAATTTTTACGTGTGTTGTATTTTCAAACAGCCTAATCTTTGCACTTGCATTTTCATAGATGTTATTAATAATATTAATGTATGCATCTTCAATACCGCAGGTTTTCAGAGCCATTGTAACTGCTGATGGTTTCACCGAATCAAAGGCCTTTTCATAATCGATAAAAGCCATGCACAATGGAAGTTCATATTCCCTCGCTCTTTCAATTAGTTCTCTCAGCACGTGGATATGATCTATCGTGCTGTAGCCACTCCTGAATCCAGCTTGTTCTCTCGGTTGAGCCATGTCCAGTGTTACCTTCAAGCGGTGTGAAAGAACTTTAGTGAAGATTTTATAAACTACTGATAGGAGGCTGATAGGTCTGTAGTTTCCGAGATCCTCAATGTCACCTTTCTTATGTAGCAGGATCATTGTAGCGGTGTTCCAATCCTCAGGAATCTTTCCTTCATTAAGGCATCGAGTGAAAATTTGGGCGAGTACTGTTTCGATTTCCTCCACTTGCTTCTTGTATGATGTCTACAGTAATTCCATCTTCTCCTGGAGCTTTTCCTCGCTTCATGTTCTTGATTGCATGTGCAACTTCTGCTGGAAGGACTGGAGGAACTCTGGTACTGGTATCTTTCATGATGTCTGGAGTGCATATATCATCCCTTTCATATAATTTGGAGTAGAAATCTTTCAATCTTGTCAAAATTTCGCCTCTATTTCTTGTTACAGAACCATCTTCTTTTCTCAGTGCCATAATCTGTTTTCTTCCCTTACTGAGATGTCCCTTTGCTATCTTTAGGCTTTGGTTGTTTTCAATTGCTTTCCTCACTAGTTCACAGTTGAATTTCCTTACGTCTTCAGTGATACTTTTTCTTACTGTCTTGCATAGCTCTATATATTCCACTTTGGAAGTCACATCTTCTTTAGTTGTCCTCATCTCTCTTCTTTTTTGCATCAACATTTTGGTTTTTCCTGATAATTTGTTCACATGCAACTTGTTCTTAGACCCAGCTAATTTTGTTGCCGTTTCCATAAGAGCTTTGGTTACTTTTCTGTTAACTTCAGAGATGTCCACTTCTTCCGATGTTAGGCCTTCTAAAGCAGAGAACCTGTTCTTCAGTTCCAACTTGAAGGTATTATGGTGTTTTTTAAGGTTGGTTATGTCAATAGATTTTGTTTGTCTTATGAGCTTGCCACGTTCAAGTTTAGTGTTGAGGTGCATCTTGCATCTCACCAATCTATGGTCACTACCTGTGTTGAACTTGTTTAGCACACTGCAGTCTTCTATGACGAATTTTTTGTTACACATAATAAAATCAATTTCACTTGTCGTCCCATTTGGATGTCTCCATGTCCATTTCCTGTGTGGCTTTTTCTTGAAGGAGTTCAAGATGAAAAACCCTTCTGCCTCTGCAAACTCAACGAGAGTATTTCCACGCTGGTTTCTGTTGCCATGACCGAATTTACCTACTGAAGTTTCATTCTGTTGCCGTTGCCCTATTTTTGCATTGAAATCTCCCATAATTATTTTCAAGTGCTGCTTACCTTTATTATTTAGATGACAAATTTCCCTCATAAAATTCTTCAATTTCTTCTTCAGGATGACTTGTGGTGGGTGCATAAGTTTGAATAATCTGAGCCTGGTATCTTTTCGAGAGTTGGATAACAAGTCGTGCAGCTCTGTCAGAGGAACTTTCAACTTCTACAACTTTATCCTTCAGTTTCTTGTTTATTATAAATCCAACACCACTAGTTCTGCCAGTATCTGTCCCACCATAGTAGAAGAGATGTCCACTTTTCAGTTCGATGAGATCTTCTCCTTTTCTCCTTACCTCACTTAGCCCCACGATGTCCCACTTGATCCTTTGTAGTTCCTCTTCCAATTCAAGAAGCCTTGATTCAGAAGATAGGGAGCGTCCATTGTAAGTAGCCAAGGTCAGCATCAGATGGCAGCCTAGTCCGGTCCTCCGGGGATTCTTAGCACCCTCTGCCTTCATGTCGCACTGGCCGCTGCCTTGGCCAGGTACATTCCAGCTGCCGGAGACTGAGGGCCAAGAAATATATGCAAAGAACTTTATGGTGGTAGCAAAACTACATGAACTTTCCCTCGTAGGTTGTTTTGTCAACGGTGTGTTAACCATTGAACTTTATCATTGGACTTGGGCATTTACTTGCGGTACATTATAAATGTGCCCTCGTTCAAAAAGTGGGGAGATGTAAGGTGACGGAGTTGGGCCCCACTAATTATTTCCCTGTAGTAATATTTTCTGTAATTATTTCTCATTTCAAAGGCAATGTAATGTAAATTCAAATGCACGTGTTGGCTTGTGGTACGTTTCCTTTGTAAGCTGGATTATGTAACCGAACGAAGCATGTGACTAGCAAGATCCGTTGACGTCGACGGGGTCTGACATATACATCAAAGATCACCACTTCCGGTGAGCGACTAACTGCACACCAATAGGATTTCCAGAAGCGGAAGGGGGGGGGGGATTAGGTATATAAAAGGAAGCGACACGTTCGCTAAGGAGGCTTTTCGTGTTTCACCTTCCACGAGGAAGATGTGATGTTTTACGCAGAGAGAGTGTCAGTTAGACCTCTCAGGGTTTTTTGTTTTTCACTGACGGAGGAGTCAGGTTTTTTTTTTTCGGCGATAAGAGATCGACCGGAGTTTTTGAGGGAACGACTCGAAACCACGTGGCGGAGGGTCTTCCGGGATATCGTGAGATAGTGAAGTGTTAGCTATCTGGAAACTGTTGGCATGTGGAGATAGCCAATCAAACGGAACTTAATCTTTCAACTTTTAAACTTTGTTTCGGCTAACCACGCACTTGTTATTGGAGTTATTCATTTTCGTGAACTGAAGTGATTACTGACTACACGTTCCAGTTTTTTTCAATGATCGAGTTTAACTCAATGGCACTCAAAAGAACCTGCTTCAGGCCCGTTTGAGATATTCGGATTCCGTAAGGCCTAGTGGCAGATCGAACTTAGCCGGACCTGACAGTAGGGTTATCAGTTTGGAAAGTGGGGTGTTAGCTGCACAAAAGACACCAGTTAATTTGGAAAGTTCGGTTGAGCAATGCTGTTCTTGTTTAGTTCTTTTCTCAGTTAATTCATCAACACATTTCTGCATTATTTTCAGTTGATTGTTCGGACACCCTTTTGTTTTTATGTAGCTTGCTTGCTAATTGCTTTTCACAACTGTTCTTTCTTGAAAACCCATTGGTATGTTGCAACACAAACAGAACAATAGATTTTTGTTGGCATGAAACATTCTCTTGCTGTACTGCTTGCATCTTACGGATACACTCATTTAACTCACATGGCTCATTCTCAAAATTAACAAACAATGTCTATAAACTATAAACTAAATACTCACATGTAAGCACAAACATTTTCTAAGATAAGCATCTGTGAAACTCAAACATTCTTTTCTGTGAGGTGCTTTTCCCAGTTAAAGCTACTAATACAATTGACAACATCCATTTTATGGTTTACTAGCATGGCAAGTCGCCGAGGTCGTTCAGCAGTAGTAGGGTGTGGAAATGATGAAAGACCACATGTGTATTCTTCAGCAGAGTGCATGTGACCTGGAATTACCTGTCAAGCATGTTTGATAAGAGTTTCTTCGTAACAAACAATCTTAGGGGTGATTCAAGGTTTAAAGTTCTGGTTTGGACTTTGGAGTAACATTACTTTGCGGTATATTTTTCATGTAAATTCTAATGAAAGCAGTATTAAAATTATTTAAATATGAAAAATGGTCTAAAAATTACAATAGAAATTATGCAAAAATAGGGGGAAAATCTGAAATTCGTGGATGTATTTGATATTCACGAAATCAAATACATCAAAAAAAAAAAAAAAAAAAAAACATACTAAAATTCGCACCGCAAAACGATTACTAGCCTAGCCATGAGACACAAAGTGGTTACCTGTGTGTCATAAAAAGTGTAGTTATTAGCAAAACATTTGAAAAGGACCCACGGTGGCTTTGAATAAAAATGCAATGAATCAGAATTTAGTGAATGAAAAACATGCTATTTACTATATTGTTTTACTGAAAATAAAATAGAATTGCAGGTAGGAATCCTTCTTACTGAAATGGAAATGGATTTTAGTTACTGAAGTTTTGGTCATCTTGTTATCAGATCCATCTTCTCAATTACCAAATTGTGGTTATATGGGGAAGGTAAATTTAATGTAATTGATTTTTCAGTTTCTATTTGCTCTGCTTAAACTTACATTGGCATTACAGTGGAACTCAAAATAGTTCAACTAAACAAAAGATAGAAAACCCCAGGGTGGTGCCTAGAAATATATTTACTTCAAGAAAAAGAAATTTCTTTGCTTCAGACTTTTGGGTCTTCCTGTGAATCACAACTTTTCTATTGGAAATTACTGTTTCGGATCAACATCACAGGTGCAGATTATACAACAGTTTTCTGAATTTCATGGTCTACAGATTAAATGTTGCAGTGGGTTATGTTTCAGAATTTTTATTTTTCTGAATTTCATGGCCTGTGGATTATATACCACCACAGTTTACTTGAAGAGGAAAATATTTTCTGAATTTCATGGTCTGCAGATTATATGAAGGAAAATACAGTACTTTGACTTATTTATCCAGTGATTAAGAGAATCACTAAACTCCTCATATCATGCATTGGTTTTGTGAAAAAATAGTAAATGATGAAATGTTTCGGTAATTGACTTCTACCTTCCTGAGCCATGGAATGAAACATGTGGTATTAGTATCAGTTTTTACCAGATTTCAAATGGCTTTCCAAATGATAGGGATCTCAAAAGATGCCTTTTCAGAGGTGCAACCTTTTCAAAATGGCTTTCCAAATGATAAGGATCTGAAAAGATGCCACCTTTTCAGATCCTTATCATTTGGAAAGCCATTTTGAAATCTACAACAACTACCAAAATGTTTCACGATTTACTGTTTTATAATGAAACCAATGCGGGATATGAGGATTTTAGTGATTCTCTTAATTTCTGTTGTGTTGCATGCTTTACTGTCAACTCTTCTCATTGTTATTTACTCAGCAATCGGACTAGTCTGAACTGCCTATACTTTGATTCACCCTAAGATGACTGAAGGATAAGGTACGTGAAATTTATTGCCCCAACTAGAAGTAGCTCCCAACATTTTCTGTGAAAACCAATGCATTTATTGCCTGGATCATACTTTACATTGTCCTAGCTGTTTACTTTATAAGTACATATAGTTATTTTAGACATAAATCTAAAAATGATCTATTTTCAGAAATTAAGTTTTAAAATTAGACCAACACACGCATGCATAGATATGCAGTGTTTGGGAGACAAGCCCCCCCACCACCCCACCACCACCACCACCCCACCACCACCACTGCCTCCTTTACCACTAATCCTTCCTGAGCAAGACCACCAGGAAGGAATGCTTTGAAGGGGCTGCTGCAACGGGGTGGTAACAATTGCTCCTTACCCATTATTTACAGCCGAAAACAAGCTGGTGTTATGTGGAGGCGACTGTGTTTCGAAGAAATGTTTGAGGGCGGTGGGTGGGGGCAGGTTTGGAGATGGGGGACTTTTGTGCCGAAACAATTTGTCCAAGCATGGGTTCTGCATGCCATTTCAGTAACTCACTCATTCTCTTTCCAACTTTCACATTGCTGTTCACATTTATTCATAATTTTGTCTCATATTCTTTGATTTTTCGATTGGAAGGAAACAGTAGCTTGTATTTTATAATATTTTAAAATCTACAAATGAAATCCAGTTCACTGTTTCATTGCGCCTTTCAGTCATTTCTGTAATTACTGTCTTATCTTTTTATTTTGTGATCAAAACGATAACGATGGCGTTAATGAGCGCAGGTTCTTCTGAACGATTCTTTTTGTCAAGTGTCAAAGGAAAGCCATTGAAGAGTTCTGAGAGAAAAAGTGTTTTAAATGTCTATTCAAAGTCCACTCGAAAGTATCAGCAACATTGGCGATAAAACTGCGAAATTGGCTGGAGTGTCACGTTCAACTATATTCTGAATTAAGGCCATTGCAACAACCGGAAAACATCCTTCCACACCTGGTAAAAAATGACCAGGTGCAGTCCGTAAAACCTGGCTGTCACAATATGACAATTTTACACTCTCATGCATTCGTCAGAAAGTACATTCCTTTTAACATGAGAAATGAAATTCCTACCCTCAACAACCTTTTGCTGAACCTAATTAACGAGTGAGATATTTTCCCAGGGAAAATTAGTTAGTCAGCTTTGAATCGACTGCTTAAAGAATTGGGATTTTCCTTCAAAAAGCATGCTAGACAAGCTGTGCTAATTGAAAAAGAAGATATTACTTTGTGAAGGAGAAACTATCTTCGAGACATAAAAAAATATAGAGAACTGAAGAAAAATATTTATTATCTGGATGAAACTTGGGTGAGTGTGAAACACACAAGGAATAAAGTGTGGGTCGACACAACAATTGAGAGCAACCAGCAAGTGGAAAGAAATAATTTAACGACTAGTTGTAAAAGTCTCAGCAGAAAAGGCAGCCGCCTTATTGTAACACATGCTGGGAGTGAAGATGGTTTTGTCAAAGATGCAACTGATGTTTTCGTGGGTAACAACTCCAGCGACTACCGTGAAGAAATGTATGGTAACCATTTTGAAAAATGGTTTCAAACCAAACTTTTGCCAAATTTGAAACCTAACAGTGTTATAGTGATGGACAATGCTCCGTACCGTTCAGTAAAAGTGGAAAAGTTACCCATGGACAAAAACAAAAATTCAGCAGTGGTTAAAAAATAAAAATATTGCCTGGGAACAAGACATGCTGAAAATTGAACTGATAAACAAAGCTGACGCCGTAAAGAGCAATTATGATGTCTTTTTTAATTGTCTTGCGGGTCACACAGTTTTACACTTACTTCCGTATCACTGCAAATTGAATCCGATTGAACTTATATTGAGCCAAGTGAAAGGTCATGTTTCAGGAAAGAACAATAGCTTCAAAATTAAAGATGCTGAAGAACTTCTTCGAGAAGCAGTTAACCAAGTGACTTCGATGGCAAGCCTGCATTACATATGTGGTGAAAAAAGAAAGTGAACTGTGGAAAATCAATGGTATTTTTGAAAAAATAATGGAAAGGCAAAATTTAATTATTAATATTGGAAATTCAGATGACAGTGATTCCGATAACTTGGAGGATATAAGCAGTATTGAGGAAATGGACTAAAATGACTGCTAAAGTAAACTTTTTACAGAAATTGGGAAAAAATATAATTAGGATTATTGTTATGAAAAACGTTGTGTAATAATTGTTAAAATTTTTATGTGAAAATAAATGAAAATAAATTAAAGATGATAAAAAAGAATAAATTGAAAAAATAAAACAGATACATAAAAAAAAATAAAAAAAAATGATGAAACACAAATACACATATACACACACTCATTTCGGTTTGTATGTGTGTGCTCGCATGTGTGTAATTGCAAAGTTATAAATGAAATTTATACTTTTGAGATCAGGATAAGAAGTATTTTCAAATGTCAGCAACTTACTGGGTGGCTTTTGAATGGATCGAATGAAGGTGCCTTTCCCATAATTTCCACAATGTGATTCCTTCTAATAAAAAAATAGAAAAAAATAATAATAGTTAACCATGAAAGCGGCATTGAAAAAATCACTGATAAAAGTTTAAAAGATGAAAAAAAAAAAAGAACTTGGGAAGTTTCAACATATTCCAGAAAAATTAAATAGGTAGGCTCAGCAGGGTTGTCTACCCACCTACCCGCCCAAAAAAACCCTGGGCAAGTTTTTTTAAACCGAATAAAACCCACTTTGTAGTGGTCTTTATTGTTGTTGTTTTTTAAAACTGGAGTATACTGTGGAGTTGTACTGTAGTTTTGAGATATTTAACATTTTAAAAGTAACATTTTAAAATGGGAAAGCTTGGTGCTTAAATTGTTTTTTAATTATGCCTATTTTTATTATTACATAGATGCATTATACCTGTTTGTTAAGCACTCAAATGATCTACAAATTTCCCCAAACATAAATAAAATTGTAGAGAATGTAATCATTTATAAAGATACAGTACACATGCTAAAACAGCTAAAATAGGTTAGTAGAGTACTTGACATTCTCCAGGCTGAACAAACAAACATTTCTGAGGCAGTGAAACTGTGGCAAGATCTTATGGAAAATGCAGATCTTAAACCGTATACACCGGTGATAAAAAAAAAAGAAAAAAGAATGGATCAAGCACTTCAGCCTTGCCACTACGTGGAAATTTTAATGAATCCAAAATACCAGGGAAAGAGAATGAGCCCAGAGCAAGAACAAATTGCTGATAAGTGGGTGTTAAAAAAGAAACCTGAATTGATAATTTTTGTAATGGGTTTTAAAATATGTGACACAAAGTACTATCCAAAGTTTATGTTTGTAAATGATGTTGTGCTAAACTTCAGTGCTGCCAAATGGTGGCAGATGATGGAGCGAGATGCAAGTGTGACCAAAGCTCGAACCCTGAAAGATTTCTGCTCTTACATGTCAAGTCTATGTGGTTGCCCAGACAGTTCATCTGCAATAGAAAGGATATTTTTTACTTGCGGACTAGTCTGGTCAAAACTTTGCAATCGCTTAGGTGTTGATAAAACACAGAAACTTGTCAAGATCCACAAATATTTAAAAAACAAACAGTAAATTTTTCACAAAAAATATTGAAATTTGTGGTTTTACCCAAATTTAATTAAACATCTCAGAAATGTTTGATGAGGGTTTAGAGTTTGATCAAATACTAGTTTATAGATTGCAGTGAATGGTGTGTAAAGTATCTTAGCCTTTCTGTAGATTTAAATAAAATTCTTTCAGCAGACTACATAAAAAGGAGATTTTTAGTTGTAAATGAATTTATGGCACCTCTATTCATACTGTACTGTGAAATTAACTTTTTTACGGGTCTTATAGAGGTTATTATTAAAAAAAGTTGGTGGTCAAATTTTCGAACTGAAGCCTAGTTCGTCATCAGGACTACGTCACCGGAGTAGTTGCTGCCACTCAGTTGGAAGAGTCCAACCGCAATTATCGTTAATTGTGGTACTTCTTCTTGCTATTTCGATCCCTTCTTCTAGTTTCCTCTTTACTAAGTTTGACTGGTGGGCGATTATTCTTACTGAGTCCCAATTTATGGAGTGCCCACTTGCTTGTATATGTCTGTCTAGCTCTGTTTTGTTACCTATGTTCCTAATAGCTGCTTGGTGTTCTTTCATTCGGACTTTAATACTTCTCCCTGTTTCTCCTATATAGCTGAGTCCGCAGTTACAGTCGATACAATATATTACTCCTTTTTGCAATTGGATGTCCACTTCTTTTTACTTTAAAGCTGGCAGGAATTTCTTTAATTTGTTATTTAGATCTGGAGCTAGCCTGATATTATATTTTGCTCTGATCCTCTTCAGTTTTTCGAAAAGTCCCTTGTGGTACATAATTTTGCTGGTGAATTTTAAGTTGTCTATTTCCTGCTTCTTTTTTGGCACTTGTCTAAATAATTTCTCTACATATGGGGGGGGGTACTTGTTTTCTGCCAATATTTCTGTTAATTCTTCTCTGTGAAGTTCTTTTTGAGTATCTGAAGAGACCAGGACTTCAATTTTTTCCAAAAATTGCCTCGCTGTATTCGATTTAATATGGTCAGGGTGGAATGAGCAGAAGTCTAACATCTTCCCTGTGTTAGTGGATTTTCTAAAAAGCTGAGTGAATATGCTCCCCTCTCTTGAGGTCAAGGTTAAATCAAGGAAATTGATGCCATGGTCTTTTTTCAGTTCCAGGGTGTACTGCAAGGTATTTTCTAGCGAGTTAAATTCTGCCAGAATCCGAGAGGGTAGAGATTGGTCCATAGTATCTACTATAAATAGGACATCATCCATGTATCTTACATAGAGAGCAAATATGGGTAAGTTGCATGGAATTTTCATTAATAATATTTAATCATTTGAAATCTTAATGAAAGGATATAAAAACCAAATAGGACACCCCCTCCCCTCTCAACTCAGTTGAAACACCATAAAAACCCAATATAACCCATAAAAAGCCCAATAAAACCTGAAAAAGCCCAATAACACCCACCCAGGTTGGGTTTAAAAAAAAAAAAAAGCCCAATATTTTTCAACCCTGAGGCTCAGGCTGTTGCTAAACATCATATGATAAAATATCAACCAATTTGAAGCATTATTGAGGGAAAAAATCTGTCCCTTAAAATGCCCTCATCAGCAATAATTAAACCGGAGAGTGTGAGTGACGGTGCCAATGAGTTGATGGGGGAAGTGATTGACAGCTGCAAACAACAGAACTCAGTGAAGAGTGATGCAGATGAACATAACTCTCTGCTGTCCCCAAAGGCTCAGTGAGTGCATAGGCTCGTGTACCTTAAACTGCAGTGTCATCTCAAGGTGAATCAAAGTATAGTTTTACTGTTCAGCATGTAAAATACCATCATATCAGAAAACTTGAGAATTATATCTCCCTGGAGCAAGAATCACACTCTCATCTCCCAATTTCTGTTTCAGCATGCTACCTGTTGCACCACCTAGGGCAGTAAGTTCTAAGTATCTGAGGATGATACCTGTAATTGTTCCATGTATTTGTGAAGAATATTTCTTCCATATCTGAGATACTGGTGGGTGGTTTACTTGTATTATGCTACGAGAAAACATTGGATTGCTTTGACTAGCAGGAACCTGAAGTTGTTCAGATTCTTCGTCTTCACCTACTTAGAACCTTGTTGTCCTGTTGGTGTTACTAGGACAGCATGCTTGAACGGAAAGCAGGTTCCCACTCCAGGGAGATGTAATCTTCAAGTTGTATGATGTGCTGTGATGTTACATGTAGAACCGGGAAACTAGACAATTCAAGCTATTCTGATTGCAAGGTAAATAAGCCTGTAGTGGTTTCGTGCATTTTTGAAGAATAATTCTTCCCTATAGTATTGTGAGTTTAAATGTGCAAAATGTAACTACAGTTGGAAATCCATATATCGAACTTCCGTATATCAAAATTCTCTATATATATCAAAGTTTTGTGAATCCCTGTGATCATTACATAGAAAAACTGTTTTTATATAACGAAAAAAATTCTATATATCGATTTTTTTTCAAGACAAATTGGGATTTTTCCACCCGTAATGCCAATGTTATAAGAAAAACAAGTGAGAAAAGAACATAGATGTCACAACGAGAGGATGAAGGTCGTTACGATGCTGATAGGTCATCTAGCGAATGGGAGTCTCCACAGTCTCCTGACCCCTCTCCTCAAGTAACGTTCCTCTTCTGTAAAACAGGTTCAGTTTGTTTTAGTCTCTCTAACCGATGGTGTGTATTCATGGTGTCAAAAAGGAAATCTCTCAGTGTTGTGGAAAAGGTGAGTTGTTGAAGAATGTGGACAGTGGAATGTGCAAAAAAGATATTGAGGTTAAATTCGGTGTTACCCTAAGCACAGTGTCGACAATTATAAAAAAATAAGAGTTTGTTATGAAAGCCTTTAAAGATGTTGGACCTGACAGGAAACGCTCTTAAAACGTGTCATTTTGGAAAAGTGGGCGACACTGTTTTAAAGTGGATTAAAATTGTTTGTGACAAAAGACTTTCCAATCTCAGGTCTCTTTATGAAAGAAAAGGCAGTAGAGTTTGCCAGTTGTGTGGGGAAAGTGAATTTCCAAGCTAGTTCCGGTTAGTTGTATAAATTTAAGAAGCAACATGGCATAAAAAAAGATATTTTGTTTTGGCAGAAAGTGAAAGCATGTATGACATCGACTGCAACCAATGGTAAAACTCTGTTTTGAAGAAGATCTTAGAAGCATACACTCCTGAGATAACATTTTTAATGTCGATGAAACAGGACTTTTTTTATCCAAATAAGACTTTTAAATATGATGATTATCACATATAGGTAAATATAGCAAAGAGAGGATGACAGTTTTGGTGGGTGCTAACGTGAATGAAAAAGAAAAACTGTGATTATTGGTGACAGAAAAAGTAAGCAGTGATGAAAAGTTTGCGCCAATTTCATTATCTTGCGCAAATTATGAAAAAAATTAATGTTTGCACCCAACTGCGCCGAAACGGCAATCCACAGCAAAAATTGGCGAGCAAATAAAATGTTTTCACGGCAAAAAATGTCGTTTTAAACATCGAATCGAATGACGCTTTTTTAAGGTCTATGCGTAATTTGGTGAAAATGACGCTAAATCAACACGTACTGTACCTCCAATCCCAAAATTTCGGAATGTTTTTCACCTACCTTCTAATTCGTTGTTTTTTCAGCAAAAGTGACGAAAAAACAACTATTTTTGCGATGTAGGAAATTAAACTGTTTTTGCTTATGGAGGTGGAGTTTTGTTGTAATCACGTGGTATGTAGCAGAAACGATGTACGTTATAAAATCCTGATGAAGATTGTTTACTGATTGATAGTTTGGTGGTCTTTCGGAGTGCTGTGCAATTGTTTATATGTCGTTCCCTGCTCTTTGAGGTAGCGCAGTTATTTCATTCCGGGCGAGGTGCGCGATTACGTAAATACAGCGTAAGGTCAGTCATTAGCTATTTCGTTGCCGCGGAGGATGACTGAAAATGGCTCTCCCGTGGCAGGATACAATGGTTCTGTTTCTTAAGGATTCATAGGTATTCAGGGATGCCAACTTTTTCGGATTTTCACTCCATCTTACGGTTTTACGGAAGTCACCCGAAAAAACTACGGAAAAGCCCTCGCAAGATCCCTGCATGCAATTTCTATTTTTTTTTACTGTCTTTTAGTCGAAAAAACACACTTTACAGATAGTTCCTTATACGCCTTCGATGTTCTGACTTCCCCCGCCAACGGAGGCGCAGTTTGTCACGTGATTCCCCGTATAGCCACGTAAGAGTACCGTGCGCAAATGTCGAGAGGCAACTCAGCTCAGCGCCTTTTGCCAACTATTTACATTGATTACATGTGGCTTAGCGCTCGTGAAAATTTCGGTGCAAACGTTTTAACCCTTTCCACTCGACTGCCTGGTGACACCTGACATTACGAAATCGCCAAATAGCTCACCCGCTACTCCGATGATGGCTCTATAGCTTGCGTGTTGGTGGTCGCGAGACATTTCTTTTTCGTCGAATAGGTCGGGTGTCACTCGCCCTCCGTGGGCTTGCGAGACGTTTCTTTTTCACCCGATAAAGGAAAAGAAACGTCATCTGTGTGTCGGATAGTTCCTTATGCGCCTTCGATGTTCTGACTTCCCCCGCCAACGGAGGCGCAGTTTGTCACGTGATTCCCCGTATAGCCACGTAAGAGTACCGTGCGCAAATGTCGAGAGGCAACTCAGCTCAGCGCCTTTTGCCAACTCTTTACATTGATTACATGTGGCTTAGCGCTCGTGAAAATTTCGGTGCAAATGTTTTAACCCTTTCCACTCGACTGCCTGGTGACACCTGACATTACGAAATCGCCAAATAGTTCACCCACTACTCCGATGATGGCTCTATAGCTTGCGTGTCGGTGGTCGCGAGACATTTCTTTTTCGTCGAATAGGTCGGGTGTCACTCGCCACGCTGATGACGCCCGATAGCTCGCTTGTCGGGGCTTGCGAGACGTTTCTTTTTCACCGGATAAAGGAAAAGAAACGTCATCTGTGTGTCGCGTGTCACCCGCCATGCCGATGACACCTCTATGGCTCGCATTTCGGAGCTTGCGAGGAATTTCTTTTTCGCCGAATAGGTCGGGTGTCATCCGCCACGTCTATGATGCCTCTATAGCTGGTATGTCGGGGCTTGCGAGACATTTCTTTTTTGCCGAATATCGCACGTGTCGGGTGGCACCCTCCATGCCGATGACGCTTCCATAGCTCGCATGTCGGTGCTCGCGAGACTTTTTGTTGAATAGGTCGGGTGTCACTCGCCACGCCGATGACGCCCCTATAGCTTGCATGTTGGGGCTCGCAAGACATTTCTTTTTCACTGGATAAAGGAAAAGAAACATCATCTGGGTGTCGGGTGTCACCCGCCATGCCGATGACGCCTCTATGGCTCGCATGTCGGCGCTCGCGAGGAATTTCATTTTCATCGAATAGCACCGATGTCCCCTGCCATGCCGATAACGCCTCTATGGCTCGCATGTCGGTGCTCGCGAGGAATTTCGTTTTCACTGAATAACTCGCATGTCGGGGCTTGCGAGACATTTCTTTTTCGCCGAATATCTCGCGTGTCGGGTGTCACCCTCCATGCCAATGATGCCTCTATAGCTCGCATGTTGGCGCTCGCAAGACATTTCTTTTTTGCCGAATAGGTAAGGTGTCAGCCACCATGCTGATGATGCCTGTATAGCTCGTATGTCGGGGCCGGCGATCTAAAGCTGATCTTTCACTGCTAAGTTGTGGCCTTTACTGCAGAAAAAAAAAAAAAAAAAAAAATGCAAGTTCTGTGTGAGTATGGGTGAAAAGTTGAGTGGAAAGGGTTCATTTAGATTAAAACGAAACGAAACGTAGCAGTGAAACAGCTATGACAACAAAAAGAACGAAGTCAGATAAAACTTATCGTCAAGTGTATCGCGGTATGTATTGTAAAGAATGGCCTTTTTATGAAGCATCTAAAGTTTTGCTGAATCATGTCTTATAAGCCATGTGGCTGCGATTTTAGCCCGTCGCAAGGCGGCCGCGATGATTGTTGCATCATGCGGAGAGCAATAATGTAACCAGAAAATTTCTGACAGCTTATAAAGAATCCTGGAAAAAATATCAAGAGCAGATTAGTGCTGGAAAAATGCAGCAAAACAAGCAAAAAAAGAGAAGAAATTGAATGTTCACAAGGTGATTTGAAATGGGAAGAAGCTGAACATTTGCAGCAGTTGGATTCCCTCATAAAATGTTAAACGATGCTGAGAAGAACAATGAATGTGGCATAAAAAAAGACATGAGTGCAATAGAAAGTGGACAGACACTATTGAAAGAAGCAAAACAAATTATTGCTAACTATCTTAAAAAATTAGAAAAGAATAGAAGTGAGCAATTAAATATTGAGAAAAGCAGCAAAAAATTAAACATTTTTTGTAAAATAAATGATTAATAATAGAATCCTGTTATGGTTACAAATTTTTTGATCTATTTGAAAACCAAAATGTTTGCATATGTGTATGTGTATTTCAATGCAAGATGTTCTAAATTTGAGTAGGGTGCATCTATCTCCAAAACATTTTTTGCTTAAGAGTTTGTTCTATCTACTAATATTTTACCTGCTCTAAAAAATGTTTTCTTACACAAAAAATGTATTTTATCTGTTCCAAAAATGCATTTTGTTGCTTCAAAAATGTATTTTACGTGCTCCAAAAATGCATTTTGTTGCTCCAAAAATGCATTTTGTTGCTTCAAAAATGTATTTCACCTGCTCCAAAAACGCATTTTGCTGCTCCAAAAATGTATTTTACCTGCTCCAAAAATGCATTTTGCTGCTCCAAAAATGGGTTTGCAACTTTCCATCACTGAGTAAGCAACCTAAATGCTTCAAAGGCGTGAAGTCTTTAGAAGTTAACTACTATTATAATAGAAAGGCATGAAAGGCAAGTGATATTTTTGAGGAGTGGATTTTAAATTTCAATAAACAAAATTATTGGGCAGTAAAGAACATTTTTTTGCTTTGTAGACAATTGCCTGGCCAAACCTAACGTAGCATCAAAACTATCAAATGTGAACTTGATTTTTGTACCCCCAAACACATCATCAAAATTGCAGCCAATGGACCAGGGAGTTGTAAAACATCTGAAAGTTTATTGTTGGAAATGCATTCTTACAGAAAACTTATCTGGGCCTTAGAAAATGAGCAATCTACAAATAAGGTGGTTGATCTGAGGTGAACTAACTAAGGTGTGGCAAAGAATCGGCAGTCAAAAATTTCTTTGCAAAATCTATTTTGGAAGGAAATTTGGTTTGAGGTGATTCTTCATAGAATCACCTCAAACTGAAAAAGAAAATATGTTGCTGTAAGTCAAGCATTGTTGGAAGGACTTGCAGACCAAAGGTCTTATCAGGGTAGAAATTTCCTTTGATGAGTTACTTGACATCAACGAAGATGTAATTGTTTCAGAATACCTAACGGACGATGACATAGTAAGCACACTTCAGACAGAACAGACACAGAAGAACTCCCTAAGCCTTCTAAAACAGAAATGTTGGCCACATTTGATACAGTATGTCGTGGTCTTCAATTCACCGAAAAAGTTTCTCACGATGTATTTCACTGACTTAAGTGTGAAAACTTTTATGATGAATCATTATCAATCAAAATTTTTTGTGCAGCAAAACATTAAAAGGTTTTTTTACACAAATTAAATTCATGTGAATACTACATAAATCATGTTTTTTCAAGGTATTTTCAACACATTTTTTTCTTGTTAATTCTTGTTTTAATTATTTATGTAAACATGAACATTTTCAATCACACCCTTTTCAGTTTTAATGAGAATTTGGAAATCTTTAGGTATAAAAAATGCTAGTTCTCAATTTCCTTCTTGCGTTGCTTATTTATTGAGAAGGTTTTGATATTTTGTGTAAGTATTCTTTTTTTCACGATAGTACAACCTTTGATCTAACTGATGGAGAGTTTGTGCTTGTAAATAATTTTGTGCTGTTTATAAGAATATGTTATTTGATCATGTAAAATATAATTAGGTTTTCAGGGTTATTGAGTTTCATGTTTGACCTTGAATTTAAGAAAAAAAAAAAGTTAATAGTGCTGTTAAATCAGCACTGAAAAGTGAAATATCCATAGTTGAAAAACCAGAATTTTGAAATGAATGATAAAATCTTGAAGTTAATGTTTTAACACTATTACACAAAACCTGGCACATTAGAAAACACTTGGGTTGAATTTACCAGAGCGTTAAAGTTACCATGATTTTTTTAAAGAAGGTGTCTGTTTAAGAATCGCTAGGCTAATTTTAATATTTCATGATCTGACAGGTTGCATAATCCCACTACAAAGAAGCTGTTATGTTATTATATTTTATCACTTAGATGATGTTAGGAATTCTGCTGAGAAAAAGATAGTATTTCAATGGAATTGTTGGGGGGGGGGTACTCAACAAACATTAATTTTAAGCAATGTGATAATTTTTTTTACTCATTTTAAAGAATCATATCTATGTGGGTTTTCAAAGTTTCCAGTATTGTGACCAAAAAATCAGTTTGTGGCTAGTGTATATGTGTACACAGTATTTTAGATTGGATTCCAAGGGACAGGAAAAGACCCAGAAGAAGAAGACCACATGGGAGATGGGTGGATGGAATTCGAAAGTATGCGGGAGTAACATGGAGGAGACTGGCACAAGACAGACCATTGTGGAAGAGGCTTGGAGAGACCTTCGTCCAGCAGTGGATTGATAATGGTTGACAATGATGATGATGATGATATAACAAACTGTGAAGTTGATATTGGATTGCAGTGAATTTCAGAGTTGGCAGAAAATAAAAAATAAAAGTTACAAGTTTAGTCACCAGTGGTGACTAAAAGCCACTGTGTGCAACCCACCTCACATACAGCATGCTCCCGGGTTTTTTTGTTTTTGTTTTGTTTCCGTGTTTTGTAATGCATATTCAAAATGCCCTCTTCTCAAAGGAAAGTAACAATTGAAATTGTGTAGTGATGCTGAATTTGTTCTGTTATCTGTTATTTTTTATGTTATTTGACATGCTGAAAGTGTTAAGTTAATAGTAAAAACAACATTGTGTTTCTTTTGCACAGATGGACGGCTCTTGGTTTCTTTAAACCCTTCAGAAAAAAGCATTACGTTTGAAGAAAATAAGGATTTGAATTTAACATGCAGGATCAGTGGCCATGAATCAACAGAGAAGTTAGTGAACATTCATTATGAATTTAAAACATCATTGTACCTGTATTTTGCTTAATCACATAGTGTTGACAACTGGCAAATGAGTAATTCTATGTCAACCAATTTTTGGCTAAAGTGATATTGCTGTTCTGTTTTGAATTTGGCAAAATTTCTTTAAAAGCAGAGGAATTTTATGATTACTCTGCTCTTAAGGAAATGTTTTGAGTTCCATTTTATTTTCTGTATTTCCTTGTAATTTATTATACATTTTGTTTTAGGAATAATTTCCTTGTGCAATAGCAGAATGCTGATCCACTGTTGGCCTATAGATAAATAAATATAAATTTTTATGTTAATTTTATTCTGTGTTAGTTGAATAATACTGTCTTAACGACTGGCAAGTTTTAATTTGATCACTTCTCCTCACTGATGTTATTAGCTGGTCTTATTTACCTTTTCTTCATGTTTTTGTTCAAGGGGATCTAATGTATTAACAAATAATTATTCTGATTCCTTTTTTCTTTCCTTTGATTTGTCCTGTTGGCACATTAACATTTAAATTGTTAAGAATTCTAGAATATTTTTTAATAGTGAATGAAATAGCTGTAACATATGGAAAATTCATGTATTGGTGTAAATATATATACTCAGTTAGTGTTTTCCTTAGATTTTTTTTACAGCCGAGTGGCAAGAAATTTTAGTTGGGTGGTACTTTTAATAACCCCTTCCTTCCCAGTCAGAAAAAAATGGCTTTGCTTAACATTATTATACTTACTTAATAAACATCTTTAGCGTTGTGGTAGGCATTAATGAAACATAACATGATAAACAAAGTTAGAAAATTGTGCAAAAATGATAAAATAAGTATTTACTAGCATCATATTAGGCACAATTTTTTTTTAAATATAGATTGAAGGTTTGACTATCACCATAAGCAACTCAATAGGCTATAAGCAGTCGCTCATCCCTAATTTAGGGTGACTGGTTCCAGGGATGGGAGAGAACCAGTGCCGTAAGACAAACAAAACATCCATGCCTCACCAGGATTCAAACCTGGACCCTTCATTGATGAATGGTCACAAGCCAGTGTGCATAGACCACTGCCCCACCGGAGCAGTGACGCAGATTTCAGCCAGTTGTCATCAACATTAATGGGGTATGAGGGAATAAGTTTTCCATTCTTACTATTATGTGCATTGTGAAAACATTCATTAAAGGAAATATAGCCGGACAGCAGACAAAATTACCGTAATTTTCAGACTTAAGAGCCTCGTCAGCGTAAGGGCCGCAGGGGAGAAATTTTGCGATCTTGGAAGCAAACGTTGCTGTAAGGGCCGCACCTGTGAAGTCGTGGTGCTGCTCAGAAAACTAAATTATCATTCTTATTTTTATGAATTAACTCGCACCCAACGTGATTATATGTATACTTCAAAGGCTAATTCTGCAACTCAGTGTCAATCTGCTTTATGCACTTATTTTTTCATTTTGGCAAAAGCTTTTATTTATACATTTTTTATTAATCATGCTAAGGATGTTATTTGTTTGCCTTTATTAAATGCTCAAAACCATTTATGTAATCAATATAAATCACAGTTAATCTTAAGACTCCCATTAGAATATGTGCTTGTAAAACCGCACAATTGCCTAAATTCCATTTAATGTGGATATCTGCTACAGGATGGTTCTCTGTTCACCGCAATAGAATCCGTCTTAGAAGTAATTAACTTATAACTTATCGCTTGTAATGTTTTCAATTAATGTTTTCTTTAATAATATGTTCATTCTATGTTTGTTATGCTTTTTTTTCTCATCTACAGATGTTTTTGTTTGAATGAAGTTGCTTTATGCTTCCTTTTACCAGCTGCCTCGCACGCGTTTGCGGATCTCCCCACCAACACTTCGAAGCAGCGGTGTCTCCGCTTTCTCGCTTTTTTCTTTCAAGTGGTTTGACCTACTTTCATTTACTACGCACTCAGCCTTCGCGTTCAGCTCTGCTTTTATATGAATGGGAAAGCTCTCCTTCTTTTTTTCTTTTGCATTTGTGAAAAGATTTTATCTTCAGCCAAGTATTAAATTAATTACCCATTGTTAACATCGGATGATAATGCTACAGCGCTTATTAGTGAGAAAGCATTTCCAGCTGAAGCCTTCAACTTCCACTATCATCAGTCAATAAAAAACTTAGTTAATTAAAATCGAAGCGAAATTCAGGAGCACAGAGCCAAGAAACACCTGTATCGCATGCCAGTTAATCTGGCATTCTTCTTGGTTAATCCAAGAAGAGTGAACAGAATTTGTCTTTCCGTCCTGCCAGTATTGTTTGGAATAGGTCACTGCTAATGGAATCATCCTGGGGCAGGCTTTTGCATTGTTCATGTTCTTAAGCTTTTGTTCAGGGAAGTGCCCATCAAACCGGTCTCCCCACCCCAGTGAAAATCAACGTTCCTTCCCTTGGTTGCATCGCATCTTCCTGCATGATGTATGCTGCAGCCAACGAAAAAGATACCCTGAGCGCGCTCTCCACAGAAGCCTCGGATGTCATGCTACTGGTCTGTGTGCTTATGTCCGCATTCCATCCCCCACTCCCCCATGCAAAGGGCATTTTAGTCGAGCATTCCTTTCACAAACAAACCTCCTAACCTTAAGACCTACGCGAGCATTTCCCCGTCCTCCCCCACTTTCCCTCCTAAACCAACATCAGGACAGCGGAGTTATTGTTTAAATAGACGTCTAACGTATGAGTAGAAAGGGGGAAAAGTGAGAAGAATTGGCAGGAAAACACATAACACACAAAACATTAAAATAATTCTTGAAATCGTGATCACACGCATAAGTTACGTTGAAAAATTAAGAGCGGGACGTTTCGGTAGCGGCTTCTACCTTCATCAGCCAAGGAATGAGACACGTGGTAAAAGTGTCAGTTGTTGCCAGATTTCAAAATCGCTTTCCAAATAATAGGGATGTTAAAAGGTGCGTCAGTATTGCAGGTGTTAGGGGGTAAGGTAGATTTCAATGCTTTCACGGTAGCTGAGGGCATGCCGAATGCTGAACGGGGCGATTTGGGAAAAACAATCACAGTCGAGTTTGTGAAAAAGACGTTGTTCGAAAAAATTTACAAAGCATCTGCATAAAAAAAAAAAGGGAGGAAAGAAACAGTCTTATCGAAAACAAATTCGGCATGAGAGCTGCACACCCAAAAAATGTCACTTTTAGTAACGTAAGAGCCACAGCACTTAGCCCCAAAATTACGGTAGCTGGGCGGGCCGCCCAGTAAAAAGGCTCTAGGGAGATCACTGTCATTAGACAAAACATTAGAGATAGGGGTGATGAACAGTTGACATGGTCATCCCCAGTGCAGAGTGGAACAGACCCAAACTGAATGCAGGTGATAAATAGGTGGATACCAGGGCTTCCCAACACTGTATTACAATGGATGAACATGGGTAAACGTTGTGATCTGAGTGATTGATCATGGACACATTGTTGGCAGAAGACAGGTCAGGTGAGTCATTCTATTGCCCAAGTGGTAAGAACCCCAGGGTTCCCAAGGGCAACCATATCAAAGGTGTACTGTCGACAGGCATACCAGGGCTCAGAGAGCAAATGCCATTGATGACCGGGATCGACATAGACTATCTAGGCTCATACAGACTGAATGCTTGACAATGGCAGCACAAATCACATCCAGGTTAAATGTTGGAGGCTCAAGCAGTTTCAGCAAGCAAACAGTACAGTGCATGTTGCATACACGGGAGCCGACGAACTACCCGTGTGCCACTGTTGAGTGTTCGTCATTAAAAATTACTTGCCCAGTGCCAGGAACATTGAAACTGGACCTCTGCAAAGTGGCTTTGTGTTCTGTGGTCAGATAAATTAGGTTTTCAGGCTGTATGAAGCTGATGGGAGGGATCAGGTATGGTGTCGACAGTACAAGGCCATGGCCCCGTTGTACCAAGTCGGCTCTGTTCCAGGCGATGGTTTGGGGAACCTTCTCATGGGACACATTAGGTGACTTAATGTGTCTGTAGAGGCCCTTAGCTGCTGCGTGCGACCAGGATATGCTGACTCATCACCTACATGTTTTTATGGCCTTTGCTCATCCTGATGCCGATGTTCTGTCTTAGCAGGACAATGCTCCACCTCACCTGGCAACAACCTCCCTGGCATGGCTCGAGAAAGTCATCTGAGTTTGGGACCATGCAGTTGCCCCATGGTCCCTAGATTTCAACCCCATGGAAGCTCTCTGGGATGCGGTGTAGTGGAACATCAGATCCATGGACCCTGGACCGACGTCTTGGACAGAGTTGTGGACAAAGCTGCAACAGGCATGGCTGGGAACATCAGATCCATGGACCCTGGTCCGACGTTTCAGGTGGAGTCGTGGACAATGCTGCAACAGGCATGGCTGGGAACATCAGATCCATGTACCCTGGACCGACATCTCGGGTGGAGTTGTAGACAATTCTGCAACAGGCATGGCTGGGAACATCAGATCCATGGATCCTGGACCGACGTCTCGGGTGGAGTTGTGAACAATGCTGCAACAGGCATGGCTGGGAACATCAGATCCATGGATCCTGGACCGACGTCTTGGACAGAGTTGTGGACAAGGTTGCAACAGGCATGGCCATTACTTCCAGAAATCTTCTGGCATTTAGTGGAGTCAATGCCTCGGCATGTACAGGCTGTTATTTGTGCTAGAGGGGGAGCAACACACTATTTATTAGGTAACTATCTCTTATTTTTGTCCATTGAGTGTACAAACTACATGTAAGCTTTTGCACACCACACGGGTGGCTTCATCAGGCAGTCATTTGCTCTAAACTAAACAATAAGAGGTTCTAACTACAAATTCAAATCATAAACGATATATATATAAATAAAATGTTAAAAATGCTTATGCTAAGCCTTTTATAGGAAACATCAATTCTAAATTTAAGAGCACAAAACATGTAGAAGTGCATGCCAAACAGTAAGAAGATTAGTTGAAAGGTCCTCATTGCAAACATTTGAGTTGGTAAGGATTTCAACTATTTCCCTTTATGCTGTGGCTCTTGTGTTTGTATACAGAGTGATCTTAATTTCATCCCATTTAAGAATAGTAGCATGGATTTTAACTTGCACTGCTTCTCATCTCATTTGTGCTCTACTATGAGATTTATCCTCAAAGACCGCTTGGCCATATCAATATGATATCTTACAGATCTATCGAAGTACTTTGAAGGAAGAAACTACACACTAGCATCTGCAGTCAAGGGGGACAATCTCTATTTGCAATGTGCAAAGCAGATATTGACTTTGGCACTCTTAATTCTGATACTGAAGCCACATTTCTTGAGAGAGTTCTTGAGATAATATGCAAAGCCAGGAATGTAGGGGAGAGACCATTTGTTATGCGCCCTTCCACATCTAACCTCAGCTGCACTTATTTTCTGTACCCACGTTCTCAAATTCTCTCAGTTGTTGGTGTTATTGGTGCTGTAAAATGCCAGTATTAACAATGTACTGTGTGACCAAGTGTTCTTTGGAGAAAAGACTCATGGAGCACAAACACAATTTGAAGCAGAACAAATTGACCTCTGCTTTAACACAACAAGTTAAAATCAATGCTGCTATCCCAAATGGGATGAAATGTAGAAGACTGCTCCATGTACAAATTCAAGAGCCATACCATACAGGAAAACAATTAAGATATTCAGCAACTTAAATGTTTGCAATGAAGACTTTTCCACCAACCTTCGTACTGTTTGGTATGTGCTTCTGGGTGTTCTGCACTCTTAGATTTAGAATTGATGTTGTCTGTGTTAGGCTTAATGTAAGGATAGTCTATTGCACCGTACAGTATATATATATATATATATATATATTAGTAATGATTTGAATTTTCAATCAGAACCTCCTCTCATTTTGTTTAGAGCCACTGACTGCCTGATGAAGCCACCCATCTGGTTTGCATGTAGTTTGTTTGTATTTGCACCAGTAAATGGATTTTCCATATGTTGCAGCTATTTTCCTTTGTGTACTTTACCCTGTTTTCTACAAGTCCTTTAGTTGAATGAAACATTTGATCATTGTTTAGTCAGTTAATACCTAACTGTTTTTTCAGAATCAAGTTAATATTCAGCTTTCATTCATGAATGTTACTTTTTCATTTTCATCAGCACACAAGAATATTAAATTTCCTCCCCCCCATTTTTAATGTTGTATCAAGTAGTTGATTAGTATTTATTATTTTTTTTCCATATACATACTTGTATCATTGGAAAGTTAGTTAATAATCAACTGTTAGTAGAGTGGTAGTTTAATATTCAATCCATTTCATTACCACAGTTGGAACAATTTCATGATTCTCACATTCCTGTACATATACTGAATAGTAATTTAAACTTTCTCCCCCTTTCAAAAAATTATATATTCCTGTATACACTGAACAGTTGGTTGGTTTATTATAAGTGTTAATTGGCATAAGGACCTCAATGGGCCAAAGAGTGCCAAACAGTTGGTTCAACAATTATAGCAACTGGTTAATATTCAGCTTTGCTCATCATGATTAAAATTCAGCCAAGTCCATTGCTACTGTAGAAATTCTTATACTTTTTACATTTCTCACCACATCTCCCCATCAAATACTCTTACCCTTCCAAAGAACTCCACTGTTCATTACCAATTGACCCATACACTGGTATTTGCACAGATTTTAGTTAAATACAGTGGAACCTCGGTTATACGTTTTTTAGGGGATGGCCTTAAAAAACATATACCGTATATACTCGTGTATAGGTCGACTTTTTTTAATGAAATATTTAGGTCAAAATAAGGGGGACGGACTATACATGGAAAATATTTCTGATAGGTTGGAAACCAAAATTTTGATGCCTTATGGAAATGCGCATACTTAGCCCTTTGCGCCATCAGTTCATTTGCAGTTGTATATTTAGTCATTTTCCGGGAGTTACTGGAACAGAAGAAAATTATTGCTAAGAATTTTCTTGATTTTATATGTACAATATTTTTTTATTCACTAATAGAAAAACTCATTTCACAAGGATGTCTCAAAGTCGGTTTTAGATCTGTCGATATGGCCTTGACTGCCGCGCTGGTAAATCACCCAGAGGAAAGAGGTGAACGCATCAGCCAGTAGTTAAAGTTGCACCGTGCCGTGACTTAGACCGTGCTCAATTCTCCATGGGGGGATGAAGAGGGAAAAGGACAAACTATTGCAAAAAGAGATCACTGCCCCTGCTTAGCGACGGCGAAGAGAGGTATGAAAATCTACAGAACAGCGGTAACTTGATCCTAAAAATGAAAGTGTTTAAACTTGGCCGTTTGCTCAGAATAACACTGCTACTGATAGTAAAAAAGTGCATTAGTTTAACAACCTACTTACATTTGTTATTAAATTGAGTGTGCACTGGCTCTAAAAATCAAACAAACAGCAAACTCATGGCTTTCTCTTATTACTTTCAGTATTATAAATATTTAACGGGAATTATCGAGGATACATTTATTAAGGTACATTACCTCTCAAATTTTCAGTCTATACACTAGATCTTTGTCAGGAGTTCTTGCGTCTTACTACTTCCATAGGTCTGGCGACCAAGCCTGATAGATTTTCCATCAGGCTTGGTCACCAGACCTATGGAAGTAGTAAGACGCAAGAACTCCTGACATCTAGTGTGTAGATTGAAAATTTGAGAGGTAATGTACCATAATAAATTTATCATGGATAATTCCCATTAAATATTTATAATACTGAAACAATAACCTTTTCTGAAGACTAAGAGTGAGCAAAAAAGGATTGCACCTTTACTGAATGGGGCAATGTTTGGTTTTGTCACTAAAGCCGATTGTCGCAAACACGGTGGAGAGAACGGATGAAACTCGGGAGTAGATAAACAACCTCTGTCAATCACACACTCGTACAACTCAGCAGTTGACCGACAGCTGCTACGCTGCACAAGGTAGTGGAAGAAAATTTTATAGAACAAATTTTCTTCAATTTTTTAAATTGTTGCGTGCAAATTTTACAGTAAAATAAAGATACATTTTGAATTTTGAAGAAATCCATTGAAAACTTCAAAAGTTACACATTTTTTACAGCATGCATATTCTTTATGGGATATCAAAATTGTCAGGTTGACATCAAGACCTATTTACGCTTTCCAAATATGTTTCAGGAAGTTTTTTTTTTCCTTTTTAAATAACGATGTGCCTGCCTTATGACGAATTTTAACAATATATGAACTCTCCATAAATGAAGTAACTGCAGAAAACTCGCTCGCAAAAAGTGGGAGAAGGGGGAGGGGGGCTATGTGCAAAAGTGGGTTCATATATTGTTAAAAAATGTAACCTTCCCCTGAAAACTCTGTAACCAGGGTGGTGAGCCCTATCATCTTCCCAGAATTGTGCCTCACTTCCACCCACATTTTGCTGGAAACTGCCGCAAGCAACATTGCGAGAGCCAGCTACAACAATAAATAGTAGGTTCACATTTAACTTATATTTGTTAGTAGTAGGTGTTTGTTAGTAGGTTGAAAAAATATTTTCCGAGGATACGCATGCGATCCTCGGAAAAGATTTTTTTTTCTTTTTATTTGTACACAAGATAGGTAGGTATACAAAAACTGCAGATATTCACATAAAAATTGGGGGGGTCGACTTATACACGGGATATACAAAAACTGCAAATATTCACATAAAAATCGGGGGGTCGACCTATACACGAGTATATACGGTAAATGTAAAAAATGTATAAATGAAATTTCAAAATCTTAAATGCTTAAGGGTAGAGTTAGCAATAAATGACTTAAGAGGCCCAATTTAACATGTCGAAATGTAAAAAGTTACAGCCCTAATAGTGGTATTGAATCAGAATTTTCTCCAACTGCAGTTTTTCGTGAGGTTTTTTGTGGTGATCCACAATTTTTAAGTTTTTACGGTTTTTAGGTCTTTTACACTTTGCTTTGTTCTGTTTTGTTTTTTGAGTGTTTAAAGTGATTCTTCCCAGTTTGCCGATAATTTTAATGCTGCTGCAGACTAGGGTATTCTTTTCATAGCTTCATCCGTTTTTATAAACTCAGTGGACGTTTCGTTAATCCTATGTTTCCATTCATTCAAAGTGATACTTCCCAGCTCGGTGATAACCCTAATATTGCTGCAGACTAGCATATTCTTCTCATAGCTTCATCCGTTTTTATAAACTCCATGGCCGTCGCATGAATCCGACGTTTCATTTGTTCAGCAGAACTTTTACAGATAAAGTTGAACGTTTTTGTGCTGTGCCCTATCAACTATTAACTTACAACATTTTCACCGATTGGAAGAACCATTAACAAGAATAATGAAACCTGGCAATTGTTCATCTACATGGCAGCTATTTAATTTTTGATTTTTCTGTTCTGGTATTACAATAATTTTAAATGTACCACCTATCACCAATACTACAAGAGTAACATGTAGAAAGTTGAAATATTTTCAGCACTATGAAAATGAGTGTTGCAAAGTGATTAATTCTTAAATACTATTGAAAAATGTATGCTTTGAGTATAAGATATTCCTTAATAATGATTTATTTATAGTTGAACTGGTTTACACATATCTTGAGTACTTGATGGCATACATTCTTGGTAATCTCAAATCTATTTCATCAGCCTTCATCCTGGGTACCGATGTTTTTTTTTTTTTTTTTTTTTTTGGAAGATTGTGTTGTACTTCCGTTTTGCCACAGAATTTTGTTAATAACTGCTGGATTGTAATAAATTAAAGGCAGTATCATATTTTTTCATTTAAATTTAAGTTCTAAGTTTTTCTGAGGTACTATCATTTGTAATTTCAAAGTCAAGAATGAATTTTTACTTTTCAGTTATAGTTTATCTTGGACCCTCCCAAGGAAAATTAATTTTTATGATCGAGTGACTGTGTACAAGACACCTACTGAACTGACTGTCACTATCCGTAAACTGCAAGAAGATGATTCAGGGCAGTATGTGTGTGAGGTAAAAGGCGGAGGTATTATTCGAAGGCGCAAAATTGCTGTGTTGGTGAAGTCAGGTAAACTTAATTTTTACAAATCAGTATGATTAACAAACAGTATTTAAAATTAAGATATTGAAACCTTGAAGACCTCTAGAATCAGCACTATTTGCTTTGGTAACAAAATTGATCAATTTTGTTAATTTCTCATTGGCCAGATGGTGATCTTCATTTCTTAGATCCAAAGCAGTTCTCTGAATGATGACTATTGCAATAGCCCTTGAAATGTTACACTGCATTTATGTTTTGCCTCCAGCACTTAAATACTAGTCGTGGTTGTCAAGTGAGCTTTTAATTTTATTAGAAATATGTATGTTTTTTTTATTGTATTTAACACAAGTTTGTTCATGCCTCTTTTATATCTTGATTAAAAGTTCTCAGCAGTATAAATGGGCTTGCATTAAGAGGGCAGACAACATGGCAGCTTCTGCAAAGTATTGAAAACCAATTTCAACTATCTTGTTTCCTTTACAGGGAGTGCTTGCCTAAATTAATTTTGAATGTGAAGATTTTTCACTTAACTTTATGAACTGAAATAAGTTACCAGAACTGAATCACAGAAGAGTTCAAAGAGACCCCTTGAGATTATGTAGATTAGTTTCAGTGAATAGGAGTTTTGAATAAAATACACAGCCTTATAGTGATTTGTTGATTTGTCTTTTGTTTTCAGCAAATTTAAACCCTTATCAGTTGAAACCAATTAATGCCTTACCACTAATAACAATTTATACACTGAAGTGCCAAAAGTCATGGAATAGCAGTATGCAAATTTTTAACTGGCACTGTCATCGTATAAAGGCTTCAACACACGCTATGATTTTTATCAGTTGCGAGGTGTAATCTCGTGAGTCAGATTGAACAACCGCCAGTAGGATTTTGGCAAGCCAACATGAATTATCGGAATTTGAATGAGGCATGGTAGTGGGAGCCAGATGAATGGGACATTCAATTTCCGAAGTTGTGCGAGCATTCAACATTCTTCGATCCACGGTGTCACGTTTGTACTGAGAATACCTCATGGAAGGCATTACCACCCACCGTGGACAGTGCAGTGAGCGACCACAGGTGCTGAATGACCATGACCGGTAGCATCTGATCAGGACTTCCCATGCTAATAGACAAGAGACAGTGGCTCAAATAACATCCACATTCAATGCAGGAGGTGTCAGAGACATATCCATCAGGTCAGTGCAGCGTCATGTAGCATCCATGGGGTATGGGAGCAGAAGACCCACCAGAGTGCTTTTGTTAACACCACAACATTGAATACAGCACCTCACCTGGGCTCGTGAATATGGTAATTGGACCCTGGAAGACTGGCAACATGTGGCGTAGTCGAATGAATCATGCTACCAGTTGTTATGAGCTGATGGTAGGGTTCAGGTGTGGTGCAGACCCCATGATACCATGTACCCAAGCTGTCAACAAAGCACTGCAAACTGGTGGTGGTTTCATACATGTTTGGGGTGTCTTTACATGGCACGGTTTGAGTCCTCTGGTCCTTTGTAAACACATCATTAACCGATACCCGCTTTGTTGCTCTGCTGGGTGACCATTTGCAGCCCTTCATGGACTTCATGTATCCCAACAATGACGGGATTTTCCAGGTGGACAATGCACCATGTCATCGGGCCTAAGTTGTCCAAAATTCGTTCGAGGAGCATTCTGGACAGTTTCGACAGATTGTGTGGCCACCACGTTTGCCCAACATGATCCCAATAGAGAACTTATGGGATGAGGTGGAAAGGTCCATTCACACCCAAGATCCTGCACCTACAAATACCAGAGAACTGTGGGTGGTTGTTCAGATGGCATGGCTCAACATCTCTGCAGAAGTCTCCCAGCCACTTGTGGAATTGATGCCATGTTGAGTTGCTGCACTTCGCCGGGCTAGAGGAAGTCCTACACAATGTGTATCCCATGACTTTTAGCACTTCAGTGTATAGGTGCATGGTGTGATTGTGTTGAAATGTGTTAAGTAGTCTTGTTCTGGATGCCTGGCATTAATGTGCTTTGACAGTCTATAGGCTACTTGTTGTAGGATAGGAATAAAGTTTCAAAGAATTTTTATGTTAAAAAAATTGTTAAAACGTTAACAAGAGATATTCCTTCTAATTGCTGCATTCGATTTGGCTTCCTGTTTTTGATTTTTCAATACAATGTCTTTCCCAGCAGTCCTTAAGGAATTTCCTGTATTTGATTTTAAAAACTGAAGAACTTAAAAGATGATTGTCCAATGTAAATAGGGGAATTCAAGATCGTCTTAAAAGCAGGGCTTATATATTTTTCACAGCTGTTGTGTGATGGATGTGAATGGCCACCATTCCTACAGTTTTTTTTTTAAATCCTCGGACCTCTGAATCAAATAATTACTTAAGGGATTTCTCTCCAAGGCTCTGCTGAGCCATAAATTCTTTTGCTCTTTTGTATATGGCATTTCATGACTATGTGTGGTAAAGAATGAAATTTCAATTACCGTATTTACTCGAATCTAACGTGCACCTTACTTTTCAGTTACGAAAATGTATATATATATTTTTATAATCCTAGTATACTAAGACGCAAAAAACTTGAAAGAAATACAAACTTATGAAATATGGCAATTCTTGAATTTATTTAAATTTCCACATTATTTTAAATCATGCATTGCTCACAGACATCTCTCCATCTACATCCTCAGATATTTCACTGCACGAATCTTTATTGCTGCTGTCGGCTGTGGTTTCACTGCTGGATTGTTCGAAGATAGTGTCGTCTTCAGTGCCATCCATCGCATTGGAAATGCCGCACTTCAGAAAAGACCACTCAACTAAGTCATTAGGAATGAACTTCCCAGGCATCTACAATCCACTGTGCTACTACAGAGAGTGAAGGTTTTTTAACACATCCAGTTTTTGTCAGTTCTGTGTCTCCCGATGTAAGCCACGCATTATAGCGTGATCGAATTGCTGCTTTAAAAGGCCTCAAGAGGCTGAAGTTGGGAAGTCATGCCTCCAGGCACAACAACTAGATCAGTTCTGTTTTCAACAATCCTAGTTTTCACTGAGTTGGTTACATGCTCCTTGAATGAATCCAATACAAGCATGGACCGCAGTCGCTCCACACCTGGATGTTGAAACCACACTTTTTGAAGCCAGTTCTTTACCAGTTCTTCAGCCATCCAGCCATTCTCTTGAACTCTGACATGAATTTTCTGAGGAAAAGTCTCTTTATTTGGAAATGTTTTTCTCTTGAAAATAACATACAGTGGTAGGTTGTTCCCATCTGCAGTAATGGAAAGCATGACCATCATTTGGAGCTTCTTGTTTCCTGTTGTTAGCACTTTAACTTGCTTTGCACTAATACTTTCTACAGTGTAATTTGATGGCGTATCAAAATGCAATGGTGTTTGGTCAGTATTCCCAATCTGGCTTAGAACATCGTGCCCTTGCTTCCTTACTGATATGACGTACTTGAGAAAACTGTATAGCTTTTCTTCAAAGTCAGATGGCATTCTCTGACATATTGAAGTATGCCACCTCAGAGAAAGTCCTTTTCTTTTCATAAAACGGAAAATCTATCCTCTTGAAGCAGTGAAACTTACACTGGATCCAAGTTCACGATAAATTTCTTGTGCTTTTGCCTGAATAATTTCTACAGTAACAGGAAAACCTGATGCACGCTGCTGCTTCAAGAAATGATATAGACCAGGGTTGTCCAACATACGGCCCGCAGGCCACAGTCCGGCCCGCCAAAGATTTTAATCTGGCCCGTCGGCTACTGTTCGGAATTAAAAACATTCCAGGATTTAATAAAAAACAAACAGAAAAATAAATTCTTCCGAAACAAGTAAAAACCGCAGGAACAGTATGAAACCTTTTTTGCGCTGCAACCTTTTTCCTATCCCAAATGAGCAAACAAATAGCCCAGAGAACAGTTGAGGGGAGAAGAAAAGGTCTGCACAGTCACTGGAAGCATTGTTTTCTCCAGCTAATCAGGTGTCGACTGCCCACCTGCTCCACGGAAAGCTGAGTTCCGTGTGAATATTATCTCCTTAGGTTTTCATTAGGAAATGTCGTTTCAATTGGAAGTTTTTCTCACAGAAGTAACTGTGCTAGTCAAACATCAGTGTGTTTCTTATTAGTTAAGTATCCAGCGAAGCTCTTGGTAAAATACATCGTACCAAATATGGCGGCTCAAGTGAATACACGCAAGAAAAGGAAAATCGAATGTAGAGCTTTTAAAGGTACTTGGACCAACGATTTTTTGTTAGCGAGTGTAACAGGGCATATTGTGTCTATGCCAAGAGAGCATCGCTGTGGTAAAAGAATATAATATTAAAAGTAATTATTCTACGAAGCATGCCAGCAAATATGACGAATCTAACAGACCAAGGAAGAATTGATTGAATGAACACTCTAAAGAACAATATAGTCAGGCAACAATCTTCATTTGAAGCTGCAAACCAGAGTTCTGAGATGCCTACCAAGATCAGTTATTTGGTAGCCGAAGGAATAGCCAAGAGAGGCAAATCGTTATCGGATGGAGAATTTGTGAAAGATTGCTTGTACATCCGTAGCATGTCTTAATAAAAAGTCGATGGTTGATAAAACGAATCTTTCACACCAGACAGTCACTAGAAGAGTAGGAGATTTAACAACCAACATTGAAAATGCTCTTATTAAAAGACTCAAATTTTGCCAATTTTACAGCTTAGCCTTCGATGAAAGTACAGATATAAGCGATACAGCACAACTGACAGTCTACGATGTATCTTATCTCTTGTATGTACGAAGAGTCACTGCAACTTTGAAATCGTTGAGGAACTATTGAACTTGTGTCCATTGAAAAGCACAACAACTCTAAAAGATACTTTTGATGTGGCAAAATGTGTCTTGGTGAAATTTAATCTTCAAGAAGATAAACTTGTGGAATTACAACAGATGTAGCCCTGGCAATGATAAGAAAGCATAATGGATTTGCAAATCTAATGTTGAAATCAGTGCCTAATGATGTCTATGCATGCCACTGCATCATTTACCAAGAGCAACTGTGTGCAAAAACCATGGATATGCAACACGTAATGGAAAAGGTTGTTTCAACAATCAGATTTATAAGGTCCAAGAACTCAATCACAGACAGTTCAAAACTTTTCTTGCAGAATTAGAATCATTCAAAGGTAATGTAATTTACTTTAACCACGTTCGCTGGCTCAGCAGGGCGGTGACACTGGCCAGATTCTGGACACTGCTGGAAGAAATAAAGACCTTCGTTGCAAAAAAAAAAAAAAAAAAAACGGGGAGGGGGGGTGATGCAAGCTTCATGAATGACTTAGCATTCCTAGCAGATATCCCTAAATATCTTGCAGACTTAAATCTGAAATTACAAGGAAGTGATCAACTTGCCAATAAACTGTACAAGCATATGCAAGCTTTCATGCAGAAGTTACAACTATTTTATCAACAGCTGATTTAAAAAAAGCTGTCCGTTTCACACATTATCACGCCGTCTAAGACAGTGAACCATAAAAAGTACTCGAAACTGATTGAAAAACTTAGTGATGAATTCCCAGAAAGATTTTCGGATTTCAGGAACACAATGGTGAAATGAAGTTGTTTTCAGATCTATTTGGAACCGATGTCAATGAAGCTCCTGATATATTGCAGGTGGAACACGCTGAGATAAAAAATGACACTGCCATGAAGAGAGCATTTTTATAGAGCATGATTTGTTAACATGTTATAAAAAATATGTTTCCTGAGATCGTTATCCAAATGTCTCAAAACACGCCCTCCAATGCTTTGCACTGTTTGTTAGCATATATTGCTGCTAACAACTATTTTCAGGGATGAAAGCCATAAAAACAAAAACAAAGTCCCATCTGACAGATGAACATCTTACTGGAATTCTGCGCATCATTATATATATACACACGTTTTCTTTTTTTTTTACTGAATTCGCAGTAACCATTGGCCCGCGAGTTCCGTGAAATTTTTTAAGTGACCCTTTACACAAAAAGGTTGGACAACCCTGATCTAGACGATCATCAATCTTGGGAATATATACTTGTCTTAGGTCTCGAGAACGTCTTTCTTGTTTAGAGCACTGATTTAGCTTTTCCTTTTGCTTTCTCCAAAGCCTTACATTCACTTCTGAAACTCCATACTCCCTAAAACAAGCACGATTGCCATTTTTCTCTGCATTGGCAAGCACCTGCAGTTTAAACTTTGCTGGATAATGCTGCCGTTTAGAACACATCTCTGGACAGTATACTCCACGTTCAAGTAACAAAATGTAGTGTTTCTTTCAGAGAACAACAATACTATGAGGCAAGCGACTGTCTGTATTTTATATCTTTCGTCGAAGCTTCTCAACGAATGTAGAAGAATGGGGAAAGTTGGAGATTGTCGGTGGTCATAGCAACAGTCAGATGCTCAGAGGAAATTCCATCCGCTGGCACGCCACAATGACGACATCCTAGAGAGTCAGGCATTTGCAAGACTCCTGATGTAGGTATTTGTCACCGATTCTAACGCGTACCCAGATAAACAGGTCCGATTTTGGAGGGAAAAGGTGCGTGTTAGATTCGAGTAAATGTGGTATCTAACATTTAAAAATTTATTAATTTAAAAAAATATTCTTCAAAGTGAATCCATTGTTGTTGTTTTTCGGAAAGTTCTTACATGTCAGTTTTAGCAACTTTTATTTTGTTTTGTTTGTTTGGTTTTTAAGGATCACCACAAGCAACTCTAAGGGCTACAAGAAGCCACCCATCCTTAACTAAGGTCCACTGATTCTGGGGAAGGGGAAGAATCAACACCATAAGATAAGCAAACCACCCATGTCTCATCTGAGACCCAAACCTGGGCCTAATTTCGACAATTAGCCAGAAATTATGCCTCTGACCGCTCAGCAGCTTTCCAGATCTAGACTTTAGATTTTGGAAGTTGGTGGAATTTAAAAATAGAAAGAGTAGATTTAGTTTATTCAGTTATCTATGAAATAACGATACATCAAAAAGTGTGTTCAAATTACAGCTTTTGTTATTTGAAAATATTTCAAAACATTGATAACATATTCCTACTCAGTTAAAGAACATAGCAGTATAGTGTATTTGGCAGAAAAGTATAAGTGCAGTTTGCATTAATTTATTGTGATTTTTTTATTTTTTTTTAAATTTTTTGCTGTGAAATAAATACATGGAGCGAATCAAATCAAGTATTTGCAGAAAGTTTTCTGTCTGTAAGCATCCTGTTTTTCATGTTCTTTAGTCATCATATGCTGGGTAACTACCAGCAGTATAAGTGATCTTGATATATTATTTTGTGCTTCACGCACAAAATAATATATCCATGATTAATTCAGAAAATATATCGTCAGAAATTTTCATTTAATCAAAGTAATTGCTTACCACTGGTTGTAAATTTATTTGTTGAAAAAGTTACAATTCTGTGCTTTGAAGAGTTAGTTCTTGAATCAGTGGTTACTAGAGGTTAAATTAATGTAAAGAAATGTGAAATGAAATTTTTCTTGGATGAGTAGTTAAAAGTCGATGACTGATGAATAGATTAAAAACAGCCGAGTTAAAAAGGAATGGGTTCTAAGTTTATCTTGATTAAAAGCTTATTTAAAAAGGATAAAAATGCAAAGAAGAATGTAATGTGGAGAAAACCTCAGTTGAAATTCAGGTTATGCGTGTAAAATGGTAAGCAATGCCACCAAATGGTGCACAACTTAATAACTGGATGCATTTCTACCCATTTCATGCTGGGTCATCCTTAGCAAATAACTGCTGTTATTGAATGTCTTTCATTGTTTGTAGGTGGGTTTCCAATATGTGATGACTGAAGAACAGAATACTTGTAGACCAAAGTTGGAAAAATTCTGCAAATTCTTGACATAGCGATTGTTTTATGAGGATTGACAAAAGAGTAGTAGCAGCAGCACTGTTGTCAAATGCACCAGAAGCAGTGGCGGCTCGTGGTAGGAAAAATAGGTGAAGAGCTACAATAGCAATATGAAAAGATATTTACTGTCTTTAATGAAAATCAGTTAATGAGAACTTACCTATTTTTTTACATATTAGATCAATTCTTCTTCCCTTTAAAGCTGGAAATTTGTGGATTATGTCGTCATAAAATGGCTGTTTCTTCGTGACATCAAGAAAATGTCTTTCTGAATAGAAATATTTGCCAAAGAAGCAAGTTTATCTGGAGAAATAGTGTTTCTTGAGTAAGTTTGTATTCTTTTAAGGCAAGAAAAACTTCTTTCCACTGAAACACTTACAGATGCAATTGTTAAAATCAGGGAAACCAATTTATAAGCTTCTGTAAAAATGCCTTTATCTCCATGAAGCACTCGAGAAAGTTCATGAGTCGATATATTCCTTAATTTTTCATCAGCATATACAAGACTCAGTTCATTTTTAAGGCTCTGGTGTTTAGTAAATATTTTTCCATAAAAATGTAGATTTTCAAAAGCGTGAGACGGAAAGCATGAATTAAATTGGTCGAATTTGGTTGTGTCAGCAAGACAGGGAAATTGAAGTTTAAGTTTTTCACTGTCTTGAAATATTATATCCATTTCCATAAGAATGTGGTACACAATTTCAAAATACAATTGTTTATAATTTTTTAAAATTGTTTTTTGTGTAAGAGCAGCATATTCCCGTTTAGATCTGCTTATTTCTGTGATTTTGCTAGCTTTTCCAAACAGTGTTTCAAATACCTCATCGTTCCTTTTATGGCTCAAAATTTCATAAGTTTTTTTAATTTGAGTAACACAGTATATGTCTAGTGATTTTTTCTGCAAAATTTCGAATAATAGATCAGTGAACCAAATATTTCATTAAATACTATTCCCAAAAATGTAAATTCAAAAGTGTTCATATAATTTAATTTTTTGTCTGATTGGTCACTATTTGTGAGAAATTCGAATACTTTCTTCAATTTATCCCAATCTTCAACTATTACACTTACTAACTTCGAAGTGGAGGACCATCGAGTTTCTGTTATGGTTGGCATGCCTCTTGCGGTTGTTGATGTGAATGTATTATTGTTTTTTCACCACTCAGTGAAGCAATCGCGTCGCTGAGTGGTGAAAAAAAACAAAGGAATTACACTGAGGCTTGCAAAAAATATTCGACACTTAGAAATTTTAGAAAAACTCTGCTGTAATACAAGGTTCAAACGATGTACTATGCAATAACAAAAACAGATTGAGAAGCTTTATGCTTAATTTTTTCTGGAGCCCAGTCAAGTATCCAGACATTACGCTTGCCCCATCGTAACATTGTCCTATTGACTTGTGTTGATAATCAAACTGTTCCAAAATTTTGTCTAGCATTTTGTATAAAGCTTCTGACGTTCTATCTTCACTCACACCCCGGAAACCCAAAAATCGCTCAACTAATACACCTTCCGAATCAACAGATCTTATTATTAAAGAGCACTCGGAAGTCTGGTTATGTGTTCCCATCTACTTGAATATAAAAGCATTGAACTTCATTTATTTCATTTTTGACGTGATCATTTATATATTCAGAAATACATTCAATTAATTCGTTTTGAATAGTTTTTGAGTCACCTGTGAAGACATTTTTTATCGTTTCGTATTGATTTTGAATTTTAAAGGACTTCTTGATATCAACAGTGAAAGCAATTCCTTGAATTTCTACATTTATCGAGTCAATGTTTTGGTCATGGTCATGGAATGCTAGTTCTTGTTTACTCAAATACAGTAATGCATCAATCATTGTCTGCAGGAAAAGTCTATTTAAACGAACGTTTTTGTTGAAATGCATTTTCAAAAGCCTAGCATTCTCCCTCAGGGCATCGGCAATGGTGCTCTTTTCAAATTTAATTAGCATTTTCAAATGTTCGCTAGAATCACCACGTTTGTAAAGTGACCGTTTTATATTTAAGAAATCTGAAAATTGTTTTTATTCCATGCCGAATTTTATTACTAAAATATAAGCAGAGCCAACAAAATAATTTTTGTAACACAGAAGGGCTACAAAGCCATTTATATTCAGGAAACCAACAATTTTTAAAATTAATATTGTAAGATTTACCGCTCTTCTTGATTTCTTTCTTGGCGACAATTGTCAGTGAATCCGTCGGTCGTCCTTGAAGTAAAATGTCTCTTTTATTTTCAACTTTCCACCGATTGAACGGAGTTTGCAATAAATCACAGACAATGTTGTTCACAGGATACATACTGAAAACTAAAACTGTCACTATCAGTTAAACTGTACACAAAACTAAAGTAACTAATGAAGTTTTTAACAAACAATCACAAAACACGAAAAAACATATCTCTTTCAGAAAGTATGTACCAAAACACCGCAAGAAAAATTCCCTAGCGGATTGCAAAGAACCCTTGGCAATCCGTCCCATTCCGTTGCGATCTCTTCGTAAGGTTACGACTCCAGGTGCAGAGCCTTGACGTCTCATGATAAAACACTTTACTTGCCCAGCAGATAGGGGAGGGTGACGTCACAGTTACCATGGCAACTCGGACGAAAACTGCAGACTTCCAAGCATTCTCATTTCAGCTCTTCACTTGAACTGTTTTACGTATAAGGACTTGTTTTCTGTATTGAACGCGCATTGTGAAGTTATATCTAATCAAAATTTTGGGTATTTTGGCACTCAATAAGGGCAAAAAAATAATATATTATACGAAACTATTAAATAAAATCTTATTCCAAATAAAATAGGTGAAGAGGCACTTCACCTACTTCACCTGAAAATGCCGCCACTGACCGGAAGAGTTGTAAAGCCTCGTAACATTGTATTGACTATTGCTGGGATGTAAGATATAATTGCATGATGGTAGAATAGTCAAAAGAACATCAACACATAGCCACAGAATTTATCAATCTGTTGAATAGTGCAAAGAAGTAAAGACATGTTCCAGGGTTGAACAATATTATTGGATTAAAGCAGAAGTGATGTGCAGTTGTAGTGCAAAGAGCTGTTGGCATGGATTCATGAAAGCATGTGGGGACAATGCTATTTTCTATCACACTCAGCTGTTGCTCTGGCCTTTTCAAAGTTTTCGCCAACCCATTCACCATATTCAATTAATTTTTTTAGCTAAATGTAATCTATAGTTGCCATTTTTTTCACTCTGTGTTGGAAATATAAAAACATGAAGTGTTATAATCATACAGAAATAATGGGTTATATATTCTTTGCAATTAAGCAGCAAAATATTATTGAAAAAGGTATTATCATTAAAAAAAGGTAATAACCAATATTTTTGTCAAAACTTTTTATCCATCGCCAAAACAATTATCCTTTCACAAATTGTGAAGAATGCGATCGGTAGCACAACCCCTGACAATGCATGCAAGCCTTTCACTTGGAGTAGGATATTATTCAGGACAATCCTTGCATAGGAGGACTCACAATTCCAGGGAAGAAAGTTCAGCTTGTGCAGTCATTGCCAAAAGTGGACAGGCATTGTACAATGCCTGTCCACTTTCAGCATGGATTTTGCTATTCCATAGTCTACCATGTTATAAAAACTTAATGTAGTGGTATAAAAAAAATTGTAGCATGGTGAGTCTACATTGTCTGATGTTAGCCACTGTTCTAAATCATCACCTTGAATGGTAGTATAGTAAGGTTGATGCATATCTGTCTTGAAATTGACAAAACTTGGGTACAAGCTTACATTCCAGTTCTGAAATGGCAATCCAGTGAATGGCACAATCCAGGATCTCCATGTCTGAAGCAACTTAGCAGGATCCCAACCAATTAAAGTTAATGCTGATGGTTTCTTATAACATTGATGATGTCATTTTCAACACCTTGTCATTCTCAAGGGCCAAGCGGAAAATGCAGAGTACTGATGAGGCTTTCTTACAAATTATCTGCATCTGGCAGTGGAACAAAGGCATATGTATTCCATCCAAATTGATTTTCTACTTGTAATTCATAACAGTTTTTGCTTCTACGTGGTCAGACCTGTGAAAGGCATTTGTGTCAGTGAGAAATCCTGGAACATCTACCCAGAAATACATCAGTCACAAGAACACGAGTCCTTGTGACTGATGTATTTCTGCAAATGAAGAAGTCTGTTTAGGGGCAGTGGTTTTGCAGTAAGGCTGAGGTGTTAGGGCATTAGCATGTTCCATTGTACACCACCCAGGACAGTGAAGTTCCAAGCAACAGAGACTAAGCAGCCTTAGCTTAGAAATCTGAACACCCTTCAGATTTGAGCTGGTTGAAGCATCGTTGCTTCCTCGTGGCGTATTTTGACTCCTCTCTCATCTGGAAATGGGTCTGAAATCACCAGAACCACAGATAAATCAACGAAGGAAGAAGTATTCTTCATAATACATGGGAAATGGATAGAATATTCAAAGCAAACAGAATATAAATTCTGAATTTGCTTGTACCACTTACTGGTCATCCACAGATAAATTAATGAAGGAAGAAATATTCCTCATTATACATGGGAAATCGATAGAATATTCAAAGCAAACAGAATATAAATTATGAATTGGCTTGTAACACTTACTCATCATCCATGTAACATCTCTCAGAAAAGTGTGTCCAGATTCCTAAGCTAATATAGTGTGGAAGAAATATTCTTCTCGTAATACGTGGCCAATACATCATGATACGTGGCACATACATCACACAGCAATTAGACATAGCTGAATTGACTGTAATTACTGTTTCACACGGAATATCAATCACATCAGAAAACTTAAAAATTTCATCGCCCTGGAGCGGGAATCGAACCCACATCTCCCAATTACTGTTTGAGATTGATTGATATTACATGTGAAACAGTAATTACAGTCAATTCAGCGATGTCTGATTGCTGTGTTAATTATCATGATGTTATTGGCCACGTATTATGAGAAGAATATTTCTTCCACACTATATACCTGAACAACTGGAGATTTATTTAACAACGCTAAGTGGCAACACAATTCACTTTGAGTAAGAATGCAGTTGGAGAATATTCCGATGCTCTTAACACACATATACTTGAGACTTTATCGTCCGGTGTAGTGTAACGGTAGCATGCTCGAACGGTAATCGGGAGATGCAGGTTCGATTCCCGCTCCTGGGCGATGGAATCTTCAAGTTTTCTGATGTGATTGATATTATGTGTGAAACAGTAATTACAGTCAATTCAGTGATTGCTGTGTTAATTATCATGACATTATTGGCCACGTGTTATGAGAAGAATATTTCTTCCACACTATATACCTGAACAACTGGGAGATTTACTTAACAACACTAAAGGGCATCACAATTCACTTTGAGTAAGAATGCAGTTGGAGAATATTCCGATGCTCTTAACACTTTCTTGTCTTGGGTGGTGTAATGGTAGCATGCTCGAACAGTAATCTGGAGATGCAGGTTCGATTTTCGCTCCAGGGCGATGAAATTTTCTGATGTGATTGATATTACATGTGAAACAGTAATTACAGTCAATTCAGCGATGTCTGATTGCTGTGTTAATTATCATTCCTAAGCCTAAGGTTGCTTAGTCTCAGTTGCTTGGAACTTCACTGTCCTGGGTGGTGTAATTAATGGTTAGCATACTTGAACAGAAATTTGGAGGTGCAGATTCGATTCCTGCTCCAGAGTGATAAAATTTTCATGTTTTCTGAGAGATGTTACATGGATGAACAGTAAGAGTTACCAGAAAATTCAGAATTTATAATGTTTACTTTGAATGTTCTAGATGTGCTGTTGGTATATGATGGCACCACTCTTGTTTTCCATGAAACAGGTGGACATACTTGAAGCACAAGTCAGTGTTTTCATTAAGGATTCCAATATTTTTTCTGAATAATATTTTTGAAACAAACTTTATTTCCATAGCAATTCCTTATGGATTATAAGGACATTCATTGTCTTGAAGTAAAAGCCACTGTTTCTTCAAGAATTTATTTTGTTTCTTGTGCGTGTGCTGAATAATGTTTCTGAAAGGAGTTTTTAAATACATTTTCATAATAATCACAATTTCCAGTTTTATACTGAGGTACCCAATGGTGAAGAACATATTATATTTGAAATAATAGCAGCATTGCTCCTCCCGAGAATGACTCAATGTGAAATTTTATCAGTAGATATAGATCTTTGCATGTTCAAGCAATTGGTTGTTTTAATGGACCATTATATTTTATGAGGACAGGATTTGTATATCTCCTGGATTTTAAGAACTCTTTAAAAAGTGTGTCTTTTTCTCCTTATTTTTCCTCAAACTCCTGAAAATGACCTTAAATTTAATTTTGACTCCTGGAAATTATTGTACTTTGAATTTTTTATTTTTTTTATTTTACCCTCTACAGAGTTGTCTAATCCTTGGAGAGAGCAGATCTCTTCCCTCTCCAAGGATTAGACAACTCTCCTGTTAATTCTTTTGGTTGGTTATACTAACACTATAAAAACTTTAGTTAGTAAAGGGCTATTGTTAGGTCATCTGTGAGTTTTTTTTTTTTTGTGAGAGCAGTTGCAGATAACTATGTGTGTGCAATGTATGTGCCATTACAAATCTGTGTATGAAACTTGCTGAAAAAAGTGCTAAGATATTTATGCATGTGTTAATTATACTTTTGTTACAATATAACCTTTTACAGCCTGTTGTAAGCATGTGACATATAGTCTTGCTGTTGCAGTTGCTTAATGGAGACTTGCTTTTTTAAGTTAAATGAAAATTGATAAATTTTCTTGATTTATAAAGGAGCAAACAGGTTGTCCTGCTTTGATATTATTTCATGCATTATTTTGATATTAATTTTTTTTTCTATACTTAATGTTTATTGAAATATTATTTCTTTCAGGGAAGGTAAAATGTATGAAGCACTTTTTCCTGTGTGGAAATGGCATGTGTATTCCACAACATTACGTGTGTGACGGTCACACTGATTGTCCAGGAGGAAATGATGAATCCAAAATATTGTGCGGTATGCTGTTTTACATATTACACATAAAAATCTGTAGAATTGTGTGGCAGAGATATATTTAAAGTTATAATGGTGAATCCCTCAACACTTTTTCTCTTGTTTTCAGAAGTTATTCTTGTACTGCCCTATGGGCTGTAGTAGGCTGGTAATGCATAGTACAGTATAAAGCCTTTCATGGTCATCTATCAGTTCCTCTCAGCATTCATCTAGGATTATATAAGGAAATACTTTGGAAAAAAGGGGGAGGGGTTGTTGCACATATTTTTAACATAAGGTGGGCAGTGCACTCTGCTTTAAAAACAGTTTGTATAATGAACCTTGGCTTTATATGGTGGAGGTACCTGTTCTCACAAAAGAGCTCTGCCAATTGAGTGTTTGCTGTGTAATTTATAATACTGGGGTATGATGAAATGCTGTCCAACACTCACTGTTTCACGTGGGAATGGCAAGCATTCATTTCATAGCAGAGCCAAGAAAGATGAAACTGACAGGAGGGGGAATATCCAAATGTAAAAGTTCAGTATAATCTAAAAACTTAGTGAAGAAGGTTTGACTAATGCCACAGTAGAAAAAAAAATCTGCTAGATACTTGTTTTCAAAAGCAAGAAATATTCCATGTTTTATAAACAGAAATGAAGTTTCAAAGTGCAGTGACTTATAATATGTGCTTTGAGATATCAATATACTAAATAATTTTGATTCAGCTGTATGTGGATAGTAGAGTTAGATAACTTCTTAGATAAGTGGTTTTAATGATAAAGAAATCTGTATTACAATAAAATTGTTGGCAGAAACTGCAAGATATTGCATTTCAACGTGAAGCTTCATAATAATTTTGAGTGACTGATGTTGTAGACTGTGCTTCCAGTTTGACAAGGGACTTTTCAGGTTTCCAGATGGTGGGTTGAGAACAACAGCTTTTAGCTTCAAACAGATGTTGGTGGTACCTGATAGCTAGTATCACCTGTGAAATGATTTTAGCTATGATGAAGATTTATGACAGCAATCTTAACTTTTATTTTCCACAAATCATGGCTTATATAGAGGGATCATACTGTAAGAAGACTTCTGAATTTTTTTCTGTAAGTCACAATACTGAAACTAACCTGATTAACAGCCACTTCTGAGGCCAGAATACAATAATGATATCCAAAAAAATTACACAACACAGTTACCAATTTCATTTGCAAACATATGCCAGTATGCTGAATATAACTAGTTACACCCTTTCGTAATATGCCCTCTTCTCCTCCATAGACAGAAAACTACCTTTTAGTTGGTTAATTTTATGCTCCGTAAAAGAATAAGAATATGTGAAGCATGAAATATATATAAAAAGAATAAGAGAAAAGAGAAAAACAATATCCCAGTAATTTCACCAGTAAAGAAGACTAGAAAATAATTTTGGCAATGAAGGTACAGAAGCTAACACTAGATCATATCCTTCCATTACCAAAATTTGAACACAAAGCCTTAAAAAGGAGGGGGAAAAGTACATTTTTCTCTCCTTAGCAAGCAAATCTCTGATAGCAGCAGTAAGCAAACCAACAAAAGATTATATCTTTTCATTATTAGATAATTTTGTTGAGGCAAAATGTTACCAAGGGTAGCAAATGGAAATTCATTGAAAAACATATTGCATGGTTCATCCAACTATAACTGTATAATGACCTGACTTTTGCAAATCCAACTGAGTTGATCACCTACACCACATCAAGGTACCAGATCTCGTGGGAATAACCCTTTGGTGAATACTGTAAAGACATTTTAAGTACATGTACAGACTCACACTTCATAGCAGTATGCATTGTCCAAATCTTGACTGTATTTTATCCATTATAGAAAGTTTTAACATGGTTTAAACTCGGGCTTTACGCGACAAAACACATAAACATAGAAAACAAGCAAAAACAGACAGAGTCACGTATGGTAAAAGGTTCGTTTAGCGGTAGCTTTCGGTCGTCCTACAAACCTTGATCACCCGCGATCGACTGGATGGGCTGGTTGCCAGAATCCATCCCTTTCCATGGATTTTTCTCTTATAAGATGTGTAAACTTTTCAAAACTATGGGTTACACTCTCACAGTGAAACCAAACCCTTCTGCAATAATGTGCCTGCTTAAAGACAGGGATCCTGTCTCACCCCCGGACACCCCTGGAGTTTATGCTATTCCCATTTCAACTTCCTCTGGTCCCTCAGTGTATATTGGAAGTACATACTGAAGCATCAAAACAAGACTTGGTGAACACAAAAAAGATGTTTCCAATGGTCTTCCAAAGACAGCTTTATCTGCACTAACTCTTGAAGACACCTCTGCAGTTCCCATTTGGAAAGAAACTAGAAAAGTTGCCCCATTCATCAACAAAGCATCTCTGCGTTTCCAAGAAAGCATTGAAATTTTGTTCACCAAAAACTACAATTCAGAGACCCCTCACCAAATCCCATTTATTTGGATCTCTCTTCTAAAATCTGGCAACATTTCCAACACCCCAACTTCAAATTGTAGTTCTGGCAACCAGCCCATTCAGTCAATCGCAGGTGATCAAGGTCATAGGACAACTGAAAACTACTGCTTAACGAACCTTTTACCATACGTGACTATGTGTGTTTTTGCTCGTTTTCTATGTTTATATTATAGAAAGTATTAAATTTATCAGGCCAATTAAAAATGTTTTTTTTTAATTTAATGAGAAAAGCTTTTCTTTTATTTTTCCATATTCTGCTCAATGTTAGTTGACAGTAGTAAGTTAATTAACCTGTGTCACTGTGACCGTAGGTGTTTTTCAGTTAATTCTCTGACAAGTTACTTAATGTTAACAACCTTCCCCACCAAACGCTGAGATAGCTCTGCTTTTCAGCATTCATCTCCAAACGATTTGGATTTTTGCAGATGTTAAGAGCTCTGATATTTGATCTGTAGAATTTTAAGAGTTGAGTACAGATAACTTTCAGTGGTTATTTCACATTGAAATTCAGGTTTAAGAAGCAGATTTGAGATGCTTCTAACAGCTAAAGAAAAAAATGCAAAAATACAGGAAGAGGTTGAAAAACAATCCAGAAAAATTGAAGCTTGTGAAATCTAAAGACAAGGAAAGAAATTAAATCACTTACTCAAGGCTTTACCTAGATATTGCAAATTAGAATAAAAGCATTGAACATTTGAGTTTAATAACTGGCAACAGTATGAGGAACAGAGCAACAAAATTTAAATTCTTCAGGTGTAAACAAAACTTTTGATAATCCTTCTATGCATTGAGAACAGGCCTTGACTAAAATCCAGAGGCCAGAAATGTCTGTAAACCCCCCTCCCCCCCAAAGGAACTTAGAGGAAAGGAAGATTAAACAGGGAAAGAGAATTCAAAAAGTGATATCAAGAAGCAAGGAACTGCTAAAAAAATCAGAAGCAGCAAAAAAAAAAAAAAAATTAGAACCAAAAGTTATGAAGTTAAAGGTTAAAAAGATGCCTGCTTACCAGTGCCATCTAGGTTGAGAGATAAATGATTCCCCAGTCATGAGAAAAAGATGAACAGTGCACCATGAAATGGCTCTCATAATCTCTAGAAAAAAGGCAGAATGTTATCCAACAGATAGCTGAAGATATTGACTTGATACATTTGGACATAAGCATGTAACCAATAAATAATAAGTATTAAAATTTAAGTTACATAAAAAGTTTAAGGTAAAAAAGTTTTCAGCTAATAATCTCAGTTTTAATTAGTTTTGCAACAGATGTATGATGATGATAAGTTGTTGCCAGATCCATAGTCTTATTATTAACTATGTCCATAAAAAAACTATGAAACTTCACTGGCATCCCTAACTTTGGAGGACATTTTTGCTGAGTCTCTTTGGAATGACACCAAATAAATTGTCCTTTTCATTAATTATTTTTTCATTGTGTTAAAAGTGTGGAATTTTTTTCAGCTCCCAAAATATAAATTTTGATTCTCCTTTTATTGTTCCATTAATATGGAAATTCGTTTTAAAAAGGAAAAGACGAATACAACTTTACGGATCTGGCAACCACTTACTATCGTCACCGTCCATCACAAGGCTGTTGAAAACTGAAATATTAGCTGAAAGCTTACTTATTTTAAACTTTGCTTAAATTAAACATGTTTTAAAGTTTTAATACTTACTGAAGATATTAGTTTAGCAATACCAAATGCAGCAGTAGTATTGAAAAAGAATGGAAATGCTTTGTCTGTGGATACAAAGGAAAAGGCATGCAAATTTTTCCTATACAGCTCATTAACATAAAATAAGAGTTAGCATATAGGTTAAATAATCAAGTACTCTTCACATTGTGTGTGCTTGGGAGAAACATGGTATCCATTCACTACCCATAGTGTCAGATTACTTGTTGCATGATATGTACTCACTATGTACATTTTTGGAATTAATATGAAAATAGCTGGGAGAAAACTGCCAGAATTTTGTGAAATCATATTTCTTTCGAATTTGGTGGCAACCAGTCTAAACAAAAATATTTGATATGTGATCTTTCTCAATTTGGAAAAAGTTGAAGTTGCCAGTTTTTTTGCTACCATTTATGACGAAGGTGCTGTTGACAGTTTAAAGCACATTGCAACAAGAAGCATACAGGTAAAAGAGAGAGAAATGCAAACTTCTATTCAGCTTGCAAAAGTAGAAACCAAAATTAAACAAAGCAAAAAAAAAAAAAAAATGCATTGCTCTTCAGAAGAAATTGTTAAGAACATTTTTGACAGATTGTGGGAGAATATTTTATCTATTCCTAATACAAAGTGAATTCACTGTGTAAAAGTAGATGCTGAAGATGTAGAAGAAGAAAAAAAAAGAAAAAGAAAAACTAACTGAATCTAAAGAAGTTTGTGTACACAGCCTCAGAATGGCTTCTTAGTTGGATAAACAAACAGCAAAGTGGTGCAAACAATTCCAACATCACACCTCTGCCAAAGCTAAACAGTGTTATTTTTAGTGGCAAGTGGGTTTTAGTGCATTACTCTTGCTCTTCAAAGAAAGCGAAAACTGGTAAGACTTATTTAGTAGGTTAGATTATTACTGTGAAATGGGATGAAAATTAATTTGAGGTTACATTTTTAAGGAAAAATGGTGACATAGTTTTGGCCAGAAAAGAAAGACTCTGCCCTTTTCCACTGAGATAATGTTATTGTATTCCCATAGCCACAAATGGGCTGCAGAAGATATTTCAGCTTTTCTAATGATCATTTTCCTTCCTTCAGTGAAAAACAGCAACATAAAAAAAAAAAAAAAAAGTTGGACTACAAGTCATTTTGGAAGCCTTATTTTGTTACTATGTATGCAATTCCTTTACCATCATTTATTCATAAGCTAGTCAATTTTACTTAACCATATATCATGTTTTCCTTGTCCACTAAACATTAACATTTAAATGTTGCCAAATTTAAAACATGTTGTTATTATTTGTATTTTTTTACCCAATGTTAGTTGTTTGGGTGATGTTAATTATGTTCCCCAAAAAAGATCTGACAAAAATAGTTTCTAAAAACATAGATCTTAATAAATTGTGGTAAGATATCATCTGGCTCATAATCCATTACCAAATAATTACCCAGCATGAAATTTTTGAAGGAAATACTATAATACATGTAAAGGTAAAAAAAAATAATAAAAAAAATGCACCTATGTGTATATACAAGCAGTAGCATATCTTGGGTCTGAGACTTGGGCTCCCCCCACCCCAACTTACAGTACTGTTTTTTAAAAATTGTGAAGTTTATTTCTTATTTGTTAAGTAATATAAGTAACATTTTTTTCTAAATTTTAGGTTCATGTGCTGACTGACATGATACCAAATAATTATGAGGATTAGGATTTGAACACTTATTTGTACACAAACTCCATTCTTCTTTCCTTTTGTGTGAACTTGAGTGTTACGTTTTCACAAAAATGTTTCTTCCCTTTTTCATATTTAAAAATAATGTTTTCCTCTATTAACAAACCAGCCAAGTTGCTCAAATGTGCATGTCCTTGTGTGGCTCTAAGATATATCTTGATTCTTTTCCATATGGAAAAACTTCTTTTGGCAGTTGCAGATGAACAGTTTAATATTGATCTGCTAATTTGTACACCTCAATAAACACTATGTCCAATTATTCAACTTTATGTAACAAGTAATGTCTCTTACTGATTTGTTTTGTATTCATCAAGGGAATTAAACACCTTCAGTTCATTTTTTAATCGAGCCGTATCAAAATTTGAAACAGAGTTCTTTAAGCTCTGATAGTAGATGTTCAGGGAAGCTTTCACAACATTTATCAAAACAGTTCGAATCCAACAAAGCCACGAATTGAAGATGTATTATCACTGATTTTAATTCATTGACACTTCACACAAACTGAAACAACTCTTGAGAAACACGCACTGGAAGCATGGAGAGAATGAGGTAGTCCGCAGGCTTCGTTTTTTCGGAGCGAACTGTTGGCCAAAGCAATGGTCACTCGTAACAGAAATATTATACTAAAAATCATTCATGTTGTCATGGAAACACTAGCAGGGATAGTACTGAAGCTCTTCGCATCAAAAAAGCGAAGTCTCCCGAAGACCTACTTGCGTTACGTTGATGCCGTTGATCATTGCTCGCCAGACTGATTCTCATAATTGAAAGAAGCGAATCCACTCATGATTTTTTCACACTGAAAACATTGACATATCTTAATACCATTGATAAATTGACTTTTATTTGTGTATATTTAATTAACTTTTATTTGTGCATTCTCTGGGTTTTGCAGCTAGCTAGCCTCAAATATATGCCACTGGTATTAAGGATGTTCTTTGAATTGTGTACTATAGAATAAAGAAATATTGAGCTAAACTGGAATAAATAATTATGTTAGCATGAAGCAGGAAAAACAATGACCAACAACAGTAAAAACAAAAATAATGTGTAGAGATGTAAGAGAAATGCATACATTCTTAAAAGGTGTGAATTTGTAATTCTGTTTCAATCTATGTGCATTTAAAAAAAATTATTCTTTCTGTGTGGCAGTCAGTAGCAATTTGCATTGTTGTGTTGTGTTGACATTGAGTTTTTCTTTTGTTGACATTTAGGTGATGATCCTTGTGTTGGAAAATTTCTTTGTAATGGCCGTTGCATTCCTCGAAAACTGTGCTGTGATCCTTTTGTTGAAGTAAACTGTTCTGTGAACTATATTATGCCTTGTTGTGAGAGGCTACTCCACCATGGTTAGTTTGTACAGCTTTTGCTCACTGTCTAAATGTGAAACTAAATTTAGTTTGCAGTTCATTGTGATATAAATGACATGAGCTTTTTTAGTTGATTTTTAGTATAATATTTCTGTTATGTTATAAATGAATTTGTTTCATTATTGTCATGTAGGTAATTGAAATCTTCATGTAGTTGTTGGTATGTTCGATATTTCAGAACATGTTTTTATCTTTGCAGTGCATTAAAATGCAACTGTAGGGATCCACGAGTAGTGTGCAGAGTTAAAAGAAATAACTTGTAAAGTTTTATTTTATGAAGTACCATATGTACTCGCATATAAGTCGACCCCCACTTTCAGAGTAAAGAAATCATAGAAATCAAAAACTTGCATATAAGTCAATCCCGGAATGAGAAAAAAAAAAAAAAAAAATTCAATGAATTTATTCAAAAACATTTGAAAAAAAAAATTATATATATAATAATAAATTTAATTTGCATACCCCAAAACTTCATCGGAACACTTCAAAATCCGATTCCGAGTCAGACTCGCCAAACAGTTAAAAAAAAGTATTTCCCCGTCATCGGCGCGTCATCGTAAACATCAGTATTCCCATTTATGCCTGTGTCATAAGAATCACTGTTGTCGTCACTCATAAAATTCTCATCATCTTCTGTGCGATCAAGTTCCTTACTAATGCAACATTTCTTGAATGATTTCACGCCCATTTCCGCAGGTATCACATCTCAAGCATCCTTGACCCATCACGCAATCAAAACGATATCTGGCTTCTTTAGATTTCCGCCCTTGGTTTCAGTCGGCAAACCGGAACTTATCCAATCTGCCCAATACCTCCGCACATTGTCCTTGAAGGGCTTATTAAGACAGACATCTAGTGGTTGAAGAACAGATGTCAACCCACCTGGGATGACAGCAAGAGTTGTTTCTGAATTTTCTGCAGTTTTTTTCACTTCTGCACAATGGTGTGCAACAAGCATATCCCACACCGAAAGGGAAGGTTTCCTCAAAAGTGCGCCTGGCCTTTTGTTCCACACATTCTTTAACCAGTCAATTGTTCCGGTTTCGTTCATCCATCCTTTTTCATGGGCACGAACGAGCACACCAGACGGAAAGACGACGCTTTTCGGCTGAGTTTTGCGTTTGAAAATAATTACCGGAGGTAGCTTCCTGCCGTCGGCCAAACAGGAAAGAACAACCGTGAAACTGTTTTTTTCTTGGCTAGTCGTTTTAACCAAGATATTTTTGTCGCCCTTTTGGTTCACCGTCTTATTTCCAGGAAGGTCGAAAAACATGGCAGTTTCATTCATGTTCCCTATTTGGAATAGTTCAAAAGCAGTCTCTTTTCTCTTTTGAATTACATACTTTTGAAATTCCATTATCTTTGCTTCGAGGTCACGAGGTAACTTTTGTGCAATTTTGGTGCGCTGGCGTAGACGCAACACATAGTGGTTCATGAACCTTGTGCACCAACCTGGTGAGGCACGAAAAGTGTTATTTGCGGCTGCAAACTTTTAATCTTTTGGGAGTTTCATTGCTCGCAAATGTATACCAGTCCGTGTTACAATGTAACCATTTTGTCTGCAGCTCACAATCCAATCATTCAAGACACTTTCCAGCTCTGGAAACCGTTCCATGGTGCAGTGCCTTTTGCGATTTTGGGATTTTCACCAAGTCAATTGTTTTTTTAAGCCAGTCTTGAATCAGTTTTTTGTTTATGCCAAATTGACGTGAAGCAGCACAGCTGTTAGTATTTTCTGCAAAAGAAACCACTTTCAACTTAAATCCTGAGTTATAGGACATCCTCTTCTTTACACAATCCGTGTCAGCCATAATTGGAGAAGCAAGACAAAAACACGTATGATTAAGAACAAGCAACACCTAACAATGGCTGTCGCATGGCTGCATTAGGTTGTAGGTCAGCACAATAAACTGGTAGTCGGGAGGGTGGTGGAGCTTTCGATGCTCTGCTGCGACTGCGCTGTGGATACGCAAAGCCAGGAGATTTTTCAAAGTGCAGAGAAATTCGGAGGGTCGCGATTTCGTAATTACTACTGCATGTGTTTTTTCTTTCTTTTTTCTTTTTTTCGGAGGGTCCCGATTTCGTAATTAATACCGCATCAGCATTTTTTTTTCTTTTGGGATGAATTGCCTTTTGCCTCATGGAAGAACTTTTGGACTTACGACCCCCTTTTGAAGCTCCTTTTTTGTCCCAAATTTATCGACTTATACGCGAGTATATACGGTAGTTTTATTTTTATTTCTGAACTGTGTTTTAAAGCTAGAAAAACATTTGGAGAACACAATGCACAGTTTAAAAACAAAGAAAGTGTTATATAACTGCAAACTCACAGATATGTCAACACAGTATTTGTACTGTGGCGATGATTTGTCATCCCCAGAAAAGTGTTGGGCTTCATGTTTTTTTGGCTTCAAAACAAAACTGTGGGGAAAGCCTGTACAATTGTGGATCTTATTCATTTGGGTATTTGCTAATTTCATGGAAGGGAGAGTATTATAGTATTTGCTAATATTATGGAAAGGGATAACATTATAATGTTTTCTAACTTTGTGAAAAGAAGAGTATAGTATTTATTAATTTCATGGAAGGGGAAAGATTATAGTAGGGGGATTGTGCTCCGGGTGTAGCCCAGCAATTCGGGTTTTTGGCACATTCTGTACCTGGAAATATGGGTTTTTTAAGTTTTGCAAGAATTTGGGAATTCTCAATCATGTCGTTTTTGAAAATGCTATAAACTGATAATTAATTGAAAGTGCATTATCAGCTCTTTTTATGTGGGAATTACTGTGTATAATTAAAAACATGACATATTTCCACAAGCGATGTTGGAAAGGTGGGACAAGCGATGTTGCAAGGGTGGGAGAATGTGAATGTCAGAAGGGTGAACAGAGGTGCTTATTCAGTGGTGTGGCTGGGTAGAGACGTGGTGCAGAGATAAATGCAAAAAGAAGGAGAAGTATGTAACGCTGGCAGATGAAGGGTTTGTAGGGAGAACAAGAGTTCAGAGTCAACTTTTACTGCTTGACAAGAACTTTGATTTGCTTTTTAAGTCTGCTGTGAGACCTATAGCAATAAAACAATAACATACAATTTATTTTTCAACTTTACGGGTGGATCCAGTTGGAAATGTAAGCAAGTGTATGTTTAAAATGAGGAATTTAGCTGTGTTTATTTTCTTCTTAGAGAACAGAAACATTTGTGAGTGACAGGGTCTTGAAAAATAGTATGCCCGAGATGCGCGGAGCATGTAAATTATTGGCCTGGACAAGTAAAAATGAAATCTAGTTGCTCGACCAGGCAAGGGGGGGATATTGCTGTAGCAACCGTGCATGGACAGACACATGATGGATTGGTATTGAAAACATAAAAAGAGACAGGTGAAGCATGAAACATGACCAAATGGACAACATACAAGCCATTTCAGCAAATTGATGACCACACACAATGCATTGCAGTGAAGCTACAAACAAACAAAATGACTTTGAATAGAGTATATGGTTACCAGTAACTGCTAAAATACTGGCACATGGGAGAGCCATTAAAAGGACAAAATGATCCAATAGTTCTTAACACTCTGGAGCGTACCCTGAACAAGGAGTTATCACAACTACTCCTCATTAAGAGCATCATGGGGAAGGGACAGGGGAACTGCAGTACAGTACATTCCATATATGCTCAATGGGATTCAGGTCCAGAGAGTGCAAAGGTCAGTCCATACACTCAAGTCCTCTTCGTGAAGCATGTTTTCCACCAGCTGGGCTCAATGCAGGTGTTATTCATGAAGAGGAACGTATTCCCAGCTTCTGTGATTATCTCACCTGACCTCTGTTGGGAGAACATTCTGGATGATATAGAGGTCTGTACAACCGCCAATGGGACATTCCACGTCAGATCAATAAAAAAAAAATAAGTTTTTGACCTCACCATTTCTGATTTTGATGAAATTTGGTATGAAGCACACATATGACAAGGTAAGTAATTCTGCCAATTTTCAGATTTTTATTTTGAAAATTGTCCAAGATACACACATAATAAAAATCGAAATTTTCGTAAAAAATGACAAACTCGCACACTTATAAATAAATGGCTGTAACTGTTTTCCTAATTGTAGTACAGTTACAATTGAAACACAGCTGCAAAGCTAAAACATTGAGCTTTCTATAGATACCATACATGGCCTTCTTACAACAGATTAAAGTTTCAAGGTCATCCACTGTGACCTTTGACCTTGAATATCTCAAAACATGCCATCTTAAACAATTACGAAAAAAATATATTTTATTGCTACAACATTCTTCTACCCATGTGCCAGATATTAATCCTACACTGGCAAGGCAGTGTAGGATTAATAGGAGTATATGTCCTCCAGGTTAGGTTCAGACAAATGTACAATAACTGTTTTCCAGATGCATGTATGTATTAATTTCACAATGTGTTACAGGTTATATTAGTGGTGTACACATACAAGTGAACCGCTTGGTTAATAAGGTTGCAAACCAAAAGAATGTGATGCCATCTTGCTAGTGACCATCTCTATTTCGCTTCTCTCCATAAAATATGTCCGACCTGTTGCTGTTCGTAGGTCAACCTTCGTAATGACCACTGTTTTATCCACTTCTAATATATCTGGCTTCTGTGGGTATGTGAAAGACACTGAAAGTCCATGTGGGTGCAGAAAACTTATCTTAACTTGTTCTGTATGAATGTTCACATCCAAAACACAACCAACCCACCACTGGTTATCATACTCAACAATAACATAGCCACGAATATCCTCCAGATCCAGTTCTATTGGATTTAGCAATACTGACCCAACCTTGTATTCAGTTGAGTTTGAATACATCTTGGTTTTAATAGCTGTGCGGCTTACTGGTATTACACAGTGAAGCTTTTGAGTACCAGGAATTGGTCGAGCACTAGCATGACGTATCTCGAGGAACTCCTTGTGGTTCTCATAGTCCTTGTCCGTGCTGTGTTTAAAATGGCACGAAGGAATGTTTCTGGAAGCCCAATCATACAGTTGTCGCGGTGTCATAATTTGGTCATTGTATGAACACTGTAGGCTGGCACGTGCAGCTAATCTCTTAATGGTGCCTGCCACGCCATCACATGGCCCCTTTCCATGTGAGGTGGCAAAGAAATGCCACTCAGCTGTGATACCAAAATCTACATCATGATGGCACAGATTGACAAAATTCTTCCTGTTCTTATACTGTGAGGCTGCACCGTCGGAGAAGTAATAGATGTGTTCTACTTTCTTGTCAAAATGTGATGATATAAACTGCAACAATTGGTTCTGGAAAAGGTGAACACTGATAGTGTCATGCTTAAGACATTCTGAGATGACAACAAAAGAAACATGATCCAACTGAAGTGTGTGTGAACTTTTGTAGTACACGACGAAAGGGTGAATAGTAGCTTGGGAATTGTTCCAGTGGTATCCTTGGACTGCATCCTGCAGTATGAAGGAATAATTCTCAGCAAAATCGCACAACACAACACACTGATTATCACCAAGGTTTTCTTTCAGATTTGACAGAAAGTATGACTGCTGAATAGCTATAAAAGAATGTGGCAATAGCAATTTCACTTTTGATTCAAAGGTCTCAAGGAATTCTTCTACAGTGTTACAGACTGTCATAAGTGTTGTGCGATCAGTTGTAGTCCACAATTTATATACAATTTCATCAATCCCATTCATGGTGAATAAGCTACTTATTTGCTCTAGCAAGTGTGCTATACCAGGACAAGAATCACACTTGAAGAAGAAGCATTCTAGAAGAGAAGGGTTACAAGTTATTTTTACAAGGCAATCTTTGTATGTCCTAACTGGTAATTCATCATTACGAGTTAAGTCTTGCAATTTGCACCCTGCTAGCATAAGTTTAACATTTTCATGAGCACAACACACACAGACACAGTGTGTTCCACTTGCACCAGCCAGCACACAATTCTTTGGGCGTAAACCACAGAACTTTGAAAACCCTACTTTGACATTAGGATTCTTGTCTTTAAATCCTTGAAATATCTCTTTCAAATTTCCTAGAATAAGACGTTTCTGTTTTTGTACTTTTGATCCTGATTCCATCATTGTAACAAAATATTTTTTTCCTGGTAAACAACGGCTCACTTCATCACTATTATAGTATGCAATAACGTTTTCAACTGTGCTGTCACTGAGAGTTTTCCCAGGCCTAGGATTTAGAGTTGCTAAAATACCCTGCTCTTCCACAAGATTTTTAGACTTTCGTGCCATGTAATATGTTACACCAAATTCTTCCTGAATTTTATGAATACTCCAGGTTCTAGGTAATATTGTTAGTATTTGGACTTTAACACTGCTAGAGTCTGTTTCTTGAAAATTTTCTTTCAACTGTGAAATCATGACCGATTCATCAGACACTGTCACAGGATTATCACATTCTGGAACACCTATGCAGTCTTTTATCACTTCACCAATTTTCTGATATTTCTTCTTACTGTACTGTCCAACACCTAATCTTTTTTTTTTCACAGGAGATTCGCCTAGAGAAAGTAACGTATCATTCAGACTATCCAAAGTTGTGTCTCTGTCAGTCCATATCTCACTCTTCACCACTCCTTCTGAATTATCTTCACTTAACCGAGGTTGTTCTGCCTCTGCATCTGTTTCAATTATACATGAAGGACCTGGCATTTCAAAGATAGATTTTCTGCATGAACTACATATTTTCTGTTCTAATGTTATATTTGGACATTTCTGAACCATCCAAGGCTGTACTTTTCTCAGATTCTTTCTAAACCTTGTGTGTCCACTTTTACCCAGAGGATTGCAACAAAAAATTTGACTTTTAAAGTCCATTTTGGTTAATGAAACTGCACCTGCAAAAAAAATGATAAATAAATATAGTTTGATAAAAAGAAATTGATTAAATAAAGATAACAATAAAGATAAAATAAAATAACAATTAAACAGTTAACAATGTTACAGATAAATTGATAACCACACACTCACAAGCTCAGAATTGAAATAACAGCAAATGTAAAATGGTGTACCAGTAAGATTTCTTTCTCATTGGCTGTAATATAAGAAGCCTTGCCATTGGCTTTAATAAGAAACCCTGTCATTGGCTCTAATAAGAAGCTTTGTCATTGGCTAAGAAGAAGCCCTGCCATTGGCTAAGAAGAAGCCCTGCCATTGGCTAAAATGGGTGGAGTTTCATTCTCTGATCTCAAAGATTTGTTGACATTATTTACTGCTGAAAATTGTGTCTATCAAGTAAAATTGCTGTCGCATAGCATATTTCTGATAAATCTGTTGATCTATTATAATATATACACATTTCATGTATAATAAACACAAATCCTCAACATAAGAAATATTTATTGCATGGTATGTCTCTGTGCCTTACATACAGAAAGGTGCAGCATGACACTCCTATTAATCCTACACTGCCTTGCCATAGCAGTGCCAGCCTAATATCTGGCACATGGGTAGAAGAATGTTGTAGCAATAAAATATATTTTTATATTTTTTTCGTAATTTTTTAAGATGGTATGTTTTTAGATATTCAAGGTCAAAGGTCACAGTGGATGACCTTGAAATTTCTGTTGTAAGAAGGTCATGTATGGTATCTATAGAAAGCTCAATCCTTTAGCTTTGCAACTGTGTTTGAATTGTCACTCTACTACAATTAGGAAAAACTTTACAGCCATTTATAAGTGTGCGAGTTTGTCATTTTTTACGAAAATTTCGATTTTTATTATGTGTGTATCTTGGACAATTTTCAAAATAAAAATCTGAAAATTGGCAGAATTACTTACCTTGTCATATGTGTGCTTCATACCAAATTTCATCAAAATCAGAAATGGTGAGGCTAAATTATTTTGCATTCCTTGATCACAGCAGAGAAGGATATTACGATTGTCACACTGCAGACTAAACCTTCTGCCTACTCTGTGTGTGTTCTTCTGTGATATGATGAGAAGAGCCTGCACACCATTGGTTACTGGACATACAGTACCCTTTTGCATGGGTGACCATAGCTTAATTTTCAGGTGGGGGCAAACAAAAATTGTGACTACGAATACACTGGCGGAAAGTGAAAAAAGAACACCAAGAAGGAGACGTCTGATACCAACAAAATTTATACAGCATAATAACGGAATACAGAGGATAGCGTGATCAAAACACTATGGCAAAATACAGCTGTATTTGCTGGTAAACTGAAAAATAACATTTCCATATAACATGGTTAGTACGAGGTTGAACCGCCATGAACTGCGTCACACTGTGCAATTCTGGCATGGAGTCTGTCGTACAGATGTTGGATGTAAGTTTGGGGTATTCAGTTCCAAGCATCCTCAACCTGGACGCGTAAATCGAGGATGGTCGTGGCTGGCCGTGGAGACCGGACAAGTCGTTGTCCCATAAAATCCCACACGTGCTCAATGGGGGACAAATCCGGTGAACGTGCAGGCCATGGAAGTTGTCTCACACCCTGAAGTGCATGTTGCGTTGCACGTGCCGTGTGGGCGTGCGTTATCTTGCTGGAAAACACCACGATGGACTGACCTTACAAATGGCACAACAATGGGCTGAAAGATGTTGTTGATGTAGGAGAGGTGCTGTTTAACGTACCCGGTACAAACACTAGTTGTGTACGGGAGTGATAGCTGATCGCTCCCCACACCAGGAGACCAGGTGTAGGCCCTGTGTGTCGCTGGCGAATGCAAGAAGGGTGGAGACGCTCCCCTGTGCGTCTGCGAACGCGCATACGGCCATCGGAGGCTCCCAAGCAGAATCTGCTTTCATCGCTGAACACGACCGATCGCCATTGCGTTCTCCAGTGCAGACGTTGGCGACACCACTGCAGCCGTTCCTGACGGTGGGCTGGAGTCCGAGGTACACATGCCAGAGGCACACATGCACGTAGTCTTGCTTCCAGTAGACGGTTGCGGATTGTTCGCACAGTCACCTCAGGTGCAACGGCAGCTCGGATTTGCATCACAGTGGATGTTATGCTTGACAACACTGCTCTTCTTATGCGTCGATGGGTCTGCTCATCAGTCCCTCTGTGACTCCCGGTTCCTCGTCTTCTCGTGTGGGAATGTTCGTCGGACCATCTATGCCACTATCGTACCACCACCGATACTTACTGTCCAATTCCGCTCCGCAAAACGACGATACGACCGCCCGGCCTCGCGGACTCCGACCAGACGACCTCGCTCAAAGTCCGATAACTGCTGAAATTGTACACGTTTTCCATGTCCAGGCATTGCAGCTTCTTCAGGGTCTTCGCACGTGTCCGTACGCCGACGACTGTTTACATTCACTTCGCCGTACTCCTTAAATACCATCGACGATAATTTGCATATTATGCCGTGCTGTGGCGTAAGCCCTCACCGGTTGGTCCCGAAATTAACATCACACCTACGTAAACTCGACCCCATTAACATATGTAAATTTCATGATCGTCCGCCAGTTCATTCTTAGTGTTCTTTTTTCACTTTCCGCCAGTGTAACATACAAAAACACCATATGCAAATTTCCACTGCGCTGTCTTGTTATCTAACCAGTTTTCATCACGGACACAACACATAAATTTAATGAAACCCAGAAGATCCAAATGCTACATAAAAGTGATAGATAAATGAAATTTGACAGCTTATCAGAACAGTAAGGAAATTACTTTGTTGTTACCTTGTGCTTTTGGGCCATTTGGGTCTTATGTGCCATGAAACCCTGACGATCACCCAATGGTTATAAAAAAGGAAAAAAATATCCTCAACACACAGTTCTGGAAAAAACTTTGGGACGTTTCGTCCAGCAGTGGATGGCTACTGTGATGGATGATACCATGGTTTCCATTTCTTTGCTTTTCATGCTTTTCTCGTACTGTACATATGTACACTGTTCTCTAACGTTCAATGCAAAAATTCAATGTTGCTACTTTTAACTATAAATTTCCTATTTCTCTACTGTAAATTCCCAACTTTCCTTTATTTTTACTGCATTGCAACCAGAAGTTCAACAGAACAATTAGTTTTAAGAATTTGTGATACTGCAAACATCTTTGTAGTGCCTCCAAAGCAGTAATATGGTGGTGTCAGATTTCTAGGAAAGGGCAATTGCCTCCTCTTTCCCCCTCCCCCACCATATGAGTGCCCATGCCCTTTTGCAGAGCAGATTGTATATAGTGTGTATGGATATGCATTATCCTGTCTGCACAGTAATTGGGCATTGCAGTTAATTTGCATTTTGTTGCTGTTTTCTATGAGTCAGCGAACTCAAATATCAGTCATCCTTTGCTGTTATTGATGTTGGCTAACCCTTCCTTTATCTTCATTCTGTCTCAGTTTCCTGGAAATGCTTACATAGTCTACTGGCGAGAGATACTGCCAACACTTCTGCCACCATCTCCTGTGTCTGGTCAGCTTCTAGGACAAAAAGGCAGGAATGGTCCTGGAATGTTATCCATTCCTGCCTTTTTGTCCCTGCACGATATTTCGTAGTTGTCTACTGACATAACTTATGTCTGACAAATTGCGTTATTAGCATCTATTGCATCGTGCTTATGTTATCACTTTGTCTGTCCAGCCGGGGAGACCATATCTCCACAATTATAGTTTGATTTGTAAAATTCTTTTTGTATTGGGAAGCTTAAAATGTGAGAATGATTATCCATTTGTTCCGGGTTTTTTTTTTCGATGCGCAACTTACCGCTAGAGGGTGCAAATGGAGATCGTATCAAATTTAAAATGCATTTCATTTCATATATTTACTTCTAAATATCCAATTGAAAAAATTCTTTTCCCTTTCGATGACATTTATATCGAAGACTATTTTAGTTACAGTCCCTTTTTCAAATAATGCATAAATTTTCCGCTAGGAGGCGTAATGGTAAATCACGATTTTCCCAAGTCTGATTTGAAAAATTCTGCTTCTAAAAGTCTGATTTGAAAAATTCTTCCTTGCCGGATACAGCTCTTGAGGGGAAATGTTTTGCATACAAATTCTCATTTTTGGTAAATAATGGTTTGGCCACCAGGGGGCGTAAGTGTTTTTTTTTTTTTTTTTTTCTTCTTCTGATGTATTTGCAACAAAATCTGAGCATGACGATTATGGGCAAAACACGTAACAATATTAACAAAGAAAGGTGACTTGATCACGCTAGTTACGTTAACTAAAACTTTTACAAAAGTTCGTAAGTTGGAAGCTTTCGACCTTATCTTAGGTCTTCATCACGCCAATGGAGGACTAAGATTGTTGCCAGATTCTACATTTGAATTTTCCTATTTTTGTTGCCAAAACTTAGAATTGATCTCCAGATCAACGGAATGTAGAGGAGATTCGGAGTTGCAAGTCATTGAGTTGAAAATAATTTCTATGCTTTCACGGTAACGGAGGGCAAAACGATTGTCAAACGAAGCAATTCGTTTTGCTTCGTTCCAGTGGGGAACTGCAGATGTGTCTTCCATTGTCAAAATAGACAAGGCAATCCCAACACTGCCTTGTCTATTTTGACAATGGAAGACACATCTGCAGTTCCCCACTGGAACGAAGCAAAACGAATTGCTTCGTTTGACAATCGTTTTGCCCTCCGTTACCGTGAAAGCATAGAAATTATTTTCAACTCAATGACTTGCAACTCCGAATCTCCTCTCTACATTCCGTTGATCTGGAGATCAATTCTAAGTTTTGGCAACAAAAATAGGAAAAATTCAAATGTAGAATCTGGCAACAATCTTAGTCCTCCATTGGCGTGATGAAGACCTAAGATAAGGTCGAAAGCTTCCAACTTACGAACTTTTTGTAAAAGTTTTAGTTAACGTAACTAGCGTGATCAAGTCACCTTTCTTTGTGAAAATCTGAGCAGGAAACTCAATTGAAAAAATTCTTTCCTGAACCGATACCGCTCAACTCAGAAAACTTTTTGAGAATACTTCCTGCTTAAAATAGTGCATAATTTTTCCACCAGGGGACATACACGTATATGTATCTTATTTTTATCCATATCTCTGTTTCTAGAATCCAATTAAAAAAATTCTTTCTTTGTTGGAGAACATTTTCGATACAAATTGTTTCTCATATAATTTTAAATATTTCTTAACACACAAGTGTGCCACTAGAGGGCGTAAGCTCACATTTTCGTTTACATCAATATCCGTGGACTAAAAATCCGACTGAAAAATATTCCCTTTCGATCAGATACCTAACTATAAAAACTCCTTATTTGTATTTCCTTCACAAAATTTTGCCGCTAGGGAGGTGGGGGGAGGGGCAAATATTAAATCTATTTTTCTTACTATCTGTACTTCTAAATGTCCAATTCAAAAATTCTTTTAGCACCAGATACCATTTACCTTATGGAACACTTTAGGTTTGTGTTTGAGGAGGTTTGTGGGGGTGTACAATTCTGCCACTAGGTGGTGTTTGTGTACTTTCATTTGCAGGCTATCTCTGCCTGTAAAAACCCTATTGAGAAATTTCTTTCTTTACTGTATGCCATTTGCTATAATAAAAATGGAGAGTGAATAAGATTTTGGCTACAATAAGAAGATCCTCTTCAAATAATGTACAACTTTCCCCCTAGGGATTGTAAAGGCCAAAACGTTTTTCTTGCTATTTCTGCTTCTGGGAGATGTATTTGAAAAGTTATTTTTCCCTAGCATAGCTTTTGCTATGAAGAATGCTTTTCTCCTGTTTTCAACTTTTCCATTATGCAAAATTCTTCCACTAAAGGCATAGTCATATCATGTTTCCTTCTATATCTCTTCTTTTAACTATTTGACTTGAAAATCTTTTTGTCTCTGATACCTTCCTTCTGCTATAGGAAACGTTTTTTGCACCATTTGTTACTTTTCATAACATACTTTTTAGCCACTGGTGGAAGTAAATAGCTAATTTTGTGTGTTTCTGTAATTATTTTTTAATCATGCCCAGTTAAATTGCTGTGATCACTAATGAATGCAATTGCACACAGCCCTTGGACATAAGGTTTTCCCTTTATTCTCTTTCATTTCATGTTGGAAATGTTTGTGCGTACTTTGTTTGCTGGAGAGTAAAAATTCAAAACACAGCTACAGCATCGATATTATGTTGAAAATTCCTTCCTTAAATAAAATATAACACAAATGCTTGCTCCCATGATTATGTGTTTAAGAAATAACAATCCCTTTGCAGGGCTTGAAAAATACCATGCCCGAGATGCCCGGGGCATGTACATGATTGGCCTGGGCAAGTAAAAATTAAATCTAGTTGCCCGGTCGGGCAACTAGATTTAAAGAAATATAAAAAAGTTTGGAATGGATAATTTTCTGCTCTAGAAAAAAAGGCGGTCGTCGCGTGTTTTTCATTTTACTGCAGTTGTATTATTGTTACGGAATAAATGGCAAGGCCAGGAGAATAGCGCTTCTTTAATTATATTATGCCCTACGTCCAGAAATTGGGGCCATACATAGTTTTGCTCCAGATGTTGTTTACAGTTAACGACGGGATGCATGCCTCGTACAAAACTAGCCTCCGGTGTTTAGTGACAAAACGCATAAACTGCCATGAAATAGGACGCAGACTGATGGGCAAAAAAACCGTGCTTTATGGGGAGGAAGTGACAACAGAATATTTATTGCACAGTCCCGATTGGGGTTGGCTCTCTGACATAACTTGGTCAAGTGAGAGAGGGGAGGGAAAGTGGCAGCTTCCGCCCGCGTGCGCACTCACACACACAAACTGACAGCGGAACTACTGAAACAAAAGCTATGCTTTGTTTAAGAAGGAGCCTGCGCAATGCGTTCCACTTAACCGTGAGAAGAGCGAAAATTACCAACGCAGATAACTTAGTTTGTCTGAGAGAACAGTATTCGTGTTAGTTGCGGTTCATGTTAGCTGTGGATATAAGTTTTATTTAGTAATGGATATACCATGTTTTTTGGAAAATAAAATCCAGCAATGAGAGTATATCTCATAGTAAGCAATTATGTGAAATTCCCGATCTGTCAGCGGTAGTTACAAATTCGTCTTCCGCACTGTTGAGTGACGTAATTTCAGAATCGGAATCTACATCGTTGGCAAATCTGAAACTTATGCAAGCGGACTATGATAAAGCGTACAAAAAAAAAAAAAAAAAAAAGAAAAGCTGTTTCACTGTTGAAGAATCTTGGAAAAAAACATTTAATTGGCTAAAGTCAAATGACAAATGTTGTGCACTGTTTGCAAAATCCATCCTAAAATTGCTGATACCACCAGTAATGCTTTCAAGCAATGTGAGGTGTCAGGTGATAATATTGTTTAATAACTTAAGTGCACACAACAGTAGTCGAAAACATAAGATTTGCCTTTGTTTCTGAACAACAATTTTTTGGGTTTTATAATGCAAAATTACTTTTGTTTGTACAAGAGAAAAAGGTAAATAATTTTTACATTCAAAATTGTTGTTAAAAACTACTTAAACTGGCATACAGTTAATTATGATTATTTAATTTTTTTGTAAAACACAGGACATATATTAAAAATTCTTGAACATGGCATCTTCACTAAATTTTTCAAATGCCATCGATTACCTTTCTTAAAACTTGAGATATATGCTTTTGTGCATTTTTAATACAGACACTTTAAAATGGTGATGCAAAAGATGTACAAAAAGTTTATCATAATTTTTACCTTTAAAAAAATGAGACTTCTGTTTTGTTATATTAAAAGATAAAAGTGAAAATCCTCTGAATACGTGGCATCAGTGAATAACCAACGTGGAAAGAGCATTGTCTTGTTTAAAAGATACATTTTCTTCTGTTTAAAAGATACTTTTTTCTGGGCATGTAGATTTTTCTTCTGGGCAAGTAAATATTTTCTGCACATGCCCAGCTGGGCATGTAACTTTTCAGATATTTTCCAAGCCCCTTCTTTGGTTCTTTGAAGAAGTTCTAGATATTTTTCCTTACCTTACCCTTAAATTTTCAATGTAAGCATTATTTCAAAATAATTAAATATAAATAGTATTTTATGTATTGATTGTGTGGTATATGAAAGCATTTCAAGAGAAATGCCACATACCTATGCATTTTTGAGTTTTATGGGGTTTTCTTTATTCTGTAATTTGCTTCAATAATTGAACTAAGGCCAAAGTAGAAAAATAAAATTTTCTCAAAATCATTGTAGTATACTGTATTTAAAAGGTTAGTAAATATTAAACCTGGTCACATTTTCAATGACGGTTTTGGTATTTCAGTATTTATCTGTGATTCTAAGTTTCTGATTAGCTGCAGCTGACATTTTTAGCATTCTGTATTAAGTTTTCCCAAGCATGTAGGAATTTGTATGTTGTAGGTTACAAATTGAACAGACCTATGGTTTCATTATATTTTAAGTAAGAGCATTTGGATCGTATGTCCTGGAAAAAAATCCAAAAGTCCTGAAAATGTCCTGGAATTTTGTGATTGAAAAAGCGTATGAACCCTGCTGATAGTTACAATGCGTAGAATGTTGTGTAGGTTGAAATGAAGTTGTGGCAAGAATTCAAGCAATTGTTTATAAATTGATGCATTCTAGATTTTTAGAAGCACTGAGCCTTTTGATAGAACAGAAGATATTAACAAAAATAAAAAAAAATTGTCCAGTTGGTGATGTGACTCATCACTGTTGTGCTGCACTGCCATTTGTTTCTCAGACATTTAGTTTTTAAGGTTCACCTTGCTGTGTAGCGCTCAGATCTCATTACAGTGAACAGTGCTGTGAAGATTGCTTTGCCATTATGAAACTCTGTAATATCAGATATAGTAACTTATGTAGGCTGTCAGTGAGGGCATTGAAATATCTTCTTTGTAGGGAGGTTTTCTTTGCAATAGTATATTAATAATGAAATTTGACCAGTAGTTATTTTCAAAGGGAAGTGTTCAATATCTTTTTACAAATTAATAATGATGTGTGTGTGTATAATTAGAATAATACTTTAACTTTTTATTTAGTCTGTCAGTGTGATTTATAACTTTATATTTATGATGTAACCATTTTTTTCTCTCCCCCTCCATTTTTCAGATGAAGATGTTGAATCTTCTAGTTTACCAGATCTTGAATCACAATATGGTGATATATATTTCATTCAGTGTACCATTTACATAATCATTGGTTGTGCTGTGTTATTTATACTGATCACTACAATTCTGGCTGTACTTATTTGCCGCATCGAAGCTCGCCATACAGTTCAGATCCCACATCATGACAGACTGCGTTCTATGCAGAACTTGTGGCCATGGCATCCTGCTCACGTGGACAGGGGGAGAACATATCTAAGGGTATGTATGTATCTATAGTTCCTCCACCACTATCATTGTCAACATTAGATATATGTGTATGTTTGTGAAAAGACATAATCAGGAATTTATGATTGAAATATGTTACTTTCTTAATTCAGCTCTGTTTCTGGCACAACAATAACTTATAAAGAAATGAATTAAAAGTCTTTGTGATGATTAAAATGAATTATCAGAATTCAGACTGAATTGCTAAAGTAAAGGATGTTATGAAAAAAAAAAAAGTGAGTTATACCATTTAAAGCCATTGAAGGCAACTGGTCCAGATAAAATTTTAATGACTTTTAAAAATACTGGCAATAAAAGAATTAAAGAAATAACAAATTAGTAAATATTGCCAAACCATAGATACTGGTATAAAGCTTTCTGAACATAAACACAGGATTATAAGCATACTTAACAATAAAAAAAAAAACCTAACTTAAGGTGTAACATATCCTCATCATAATATCTCATGCCGACACAACACTGTGGTATCCAGGCATGTTTTTTATACCAACCACTTATGTTAATTTAAGATAAACAAAATAAAGTTTACATAGGCGGTTCAAAAAATAAGGTACACTCTACCACAAGAAGAAAATTTTTATTCCAATGGAATAATTGTGCATACAAACGTGCAGCTGCATGTTTACTTATTTCTTTCAATAATCTTCAAAACAATTGAAGCATTTGCCTCAGCACAACACCAAACTCAAGATGCCCGCTGGGAGAATTTCAGTGTAATAGATGCCTAATTTGATATTTAAATAATATGAGTGTATTTTTTTGATATAATAAAATTCAGTTTTGGTTGCAATCATAAATATGTATTTTTAAAAAAATATGTTTTATGTGTGGTGAATGTATGTTTTAAGTCATCGTTGCAATACAGTGTATGTAAATGGACAGTAGTGGCCTTATGAGAAACAAGATTATCATCTTTGAGCACTGTCTTTAAAAGAAGCCATGTTGGTTCTTAGTTTTCAGGAAAATCTGTCTTCAACTTCTATAGAAATATTCTGTTAGCCTTCCATGTACATGGAGGTGGGGCAACATTAATTAAAAGAACTGTCAAAAAGCAATTGAGGAAGAACTGGGCTAACCCTTCTTGAAGGGTGGCGAAACAAGGAAGAGAGAGAGAGAGAGAGAGAGAGAGAGAGAGAGAGAGAGAGAGAGAGAGAGATTAAGAGAAAAACATGAATGAAAATAACATAATTTGGCATCCTGTGAATGAGTGTCATGTAAATATGTACACTGAGGATCACTGAATTATTACCACCTACCTAGTACTTCATAGGTCTTCCTTTCGCCCTCAGTACAGCAGCTATCTGACGTGGCATCGATTCAACATGCACTGAGTGATCACTGAATTATGACCACCTAGCTAATACTTTGTAGGTCTTCCTTTCGCCCTCAGTACAGCAGCTATCTGACGTGACATTGATTCAATAAGATGCCGGAAGCAGTTGGAAGGTATGGGCAACCAAGCTGTGTGTAATGCAGCCTTCAATGGAGGTATGGAGGTGATTGGTCTATCCAGATGCCTGATGTGCCGTTTCATAGTGTCCCTCAAGTGCTCTATGTTATTGATATCAGGGGAGTTCAGAGGCCAGTCAATACACTGGAAGTCTGAACTGTGTTCTGCAAACCATTCCTGCACAACATTGGACCTGGGGCTTGGCGCATTGTCATCTTGGAAAACAACATTGCCATTCGGGAAAATGTGCAACATTGCTGGGTGTACAGAGTCGGCAAGCAATGCACGAGAGTGGGCATCAGTCATATGTTGTTCCACATTATCGGCACATTGTCATCTTGGAAGACACCATCGCCATTCGGGAAAAAGTGCAACATTGCTGGGTGTACATAGTCAGCAAACAATGTACTATAGTGGGCATCAGTCATACGTTGTTCCACATTCTCGGTGCATTGTCATCTTGGAAGACACCGTCGCCATTCGGGAAAAAGTGCAACATTGCTGGGTGTACAGAGTCAACAAGCAATTTACTATAGTCGGCACCAGTCATACGTTGTTCCACATTCTCGGTGCATTGTCATCCAATGCACGATTGGGGGCATCACTCATATGTTGTTCCACATTCTCAGCGCATTGTCATCCAATGCACGATTGGGGGCATCACTCATATGTTGTTCCACATTCTTCGCGCATTATCATCTTGGAAGACACCATCACCATTCGGGAAAAAGTGCAACATTGCTGGGTGTACAGAGTCAGCAAGCAATTCACTATAGCGGGCACCACTCATACGTTGTTTCACATTCTCAGTGCATTTCATCATGGAAGACACCATCGCCATTCTGGAAAAAGTGCAACATTGCTGGGTGTACAGAGTCAGCAAGCAATTCACTATAGTGGGCTCCAGTCATACGTTGTTCCACATTCTGGGCGCATTTCATCTTGGAAGACACCGTCGCCATTCGGGAAAAAGTGCAACATTGCTGGGTGTACAGAGTCAGCAAGCAATTCATTATTGTGGGCACCACTCATACGTTGTTCCACATTCTCGGTGCATTGCCATCTTGGAAGACACCGGTACCATTCGGGGAAAAGTGCAACATTGCTGGGTGTACAGAGGCAGCAAGCAATTCACTATAGTGGGCACCAGTCATACGTTGTTCCACATTCTCGGCGCATTGTCATCTTGGAAGACACCGTCACCATTCGGGAAAAAGTGCAACATTGCTGGGTGTACAGAGTCAGCAAGCAATTCACTATAGCGGGCACCACTCATACGTTGTTCCACATTCTGGGCGCATTTCATCTTGGAAGACACCGTCGCCATTCGGGAAAAAGTGCAACATTGCTGGGTGTACAGAGTCAGCAAGCAATGCACGACAGTGGGCACCAGTCATACGTTGTTCCACATTCTCGGCGCATTGTCATCTTGGAAGACACCGTCACCATTCGGGAAAAAGTGCAACATTACTGGGTGTACAGAGTCAGCAAGCAATTCACTATAGTGGGCACCGGTCATACGTTGTTCCACATTCTCGGTGCATTTCTTCTTGGAAGACACCGTTGCCATTCGGGAAAAAGTGCAACATTGCTGGGTGTACAGAGTCAACAAGCAATTAACTATAGTCGGCACCAGTCATACGTTGTTCCACATTCTCGGCGCATTGTCATCTTGGAAGAAACCGTCGCCATTCGGGAAAAAGTGCAACATTGCTGGGTGTACAGAGTCAGCAAGCAATTCACTATAGTGGGCACCAGTCATACGTTGTTCCACATTCTCGGCGCATTGTCATCTTGGAAGAAACCGTCGCCATTCGGGAAAAAGTGCAACATTGCTGGGTGTACAGAGTCAGCAAGCAATTCACTATAGTGGGCACCGGTCATACGTTGTTCCACATTCTGGGCGCATTTCTTCTTGGAAGACACCGTCGCCATTCGGGAAAAAGTGCAACATTGCTGGGCGTACAGAGTCAGCAAGCAATTCACTATAGTGGGCACCAGTCATACGTTGTTCCACATTCTCGGCGCATTGTCATCTTGGAAGAAACCGTCGCCATTCGGAAAAAGTGCAACATTGCTGGGTGTACAGAGTCAGCAAGCAATTCACTATAGTGGGCACCGGTCATACGTTGTTCCACATTCTGGGCGCATTTCTTCTTGGAAGACACCGTCGCCATTCGGGAAAAAGTGCAACATTGCTGGGCGTACAGAGTCAGCAAGCAATTCACTATAGTGGGCACCAGTCATACGTTGTTCCACATTCTCGGCGCATTGTCATCTTGGAAGAAACCGTCGCCATTCGGGAAAAAGTGCAACGTTGCTGGGTGTACAGAGTCAGCAAACAATTCACTATAGTGGGCACCGGTCATACGTTGTTCCACATTCTGGGCGCATTTCTTCTTGGAAGACACCGTCACTATGCGGGAAAAAGTGCAACATTGCTGGGCGTACAGAGTCAGCAAGCAATTCACTATAGTGGGCACCAGTCATACGTTGTTCCACATTCTCGGCGCATTGTCATCTTGGAAGACACCATTGCCATTCGGGAAAAAGTGCAACATTGCTGGGTGTACAGAGTCAGCAAGCAATGCACGACAGTGGGCACCAGTCATACGTTGTTCCACATTCTCGGCGCATTGTCATCTTGGAAGACACCGTCACCATTCGGGAAAAAAGTGCAACATTTCTGGGTGCACAGAGTCAGCAAGCAATTCACTATAGTGGGCACCAGTCATACGTTGTTCCACATTCTCGGCGCATTGTCATCTTGAAAGACACCGTCACCATTCGGGGAAAAGTGCAACATTGCTGAGTGTACAGAGTCAGCAAGCAATGCACGACAGTGGGCACCAGTCATACATTGTTCCACATTCTCAGCGCATTGTCATCTTGGAAGACACTGTCGCCATTCAGGGAAGAGTGCAACATTGCTGGGTGTACAGAGTCGGCAAGCAATTCATGATAGTGGGCATCAGTCATACGTTCTTCCATATGCACCAGGGGTTCAAGTTTCTGCTAGGTAAACATGCCCCACCCCATAGAACTGGCTCCACTGGCTTGCACTCTGGAGACCATTCAGGATGGATTGAGTGCCTCATTCTGTTTGTGCCAAATATGTACATGGCCATCCATGGAGTGGAGTAAAAAACTTGACTCGTCAGACCAGCACACTTTTTTCCAGTCATCCGACGTCCAACTTGCATGATCTTTGCACAGGGCAAGTCTTTTGCCCTGATAATCCATGGTTAGGAGAGGATGTTGTCGGGGTCATCTGCTGTTATAGCCCATACATGTGAGTGTGCAATGCAGTCATGCCACATACTGTTCTGGGTTGACCTCTGTTATATTGGGTAGTCAACTGTTGAACAGTGTTGTGTCTGTTGGCTGTACGAGTCATCCGACCTGGCACTCACTTCTTATGTCACCCTTTTGCTGTCCTGTGCAGTTTTGCTTCCCAGTCATTGACCATTTTCATGCCAGTCCTGATACACTTTAAATATGGCGGCTCGTGAACAACCCGCCAGTTCAGCCATTTGGGAAATCGATGCACCCGCTCTCCAAGCTCCCACGATCTGCCCTTTGTCAAAGTCCAATAAATTCTTCTGTTCACCCATCCTGCTCAGAATTTTATTACCTACTTCTCCACTTACACCTTATGTATGTTACATCGGTTGACTAATCACGCCCTATTGGAAATCGTGGTCAACGGGCTTCATCCACTTTTGATAAGGGTGGTCATAATTCAGTGGTCACTTGCTGTATCTTTATATATATGTTAAGAATTGTCTAATAAATGTTTGACAGTCATATTTATTATTAAGAAGTATTTCTTGTAAGACGGTCTGTGAAGGCATCCTAACTATGAGCCATAAATAACTGGGCCTAACATGTGCAGTGCCTGAATAAAGCACCCATCATTCACACTCTCTTCATAGAAATGTGAGTGAGCCAATTTCATGTTTCATTTTAAACATCTTTGTCTGAAGTAAAATGCTTTCTGGACAGGTGTTTTTTCAGTCCAAGGGTGCTGGATCAGGGCTGTGAGGTTGGTGTTTGAGAATTTCCCACCCTGTTTTCTTAATGGCTGCATGTGTTTTTCTAGTAGCATGGAGTCAGTCATACACAAGTTTGATGATCTGGAAGAACATTCCAACAAGTTTTCAATGAATGGCATTTCACAATTTTTTCAGTGTTTCAATGTAACAATCAGTACTAATTGGAGTCCTTTCTGGTCTCAAAAGATAGTTGTCCACCTTATGCAGGTACGATGTTATTCAGAATTTCTTTTTAAAGTGGGCAATGCTTCTGTGCCATGGAGGCCCTTTTTGCTGCAGGGGCAATGTGGTGGACCGATATCATCAAAAAAAAAAAAAAAAAAGAAGAAGAAGCAGGACGGGTGACCCAATATTTTCCAAAAACGCAGGATTTTCATGATGACATAGAAGATGGTTCAATGACACTCTTATTTATTTCACTTTATGCTGCTCAGTCAGCTCATTTGGCACCCAGTGGATTGAAACTTTGCTGTATCCCAGCATGCCATGCAAAATTTTATAAATGGTGGCTTTTGACAATTTCAGTGAATGCATAATCTTCTTTCATTTGTGGTAGTGATCAGTGAGCAGCAATTGTTCAGCTTGTTCACTGTCTTTAGTGCTCGCAGTTCATGGTCTTCCTGCATGTTCCTCATCCAGCAATGCTGTTCACCCCTTTCAAAAACCTTTTATTCTACACTGAGACCTATTTCTGTGAAATCACATGTTCATCATTCACTTTGAGTGTGCAAAGAGAACGATTTTACAAGAAATGAAAGACAATTTTTTTTATGAACAGAAGGAAAAATGCATGCTCTTTTGGTCTGTTGATATGGCTAGCAGTGACTAAGCAATAAAAAACTATACATTTTCAGAGGAATTGAACTTTAAAAAGCAATAATACTGCTCTTCACTCTATCACAGAAACAACTATATGGGTCATGAAAATGGTACAGTTTCTAACAAGAATGAAGGGGAAAATGTTTTTAAATTTGAATTTTGCTTTTATGAAAAATGCTTACTCCATATTTCACCTTTTCTTATTCTTAAATTTCAAATGTTAGCATTATTACAAAATATTTAAATGTAAATAATATTTAGTTTTTCATATTGATTGTAGTATATAAAAACCTTTTAAGAGTAATGGCACATTTATGGCCTAACTATAGATTTTACACTATATATTTTTGAGCTGTGTGTATTTTTATTGTGTAATTTGCTTCAATAATTGAATTAAAGTCAATGTAGAGATAAATTTGTTTCAAAATAATTATAGCACAGTACACATAAATGTTTTGTAGACCCCCACCCCGCCCCATTATGTTTTCGGTGCCAGTTTTGGCATTTTGGTTTTTACCTTTGATTCTGAGTTTCTTATTAGGTATAGCAAACAATATTTTCAACATTCTGAATTAATTTTGCTAAAGCCTGTAAGGGTTGTCTGTTGTAGGCTGCTAATTGAACAGACCTATGATTTCATTATATTTTAAGTAGTTGTATTTGGATTGTGTATCCTAGAAAAAAATTCAGAAGTCCTGGGATTCTGTGATTGAAGATTGAATAATTAATTATATGAGCAAGTAATAAGCGAAGAAATGGGACTGTGATTAAATGGTAAGAAGGCAAAGGCACTATGTGTACTAAAGACTAATGACTATGAATATCTGCTGCAAAAACTGCAAGCTTAAACAAGTGAATTGCATTAAGCAAACACTGCTTTGGTGGCAGTGAAAATTCAGGCAATCAGTAGTAGAATTGGACAAGCCAAGACCAAATTCAGCCAAATGGGAGGGGCAACAGATTTCTGAAGCAAAACAAAATTTACAATTTAGATGCTATGAGTTCTACATTAGGCTCATACTGTTACGTGGGTAAGCCAAATGTAGCACTTCAGAATTCTTATTATTTGTGATGTGGTACCTTTGGAGGCTGCTAAAATTAGTTGGTGAAGTTAGACACCCCTAAAAAAATAAAGCTCTTACAAAGATCTTATTATGAATGGTTATAATACTAAGTTATTGTGGGCACATTCTATGAGAGGTAAAATATTTAAAATATTTCTGAGCTTTGGAAGGGAAAAAATAAGGAGCAGAATGTGGAAAGAATCGGCAAATAACTTGAAGATATGGATTGAACTGAACACAAAGAAAATTATCCACAACTTACTGTAAGAGATTCACAGTGTTAGTTGGCTGTCTTCAACCCTTTTTGGAAGTGGCACATGAAGAGGAAGCAGTAGCAAGGCTCTGCTTTTGTGAAGTACATTCCAAGTTCACTAAAAGATTTGTAGTGCAAACTATGATCATTGGAGGCATTGACATGCCAGAAATAATAGTTAAGTGAAACTAGAGTTATACATATTAAGGCATGGTGTACACATAGGCCATAACTTTTATTGCTTAACCCTCATTAGTCACATCTTATTTTGTAACTCAAACTTACTCATGAACTTTGGAAGTTAAGCTCACTTTAAATTGAAGTATCAATATATTTTTAAGAAACAATGGAAACAGTCCTGGAAAATCATGATTACGTTTTCAAGGCCTGGAATATCCTGGAAAAACGATGTTTTTTTAATGCTGTCTTGAAAAGCCTTGAAATTTGAAATTAGTGCTTAAAAAAATGCCCTTTTAGGAAATTGTGTTACTGTTACCCCTTCATTTTTTAAAGTTCCTTTCCTCTGTTCTCAAAGAAACTGCCGGCAGCGGTTTCCGAAGTGCACCAAATCCTAATTTGGCTGGGGGAAAAAAAAAAAGAAAAAAAAAAAGGCACTACTTCCAGTGCAATAAAATTGGATGATTACTAGTAGGTCGAAGGGGAGCTTGATGTCCGTCCGGCAACGGAGAACGGAAGGGGAAAAAGAGGCATTTAGCATTTGCAGGGGGTCGCGTATGTACCAAGTCAGCTGGCATCCACCATTGAGGAGTATGCCTGAACAACACATTCATCTTCTTGTTTATGTGCATGCCACCCTCCCTCCCCTCAAGAGACTTCCGCTACTTATGATAAAAAATAAGAAAACTATCTTTGCGAATTTTTCATGAAAGTGGCTGAAATTTTTTACATTCACTGTAATTGGATTACAGAAGCTCACTTCCAAAATTCCAATTGAATCGGTTTAAAACTTTAAAAGTTAGCATTGGTAATTTTTATTATGGACAAGTATGTGTGCCTCTTTGGACAGAGTGAGCCTCCAGCAGAAAGGGTGTTACCATAGCAACGGTTGATTGACAGCTGGGAGCGCTGATCTGAAGCCCTTGGTTGGGAAGAAAGCAAACACCTGTTTATCACTTCCACAGCTCAAAAGGACTAGGAGAAAATTTTCAGAAATCCATTTTTCCGAATTTTGAAAATAACACAGTAAAATTTTTACAGTAGTTAAGATACATCACAATAAAGTTCTAGTGCAAATTTCGCCAAATTCCGTTAGGATCTTTAGCAGATGCAAAAAAAAAAAAAAAAATCTTCTGTTGCATAATCGGATTGAAAAAAAAAGAAACAGTAATTATAAATTACGGGAAAAGCAAGTGAATTATTTTTTTTAGATGCCATGGTTTATTTAAACAGAGTGATCCTTAAATTTCTTTTCTGTGATGATATGGACTCTATTTGAATTACAAACATACGTTTTTATTCAGACGTCTGAGTTACTGTTTTAATAAAAAAATCATCTATAATTAAAAAGTTTTCAATGGATTTAAGCAATATTCAGCAGATAAACAAACGTATTTTAGTAAATTGCAACATCATGACGTAAATTTGGTAATTTTGTCGAAAATTGGGGAGCATTTTTTTTTTTTTTATGTTTTCTATTATAGTTAGGGTGAAGGAGGAAGGGTGCAACTTGACAGTTCAGTGAGCTGCAGGTGGTGATTTATGGCGATGTGCCAAATGAAAAGAAGCCATTCCATCAGGTCATTCCAACATTCCAAAGGTTGTGAGTGTGCGTGGACGCGTCCTCCTGCTGTCTGATCTTAATCGGAATGTTTTTGTGCAGGGGGGGGGGGTGAGAGAAATATCCGTGTCAGCTTTACAGCTTTCATGGCTCTTTTTTTTTTCTTTCTTGGTAATAAATAAAAATCATAGTTGCTGCATTCACCATTGATCCATGTTTGCATTTCTTGAATGTAAACAGCAGACAATCAGAAACATGGTGTTGGGCGGGTCTTGATGTTCTTCATTTTGCATATGCTGAATTCAGTTCTGTTGGAATAAGGAATGACTTATACTGTGAATATATACAAAACTACATATTTTTGAGCTGAAAAAATAGGTCTACTTGTACACAGTAGCTAACGTGTGAACTCAGATGAAGACAATCAGGCATACGGACGTCTGATTCCATAAAAAAAAAAAAAATCAACATAGTTTTTTTATTTACACTACAGGTAAGAAAGCAAAAACATATTTTTAAACGTTATAAAGGAAAACGGATTTTTGAAACGCATGACTTGATGATCTTAATTTCTGAAAGTTTCTTTTTTCCACATCCTTTTTTTTTTTTTCAATTACAATACACTGTAACAGGATACTGTGTGTTGTATCACTTAGTGATATGGCAGATTTTCGGTTGCCGATATCCGCGATCGTAAGCGGTAGTTGCATTGCGATTGTTGATGATGAGAAGATAAATACTGGAGTGATGTAAAATGTTGCATAAACTAAAAAAAAAAAAAAAAAGTTCGCCCCCCCCCCTCCCGAACTTTTATGCAGTCATCATAGCTGATCAACCATTTCATTGCATGAACATCAGCACATTTCAATCATTTGAACATTGGGGGTATCTGAAGGAATTCAGCCGTGCTTAAGCGCCTAGCGCAACGAAAACATGCTAATGTTGGACAGTTCTATTCCCTTTCCCTCTACCATCCCTAATAATTGAGAGTGCATACTGTAGTTTCAAATATTCTATTTATGAGCTAGTTTTCGCGCTGTTCCTTATGTTTTTATTTTCGAAATTACTAACACTTTCGAACTTATGGTTGCAGAAACGTTTATGCTTTGGGTTTGTCTGTACGATAATTCGCATGAAAGCGGTTGAATTTCGGCGAAATTTTAGTATGCTGTTGGGTACAACCTGGAAACCTACCCTGTTGAAAAAAGTCAAAATTAAATTTAAAGGCCAAGACATAAGAGCAGTATTCATTCTCCAAGCTTAGGAATGTTAACTCACACAAAATCTGTTTGATTGCAACAAAGTTTTGGTATGTTACCAGGGAGGAGAAACCTACCCTTGTAGAAAATGGTCCAACTTGAATTCAAAGGTCAGGGCATAAGAACAGAATTTATTCTTTATGATCTTGTGCTTGATAAACTTGATCCATTTGCATAAAGCACATTCATCCATTTGCATCTTTCATCATTTTTATTACTTTAAAAAAATAATTTGAACATGATATTGTAAAGCGTAATAATCATCCTGGAATTTTTTGTATATGTCCTGGAAAAGGCCTGGAAAGTCCTTGAATTTTTTTCCCCCAAAAGTGTATGAACCCTGATAAAGCAGTTGCCTTCCTTCGTTTTATAACATTTTAGACTGTAATACTTGTTAAAAATTCGTACGTATAGGAGATAATTACTTAGAGGCGTGCTGTCTCCGTACGATATCATCAATTTGGGCACCACACCGAGTGAACGGCAGTTGAGTAGAAAACTAAGGTGAGTCTCACAGCGGGCTAGTTTCCGTCGGATGTTACAGAAGGTCTTGGTTGCAGCTTCCATGCTACGTGCGCTTTAAAGTGCTACAGATTCTACCAGAATCCCTCACACATAGTATCACAAGGTTTGCAGCTAAAAAGAGTAATACTTGTTAAAAATTCGTACGTATAGGAGATAATTACTTAGAGGCGTGCTGTCTCCGTACGATATCAGATGATATTGTACGGAGACAGCACGCCTCTAAGTAATTATATTTTAGACTGTGTTGGAAAACTTCCTGTAAAACAGTAGGATGGTATTTAACTGTTTTGTATATGGCAGAAGTTTTCTGTTAGAAGTTCCCCACTGTCTGGGTTCTCCTATTGCTAGTTCTTATATTCAGCCAGCAAATTTTGGGAAATGAGTTTGAAATCAGTTGTCCAGTCGTTAAAAAACCAACAAAGATATTAAGACTTATTACAGTTAATAAACTGAATGAAGCACAAGTGAGGTTTTTATTTGATTACAATCTCCAGCATTTTGTAAACAAATTGCTGGAGATTGTAATCAAATAAAAACCTCACTTAGTGAAAACATTGAAATTGAATGGAACAAGTGTAAAATAAGATATATTGAAGCTGTAAGGCAAGCATGTACTGAGGCAGTATGTAAGATAGTGAGTAAATATGTCAAAGAAAATAGAGGCTGTAAGAAGTATTTAAAGTATTTGTCACAGACCAGTGAGGAGAATTATGAAATTTCTAAAATGTTTATTTTGGGAATTGTTTGGAAAAGGACCCCCAAATCGTAAAATGGTTACATGTTTTGGATCTTGGTAAATGTATGAAACAGGTGAAAGTCTGTTACCCAGTGTTTGCCTGACAAAGATGGGCAGCTTCTTTTACCAGAGGAGAATATCTGAAATAGATAGATTGAGGCAAATATTTTGAAGATATATGGAATACATCTTCAATGCTCTAGGGAACAAATAACTATTGACAACCAGGGAAGTGGAAGACCTTAGATGCTGATGATGTAAAGGGGCTATTTTTGTTCTTAAAATGTGGTAAAACTAAAGTTGTGATGGAATTAATCCAGAATTGCTTAAGCAGGGCTTGAAAAATATCTGAAAAGCTACATGCCTAGCTGGGTATGTGCAGAAATTATTTACCTGCCCAGGTAGTAAAAGTTTGGATGCCCAGGAAAATAAAATAACAAATCAGAACCATAATTTTTTTTTTTTAAGTTACAAAATATGAAAATTTTCTACATGTTTTGCATTTTTGTTTTAAGGGTCTATTCAAAATGTTTACATGTTTTGCATTTTCGTTTTAAGGGTCTGTATTCAACATCAGCATCTTAAAACTAGAGATACAAAAGCATGTATCCCTAATTTTAAGATGTTGATGCTGAAATTGGTATTGAAAAACTTTAGTGATCTTGTCACGATTCTTTCATTAAAGTTTTTGCTCTTTGTCACTAAACATCAGAGGCCATGCATCCGCCGTTCTATATAAACACCATTTGGAGCAAATCTACATATGGTTCCAATTTTTGGACCTAGAGCATACATAATACGAGTGTTGTATCAAAAGTAATGCAAAAGTAAGCATAACTTTTTTGTTAACTGACAGAGGTCATTAAAATTGCACATGTTGGTAGAATAACTCTTCCTCTATAGTAACCCTTTTTCTTCCTTAGAGGTTAATAATGGATTCCAAGCAGAAGCAACGTGCCGTCACTGAGTTCTTGACGAAGGAAGGGTGCATGCTGTTTGACATCCAAAGAAGGTTACAGGATGTTTACGGAGATGACACCATTGACAAGAGCAATGTGCACAAATGGAGGAAGAAGTTTAAAGAAGGAGAAACCAGCATTGAAGACAAACCATGCAGTGGAAGACCATCATCTGCGACCACTGACACGAATTGTCAGCGAGTGGATGAATTGATTCGCACAGAGACGAACACAATCCGTGAGCTGGTCACAAAGCCATACAAAAGATGGTGGAAGACTTGGGATATCGGAAAGTTTGTGCAAAGTGAGTAACTCAGCAGTTGACACCCGATTTGAAGGAGAGAAAGGTGGAAGTCTGCTCTGATCTGCTGGAAGTGCTTGAAGCCAATGAAAACACTTTTTTTAAATCTGGTGACAGGGGATGAAACATGGGTGTATCTTTTCAATCCGAAAACGAATACTCAATCCATAGAATGGCATTGCACTTTTTCACCAAGGCTTATGAAGTTCAAGAGCCAGCAATCAGCACAGAAAGCCATAGTGACTGTTTTTTGAGATGACTGGGGTGTTATTCTACTTGATTTTCTGGAACATGGCCATACCATGACCAGTGAGTGGTACATTGAGACACTCAAGAAGCTTAGAAAAGCCATAAGAAGGAAGAGAATGAACAAAAATGTGAAAAAGATCCACATTCACCATGACAATGTGAGACCACTCACATCTTTGGATCAAATCAAGTGATCAGAAAATTAGTAGCCCAGATCTGGTGCCCTCTGACTTCCACCTGCTCGGTTCAATGAAGAACAGTCTTCGGGGACAACGATTTGAAGACACAGATGAAGTGAAAGTGGCTGTGAATAAGTGAGTACAACTATCCCCACCTGAATTTTTTCAAAGAGGATTCGAGAGTTGGGTTCAACGATGGCGCAAGTGCATTGCTTGTGATGGAGACTATGTTGAGTAGTACCTTTGTATAGAGAAAGAGTTACTCTACCAACATGTGCAATTTGAATGACTACCAACCAGTTGTGTTGCATTTAGAAAATGAAGCTAATGAAAAACAAGGTAGCAAAAATGCAGAAGGCATAGTAAAGAAAATAAAAGATTTCTGGCAACCCCCAGTTTTCTCCTAGATTTTCTTCAAATCTTTAAAGACTTGTCCCTCGTTTTCCAAAAACAGCATTTGCTTTTATGTCAAGTCAACAACAAAGTTTTGAAAGCAAAAAAGAAATTAGAAAATTTGCAGAAAGAAAGCGGAAAATATGAAGAACATTTTTTTAGCTCCTGTAATGGAGAAACTTACGAAGATGTAGTTCTGACAAATGTTGCAAATGGGAAGAATTTCTTCAAATCTAACAGAAATACTATGATAGACTTTGCGAAAAAATATTTATTGGAAAGATTTTGTGGCATTAATTCCCCTGTAATCACTTCAACATATGTTTTTTGACACATTCACTTGGTCCACTGGAAAAGATTTGAGTGACTTTGGAGACAATGAAATCAAAATTATCTTGCATCATCTTAAGGAAGTAATCAAACATAAAAACAATGAGAAAGATATAAAAAAAAGTGTGGTAGATGAATGGTTCGACTTCAAAATAAGTAGCTAGAACTTTAAAGTTGATGAACTGCTTTTAAAGATTACTGGATATAAGGAGAAGTTTTTTTTACATAAGCTTGTTGTTTTCGCTTCGTGTAATACCAGCATCAACAGCAACCTGCGAACGTGGCTTCAGCCAGATGAATCTTGTCAAAAATCACTTGAGGTTCTCATTAGTCAACAAAAGTATGAACAGTCTCCTAAATATATGCATTAATGAGACATCATTGGAAAATTTTGATCCAACAAGCTCTATAGATAAGTGGTACTTTAGAGGTGGAACAAAGCATGTACAAGGACAAAAGAAAATTTTGCGATGCTGAATAATTGATGTAAAAATTGAAAAGAAACAAAGTTGAACAATCATTATTACCATAATTTTCGTCTTATTATCCGCACCGGCGTATAATCTGCAGACCGCGAGATTCACATAATTTTTTTTTCCTTCGTGTAATCCGCACCAGCATATAATCCGCAGCCTGTGACATTCAGGAAAGAAAATCGCCGTATAATCCGCACATCATAGATGTTGAACCGGAAGTGGCATTTCCAACAGAAAAGTCGGTCACATAAATGACCCAGGAGTCCAAAGAAGAAGTAAGAGGAGGAAAAGAAATAAACGAGTTTATTAAATGAAGAAATTCATTTTTAAAGGTTACTTTTTCATATTTTTATCTCCGGACAGATAAAGGGTGTGGTATCCATAGATCACGCCAATGCCGCTCCAGGGTATTGCATTACACCTTGCCAATGATAAAAGGTTGATACAGAACAAGTCATAAAAATACCGTATGTACTCTTGTATAAGTCAAAAGTTATTTTGGGAAATCCTGCTTTTAGAGTCTGGGAACGGCTATACGTGGGCCAATAAGAAAACTTCTGTGAATTCTCCAGCGAAATTTACCTACAAATTTGTTTACGTTTTAAACCGTGGCACAGAGGCTTTCTTTCCGCCTGTTACCATGCGATTGTTTTCTGACCTCAAAACTATTGCGCAGTGACATGATATGATCATGTCACTGCGCGATAGTTCGCAATTGTGTCCACCACTTCAAGTTTAAATTTGGCAGTGTAACTGAAACGTTTCCTTTTCAAAAACATCATGAATAGCAATGGCGGAAAATAGCAGCAACGACGTCGGTCAGAACGGGGAAAGACAAACTAAACACAAAGCAGCGCACACGAGATCTGAAAGAAAGAATGCATAGGTTCGTGTAGCAAGCGCTGTGCGTACTTCTTTGGCTTTTCGCCAAAAACAGACGGCACGATCTTCTCAACAATACAAAATGACCTTGCCGTCCCTCCCCACAACTTTCTTGATCTTTCGTTACGACATTCCTTCCCCCTGCTCCCTGACCTCCTCGCTCCGTACAAACGTCTGAACTGAGAAAAATTCTTCCGAGAGAGAGTTCCTTTTCCAATTATACCCCCTCCCCTGCACAATTACGCTGCAGATTTTAAAAAAATTGAAGGGTCGTAAATTTTTTTTTTTTTTAAAGTCGGCGTTTTATCCGCATTGTCGTATAATACGCAGAACATATATTTTAAACTTTTTTCGCCGATAATCCGCTGATTATATGACAGAAATTACGGTAATTAGGTATGAAATATTTAATTATAAAATAATAATAAATTGGTGTCGTTCATCTCCGTTATAAAACAAAGTTTTCATGGGAATTTTGTTTTTTAATCTGGTGTAGCGTATATATCTATTTGTATTACATAGGGGCAGAAATTAAAAATTTGTGTCATATCCCATCCATGTACACTGTTGTCGTAATATGCCTATATGGCATCTTCTTGGCTAGTGGTTATAATCCCTGGCTGGCCGCCCCGGTGGCGCAGTGGTCTAAGCGATGGCCTCTGATCATTCGTCCGAAAGGGGTCCGGGTTCGAATCCCGGTGAGGCATGGATGTTGTGTTTGTCTTACGGCACTGGATCTCTCCCTTCCCTGGAACCAGTGACCCTAAATTAGGGACGAGCGACTGCTTATAGCCCATTGAGTTGCTCACGGTGGTCGTTAAACCTCCAATCAAAAAAAAAAAAAAAAAAAAAAAAAAAATCCCTGGCTGGTAAGATTTTCCCGGAATTCCTCACCCCTGCATACATACATGCTAGAGCTGAGTTTGGGCTCAATTTTCGAAGCCCGAGCCCGTGGTATATGAGCCCGAGCCCATCCGAGACCGAATTTTATATTGCAAGATAAAGCCCAGGCCCGAACGAGCCCGGAAACTGGCTATCCTGTTCAATTATCAATAAAAAAAACATCTCCTTTTCCACACTTCCACCCTCTTCTCCTCCTGCAATTAACCAACATATTTCTCAAATAGTGAATGGTTGGAGGGGACCTCTATCTATTTTTACAATGTAACTGGACGATTTTCTTTGACAGTTTGTTTACATCTGAAGTGCTTCGGGAGGCCAGGCATCCAAAATTATCGGGCGGTGCTGCAATTGTATGATGCTCATATAATGCTAATATTATCGCGCCATAATGCGCTGTGATATGGACATTGCTAAATAGAATTAGCAGGGAGATAGGGGGTAAATGATCTAAATAGAATTAGCTGTGTGGAGATAGGGGTAAATGATCTAAATAGAATTAGCTGTGTGGAGATAGGGGGTAAATGATCGTCGGCATGCTATCAACTATCCAATATCTATAGTTCTGGAAAAAGCTTTTTCTTCTCTGCAGAAAAACACTAATGCGCGGCCTATGGCAAAGCCCGGAATAAATAGCCATCTGGAATGCACACTCTCTAACCAGAACCAGTTGCTGAAGAATTCCATTTACTGATTATAAAGTGCCTCATGTGCTAAATCATATAAAATCACATTTGTATATAAAAAAAAAAATTATCTCGCTCTCCTTCTCTCTAAGAGCCCAAGCCCGAACCGCAGTAAATATTCTACAGCCCGAGCCCGAATCAAGCTTGGGCTCTGCTTCGGGCTCGGGCTCAGCCCGTCTCAGCTCTAATACATACACACATATCACTAAACTGTTACCTGATATTCAGAGGTTAGATCCTCACTGTTGCTGTATCAGATGTCTCCATTTACAGCAATCTTGGCACACAGCCCGAGCTGCATTTACATCCATCACATGCCAAACACAAGACCTTTTGTACTTCATACTCATTATCTTTTTCTCATTCAGACATTGAATTTGGCCCTTCCATGATCTTCTTGGCCTTCCTCTACCTTTCTTTCCTGCCATTTGTGCTGAATAAATTATCTTAGTAAGCAAGCATCTCATCACTCATTCTTTCAACATGGCCAAACCACCTAAAAATATTATTAATAGTCTCCATCTTACTAACAACGTTTTTGCCTCACATTACACATCTGCAACACATCATCATTCCTCACATGATCAGAGCATGCGTTACTGCAAACCCCTCGTAAGTAATGCATCTCCCCAGCACACAAACGAATCGTTTGTGTGCTCCTATGTCTTTTCTGCAGAACCCAGTTTTCACTACCATACATCAGAGTAGGAACAATTACACTTTCATGCACAGCTATTCGGGACTTCCTTGAGAACCCATCATTCCTGTGAAAACCTCCTAAAGCAGCTATGACTTTCAATGAAGAGTTCACTTGCTTACTAATCTCACCATCTAATTTGTTCTCTCTGTCAAACATGCTTCCCAAATATACACACTCATTTACCTGATCAATAATGGTGCAATTTAGACTTATCCTGCATTCAGTACCAACAGTTCCTCCCTCAAAAACCATAACTTTGGTTTTTCTTTATTTATACTCAGTTTGAAATTCATACAAACTTTGTACATCTGGGCCAGCATACTCTGCAACTCACTTTTCACTCTCTGCTAACAAGACTGTGTCATCAGCAAAAAATGCAGTCTCGAAAGTCATAAGTGGAATACCTGAGAAAAATTAGGTGGTTTCGGTGGCTAAACAGAGTTAGTAACACATACATTAGAACTGATCTGGGAACTTCTTCCATAGAAGTAGCTTATGAGAACAAACATACTGAATACTTTATTTGATTGTTTATGGTTCATTTTGTTGTTAAACCACTTATCCTTCTGTTATTCTGATATTGGTTTTGATTGTTTTTATGCACATAAGCAAGGCTTGAAAAATATTTGGAAAGTTACATACCCAGCTAGGCATGTGCAAAAATTATTTACCTGCCTAGGTAGTAAGAGCCGTATGCCCAGAAAAATTTATTGTTTAAGAAAGCAAATCAGAATCTCCATTTTTTTAAGTAAAAGAAAGTGATGGAATTTTTTTACATGTTTTGTATTAAAGATCTGTATTCAAAATGGTCAATGCACGAAAGCCTTTATCTCAAGTTTAAGATGATGGTGCTGAGAATTTGGTACGAAATAGTATGATGAAATTGATATTTTAGAAATTTAGTGATTTGTTGAAGTTTTCACCCTTTGTCTCTAAACACTGGAAGCTAGTTCCATCAGAGGCATTCATCTTTCCACTGACTATGAACAACATTTGGAGAAAAACTACATATGGTTCCAATTTCTGGACCTTGAGCATAATATAATGAACGAAGTGATATTCTTCATGTCCTTGGCACTCTGTAACAATAATACAATTTCTGGTGATTAGCAGTGAAACGAAAAACAACATGCAACAACTGTCTTTTTTCTTGTAGTAGGAAATTCTATTCCAAACTTTATTTTTAAATTCAATGTTGCCCGGAATGGGCAAGTAGATTTTTTATTTACCTGCCTAGGCCAATAATTTGATATAAAGGAAATAAAAATTAGCCATCAAAAATCACATTTGCGTGTGTAAGAAACTTTACCAACATTGCTTCCACTGTCTAGTATATTGATTCAGAGAGCTACTTTTTGCTGTTGATTAAATTTATTTCAGATCAAAGATAAGAATTTCTCTAGTCTTTTTATTAATTGTGAATGTCAAATAACAAGCAATGAAGTATGCATATGTAATTTATTTGCTGCTTGTCTTTTTACTTCTTTTAGTCAAGCCCAGCAGGGAATGTTTACACACAGATGCCTTCCTGTCATCAAAGAAATGTGAATCAAATAAGTGAATCATATCGGGAGGATCCTTTAGAGAATTTTGTTCTCCTAACGTATGGCAGCCATGGATTTGAGTTGGCTGATAGTATTCCCAAACCGCCAACATACACAGAAGCTGTGGACCATATTGGGCAGCCACCTCCTCCTTACGCCAGCAACAAGAACCTTGCGGAAGATGAAACAGAGTCCCAACAAAGATTGATCAGAAATGAACATGCATCATCTGTTGCACAAGGTGAAGAAGGTTGCTGATGTACAAACTTGGTTCGTTCTTAAGGTCGTAAAATAGCTAACTTAATGTTGTCCATCATAATTTCAATAAACCAGACTTTTATTTGAATTAATTATAATATGAAATTTTTATATAGTGCCCCAAAGTTTTGCAAAAATATTGTGACCTTTATGTATCCTGATGCTTATACTTTTATAATGCTTTTATACTGTACAGAGCAGCTGGTGTTTACAGGGAAAAAATTTTTAAAAATGGTTATCTATATTCCTTGCCATATTTTTTTAAATATGTGATTCTCTGAAATGGTAGCTATGAAATGCATGATTTTTGGAGCTATTTTTGTGTTTCCTGTTGCTTACTAAAAAGTTAGTACAGAGTGATCCAGAAGTTAGGAAGCTCAAAATTTCATTTACTGTCTAAAACATATTAATTAAAAATCGCATTTTTAGATTGAAAACTTACTTGAAACATACTGGAGTGGCTGCCATCAGAAGAATTAACATGAATTTGATGGCAGCCACTCCAGTATGCGCTTTAACATGAATTTAGATACTGGCACATGTTGGACACATGATGGGTTTTATCCTGTATGCATGCAATAAGGCTTACAACAGTGTTCTCCTTGAGTGACTTAAGGCTTGTCTTAAAAAAAACCCATGGCCCTTGACATAGTCCCCAAATGTAAAAACCAGTTTAAGTAAGAACTAGCAATCATGGGGGTAAAAACTTCTGAAATATGTGTTCTTTGAATATCATGGTAATTATAAACCTTACACACAATATCTCACATAGCCACTCTTGATGTATGTCATATTGTGCTGTGTTTCTGAAAGTAACAGGTAGAACTTACTAATTGTTATCCAGTTGCTTATTGAAAAGATTGATCTATTGCAATTGCTCAGAACTCAGCAGTTTTAAAAGAAAATGGGTCCAACAATTCTCAACCAGAACATTGTGCTCCGTAATGTAATTTTTGGTGAATACAGGGGTATATCCGGTAGCAGGGTGGCCACTCACTTATAGCTTAAAAAATTCCCTGAGTTTTCCAGGTGAATTTCGTACTTTTCTGGGACAAAAAAACATGTGATTAAATGTAAATGGACTTAACCACACCTAAATATATTGGGTTGATGCATAGGTTCATGCCTTTTTTTCAGGTTTTGTTGTACAGAAATCATCAAGGAAATTCTGGAGATCAATATCATTGTTGAACTTTCTGCCATGGAGTACATTTGACAGAGATCGGAACAGGTGATAGTCTAAAGGGGCGACATCTGGGGAATAGTCTGGATGTGGAAGGATCTCCCATTTCATGTCCTGAATGGCCATTTTGGTCATGTTTACACTGTGAGGGCATGTGGTATCATGTTGGAGAAGGACACCATGGCGCCGATGTAGCCGTTTCTGCTGAATTGCTCCCTCCACATGGTGGAATTGATTGCTCACAGTAGATTGCAGCGTTGATGGCCTGATTCCTCGGCAGCATTTCCCAGTGAATAATGCCTTCCATGTCCCACCAGACACACAACATGATCTTCGCAGGATGAAGGGCATGCTTTGAACGTGGTGTTGGCTTCTTTTTCGGGCTTAACCATTCCCTCTGATACCTGAAATTCATGTACAGGCACCACTTTTCATCTCCAGTAACAAAATGTGACAGAAAGGGTTTGTATTGCTGAGAACATTCGCAATAATGAGTGAGCAAGAAACCACATATGGCAACACGCTGATTCTTATTGTCCTCGGTGAGAGAAGCACCCAAGACCCCAATTTCTGGACCTTACCCATACGCTCCAGGTGTCGCACCACTGTGGCCTGATCACAGATTCCATCTCAGTGGCTATTTCACGTGTGGTTTGATGCGAATCCAAGTGGATGAGATGGTTCAAACGATCCTCATCAAAGTGAGATGGACGACCTGAGCATGGAGAGTCATTGAGGTCAAAATTGCCACCTCGGAACTGCTCAAACCATTTGCGGGCTGTCCTCGGAGCAATAGCATTCTCCCCGTACACAGCACAAATTTGTTGAGTAGCCTCAGTGGCTGAGGATCCCTTGTTAAACTTGTAGAGGAGCAGCTGTCAGAAATGTTCATTCCTCTCTACTTGACACTCCACACTTCCGGATCTGTAAACCATTAGCCACAATCACACAATGCAATATGATTTAGATACATATTATTACTGGCTTCATTTTGATATACAACTGGCCATCTGCACCGTCATTATTGACCTGGGAAACACTCATGAAATAAAATTGCATGAACTTATGCATCAACCCAATAGATATAGCTGTTGAGTGACTTATTTCACATGTGAATAATTAAATACACCTTCTGTCTTCTCTGTTTGACAAATTTTTAATTGGTTATTTAGTAATCTGATTTCATGTCCCTCCACAACTAAGCTGTTTGACTTTTTGATATTATTTTCAATGGCTTCTCAAATAAAAGCAACTGATAAAAATCCAATTTTGAAACAGTGAGGCAACATAATATCTCATATTACTGGGGAAAATGTGCTGAACGGTATGGTTTGAAAATTCCTTTAAATTCACCTTTCACTCGTTGACCGAAGGTGTTAAATTGCAGCTTTGTTTTATCTGCAGAACTACATGTTGCTATTTTCTTTTCAAGTAAAATTTATAAGGTAGACATCTTTTTTTCACACAAGGTAAAATTACTTTGCAAAAAAGCTTTGGTTTTAAACATGAAATTGATCTAAGAGTCAGAAAATTAATGCACTTTTGAGCACTTATTTTTTGGTAGCAGTTTTCTTTAAAAATTTAAACAACAATATCCAAATTCTTTCTTCTGCAATTCAGAAACACCGCTTCTATTTAAGTATATGGCAGAAGCAACACCTATATTAATTTTTTCAGGCTCTTACATTTGGTTTCATCATCAACATTTATTTCAGGCAGCTTTGCTAGGGTATTTGTACCCTGCAACACTTCACTTTTCACAATAGTGTCCATCATTAATTGATGAATACGATCACAGAAAGCATTATATAAAAAAAGATGTCATTGGTTTTGAAGTCTAGAACTTCTTAAGAAATGGCTACAACATACATGCCACAAATGAAAAAAAAAAAAAAGAACTGCTAAAAAGCTTATCTTCCACAAGTTTTATTTTAGAGGAGAATGTACCTGGCAAAGCCTGAACTTTTTCACAGAAGAAAACACTTCAATGGCCCTATTGGACACTGCCATGTTTTCTGCCCGTCTGATCAGGCAAAATTTTAAAGGATATAAGGAACTTCCTCTGATACTACAATAATATGTCCATCTAGCTGGACTGTCTTTAAATAACTTATACATTGCTCAAAAGATGACATTTAATCCCCATTTTGTGACATTGTGCTCATGCTGAAAAGCTACATGTACAACATGGAGACTACAAATACCTAAATCCAGTAAGTTACAACCCCTCTGCAGTTAATAATTCTTCTTTTATGTGCCTCAAAATGTTCTTAACATTTGGGCCATCCATGGAAATTTGTAACAGCATCTTTTAAGTTTAGATCAGCTACACCTTCTTTAAATTTGTTAATGAGATCTGCAGCAGTAGCATGACCCAAGAACACAGAATTCCAATAATGGGTTGAAACGCAATTAGTAGAATTACAGCAATATCTGATAATAACATCCGTTTGCCTCTTTGGGATACCTGATTCAAGGCTTCGTCAAAGCAAACTACGAATTTACTGGTACCTAATAATTTTTGTAGTGAATGGTGAAAGTAAGGTTCCAATCCAAATGTTGTGAAGCATGCTATTTTTGTTCTTAATGTGCACTTCACTATTTTACTGTCACTGAACATGTGGGTAAAAATTTCTGCAACATCATTAAAAGTACAAGAGGACAAATGAGAAACTACAAGTTTCATCCGACAGTATCTCTGCTTTTAGAGTAGATTCTTATGAAACAAAATTCGTAATGGTAGGGAACCCCCCCCCCGTCCCGAAGTGGCAGACTTCTCCTTTTCTTGACAAGAAGAAGGTTGTTATGACTGAGCTTTTATATTTTTCTGATGCTTAGCACTCAGCTCATGACTTGTGATGGCCTGCTTACCCATATTGCTCAAACTGAAAATTTTCTGACAAAAACAGCATCTTGCAGAATATTGGTTCGTCGGAACTTCTTCAATCCAGTCTGCATATTGTGGATATGCATTATAATCCGTCCAAGCTCTATTAAATACGCTCTTAATGTACTTTGAGCAGCCCATGGATGAACTCACCAGTTTGAATAATATGCGAAAAAGGAAAATACAAGTTATCATGACAAGCAAAAACAAACCCGAGTCAAATATGTATAAGATGCTGGGACCTCGTGGTTTTCACTTAGTTCACCCCACGTGAAACTAAACTCCGCCATCAGACAAACCTTGTGCTTCTTAAACTCCACACCACTTAAAATATGCCGTAATAAACACTAAAAAATCCCAAGTACATGCATTATATAAAGCTTCACTAACATATTACCAGAATCACCACACATGACTTTCCCAAACCAAAACATTATAAATGTGCACGAGACACAGCAACGGCAATTACTAAACATGGTGACTGCTGACATCATGTGACATGGAGATGCTGGGAGGTAGCCAATCAGTTAACTGCACTGTGAACAAGAAATCTCTGGTTGTGAAGGGGTAGGTGGGGGGGGGGGGGCACGGGGCTGGAAGAAGCTTACTTTCTCTGATTTGCAAAACTGACAGCCCATGAGATAGGAACCTCACTGCGCGATGTCACATGCAATATCACTAAGCTCTGATGCTCTGACAGAAGCCATGGGATCATGCCATTGGCCAGATATTCCTTGCCAGTCACATGAGACCAACTTCAGCATGCGACGCTCAGCTCATGCTGTTGCAGAGAAAAATAGCATTGCAACAATATCAAAATCAGATAAAATTAGGAATTAGTAGGGAAATCTCAAGTATGGGAATATCATAATAAATTCTAGAATGTAAAGAAAATTTCCAGGTTATTATGAGAAATCTAATATTTTCCCTGATTTTTTAACCCTATTATAAAATTCCGTGTTTTCCGAGTTGTGTGGTCACTTTGTGTAGTACTTGTTGGTTTTCCTGCTATTTCAGATCTTTCTGCTATTATTTATTATTTGCATAACCCAGTAAATGTGGCTGTGCTTCACCCAAGAGGAACATGCATCAAAGGCATTTATCCAAATCATTTAGAAAGTTCTGCAAAAACCGCTTGAAATACGCAAGTGACCTAGCATCATCTGGTTGGCTCTAACTTCTGGACAGACACTGCTTATCAGTAGATATAAAGTGCAGAATATGTGTCTTCCACTGGCAAGATTTCTGTAACAGGTTATACCGGGGGTGATGCACTTGTTGGACATTTGGCAGTCAGAATACAAGGCCTACTACAAGCACCATGCAGAAAGTAATACCAGTGCCTCCCAGAAAGTATTGTGTGAAGATAAAAAAAAAAAAAAAAAAAAATTTGATAGCTAATTTTTTATGTGCGACGAATTCTACTTACCTTAATCTACTTTTCAACGTATTCCCCATGGATGTTAAGGCATTTGTCATATCATGGCATATGTTTTTTGATATCTTCCTCATAGAAGTCTGCCGCCTGGGTTTTGAGGCACCACTCAACTGTCATCTTCAGGTCGTTGCTGTCATCAAACCACTGGCTGGTAAAAAAAAATTTCAAGTGGAGAAACAAATGATAATTACTGGATGCCAAGTTCTGGGCTGTAGAGAGGGTGGAGCAGCTGCTCCCATCCAAATTTGGTGACCAGGTTTTGTGTCACATTCGCGACATGAGGCCTTGCATTGTCATGGAGAAGAGCAACTCCCTTGCTCAGCATGTCACACTGTTTGTTTTGAATTGCATGATGCAACTTTCTCAGTCTCTTGCAATAAACAGCCATGTTTACTGTCATGCCGTTAGGCAGGAATTCCACCAACAAAATTCCTTTCTTGTCCCAAAACACAATGCACATGACTTTCCTCATTGACATCGTCTGTTTGGACTTTTTGGCCATAGGCGAGCCCATACTTTTCCATTGCAGGGACTGCTATTTCAATTCAGGTGTAACGTGAAAGACCCAAGTCTTATCTCCCATCACCATACAGCTAAAAAAAAAAAAAATCATCTTCCTACTTGTACATCTTCCAAAATTTCAAAGCATATCCCATGCGCTTTGTTTCGCGCTCTTCCACCAAGATCTTTGGCACCCATTGTGCACACACTTTGAGGTATTAGTAGAAGCTTTTCTGTAAAGATTTTGGGCAGTAATGATTTTGAAACTTCAGGGAAATGTTTTAAAAGTTCAGAAAGTGTGAAGCGTCGGTTCTCCATAATGTTTTCATTCACTCTCTCCACCAAATCTTTCATGAGCAGAGAAGGCCTACTACCACTGTGCACTTCGTCATGAATGCTGTCATCCTTCATTAAATAGTCGAACCCACTTCTGCCCTCATTGCGTTTTGTCCGTAAATTTCACAGATTTGCTGATAAATCTCACTTGATCTGACATTTCTCGCATTCAGAAATCTTATCACAGACCAGACATCACATTCGGCAGGGCGTTCTATTAACTTAAATATTATTAGCGCACAGCACAAACCTTTAACATATGAACAACCTCACAAAATGGTGTCAGGGCACAGTTAATGGATGAGACAACAGAACTGCACATGTGTGACTGTGAAGTGAATACTTGCCTGGGAGTGATGCTCAAATGATATTTACTTTCTGGAGGCCCTCATATCATGTTGGTCCGGTATAGTACAAACTTCTCAAAGTAATTTCCTGATGTTTCACATGTTTTTGTTGACATGTCCCTCATGCTGAATTGTGCATGATGTGTTGTTGTTCATGCTTCTGTACACAATTTCATCCAAAAGTCAGTTTTTACAAGGAAACAACTCTGCTGCATGCCCAGCCTGATCAAAGTTGATGTCTTCTCCGATTGCTTGTAAGCAATACTTGTAGTTCCATCTCATGTACACATGATGGTTCCAACTACGTTGTACGTTGCCATGAGCTTTAACATACCTATGACTTCAAATATCATGAATAGATGGATGGATTTCCATACTTTTGGATCATCTTGTATGATTTTGTAGGTGTAAAGTTATAGATGTTAAATCCAGTATGTTATATTCATACATTAGGTGCGTATCAGCAGTCTAACGATTTCTTGTATTTCAAATTAAACTTGTTACTTTATGTTTGGGATGTATTCCAGAAAATTATTTTGTAAAATAAGAAATTTATAAATAGGCATTTCCCATATTTTTAATAGAGATTTATGATGCATTCCAAAACACCAGAATGTCATCATTTGTTATCTTTATCAATGTTACTGATAATTAATTAGCACATGGGTTATGACAAGCATTGTTCTATGGTCTGTCTTTTTTCTTGTGTGTTGAACAAAATCAAGAATTGTGTGCAATGTAGTAATAATGTTATTGCATATCATTATAACCACTGTACAGTTGCACAAGAATTGCATAATGAAAGTCTGTTTGTAATAAAGGTGTAAAAAATAAAAATTACCAAACAAAAAAAAAGCTTTTACATCTGTACATAACAAGAATCACTGAAGAAATTGCATGTAATAAAATCAGGTTTTTTGGTAGTGACGCTGAATGACAACATAAAACAGACTGTAGCATTCAAATATCAAAAATATTCTTAATATGACATTGCATGAATAAAAAGTTAAACCAGACCCTGAAAATACGTATAAAGATTAGATCGACAAGAGCCATTTTTATTGATATATACACTAAAGAGCCAAAACATTATGACCACCTGCCTAATATGATGTTGGTCCTCCATGTGCAACCAAACCAGCTCTTACCTGGCGAGGCATGGACACTACAAGATTTCTAAAGGTGTGTGGTAACATGTTACCAGCAGATCCTTTAACTCATAAAAGCTATGTGGTTGGGCCACCACACAGGCCAAATTTTTTTTTCAAACACAAACCACAGATGCTCAATTGGATTGATGTCTGAGGAATTTGGAGCTTATGACAAAACCTGGAAGTCTTCCTCATATTTCGTGAACCATTCTTGAACAATCTGGGCAGGGTGCATTATCCTTCTGAAAGAAGACATTACCAGAGAAGAATATCGCTGCAGTGAAAAGATATACCTGGTCTGAAATGATGTTAGGTAGGTGGTAGATAGCATAGTTTCATGCACATGAATGACTGGACCCAGGGGTTTCCCAGCAGAACATTGCCCAAAACATCACACTTCTTCCACCATCTTGTTTTCCTCCCTCTGTGCATCATGCATCCTGGTGTTAACGCTTCCCCAGGCAAATGACACACACATACCCAGCTGTCCACAAGGTGTAACAGGAAACAAGATTCATTGGACCAGATGACCTTCCATTCATTCAAGGTCCACTTTTGATGCTTGTGTGCCCATTGTAGATGATTTCAACAGTGAACCAAGGTTAGCATGGGCACTCGGAGTGGCCTGCAGGTATATAGGCCCATTTTTCAACAGGGTTCAATGTATGAGGTACGATCAAAAAGTATCCGACTTTATATTTCATTGCAGAAACCCTTTGCAGCATGCAAACGGGACTAACGTGTCATTTGACCTTGGACCCTACACACGTGTGTTTTTTTCTATGACCACTTTGCCCTTCAGTCGCTGTCAAGCAGTTGTGATAATAGTATGTGTACTGTGTGTTCGTGTTTGGAGTGAAAATGGTGGAATGTGTTGATCAAAGGATCTGCATTAAATTTTGCCAAAAACTTGGTGACACACAACAGAGACAACTGAAAAGATAACGTTTTTGGTAATAAAGCTATGGGTGTTATGCAGGTTAAAGAGTGGTATAATTGTTTCAAAGACAGCCGAACATCAGTCGAGAGTGAGGAACGTTCTGGCAGGCCTTCAACCAGCAGAAATACTCCAAAAATCGTGAAAGTGCGGCGAATAGTGATGGAAGACCATAGAGTAACAATTAGAGAGATTGAGAGCGAAGTAGGATTTTCATTTGGTACAGCGCAAGCAATTCTGACTGACGACCTTTGCAAGCAATGTGTCGCCGCAAAATTTGTTCCAAAACTCCTCACTAATGATCAGAAGAAAAATAAATGTCTGCAAGTTGCTCGTGACATGCTGGAATGCGTCAATGCTGGCCCTGATTGTATGAAAAAAAACAACATAACTGGAGATGAGTACTGGGTCTACGGTTACGACCCTGAGACAAAGGCACAGTCAATCTCAATGGAAATCATCAGTCTCCACAGCCGAAGAAGGCATGCCAATCACAAAGTCATGTGAAGGTCATGGTGACCATTTTCTTCAATTACCAGGGTGTAGTACGTCATGGGTATGCTCCACTAGGACAGACCATCAACAAGGAGTGTACTACCTGTCTGTTCTCCGCCATCTACGAAATGCTGTTATACGCAAGAGACCTGAACTCTGGAAGTGTGGCAACTGGTTGACCCATCATGATAATGCTCCAGCCCACGCATCACACCTCATCCAGAACTTTTCAGTGAAACACAACATTACACAGGTTCAGCAGCCTCCCTACTGCCAGACATGGTCCCGTGCGACTTTTGGCTATTTCCCAGACTCAAGATGCCACTCAAAGGAAAGAGGAATCAAGGTGCAGAAGACATCAAGAGAAATGCGACGAAGTATCTCATGTACATTTCAAAAAGGACTTTGAAAAATGTTTCCAATAGTGGCAATACCGCTGGGAGAAGTGTGTGGACTCGGAAGGTTCCTATTTTGAAGGAGATTCGTATTTTAACTAAATATGTGAGCTAGATTTTTTTTTCCTGGCCTAAGATTGGATACTTTTTAATCAGACCTTGTACTGTGTGTTGTGACAAATTTTCCCCATCACTAGCTTCAAATTAATGGCTAGTTGTGCCACAGTATCCCTTCTTTTGGCTTGTACCATACGGGATAGCCTTCACTGACCTCTACCATTGATGAGCCCTCGTTGGTCCATACCTTGCCAGCATTTAATGGTTTTTTCTTTCTTGGACCACTTTTTGAAGGTACTAATCGCAACTGACTGTGAGCACACTCTTGCAAGCCTTGGTATCTTGTAAATGCTCTGACTAAATCTTGGCCATTACAATTTGGCCTTTGTCAAACTTGCTTAAGTCTGCTGCCTTTCCCCATCTGAAGAACAAGAATAACGCTACTTGCAGGGCTGCCAGACCTGCGCCAAAACGTTATTGCGCCATTCTGCAAAAAAATCGCGATTTTGACCACATCTGCGCCAATTTTGCTCCAAAAGTTCAAATTTACCAATCATCGATATTTTAACGTAATCTTACATTTAAAATCGATTCAGTGGTTAATTTGTACGTGAGATTCTTCCGCGGAGTCTCCTCCCTCTTTTTTTTTTGTCATTTTCGAGAGCAATGCAAAAGTGAAGAAATTTTCTCAGTATTAGTTGGGGGGGGGGGAGTAGTAGTCTGTCTAGGGACATTGTTTTGTCTTTTAAATGTTCGGAAACGGAAGTTAAACGGAGTGCAGATTTTTCCCGTAATCATATTTTTTTTTCTGTCGCTAAGTAAGTTGCTTCTGTTCAGTATTGTTGTTAAGTATAATTTCATTGCATAACTTCAGCTTGAAGCTAGGGAACAAATTCTGAAAACGGAAGTTAGGCCGCCCGAAAATTTCCCCGTAATCTTTGGCCACAAGATTCTTGCGCTGATTCCAGGAATTCCGTCTTTTTTGTTACGATTTGGACCAATCACGAGATCGATGCACAACTGAACTGAAATTTTGATAGGATCGATGGGGGTCGTTTTCTCTGTCGGAGGAAGGAATTTCATCCTTCGAAAACAGAAAGTAGACGGAGGTAAGATTTCTCTCGTAACCGTCATTTTTTTTCTCGGATGTTTCCTCTACCCAGTATTGTTAGATATCATTTTATTCCATAAATATTTGTATTTCAGCTTAAAAATGTTGGATAAATTTCCAAAAACGGAAGTCGGACGGAGCAAAGATTTCTTCCGTAATTGTAACCCCCCCCCCCCGATGTTCCCACTCCTATGTAGTTGTTAAATGTTATCACCCTCATACATAAATGCATGTGCATTTTAGCTTGATAACGATGGTGGAAATTTCCAAAAACAGAAGTGATGCAGTTTGGAAATTTGTAAGAATTGATGCATGGTGTTCAAAAAAAGTATTCATTCTCTGAAAATTACACCATTTATCTAAAATAGTGAAAGCTCTTATATCAGAATTCATGGTTCTCAGGCTGGAAGTTCTTTAAGCATGGTAGATAAAATTGTCATTTGAGGGAATAATAATAAAAAAAAAATGAAAAAAAGAAAGAAAAGTAACAAAGATGGTAAGGGGAAACTATCAGCAGAAAAAAAGTAAACAGTGGATGCTGTGCAGTGGCAGAGTCAACAAAAGACAAATATGGCTGTGGAACTTGCTGAGAAGAAAGTAAAGTTTGCTCGCAGGGAAAACCAGAGCTAATGTTCTAGCAAGTACAAGAACAAAACCAGGAAAAAAAAAAAGTGTTTGAGCTATGTCTTTCAAAACCACCCTATTTTGTTTGGAATTCAGTAATTTTATAATTGTGAATACAGTGGTGTGATCTGGTTAAATATTTTCATAAATAAATTACAGTGAACAATTCAGTTTTGTTCATGCTGCGTAATATTCACATTTTCCCACTGTGCAGTTTAATTTTACACCAAATTAAAAAGTACAGTTTTGTTTTTTTCTTCGCCAGTCTCGTGTATGTTAATTAAAATTGCTCATGTGCGCTATGGATAAATGAAAGGACTGTTTATATCGCATAACTTGTAATCAATTATCAGGAATATTAATATTTTGGTTCTTACTTAAAAAGTCTGAATTTTGCCCCGTATGTTCAGGGAGCAGAATTTTTAGGAGGTTTTCTTTTTCTCATTTTGACCTACCTTGGGGAACATCTTTACCCTCACACTTTTCTTTTTCCAGGTGGAAGTTGCGTTGAACCACTTACTAAGTCGCAATCGTCTGCTTAATGCCCATGTCCATACATGCAGGACCCCACGTATGCCAGAGCAGTGGCTCTTTCAGACAGCAACAACAAAAAAGTCATAAACTGATTCTACTAACTACTGAAGAAGGAGGGGAGAGGGGCAATCCCACGCCAAAACGTCACTGCACAAGCGTTAAGCAATAGAAGCAGCTTTTATCTAACCAACTTTACTAAATCTCACTGTTATCTTATAGTTTTGGTTCCAGTTGTAATTGTTCACAGCAATAACAAAAGTTTGACATTGATAATTACTGGATGAAAAACATTGTATGAAGAGTATCATGGCAAACTGCTGAAAGGTGATCTTACAATTTGTTTATTAAATGTTACACTAGTTTTCCTTTTATATCGAAGGTACGCTTTCCTTCAGAAAACCTTAGGAGTTTGTGATGCACATGCAAATTATATATGTGTGGCTTGCCAGTTGGTTGGTTTCAGAAATAATGTATTTTCATCTGAATGCCATGAATCTCGAAAAATATGCTGCTAAAAACCAACCAAACAACAAACAGTAATTACATATTATTTATTCTTCTTAAGTGTATATTCACAAGCATTCAATAACAATAGCAACAGTTCTTGAACTCGGCAGCATGCTATTCGTGTTACAGTGAAACAAATGCATTCAGAAGAAAATCCCTGATATTAATGTGTTACGCTTAAAATATTGCAGGTCATGTAGTTTTCAATAAATTGTGGGTAGTATAAGTATAATTGTTTTTCCATTTATCTCACTGTAGGAACGACAGAAATGCTAATTAACAGTCGTAAGAGAAGCAGTAAAAAGTCAACAAACCTGAAATATAACATTTTTTCATAGTTCATAAAATAATGGTAGTTCAGTATATAAACATAACTTAAAGCACAGCATGGACTTAAAACAATTAAAAATATTATCATTAGCTGCTCCAAAATGTAAATTTTCTCGCTCCAAAACCCAACGTTTCTGCTCCAAATTGCATATTTTCCCGCTCCAAGAATTGCTCCGAAACAGGGTAGGGGCACTAACACCCCTGTACTTAGTAGAGCTCAGTATCAGTTGTTATCTATACTGTTTCATGACCTTCACATATGCCATCATTTAGCTGTAGTTGCTTTGATTTGCATAAAGCCGATCTGGTCATAATGTTTTGGCTCTTCAGTGTATGTTGGGTTGTACTGTAGTCTTTTCATATTTTGGCAATAGATGTATCTGAAAAGTTCAATTTGCATTGCACACATGATATTTACATATTCTGAATATTGAGGTTCTGATATATCTGTATAAAAGGAATTCAACCTGATCATCCCAGTTTTGTTCCTTTGTTATAGGTTTGAAAATGGGAGACAATGAGGTCCATTTTCATTATTTAATGCTATTTTTCTATCGCAGGGGTAAAACTATGATGCAAGCACTATAAAAGGTGTGTGCCATGTATGGACGCAGTAAGCATTCAACTGTGTCAGTATTGGTTTGCAAATTTTCATTGTGGAGATTAAACTCGTGCTGATGAACCATGCTCTGGAAGACCTGTTGAAGTTGACAATGACTGAATCAAGGCAGTTTTAAACCATGTCATTAGACTGCTTATGCAGTTCTTAGATACATATCATAACATGCATGATATTCTTCTGCATTTTTTGTCATTCTCAAGATCAATGCAAAACAGAAGGGGAAACTTTTTGGGGATTGGTGTCTGGCGGGTCATTTTCTGTCTGGCGACAGATTTCCATCCTTTGAAACTTTCAAAAATCAGGTTTCTCCAGTAACAGTAATTTTTCTCTCTCGTGATGTTCCCTCTGTCCAGTATTGTTAAATATCATTTTATTGCATAAATGTTTGCATTTCAGTGTAAAACTGTAGGCAATGTTATCGGAAAATAAAAGCTGGACGGAGCGAAAATTTCCCTCTAATCTTCAGGCATGAGATTCTTCCTTTTGAAAGGGAATTTCGCCTTTTTTGTTGTTATTTCGGTCAATCTTGAGATCGATGCAAAACTAAAGAGGAATCTTTTGGGGGTAGATGGTGCCATTTTTCAAAAATTTTAAATATGGAAGTTAGATAGAGTGAAGATTTCTTCCGTAATCAATTAAGGTTTTTATGTTCTTGCGATATTCACCCAACCCAGTACTGTGGTTAAATATTATTTTATTGCATAAATGTTTGGTGTTTCAGCTTGAAACTGTAGGCAATGATTTCCAAAAATGGGAGTTAGAGTGAAAATTTTCATGTAGTCTTGAATTCTATTTTTCGCAATGTTTCTTCTGCCCAGTATTATTGTTAAATATAATTTTATTCCATAAATATTTGTATTGCAGCTTGAAAATGGAGGGAAATTTTTCAAAAGCAAATGTTAAGACTGAATAAAAATTTATCCTGTAATCGTAATTTTTTTTCTTGTGATATTGTCATTATACTGTGCTGTTTAAATGTTATTTTATCCCATAAATGTTTGTATTTCTTCTTCATAAGAGAGGGAAAAATTACTCAAAATAGAAGTGATAAAATTGGAAAAGAATTGACGCATAGTGTTGTTCAAAAGCATTCATCCTCTCAAAGTTACACCATTTATCTAAAATAGTGAAAGATTTGATATCATGCATTTCATGATCCTCATGCTGAAAGTTCTTTCAGCACAGGGTATCTACTGATCATGAAAGTCAAGAAAAAGTCATAAATTTTGCTTTGGGGTCATGAATGTCTTCTTATTTTTAGTAATTGTTCATTTTCTGGCAAAAATCATAAGTAATTAATTCTCCATGCACTGAGTACATAAGGCACAATCCATCTAACGATTTAAGTGTCAAAAAAAAAAAAAAAAATAGAAAAAAAAAAAAAGGAGCGTCTGTTCCCTTCTCCACAAAAAAAAAAAAAAAAAAAAAAAAAACTGGTAAAGCAAAAAATGGCTTACCATAGAAATACTTGTACATAAGGTTTATAAAATTTTGAGATCAACTTAGCAATTTACATTATGCTACATATGGAGTCAGGACATTTTTCAGGTATAAATGTTAATGAAGGGCATGTAATGAAATCTTGTTGCAAAATGGTGAGTATTTCAACTTACTTTTAGTGCACTAAAAGTATGTATGTCGAGTAGATTTTTGTTACTAACAGAACAGCAGGGGGCACTTTTTCCATAGAAAAAAGGGGGGCATAGTGTTCCCCCTATACTAGTACGTTTAAAAAGTTCTGGAACTTTTTGAATATTTGCCAAATGTCAGTGAATTGCGTCATTCCCCGCTGAGCATCATGTGACCAACCAGCCAGAACCAGTTTGATCCAGATCCAACACGTACAGCGTATGTGCGTAGTTCGTGATTACAGGCATTCGAGGCTCTCCGTCACGAGGGCAACAATGTAGAATTTTTAACAGCGTTCAAGTGTAAAATCTTGTGTTCTGCTTGGAAAATCTTTTGCTGAGACTTTTCAAATGATTAAGTTAGTGTATGGTGAGAGTGCAATGAATCGAACTAGAGTTTGAGTGGCATCCATGAGTCGAAAATGGGCGGCAGAGTATTGAGGATGATGAGAGGTCAGGACGATCTTCAACATCCACAACGGATAAACAAATCGCCATTGTCAAAGAAATTGTGAAAAATGACCGTTGAAAAACTGTTGCAGCAATTACAGAAGTTGCCATGCCATTTTAACAGAGAAACTGGGCATGCATCACGTGTGGCAACAAATTGTTCCCAAATACCTGACACAAGAAAAAATAGATGAGCACATGCAAGTTTGCAGGGATAACATCAATGCACTGGATTAGATCCCGATCTCTTGAATCGATTGATCACTGGCGATGAGACTTGTTTCTTTCTGTGTACGATCCTCAATTCAACCGACAGTCAAAAGTGTGGAAATCGCCGTCGTCACCACGACCAGAAAAGTTCTTTTGTTCTGCACCCAGATGTTTAGATGTGTTGGGACAATGCACTGTTTGATCCCTCCTTTTAATTACTGCAAGAAGTTTACCAAGTCTTTGCTCTTAAATTTAGTCTGTCCAGTGTAGGACTTATTACAGTCTAAAGGAATGCTGTAAATAAATTATTTCTTATATCTGTCTGTTTTGATGAATGAATCCAACTAGCCAACTTTGAAATCTTGGTGGCTGAAGTGGTAATTCTGGTTTGAGTGGGCTTCAATATTTTGTTGGTACTATCGTTGCGTCTCGCATAATTTTCTAATTTGATGTATTTAGTATTGGCTTTATCAGGTGCCTTCTCAGTCTGTGGTCTTTTTCTCTCTTGGCTTACTTGATATAACATTTCCAAACTTTTCTTTGGATAGTTGTTATTTATGTGGGAGAATCATACACTGGTTCAGAATACAAGGAGCTACCCAAAAGTTCACATAATAGTGCAAATGCCCATGAACTGCTTATAGTTTGGAAGTAATACTACATGGCACTGCAGACATCCCTTCTGAATTACTGTGCCACATAACTATTGAAGGTCATCTCGTTTTACTTTTGTGCTCAGTTGTTTGATGTTGTGTTCGGTGTGTTATGCGATTTGTTCATGCTTTAAAATGGAGAATGTGAAGAAACACCGTGTGTGCATTAAATTTGTTACAAACTTGATAAAAGTGCTACAGAAATTTACAAAATGCTTCAGCAAGCATTCAGTGAAAATGCTTTAGGTCAAACAGTAACCTAGAAGTGGTTTAACTGCTTCAAAGAAGGCCACTTGCGATTTAAAGATGATGATCGTTCCAGATGGCTATCAACCAACATAACGCCAGAAACAGTTGCAAAAGTGCATGAAATTATCTTGGAGGATTGGAGGTGGCCGATTCATGATGTCAGTGAGATTACTAGACTGTCTTATGGCAAATGTCAGTGCATTTTATTGGTCATCTTGAACATGAGGATCTCTGCCAAGTCTGTGCCACAATTGCTGAGTGATGGTGAGAAGAAGCATCATGTGGTAATCTGTAGGGAATTTCAGGAACAGGTAAAAAAAGATCCAGAATTTCTTGCTAAGATTGTTGTTACTGGGGATGAAAATTGGTTTTATTGGTATGATTCCCCAAACCAAAGAACAATCATCACAGTGGAAGTTTTCCAGTTCACCACAACCAAAGAAAGCTCAACAGATGAAAAGAAACATCAAGTCAATGTTGATCTGTTTCTTCAACATGGATGGAATTATTCAACCTGGTTAGTCTGTCAACACCCAGTTCTGCACCTGCTAAGGGAGGACACGCAAAGGAAACGTCCTGAGAAGTGGCAAGCAAGATGTGATGTAAGTTAATATTTTTCAAAAAATTCATGTTATGAATTTTGGGTAGCACCTCATAGTGAGATACATTTTGTCAATTATGATCAGCACCTGAAGCATTTAGCTGTTTGGTGAAAAGTGCTGAAGTTGTGTTCAACCATACCTTTGTATCGAGAGTAAAGCCGAATCAAATGGAACAGGAATACATCTTCAATGAAAAGATTAAAGGCTTTCCGATAAGTATCAGCAATACCCTGAATTGTTCAATGAATGATTGAGTCAGATGAATGCATGTGAAACCGATGTGGAAAATAAGTGCATGTTGTAAGAACTCTGTTGCCCCTGAAGAGATGTGCAAAGGTTGTAAGAGTAAATATGATTTGGTGGAACAGTGAGGTTCAAGAAACTTTGAAGAAAACAGGGTTCGTACTCTTTTTGGGGGAAAAAATTCAAGGACTTTCCAGGCCTTTTCCAGGCCATATACAAAAAATTCCAGGATGATTACTACGCTTTACAGTATCATGCTCAAATTAGTTTTTAAAAGCAATTTCAGTTTTAAGTAATAAAAATGATGAAAGATGCAAATGGATTAGGGATGATAGGGGGAAGGGAATAGAACTGTCCATAATTAGCATGTTCTCGTTGCGCTAGGCGCTTAAGCACTGCTGAATTCCGTCAGACCCCCAATGGTCAAATGATTGAAATGTGCTGATGTTCATGGAATGAAATGGTTGATCAGCTATGATAACCGCATAAAAGTTCGAAGGGGGCGATTTCTTTTTACGTTATGCAACATTCTACATTACTCCAGTATTTATCTTGTCATCATCAACAATAGCAATGTAACTACCACTTACGATCGCGGATATCGGCCAACTGAAAATCTGCCATACAACTAAGGGATACAACACACAGGTATCATGTTACAGTGTATTGTAATTGAAAAAAAAAAAAAAAAAAAAAGATTTCAGAAATTAAAATCGAAAAAAAAAATTAATATCATCAAGTCATGGTGTTTCAAAAATCCGCTTTCCTTTATAATGTTTAAAAACATGTAATGTTTTTCTTTTTTACCTGTCGTGTATAATAAAATGGGTTGATTTTTTTATGGAATCAGACGTCCATATGTCCGATTGTCTTCGTCTGAGTTCACACGTTAGCTACTGTGTACAAGTAGACATTTTTTCAGCTCAAAAATATGTAGTTTTGTATGTATTCACAGTATAACTCATTCCGTATTCCCACAGAACAAAATTCAGCAGATACAAATGAAGAACATCAAGACCCACCCAACACCATGTTTCCGATTGTCTGCTGTTTATATTCAAGAAATGCGAATATGGATCAATGGTGAATGCAGCAACTATGGTTTTTATTTATTACCAAGAAAAAAAAAAAGGAGCCTGAAAGCTGTAAAGCTGAAACGGATATTTCTCCCCCTCCCGAAAACATTCCGATTAAGTTCAAACAGCAGGAGCACGCGTCCACGCACACTCAACCTCTGGAATGTCCTGATGGAACGGCTTCTTTTCATTTGGCACATCGCCATAAATCACCACCTGCAGCTCACTGAAGTGTCTTCCTCCTTCACAGTAACTATAGGAGAAAACGTAAAAAAAAAAAAATGCTGCCCAATTTTAGACAAAATGACCAAATTTACGTCATAACGTTGCAATTTACTAAAATACGTTTATCTGCTGAATTTCGCCTAAATCCATTGAAAACTTTTTAATTATAGATTTTTTATTAAAACAGTAACTCAGACATCTGAATAAAAATGTATGTTTGTAATTAAAATAGAGTCCATATCATCACAGAAACAAAATTTAAGGATCACTCTGTTTAAATAAACCATGGCATCTAAAAAAAAATAATTTGCTTGCTTTCCCGTAATTTATAATTGCCGTTTCTTTTTTTTGAATCCGATTTTGCAACGGAAGATTTTTTTTTTTTTTTTGCATCTGCTAAAGTTTCAAACGGAATTCGGCGAAATTTGCACTAGAACTTTATTGTGATGTATTTTAACCACTGTAAAAATTTTACTGTGTTCTTTTCAAAATTCCGGAAAATGGATTTCTGAAAATATCTCTTAGTCCTTTTGAGCCGTGGAAGTGATAAACAGGTGTTTGCTTTCTTCCCAACCAAGGGCTTCGGATCAGCGCTCCCAGCTGTCAATCAACCGTTGCTATGGTAACACCCTTTCTGCTCAAGGCTCACTGTCTAAAAAAGGCACACATAATAAAAATTTCCAATGCTAACTTTTTGAGTTTTAAACCGATTCAAATGGAATTTTGGGAGTGAGCTTCTGTAATCCAATTATAGTAAATGTAAAAAAATTTCAGCCACTTTTGTGAAAAATTCGCAAAGATAGTTTTCTTATTTTTTATCATAAGTAGCCGAAGTCTCTTGAGGGGTGGGCCGGAAGCAAGCGTCTTAATGCAATAAACAAGGAGCAGATGAATGTGTTGTTCAGGCATACTCTTCACTGGTGGATGCCAGCTGACTTGGTAAACACGCGACCCCCCTGCAAATGCTAAATGTCTCTTTTTTCCCCTTCTGTTGTTCTCAGTAGTTGTCGGACGGACATCAAGCTCAGGGCTAGAGAATGCATCAAGCTTCCCTTCCCTAACAGACCTGCTAGTAATCATCAATTTTATTGCACTGGAAGTAGTGCCCCCCCCCAGCCAAATTAGGATTTGGGCACATCCGAAAGAAACACCACTGTAGCCGGCGGTTTCTTTGAGAACAGAGGAGAGGAACTTAAAAAAATTAAGGGGTAACAGTCAGTAACACGATTTCCTAAAAGGGCATTTTTTTTAAAGCACTAATTTCAAATTTCAAGGCTTTTCAAGACAGCATTAAAAAAATACCGTTTTTCCAGGATATTCCAGGCCTTGAAAACGTAATCATGATTTTCCAGGACTTTCCAGGTTTTCAAGCACGCGTGCGCACCCTGAGAAAAAGAAGCCTACTTCAGGAGATTGCAAGGTAAAGTTTCTGGTGATTAATATCACTTCAAAAAGCAAAGAAACGAAACTGGTTTGCCAAGGTAAGGCAAAGTGTAAGAACGATATGGTGGACAAGAAAGAATGGGCTTTTTGGAAAGACAAAAATAAATATGCAAGTTATTAGAACATGAAAGTATGTATGATGCCGCTGAGAAATATACACAGCTAAAATGTTTGTAAAATCTCTGCAAAAATGGGAGATCTTCTGGAGTAGATGGCATAACACCTGAGATGTTAGAAGTGACAGAATTATTGATTGGTCAACAGAAATTTGTCAGTTGTTTTGGGAGCTGATCCTCAGGTTTGGCGTCATTCCTTTGTATGAGGGAAAAGGTGCCATGGAAAGGATAATCATTAACGAAGTATGGAGCTTGATGTTAGAAAAGGTGTAGAATATATAAATTGACTTCATGCCTGCTGATTGAAAATTATTTCTGTTGGTAAGAAAGCTTTAGCTGCATTTGTAAAAGGCTTATGACAGAATACACAAGATGCTTCTTGGAAGGTTTGTAAATTGGGGAATTTCCTAGGATGTATGACTACATGTAAATGGTTCTCCATTGGTGCACGAGTCAGACAAAGTTGTGTAATATCTCTCTGGATGTACTGATGTCAAAACGGACAACACTGATTTATGGTGCTGTGTACGAAAATGTTATTCCTACTTAATCTGATGTGTGGCAGTGAAGACTTTGTACTAAAGGAATTGATTGTGTATGTTGGAGAGATGTTAACACTGGAGCAATTTGTTATAAGGTTGAGTTTTGCCACATGGTGAAAACGAGTATAAGTGATATGATAACTAAAAGAATGTATTTAACACGAGTGGCATCGAACAAAATGAAAGGACGGCCAAGAAATTCACAGAGGACCTCACACAACAATGCCTGAAAGAGATGAAGCTGGAATACATCAACAGTAGCAAAGAGCTATGCAGGTTAGAATTTTTCCTTTTTCAAGGAATGTTATTTTGAGCCAAATTGCAGAACTTACAACACAACCTGTTTTATCTAAAGATGGCATTTATGGTGGCTAATGTTAACAAGAATTTGTTGTGTTAACTGAGGGAATAAAAAATTCACACTCAACTGCATAAGTAGAAAATATTTTTTTCATTAAGTTTATTAGAGACACACTTGATCACATTGCATAAACTGGAGAGAAAGTGGTCTGACACTGTTTAGTATATTTAATCATTTTATGAGTGGATGTTTTAAGACATAAAATTGTGATCATGATAACAATTTTACATTTCATTATCAGTGTCTTTCTGGTGAGATGCAGATTATTATGATACACATTCCTAGGAATCACAAATTAACATTCACAGGTTGAATTCATTTTTCACTAATATAAACTTGAATAGCTTTGATCAATTCATCTTTCTTAGATGCACACTTGATCCCCTTGGTTTTGCAGTACTCTTTCAGAATATTCACTTTCAGCTGGTTCAGCTAGCAGAAAAAAAAATATATATATACAAGAACAGTGTTGAAATGCTTCAGATGCAGCATGTACTGGGAATTAAATTATTACAGTATGGCAATTTATTCTATGAGTAGGTACAGTTTATTTTGAAAACACAAGAGCAATATAAATTTTGTGGAAAACAATAATTACAAACACTGCTACAATTTTATTTCACTGCAAACATTTAACAATCCAATAAATTTGGACTTTTGCATTTAAGTCACTTGAAGAATTAAATTCCAATATATATATATTTAATGTACTGGATTTATGATATACAAAACTTCTCATACTGCACCTGAAGTTTGACAATCAGTAATACTACTGGACTTCCTTATCGCCATAATGCTATTCAGCTTAGCAATTAAAAAAAAATGGTGTATACAACTACAGTAAAGAGAGTTCCATCGGATTACACATCCACTGTCATACTAATTTTTGGAAGTTCATCTCAGAAAATGCATGGCTTTCTTAGTCAATTTTTACCGTATTAAAAGAATAAAGAGCAAGCATCTTTGCTTTTGTTTAAAAAAAAAATTATGTTCAAAATCAGAACTCAAGTTGCTGTCTTTTGTTCTTCCATAAAATAGTAATGCTTGCTCTGACTTTTGATGTACACTATGTGGACAAGTGATTTGATTTGACACTAAGCAAATAGAAAAAACAGTATTGTATTTGTATTTACAACAGTAGCAGGTTGATCCTTCATTTGCAGATATTACAGCAGCCACCTGTCATGGAAAAAGTGCCCAAAAGTCCATGGAGTATGGAGTGTAAGATGTTTATCCATTCCACCTTGCGTTCAGCGAAAAAGGTTGTTTTGGTCTAGACCTCACCCGTCATTTGAGGTCTGGACTCTGAGCAGGCCAATCGATCTGATTTTTCTCATACCACTCCATTTTAGCCCTGGAAACGTGACAAGTGGCATTGTCATCATGTCTGTAGAACTGCCACAACATTGGGAGCAGAGTTATCTGGAACATCTCTATACAGCACTGAGTTCATGTTGCTGTGAATAACAACCAGTGGACCCACACCATAATTTCACCGCTTCCATGCTTCACGGTCGGCAGTGTACACTCCAGAAGCAGAGGTTCTCCAGGTAACCGCCAAACTGAGATACATCCGTCCAATCAGAATAATGTGAAGTGGGATTCATCACTCCATGACACCTGCAGCCATTGCTCCAATAATGTCCAATTTTTGCACTGTTAACAGCATTGCTTTATTGGTCTATGTGATGAGAGGTTTATGGGCAACTGCTTGGCCATGTCTTGGTGGAGACCATGGTGCATGCATTGGTCAGGACCTGGTTTTCCAGATTGCCCTCTGCAGCACCTTCCAGTGTTGATGACCAAGGCCACAGTCAATGTAGCAACCTGTCTCTTATGCTCACACCTCCAATTGAGCAGACTATTATAATGCCCTTTTCAAACTCGAAGAACTGTCTCTCGCTAGTCATTTTATCAGCAATTGATCTGAGCATACTCCCGCTGCTGTTTTTATACCTTATCGACCATGTCTACAGCGTGGGCACACCATTGCGCCTGTCCTATCAGTGCAGCAAGAGATGACTAAGGAATAGGAAAACACACGTTTTAAGTGAAATCAAAAATCAATTCTGTATTTCTCACTCTGCCATGAAAATGAGGCAGATTAAGTACTGCTTTAGAAAAGGGTGAGGTGGGCAAAAATGCTTGCTCTACTGACTGGTTTTGAAGCAGACTGTGACACCTAGGGAAAAATATGAAGAATGAGGACCATGGTCAGAAAATTCTCGTCTCTGCTACACCAGTCATATCTAATTACAAACATTTTTGGCTGGTGGAAGGACGTCCTACAAGATTCTCTAATTCCTCCTGGTCACCCCATCCTAATTTTTTTATTTTTCATTGCAAGAAAGAATTCAAGGACTTTCTAAGGCCTTTGTGAACTCTGTCACAGGACCGGATGATTAAGACATCTAAGATACACTTATTTTTCTTATGTGTAAAGTTAAAATTATTTAATAAATAAAAAAAAAAACCTTTTCACATGTCTAATAACGTCATTTCTGTAGCAACTATAATCTGTATAACAAAGTTGCATCTCTCACGTGAACATCTACAGAGACTCTAACCTTGAGTGGAAATTTTCAGCAGTACTGAATTGTATTATGCACTCTATAAAAAACAAATGGTCAGGGCAGCAAACTGACAGTGTAAATTTATAAAAAGCGAATTTTTTGCTTTAAAAATTGTCCGTAAAGTGAAAACATTTTGTGGCTCCATCATTTTCTTTCTTGTGAAATTCCAATGGGAACCTTACAGCAATGTTGTGCATCGTCATCTTCAAACCCCAAAACAACAAAAAAGAACAAATAAACATTACAAAAAATGGTAACAGTGCACAAAAGTTACTTTATATTTTTTCAGAAATGTTTCCTAGTGATATGTACCTTTTCTTATTCCTTACACAGGGTTCCCACTCAAAAGTAATAAAAAAAATTCCCTGACTTTTCCAGGTTCTCCAGGTGATTTTTAAAGTTTTCCAGAGTGGCATGTTGCAAAGAGTTGTTACATTTCATTCCATTCCATTCATTTTTCTCACCAAAGCACACACTTGTAAATTCTTTAAGTAATTTGTCTTTATAAAATTACCTGCTTTTCATTAATAACAACTGACTGTGCACATTATTTTCTGCACCAAAGTTCTGTAAACTTTTATGAATACTACCAACACGGAATTTGTAAATACATTCCCATAGAAATAGGTCATATGTAAGAAAAATTATGTCAGTTGAATAGTTTCAGTTTTTCTATAACACAATGCAGCTAAGCTTAATGATGGAATGGCTCTGTTCACAGAAACATGTTTCAAGAGAACCAACAGACAAAGGACTTTGATCCATCATTTGGTTGGTTCTCTTGTGAAGTGTTTCTCCAAGCAGGAGCCATTGTGCCTAATACTAATTGTTCCATGTTATAACAACTGCCTGCAGAAATTGAACAAAAGCTTAATAACTGGCAATTTTAAAAATTCAATTTTGCATCTTTTTTTTTAAATAAAGGAAATACTTAATATAACTGAAAGTAAGATCTACCAAATTCTAGGCAGGCAGTAATTGCAATTGCAAGCCAAAGTTTGAAATCTGGAAAAAAAATGTTTTTTGGCAAAATAAAGTATCCATTGATTTTTACAGAAAAAATGGTAATTTCCCCCGAGTTTTCCCTGATTTTCACAAAAAAGGGTAATTTTCCCTGAGTTTTCCCTGATTTTTGGAAGCATTTTCAAATTCCCTGAGAATTCCAGGTTTTCCCTGTTTTCCAGGTTGAGTGGGAACCCTGTTACAGTATTTTCTTTATACATCTATCAATGGAACATGATTTTTGCTTCTTATTAAGGCAAAATTTAAACAGAAAATCATTATCTTTTCCTTGCTGGAAATTGCATTATTTCCATGACCTATTAAACAGTTGTTTTCATGGCAGAATGAGGATCGGCTTTATTGCTTTTTAAACTTTCATTTCACTGAAAGTGCACAGTTCTTCCTTACTTCTTGCAATATCAAGAAACAGAGAGAGGGCAAGCAGTTTTCTCTGCAGAATGAGCAGGTAGTAACTTTTGAACCTTAATTTTGCTTTAAGCAAAAAAAAAAAATTCTTGCTTTGTCTTTTGATGTAGCAAAAAGTGTCTAAAAAATAGGAAAGCACACATTTTACGGGAAATCAAATGCGAAAAATCGTTACAGCATTGCTCACTTTCCCGTGAAACAATTTTGGAAATGACGCAGATTCCACCACGGACAGAGTAAGTACACGTTTTAAAATTTAACTCTACTTAAAAAAGCTGGACTGGGGCCAAAAAGGCTTGCTCTCTACTGACTGGTTTTATGAAATGGAAACATGCTGTACATTAGCATACCTGCCAACTTTCAGAAACTGAAAATTGTAAAAAAAAAAAAAAAAAAGCGATTTAATTGATATATTCAATGAAATTACTTGTCGCGCATATTGATTAAATGTACTGAACAGATCGATTAAAAAACTATATGTTACCTAAATCAAGTATCAACTTTTAACTGATATGACTACAGATGTTTGAATTTATCGGCACATTTATTTCGATTATCTATACATAATTTCTCATTATGATCTATAAAGAGATAAAAATTTGGTTTAAAACTCAACAGTTCCAACTTCAAATTGTAGTTCTGGCATCCAGTCGATCGCGGGTGATCAAAGTCGTAGGATGACTGAAAGCTACCGCTAAACGAACCTTTTACCGTACGTGACTCTGTGTGTTTCGCTCGTTTGATATGTTAAAGATAAAAATTTATTTTTATGGAAGCTTGCATCTAAAAGGAAGGATGTTCCACCCTTTGATCCCCAAACCCAATAGGATTTGTATCCCACGCCGTCACGGGACAAACTAAAATGTTTTCAAAAACAAACCATTTTCATGCTAGGATTATCTTACAGAGAGACGGACGATGAGACAGTCAAATGAAATAAATGAGTGACACTAATTCGTAACTTATGTTTAACCAAAAACGAAGTGAACAAACATTTTGTACGAATTGCATCCAGTTCATTATAACTTTCAACAAAGGAAGTTAATTTCGTATACTAGTATATATTTTTTCCACACTGTCAACATTAGATTTGTGCTTGGCACTAGAAATATGATTAGTAATATCATTCCTTCCATCACGAGAAATGCTGAAATTACATCGACACGTAGTGCAAAAATGCATATTTTTCATTTTTTGCCATACGCGTGAATTCCACAGAATACGCATCACGGAATGTTTGATAGTACTTTTTCCCCCTTTCATATTGCTGCTCATTGTGAATCACTGATACTAAATTTATTGACACTTGAAGTAAAATTGCTATAGTAAAACAGTAACAGCTTAAAGAGATGCAATTTGCAGAGGAAAAAATAGTACTCCAACATATTAATTTCGTTGAATCAAGCCAAGACATTTTTATGCAAGTTATCGAGCGACGAACAAAAAAAAAAAAAAAAAAAAAGCACGGTTGGAAAGCGTAGAAAACTTATTGACTAATGGATCAGCAAAATAATCATTGCTGGAGAAGCACTGGCTTAAATGAACATTGGACTTTTTTTTTAACTTCTTCTTATAGTAGCATTCTTTCGTTAGGTCAAATTTATTGCCACAAAAGAAATTACAAAACCATGCTTCAATGCATTTTTAATTTCACAAAACTGGCAGCTTTTGCTTAATTTCGTCATGTTGGGTATCGATCTGGGCTTAAAAATTCCACAGATCTAAAATCTGTTTGAATTTTTTTTCTACGATAACTAAGTTCTGAAACAGCATTTCGAACTGGGAGTAATAAACACGTGCTCCAATGCAAGACGCACCCCACGCTGGTCTACCGAGAAGTTGCGACCCTGACGACGAACAATGCGTTATCTGAAAAGGAGAACAGGGGGAGGGGGTCACCGAGAGAGAGAGAGAGAGAGAGAGAGAGAGAGAAAACGTGATTGTAACCCTTCATTACACAGAGCAAGGTCATGATGGGAATTGAGGTCACCAGCATTGTGCAGCTTGCGCAGGGGAAGGTGAGGCTGGGCATGTGACTTTTCCGCCGTAGTGTTCCATCCTAAAGTCCACGGCGAGCAGAAAACCATGCCGCTCGCACTTTCTCGTCACAGCAGAAATAAGAATTTTTTCTTTTTAATCATCTTGTTCTAAAGATTTTTTTTTTTTTTTTTGCTCTTGAAATGGGGAGAGAAAAAGATAGGGATTTTTGGTATGAGAATGAAAAATCGGAAGAAATCATTTTCCGATCGAAAAGACACCCCAAAATCGGAAGGATTGGCAGCTATGCATTAGGAAATATTCTTAAAAAATACAAAGTCGCTCTTTTTCACTTTTACCAATGATCTTAAAAACCAGGAGCATGATAAAAAAAATTATAAGAATATGAGGGTGGAGTAACAAAAAAAAAAAAAAGAAGCTTGATCAGAAACATTGAAAATGAGGAAAGAGAAAACGACGGAATGCTTTCGCTGCTGTACAGCAGTAATTTCCGGGGGTCTATAACATTTGCAAGATCCACTGGCCACCCTGTTGTAATTTTCAACCTCTTTCTTAAAACTGTTCACTGCAGGAAAGAATTCTAGTACTACCCCAGGACTTTATGCAAAAATACGAGAACTGGAAAGGACTTTCCAAGATCTGGAAAGGGAAATAAAATTTCAGGGATTCCATTGGCCATGACCAGCGACACTTGGACATCCAAAGTATATTGAAAAATGGAAACAATGCAACAATATTGAAAACGTCCAAGAAATACTCTCCTAAATCTTGAAACACAAAAATAAACATTACTCACACCATTAAAAAGATGATTTTTAATTTTTCTAGTATGACTGATGATTTCCATAGTGACTCAGAGGTCTGTCTTCGAAAAATTCCAACGTTCTGTTCGTAGCATCCCTTCGGTAAGAGCTACATTGTATAATTCTGATAACTAACAATATCATCATTCTTTTCATACAGGTAAGAAGCACATGAATTAAAATATTAAAACTTTTATTTGATAAACCAGTAAATTTTTCGATTAAGAGAAACTGAACTTAAAAAGTCATATGTATTTGTTTGGGAGTTGGGAGCATTGACCCTCACACAAAAAACTGGAGTTAGACGCAACCATTACGGATTTTCCGTAATTATTACGGTTTCGGCCTTACGGACAGGTTGGAAGAATTACGGATTTCAGTGTATTTCGTGTCCTTTTTTGTTAAAATCACGGTTTAAAGTGTGATTGCATTTTGCGAATACATTTATAGTTCTTTTCGCAAAAATGCGAAAACGTTTGATTGGTGCTGTTTCTCTAAGTAAGCGCCATTGAATTTCAGATATTGGATACATCGGCAAAGCCAATATCGGAAGGATATCGGGTGAAGAACGGCAAGGCGATATTACGTAATATGTCGAAAAAGCTGTTATCGGCGCAGTGACGTCCACATACCTGCCAAGTATATTCCGGATTTCCCGCAACGGATTTTGGCCAAAACGGCTCGTGAATTTTTCTTTTATTGATGGAAACTGATATCGTTGTTATTGTCGATTAATGTAAACTCCTGCTTTTGTTTTATTATGATCTCATAGCGATTGAACCTTACGTTATCTCATGTTTCTAGCAGTGAGCGATATTTATTTACAGATTACACACATCCCCTCCCGCCAATCCTTCCAAACTCCCTCTCTCTCAGTGTTGAAACAGCTGCGCTAATTGCGTCGAAGTTCGAATTTTTTTTTTTTAATTCTGCGCCATGCAGAGTTCACCAAAATGTGTGATTACGCGTCTAGTATGCGTCAAAAAGTGTGTTTACACTTCGAGAAACGTGCAGAATACACATCAACGCGTAAAAATATGCATCGGGACAGTGTTTTGTCTTTCAAAAATGGAAGTAAATGAAATAAAGATTTTTTTCTGTAATCGTAATTTCGTTTTCCTGCGATGTTGCTTCTGTCCAGTATTGTTGTTATACATCACTTTATCCCAAAAATATTTGTATTTCAGTGTGAAAGTGAAGGGAAAGTTTCCGAAAAACGAAAATTCGACGGCGCAAGAATTCTCCTGTAATCTTCAGACATGAGCGTGCAACGACTTCGAGGAATTTCTCCTTTTCCATCATAATTTGAGTTATCCTCGAGATCGATGCATAACTGAACAGAAATTTCGGGGCGAATGTATTTCGCCTGAAACTCGAAAACGGAAGTTAGACGCAGTAAAGATTTCTCCCGTAATCGTAATTTTATTTTTTACGCGATGTTTCCTCTGCCTAATATTGTTGTTAGATATAATTTTATTTCACAAATATTTGTATTTCAACTTGTAAATGGAGGAATAATGTCCGAAAACGGAAATCGGACTTAGAAAAAGAAAAGATTTCTCCCGTAACTGTATTTTTTTCTTTTTTTCCCCCCAACGATGTTCTGAGAATGTATCCTGTATTCTTAAATATTCCCCCACCCTCTAAAAAAGTTTGCATTTCAGCTTGGTAAAGAGGGGGGGGGTCGAACACGAAAGTGACGAAGCTGAAAATTTGTGTTCAAAAGTATTCATATTCTCAAAATTACACTTCATCCTTTATCTAAAATAATGCTGTCATGAATTCATGATGGATAACATTGTCATCCAAGGGCATAAAAAAAAAAGGTCACTGTCTTGTCATTGCTTAATTAAATGAAATCGTTATTTCTAAAATTGCGTCTTTCAATTAAAAAAAAATCATCACGATTTCTGAACTCCATCTATGAGTGACTGATACAGAAAAATAATTGAAAACAAGTATCATCAAACATACTGCTAGCACATCCCATACATTACCACTCTCCCCTAATAATAGACAATCATGAATTAACAGTTCTGGTACTGACACAAATCTTCCTGATTTTAAGATAAATCTTCTTAATTTTTTTAATTTAAGAAAATTTTGGTAGGCAGATATGTGTCCGATATTACCCAACATTCAGCCGTCATAACCGATATCTAACTGACATTCATTCCCACTTTGGTTTTTAAAAAATATTAACCATTAAAATAGAAGGGACATGTTATAAGGTATTTGATTTTATAAGGTTATTACCCATTCTGCACGTTAATTTCTCATGAAATACCCTTCCCACATGTAAATGATGAGGCTTCGTATGGTGATTACTGATAGGCACCTCTGTGACATGAGAGGTAAGAACAATATTGATAATTTAATTTCATAATTTTTTGTCAGGATAGTGTAAACACATAAGGTTATTACACATTTTATGCATTAATTTCTCGTGAAATACCTTTTCTGCGCGTTAAGGATGAGGCTTCGTATGGTGATTACCGATAGGCACCTCATACAAGTATTACAGGTCGCACAGTAGTACTATAACATTGTCCTTAACTTTAAAAATAAATAAATGGCGTGTTACATTACTGAAAATATTATTGAAAGTTTGTGTTCCATTACTGAAAAATACCCTATTGATTACTGATAGGTTCGGCTAGAGGTTGGCACCTCTGGTGACTACAGAGAACCCATAGTAGTTGGAGTCTTTGCATCCAGGTTAGATTTTTAATTATTTGAGTTGAACTCCGTGTGTGTATTCTCTCTCTCTTATGTGCAAAACTTGGTAATTTTTAACAGCATTTAAAAACTACCATGCACAAAGCTAACGTATTAAAGAAATTAATCACATCCATGACTACTGCTGTGCCTTACATTTACAAATATTGGTAAAAGTGAAACACTTAGAAATATTGCCTCTGCATTTAACTTCAGTACTGAACAAGAAAGGAAATTGCTGTTAATGCAAAATGAAATATTTTTTTTTTTTGGGGGGGGGGGTCCTTTAACAGTACTTTTAGTTGACAAATTAGTGGTTGCTGTCAGTTCACTGGAAGTGAAGCAGATGTAGGAGATTGATTTCTCAAGGACATGATATGCTATTGGCTTGTACACCCAATTTGTGATGTCCTTGCACAGAGTATTTGCCCAATAATAGCTTACAAATAGCCAAAACTGAAAGGCTGCCTAAAATCAAAGTAATTATTTTTTTAATAGCACTGTCTAGTTATGGTACATATCCAGCTACATATAATGGAAAAATACTACTACCTTACATATCATCCAGCATAGGTGACTGAGACACAGAATTAATGGCTAGCCCTCACTGTTGACTTTCCCAGATTTTGGGAAAGCCTGCCAAACACAAATGTATGGCTTGTTCTGACATGACTGTTGGATGAACAGGAGGTTGTCTTTGCACAGAAGTCCTATTATTTAAAATTATTTGTATCATGGTATATGTTGACACACACAATATGTTAAATAACCAGAGAAGAGGTGTTTAAAGCTTTTTGTATCATGTTATTCGAAAAACAACATGACTGCCATAAAGATTTGGTCCAGGGAAGCCACTTTGTAAGCAGCTTGAAACATTGACAAGAGTCAGGAGGTTATAGCAAGCTATGAATATTTTGTGGGATTTTTTTTTTTTTTCACAGACACATGTGCTTACACATTAAACCCCCAAATGCAATCCAAATGTTGCTTTGTAAAAGCAAAAACATGGTTAATGAATTTCTAACTTTGGAAACAGATGGCCTCATATTATGTCAATCATATGAAACGTCAAACTGCAGCAACAGGAATGTTCAAATTAAGGTGCTTGTGTCACATGGTTCATTCTTGCCATGTTATTCTAGCAGCTATTTAAATCTCAATTTTGTCACAATTTAAAATGAAGCCTAGGTGACATGATTACTACAAATGCAGTGATCACCAAGCAGCATCCAAACAACCAATTTCATAAATTTACTTGCATTTTTCTCACGAACTTCTTGCTATTATCAAAAAACAATGATCACAAGATTTTGAGTTCCAGTATTTTTACCACATGCAAATATGATAGTGAGGCAGCTTAGCACGATAATGTGGACACACCGGACAAAAGCACCAAATGTTTTCTACGTGCTACTTAGGGCCATAGCTTTCCATTTTGGGTAGGAACTACCTCCTCCGACGGCCGACAGCCATCTTGAAGTATAAGTATATTACCAATATCTCAGCTTCTAAAGCACTTAGGATCACAAACTTGGTGTGTAAATATACATTTTCAAGGACAGGGAATACACATAGACAATTTTTAAATGCATCAGACTATTTATTTATTCACAATATGACATTTTACTGGTGTACCTGTGTGCCATTTAGAAAATATTCGCTAATGTTTTGTTTTCAAAATTATACATGTACTAAATACATACATACTAAATACACACTAAAAGACATACATTTTGTACATTCTTAAATGAAAGAAGCCATTATGATGCCGTTGCTTATGCCGTATTCAAACATTGACATCCGCAGAGCTCTGTGCAATTCCAACCTGCCTTTCTGCATGCACACCTACCACCACATCCAATTTGGCTTTTGCCCTAACAGTTACATATCCTCAGTTCACTACAAGACTTTGAGGTAACATGTTCCCTACAGGAATCCACTTCAGTGGGAGCTTCTTTCCAACAACCTTTCTCCAAACACCCTTTCCTCCAGTGGATTATTTGAGGCTGGTCGGTATGTATTTGTTCCATACTACATCAACTCTTTTGCAGTTTTCTAGTTATTTATTGATGTGTGGTTGGTTGGTTGGTTAATTGATTTTAATGGCGCAAGGGCCATGGTTGGCCAAAGAGCGCCAAACAAAAGACATCAGAACGAAACAAAATTAATAAAAAACGTACACAAGGTTAAAAACAGGCTGATGCGGTAAAAATGAAATATGAGAGTGAACAAGTTAAACTCTAGACGAGTTTAAAAAAGTCAATTTCCTGTAAAAATGAAAACACTGCTCTCGTGTCGCAGGCTTTGCCGATAACAGTTTGCAGCATAGCTGCTCCTTCGTCCAACAGACAAGAGTGAAAATGACGAAACCGATGATCACAAAACCGAACACAAGTACACAAAACGTGAAGGACAGTGAGACGACAGTTGCACGCCTCACATACCGGAACACTCGCCACACAGCAAAAAGCGGTGAGTAAAACGACAGTACCCAATGCGGAGACGTGCAAGAACGACTTCCTCACGACGGTTCTTCCGCAAACTAGACTTCCAAAGTCTGATCTGTGGTTTGATAGAAAGCAACTTATTGCTGCCCTGCTGAGACCACAGGGACTGTCACTCGTCCAGGAGAAATGTCCGGATCAAAGGTCGAAAATCGCGGAAAGACAGTGGCAGCCGAGCTGGCGACATGGAGGAAACAGACCTGGCAGAGAGATCTGCCAGCTCGTTACCCTGGATCCCAACATGGCCAGGAAGCCATCGCCCTCCAAAGTTCCAAGAAGACGACGGACATCACGGATGACAGGTGAGTCCGTGTTCTCTGGAGAAGATAAAACTTGGATGACGGACTGGGAATCAGAGCAAACCATAGTGCGACGATGTGATCGAGACTGTATGTGGCACAAAGCGAGGTGTACCGCACGCATCTCTGCCGAAAAGACGGTGGATTCAGGCGGAAGCCTCTCAGCATGTGAGGCATCGCCACACACAAAAGCGGATCCAACGACATCCCCAGACTTCGAGCCATCGGTGAACACAGGCACGAAATCCGGGTAGACAGACAGTGTTTCAGCAAAGAGCTGCTGGTACACCAGAGCAGGAGTGGACGACTTTGGCCACACACAAAGAGAAAGGTCAGCCGTTGCCTGAACGGGCTGCCAAGGAGGATGGTTAAAATAGGTGGTCAAACCAATCCTAGGCAAGTTGAGACCAGCATTGCGCACTATGGCAGACATCCGAATCCTGAACGTCGGAACACAGGAAGGGCGGTGGGAAAACAAGCGGACACAGTCCGGTTGGAAGATGGAACCATGCAGTGGATGATCAGGAAGAGATTTCTGTTTTGTATAAAAACTGAAGAGACAGCTGCTTACGATGGATGCATAACGGCGGCTCATGAGCCTCCGCATACAGGCTATGCACGGAAGAGGTACGGAAAGCACCAGTACATAGCCGCAATGCCTGGTGATGGACGGGGTCCAAAGGCTTTAAAACCGATGGACGTGCTGAACCGTACGTAATGCATCCGAAGTCTAACTTTGACCGAATGAGAGAGTGGTAAATGCGAAGCATTGAGCACCTGTCAGCCCCCAAGATGTTCGAGAGAGGACCTTCAGGATACTCAATGACTTCGTGCACTTCACCTTCAAAGACTGAATGTGAGCGCTCGGTCAAAAGTTAGCCCAAGGAACTTGGCTCCTGACACCACGGGGATGGTAGAACACCCCAGACGGAGGCTGGGGTCTGGGAAGACCCTGTTTGCGGCAAAAATGCACGCAAATGGTCTTCTGCGTCGAGAAGCCAAATCCATTTTGGGAAGCCCAGTGAGAGATCATGGTAATGGCAGACTGGAGCTGTCTCTCGATGGTGCGCATGTTAACAGAGGCGCAAGAGATCTGCAGATCATCCACGTACATGGTTCCACGAACCGTCAGAGGAAGCAGTTAGAATATGTGATTCACACGAAGGATGAACAGAGTGACTGATAAAATGGAGCCTTGAGGTACCACCCTGTTCTTGCGGGTACAACGCAGAGAGGGCCGACCCAACGCGCACACGGAAACTCCGGTCCTGGAGAAATCCGGCGATGAAAGATGGTAAGTTTCCCCGCAATCGTGCAGATCACGGAGAATGCCGTATCTCCAGGTACGATCATAGGCTTTCTCCATGTCGAAGAACACGGAGACCAAGTGCTGACGCCGGACAAACGCCTCCCTGACAGATGTCTCCAGGCGAAGATGATGATCAGTGGTGGAACGATATCTGCGAAATCCACTCTGATGAGGTGAAAAAATGTGATGAAACTCCAAATAAAAAATGAGTCGAAAATTAATGATACGCTCGAGGACTTTGCAAAGGCAGCTCGTCATAGCAATTGGCCGGTAATTCAACGGGTTGGTTGGATCTTTACCAGGTTTGGGAACAGGAACGACAATGGCAGTGTGCCAAGATTCGGGAAAAACATGCTCTTGTCAAATCCTGTTAAACAGGATTAACAGACATTCAAGAGAGGATGGAGAAAGGTGCTTCAGCATCTCGTAATGGATGTTATCTGGTCCGACAGATGTCTGGCCGGACCTATTCAGAGCGATCTTCAGCTCCACGGCAGTCAGCGGGCTATTATAATCTGCGGAAGAAAATGGTCCAAAAGAAATCTTGGACCGTTCAAGCCGCGGCTGTAACTGCCAGAATGAAGCAGGGTAATTGCTGCTGCAGGACACCGAAGAAAAAGCGGCGCCCAGACAGTCAGCAATACCCTGAGCGTCAGCAACCATTCCTCCATCACTCTCAAGAATGGAGATTTCCCCAGATGGGCACTGTCCCCGAATCTTATGGATCCTGTCCCAAACGATCTTAGGGCTGGCATTGGTGTTAATCCCGGATACATATTGTATCCAGGACTCCCGTTGACTACGCCTACGAACCAATCGCGCGTAGGACTTGGCTTTCTTGAAAGCAAGTAGGTTCGCGTCGGTGAGGTACCGACGAAATCTACCCCAAGCCCGATGTTGGGCCTGACGAGCTGCCATGCAGGTGGAATTCCACCAAGGTCTCGGGCAACGTGGAAGCTTAGTCGACGTCCTTGGGATGGTAAGTTCCGCCGCTTGCACAATACAATCCGTTACCGCTGCAACAGCGTCATTGACCGTTCCTGAGGTCACCATAGCTGGAGTAATAACTGCTGAAGCCGTGAATGTGTCCCACTTGTCTCGATCAATATTCCATCTAGTAGGGCGAGTAGGGTAACGGTACCCGCCACTCGCTAGACGGAGAAAGATGGGAAAGTGATCGCTGCCAAGGGATCACCAAACACGCTCCAGGACCAGGCAGGACATAATGATGGTGAACTCAGACACAAATCAATGGCTGAGTACGAGCGGGTGGGTTCATGAAAATAAGTAACTGCCCCGGTGTTGTGGAGACAGAGGGACGTGTTGGAGAGAAGGGACTCAACAACACGGCCTCTGGAGTCTCGAGTGGTAGAACCCCACAACGGATTGTGTGCATTGAAATCTCCTAAGATGAAGAAAGGAGGCGGCAGCTGGTCAACTAAATCTTCCAGATCCGAAAGGCTTACAGCTTCATCTGGTGGTATGTAGATGGAACACACTGTGAACAGTGTGTTCACAGATAGTCTCACTGCCACTGCCTGCAAAGTCGTCCGAAGGGCAACTGCAATGACAGGAATACCATGAGTAACAATGACGGCCACTCCTCCGCAGGCGATAACGCCGTCCAGGTGATCTTTACGGAAAAGGGAATGTCTCCGCAGCGAAGGAGTGTCCGTCGTGCGAAGCTTTGTCTCCTGGAGGCACACGCACATAGGTGTGTGCGAAGACAGTAAGCCTTTTAAATCATCAATGCGTGAACGCAGACCTTGGCAATTCCACTGAATGAGCGTGGCCATAATGAAATGAAAGAATGAAGACAGACGACTAGAAAGTCTCCATGTCGTCCGTCACCTCCAATCCATCGGCAGTGTCTGGAGGTAGGCTGTGTTTACCTCCTGTGTTGAGAGGTGGTTTTTGCCTGCTCTGTTTCGGGGAGGATGAGCCGGGTTTCACCTTTTCCGGCTTCTTCTTTGCAGTGCCCTGGACCTGGGTCCCTCTGATGGCCAAAGATGTTTTCGGCATAGAAGGTTTAGGCAACGATGTTGATGTTGCCTTGGATGCAATGCGACGAGACTTCAGTGCTTCCAGCCCAGCAGCGACGATGTCCTCAAAATCATAAGGACACCGCTCCGGGTTAGTCACCTCCGTCTGGACCGCAACAGTAGCTTTCTGCACCACAACCGAGGCATAGGAGCGCCAGCCGGGTGGAAGGGGAGCTATCCGCCGCCTGGCCTCAGGGTATGACAGATGTTCAGTGGTCTTCAGGCATTGAATTGCCTGCTCCTCGATCCACTTGGGACACTGCTTGGAAGACGCAGAGTGGGAGCCCTCACAATGATCCGACTTAGCGGAGCAGTCCGCCAAAGAGTGTTCAGTGGAACCACAGCGCCCACACTTTGCTACATTACGGCAAGACTGCTGGGAGTGACCGTAATGCTGGCACTTGAAACATCTCAAGGGATTCGGGACGTAAGGCCGAACATCTAGACGCAAGTACCCCGCCTTGATGGAAGTTGGCAGGGTAGGGGAGCCAAAAGTCAGGACGATGTTCCGGGAGGGAATAGACTTCCCATTCCGCTTGAAAAGAATATGCCGAACCCCAGTGACATGTTGGTCCCCAAGTTCTTCCAACAATTCCTCTTCACTGCACTTCGAGCAGGTCGCGGGAGTTGATGACACCGCGAGAGGAACTGAGGTACCCATGGGGTGAGATCTATACTGGAATGTCCAGCAGAACGGTCGTCTCCAGCAAGGTGGCCCTGTGACATGGATGAGATGTCTCCACAAGAACATCCCCTGACGGGAGCTTCTTAACACTCTTTGGTGAGCCCGCAACGGCCTGGAGAGCCTTATTAATCCAGAAAGGACTCTTCGAACTGAGAGACTGAGCAGGATCAACTGAATGAATGAGAAGAAACAGAGCATTGCAGTCCGTAGTTAGTAGTTTCTTAGTGGAGGAGGGTGTCCCTTCCTCCACACGGCGCTTCAAATTTACAGCATGGGAAACACTTTGTGTTGCCATGAGGGAGAAAAAAATTCGTCCGCCAACCTCCCCACCCACTACCAAGCCCAACGAGGGAGAGCCGGAGGTACGCAAGCCCAAGAGGACGCAGGACACGGCTCTAGGGATAGTCAGCGGTTGGTAGGGCAGACACACGCTCGGCGTGCACCCAAACTTTCACGTGCCCGGAGAACACCCCTTTGGCATGCCCACCCTACCCCCAAACTCACCCTGCCAAACAGAACGACAAGCCGCTAGAAGTCTAGACGCCACTCGGCCACAGACTTCCTTGACTAGGAGTGGGTTAGCTCCCAGCCTCCTGTTTAGGGTGAAGCAGAGGGCAACGAGGAGGTTGGCATCTGGAGACACTACAACCCGGCCCCCAAATACCTCAGCCTCCAGCATCCCCATTTCCACCTGTACGGGTCACCGCACACAGCAAACATGCAGGTAGGTCTAAGCTAACCAGCTCCGGAAAAACAGAAAATGTAACATAAAAGAGAAAAGACAGGGAAGGGAACGAGGAACAAAACCCGGAGCTGGCGCCTCATCACAACCTCAGCAGCCTACAACTGAGGCGGGTACATGTCCATATATGAATGAAAGACAAAAAAGCAAAATGATAAGAGAAAATCGGCTCGGGCCGTGGGGACGCCATCAGCTGGATGAACAGCTGTCCCTTCAGTTATGTAATCGTTAAAGCCGCAGAGGCAAGAGAAACTGTCACAAGGTTAGCTTGGGCCGTGGGGGCGCAGCTCCCCAAATAACTGGAAAACCAGTTATCCCCGTGCGGGGACTGATGTGTGGAATGAATACCTGATCATCAAATGTCACAATGTCGGCAGTTGGAAGGAGGTGCAAAACAGTGGCTCCATTGAGAAGCTTTACATGAATGGAATCCATGTCCAGAATGTTCATAAAATCAGACTCTTTTTCCTAAGGGCAGTTTTCCGTCATCAGACAGTGAAGGTGGGAAAGGATGGTTCTCATGGCTAAAGAATGTGGTTATGTCGCTTGCCCTATGCTGCATCACTATGTGCAGGTGAAAGAACAGAGAAACATCCCTCTTAAGTAAGGATATCTTTCCCTTTTGTCTTTATCTTCCATATAGGAGTGCTGAAGAGAGGATGTGAATTCTCAATTGGTTCATGAATGGAGCGAGTACAGTTATAACTGATTTGTAGTAATTAGCATACTGATCCTGTCCTAGACTGTGCACTGTTTGCACCATATTCACTACAATTTCATCCAAAACAATTCGTGTGTCAAGAGCAAGTAACTCGTGTCATCCATAAAAGGGTTTCCAAGATCATTCATGAATTTATATAGACTCGATACCTGTTCCTTAAATATTTTCTGTGTGGAAAAACCCTCTTCATGATGATTAAAACTTCTTTCTTTAGGGACGTAGTCCTCTTCAAACTCCTTCAATAACATATCTTGTTCAGGCCGCTTGGCAAATTTCTCCTTGGTTCATCCTCCTTGGCAAATTCCATTACCTCATGACCTTGTGTCAAGATGTGAAGAATTGGGTTGCCTTTGGTACAGGCAAAACTTTCACTTATCAGTACATTAATGCTATCTACAAGAAGCTAGGTAGAGAAATCCCTCGCCCTCTCTGTCTTCCACAGTTTCACGGGATGTGATACCACACCTGCATTTTTCGGACGAAGCAAGAAGTCCGCCTGGGAGGCATGGAATTGCTATCCTGATGGGACACATGCCTTTACCTACTCCACCCTTACACAAAACTTGAGACTGATGAGAAAAATTTCAAACTGCTAGAGCGTAGAACATGTGAATGAAGTTAGGAAGGAGCTGTTTTGCCAGAAGAGTAAAACAATGGAGAAACTTCCCCAGCTAAGGACGCACTGCTGCAACACTCAAAGTGGGTAACATATCAGGCAGGAGTATGGTGCATTGGTGAGCAGTGTACAGCACATTCCTAATCCAGAAGGTTTGGGCTGGACTCTGAATGGAGACAGTGTATTCTGGGTTCCTGTATGGAACATGTTACCTGTTGCTTCAAAGTCTTGTAGTGAATCGGGAAAATATAACTGTAAGAGCCAAAGTGGATGTGATGGTAGGTGTGTGTACAGAAAGGTAGGTTGGAATTGCACAGAGCTCTGCGGATGTCAATGTTTGAATATGGCATCATAATGGCTTCTTTCATATACGAATGTAAAAAAAAGTATGTCTTTTAGTGTGTATTTAGTATATATGTATTTAGTACATGTATAATGTTGAAAACAAAACATTGGTGAATATTTTCTAAATGGACCCCCTGTAAAATGTCATATTGTGAATAAATAAATCATCTGATGCATTTAAAAACTGTCTATTTGTATTCCCTTTCCTTGAAAATGTATATTTACACACCAAGATCATGATCCTAAGTACTTAAAATTCAAGATGGGCACCGGAGGAGGTGGTTCCTACCCAAAATGGAAAGCTATGGCCCTAAGTAGCACGTGAAAAAATTTGGTGCTTTTGTCCGGTGTGCCCACATTCACCTCAAATTCATTGTTAAGCTGCCTGAAGAAGCTCTTTAAATACAAGTTGATACAAATTAAATGATCTTCCCAATCATGTGTTACTTGTCTCCATTTTCCATTGCAAAACCTTAAGCTACCTCAACCTACTCACTCTTTTCTCTGTCTTAATGGGGAGCATCTACTTACAAATCATCTACATGGTGGCAGCCCCACTAGAAAGGTGTAGACATATTGGTGTTTCCAAACATTCCACAGAAAATAACTTCAATACATTTTCACTTAACAACACCATATTATATGCACATACAGAATGTTTGAGGAAAATTCCTTTGGTATAAAACCCTATTGTTACCTTCAATTTTAAATGGGAGAAACTACACTGACGGAAAAAAATTCCCAACACCAAGAAGGGGTTGTGTTAGATAAACGACAGTTGGTAGGCGGTCAGAGTACATCTGTAAGATGACGTCTATGCTAATTTCGCGCTCGGTGCATACGTGTGGCGCTAGTAGCACCCCTCGGAACATGCAAAGCAGGTTTGCTGTAAATACGCGCTGTAACGTACGTGAGCGTTAGTTATCGTTGAGATTCGACGTAGGGTGTTGATGTTAGTCAAGAATGCCTTTAAGAAGACGAAGAAGCCATTATCAACAGCTCAAGGAGTTTCAACGAGGTCATGTAATAGGGCTACAAGAAGGTGGATTTTCTTTCCGCAATATTGCAGAACGACTTGGCAGAAATGTAGCCACTGTGCATGATTGTTGGCAGCGGTGGTCAAGGGAGGGTACTGCCTAAGACCGGGTTCCGGCCGGCCACGTGGCACTACAGAGAGGGAAGACCGCAGTGTACGGCGTATGGCCGTTGCGCATCGTACCACGTCTGCGGCAGCAATTTGAGCTGCAGTTGCCACCACAGTGACACAACAAACTGTTATAAATCGGTTACTTGAAGGACAGCTCCGAGCCAGACGCCCTGTAGCGTGCATTCCACTTACTCCAAACCACTGCCGTTTGCGACATCAGTGGTGTCATGCTAGAGCTCATTGGAGGACGGAGTGGAGATCTGTTGTGTTTTCTGATGAAAGCCGGTTCTGCCTGGGTGCCAGTGATGGCCGTGTGTTGGTTAGAAGGAGGCCAGGTGAGCGCCTGCAACCAACCTGTCTGCGGCCGAGACACACTGGACCTACACCTGGAGTTATGGTCTGGGGAGCAATTTCCTATGACAGCAGGAGCACTCTCGGGGTTATCCCACGCACCCTGACGGCACAGTTGTACGTCGGTCTGGTGATTCAACCTGTTGTGCTGCCATTCATGAACAGCATTCCAGGGGGTGTTTTCCAACAGGATAACGCTCGCCCGCATACCGCTGTTGTAACCCAACATGCTCTACAGAGTGTCGACATGTTGCCGTGGCCTGCTAGATCACCAGATCTTTCACCAATTGAGCACGTATGAGACATCATTGGACGACAACTCCAGCGTCACCCCCAACCAGCATTAACCGTCCCTGTATTGACTGACCAAGTGCAATAGGCATGGAACTCCATCCCACAAACTGACATCCAGCACCTGTACGGCACAATGCATGAACGTTTAAGTGCTTGCATCCAACATTCTGGCGGTTACACCGGTTATTAATGTACCACAATTTCACATTTAAAATGGCTCTTCTCGCGCTTACGTTAAGCTGTGATCTTGAAACCTTAATCGATTAAATATGTTACCTATACAAATGTATTGCCGCCATTTCATTCCTCTACAACTATTTTTTCCTGGTGTTGGGATTTTTTTTTCCGTCAGTGTATTTCCAAATTATATGGTTTTGCCTCATGCTAAAAAAATTCTTTTGTATGACCACAATACAAATTGAAAGGCAGTTGTGTCTAAAACTATTAAAATAAAATTTGTCTGCATTACACAGGCTGCATTAATCAGCACAAAACTAATCCAGTGCTAACTGAAATGAGTCCGAGAATTACATATACTGTCTGGACTTCACTCCTGACAAACATTACAATGCCTTAAAAATTTTGAGCAGAATCAGAATACACAGAAACTGAATCAGAGAAAGAATTATGAACATCTTCCACCATGCTTGCACATATAGACTAAGTCCCATGTAAAATGAAACAAAATAACAGATTCATAAGAAAGAAAGAGATACAAGCCAGTGCATTTACCTTGTTTGCTTCTGCCATTTTTTCCACATCTGCCAGATCAGACACCTCTGCCATTCTTGCTCTTTTTCCAGGAGCACCACCAGCTGATGGGTTCTAAAGAAAAAAAAAAAAAAGAAAACAGATTGTCCAATTTAAAACATAGTCCTCAAAATGATGGCATGAATTTTTAAGCAATACAAAGAAATGGATCAATATATGACGTAAAGGTACGACTTTTCAAATGAAAACTAAAGTGTGTGTGACAGTTGATGCACCAGTGCAGATACACATAAGAAAACAGTTTACACATCACTTATTATCATCCCGCAAATACTAGAGGTATGCGGAAAAATGTATTAGGTGATTGAAGAAGTGTGGATTAGATGTGCTGCTGTGTGTAAGTGAAAATAAAATGAAAACAATTGGAGTAGAAAAAGTGGATGAATTGAATGTACAGTATAGTGTGAAGTGTTTGGGTAATGGAAGGGAACAAGTTGGTGTAGGTGTGATTTGAATTGGAAAGGTCTGTGGCACTGCATCAGTGGGTAATATTAAAAGTAATGCTGGGTGGAACAGTGAGATTAACAGTGTTTAAGGGGAAGAAAAAACCTATCTGGGGAGGTTGCAATGTAGGGTTACCAAGGATGAATATCACTGAAAACAACAGGAAAGCTGGTCTGTCATAATAAAGATAAAGGTGGACAGGCATGAATCAGCTTTTTGGAAATATTGAAATCTGGAGGTATAAAAGATGTAGAAAGAACAGGGAAAGTAAAGTTCTAAGTTGTGTGAGGACTTAGAATCAAAGGAATATGACAGCCTAAATAAACTGAGTGAAAGATGGGGTGAATATTTTTAAAAGTTATTAGAACATGAAGCAAATATGGTTTTGAGGTAGAAGCCTGCTAGCACAGTAGAAATTCGTACAACTCTAAAATCTCTTCAGAATGGTAGGGCCCCGGGAGAAGATGACATAACATTTGAATTGTTAAAATAGGGTGGTGACTCTGTAATTAACTGAAATTTGTCAGCTGTGTTAGGAATTTTCTCTAATAAAGATGACAGGGATGCTATCATTGTTCCTTTGGATAAGAGAAAAGGTGATTAGACTAAATGTAAGAATTGTCATGCTAACAGCTTGCTGAGTGTACCACAGAGTGTTTGGAAAAGTCATTTTTGATAAGGTATGAGACTTTACATCAAAGGTGCAGGGTTTACAGTGATTTTTTGCCTTAATAAGGGCTGCACTATACAAGTATTTACACTGCATATGATCAAAAAGTACCTGTCTGTTGGTAAGAAAGTTTTTGTTGCCTTCATAAATTTGGATGAACCTTATTTCTGAGTAAATAGGGTATTTTTTTGGGAGGCTCTGAATAATTAGTGTAAAACTCAGAATCTGATTGAATGTGTGAAAGCTATGTATGCTAATAATACAGACATACAGACATTTGACATGGACTAGGAACATCAAACAGAAGTCATCGCTCTTTCCACGTTTATAAGTGAGTTCCCGGTGGCAGCCAATGAGAATTTTTCTGTGACTCACTTATAAATGTGGAAAGAGCGATGACTTCTGTTTGATGCTATGTATGCTGTTAGTAGTGTGTGTGAATATGGTGTTTTTATCGCATAGTTTTTTTTTTTTTCTATTCGTGCAGGAGTTGGACAAGGTTGTATCAAGTCGCCATAGCTGTTCAATATACATAGGTCATTTCATATGTAATGCATTTTTTTTTATACGTACTGGAAGTGTCTTAGGCAATGTCTCTCTACAGTCCTATGTAGTCTGCCCGCTTCTGAATGATGACATTACAACATGTTTTGGAAGGTCCACAATTCCGATCAGGTCCCCGCCCCCTCTTTTGTTCAGCTGTCGAATGTACTAGGTAACTGCTGCAAAAGCTCCTCCAGGGAGGAAAATTGGTGTCCACTCGTGGGACAAGTCAAAGTCTGGTGGACTCATATCTGGGCTGTAGTATGTGAGGTAACACTTCCCATCTGTACTCCTCCAGAAAAGCTGTCACCACCACTTCCATGTGTGGTCTTGCATTGTGCAAACTGAAAGACCCATCTCCAAGCAAGTCAGGTCAGTTGCTGGGCATCTTTCTGCACAACTTTTGCAGGAAGGCATGGTAATACACTGCTGAGACACTTATTTGTTCCACATGGTACTCTTTTTTATCTGTCATGATGACACCAAGGTGATCATATGCCAGGGTTTGTACAGCAGGGTCCAAAACTTTTTCCAGAACTAATATACATGATTTTCCAGGTCTGCATTTTTTAATCACCATATGTAATATAAATACATTAGTTTGTTAAAATAATTAATATAGAAGAAAAATTACCTCAATAACTGTGAAACAGCTCAGATTCTTTATCAAACACTCATTTTTTCACTGCAGAGTGAGTTTATTATTGTTACATTCTTATTTTATTTAGTAGATATTATACAAAAAGGGGGGGGGCATATTTCTCTGAATAAAGCTCATGTTGAATTAAGTGTTAAACCATTGTAGTTATGTTAAATGACTTTTAGTTAATACTTTAGATTTATTGACTGAACCGGTTTATCCATTTTTTTTGTTTTCTGTTTCTGACAGCACAAGCTCTTTTTTTTTTTTTGCTGTCTTCCCAAAATTGTTTGACTTTGTAATGAACAAAAAATTCCCCATGTTTTTTGCTAAGCAGTCAGCATTTTCTATAGGCTTGTTATATCACTCGAAAATCTTTTTCTTTGATTCCCGATTTCTTCCATTACAGATTTTCTCTTTTGGGAAGTGATGGATTGCGTTTCGTTGTTTTCGTGCCTCTTAAGTATTTAGTTGCTGTACTTCTCTTCTGCCTGGCCATTGCTGCTGAAGCAAGTAGTTGTTTTGTAATCGGCACTTTCAAAATGTCACCAGCAGACCTAATAAAATCATAAATGATTCGTTGCGCTATCAATGAGTTTTCGCATAGTTTTTCAACCATTAGTTCTTTGTTTACGGAAAATTCCCATTCAACCAAGGCCTGTCCATGGGAACAGCAATTGTTTTGCAACATTCCAGAGGTCTTTGTAAGCAGCTTTGCCAGCCATGCGGGCATGAAAAAGGACATCTAGTCTTTCATGTTCATTGCACTTATCAAATGCAATGAACTGTGAATGGGACAATCAGCAAAGGCCCGACCCGACCCGACCCGACCCGCGGGTCTGCCCGTGCAGACCTCTAACACATGGCACCCCACTAGTGCCCGGAGGAATACTGAAACACAAGAGATATCAGTACATCGGTTTCACAGCATTGGCAGTGTAGTCAGGTTAGCTTTGCCCCGAGTATAGTTTTGGGGGGAGTTAACGACCAGCGTGATCAAATCAATAAGCTATAAGCAGTCGCCGGTCTCTAATTTAGGACCACTGGTTCCAGGGAAGGGAGAGAGCCAATGCCATAAGACAGACACAACATCCGCGCCTCGCCAGGATTCGAGCCCGGACACATATCGGATAAATGGTCAGAAACCAGCGCTTACACCACTGCGCCTGTGGTACCGGGGTGGCAAAATTTAATGACATGGAACAGCAGATCCCAAATTTTATGTTGCATAAATAGCAACTGCTTCTGAATCCACAAAATCCCCTTACTGTTGCAAAATAGTATCACACATTATTTTATTGAGTCATTTAGCGTTGACTAGAGCCTTGCAGAGGCAATATTTTTAGGCCCGACCCGACTTGGCCCAACATAGGTTGCATTTGCGTAACTGTCACTTGCTTTAACATAGACGGTATTTGTATTGTAACTTTTTGGAATAACTTTAAACTCGTGTAAAAAGATGGCATAAGCAAGTTAACTAACCCAACAGTAACCACAAATATGGCAAATGCAACAAATAGTATTCAGTGAACTTAAGTAAATTATCGTCATTTCATAATCGAACCCTTCATAGGGTCAGATCACTGTTTATACGAGTCCAGTACTGTCTTCTTTGACACTTTTGCCCAGAACATAATATAAACTGATGCTTAGTTACGCAACACACACTGACATGGTCAATACAACAAAGTCTTGTACGCAGAATATGATTTCATTCTGTTGGTCCAACGTCTTTGATTTTAATCCTTCAGGTTCAGGATATAACTCCCAAAATTCAAATATAACACAATTTTCCGATTGTTTTGCTCCTTGAACCTCTTAATTTACCCAACCCAATATTCATTCATATTTAAAACAAAGCAAGTAACAAAACAAAATTATAAAGACACAGCCTAAGAATAGTTTACTAGTGCATATTGAAGCTTTAATTGATTCCCAATTCCTATAAATGCATATCATCATACGGAGCAAGAGTTTTTCTGGTGTAAACCTCCAAAATAAATGGAATATGGATTCAAAGGGGAGAGAGATTGCAAAAGATCAAAGATGAAAAGATGCATGCAAAATAAATAAATAAAATATACCACAAAGTGGGAGAGAAGAATGATTGCGAGAAACAAGAAATATGATCATGGGAAGGGGAAGACAGAGACTTCAAAAACAGAATGAACTAAATTTATCAACAACCTGCCTATACGGTACACACGCAAGTGCAGGTCCGTCCAAGCCCGCCTACGAAATTTTAGGCCCGGCCCGTAAGTTTTAAACTACTGAGAAGGCCCGGCCCATGCAGGGCTCTAGCGTTGATTAATACTTTCAACACATTTCTCAGTTTTTGCTCACAACCAGATTTGTTGGCAACCATTTTAGTGGGATCAAGGAAATCAATGTTTCTTGCAAGGGTGTATAGTTCATGGGAGACTAGTTTTTTTGTTTTTTAACAAACTGGTTCAAGAGCCAAATTTCCTACATATGAAGATCAGCTTAGACTGTGGGGACACATTTTCATGTCACAAAATAATATCATTGTGCCACTAATATCCACAAGAATAAGAGGACTCGCATGTCTTTGGAAATTATTTCTTTATAAATTTTTGAAATGAATTAAACATTTGTGATCATGATCTAATATGTTTTTAGAAGGTGAGTGTTCCCTCTACAAATTTTGCAATAATTATTGCCATACATTAAAATAATTATTACAACTAATTACACACTTGCAAAGAAACATAAGGTTACATAATTTTTAAACTTCAACATCACTGAAGTTGTCTTCAGCACTAGAAGAAACACAGTCACTATGTGCGGCTGAGTAAGCACCTTACATGACAATGCTTTGTGATGTCATTAATTCCTGTGGCAAGAAAACATTAATGTTATCTATCATGTAAAGTATTCCATGAACATTATAAACTTTAGTAATATATAAATAAAGCACAAACTGCTTTTGATCAGTTCCATGATTAAAAAAACCAGCCATACTGCTATGAGCTAGAAGCCTTATGTCCCATAATTACTCTTTGATTCAAAAATTAAGAAAAATCTAAATGGTATGCACATATACCTACAATTGAAATGTGATCTAATGATTTCCTGCATTTAATCATGGTTCTTTTTTTTTTTTTTTTTTTTGATTGGAGGTTTAACGACCACCGTGAGCAACTCAATGGGCTATAAGCAGTCGCCCGTCCCTAATTTTAGGGTCACTGGTTCCAGGGAAGGGAGAGAGCCAGTGCCGTAAGACAAGCACAACATCCATGCCTGACCGGGATTCGAACCCGGACCCCTTACGGACGAGTGATCAGAGGCCAGCGCCTTAGACCACTGCGCCACCGGGGCGGCTAATCATGGTTCATACGCTTTTTCAATCATAAAATTCCAAGACTTTTGGATATTTTTCCAGGACATACGATCCAAATGCTCTTACCCAAAATATAATGAAACCATAGGTCTGTTCAACCTGTAACCTACAACAAACAACTTCTTACATGCTTGGGTAAACTTAATGCAGAATGTTAAAAATGTTGTCCACTGCAGCTAATCAGAAACTTAGAATCACGGATAAATACTGAAATACCAAAACTGTCACTGAAAATGTGACCAGATTTAATATCTACTAAACTTTTGTATACTATACTACACTGATTTTGAGAAACTTATTGTTTTACTTTGGCTTTAGTTCAATTATTGAAGCAAATTACAGAATAAAAAAACAACATAAAACTCAAAAATTCATAGGTAGGCATTACTCTTAAAATGCTTTCATATACCACACGATCAATACATAAAAAACTATTTATATTTAATTATTTTGATTTGAAATAATGCTTACATTGGAAATTTAAGGGTAAGGAAAGGTGAAAGATTTGGAATTTTTTCAAAGGACCAAAGGGATTGTTATTTCTTAAACACATAATCACGGGAGCAAGTATTTCTGTTACATTTTATTTAGGGAAGGAATTTTCAACATAATATTGATGCTGTAGCTATGTTTTAAATTTGTACTCGCCAACAAACAAAGTATGCACAAAAATTTCCAACATGAAATGAAAGAGAATAATGGGAAAATCTTAAATACCAGGGCTGTGTACAACTGCATTTATTAGTGATCAAGGCAATTTAACTGGGCATGATAAGAAAACTAATTGTAGAAGATGCAAAGTGATTAATTTCTTCAGAAAATACTAAGAAACAACTAGATTTAAGTTTTTGATGTTACAAAGCAATCTGATTTTATGGCAAATTTTTATATAAAGCATTCATTAGCAAATTTCAGTAGTAAAAAAAAAAAAAAAAAAAAAAATTAGCTACTTTACTTCTATTAGTGGCTAAAAAGTATGTTACGAAAATTAACAAATGGTGCAAAAAAAGTTTCGCATAGCAGAAGGAAAGCATTAGAGACAAAAATATTTTTAAATCAAACAATTAAAAGAAGAGATAGAGAAGGAAACATGATATAACTGTATGCCCTTTTAGCAGAAGAATTTTTCACAATGGAAAAGTTGAAAATCTTTATTATAGAGAATGGCATACAGCAAAAAAGAAAATTTTCAATAGCTTTTTTAGAGGCAGAGATAGGCTGCAAACGGAAGTGCACAACACGACCCAGTGCCAGAATTGTGAACCACAAACCTCCTCAAATACAAACCTAAAGTGTTCCATAAGGTAAATGGTATCTGTTGTTAAAAGAATTTTTTAAATCGGACATTTAAAAGTACAGATATTGAGAAAAAATAGATTAAATATTTGTGCCTCCTAGCGGCAAAATTGTGCATTATTTTGGGAAGAAAATACACAACAAGGAGTTCTTACAGTTAGTAATATCTGGTTGAAAGAGAATGTTTTTCAATCGGGTTATTAGTCCCGTAGATATTGCTGCAAACGGAAATGTGAGTTTACGTCCTCTAGTGGTGCACTTGTGCATTAAGAAATACTTGAAATTATAAGAAAAACATTTTGCACCGAAAATTTCTCCAACAAAGAATTTTTCAAATCGTATGACGATTATGGGCAAAACACGTAACAATATTAACAAATAAAGGTAACTTGATCACGCTAGTTACGTTAAATGAAACTTTTATAAAAAGTTCGTAAGTTGGAAGCTTTCGACCTTATCTTAGGTCTTCATCACGCCAATGGAGGACTAAGATTGTTGCCAGATTCTACATTTGAATTTTTCTTATTTTTGTTGCCAAAACTTAGAATTGATCTCCAGATCAACGGAATGTAGAGAGGAGATTCGGAGTTGCAAGTCATTGAGTTGAACATAACTTCTATGCTTTCACGGTAACGGAGGGCAAAACGATTGTCAAAAGAAGCAATTCGTTTTGCTTCGTTCCAGTGGGGAACTGCAGATGTGTCTTCCATTGTCAAAATAGGCTCACCTCTTTCTGGGCTCACCTCTTTCCCCTCTGCTTGCTGAAATCTACATGCAACATATTGAAGTTTCCATCATTCCTCTATACCCTTTTCAACCTTCCCTATGGTTAAGATATGTAGACGACATTTTCATTAGCTGGCCACATTCCGAGTCTGAACTACAGATACTGATCAACTCCATTACGGAATAATTTCCTTCCATTAAGCTCACTATATCTAAGGAAGTAAATCACAAAATTGATTTCCTGGATGTATCTATCTGCAGAAACGCTGATCTCTCCATTACTCGTTCCGTCTATCGAAAACCTTCTGCGGCCACTAACATCATTCCCTACAAATCTTGCACCCTGCATCTCTACAAACTTGCAGCATTGAAGTCCTACATCCACAGGGCTCATATCATTTGCAACAACCAACTCTCTCTTCAAGAAGAACTCTCCAAAATTTCTACAATAGCCCTCTCTCATGGTTTCCCTGCTGTTATAGTCAACTCCCTCATAAAGAAATATGAAAACCATTCGAAAATCGAATGCCTCCTTCCTCACAAGAAAGAAGACCTGAAATTCTGTGGTTCTGTTCCTTACCATCCTTCCTATGCTTATAAGTTACAGATTCTTTTTAGAAGTTTTGGTTACCATCTTGCCATTAAATCTACCCCAAACATCTTAAAACTTCTACAAAGGGATAGGGACAAAGTTGAAAGCCTGAACCTCCCAGGAGTTTACTGCATTCCTATCTCTTCTTCTACTGGGGATAACTTATACATTGGAAGCACATACAGGAGCATTAGCCATAGAATTTTAGAACATAGAAAAGATGTTTCGAAAGCCAATCCCAATACTGCCTTGTCTATTTTGACAATGGAAGACACATCTGCAGTTCCCCACTGGAACGAAGCAAAACGAATTGCTTCTTTTGACAATCGTTTTGCCCTCCGTTACCGTGAAAGCATAGAAATTATGTTCAACTCAATGACTTGCAACTCCGAATCTCCTCTCTACATTCCGTTGATCTGGAGATCAATTCTAAGTTTTGGCAACAAAAATAAGAAAAATTCAAATGTAGAATCTGGCAACAATCTTAGTCCTCCATTGGCGTGATGAAGACCTAAGATAAGGTCGAAAGCTTCCAACTTACGAACTTTTTTATAAAAGTTTCATTTAACGTAACTAGCGTGATCAAGTTACCTTTATTTGTTTCAAATCGTACTCGTAGAAACAGAGATATAGGCAAAAATATGATATACGTGTACGCCCCCTGGTGGAAAAATTATCCACTATTTAAGCAGGAGGGCAGGTATTCTCAAAAAGGTTTTGGAGGTGAGCGGCATCAGTCCACGGAGTAATTTTTTCCATCGAGTTTCGAGCTCAGATTTTATTGCAAATACATCAGAAGCAAAAATAAATTTACACTCCCTGGCAGCCAAACTATTCTTTACCAAAAATGAGAAATTATATACAAAACATTTCTCCTCAAGAGTTGTATCCAACACAGGAAGAATTTTTCAAATCAGACTTTTAGAAGCGGAGATATTGGGAAAATCACGATTTACAATTATACCCCTTAGTGGAAAATGTGTGCATTATTTGAAAAAGGGACTGTAACTAAAATAGTCTTCGATATAAATATTGTCGAAAGCAAGAATTTTTTCAATTTGATATTTAGAAGCAAATGTACGAAATAAAATGAATTTTAAATTCGATACGATCTTTATGTGCCCTATAGCGGCGAATGAATCGAAAAAAAAAAAAAAAACCCCGGAGCAAATGGATTATCATTCTCACGTTTTAAGCTTCCCAATACAAAAAGAATTTTACAAATCGAACTAATAATTGCAGAGATATGGTTTTCCCGGTGAGACGGAAAAAGTGATAACATAAACACGCCACCGAAAGATGCTCTTAACATAACGCAACTTCAGTCTTCCTAACAGACAAAAAAACAGCCCCACCCCCACATTTTGCAGAGGAAAGGGAGGGGGGGGGGATTTATCAGACATCAGTTATGTCAATAGAAAAATCCTCAACTACAAACATCGTGCAGGGACAAAAAGACAGGAATTGATTAGGACATTTCCAGAACAAAATGGAATTCCAGGATGCATACGAACCATGTTTAATGCTACATTTTGAAAACCCTAAATTATATGTATACAATTATACATCTATGTATTTTTGCATTTAATGTTCATTTTTGGTCTTCCCTCCAAAAACATAGATGTGATCTGACTGTATTTAACATCTGTATCATTTTATAGCAGAAAGCGTAGCATTTGCTAGGAATAAATGTGCATAGTTTGAGTTACACATTTTGGTTCCATACACTATGGTATAGCAACTTTTATGAAACTACAAACCAACACTTTTCTTGTAACAGAAAGGTGGAAAAAAACTCTGATACAACATGCCTAGAAAGCAAATCACAAAATATGGTGACAGATACTTAAGACCAGGGGCAGACAAATCCAAAGCACTCAGTTGTCATGGCACCCGAGGTTTCAAATTCTATTCTGAAAATTTTATTTTTCAAACTTTTGCTTTCTGTTATGAAGCTCCCATCTCTTTAATAAAGTGTACAAAACATGAGTTTTTCTGTTTTCATTCTTTTCTTGTACTTATCCAGAATGATGATGCCAGTATCAATTTTTGGCATTATCACCTGCAAAGCTATGCATTATTCTGCAGCAATACTGGCAGTAGTAATTCAGGCTGAAGTTCTGCAGCACAGCCCGTGAGAGAGATATTCGTGCATGCAGCGTATACATCACAGATGTTCACACACATGGCATAGTTTTCACATTAGTGTTTTTCTTGAATGTGATGCACCAGAAGACAAAGCTGAACTCTTAGAAATGAAAACCTGTTTCGAAATGCAATTATTATTATTACAAATGTACAGCATGTTACCTAGTTTTACGACTGAACTTTTGAACAATAAGAAATACTACATTCATTTTAACTGTTAAGGTCACAATTCTGTATTTGTAGTTATCAGTAATAGTTTTCTCCTTGTATCTCTTGAAAAAATGTGCTGGCTTCAAAAATATAAAAGCTGGTGCCTGAAAATTTTGGGGTTTTGTCTATTGCTTTAGAATACAGTGCCTTGAATGAAGGGAATCAGAATATGGAAATAAGTCACAATTTAGGTTTTGTTTGGTAATACTTATATAAATGTTATTTCTAAATATGCTGCATATAACTTACAATTTTCCTTTTCTGTGTTGAGGCTATGTCCATTTCTTCTGCTCCAATTAGTGCCTTCAGCTCATCAATAAGTTTTCCAGCTCTCTTTTCCATTATATCTCTAGATGGCACTAAATGAAACACATATTAATTATTGGAACGCAAATATATCTCCACGACTAAGAAAAAAATTAATCAAGAAAGAAATGCAGAATTTGTGTAAAATGGATTTACATCATTTAAAATTAACCACTTGAAAACTGTCCCATGATCTCACCACAACAAAGCTGTTTATTAATTGTACTTCAACTGGTCATTAAACAAGAGCAAAATGACAACACATGCTTATTTTTACAAGTACTTAATAAAAAATATGCAGCATGAAAGCAAGCTTAACACTTACCTTCTAGAGATGAGTTCGGGCTCAATTTTAGGAGACCGGGCCCGGCCCGCTTTCTTTGATTACATGTGTTTGCTGAGCCCAGGCCTGGATTCTTGGAAAATTTTGCTTATCAAGGCTTGCATTTATGCATTATACACTGGCTAAAGATATGGCCCAAGCAAGGATTAGTTTAAAAAGTTTAGTTCAGTTAATCCACTTCACAATATTAATATGCTTTTAGAAATACTATGCATAAAGCCAAATGTTCTAAAATGTGGATTTGAAAATAAATAAATAATCAACGTGCCCTTTGACCGTATCAGGGGAATCAGTAATTTTGGTAAAAGCTGAAGAAAAGAAAATCGTTTAGAAACAAAAAATCCCATTCGTTATTTCTTTTTGATTTCTAAATTTACTTTTATTTTGAATAAATTGCATTATAAAACGTACAATGCCGTACAGACAGTTGCAAGTGTTTGAAATTTTGATTCTAGAAAACTAATCTTTGCAATATAATTTACATATATGCTAATTGGTAAAGGTAGTTTAGAGTGATGTAGTAGAATATAAAAATAAGCAAGTAGGGAAATTTCAAAAAAAAAAAAAAAAAAAAAAAAAAAAAAAAAAAAGAACGTAAAAGCATCCCAGACCAGATTATTCTGCATTTTGTAACATTAACAAAGCTTAATAGTATAATAATCACATTTTCATATGTGTGTGCAGTTTCCAGATCAAGTTCATCATGAAGAGAGAGAGAGAGAGAATTGTATATAATGCCTCAGCGCTTCAACTTGATCTTTTCTCTAAAACTCGACCTGCTGCACTAAAAACCAGTCACTCCAAAAATTGCAGGAGTAAGGAAATTTAAAAAAATAAATAACAATACTTCTAACTGCACAATTTTGGAAGTTAATACATCATTTTAAAGATAGGATTCTTGATTTTTAATAAAATACAAAAAATGGGAATGTGATTTTTTCACAGTTTTTCGATACCAGACCTCCTTAAACTAATCCTTGCTTGGGCCATAGATTTGGACAATGCATAATGCAAGTCTTGCTAAGCAAAATTTGTCTTGCAATGGCAGCTAGCTCAGGAAATTGAAAATCCTTCCACCATGGTAACAAATCCACAATGAAATTCAACACGTGTAATTCAACCGGGCTCGGAAGTACACGTGTTGAATGAATCACAGTAATGAAATTCAAGACGTGTAATTCCGAGCCTGTCCGAGCTCATCTCTATTACCTTCGACCTGAAATTCCACTAGTTAAATTTTGTTCCTTATGGCAGAGGATGACAGAATTCTCAAGTAGCTTTTGGAAAGTACTATGAGATGAACACAAATTTGCACATGAAGTTGGTAGATTTTGAATTGAGTTGCTGAAACTAAGTTGTTTAGAGTAACTGAAGTAGTTGAAATCAGCAGAAAGGCTTATTCATGAGAATAATCAAAAGCAGAAACAGTACAAAATATGTCATTTGCTGCAATGATCTTGCACTAGCAGGTTCAGCACTTACTTCAGCAGTGGAAAGGACACTTACTGGCTAACATCCAAAAACTTTTGATCATTTCTACATTTGGTAAATTATCATCTCACCGACTAATCAAAAAGGGAAATATTGACAGTAAATTAGGATGTTGCTAGTTTTCAACTGAAATATTTTTGTAAAATGTTTGAATAGATAAAGAAAAAAGTTCCATGGAAGGAGGAGGGGGGGGGGGGGTTGGTGCGTTCCTTCATTCTCTTCCCCTGGATATGTCATGTAATCTCGCGAATAATGTGGAAATTTATGCTCTAAAGAAATAAGTCCTATATGAGGCTAAAAATAGTGTTTTCAAAAAGTATTTATTTTGGATGAAGTGCAAAAATATTGGGTACATAAATAAGTTTTGAGGGATTTGAGGTGAACAAAACATGTTGTTGGAGAACAAAAACAATATTTTAATATTAATCAAAGTATGCTCCCTCTGAAGCTACAACTTTACCCCATCGTTCGGGCAGTGAACGTATGCCTCGAAGGAAGAATTCCGGTTCCTTGGAAGAGATCCAGTTGCCCAGCCAATTTTTGATGTCTTCATAAAAACTAAACCGTTCTCCAGAAAGTGCTGATGGCATCGACCAGAACAAATGGTAATTCGATAGCATCTGGCGAATATGGCGGGTGGGGTAGAACTTCCCAGTCAGATTCTTCTAAGTCCTTTTTCACAGGTCGAGAAACATGTGGTCTTGCGTTGTCATACCGTAAGATGACTTTGTTGTGTCTATTCTCCCATTCCAGCCATTTTTGCATAAGAGCTTGTTTTAAACGCATTAATTGGGTTCGATACCTATCACCAGTAGGGTCATTCCGTGTCAAATCATCACAATTTATAATATTTTTCTATCTCACCAACTTAAATTTTGATAAAACTTGGCATACTTAATGATCCGATGTAGTTATGGAAAAACTGTATTTTTTATTTTTAAGCTCACAAGGGGAAAAGATATTTAAGCCTAAATTTTCAAAATTTTATTAAAAAATGGCCTACCAGTGATGCTTTAACTATCTGTAAATCAGCCACTAATTAAGATATGGAGTTGGAAGAGGTCTCATTTTAAAGCCCCTTTAATGGGCTTTTATATGATATACAGTAGAGTCTCGAAAACTCGGCACTCAATAACCCGGCAGTCCGGATAACTCGGCCAGACCCTGGCAGGGCAAAAGAAACCCGCGTGCGTGTGTTTCCCTCTTTCCGCATTCCTTTTTCTCGCCGGCGCGCGCTCAGCCGTTCAGTCTACCTGCAGCCTTTGCCAGGGTTAGTCGATTTCTTAATCGCGTTGCGTAACTCGATGTGAGTGAGTGTACTGTATTGTTCAGAGCTGTTTCAAAGTTTGTGGGTGCTAGACAGTAGTACTCTGCGATGGCATCTTCCTTTAAAAGAAAACAAGTGAACTTGTCTATGGAGCAAAAGTTGGGGGCATCAAAGAGACTGGATAAGGGAGAAAGTGTCAATGCAGTGGCTAAGGACTTGGCAAAAGTACGATTGGAGACTGGAAGAAGAAGCGGACAGAAATCGAGTCGTGGTGTGTTAAGAGAATGTGTACAGAAACATTGAAAGAAAGGAAAAGTATGAAGGAAAGTGAGTTTAATGAGGTAAATGAAGCACTTTACATTTGGTTTCGCCAAACAAGAGAGAAGGGCATCTCAATTAGTGGGCGAACCGTGTAAGAGAAGGCCTTGAAATTTTATCGTGCATTAAAAAAAGACAACGATCCTAAATTTGTCGCAAGCACTGGCTGGCTTGATCGCTGGAAGAAACGCTATGGAGTCCGGCAGCTTAGTATTTCTGGGGAAAAACTATCTGGGGACACGGAGGGTCTGGTCTGTCTCAGTTTAAGGAAAACTTGCAGAAATTTATCGAAGTTGAAGGTTTGACCAGGGAGTAATTGTACAATTGTGATGAAACAGGGTTAAATTATAAACTGTTACCAGCGAAAAGTCTTGCTTTCAAGGAAGAACAGTCAGCCCCAGGTTTTAAAAGGTGCAAGGAGAGGGTAACAATCCTAGCATGCAGTAATGCAACAGGTGACCACAAATTAAAACTTGGTCTCATAGAAAAATCGAAGAAACCACGTGCGTTAAAGCACATTGAAATGGATAAGCTTTCCGTTTGGTACCGAAACCAGTCACATGCCTAGATGAGCTGTTCAATTTTCAAAGAATGGTTCCATGAAGTATTTGTTCCATCGGTTCAGCACTTTTTAAAATCTAAAAACCTGCCAAGGAAGGCTATTCTGATTTTGGATAACGCGTCTTCGCACCCAGAGATTGAAGAATTAAAAAATGGGGACATACAAGCAATGTTTTTACCACCCAATTTCACAGCATTAGGCCAGCCAATGGACCAAGGAGTTTTTGTTAGTCTTAAGAGAAGATATAGGTGCAAGCTGTTATCCTCCCTTCTTTCTGCAAACGATGATGGTCAAGGTCTTATCCAGAACTTAAAGAAAATTAACCTATTGGATGTTGTTGGATTTGTGGCGGACGCCTGGAACGAGTTAGAGTCATTAACACTAGTTCTTTCGTGGTGAAAACTCCTTGATAACGAGGGAAATGAGTTCGTTGAACATGAAGATGCAGAAAATGTAAACTTACACGACCTCCTGAAAAGAATTCCTGGATGTGCAAAAGCCGATGAAAATGACGTCGAACAGTGGTCCCACAATGATACCGAGCAAGACATTATGTCCGATGCAGAAATTATTGCTGCTGTCACAGTTACAGAAGAAATGCCGGAAAATGATGAAGACGTTGACGTTGAGAACTCCACCGTTTACAAGCCCCTAGAATATCACATAGTGAGGGACTAAAGGCTGTCGAAACTGCCCTTCAGTATTTTGAACAACAAGGTGCGTCGGTAATGGACTTACTGTTCCTTCGTCGTCTTCGTGATGAAGCAGCAAAACGCAGAGTGCAGTGCAGAAAACAACAAGACATTACGCATTTCTTTAACAAAAAGTAGCCAGTTTTTTCTGAGGTCTGTCTTACATATCAGGTAAATTACTGTACATTGTGTACATATTCATTAATTTTCATTTTCATGTAGTAAAGACTCTATGCCTTCATAAAGTATGTACTTTTCCTTTGTTTAAGGGTATTTGGGCAGTTTATATTCTCTGTTGTATTCTCAAGCAACCAAATACATACAAGTACAGTACAGTATACACTGTATTTTCTGAGAAAACACTCTTACTTATTCTTTTTTAACCCCATTCCCGATAACCTGGCATTTTCACAAACTCGGCCACCCTTCGGTCCACATTAGGCCGAGTTTTCGAGACTCTACTGTACAACACAATAGGGTTTATAAAAAAACACAAAATTCAAAATCCAACTGAAAATTTCAAAATCGATTTTCTCAAGAACGGATTTTTTTAATTTTGAAAAAAATCTTAAAATTAGTTCGTACTTATCTATAACTATCCATAAAAAATATTTTTTGGGATCATAAGATATGAGAGGTAACACATATGCATGATCAAGAGAAAATAATGGGATCCTAATTTGCTAAGTACCTAACAAAAAAGAAATTTCCACAGCATAATTTTTGAACAATATTTATGAATGTTGCTTTCTGTGTTTATTACTTTTCCATCTCTGTTCTGTTCTGACAGTTTGTTCAATTTTATGGGATGTAATTAAAACTCATTGCTTGAAAAATGCAAGCTGAAACAGGCATGAACATGTTGGATCATGCAACAGATCCATTCCCCTCCTCTCCACATTACTGCACTTGGCTCAGTCTCCCAGCAGAGTTTGTGAAGACAAATTGCCTTTATTTATTGTTGATAAATGTGCATGTTAGTGTAAATGATTTTGAATGTGAAGTGATAGTGTGAGACAGTTTTTTTGTTTTTTGTTAGTAAGTTTTCAACAAAACCTCTCTAAAATGGATAAGAAATGGGCCTTAAATTGTTTTAATCCATTTAAAAAATGAAACCACTCCAATATAAGGAAGGGATTAAGATCAGTGACAACATGGATATGTTCCCTTTTTCCTGAAACACAAATGATAGCTAAAGTTTGTGACAGCTGTAGGAAAGAACTGAGCAAGATGAAAACTGAGGTTACAAAAGATGAAATTACAAGTTTTCCAAGTACTAGCCAGGATGTAGGTTATGATTGCAGTACCTATTGTGATAGTGATCCTGCTGTATTATTTCCTTCAGACATCCCTCCAAGACATAGGAGAATCCCCGATTGACCAGAAAACGGCAGAATATAAACGATATTCTACTGAAAAGGTTAAAAGAAAAGAATCAATACTGCTGTAAAGCGCAAACTTCTTGTCAATGCAGAGTCTTCCGACAGTGAAGTTGAGTCCCAAGATGAAACTATTTTAAGTCACCTGAAAACAAAATTCCAAACTTTGACGAACAGAAAGGAAAAGCTCATGATGCTAACTATTTTGCCTGAATCATGGAGTATTAAGAAGATTGTGCGGGAATTTAATGCACCAAGTTATATGGTGAGACAGTCAAAGAAACTTTTGAAACAAAAAGGAGTTCTATCTACTCCAGATCAGAAACCTGGAAAAACTCTACTTGCAAAAACAGCTGAAACTATAAAAACATTTTATGAAAGTGATGAGGTCAGCAGACCTATGCCTGGCATGAAAGACTATGTTTCCATGAAGAACAGCACTGGCCAAAAAATTCATGTCTCCAAATGCCTAATAATTTAAAGGAGGTGTACATATTTTTTAAAGAAAAGTTTCCAAATGTACATGTGGATTTTTCAAAATTTGCAGAGCTGCACCCAAAGAATTGTGTTCTAGCTGGTCAGAGTGGTACACATGCAGTTTGTGGGTGTACCATACATCAGAACATAAAACTTATGACTGAAAATGCCAAGTTATCATCAATTACTAATGGTGAAATGAAAAACTACAAAGGTGTCTTTGTAAAGATAGTATGCAACCCAGCATCAATTGACTGCCACTTGGGTAATTGTGCTTCCTGCCTTGGTGTTCAAGTAATCCAAAGTTTGCTAGAAAATGCCTTCAAAGAAAATCTGATCGAGACTGTAACTTTTCACCAGTGGATATCTGTAGACAGATGCACTTTAGAGACATTGCAAAAAACAGTCTCTGAATTTGTCAACCTATTTTGTGAGATAATTTTCATTTTATTTCGCCATGACTTCATAGCTAAACAACAAAGTTCATTTATGAATCATGTCAAAGAAAATTTGTCCGATTCAGAAATTGCTGTTGTGTGCGATTTTTCAGAAAACTATTCTTTTGTTGTGCAAGACGAAGCACAGTCCTATCATTGGACCAGCAACCAAGCTACAGAGCATCCATTTGTTGTATATTTTAAAACAGTAGAAAAAATTCAGCATATCGGCTTTGTTGTGATTTCAGACTGTCTCGAACATAATACTGCAGCTGTGTATTTATTTCAACAGAAACTCTTAGACTTTTTGAAGAGCAGATTTGAGAAACTGCCCAAAAGAATCTATTATTTTTCTGATGGCTGTGCTGCACAATATAAAAACAAGAAGAACTTTTTAAATTTATGTCACCATGAAAAAGATTTCAACATTGCAGCAGAGTGGCATTTTTCTGCTACAGCTCATGGCAAAGGGGCATGTAATGGTGTTGGGGGGACGGTGAAAAGGTTGGCAGCAAGAGCAAATCACCAAAGACCATACCAGGACCAAATAATGATGCCGAGACAACTCTATGAATAGGCGAAAGAAAACATTTCAAAAATTGACTTCACATTTGTTACACAGGAAGAATGCATTGCAACAGAGCAATTTTTGACAGATCGTTTCAGCAAGGCACAAACTTGTACCAGGAATTAAAAAACTACATGTTTTCATACCTTTAAGTGAAACAAAAATCTCAGTCAAACTTTTCTCTTTTGCTCACTGTAACAATATGTACAGGAAGACTGCTTTTCAGTGAAATATGTGGTTATGTCATTGCATTCTACAGTGGCAATTGGTGGTTGGCCTATGTTTTAGCAAAACAGGAAGAGAAGGATGAAGTAAAGTTAACATTTCTTCACCCAGCAGGCTCATCTCCTTCATTTGTTTATCCTAAAAATTCCAGATGTTCTGTGGATTCTGTGGACATATGTCCTGTGTAAAGTGAACCCTGTAACACCAACTGGCCATACATACACTCTCTGTGCTCAAGAAAATACTGAAAATATGACCACTTGTGTAAAAATGGATTGAAGTAAAACAATCATGTGAGTTAATCTTTTTAATGATATAACTGCATATGTGCCTATTGACTTTATAATTATATTCCACTGTGTATTTGTTTTCTTCATTTTTATGGCCCCACATCATTGGAGATACATAGGATTACTACCTAGAGATAATATAACAAACAAAAAATCCCAAAAGCTACAGTATATGGGTAGGGGTGGAGGGTGTGTGAATGAAGTACAAAACAACAAATCTGGGTCACATTTACCTTGATCATGCATATGTGTTACCTCTCATATCTTATGATCCCCAAAAAATATTTTGTGGGTAGCTACAGATAAGTATAAACTAATTTTGAGATTTTTTTCAAATTAAAAAAAAAAAATCTGTTTTTGAGAAAATCGATTTTGAAATGTTCAATTGGATTTTGATTTTTTTTATAAACCCTATTGTGTTGTATATCATATAAAAGCCCACTAAAGGAGCTTTAAAATGAGACCACTTCCAGCTCTATATCTCAATTGGGAGGCCTGCTAAAGCAATATAAAAAAATCTCCAAGCCCGTTTTGAACCGAAAATCAAAAACTTTACATAGCTCTAACATTTCACATTATGAACATAGGCTCCTAAAAATTGGCATTTTTGCACTACACCATAGAACCATTAAGCACCCCAAATTTCATAAAAATATAAGGAGGTCAGTCTGAAACAGTGTGATGAGTTGACATGGAATGACCCAGTAATAGTTTCTGACGGTTTCAGCAGATACACAGCATTACCTTTGAACCATGGATATTGCGTTTTGGCGTTGAAGGACCTGGTTCACCTGGCTTCACCCATGCTTTCTGCCATTTAGGGTTATCGTACCATATCCATTTCTCGTCGGCAGTAATAATACGATGCAAAAAAACCTTTTCTTTTTTGCCTTTGAAGCAGCAATTCGCAAATGGTTTTTCGACGTTCAAGGTCTCTTTCCTGCAAAGCATGTGGAACCCAATTCGCTTCTTTTTGCACCATTCCCATGGCAGCTAAACGTTGTGAAATGCATGGTTGACTAACATTTAATGCTGCTGCTAGTTCTTTTTGGGTCTGGCAGGGATCCTTATCGAGTAAAGCTTCCAATTTGGCATCAGCAATTTTTTTGGGTGATCCAGAACGTTCTTTAACACTGACATCGAAATAGTTTTTTTTTTTAATCGTCTAAACCAATATTCACATGTTTTTATGGATGGGGAATGTTCACCATAGATTTCTGACATTAAGCGATAGCTATCGGCAGCACTTTTCTTGACAATAAAGTAATGTACTAACACTTCCTGCAAATGCTGTTTTGTCATAACGAAAGTTGCCATTTTCCATCGAGTAAAACAAATACGTCTTCACACCTCAATCGAACGTTGTATACTGACTCTGACAGCTGGCATCTCGTACTGCGATATCGCAGTGTTGCCACCTTAAAATATAAGCAAGCAGTAATAAGTACAACACCAAACGGAAATCCCTCAAAACTTATTTATATATCCAATACTTTTTTTGAATACTCTATGGGATGCAGCACTTTCAAGACTTGTGTTCGCATTTTCTGAAAATACAGTAGTCTCTCTGTATAACTCTGTATAACGAACTTCCATTTAACGAAATTTTTCGCAGAACCTTGACTTTGAACAACATTTACATGTAAATTAATCTCCATATTACAAAAATCAATTTCTATATGATGAAATTTTTATCCATTGCAAATTACCATTTTGTGTTTCAGGAATTTTGCTTTACAGTTTTTTTAGCATGCAGATGGAAGCAAAGCATTCTTAATTTCATATCTTGGAACTTTTGGTTCTGTGAGGCATACGGAATCTTGTTGGAAGAGGGACGTTATGTGTAGGGTTTTATCCATGGAGACTTTACGAAGCAGCTGTTTTTCCAAATCTGGATAGAAAGTCCCTCATAGAAACTGCATTTCACAGAGAAAAACTGGTTGTAACTGGTGTGGGTCTGACTGTGTAGAAGTTATGTATTCATTCTCATTCAATCAGTACATGCTTGACTCGCCTGTGTTGTTTGCTCAAAATGTTGAAAAGAAAATGCCTGTCTCTTGCGGATAAAAGTGAAACTTTTAGATGATGTTGATCAAGAATAAAGAAGACTGTGGCTATAAAGTATTAAAACGGCAGCACCTGAAAGACAAAGGAAGTGTTGAAGAAGGTGCAGAGCTCCCTGATTTTCTCAATGTTGATGAAAACGTGATCTCTGATTATACTACACAGAATTACATCTTGAAAAGTGCCATAAAATGTAGTGAAGAAATTGTAGTAAATAGTGATGATGATGAAAAGGCTATAAAAAATACTTCACATGAAGAAATGCTTAAAGCATTCGATACAATTCGATAAGGATTACAGCTTCAACAAAGTGCAGTAAACACAGTAATCAAACATTTGGATGAACAAAACACTTTTATATAAAATTCGTACACAGCAGAATTATGGAATTCTTTACAGTTTAAAATGGGATCATGAGAAGGATTATTAGGATAATGAAAAGGAGAGGTAAGTTTTAGTCTTCGTTTCTTCTTCTTCTTCATTAATTTGTTTATTCAGGCAATGTATTCTAGATCACCAAATACATGACGTATGTGTAAAAAAAGATTTAAACTCATTTACAAAAAGTTTCTACTCAAAAGTTCGATTTACTGTCCAAATTCAATTACATTTTACGGTATTTTTTATTTGATTTGATTGAATTTTCACAATTTAAGTTCCTTTCTATTTAACGAATTTTCTTTATAACGAAGCTTTTAAGTGGAACAATGGTACTTTGTTAAATAGACTCAACTGTATATTCATATAGCTGACAACTGCATGCAGTACATCTGTGCAACAAATTATGGTCAGTTTATCATTTTTTTATGTAGTGCTTAAATATTAAAAGACTAACAGCTAAAACTGCCAATCTATGTTTTTCTTGAAAATAATTTTGATCTACACTTGGGCAGTTTCACATTTTGAAACCAGGAAATAAAATTGGTTAACAGTGTTGTGGACTCAAATTTCATTTTCACGATAAATTCTACAACAATAATAATACTTACTTGTGTAATAATAATAATAACAATAATTGTGTAATAATGGTAATAACAATACTTACTTGTATAATCAGTCATTTCTTCAGGAGCATCATTGTTGAGGGCTAAGGCTTCAATATTTCTCCAATGCTTTTGTAATACTGAAAATCACAACCAGAACAAATTCACTTTAAAGAATTGAAGTATTATACACTTTTATTAACAATAGAGAGAAAAAACAAAACTAGTGATGATTAGAATAAACTCAGTTTGAATAATTTGAGTAAACTTTGACTGAGAGCAAAATGGAAGGTTTCAAGGACCAAAAGACATAACTGAAAGTCAGAACATATTTCATTTGAAGAACTTAAGTACACTATAGGAAGTAACAAGGCTAAAAATCTAAGGTCGCAACACATTATTTTCACTGATAGTTATCAGACATTCAATGAACACAACTTATAAGCACAAGAGTGAATTCAATTTGAAAAATAAGCCAAACACATTTGGAGTTAAGGATTTTTTAAAAATCGTCTGATGAATCAAGACACTTTGTTATCCACATTAAATAAATAAAATAAAAATCATATGATTTAAGACACATTGCTGAGAATCACAAAAAATCAGTCTGAAGAATCAGTGTATCGTCTTGCTTACTGCAAAAAATCTAACTGATATGATAATGAAAATGGAACGCATTAAACTGCTACAAAAATTATTTATACAGTTGTTACCATACTTATGAACTTTTTACAAATAGTACACCAGAGTTTTATTGGCAAGCCAACAGATGGTGTTGTGCTCATGCAAACAACTCTGCTACATGTGTAATCTCTCCAGTCTTTTTCCTGTTGCTGATATGGTTGCATTTGCTTTGTCCATACATGAGACTGACGAAAGAAAAAAAAAGCTGAACTTTTTAACCGCATGGATGAAAAATAAAAACGTGCTGTGAAACAGCGTGAATATAATGCGGCGTGAGCAACAGTGTTCACTGAAATTTATTACATAAATATTAAGCTGGAGCACATCACTGCATTCAAAATATTTTTTTTTTTTTTTTTTACGTTTAACAGCAACACAGGATAAATGTAACATCGCGGAGAAAAAAAATTAAGACAACCGGAGAAATCTAGGCTCTGTCCAACTTCCGTTTTAGGAAAGTTTTCCTCCATTTTGAAGCTGCAAAACAAATATTTATGGAATAAAATTATATTTAACAACACTACTGGGTAGAAGAAATATGGCAAGAAAAAGGGATTACGGTTACAGGAGAAACCTTCACTCCTTCTAACTTCTGTTTCCAAAAGTTTTGAAAGTCGCAATTCCGCCCACCGACAGAAAATGACCCCACCATCATCAGTACTACCACCAATTCCTCCCAAATTTCTGTTCAGTTCTGCATCGATCTCGAGAACCATCGAAATGACGAATCCACTGAAGAATCTCATGCCTGAAGATCACAGGGAAATTTTAACGCCAACTTCCGTTTTCGGAATTTTTCTTCCATTTCCAAACTGAAATGTTAATATTTATGGAAAGAGATTATATTTAACAATAATACTGTGCAGAAGAAATATCGCGAGAAAAAGAAATCACGATTACAGGAAATATTTTCACTTTGTTTAACTTCCGTTTTCGAAAGTTTTGAAAAACGAAATACCATCTCCACATCAAAAAACAACCCCCCTCCCAACTAATCTTCCAAAACTTATCTCCAGTTTTGCATCGATCTCGAGAATAACCCAAATGTGACAAAAAAGCGGAATTCCGCGAATCCGCGGAAGAATCTCATGTATGACTTTTATGTGTGCGGTATTCTCAAACAGCCGAATATTTGCACTTGCATTTTCATAGATGTTATTAATAATATTAATGTATGCATCTTCAATACCGCAGGATTTCAAAGCCATTGTAACTGCTGATGGTTTCACTGAGTCAAAGGCCTTTTCATAATCGATAAAAGCCATGCACAATGGAAGTTCATATTCCGTAGCTCTTTCAATTAATTCTCTCAGTACGTGGATATGATCTATAGTGCTGTAGCCACTCCTGAATCCAGCTTGTTCTCTTGGTTAAGCCATGTCCAGTGTCACCTTCAAGCAGTGTGAAAGAACTTTAGTGAAGATTTTATAAACCACTGATAGGAGGCTGATAGGTCTATAGCTCCTGAGATCCTCAATGCCATCTTTTTTATGTAGCAGGATCATGGTAGCGTTGTTCCAATCCTCAGGAATCTTCCCTTTATAAAGGCATCAAGTGAAAACTTGGGTGAGTACTGTTTCAATTTCTCCACTTGCTTCTTGTACGATGTCTACAGTAATTCCATCTTCTCCTGGAGCTTTTCCCCGCTTCATGTTCTTGATTGTATGTGCAACTTCTGCTGGGTGGACTGGAAGAACTCTGGTACTGGTACCTTTCGTGATGTCTGGAGTACATGTATCATCCCCTTTCATATAATTTGGAGTAGAAATCTTTCACCTTTGTGAAAATTTTGCCACTGTTTCTTGTTACAGAACCATCTTTTCTTCTCAGTGCTATAATCTGTTTTCTTCCATTACTGAGATGTCTCTTTGCTATCTTTAGGCTTTGATTGTTTTAAATTGCTCTCCTCACTAGTTCACAGTTGAATTTCCTTACGTCTTCGGTGATACTTTTTCGTACTGTCTTGCATAACTCTATATATTCCACTTTGGAAGTCACATCTTTAGTTGTCCTCATCTCTCTCCGTTTTTGCATCAACATTTTGGGTTTTCCTGATAATTTGTTCACATGCAACTTGTTCTTAGACCCAGCTAATTTTGTTGCTGTTCCCATATGCGCTTTGGTTACTTTTCTGTTAACTTCAGAAATATTCACTTCTTCCGATGTTAGGCCTTCTAAAGCAGAGAATCTGTTCTTCAGTTCCAACTTGATGGTATTATGGTGTTTTTTAAGGTTGGCTATGTCAATACATTTTGTTTGTCTTATGAACTTGCCACGTTCGAGTTTAGTGTTGAGGTGCATCTTACATCTCACCAATCTATGGTCACTACCTGTGTTGAACTTGTTTAGCACACTGCAGTCTTCTATGACGAATTTTTTGTTACACATAATAAAATCAAATTCACTAGTCGTCCCATTTGGATGTCTCCATGTCCATTTCCTGTGTGGCTTTTTCTTGAAAAAAGAATTCAAGATGAAAAACCCTTCTGCCTCTGCAAACTTAACGAGAGTATTTTCAGGCTGGTTTCTGTTGCTGTGACCGAATTTACCTACTGAAGTTTCATTCTGATGCCGTTGCCCTATTTTTGCATTGAAATATCCCGTAATTATCTTCAAGTGCTGCTTACCTTTATTATTTAGATGACGAATTTCCTCATAATATTCTTCAATTTCTTCTTCGGGATGACTTGTGGTTGGTGCACAAGTTTGAATAATCTGAGCCTTGTATCTTCTTGAGAGTTGGATAACGAGTCGTGCAGCTCTGTCAGAGGAACTTTCAACTTCTACAACTTTATCCTTCAGTTTCTTGTTTATTATAAATCCAACACCACTAGTTCTGCCAGTATCTGTCCCACGATAGTAGAAGAGATGTCCACTTTTCAGTTAAATGAGATCTTCTCCTTTTCTCCTTACCTAACTTAGCCCGACGATGTCCCACTTGATCCTTTGTAGTTCCTCTTCCAATTCAAGAAGCCTTGAATCAGAAGATAGGGAGTGTCCGTTATACGTAGCCAAGGTCAGCATCAGATGGCAGCCCAGTCCGGTCCTCCGGGGATTCTTAGCACCCTCTGCCTTCATGTCGCACTGGCCGCTGCCTTGGCCAGGTACATTCCAGCTGCCGGAGACTGAGGGCCAAGATTTAAGTTGTGGAGTCATTTTGGAGGGGTTTGGCTATAACTCACCACGCTGGCCAAGCGGGTTGGTGAGTGTGGGATAGCATTTCCTCAAATCCCGATGGTATAGTTATACCGCTATTGGCGGTGGTCAGAGCCCCTTTAGTGGGAACAGGATGCACCACGAGAAGGCGGGGTTGACATTTGTCAAGGAGAGGCTGTGATGTTACGCATCACCTGACCTTACATCGCTTACATCCAATTATATATATATATATATATATATAATTTTCATGTATCAAAAAAATGATGGTCTTTTTGTGGCGTAAGTCAAGTAACATCACTAACATCACTGAACACAAGATGTGTGCAGTTGGTAGTCATCTTACACAGTACAGAATGATCAGCTCTGTAACAAAATATAATTAACCTAAGTCTACTACAACCCTGGACAAAATGTTTGCCACTAATCTAGAAATAAAGTCAGTTCTATGATAAAATGCTAACAGTCAAAGTTGGTGATGGCCATTAAATCTGTGCACACAATACTTAACATCAAAAGAGTTGGCATTCACTCTACTGCAGAATTAATAAATAAAATCAGCACCTCAACAGCAAAACTGACTGGCAATGAACAGCCATACTGAAACACACACATCTGCCAGAGGAATCTTGATTTTCCAATGCTATTTTCATAATATACACTGCTGGCCACCCAAAATGCAACACCAAGAAGGAAAGCATCTGATTGGCCTGAAATTCGCAGCATGCGTCGCCCAGGAGAGGACATGCAAACGATTAGCATTGCAGGGCATATGCAAATCATGTGCGCCCTGCACGCCACCGAGAAGCACTATAAGAAGGGTGCACAGAAAGCAGGGTGTAAGTAGTAGAAGTGTGTTGTGCTGCCGGACCTGTGCGTGGGAAGCTTCCTGATGCCTCGTCGCAGAATACGGTAGTCATTCAAGCATGTTTCGGAGTTCGACAGGGGACGAATAGTGGCTTATCGCGACAGCGGTTTATCTTACCCAGACATCGGAGCCCGTGTGGGACGACATCCAGCCACAGTGAGGTGAGTATGGATTTAATGGGTGCAGGAGGGACGAAAGGACCAATGTGAGCAATTGCCGCAGCCACGGCACACCACCGAATGAGAGGACCGGCACCTTGTGCTGCGGGCATTGACGGCTCGCACCGCCACATCATGAACGTTAGCGCAGGAATTAGGGTGTGTTGCGCAACAACCTGTGTCAGCACGTACCATTCGACAGCATCTACAGGAGCGGGGACTTGTCGCACGGTGCCCATTGCTCCGATTACCATTGATGTTACACCACCGGCGAGTGCAGCGGCAGTGGGCCGTTGAATGCCACACCTGGACTACGGAATGGCACGACATTGTCTTCTCCGACAAATTCCGCTTCTGCCTGCAACACCACGACGGTCGGATCCGCGTGTAGCAGCACCACGGCAAGAGACTGTATGACGCCTGCATTACGCATCACCATACCGGTTCGTCGCCTGGCGTTATGGTTTGGGGCGCAATTGGATATAACACCCGCCCCCTCTGGTACACATCTCCGGTACACTCAACATCCACCACTACATCTCCGACATTTTGGAGCCTGTAGTCCGCCCTTACCTGCAGGACCTGCCAGTGGCCACGCTTCAACAGGACAATGTGCGCCCGCACATGGCACGCATCGTGCAACAATTCTTCACGGCCCACCAGGTGTCACTGCTGCCGTGGCCCACCTGTTCTCCCGATATGTCGCCCATCGAACATGTCTGGTCGCTGATCGGCAACCGAGTGGTCCGGCAAGCATCACCTGCGGCAACGCCTGATGAACTGTGGCAACATGTGGAAGCAGCCTGGACCAACATACCCCAAGCCCACATCCAAAGCCTCTTTCGTTCGATGCCGCGGCGTGTAGTGGCCGTTATTGCCAGCCATGGGGGACACACGAACTATTGATGTCTGCGTGTTTCGCAAGTCGCACGGGCCTGTAAGCTCGATCGTTTCATCTTTGTATCTGTTGTTATGTGTCCAGTAAATCTGGCTTTGCTATCTCGTGTCCTTTTTGGTGCTGCATTTTGGGTGGCCAGCAGTGTACAATTGGGAAACAAATTTCCTTGAAGAAATAACTCTTCATACATACATGGTAGGCATTATAATGCCATTATTGGCAAATTTTCACTGCATTCCATGTAACCACTTCCTTTAGAAAACTTGAAAATTTTCATCATCCTGAAGCAGGAATCAAACCCACAGTCCCAATTTCCAGTCAAGCATGCTGGTCATTACACTACCCAGGACAAGGAAATTCTAAGCAACTGAACATAGATATCTGAGAACCTTCATATTTGCACTAGTCGAAGCCATTCCTGCCCCATCGTAGTGTCTCACGACCTTTTCTCACATCCAGGGTCAGATGTAGGTCACAAATTCCAGTCATGAATGTATACAATTGGGAAACGAATTTCTCCGAAGAAATAATTCTTCATCACTGGAATTTGTGACCTACATCCAACCCTGCATGTGAGAAAAGGTTGTGAGATGCTACGATGGGGCAGGAATAGCTTCGACTAGTGCAAATATGAAGGTTCTCAGATATCTATGTTCAGTTGCTTGGAATTTCCTTGTCCTAAGTAGTGTAATGACTGGCATGCTTGACTGGAAATCAGGAAGTGTGGGTTCGATTCCCGTTCCAGGACAACATAATTTTCAAGTTTTCTGAAGGAAGTGGTTACATGGAATACAGTGAAAATATGCCAATAATAGCTATTATTGTACATAGCACTTGTTACAGACACAAAAACACATGCGTGAAGCATAGCAGTGTGGGAAAACCCCGGAACAGGTGTTATTTTACAATCTGACTAGAGTAATTTTTGATTTAGCATAAAAACTATGACATTATCATGCCAAGTTTGCATGGGCTTAAAATCAAAGTGCAATCTCAAAGATCCTAAGCTAACTTTAAAACATATGTCATGACAGACACATCACTGATTTCCATAATTAGTAAAGAATTCTTTAAAGTGGTGATTATGGAAAATTTCATATCCTAGCTGTCTTCCTTCAGCAATAATAGTCACTCCATCAAATTCCTATAGCTCCAATGGATAATTTTAGAACTAATTAAACTTTATGATCATTAACATGCCCCAAAGTCATCTAATCAGAAGGAAATATTTCTGTATGGCTAATTCTATTAATATGTTTGTAATTTCAAAGTTCAAGATAAAAGAAACAACAACATCCTAACATCAAAACAAGGATTCCTTTAAATGAATTATGTCACACATTTTCTAAAATATGTGATCCAGATAACATGTAGTGCTATCTTTTTCGCTATCCAAATAAAACTACAATCAATCACTTCATATCAATTTCTGCAAGACATGAAAACTGTAGAATTATATTACTGATGCACAAATATGATCTTGATTTTGAACAATATTATTAGTCACTTCTCTGCAATATACTTGAAATTAAAATACCAAAGAGCAAAATGAGCAGGAATAAATTTGGAACCATAAACATGGAGTAAAGCTTGTGTTGGGTAATTGTGTTTCAGCTCATCAAAATCAAATAAATATCCAGCGTGTGTGATGATGATGGTATATTTTAAATTAAGAAATGTAAGTGTGATTTATGTTATCCTATGCAACTGGTGGTACAACTGCAAATGTGGAAGCTTTTGTATGTAATAAGTATAAGTGGAAGTGAAGCATTTGTACTTGAGAATTGTTCTACAAAAAAAAAAAAAAAAAAGTACCACCATTTGCATACATAAAATTAATACAACTGATTCATTTCAGAAATGAACCTCATAAAAATGAGTAATTGGGCATGTCTGAATAGCGGCACTTTAAATGACTTAATGATGATTAGATGCAATGGCCCTTCAATTGAAGATTTTGATCCTCAAAATTCTATTTAACTGTGATGAGCAGATACCTCTGATGGCAAGATCAGACACAGTACATATCAGCTGTAAACTATATTAACATTATTAGTGCCGCTTTATGTATGTATATCCTAGCTTTTGTCCCTTCGTTTTACATATTATTAAAGAAATTAGACATCTAACTTCAATGGCCTCTCAAAAATAAATTATCTATGTGCAAATTAAGATAGTAAGAGTAATATTTCAGCACTGAAAATAAATTGTCAAAATAAATCAACATTTTGGAACAAAACCATATGCAATATTTGCAGTCAATCTAATGATCCTATGCAGTAACTGCTCTGCATCTGTTTTTATGAAGTTAATGGGGAGGGGTCTCTCATTAGAAAGGAAAAATATTCACCCATTTAATTTCATAGAAATGTAAGTGAAAAAGTTACTGAAATATTATTATTTTTTTAACGCTGCATGGTTAGTAGATTTTGTCATTTGGCTAGTAAAAATTTCAGCAGTTTTGCAAGGGCTGCTACCTTTCCAATCAGTACTGTATTTTGAACTTGCATTAAAAATGTTTCTGTCATTCACTCACCTGGATTTTCAAATGACTCTGGGTGATAAGAAAACTGTAATTTCTTGATAATCTCTTTAGCCTTCTCCACAAGTGCTTCTTCAGGTTTGTGCCTCCCCTCTGCAGGAAGGCTGCGTATATCCTCCATGTAAGGAAGAAACACTAGATGAAAACCAGGTGGAATTACCTGTGCTCCACGCTCATCAACATCTTCTTCCTAAGCATATGGAAAGAAAACATATAACTTAATCCCAGAATATTTGTGCAACATTCATATTTACTGGACAATATCAGCATACATCTTTCACTTTACTTATTCAACACCATTACAATAAAAACAATTTTATCTTTTTGCAACTTTGTACATCATGATTTCACACCTACAGTCTGTTAGAAAACAAACTATATTTGGAACTTAATTATTTTAAGAAAATGTTACAGAATTTTTTTACAATCAAAATTCAGACATGGAAACTTAACATTTTACTATCTACTACCAAAAGTATCCAGAGCTGCCCATGAAAAAAAAAACAAAAAAAAAAAAACAAATAAAATTTTTTTAGAGGACAATATATTCAATTTAATGAATATTCAATAAAACAGTTCCTTTTTGCATGTAGACTGTAAAATGGTAATCAATTTTCCTAAGAAATCAAGAAACCTATCAAATAAAGAACATCCTTTAAGTCTCTAGTGTTTCATGTTTGACATCTCTATGCTGAATGACTCTTGAGAAGTTTTGGAGGACATACATTACATTTTTATTATTATTACAGAAGCACGTTGCAGAATTACTATCACCAAAGGCCAAAGAAAGATGTACACATTCTCTCACCATTATGAATGGTTTATGATAAATTGCAGCTAAAAAGCCATTTACTTTCAACTTATATAAATTTAACAGGGATAAATCAAGATCCTCCACATATCAAGTCAAGCATATTCAAATCATGTACAAGTACTTTCACTAATGCCACAGATAAACACATACAAGCATACATAAATATATACTAATAATCTCACTAACCTGTGGTATTAGTGCAACAAACCTAGGAGGTTCGTTGTGCCTGGAAATCAACCTGCATATGGGAACATATTTACGTTTTTGGCATTGTTGCAACAAAGCAAAAAACAGGCGTGTACTCCCTTCTACAGCCTTTTCATCAGGATAAATAAACTGGCATGGGCGAATGTGATGATGTGGTTTTAATACGGACTGTGGCTTGAAACCCATTAATAAAAGGCCTGAAAAATATCATTACTATCAGTGAAACACAAGGCACACAAAGTATATTAAAACTAATTAAGCAAACAAGTTCTAAAAAACAGATAATAAATTTATTGGGTCGTCTGGAAAGTTCTGAACGTTTGTGACAAGTGTATGGTTGAGCGTGACATATGCAGTCGTAAACACATGAGGTGTTGGCAACAATGAAAGGTGGTATTTTCGTGCAGCGTTCAGCCACACGTAGTCAACAATAAGTGGAAGTTGTGTTTGTTTAGCACATGGTAAACATGGATGATAAAAAAATGTGTTTTTGGCATGTGATGCTATTCTATAAAAAGGGAAACGCTGTACAGACGTGTAAAAACATTTGTGAAGTGTATGGAGAGAATGCTATTGGTGAATATATGGTTTGGATGTGGTTTGTGAAGTTCAAAGTCGCCAATTTCCGTTTAGACAACTGGGATCGATGTGGAAGACCTTCAGCAGTGGACAGAAATCTCATAAGGGCAGAAATTGAATGCAACTCAAAATTAATGACTGAGGAGTTAGCAGAGACTGTGAAAATGCCGAAAAGTACTGTTCCTGAACATTTAGTGAAGCTGGGATACACTTCTTGTTATGATGTTTGGGTCCCACACAAGCTGTCAGAGAAAAATTCCATGGACCAGTATTCCATATGTGATATGCTCCTAAAACGCAACAGCAGGGACCCATTTTTTGAAACGATTTAGTGACAGGAGATGAAAAATGGATAGTCTATGACAATGTAGTGAGGAAGAGATCCTGGGGTCACACTGCCATACCACATAAATAAACACCGAAGCCGAATATTCATGGACACAATATTATGCTCTCTATTTGGTGGGATTGCAAAGACATTATTTACTATGAGCTCCTCCAACACAATCAGATGATCAATTTGAATGTGTACTGCAGCTAGTTGGAACAATTGAACCAAAACCTGCAACAGAAGAGGCCAGAACTTGTGAACAGAAAGGGTGTTGTGTTCCAGCAAGACAAGTGCAGCTGCATGTTTCTTTGGTCACCCGCAGAAAGTTGCATGCCATAGGCTGGGATGTCTTAGCCCACCCACCTTATTCCCTGGACATTGCGCCCTCTGACTTCCATTTATTCTTTAAATGTAAAATCATTTGGTGATCACAATGCTGTCCAGAAACACATGGATGACTTTTTTGCCTGCAAGCCAACCATGTTCTACAGGAATGGCATTTTAAAATTGCCCGAAAGATAGAATTAATTCGTGGAAAAAAATAGACAATACTTTTAGGAATAAAGGTATGTTTTTAAACTCATTGCATTTGTTTCATTTCACATAAAAAAATGCTCAGGACTTTCCGAACAACCCAATACATGAGGTTGTCACTTCACCTGTTAACATCAGGGTGCTGGAAAACACATTTTCTGCACAAAGTCTGCATTTATGAATATAAACTATTTCTGACCTGCATTTTTGAACTTCACTTTTAGTTGGTAAAGTTCGATGAACACTTACCGCACGTGGGGCTTGGCTTTCAATCCATATTTCCGTTACGTGGATGCGGCACGGGATTTTTCATTTGGCCACGGGTCTGCTTCTTCTTTTTTTTTTTTTTTTCTCCGTTGGAATTTATTTTGTCTCATCACCAAATGAGTTTTTCCTTTGCTGCATCCTCATTTACTTCAATATTTATTCATACCCGAGTACTTTCGGTACTACTACTATACCGTCTTCGAGGGGACATTTTGCTCCAACTAGCACGGACCGTGTCAGCTGGGCATTTCGGTGGTTCTCGCGGGCTGCTTCTGTCATCTGCTATCGCTTCTTCTTGGGCGTTGTGGCGCCATCTCTTGTTGGTCAGTGATCTCCTTTTTCGAACTTTTTCTTTTTTTTTTTTTTTTTTTTTTTTTTTGCTCAATTTTAATTGAATTTAATTAAAATTGAGCAAAAAAAAGAAAAAGTTCGAAAAAGGAGATCACTGACCAACAAGAGATGGCGCCACAACGCCAAGAAGAAGCGATAGCAGATGACAGAAGCAGCCCGCGAGAACCACCGAAATGCCCAGCTGACACGGTCCGTGCTAGTTGAGCAAAATGTCCCCTCGAAGACGGTATAGTAGTAGTACCGAAAGTACTCGGGTATGAATAAATATTGAAGTAAATGAGGATGCAGCAAAGGAAAACTCATTTGGTGATGAGACAAAATAAATTCCAACGGAGAAAAAAAAAAAAAAAAGAAGAAGCAGACCCGTGGCCAAATGAAAAAATCCCGTGCCGCATCCACGTAACGGAAATATGGATTGAAAGCCAAGCCCCACGTGCGGTAAGTGTTCATCGAACTTTACCAACTAAAAGTGAAGTTCAAAAATGCAAATGCATTAATGCACGTTAAATAATTAACCTCCAATATCGGAAGTAAATTGAAATATTTCTGACCTTTAATGGGAATGTTGCTGGTCACTGCTTTAACACGGAAAGAAGCAAGATAAATAAGTACATTTTGGCAGGCAAGTCACCCAGCAATGGCTTGGGAACATTAAACAACTTGGTATTGCTACATCAACTCCTGCTAACACTTCATTGTTGAATCACCCTCAACAATGTCTGCAAAGAGAAGAATGATGCAGGGGATACCACCTCATTCAAAAAGTAAAAAAAAAGCTATGACGCTGGAAGTTAAGCACGAAATATTGAACCTTCACAAGTTTGGATGGGGGTGGGTGAATTGGCAGCAAAGTTTAAGATGTCTCATTTGATTTTTTTTTTTATTTCAAGACTGCATTGGCATACACCAATGCAGTCAGTGGTGAAATAAAAAGAGAGAAGGCCAGATTTCTGAATTTGAACAAGTTTCAATTGCATGAGCTAATCACTAAACACAAACAGTACATATCCTATTAACACTTCAGTCTTTTTCTTCTTTGGACCAAGCAACACAAACATGAGTCTGACGAAGAAGAAAAAAGCTGAACTTTTTGACCAGGTGAAAAATCAGAAGCATGACAAAACAGTGTGAATATTATGCAGCATGAACAAGATGGAATAGTAAACTGTAATTAATTTATGTAAATATTAAACTAGAACACATTTCTTCATTCAAAATATAAAATTATTCACATTTTACAACAACACAGGATAGAGGAAATGTTGCAGGAAAAAAGTTACAATTATGGGCAAAATCTTTGCTCCCTCCGACTTCCGTTTTCGGAAATTTTCCCTCCATTTTGAAGCTAAAATGCAAATTTCTATGGAATAAAATATGTGAGAACAATACTGGGCAGTAGGAACATTGTGAGAAAAAAAATTATGATTACAGGAGAAATCTTCACTCTATCCAACTTCATTTTTGAAAGTTTTGATAGTTGGAATTCCATTCTCAAATGGAAAATGACCCATTCCCCTAAATGTGTTCAGTTATGCATAAATCTCAAAAACTGCATAAATGTGAGAACCTCATGCCTGACGATTATAAGGAAGCTTTTGCGCCATCTAACTTCCGTTTCGTAAAACTTTTTTCCATTCTTAAGCTGAAATACAAATATATATATGGAATAAAATTATACTTAAAACAATACTGGACAAGAAGAAGCATTGTAAGAAAAAGGAAATTACGTTTAACTCCCACTTTCAAAAGTTTTGAAAGATGAAATACCATCCCCAGAAAGTAAATGACCCCCCCTTTCCCCCCACAAATTTTTCTTCAGTTTTGCATTAATCTTGGGTATAGCCGCCCTGGTGACGCAGTGGTCTCAGCGATGGCTTCTGATTGCTCATACGAGATAGGTCCGGGTGAGGCATGGATGTTGTGTTTGTCTTATGGCACTGGTTCTCTCCCTTTCCTGGAACCAGTGGACCTAAATTAGGGATGGGCGACTGCTTATAGCCCTCTGAGTTGCTCACGGTGGTCGTTAAACCTCCAAGACAACAAAAAAGTCTTGGGTATGGCCCAAATGATGACAAAAACAAGTGAAATTTGGCGAATGTATGGAAGAATCTCATGTATGAGCAACAACATCAGAAAAGGCTTTGTCTGCCTTTGAAATGATTAATGGAGAGACAGTAAAGGTGGAAACATTTAATACAAGCAAAGGATGGTTTGATCACTTTAGGAAGAGAGCAGGCTTGCATAACATAAGAGTTCAGGGTCAGTCTGCAATCACCAAAGAAGGTAGCTACAATTTGTAGCAGGTGTTTAATGCCAACAAAATGGGACTTTTTTAAGAAAGGAATGCCATCAGTTATATGAATTTGCTAAAGAAGAAAATCAATTCCTGGCTTCAAAGTTGAAAAAAATAGATTGACTTTATTGTGGGGGTGAATGCTGCAGGTGATAATAAACTAAAATCTCTGGTAATTTAGTGTGATGAAAATCTAAGAGCAGCAAAGGGTTCAGTCAAGACAACTTTTCCATTGATTTGGAAATCCAAATTAAGATCCTGGATAACTGTAACAATATTTGAAGACTGGTTTGTGCATCACTTTGTTCTAGAGGTCATGAAATGTTGTGCTGACAATAATCTTCCTTTTAAGGCAATGCTGATTATGGGCAATACACCAGGTCATGCTGCAATTCTTCATCACTACTATCCAAACATGAAGATAATTTTCACACCCCAAAATGACTCTTCTTCTTCAACTGGTTGATCAAGAAGTCACTGCATCCTTCAAGGCCTACTACCTTTATTTAACATTTCCAAAACTGAACTGAAATAGCTGACAAGAAAAGGGCCAACAATCAGTGAACAGAAAAAAAATCAGCATTTTGAATGCTGTGAAGATAATCAAAGATGACTGGTTTGAAATCACTGAAACAAACCTTAATAAAGTTTGGAAGGCTCTGAAAATCCTATCGAACATGTGATTGAAACTTGGGTGGAGATCACAAATTGATTGAAGCTGGAAATTTATCATGAAAATACACTCACTTCCAAAAGTTAAGCACGGAGCAGTAAGATGTGAAAAAATGGAGAAGTACTGCTTGGATTGACACGAAATGCGGCAGGAACGTAGGAAATATGTTTATTAATGAATCAAAACAAAGAAATACAGACAGAGATGAAAATAATATTGAATTTTCAGAAATTGCAAGATGACGTCAAATTGGAGTCATTTACAAAGTGAGTAATAAAGTCACAACAAACAACAAAACCCGACATTAATAGGGTATGTGAGCACCTCTCATCTGCATACAAAGTTTACAACGCCTGACCATGCTTTTTATGAGGTGATCAACCACCGCAGAGTCCAGTAATCGCCATTCCTCCTGTAGAGCAGTTTCCAAAGCTGTGAGAGTGGTTGGGGGCAGGAGACGTGAACACACAGCACGGCCGAGGGCATCCCAAAGATTTTCAATGGGATTAAGGTCGGGCGAGTACGCCGGCCACTCCATACGCGCAATCCCTTCACTCTCCAGGTAGTCATCGACGATGGCAGCTCTATGTGGACGCGCTTTATCGTCCATTAAAACGAAGGCAGGACCAACTGCTGCAGCGTACAATCGCACAGTGGGGTGTAGGACTTCATCCCGATACCGTACAGCTGTCACAGAACCCCGTCTGTAGATGTGGAGGTCGGTGCGATATCCCAACGAAATTCCTGCCCAGATCATGATGCTTCCCACCTTGGAATGCATGATGTTCGGTGATGTTCTGGGGTCGATTGCGTGTGCCTTCTTCCCTCCACACCCGTACACGCTTGTCATCGGGTTGCAGGGCAAATCTGGACTCATCCGAGAACATAACGTTGCCCCAATCAGACACAGTCCAATTGACATGTTGGCGACACCACTTTAATCGTGCCCCTATGGATTGGACGGATAGAGGAACACAAACCCGTGGTACCTGGGCGTACAGTCCCTTCATGTGTAGCCTTCGACGCACAGTAGTGGCAGATATCGTCTTACCAATGGCCGCCGTAACCAAAGATGTCACACGTGTGGACGTCGCTCTTCGATTCCACTTGGCTACAACAGCAACATATCGGTCTTCCGCGGGGGTCGTAACCCTTGGGCGACCGGCCACAGGTCTGCGGACAACTGTTTGGCTGGCTAGAAATTGTTTCCATAAACGTGAAATGACGGAATTATTCACAACAAAGAAACGAGCAACATCTGTGATTGACTGTCCTGCTTCAATGCGCCCGACGGCACGCGTCCGACGACACGCCAGCGCTCGCCATAAAATCAAGTCTGTCTTCAAAACAAATCCTCCGACAGTTCTCAACACCTTGTAGCAGCACTTGCATGCAACTCCTGTACCCCTTCAGAGTGCTGGCTTCTTATACGACTGCCTGTTTTGCATATTTCTCGGCAAGACACCGTGATTCGCTGTTACCTACCACATTTGCATACTTCCATCTACCGCTGCGGCGAATTGCAGCCTCTCCAATTCCGATTGGCTTCCGGAAATTAACTTCTCCCTCTGCGTGCTTAACTTTTGGAAGTGAGTGTATATATGACTGAATTCTTGAAAGCCAATAAAAAGGTACCTAACAATGAGGACCTTACTCAAATGGTAACCAAAGAAGAAAAATCGAAGAAGCTGCTGCCATCTCCCCAGATTTACAGTTCAGACTTTTGGAGGCATTTGGACTCACCAAACTGGTACTGAATGTTTTTGAGACAGAAGACCCAATTTCTGAACTCAGTTCAAAGGTTCTTGCAGTTATAAGGAATGACTTTGCACGCCACAAGACGATTTATCAATCATCAGAAGACATCTGCAGTCTAAAAGTTGATGGAAAAGTTTTTGCAGATGCCTCAACCACTGAATTAATAGCAGAAAAGTTCTGAAGAAGCAACAGTTTCAATTATGCCATCCCAGGTTTCAACAGTGACCTCTTAATCTACTCCTTCACTGAAATTTTGATGATTCAGATGACCCACAGGTATTTCCATCCGATTTTCTTCAAATCCTCTGAACTATGTGCTACAGATTTTAAAGTACCATATATACTCGCGGATAAGTCGACCCCCCCCCACACACACACACTCACGTATAAGTCGATCCCGGAATAAGAAAAAACAATTTTCAATGAATTTATTCAAAAACATTTGAAAAAAAATAATGTATATATATATATATAATAATAATAAATTTAATTTGCATACCCAAAAACTTCATCGGAACCCTTCAAAATTCGATTCCGAGTCAGACCCGCCAAACAGTTAAAAAAAAGTCTTTCTCCGTCATCGTAAACATCAGTATTAATATCTATGCCTGTGTCATAAGAATCACTGTCGTCGTCACCCATAAAAATCTCATCATCCTCTGTGCCATCAAGTTCGTTACATTTAATGCAACATTTCTTGAATGATTTCAAGACCATTTGTGCAAGTATCGCATCCCAAGCATCCTTGACCCATCGCACAATCAAAACGATATCTGGCTTCTTTAGATTTCTGCCCTTGGTTTCAGTCGGCAAATCGGAACTTATCCAATCCGCCCAATACCTCCGCACATTATCCTTGAAGGGCTTATTAAGGCAGACATCTAGTGGTTGAAGAACATATGTCAACCCAACTGGAATGACAGCAAGAGTTGTTTTTGAATTTTCTGTGCCGTTTTTTTCCCTTCTGCACAACGGTGTGCAACAAACATATCCCACACCAAAAGAGAAGGCTTCCTCAAAAGTGCACCTGGCCTTTTGTTCCACACATTCTTTAATCAGTCAATTGTTCCGAATTTGTTCATCCATCCTTTTTCATGGGCACGAACGAGCACACCAGATGGAAAGACAACACTTTTCGGCAGAGTTTTGCGTTTGAAAATAATTACCAGAGGTAACTTCCTGCCGTCGGCCAAACAGGAAAGAACAACCATGATACTGTTTTTTTTTTTTTTGTGGCCAGTCGTTTTAATCAAGATATTTTTTTTGCCCTTTTGGTTCACCGTTTTATTTCCAGGAAGGTTGAAACACATGGCGGTTTCATCCATGTTCCCTATGTCGGAAAGTTCGAAAACAGTCTCTTTTCTCTTTTGAATGACATACTTTTGAAATTCCATTATCTTTGCTTCGAGGTAACCTTTGTGCAATTTTGGTGCGCTGGTGTAAACGCAACCCATAGCGGTTCATGAACCTTGTGCACCAACCTGGTGAGGCACGAAAAGTGTTATTTGCGGCTGCAAACTTTTAATCTTTTGCGAGCTTCATTGCTCACAAACGTATACCAGTTCGCATTACAATGTAACCATTTTGTCTGCAGTTCACAATCTAATCATTCAAGACACTTTCCAGCTCTGGAAAAGATGCCGTTCACCGGCACAGCGCCTTTTGCGATTTTCACCAAGTCCGGTTTTTTTTTTAATGCCAATCTCGAATCAGTTTTTTGTTAATGCCAAATTGACGTGACGCAGCACAGTTGTTAGTATTTTCTGCAAAAGAAACCACTTTCAACTTAAATCCTGCATTATAGGACATCCGCTTCTTTACACAATCCGTGTCAGCCATAATAGGAGAAGCGAGACAAAAACACGCGTGATTAAGAACAAGCAACACCTAACAATGGCTGTCGCATGGGTGCGTTAGGTCGTAGGTCAGCGCAATAAACTGGTAGTCGGGAGGGCGGAGCTTTCGATGCGCTGCTGCGACTGCGCTGTGGATACGCAAAGCAAGGAGATTTTTCAAAGTGCAGAGAAATTTGGAGGGTCGCGATTTCGTAATTACTACTGCATCAGTGTTTTTTCTTTCTATTTTCTTTCTTTTGGAGGGTCACGATTTTGTAATTAATAACGCACCTGCATTTTTTTTTCTTTTGGGATTGATTACCTTTTGCTTCACGGGAAGAACTTTTGGACTTGCGATTTTTTTAGGCTCCGCGTATAAGTCGACTTCCTTACTTTGAAGCTCTTTTTTTGTCCCAAATTTCTCGACTTATACGCGAGTATATATGGTAACTGTATCCACAAATTTTTGGTGATTTTTTACATGTTCAGAATTTACAGTACCAGGGGTCACTCCAGGTTTTTAAAGATACCACTTTCCGTGAAATTCTGCCTTTTTGTGTGTGTGTGTGTGTGTGAAATTTTGCCTATTCCCCCCCCTATTTTTTGAGTTTAGAGCAATTTCAATCCTCTATAAACATTATTCTGACAATAATTATTGTTTTATTACATTTTCTCTCATTTTTTTGTAATTATTATTCCTAATCATGATTCATGCTTTCCCAGTCAGCAACAAGTTTTCTGTTATGCTGATTACATACACAGTTGTTTTATTTTTAATACAACACTGATTCTACTCCAGCAGAGATCTTGGGGAGGGGGGATAGCACTCCACATTGTATTAAACCAAGAAAGTTATCAAAGGTCAAAATTTTTAAGTGCTGGGGGAAAAGAAATAACATACTAACTGATATATAAAAAAGAAAAGTCGATAATACGTCACAACGTGATTTCCCATAAAGCGTACGATCAGCACTTCCCCATTATACTCCTCTCCGCATAATTGTAAATATGTTTCTAGGAATCCTGGCTGGTATGGCAAAGATTAATCTGAGTAGGGATAGGCAGAACAAGAAAAAAAAAAGCATCTATTTTCTTGCAAGTGATGATTGACGCTTGAAACTGGAAAAGAACATTTTCTACGCGAAGTGAATTATTTTTTTTTTTGTTGCATTCTTTCAAAGGAGGGAATATAATATAATATTCGGATGTCATGAATTAGCACTTCTTGGCTGTTTTGTTCGATGTTCCATCGCCGAAAATAGCCTTTTTATTCTCAATGTTACAGGAGCCCATACATCGAAGAAACGTCAAGATTTCCACTGATACATAAAGCATTTTTTAATAAATATTGGTTAAACAACAAAAATCAATAAGCCTACTTACGTAAATATTGTAGCTCATCATTCAAAACATTTCTGGCACGTGTAGTTCGCCAAAGCAATATCAAGATGGGCAGACGTTATAGTTCTTCATCTTTTCACTTAAAATCACACCTACACCAGCCTGTCCTCTCACACACTATCTAATACTCACCGTTCCATTCACTTCTTCTATCCCAATTTCCTTCCTTTTGGTGTCACTTTCACACAGCACATCCAATCTATACTTATTAATTTCTTCAATCACATAATTCATCTTGCCATTTATACCTCTAGTACTCCATACACCAATCTTACACTCACTCAGCCGAGATCTGTTCCAGTTTGATTCTGTGGTGGGCCATCCTAGTCCAGATATTTATTAATTTGTCTTTTTAATCAGGTAAGTACACCAGTGTGGGGAATTAGCCCACAGCTGACGGTTCCAATTGGCCATTCAACCTAAGGATTCTAGAACAAAACCCAGTGAGTTGGGGTCTTTTTGCTAATGTCACACACAACTAGCTGGTACCTCTCCAAGATTCACAGAGGCCCTAAAAGGGAAACAGTATAAGGAAAAAACAAAGTTATGGTCTTTGAGTGAGGAACTGTTAGCACGGAATGTAATATAAGTCTAAACGGCACAGTGATCGACCAGGTGAATGAGTTTGTGTATTTAGGAAGCATGTTTGATAGAGGGAACAAATTGGATGGCAAAATTAGTAGGCGAGTGAATTCTTCACTGAAAGTCATACCTGCTTTGGGAGGTTTTTACAGGAATGATGGGGTGCTCAAGAGAGTTCCGCATGGCTGTGTATGAAAGAGCAATTGTTTCTACTCTGATGTATGGCCGTGAAACCTGGGTACTACAGCAGAAACATAAGAGTCATTTGTGTGCTGGAGAAATGCATTACATACAGGGGGGTTGGCAAGACATGTCCTGATTGTGTGAGGAATGAAGTTGTGTTGCAATTGTGTAATGTGAAGCAAAATGTTGTTAGCAAGGTGGAGACTAACTAATATGCTTTGGTGGTTTGGCCATGTTGAAAGAATGAGCGATGAGATGCTTAATAAGAAAATCTTGTTAGTCCAAGTGGCAGAGGAAGGCCAAGGAAGTCATGGGAGAATCAGATTCAGGAGTGTCTGCATGAAAAAAGGTTATGAGTATGAAGTATAGAAGATCTTGTGTAGGTCGTGTGATGGATGTCAGTGCAGCCCGAGTTTTAAAATTCATTAGCCTTTTGCTGTAACGTCTCTCCATCATGATATTGCTTTGGAGTACTACATGTGCCGGAAATGTTTTGAAAGATGAGCTGCAACATTAACGTAAGTAGGCTTATCATTTTTTGTTGTTTGTTATTAAGTTGCACGTTTTTTGCAAAGTATCTGCTGGAATTTTCAAACCTTAGCAGTACATATCAAATTGAAAAATATTGGTTATTCAATGTACAACTGGTATATATATTGAAGAGTAATTTTACCCATCAGTGTCCCATTACTGCTCTGCTGCAAATGGAAAAGATGCAAGTTCTTTGGATTTTAGTGAAACATCAAAGTTTTCACTGATGTGTGGATGTTTCTGGAATTAGTATTCACCTACGTCCAAAATCGACGTTTCTCACCAATGTGCCCACTCCTACTTCTGAGTTAGCCCTGGAAAATACATACGAAGAGCCAGAGGGGTGAAAAATGCTCCCATAATGCTTTGGGGTTCTTTTCCGCTCAGTTTCTGATAGCATAGCTGCTGCCGGTAGTGATGTGATCGATGGGCACCCGTTACAGACCATTTTACTGAAAACTGTTCATAATGATGGAAAACACACATACACACACACACAAACAGAACAATTTTTATTGAAAGTGACAATATCATGACAGTTCAAAATATTTTTGTAAAAATACCATCTGATCGAAAAATATTTTTGTGAAGATGCCACCCAATGGCATCAAATGCCTCAAATGCCACCTGGGTTGACCCCTGAGTACTGTTTATATACACAGTCGAATCACATTTCTGTGACCACCTTGTACTTTTGACATCAACAGCGTGTAGCTAATGAAAGAAGGCACGTGTTGTGAGCTGGCTTGGAGGATACATAAGGTGTGCTGTAGGCATTCTGAAAACATACCACTCATTGCTGTCATGGATAAAAGGAGCGATTTGTCAGATTTGCAAAAAGGAAGGATTATCGGCTTTCGGGCCAAGGGTGGCAGTATTTCTGAAGCAGCGCAGTTTGTGTGCTGCTGTGGTTAAAGTGTATCGTGATTGGAGAAATGGTACCATTGCAAATAAGCGATGTGGAAACTACGAAACATGTCATTGATGGAGAGGTGAACGTCGGCTGCGAAGGTGCACAAGGGCCGGTCGACACACTACAGTGGAGCAACTCACTGGCCGAATGAACTAGGGGGCTACTGGAAATGTGTCTAAAACGACAGTTCAGTGAACCAAAATATGTAAGGGGCTCCGATGCAGACGAATGGTCACTGCACCTATGCTAACGAAGACGCATCGGCAGAAAAGGCTTACATTTGCACTGCACTATCCGAATTGGACCTCTGCTGATTGGCAAGGGATTGCCTTCTCCAGTGAGTCATGTTTCGGCTTCATCGAATGGATGGAGGTTGCCGTATAAGGCGAGAAACGTCAGAGAACAAACACTCCTCAACCATTGCTGGCAGAACACAAGCTGGGGAAGGGAGGGGGGCAGCGTTATGGTCTGAGGAATGTTCTTGTGGCATTCCCTGGGTCCACTCATACCTGTGGTAGGCACTGGGGACCGAATTCGTTATGAATCCATCCTTGCAGACCATGTACACCCATATATGTTGATTGCCTTCCCTGGAGCAGATGGGATCTTCTAGCAGGACAATGCGACATGTTACACAGCTAGAAATGTCCGAGAGTGGTTGGAAGAGCAAGATGAAGACTTCAAAGTACTTCCCTGGACCCCTAATTCCCCAGACTCAACCCCAATTTAGCATCTGTGGGACCACCTCGATTGTGTTGTTCGCTCTATGGATCCTCCACCACACACCCTCCAGCAGCTGTCAGATGCAGCACTGCAGTCAGCATGGGTCCACATACCTGAGAACACCTTCCAGCACCTTATTGAATCCCTCCCAGCCCATCTAGCTGCTGTTCGTGCTGCACATGGCAGTTACTCTGGATATTAGCTGGTGGTCACAATAATGTGACTTGACCGTGTATATGTTTTGCTTTTTTTTTTTTTTTAAGTATTTGTTTTTTCCTAAAAAATGTTGGAAATGCATATATTTGAGTTTTATTTAATTCACTGTTCAATTTTAGAACATCCTACAGTGCAAAAAGTATTTTTGAGAAAGACACTTCAATTTATAACACTGGCTCAATGGGAAATGAGAGTTAGCTTGCTTGACTGACCATCATTCAGATACCAATTAGGCCGTAAGAGTGGAGGTGGTGGTGTGTGTGTGTGTGTGTGTGTGTGAGCGTGCGCACGCCTGTTTGTGTGCGTTTGTGTGCATTTGCTAGAAGAATTGACCATTGTGGACAACTGAAAGACTTAATTGAATACTGAAGGGAAGGAAAGCCTCATAACAAGACTATGTGGGAGATGGGTGGGTGAAATGTGAAATTCGAAAGCATGCTGGAGTGACTTGGTGGAAGAAACTGGCTCAAGACAGAAAACTGTTCAGCAGACTTGGGGAGACCTTCACCCAGCAGTGGATTGATAATGGATGATGATGGTAAATACACATTCTACAATAACTGATGATGGAACCTACCGATGTTTAAATTCCTTTGGTGTCTCCAAAACATAAATAACAAGCAGTAATTAATTTTTTCCCATGGTATCGACTTGGAAGGACAGGGGGGAAGTTGAGTTAACAAACATTAAAATTTTCATGTGTATATTACATTTATATCAATAACTGTACTGAAACTGTGCATCATATGTTACCTGGTTCATCAAATGTTTTTAGCTGCTTTATTTCATCTGCTTCAACATAAATTTTTTCCCACCATATTCTTGATATTTTTTCATATCAGATGGCAGAAGAATTTCTCCTGTGTCCTGCACAAATGAGGAAAAAAGGGTAAAATTGCAAATAACTACAATCGTGCAATAAAGATTTCAGAAATACAAAACACACTGCCAGTTATGAAAAAAAAAAAAAGAAAAAAGAGTGCTGTTTATAAAAGCATAATGTAATAGTACAAAAGATGTTAAATATTGAAAGAAGTGGTACAACAATAAAAATGATTGACTGGCTTGAACCTCATACACTGCTGGACAATTGCTAAGGACGGATCATAAACGGCTACATAGCGCATAAAAAAGTAAGCGTGGTTGGATGCAAAATGAAATAAAATAATGTCAGAATGCCAGGACATTACAAGAAAGACAATTTATTGTGCTCTGAAATCCAGAAGGCTTTGGAACGTGTTCAAGGGACAAACAGGCCATTTTGTGCAGAATACGTAAACGTGAAAAAATGCAATTACCGTCCGCAGGCATTCCGGCGTAAGATGTCAATACGGGATATGGCCACCATGGAGGGCGATGCAAGATTCCACACGTCGTGTCATGCTTTGCACAACATTATCAAGCAGCTGTTGGGGTAATTTATCCCATTCCTCTGTCAGTGCACGGATGAGGGTGTCCTTGTTTATTGGAGGGCATTGGCGACCAGCAAGACTCCTCCCCAAAGCATCCCACACATTTTCAATGGGATTCAGATCTGGAGAACGTGCTGGCCATACGAGGCGTTGAATATCCTCGCTCTCAAGACACTCCTGGACAGCGACTGTTCGATGACATGTTGCGTTGTCGTCCATGAAAATGAATCTATCACCGACAGCACCACGGAGCATGCGAACATGAGGTAGCAGAACATCATTAATGTATCGCTGGCCAGTCATAGTCCCAGTTGGAAGCACATAGAGGGACGTACGGCCATTGATCATGTTGCCAGCCCATACCATGACACTACATGTCGGATATCGGGCACTTTCCTGTATGTTTGCTGGACAATATGCAGTACCACTATCACACCAGATCAGTTGTCGTCGACAATCAGACGATAGACTGCATCTACTCTCATCTGAGAAGAGGACAGCAGACCAGTCATTATCAGTCCAATTGCGATGTTGATGGCACCATTGCAAACGGGCGGTACGGTGACGTCTGGACAATGGGATGCACACAACAGGACGGCGGGCGTATAGTCCTCCTTCATGCAAACGTCTGGCAACAGTTTTTCGGGAGATCCGCTTGCTAGTAGCAGCCATAAACTGATTTGCTACCTCACTAGCTGTGCTGCGCCGGTGTCTTTTTGTTGATAGCACTATGTACCGATCTTCTTCAGGTGTCGTACTGTGAACACGACCTCCCCCGTGACGTTGCTACACTCTCCATTTGTTTGAAATGATTTCCAAGCCTTGAAACAATAGACTGCATCTACTCTCATCTGAGAAGAGGACAGCAGACCAGTCATTATCAGTCCAATTGCGATGTTGATGGCACCATTGCAAACGGGCGGTACGGTGACGTCTGGACAATGGGATGCACACAACAGGACGGCGGGCGTATAGTCCTCCTTCATGCAAACGTCTGGCAACAGTTTTTCGGGAGATCCGCTTGCTAGTAGCAGCCATAAACTGATTTGCTACCTCACTAGCTGTGCTGCGCCGGTGTCTTTTTGTTGATAGCACTATGTACCGATCTTCTTCAGGTGTCGTACTGTGAACACGACCTCCCCCGTGACGTTGCTACACTCTCCATTTGTTTGAAATGATTTCCAAAGCCTTGAAACAACACTGTGGCTGACGTCAAACTCCCTGGCAACATCTGTTATTTTTTTCCCTTCTTCAATCTTGCCAATAATACGGCAACGCATAAAATCATCTAGGTGATGTCGGTAAGACATACTGAAAATTGCAAGTTCGTCAATTGATTCTTTCCCTTTCAACTTTGTGTTTGAACAACAACGGTCAATACGCGTCAAATCCTTTATATCTCTTATCAGCGCTATGACGTCACGAACAAGTTCGGCAATCCAAAATTTGCATATGCACAACACGTCTTACTGTATCCCACACTTATGCTAATTTCCACATTTTCCTGCCTTCCATTTTATGGTTGCTATCGTTGCTATTGTCATCCGTCCTTAGCAATTGTCCGGCAGTGTAGTACCATTCACTGAGAAAGCTGGCAAATCTGCTGGTGTATCATTGCTAAGCCCAGTTTTGTTTTGATAGGATATAAATAGTAGGCATGCTTAACTCACATTTATGCTGAAGAAAAGACTACAGATCACATGAGCACAGGTGTAATTTCAAGAATTTCAATTACATTGGTTTTTTCTTACAAAATGTTGGTAATGTAAAATTACACTAATTATAATTCTGTGGTACACTGAAATTCTGATCAACATAATTAAGGCTATTTTATCAAAATCAGTCAGTGGCTTGGTTGCAAAGATTGCTGTTGTTTCTTCAACACATGTAAAGGATTTGATAATCTACTCATTATAATTTCCACTATAAAAGATGTGCACATGGATTTAGTAAGTCTGATGCCCCACACTATCTATTGAATGGCCAAACTCTTTCTTTCATGTAACATAATTTCTAATTTTTTTAATATCAAAGGTAGAAATCCACTTTCTACCTGCACTATTTTTCCAGTGATGCTAATTATTGACCTCTGTTTTACTGCTGCTTAATTGGGCTGGTACTGAATGTAATTTTCCGGAATTAAATCTTCGGAATCATGATTAACTTCACACAATAACAATATTGATTGTGAAGAAAAAAAAACTTTTTTTTTTTTTACATGACCTGTAATTTATTACAACTGGCAGATACCTCAACAGCTATTCTAGACATACCTTCCCTAAATTTTGTTCTTTAATATCTGAGTAACTAACAGGTCCCTCAACTTCTTACTGATTCACAGTCAAGGCAATCTCACCATTCTTCTAATGTAACTTCCTGATAAAACAGTTTCCAATTTGAAATTGTTGGCAATAAATATCTATATGCAGTCATCATACATGACACTGACAAAGAAATAAAAAAATCTGAACTTTTTAACCGTATAAAAAATCAGAATGTGCGGTAAAACAGTGTGAATAAAATGTAGTGCAAACAAGACAAGACAGAATTGTTCACGTTAATTCATTTATGTAAATATTAAACTGGAGCACATAACTCTATTCAAAATAGAAAATTACTGATATTTAACAACACCGGATAGAGGAAATATCGCAGAGGGGAAAAAAAAAAAAATAAGGATTCAGGCAAAATCTTTGCCCCGTCTGACTTTAGTTTTCAGAAATTTTTCCTCCATATTAAGCTGAAATACAAATATTTATGCAATAAATTGATATCTAACAACGATACTGAGCAGAAAGATATTGCAAGAAAAAAAAATACTATTACAAGAGAAATCTTCTCTTCGTCTAACTTCCGATTACGAAAGTAGTAATTCTGTCCTCTGACAGAAAACGACCCACCTCCCTCTCATTCTGTTCAATCACGCATCGATCACGAGAACCATGCAAATGGAAGAATCTCACGCCCGACGCTTACAGAGATATTTTTGCACGGTCTAACTTTCTTTTCGGAAAAATTTTCTCCATTTTCAAGCTGAAATACAAATAATTGTGAAGTAAAACTGTATTTAAGAACAATGCTGGATGGAAGGAGCATCGCCAGTAAAGGAAATTTCGATTACTGGAAAATCTTCACTCCTTTTACCCCCTCCCCCAACTAATGAGATTAATATTTCTTTTCGGTTTTGCATCAATCTCGAGTATTACCCAAATGACAACGAAAAAGCAGAATTTGACGAATTCGCGGAAGAATCTCATGTATGAGTCATATAGCTGCTGAATGGAATGACTTCATTAAATGTTTTTCTATGGTTGGATATTTACTTCTCTCTCTTTCCCTTGACACTTCTAACATGTCCAAACACAAAAGTGTGTTGCTACTTGTGTGGGAGTGGTCTGTGCAACATGTTAGAAAGGAGTGAATTTCAGGTGATTCTGCTTCATGAGTTCATATTGGGTTATAATGTGGCACAAACCTACCGTAATGTGGTTGAGGCATGGGGTGAGGAGGCTACATCTGAATGTACTGTTCATCGGTGGTGTGAAAAGTTTTGTTCCGGTGACACGAGCCAACAAAATGAGGAGGGCCCAGGTCAACATTCAGTCATTGATAACGATACTCTGAAGGCAGGTGTGGAGGCAAATCCTCATGACACAGTTACAGAACTTGCCAAACAGTACAATGTATCGGTGTCTACCATTTCCAAACATGTCCACCAAACTGATAAGGTCAAGAAGCTCAATACGTGGGCCCCACACAAACTGACGGAGCATCAGATACAACAACGGTTTTAGATGTGCAGTACCCTTCTGCTTCGCAACAAAAAGGAGCCCTTACTTGATCGTATTGTAACTTTGATGAAAAGTGGGTGCTATACGACAACCGTAAGCAACCTGGACAGTGGCTGTACCATGGTGAACCACCAAATCAACATCCTAAACCAAGGTTGATGGAAAAGAAGGCTTTGTTGACAGTGTGGAGGACTGTTCACAGTGTCATACACTGTCGTATCAGAATAATATGACCACCTACCTAATAATGGGAATAACCACTCTTGACCCAGATGACAGCGGCAAGACGGTGTGGCATGGATGCAATGAGGCCCTGGAAAGTTGCCCGAGGCACATATGCCCATTCGGACTGCAGCAGAGCACGGAGGTGATGTGGTTATGGGTCAGCAAGTCAAACCTATTGATCCAAATAGTTTCACAAGTGCTCAATGGGATTGAGGTCAGGTGATTTTGCCAGCCAAGGGAGAACGGAGAAATCGCTGTCATGTTCCCAAAACCAGTCACGCACTCTCTTAGCGACATGGAAGGGCAAATTGTCCTGTTGGTAGACACCATCACCACCAAGGTAAATGTCCAACATGAAGGGATGCATGTGGCCAGCGAAGATGTACAGATAGCCATTGGCATTCAGGGACATCCAGTGGTACCAGCGATCCCAGGTCATACAAGGAAAACATACCCCAGACATGCACACTACCGTTGCCGGCCTGTACTTGACCGACAAGCATGTCCAGGTGTTGGTTCTCGTGTCTGATGCCGTATCTGCTACTGCCCATCACTCCTGTGGAGTAGAAACCTCGATTCATCGGAGAAAGCAACTTTTTCCACTCTTCCACTGTCTAATAACGGTAGTCCCATGCAAACTGCAGCATGGACCTAGGTTAACATGGGTGCCTTGACACAGCGTCAACTCCGAAGACCCATGCATAACAGGGTTTGCTCTACTGTTATTGGAGACATGTACCTGGGTGCCCCAGTGTTCATTTGCGTGGTCAATTGCTGCACTGTTGCACGTCAATTGCCCTTTACCAGTCGACAGAGATGACGTTCTTCCTCTGGGATCAATGGCCTTTGGGGTTTCACAGTAATGACATCAGGAGGTACTTGGTGTGGCAGCGGTGCATGCTTGGTATTAGAGATGAACTCGGGCCCGGGCTCGGACGGCCTCAGAATTAATTAACTACCGAAAAACCCGAGTTCAGGCTCGGAATTACACGTCTTGAATTTCATTACTGTAATTAATTCAACATGTGTAATTCCAAGCATGGTTGAATTTCATTGTGGATTTGTTACCATGGTGGAAGGATTTTCAATTTCCTAAGCTAGCTGCCATTGCAAGACAAATTTTGCTTAGCAAGACTTGCATTATGCATTGTCCAAAGCTATGGCCCAAGCAAGGATTAGTTTAAGGAGGTCTGGTATTGAAGAACTGGGAAAAAAATCACATCCCCATTTTTTGTATTTTATTAAAAATCAAGAATCTTATTTTTAAAATGATGTATTAATTTCTAAAATTGTGCACTTAGAAGTATTGTTATTTATTTTTTAAAATTTCCTCACCCGCGATTTTTGGGGTGACAGTTTTTAGTGCAGCAGGTCGAGTTTTAGAGAAAAGAAGATCACGTTGAAGCGCTGAGGCATTAGATGCAATTCTCGCTCTCTCTTTTTTCATGATGAACTTGATCTGTAAACTGCACACACATATGCTAATATTGTGATTATTATACTATTAAGCGCAAAGCTTTGTTAATGTTACAAAATGCAGAATAATCTGGTCTGGAATGCTTTTACTTTTTTTTTTTTTTTAATTTTGGAAATTTCCCTACATGCTTTTTTAGCACGTCTTTTGTAAAAAAAGATCGTGCTTATGTTACCGGTTTGTCCGTCTGTCCGTCCGTACCCACGATATCTCTGCAACTATTAGTCCGATTTGAAAAATTAATTTTGCATTGGGAAGCTTGAAATATGTGAATGATGATCCTTCATTTCGTTTTTTTTTTTACGATGTACAATTTCGCCGCTAGAGGGCGTAAATGCAGATGATGCCGAATTCAAAAATACGTTTTATTCCACGTATTTGCTTCTAAACATCTGACTGAAAAAAATTCTTTTAACTTTCGATTCCTTTTATGTCGAAAAGTATTTTAGATATAGTTACTTTTTCAAATTATGCATAGATTTTCCGCTAGGGGGCGTAAAAATAAATTACATTTTTTCCGATAACTCTTCTTCTAAAACTCCGATTTGAAAAAAAATTTCTTCAGCAGATACACCTCCTGATGGAATATCTTTTGAATAAAATTTCAAATTTTTGGTAAAGAATACTTTTGCCAACAGGGGGTTTAAGTGTTAATTTTTGCTTCTGATGTATTTGCCATAAAATCTGAGCTTCTAAAATATCGATTGAAAAAATTCTTTCGTGGACTGATGCCACTCACATCGATAAACCTTTTCGGAATATTTTCTTCTTAAATTATTCCAGTTTCTCCGCCAGGGAGCGTAGATGTTTATATTATTTTTGTCAATATCTCTATTTGTAGCAGTCCGATTTAAAAAGTTCCTTCTTTGTTGGATAGTGTTTCCAGTGTGACATGTTTTTCATATAATTTCAAAATGTTCAAGTAATTTGTAGACTTTCTGCTAGGGGGCGTAAATGTAAATTGCTTTTTCCCCTATATCTCTGCTTCTAAATCTCCGATTTGAAAACATTATTTCTGCACCGGATACAGCTCCTGATGGGAAATCCTTTGCACGTAATTTCTAATTTTTGTAAAAAATGGTTAGGCCACCAGGTTGCGTAAGTCTTAATTTCCGCTTCTGATGTATTTGCAGCAAAATATGAGCTTCTAAAATCTCGATTGCAAAAAACGTCGTTTGTTGACCGATACTACTCATGTCAACAAACCTTTTAGGAACATTTTCTTCTTGAAATAATGAATGGTTTCTACGCCAGGGGGCGTAGATCTTATTTTTGTCAATATATCTAATTCTACAAGTCTGATTTGAAAAATTCCTTCTTTGTTGGATAGTGTTTCTGATGCGAAAGGTTTTTCCTATAAATTCAAAATTTTCATGTAAATCATAGACTTTCCGCTAGGGGTCACAAAGTTAAATTGTGTTTTCTGAGTTATTTCTGCTTCAAAAATCTGATTTGAAAAATCCTTCCTGTATTGCATACAAGACCTGATGGAAAATATTTTTAACATAATTTCTAATGTTTGGTAAAGTATGGTTTGGCCACCAGGGAGCATAAATGTTAATTTCTGCTTCTGATGTATTTGTAGCAAAATCTGGGCTCCTGAAAACTCGACTAATTTTTTTTTCTTGGACCAATACCGCTCATATGGAAAAACCTTTTGAGAATACTTTCTTCCTAAAATAATGCATGATTTTCCCACCAGGGGACGTAAAGTCACATCTTATTTTTGTCCATATCTCCGTTTCTAAGAGTCCGATTTGAAAAATTCTTTCGATGTTGGAGAGCGCTTCCAGTGCGAAATGTTTCTCATTAAAATTCATGTTTTTCTTAACGCACAAGTCTGCAGCCAGAGGGCGTAAGCTCACGATTCTGTTTACAGCAATATCTGAGGGATTAAAAACCTGATTGAAAACCTTCTTTCTTCCGTCAGATACTATTGTTTTCCATACTGGTTCCATTGACTTTGAATAGCTTTGATAAATTTAATTTGTGTCAGAACGGATTCAAAAGACATGCTTATTACACCCGGAAATTTGGTGTCATCTTTCTTATTTTTATATTCTACTACATCACTCTAAACTACCTTTTACCAATTAGCATATATGTAAATTATATTGCAAAGATTAGTTTTCTATAGTCAAAATTTCAAACACTTGCAACTGTCTGTATGGCGTTGTATGTTTTATAATGCAATTTATTCAAAATAAAAGTAAATTTAGAAATCAAAAAGAAATAACGAACAGAATTTTTTTTGTTTCTAAACGATTTTCTTTTCTTCAGCTTTTACCAAAATTAACGATTCCCCTGATATGGTCGAAGGGAACGTTGATTATTTATTTATTTTCAAATCCATATTTTAGAACATTTGGCTTTATGCGTAGCATTTCTAAAAACATATTAATATTGTGAAGTGGATTAACTGAACTAAACTTTTAAAACTAATCCTTGCTTGGGCCATATCTTTGGCCAGTGTAGAATGCATAAATGCAAGCCTTGATATAAGCAAAATTTTCCAAGAATTTGGGCCCGGGCTCAGCAAACACATGTAATCAAAGAAAGCGGGCCGGGCCCAGGCTCCTAAAATTGAGCCCGAATTCATCTCTACTTGGTATACCCTTACTACAGCACCTTGCGAACAGCCCACAAAGTCTGCTGTTTCTGGGATGCTTTCACTCTTGGTGTGGTAGCTGAAGATCATTCCTATTTGAAAGTCCATCAAATCACTACCTCTGCCCATTGTGCTCATGTCACTATGGCTCATCTGTCCTGGTTGGCCGCTTATGTTTTCATGTGGTCGACCTTGTCATGTGCACTCTGTGATGTGCCTGGGCGGGTACATTGTGATTCTGGGGTGTGGTCATATTATTCTGATATGACTGTGTATGCTATAGGTTCTTGAATGCTGGTGAAAGCATTACCTCAATCACATACTGTGAAGAAATTGACCAAAAGTTGTGTTCAAAACCTCCATCTTTGGTAAACGGAAAGGGCCCGGTCTTCCTCCATGATAAGGTAAGACCACGTGTCACAACTGACAAAACAGAAATTACACAAACTGAGGTTTGAAACCTCCCACATCCAGCCTACTTGCCTGACTTGGCACCTCCCAATTTCCACCTGTTCATGCATTTTAGCAAGCACCTCAATGACAGGACCTTCAGAAACCGAGAGGAGGCTGAATTTGCATTACGGGACTTTCTTGCATCCAGGGAGCCAGATTTCTTCTGGACTGGTATTGAAGTACTTGTTACTTGCTGACAGAGGTGTGTAGCTGCTGAAGGCACCTATTTTGAACAAAACAAGGTTGTGCACTATGAGGTATGTTTCTTTCATTTTTACCCTCCAAATCGGCCATTATTTTCCAAATGACCCGGTAGTAAGATGGAATGTGAACAGTTTATATCTTTTTCTCCAATGAGAAGTTTTTGGTCACTGATTAAAATTATATATTTCCATTCTGCTACATATTTTCTACATTTCTGTCATAATAATTCTTAGGGGAAAACTTTAGTGAAGCAAAGGTAATATCTATTTCACACCATTTACCTCCCTCTTGTCATTTTTCACAGGGTTACTTGTGTGCATAATAAGTTTGCTAATTTTTTTTATTTTGCAATTACATATCAGTTTGAATTTCTTTCTTTCTTTCTTTCTTTTAATACTGTAGGTTTTCAAAGATGTTGTTGACAGCTGAAGAATGAATTGAGGTGCTGTTGATGGCAGCTGCTAAAGCTATGAGTGATAAATAAAAAATTCAGGAAAACATTTTTTTTAATTCCAGGACATACAATATGGGTCACATATGGCCAATCTGGAGTGCAGAAATTTTGCACACAAAAAATTGTTTTATTTGATCATATTTTTCCATACTTCAGTGGACATGAGAATAGAGTAAGAGAAAAAAATATTTATTCTTAAACTACACTTTCAAATTATACAGAATGGAACATCACAAATATTAAAAAGAACTGCAGATTCTATTGAATATTTGATTGAAGGGAGTATTACATTTCAGTCTTGAAGCATTTGCGATGACATATATCGATTAAGGAGCTGGTGGGCAAGTGGAACGCCCGCCCGCACGTGGCTGCTTGTGTTCAACAGTTTCTTACGAAATGTAGTATTGAAATCATGCCACAGCTTGCCTAGAGTTCTGACCTCGCCCCGTGCGATTTCTGGTTGTTTCCAACAATGAACGAGAAGTTCCGTGGTGCAACATTCAACACAGATGCTGACGTTATTCAAGCTTTACAGGGGTCGTTAAAGAAGCTTCCACTAAATGCCTTCGCCACATGATTTGAAAAGTGGACTGAACAATGGGACTGTTGCATATCATCCAAAAGAAGATCTTTTGGGAAAGAATAGCATATATTTTGCTGTATACATTTCTTCATTTTGTGTGATTTTACTCTCAGTTTTTATGGAACAGTGTAGAAATGCTGAAATTTTTGTCACATGCAAATTTTCACTACTGCCAAATGCAGTTGCTTTTTGATGAAAGAAAAGTCAAATTTCAAAAGTGAATTAAAATTTCTTCAAAATTTCAGGTCAAATAGCAAAAATTAAGTACTTTCAGGACATTAAAAAGAAAAATCAGGAATTTCAAGACAACTACTCCTACAGTTACATACATACTGCTGAGGAATTCAACCATCAACACCCATGATGTGATCTAATCACACATGATGCTGTAGGCAAGGAAACTGCTAAATTCAAGTGTCCATGGCAGAAAATGTAATGGACATCCCAGGAACATTGCAAATAAAGAAATAGCTACCATGGTGTTAGCTGCATTAGCAAAAAGCACAACATGAATGTCATTGAAGGTGGTATCGGCCAATCAAGGGTGGTCTGAATCTTGCAAGAACACAAATGGCATCCCTAGAAGATCCAATTTTAACAGCATCTCTATGAAGATGACCTTGAGAGATGACTGAAGTTTTGTGAATGGACTGCTGGCATGCTGAATGATCTGGATATACAGTAAAACGTCAAAAATCCGGCATCCAGAAAACCACCACTTTTCTGAATTTGTTTTCGTCAGAACATCCGATGTTTCACCAATAACCATGGAAACTCCCAATGTACCATCTCAACAACACATTGTGAGATCATCCGATCTCAGTGTGCGAATTGCCGATGGCCACCTACGTGTAACATCGGGAGGTTTCTCAAATTCGTCATCTCATTGGGTCGCGCTGAAGTGACGTGGACCAATGAGGCAATGAATTGGTGTGTACATTACAAATGTCGTTGAACGTGTGATGATGATCTGTGCTTGGTGGTGGCAGTATGTGGATTCAATCATGTTATGACATCTAAATCGGCCTTCATGATGCATCGCAGTAATCACCTTCGCAATGTATCATAGTTTCGTCAGTCGAAAAACCGTAACGTCAGTGTAAAATTCACATCGGGTTTTAGCGATGTATCAATACATCGCCCAGCAGCCCTAGCGGTTGCTCTGGCTTTTTTCAGGTTTTTGCCTAACCATTCGCCAAATTCAATTTTTTTCGACAGAGCTTTATAATGAACAGTATAAAAAGGTAATCAGTCGCCAATATTTTCGCCAAAACTTTTTTTGCCATCGCCAAATCAATTTTCTTTTTTTCCAAATTTAATACAATTGGCAGCGCAACCCCTGCATATTTTTAATGTGTAGATGTGCAAATTTTCGTTAATGTCACCTGTTACGAGTAAGTACATGTTTTACGTAATGCCTACTACCCAATTTTTGGGTAGCTTCAGAAATCCAGAATTTTAATAAATCCGGCACTCGTCCGGTCCCGTTGATGCCAGATTTTTGAGGTTTTACTGTACTGTTGTCACATTCTCTTCAGTGATGAGGCTAACTTTTACATCAGCTGAGAAGTCAATCACCAAAAATTACTGACACTGGAGTGATGTTAACTGAAAGTGGATAGAGGAAACCAAGATGAAGGATGGCCAAGACTACATGGTGTGGTGTAGGTTATGGGGTACAGCAGTGGTTGGAACTCTACTCATTAATGAGAACCTGGTGGGTAACAGTATCCTGAAATGTTGCAGGAAACAGTAATGCCATTACTTGTTAAAGAAATAAGATATTTTGTCACATACTTTCAACAGGAGAGTGCACCTGCTTAGTAGCTACACCCATGCAGAGGTGGCTTGATGAACAGTTTTCTGATTGCCAAATTGGTTGTTGCAGTCTAGTGGAATGGTAGTTCAGACCTCCTGACTTGATCCCATTAGACTTTTACTTTTGGGATCATCTGAAGTCTGTAGTATACAAAGCAAAGACTTGCAACAATCAACATCTTCATGAGCAAAGCAAAGACTTCAGTATACAAGACTTCGACAGTACACATCTTCAGTATACAAGACTTCAACAGTATACATCTTCAGTATACAAGACTTCGACAGTACACATCTTCAGTATAAAAAGCAAAGATCAGTATACAAGACTTCGACAGTATACATCTTCAGTATACAAAGCAAAGACTTGCAACAATCAACATCTTCATAAGCAAAGCAGACTTCAGTATACAAAGCAAAGATTCACAACAATCAACATCTTCATGAGCAAATTGGTGATGCTTGAGAGTGCATCAAGGAAATCCACAAATGCATTGAAGTCAGCAGCAGACATGTAGAACACAATTTATAAAGCAGAAATCGTGTTTGATCATATTTTAATGTATTATTTCTATGTAACCAAATTTATAAATAACCCTGTAGACATGTAGAGACTTGTTAATATGCATTACAGAAAACCTTTTCTTCCCTTTCCCAAAAACAAGGACCTACCTAGTCATCCTGATATCTATTTTCCATATGATAATGGAAAAGGCAATACTTAAAATGCAGTCACATGTGTAACCTTTGAAGCTCATCAATGACTTTTTGTAACAGCTTTTATGAAAATCAATCAGCAAGCGATGGTTTAGCAAAATTTGTTCTTGCTTAAAATATGGTTGAAGTGAAATCTGTCTTAAGATTTTTAAGTTTTGACAATGCAAGGTAATACAAAGGCTTTTTGAAGTTATCTGGCCCAACGAGTGTTCTAAATGAACACCAATTGTGCACTGACAACCATATTATTTCCAGTTAAATAACTGCACCTTAGAAGCACAGATTTCTGTTTTTGTGTTTTACAATATTTTTCTTCCAAATAACTTTTGATTCTGCATAAATCTTAAGTAGGCCTGCTCTCCGAGTCCTTATCACACCATACACTCAAATCCCAGGGTAAAACAACTTAACACCACAAAGCAAAGGGTAATTTGTATAAGTAACAAAATGACACTGATCACTTCTCTTTAGAAGTCCTTTTCATACAAGCAAGCAAGTGTATGACTATGCATCTTTTTTGGCGTGTCTGCCATGGACACTTCTCACACAACTGTTGGGATGCAGAGCCCGCCCAGGAAGGAAGGAAATGTGTTTCAACAAAATTATGACACTACAGAAACAATAATAATATTCATTTACTTAGGTACATGGGTATGCAGATAGTCTGTGAGAAAAAAAAAGGAAAGGAAATGATGGAATATCTGAAGCACCAGAACAAAATGTAAATATATTTAGAACATACCCCAAGGAAAGACTTTGTCATACTCTTGAGCTCTGCATTATCAGCTTTTGAAAGCTTGACAGGATTGGGCTTATATGCCGTTAGGACAAGTCGATACAAAGACACACCAAGCTGTAGCCCATCACCAAGAGTAAACCTCAAGTTAGCACTTGGTCTTTTCCTATGGTCTTTTGATCGTACCCTATACAAGGGAAAGAAAAATACATCAAATAAATGAATAAATACAAATAAATGTGTCAATACAAGTACAAACAGAAGTACTCTGTGTAAGTGAACTTCAATATGTAACTATGAAGCAGAAAACCTATCACGCATTTCTACAGGTACAAACACACACTGTGGTAAAAGTGCGCACAAAACAGAAACATATCAGTGATTATGATAATTATTAAAACATGGAAGACAGACTATCAAATAAGGAAATTATGGCTCATGAGAACTGGAACTTTCAGATGACAAAAACTGAACTTGCAGAAGTATGATTAGTTCTTCAGAAGCTGATTGGGTTAGCAGAATGCTGAGAACCCCCCACCTTCGGCTCCCCACAAAAAAGTCTTTGTGGAATCACTAGTATTCAATGTAGCATGGGTACCATAGCCATGCATGCAATATTTAGAAAATGAAGCTCTTAAGAGGGGAGTCTCCTTAGACAAGGGGAATCACAGTGTTGGCCACATTTCACATTGTCGGTTTTCTGAGCACAAGACAAAGAGAATGGAAGGAAGACTATTTAGCCATGCCTATCATATGATTAACTGATTATTTTTAAAGGTCCTAGAAGCATTTCCAGCGCCATTTGTTTCGTTCTCTTGTAAGAGAGTGAACCTTATGCAGACATGGCAACCTTTCAAAATCTGAAAATCAGGAGATTTTTACAGCTCATAAAATCACACGAGCGCTATTTTTTAACAACATTTTTCAGACATAGGAACAATTTCTAGATATGGTATTATTGGTCCACTAAAAGTTCTGGAGAAAAAAAAAAAGCGTGAAATCAGCCCCACCCCTACTGAAATTTGCTTTTAGGTACGTCGATTCCGTAAGATAATGAAAACCTAAAATGGCCAGCATGTTTTTTTTTTTTTTGGTGTTTTTTTTATGAATAAAATAGCAGGCAACTGTTTTTTGTTTCTCCTTTAGGTTGTACGCAAAGGCGAAAATGACAAAAAGTATTACCAACATCACCTTTCGTTGCAAGGTGAGGCCAAGTGTAACTTACTCCCTTTTGTCGTTGAGTGAATTTGCAGCAACTCAACTGTTTATCATCACTTAGAATATGTTGAGGCGAGGAGTTGAAAGAGTGAACTGCAAGAAGGCAGAGCAGTTCCCATCTGTCAATCAGTTACTGACCTTCCCCGGCACTCTAGTGCCAGAGCAGGTGAGCTATTTGCTGAACTGGGAGAAATTGTTTTAAAGCAAATTTTTTCCGACCCATCTCAGATGATTGGTCCAAAGCCAGCGCTTAGACCACTGTGCCACTGGAGTGGCTTTCTTTTTGCAGATAGGAGAGGAAAAGTACAAAACTGATTACTGTGGTGCCCACGCCTTGCATCAATGCAGAAAGAAAAAGATTTCACTGGTGGTTTGAAATCATGGTGGTTGATGGAATTTTGACCACTCTAACGACTAATTCTCAGTGAAAATCAGGAGAATTTGACAGGGCGGGAGGAAGGGCTGAAAATCCGGAAGTTAGCACGTCTGGCTGCTTACGAGAAGCCAAATGAAAAGGGTGTTTATGACAATTGCGCATGCAGAGACACTAAATAAAGTAGTACTTCATGATGCAAGTCAGGTAGAAATATATCAGTATAACTGCAATTCTTACAACAGAATCATGGAAAAGAAACTGTAATTAAACAATGCAAAGTTTCATCCTTCCACCATCTGACTACAAGTTATTTTCCATTATGCTTTAAGAATTTAGCTAGGGTGTCACTTGCACTCTGCATCCGCCACCTGGACTGCTCTTCTTCCCCGGATACAACGGACTGCTGCCTACTGGAGTAAGGCCCGCCCTTTCACATCGTTCCGTCAACGAGCAGCCGTTGTTCGTCGACAACTTATCTCCCTATGCGAATACTCTCGGATGTCGACGGTTGTGCCCGTGTCACAAATGATGACCATCACTCGCCTCTCAACTTCCGTCATCTGGTCTTCACATCACTGGGTTAAACCTGCCACGCTTCATCTGCCAGCCTCTTTAGGTGGCATCCAGCTTCCTGATCCAGCTGTCCTTTATAAAACACATCGCATTATTCATTTCATTCGCCTTGCCACTTCAACTGTTCCTTCCCTTACCACTACCTTGAATGTTCTAGCTTCTTCCCGTGACCCATCTTTCACCTTCCTTCTGTTTCTGAAGATGGATGCATACTCTCTTCTCCCGTCCCACCTCCCTCCTGTCCTGCGAGAGGGCCTTTCTCTCTTTCGTTCGCTTCCTCTTCTCCGTTCATTTCCTTCTTCAACTCTTGATCTCCTAGATGAACCTCTCTTCTTCTCTTCTCTTATTCACCCTCCTAACCTCCCTTACTTTTACTTTCCTCATTGGATCCGCTCTGGTGTGATAACTGTCCGTTCTCTCGTAACTTCTGATCAAACCTGGAGACCTCTTTCTTCCCTGTTTCTATCTCCAACCATTACTCTTGCTAACGAATATCTTCTCCTTCGCACAGCGCTTGGAGCCTCTTTCCACTCCTCGCTTCACCTGATGGTCTCTTCTTGGTCCCCTCTGCTCCTCTTTCTCTACCGTTCTTTCTCCTCATTCGTAGCTCCCCGGTTCTAGTTACTTCTATCTCCTCCTCTTCTCTTTATTGGCTTCTTCTTTCCCCTCCCGCACTTCCACTTTCTGTTCATTCTGCTCCTCCTTCTCTTCTCCCCGCCATCTGGACAGCATCAACCTCTGCCCTTTCCTCCCCTCTTGAACTCAATGTCCATTGGCAATTTCTTCACCTTCATCTCCCCGCCCCATCAGTACTATTTCGCATGACCCTTCTCACCTCTCCGCAGTGCTCCTTTTGCCCTGAAGTCAGCGACATCCAACATCAATACCTATTCTGCCCCGTTCTCCTGCCAGTCCTAAACACAGCATTTCTCTTGCTGATCGAATTTGTGCTCGATCGTTACCATTTCTTGCATATGCTTGGCTACTCCAAACAAAGCATCCACCTACTCACTTGCCTCCTGTGTGCCGTTATATTTTTCTTCTTGTGAAGTTCACTGTCTATGCTTTCCATCTTCAACAACGCTTCCCTGCTCTTATTCCACCTCCTCAGGAGGCAAGTGCTATCATTCGGAGACGCTTCCTAGCACGGTTAACCACTTGTCTCCAAATGGAGCACTCTCGTGCTGCCTCAACAAACACCGATAGCGTTTTTCAATCCACCTGGGTCCAATCGGCTGGGTGGTTCCATATCCACAATTTGCAGTTACATCTCAACCTATAAGTGGGATTTTTGTTGTCGCCCACGTTCACTGTAACAAATCATGTTTTTACGTATTAATTTTGGTGCTTCGCTATTTGTGATTATTCTGTTTTAATGTGCCATTGAAGATAGCTCACCATGTTTCCCAAGTTCTCTTCGATAATGTTGGGTTTTATGTTGTTGTATATAATTTTTCCTTCTGCACAGTTTACTGCCCACGCAATGTCCCCTTCATTATGTTGAATATATTTTTAAAATATTAGTCACTGTGTGTATAATTTAATGTAACAAGATGCCCTTCTGAGTACATTTAGCGTTATTTCCCCTTGTCACTGAATACTTCTGTACATATGTTGTAAATTTTGAATGTAGCATCACTGTTGCATTTCTGTTTCATGAGAAGCTGCCCTTCTGGGTATGTTTAGCGGCTTTCTTCCTTGTCACTGTATTGTTCTGTACATATGATATGAAACTTGTGCATTGCATTACTGTTCGATTTCTGTTTTTTTGTAAAGTTGCTCTCCTGGGTTTGTTTAGCATATTTCTCTCTTGTCACTGCATAATTCTGTACATATGATAAGTGTTTGTGCTTATTTGTTTCTACCATTACTGTCATATCTCTAAATACTGTTGCACCTGTTAGTTCCTTCTCACCCATGGTCTTTTATGAGAATTAGTACCTTGTGCATGTTTAATCTTTAGTATGGTAGTAATGCTTAATTGGAATTTGTGCATAGTATAGAATCATGTCTTTCCCTGTCTACAATACTGTAAGTAAACATTTTCGTTTGTATCGCTCGTGCTTTATTGTCTGCCTCTCCTTCGCCTATCGTGGCGAAATAATTTTATGATTTTAACAATATTTTGTTTTACGTTTCACTGGAACTTTCCAGCTGATGTATATACCACTGTATTTATTGGCAGAATTCCATTGTCATGTACATAGAAATGTTATTTTACTGAAGAATAAAGGCAATTTTGAAATGAAGGCAGTTTTTTTTTTTTTTTTTTTAAGAATATATTCAAGCCAATATTCAGCCTTAATTATTTAGGATTTTTTTTAATCCCTATGTTTGAAAGTTATTCGCTTCTTGAAGTATGATATTAAATCACTGCATAAAATATTGAAATTTTTGAATGATTAAAATTACACACAGAATAGCAGTGTGCAGGATTTTAAGTACAGTAACATTTTAACAGTAACTTGCCACATGGATCAAGTGATAAGTTATCATTCACTGAAGAATAAGCAACTATCACTTTATTTTTTTACCTCACTTAATTTAGCTGAAAATTTAATGTGAAAAGTCATTACTAAACTTTACACAGTAGTGTTCCATAGTTAATTTTCTGGTCAAAATATGGCAAACAATGTCTGATACATAAAAACAATGCATCTTTTTTGTCTAAGCTGAACTCTTTGTTCCATATTATTCAAAATATCAACAATTTTTTTTTAAAGTTTGCCTCATGAATTCAGACTAGATGATGAACATCTTAACACTGCTGTAAATTTATTTGCATATTATTAGAAGCAACATTATTATCATTTTTAGGCCAACTATAGTGATGAGACATAACAGAAAAGTAATCATAAAAATACCCTAACTTTAATTCAAATGAAGTCACAAGCAGAGTTGTCTAAAAATAAAATGTATCTGTGTACACAACCATTGAAACAGAAAACTTACTGCAAACCTGCGAAGCGCGATAACAATAAAATATGATAATTTTTAAAGAAAAATTAATAAAATAATAAATAATTATTAGAACACTACAGATTCCAATGTGGACAAAATAAATACATCACAATTGAATGTGCAGCAATGTGTATGAAATGGATCTTTATGGCAAAATATTAAAATATTGGACTATGAACCTCATAAAAGCAAAGACTAATTAAAGAAAATTTTTATATCCAGAAAAACAGTTCCATTAATGAACCTTCAAAAATTATAAATGCCATTTTCAGCAACTTAACTGAAAAATAGCAAACTTACAAAGTACATAAGGAGAAGCTTTTAATTTAATAACTGGCAACAGCAGAAAGAACCTGGCAATAAAATTTAAATTCTTTCTGTGTAAACCAAAACTTTTGATAGAGTTCTTATTCATTGAGAACAGGCCTTGATAAAATCTAGAGGCCAGAAATGTCTGTAGAAGCAAAAAAACTAAGAAGATGTGAGAAAATAACTGAATGTTCTTTAAGTAAAAATAGAATTAAAAAAATTAAGGATATTAATCTGAGTAAAGCCTTGAGTAAGTGTATTAATTACAGTAATTTAATTTTTTTAATCTACATGCAAAAACTATCTGCAAAATCTGCTAATAATTTCGAAACTATCTGCATACAACGTATGTGCGTACGTCTACATTCTGCTACTCTGGTAATAGGAAACAAGTATTGGTCATCTGTTTGTTGGAGAAGGGTAGCATTTAGAAGATCAGAAGTCACTGAATAATATCAGTTGCGGTTAGGGCAACCAAAGTGAAAATATTGTTTTCAATGTGGTCCGAGTTTGCCAAAGTTAAAAGAATGAATGTTTGCAATTTAATTTGTAGAAGCTGAGGTAATGTCAAACCTCAAAATTTCCTCCACAATGAAGGAAATTTCCATATCACAAAGTTTGGGAGATTCACAGAAAGCTGTCCCATAGCTACAGAAACTGGATGCAAAAATTATTTTTCAAATCAGATTTTCAGAAGCACAGATATACATTTCCAAATATAATAGTGAGAAAAAAGTGAATCTGAAAAATCAAATAGTATGTTGATTATGCTGATCATATCTAAAGCTCACCAAGTCTAAAGAATTTTCTTTATTGGTCTTACAGAACTTCAAATACGCAATTAAAAAAAAAATCCATAAACTATGTTTTTGTTACCTACAGCAAATCAATATTTTACACCAGACACTTTCTCCATCTTTCTTGTATTTTTTGGCCTAGATGACTTTCTAAACCCCACTCCTCTTATTTTTATTGCTAATTATCAATTTTACGATTTCACACATTCATTCAATTCATCTTCTTAGCATTTATCACAGTTCTAAATATTTTGCAGCCCAGCTGATCAAGATTATACTGCCAGACATTAGAACTATTTGAAATTAATGCTGCACCTCTATCATATGGCAAACATTAACACCATAATCTCTGTCATATCCTCCAGTTAATCTAAAATTATTTACTAGTACTTATATCAATCCTAACAGTTGCAAAACTTTCAGAGCAAACAATTTAACAACTTGTTTCTAAGAACTCTTTCAAAATATTTTTCAAATTTAATAAATCATATAAAACACAAATCCTGATTCACATGAAACTTCTTGGTAAGTAGCTTGAGGGGAAAATATTATCTTGATTCTTCCTACGGTTTCTAAAGGCACAATGTTCACTATTCATGCTTAATCTTTCACTATATTTCTATGTTTCTTACTAGTATGTTTTAGTGAAATTAAGAAACAGTGCCACAGTTATTATATTTATTTATGTTCTTAGTTTTGCAATTGGTGAAATAGAAATCTGGTGTCAATCAACAGAAACCACGTCAGTTTTGCATGCTAATGAAATGATCTTGTACAACCAAAGATGCCAATTATTCCAGTATGCTTACATTATTCTCCATTAGTTTCATCAAAACTTGCAGAGCTTTACTACTCTTTCAAGATAAAACAGCATTTCCCACTTCATGAACATCTTTGGTAATCTAGTACAAATTCTCATCAGTGACAACCACATCATTAACACTACTTGCCTTTTTTTTTTTTTCCCCTGGATTTATATTCAAATGCACTTCAAGATAATCATTCCATACACCTACATACATCTTTCTGGGGTACCAAGAAGCTGACTATCTTTGTCAAGTAAGCCTGCCAGACAAACTTTCTGCCCAATCTCAGAAGTTTGACAAGAATAAGAACTTTATGCCCAATCTCAGAAGTTTGACAAAAATTAGAAACTTTTGGGAAGCCTTTGTAAGTTTCCTTCTACACATTTTGACATTCCTAACACATAGTTTTTTTTTCCCCTGTGATGTTTAACTACCACAGGGAGAAACTCAGTGGGCTATAGTTGTCTGTCTCTAATTTAGGGTCACTGGTCCCAGCGAAGTGGACAGCCAGTGCCATAAGACAAACACAACATCTATCAGTATTATAAATATTTAACGGGAATTATCGAGGATAAATTTATTAGGTACATTACCTCTCAAATTTTCGATCTAAACACTAGATCTTCACCAGGAGTTCTTGCTTCCTTCTACTTCCACAGGTCTGGTGACCAAGCCTGATGGATTTTCCATCCAGCATGGTCATTGATGTTGCCACCTTGTGCCTTGTAAATTTCCAGGGATTCCTCTAATTTCCGGATAATTGCATGGGATTGATGTTTGATCACTTTTAAGGAGTTCCAGTCCATTTTGTGTCCAGTATCTTTTATGTGCCTGTCTAATCCTGTTTTATTTGAGCTGTTCCTTATTGCTGCTTTGTGTTCTTTAATTCTGGTGGTTAACCTTCTTCCTGTTTCTCCTATATATGGTAATCCACAAGAACAAACTATTTTATAAATGACTCCTTCCTGGGGTAAAGTATTTCCTTCTTTTTGTTTTAGGGATGGTAAGTATTTTTTAATTTTGTTATTCAAATCTGGAGCTAACCTAATTTTATATTTAGTGCTGATTTTTTCAGTTTTTCAAACAGTCCCTGGTGGTAAGTGACTTTTCTTGTGAATAAATATTCAATTTTCTCCTTATTTTTGTCTGTAGTGCCTGTTCTGTTCCTAGTAGGATTTTTGTCCAGTAGTTCACGAATTTCTTTTGAAGGGTAATCATTTTCTAATAAGATTGAATTTAACTTATTTTTATGTTTTTTCTTAGCTTCTGAAGTTGAATTCAGCTTTTCAACTTTCTCTTTAAATTGTAAAGCTACAATTTTCTTTATATAATTAGGGTGATCTGATTTATAATTTAAAACTTTTTTTCTGTATTTGTAGGCTTCTTGTATAATTCTGTGGTAATATATTTTCCTTCCCACTTCAAAGTAATATCTAGGTAATTTTGCTTATTTTCGTTTTGCTCTTCTAAAGTGAATTTTAGGGATTCATCTTGGGCATTAAAACCTTCTAGGATTTTTGATGGGTATCCACTCGAATCTTGATCTATGATGAAAAGGATATCATCCATGTATCTAATATATATGCAGAAAATTGAAGGTTTCAATAGGAAGGGCTCTTCTATTTTCTTACATAATAATTTGCTAGGAGAGGTGCTAATGACAAACCCATTGCTAGCCCACTTCTTTGCTTATAGAAGCAGCCTTGGAATTGAAAAAAATTGTTGTTTAGAGCAAACACTGTAAGTTCATGAAGGCCTATTGCTTCTTCTTTATTGTATTCATGAAACACTACTAGGTCAGATAGGTCATCTGCTATGTAATCTATGAGTTTGTCCAGGTTTATATTGGTATACATGGATACAAGATCTAAACTTGCCATGGAAGGGTTTTCTAATTCTGAAAGTTCTTCTATTTTCTTCAATAGCTGTTCAGTGTTCTTTATCAGTGCCTTAGGTTTAGGAAGCAACTTTGATAGATGAAACAGCAAATAATAATTCAAATTGGACAGAGGAGAATATTTTGAGTCAATAATACGCCTGATAGGTTGTCCTTCTTTATGCAGTTTTAACAAACCATACATCTGCGGAGTACGATGGGTAATCTTTGAATAATTTTTGAAGTTGTCACAAATCATATTTTTCTTCTTAAGTGAAAAGAGCAATTTTCTATAATTTGCGATCGTCGTTTCTAGTGGATCGCTATCCAATTTTTCATATATTGGTTTGCTTAGTTCTTCCATTTTTAACAAATAATCTGCTTTTTTAATTAGGGTTATTTTCTTGCTTTTATCTGCTCTTACTGCAACTGTTTCTGAGTTCTTTTTGAATTTTTCCAGGGCTATTAATTCTTCCTTCGAAAGATTTTTATTGGCATTCCGCTGAATGACCTTGAAATTCGAGAGGCAAGAATTATATTCTTTCCTCAGCGCTAATGCTGCTTCAGGATTTTGCCTTTCCAGAGAATAACTTATGCATTAAAGTTCCATCATTATTTTCTTCTTATCTACCTTATTCCTGTGAACATTAAAGTTGCATCCTTTATCCAAAGCACTTAACAAATCTCTTTCAGCGCTATTAGTGAGATCTACCACGTGTTTTAGTTCCGCTCTTTCACGTGGTACTACGGGAGCCGCGGGGCGGATTTTTTCCCGTTTTTTCCTTAGAGAATCATGGAATTTCTTATTTTTATCTCTTACTGCGCGTATTAGTCAAGTATTCAATTTATTTTTTATATTTTCACTTAAAAAATAAAGTTCCGAATTCCAGATTGTATTTTCCAATCTCTTGTTTACGCAAATGCTTTTGTACTTTTCCCGAATGGCTTCGGCTACGGTTTTTCGTTCTACATTCCTTTAAAGAAAAAGTTGAAAAGCTGAATTCAACTTCAGAAGCTAAGAAAAAACATAAAAATAAGTTAAATTCAATCTTATTAGAAAATGATTACCCTTCAAAAGAAATTTGTGAACTACTGAACGAAAATCCTACTAGGAACAGAACAGGCACTACAGACAAAAATAAGGAGAAAATTGAATATTTATTCACAAGAAAAGTCACTTACCACAAGGGACTGTTTGAAAAACTGAAAAAAATCAGCACTAAATATAAAATTAGGTTAGCTCCAGATTTGAATAACAAAATTAAAAAATACTTACCATCCCTAAAACAAAAAGAAGAAAATACTTTACCCCAGGAAGGAGTCATTTATAAAATAGTTTGTTCTTGTGGATTACCATATATAGGAGAAACAGGAAGAAGGTTAACCACCAGAATTAAAGAACACAAAGCAGCAATAAGGAACAGCTCAAATAAAACAGGATTAGACAGGCACATACAAGATACTGGCCACAAAATGGACTGGGATTCCTTAAAAGTGATCAAACATCAATCCCATGCAATTATCTGGAAATTAGAGGAATCCCTGGAAATTTACAAGACACAAGGTGGCAACATCAATGACCATGCTGGATGGAAAATCCATCAGGCTTGGTCACCAGACCTGTGGAAGTAGAAGGAAGCAAGAACTCCTGATGAAGATCAAGTGTTTAGATCAAAAATTTGAGAGGTAATGTACCTAATAAATTTATCCTCGATAATTTCCGTTAAATATTTATAATACTGAAAGTAATAAGAGGAAGCCATGAAGTCATTAATTACTAGGACAACATCTATGTCCCACCCCAGATTCGAACCTGGACCCAACTCAGATGAACGGTCAGAAGCTAGCGCTTAGACCTTTTGTGTTTGGGCAAATTATTTTATAAGTTTCCCAATAAACCTGTAACCTAAAGCTTTGAAAGTTCTTACAAGCCTTTCTTTTAATAATTTCACTCACTCCTGCTGTCCAAGAGGTTATAACTTTCCACTCTCTGCAAGCTATCCCGTCATGTGCCCTTTTTCAACTACACAATGAAGAAATTTGGCTTTCATGTAATCAGGTTTTAATAACCTTCAGTGATTCTAATCTGGAAAGTTTGCCCCATTGTAACATCAGTTTGTTGATTACAATGTAATAATTGTTTAAAACTTTAAAATATCTATAATAGAAGTAAAGTTATTAATTTTTTATACAGAAATAAAAAAGGCAAATCATGTTGCAAGCACGTCTTAAAACTACTCAAGAAATGACAAAAGTACATACATATCACTAAGCTGTTCTATGAGATTCAGAGGCTAGCTCTACAAAATAATACAAACTAATGAAGAAGAGTGCTACTGATGACAAAAGTGCTACTAATGACAAAAGTGCTACTGATGACAAAAGTGCTACTAATGACAAAAGTGCTACTGCAGAAATGAGACAAAGTACAATAAATGTCCAAACAGCTGTGCATACCAAGCAAACACATATGTGAACAATAAAAGTAAATGCCAAAGCTTTGATGACACACCTTGTTAGAAGATCTTCAAATTTTTCAGATGCATCTGGTAGTTTTGAAGGCTCATCATCTGATGAAAAGATTATGTCCTGTATTGAAGAAATGTAAACAAATAAATTAAAAGTGGTTATAAGGTACTTAAGAAATACACAAAACAAGTATGGTAACCTGCAAACTTATGTGTTAGTTGCTTTGTTAACAGTGACATTGTGCAGTTCAAACTCCTACACCAGCAACAGCAGTGATGCCATAAACTAATGTTACTTATTCCAAAACCTACTTAATTCACTTTACAGCATGAAATTACATGACTGCCAATCATTTCTGATTTGTTACGAATGAAAAACATTAAACATAAAGAAGAATTAATAAATTTCTACTGATTTTGTCATATTTATAATATTTTGGCTTAATGAAAAGAATTGTGTGTGTGTGTGTGTGTGTGTGTGTGTGTGTGTGTGTGTGTGTTTTTTAAACTAAGCTGAGTGGTTGCATAAAGCAATAAGCACTGCAAGTAAATTCTGATTCTAAGTAAATACCTGTGAATTCTGATTCTAGGTAAATACCTGTAAATCCTGACTCTCAGGATTTCCTTAAAATTTTCCACATTCTCTCTCACTTTTCTCACCTGATTTTTATCTCTCTAGTTCCATTTCAGATAAACAGACCAAAACTTCACAAGGTAGAAATGCTGAACAAAGAAATGCTTTATTCAGCCACTTCATTAATATAAATCCTTCTTCTCTGCATCCGTTTTTTTTTTTTTTTCAAAGCACTGTTCAAATATACTGGCATCATACCACTAATAATATAAGTAGTCATACAATTTCTTCTTCTTCTGCACATTTCACTCAGGATCCCGAAATGAGAGCCAAAATACATCCCTCCCCACCCCTTTTTTTCTTAATATTATGTGACAAGTTGAAGCTGAAACTCTCCTTTTTCAGTTCAAAGCTGAACTCCACCAAGTGAAAACATGGTTTGTCAATGTTCATGACACATTTGCATGTAAGTCTCATCTCTTATGTAAATGAAAGATATTATGAATTAACTGTGCTGTTATGCACTTTGGTTGTGCTCTCTAATATAAATAATAATATACAGTCAACTGTTAACTAGAATTTGATCACATAAAATAAATATACAATGCAATTTTGATTGCAATAAGTCAACAATTTTCTGATGGATGACTGGTTTGTTGGATGGATGGATGCACTGATGGACACATGGATGGATGAATGGAAGGAGAGTGAGAGAGAGAGAGAGAGAGAGACTAAGAAACTTTTCTTTCTTATGCATGTTCAAACAATACCTATAAGTGAAATAACACTGCACTGTTGCACAACTGCTTCATTAATTTAATATGCAATTGAACAACGTCCATGCATTCTACAAATTGGAGACTACAAACGTTGTGATGATTTAAAATATTAAGAAAATACATTACTTTACTAATATTTTATTTTTCGTGTCAATCAAGGTTACGATTGGGCTCTGACACAGCTCCTTCAGCACAAATGGCCTGTAAATATTAAAATCGCATGTGACATCATCAGCAGTATTTATGGTCAATGTTTATTTTTAGTTGCTTTCATGAGCTTGGTGTAAATGCCATGTCATTCACAAGCTGTGAAAAAATTTGATATACATGGAAAGCTTCCTGAAAAAAATTGATATACATGGAAAGCTTCCAAAATATCAAGTTGTTGAATCTGGCTTGTCAATTAGTTTTACTTCTTCAAAGAGAAATCTATGATCATTTTCATATCAGTGTTTAGCTATCGATGATATCTTTAGGTCACAGTTCTGAATACAGGTATTGTGCTTTTTCAATTGATAATGCAAGGCCCAACGGGTCTGACCTACATACGAAATGCCACATTCACACAAGATTTGATAAATTTCCCATGAGTTTTTATCTTCAACATGCTCCTTCAGTCCAAAAAATTTCATTTTGTTTATGGGTTTAAAAACTGCCTTAAAATGAGAAGTTTTAAGTATTTTTGAAATTTTGAAGGCAAAGCCATGGGAAAACGGAATAACAGCAAAATATTCTCATAATAAATGCACAATTAGGGTAAACATGGAGAAAAGAATAACCTTCTGCATTAAAAATTGAAATCAAAATTAAGCAAATGAAGATTCAACATCTTTTGTTAGAATTTATAGTGAACTGTGCTACAAACAAAGCCATAAAAGAAAAACTATGAATTACACATATGAAACATTTCTTGATATGCACTGAACTATCTACACCGATACTAAACATTTATATATATGTGGACAGTATAAAAATACTTACTTTATAGAACCTGGATACATCAAACACCTTATCAGATTTTTGAATGTGCATCAAATCAATATCTATGCCAACATCAAATATATCCTTAGCTTTCGTCTTCGCTTGAAGTTGTAGTTGTTTATCATTCTCATGAGGACTGTCATCGCATGTGAAAAGCAAAATACGCTTTTGAGCTAATTTTGATGTACTGAAATAAAAAAGAAAAGGAAGTGCTCACAAACATCAAATGAAAAAGGATTCCAAATACTTACACTATAATGAAAACGAATTGTCTACCACTCTCAATTCACACTTTTGAGTCATACTAATTAAGAGACTACAATTCAAATATGAGGATGGCTCAATAGAAAATGGCAAGGTAACTAATTATTCATAATTTTTTCGAATGAATTTATCATTTAGTTTTGCTGCTTGTGTCTATTGCTTTGATCACAAAAATGGCGAAGAATTTTTGTTCTGCACTGGGGGCAAAAAAAGACGTAAGCTACAGCTAAATACTGAGATGTTAAACACGTATGTGGTTTTCATTATTAACAAACAGTCAACGAGAGCTAGAAATGAAAGTTAAATAGAAGTGTCTGTTACAGCATAAAACTGGGAGTATGTTATAAAATGAAAAGAAACTCCACTCACCAAGTTTCTAAGACCTGAAGGCAAAGTAAGTTGCATTTCAAAGAAAAAAACAACAACACAGTGATACAAGAGTTACATTAAGTAAAATGCGGTATTGAATCGAAAAAGGATCATGAGAAAAATACCAAAAAGAAAAAAAGATTGCACGTTTGAGACAATACTCTAATCGTAGGTCTTGCTCTAAACTCTACTGAACCTTCTATTTTCTTCTTCATTTCTTTTTCTTTCTTTTTTTTTTTCCAGTTTTTAAGAGATGGATTGATGTTAAAAACTACATAAATATTTATTGCCATGCAGAAAATTTTTAAAGAAAAGTTAACTAAATTATAAAAAAGAAAGTCACATTAACTAAACACAGTATTATTTATTAATTTGTTTTTTAGTTTCTAGATTTAACATTGACCATGAACATCTAAAGATATAAGAAGTCACCCATCTCTAATTTATAGCTGCTGGTTCCAGGGAAGGGATAGAACCAGAGCTGGAAGGACAGACACACCATTTGTGTCTTGCCCTGGGATTCAAATCTACACCCAACAGTACAAAAGGCCAGAAGTATACACCCTAGAAAGCTACCACATTATTTTCCATAAATTAAGGAAAAGAATGGAAAAATCATGATTATTTGTAAAGGAATAATCGGAAATGCATGAAACTCGGCATATGTTGTGAAATGTAATGCAGAGTCTGAGTATCATATGCAAATGATTAGCGATGGCACTGATTTGTGCAAATGAACCACAGCGTAAAAGTGGCTGCTGCGGAGGTGCGTGTCACATCAGTTGTGCAGTGTAAAGAAAGGATTTTGAGATAACAGATTTGTTGTAATGGCTGCGAGACATCATTTAACAGATGAACTGAGGTGAAAAACAATCGGAAAACTAGAGGCAGGCCAGAGCCAGGTGGAAGTTGCAAGATGGCTGCATGTGAGTACTTCTGTGGTCCACAGACTGTAGAACCAATTTCAAAATATGCAATCAGCTTCCTTGTCGATGACTGCAGTTGATAGCCTCCCACTCCATTATTTGTAGGCCACTGAGGTTTCTCCTGCCTGAAACCTCTTTGTCCATTATCTACATTGCTGATGTAAATTGTCACATTTCCACAACCCTTTTTCAGCCTAATATGGAACTCACATCTGGGGATCTTCAGTTGGCAAAAACTCAATAATAGTTCTTTGCTTTAGGTGAATATTCAACCGTTGTGTTGACCAATCTAAATACAAAAAACTGTATGTTTACTCGGAAGGTCAATTTTAAATTGATACGAACTTTCATGCAATAAGAGACCAGGCATACCTCTTTATTCTACTCCCCTACACCATGGCAATGCCTAACCTCACACCTCATTGAAATAGGCTGGACAGTAATTCCAGATCCACCATACAGTTCTGATTTGGTATCTTCAGATTTTTACCAGTTTGGACCAATGAAGCAAAGCCTTCAATGTTTTGAAGATACAGATGAAGTTAAACAGGCTGTGAAATCCTGGGGTAAACAACGGATCGTGGGATTTTTTCAAACTGGTTATGGTTGCACATATTGGGCTGAATGATGGCATAAATGCTTGATTTCAGCAGGATATTACCATTAGTAGCACTGTTACATTCACAAGATTTGAACACACTTTATCTCACATTTCATTGAAATACCTCACCTGAGAGAGGAGTTACTTGCAAAGTGACATTATGTTTACGGCAATCCTTATATCTGATCATTTTGGATTATTATTATTAATTGGTACAGTAACATACAGGGGCTGGACAGAATAATGTGAACACCATGCACAGAGAAGTGACTTTTAATGCAGCTGTGTACGTCGCAATACACAAAAGTATCCACCACTTTTTGGTTGTAATAGCTTTGCTTAGAACCTCAAGGTCCTGTTTAAATGCATTTAAAGTGTCTTGTTGCAAAATTTCTTCAGGGTGACGATGAAATGAGTGACCTAACAGACTTTGAAAGAGGGCTAATTGCTGGTGGCCGGATAGTTGGTGCCTCCGTGACAACAGTCACCAGTGCAGTAGGGGTATCGAGAGCTACTGTGTATAGCGTCACAACAGCATACTGTGTTCGTGGCAAAACCTCGTCTATGAAACACAAGAGAGGCCAGAAAACTACCCTGACTGATAGACACAACAGCATTAAAGAGGGTTGTTACCTGTAATAAGAAGACCATGGTGCTGAAAATGAATGCGGAGCTCAGCATCTCCAGATCCCAGTACCAACAAAAACAGTATGCAGGGAACTGCATGAACAAGATATTCACGGCAGAGATGCTATTGCAAAACCACTAGTGACCCAGGTGAGTGCACAAGTGTGATGGCAGTGGTGCCAGGAGCATACAACGTGGACTGCCGATACATGGAAGCGTGTAATGCTGTCGGATGAATCCACATTCACAGTATGTCCCACCACAGGACATTTACGTGTGGAGAACACCATCAGAGGCATACAACCCAGACTGTCTGCTCCCAAACAGTGCAGCATGGTGGTGGTTCTGTCATGCTCTGGGAGGTCATATCATGGTTTTCAGCAGGTCCCCTGATCACCTTGAAAGGACGGATGACTGGCAGGGCATGTGAAACCATTTTGGTCGACCAAGTCCTTCCAATAACTCAGTCATCGTTTCCTGCAGGGAATGCCATCTATCAAGATGATAATGCCCCAATTCACAGATCTTCGAATGTCCAATCATGGTTTGAGGAACATGAGGCCGAACTTTCACACCTTTCTTGGCCTCCCCAATCACCAGACTTAAACATCATCGAGCCACTGTGGTCTATGTTGGAAAACAGAGTAAGATCCCGTTATCCTCCTCCTGCATCTCTCAAGAACCTGGAGCAGTTTGTGCATGAAGAATGGTGTAACATCCCACTAACCGCCATCCAGGATTTGTATGCGTCCATTCCAAGAATTCAGGCGGTTTTGAATGCCAAAGGTGTCCCCACACCCTACTAGGTATGTAAAATAATATTTTCCTAAGTGTTCACATTATTCTGCACAGCCCCTGCATCTAATGAATTATTTTGCTGAAAAATCTTCCACGTTAAACAATATTGCATGTTGGAAACACTACTGCACACCACTGATGAAAGTGTGGAAGTTTTTTTATCTGGACTCTGCAAAGACATTTCAAACTTCCTATATTTCTTTTCCTTGGTATATTATACCATATATCAAGGCTCATGCTTAACCACATTTTAAATCATGCTTACTTTGACCACTCTGAAAACAGAAGAAATTTTTTTTGTTTTTTTTTTTAAGTTTTGATATATTTCACTTTATTTGATGTTATAAAATAATCAAAATAAAATGGAAGAAAGTTTGGAAAAGTGCATATAAATACTCTTTTGTTAGTAAAAGCTTTATAATTTCCCCCTGAAATAGAGCATGAGTAAATGAGCATTTTCAAAAAACGCAATAGTGGTACTCTATTGTTAACAAAGAATCTTCAGAGTTAAAACAGCTGTACAACAGAACATATATAGTGAACATAGCTAAAATTTTACTAGGTTTTGTTCCACAGTAAGTGCTACCTCTCCATCAAATTTCCTAGAATTCTAAGATGGCTGGTGAGATGGCCTATTTAAGGTGGCATGAAATGACTCACCAGTGGGCCGAGGAAAGGGACTGAAGCTGCACCGTAGAACAAACAGAACACCCATGCCTCATCTGGGACTCAATCCAAGCACAGCTCAGATGGAATAGCCAAAACCACACATTTGTATGACTTTCATATGCTGAAACCGTGCTGCACATGAAAGCCTGAAATAGATGCTGAAATATTACTTATGTACCTTGTGCTTGGTTACTAGGCCTGAATATGCTGTAATGTTAATATTAACAAACACCTAAATGTGATAGAACAATTAATAAAGAGAATAAACATTAGTCCCAGGTTCAGGTGGAAACATTTATTAAATAAACCTTAGGCATGATCCTTAGTCAAATTTAACTCGTGTTAAATTCAATCAAATAAGATAAAACAATGGGAATAGTAAAGGGTTTATCACCACATGGTAGTTTACAAACTTATCCAGTTATTTTGCCACAATACAGAATGATACCTTGAACATAACTACTGGGATCCCACTGATGTTGAATATGTAAAAGGCCCATTTCACTGGTCCTTGCAGATTGTAGGTTTTGCAAGTAACTCTGCTTTTAGAACACAGTCAATTCAGCAGCAGAAATATTATTCTTAGTTATATGATGCTTTCAAAAAATTTCTTCTGTATATTCTATTAACACCATACATATTCTTTGTTCTCTTGATGTTCTGGAATTGCCCCATCACATCATCAGAGAATTTTGTCTACGAAATACACAAAGTGGAACAAGTCTTTCTGTGTTTCACTTTAATAATAAAGAAAAAAATGTTTCACTTTGACCTAAAATCCACCCACCTTTCCTATATGAATCTACAACTATGTTCTATTACTGAAATTTTCAACTTGCATGTTTTCAATACATCAACGTATACTAGAGGTAGATGTCTATGTTGCTCCAAATGGCCAAGTGGTCTGAAGCATTGTCTTCTTACCATTTGGATAAGGTCAGCCTGTGTTCCAAGTCCCAAATGAAGCATGGTTGGTATATTTGTTTGATGGCACTGGCTTTGTCTTCTCATGGAAACCAATGTCCCTAAATTAAATTAGAGAAGGGCAACTGCTTATAGCTCTCAGAGTTGCTCATGGTGGTCATTCCTCTTCCCAAAATACTGTATATCTACTTAAGGCTCTTTTTTAGGAGTTCTTGCTTTGAAAGTGGTATATACTTTTTAAATATCCATATAGCTTGCATAAAATATAAAATCTTTAATAATTGATATGTCATTCGAACTTGGACTTTAAAAGTCATATCAAAATAATTGTACGTACAGTGTATAGAAATCTTGGATTTACCATACAACATTCCAAGTATTTTATGAATCCTCAGACACTTATTCGCCTGTTTGAGACTACGGTCAGATCCTCACTGGAGTATGTGGCGATCATTTGAAGCCCATACCTCATAACTCTGGTAAATGAAATCAAGAAAGTTCAAAAAAATTTCTTTGACACCTTTTTACCAATCGACTGAGGTTTATATCGTGGACATCCAATGACTGACCTTCTGTCATTCTTCAAGATGACCTCTCTGCAATCGAGAAGAAAGGATCTCCAAATCAAGTTCCTGTACGGTATCATCAATGGAGAGATGGATGATACTCAAATTGTAAACCAATTAAGTTTCCATGTCCCTTGTTTACCAAGGACAAAATGTGAACTATTTGCAGCACCATTTTGCAGGACTGATGCTTGAAAAAATCTTCCATTTTGCAAAATGCATAGACTTCATAACTCAGTTGAAGAATGCCCAGATATTTTAAATGCAAGTCATAATTTTTTTCATAAAGCACATTTTTTAAGACTGTAAATTTATATCACTTAGCAAAGTAAATATCACTATAGCAATTCCTGTAACTAGATATACCACCTGTAGGGATGTGCTTACAAATAAATATAAATACTCAAGTACAGATGCCTATGTGGCAATTAGCTATTGACAAATAGAAAGGTTACATTATTATTAAAATGTTACTGAATTGACACATAAAAACTTGATGTGATTATGAATTTATCCCCACATCTTTCATGCTATTTAAATAAGAAAAACTGTCTCTCATTTTGTAACTTACCAATTGGAAAAGATAATGCTGCATGTCCATAGAGCATCAGCTAAGGAAAAGTCTTGTGAGTGACCATATTTCTTTTCAAATTCCTCAGGTTCCACTAAAGGAAAGTATACAAACAAACATAAAAAAAGCCTACCAATTTTTTATTCTACATGTAATTTTAAGTCAGGATGTTTTGATACTACATTTTAGTGATTTTTTTAAATATAATTATTAGACCTTGCTCACATCTCTACACATTAGAATGGTTTGCCACTCTGCAATAACTTCTTAGTCAGGTTTGGTAAAAATGCACAACTACAAATTACTGTGTTAAAGGTAATTCCAGCTGCATGAAGGTCATGTGTGAGATGCAAGTATAAGTTGGAAAACTACCTTTCTTTGAGGAGCTGATTGTTGAATCTCAGAGGACAGTGTTTTGACAATGAAGACAAAATAACGAAGAATTTCAAAATTTCAATGCTGGTGAATGAAATAATTTAGAATCAGTAAAGGGGGGGGGTCTACAGTGAGAACTTGTATGCAATCATCTCAGTCACTATAATCACACTTTCACAGTCACAAATGTTATAACAGGAATTAACATGGAAGATTACTTTAATCAGATCACACTGATTCACAGGCTGTGAATGGATCTCCGCACGGAAGGCAACAAACAAGTAGGACAATTTACCACAGATAATATCTGGCTATTCAGGCTGGTAGCATATTATTTATAGACATGAACAAAATAAATCTTGTTCCTGACAGGCCAGTATCAAAGCCTACTTTTCTAAGGAACTGACATATGTGGACTGAAAAATCACAACCTTAAAAGTCAAACATATTAATCTATCTATTGTAAAGATAGTTCGTACACATTTAGAGAAAATAAATTCCAGGACTTTTCTGGGGGGGGGGGGTCAGGAGTTTATCTTATCACACATTTCAAGGAGCTTAAAATTTTGCTAGAATCATAATACCTTGTTTTATATTTTGCAAATTGGGATCAAATTTACTATGCATATAGAATTCTTAGGAAGTCCTTATGGGCTCTGCTGTTACAGTGTGTTCTTCAGTATGTGTTACACCTTTGATGAAGTGGCAAAATTTCTCTGAATAAAAATTACTCTGTGTATAACTTAAATGAAGCAATCTGGAACTTAGGATAATGATAATAAAACTAAACAACTTTGCCATGGTGCTGAAAATGTAACAAATGTGCAAGTATAAACAATAACAGGGACCCATATGACTTTGAATAAGAGCTCTGAGACATATTTCATACATGCGAGTAAATTCATGTTTTTTTTTCCTCCCTGTGCCACTAATTGTATTGGTCACTTTTTGTCAAAAATTTACAATCAGCATACAGTTGTGTATCCTACAGACAGAGTTGCAAATAAAAAAAATGAAAAAAGTGTCAGTGTACATGACCATCAAAACAGAAGATTTGCTGCAAACCTGCAAAGTGCAAAAGACCACAGAATAACACAATTTAAAGAAAAATGATAAAAAAAAAAAAACAATAAATTATTATTATAATTTAATTATTATGACAAAAGCAGTATGTTATGGTTGAATGAACAATAGTGAAATAGCTAGATTCATATTTTGCCTTCTACAACAAATGAGGCAGTTAGATGAAATTTAATTTGAATAAAAATGCATGTTTTTTTTATTAGTCAATCACTTCTTGCTATATGAAGAAACAAAAACAACAAGCATTTTCCTTTTTGTTTGAAAAAGTTCAAAATCAGAACTCCCTGTTGCCATCTTTTGTTAAATTCTCTGCAAACTAGAGAGGGCAACGTAGTTTTTTAAATTTTAATTTCACTTGAAACAAAAGAAAAATTGCTTGCTCTGTTCCAAATTGACACAATCAATCCAATCATTTCAACCATTTTTTTTTTCACTGCATGAAAAATTCCAGGACTATTCCAGGCCTGGCAAAAGAGAAATCAAATTCCAGGGCTTTTCCAGAATTCCAGGTGCAGTGCAAACTCTGTGAAGAGAAATTAAAAACTGAAACCACTCAAACATGGGAAAACTTGCATTTCTTTCCTGATTAGCCACACTGAAAGCTTTTGAATAATTTTCTGATGAAATATGTAATGAATTAATCAAAAAATTTAATTGAGTTCCACTCCACAAGTACATTTTCAATACTTCTAAGGCCAGAAGATGCCTTTTGACCCCCATTTATGGTTACTGGCTTAATGTGGAACTGCAGAGAGATATACCTTCTAACAATTCCTTTAGCAAGTGACAAACTATAGCTCATCAGTACAATTTGAAAAAACAAAAAAATGGAAGTACCATGTTTATATATAATAAAACAAAAAGAGATGGTATTCTTCTTGTACACAAAATTGGTATACATATACCACTCATTGTTCCAAACAAAAAGTGTTTCCATAAGCATATCATGCAGTGTAAAAGCATCGATTCATATGAATAATAAATAAAATATTGAACAAAAGCAAAAATAGATGAAAAAAAAACTTAGTCACACAATAATTAATGAGATTTTGGTTATTATTTAAAAAATGAATTACCACATATTCACAAGAAAGTACAAACATAATCATGAAACGCATCATCATCATCATCATTGTCAACCATTATCAATCCACTGCTGGACGAAGGTCTCCCCAAGTTTCCTCCACAACGGTCTGTCTTGTGCCAGTCTCCTCCATGTCACTTCTGCATATTTACGAATTTCATCCACCCATCTCCCATGTGGTCTTTTTCTGGGTCTTTTCCTGTCCCTTGGAATCCAATCTAAAATTTCGGCTGTCCATCTATGGTCTGTCCTTCTGGCAGTATGTCCAGCCCATTGCCATTTCAGGGATTTAACTCTGATCATGATGTCTTCCACTCTTGTCATTTTTCGGATCCACGAGTTCCTCTTCTTATCTCTCCTGGTTATACCAAGCATGCACCTCTCCATGCCTCTTTGAGTTGTCTGCAGCCTTTGTATGTCTCTTTTAGTTAAGGTCCACGTCTCTGCACCATACGTAAGCACTGGAAGGATGCATTGATCAAACACTTTTCTTTTAAGACATAATGGCATATTGCTCTTGAAAATTATGCTGTTTCTTCCAAAAGCTCTCCAGGCAAGTTTTGTACGCCGATTAATTTCTTCATCAATGTGACCCTCACTTGATATCTGCTGTCCAAGATAAACATACGTATCTGTTATCTCCAGTTTTTCTCCATCAATCGATAAATCTTCATTTCTTGTAAAAGCATTGAACATCACTTTTGTCTTCTGAAAGTTCATTTTTAATCCCACTTCTTTACTCTTGTCAGCAAGTTCCTGGATCATACTCTGCAGCTCTGATGGGGTAGTTGCAAAAATGACTACGTCATCAGCAAAACGAAGGTGGGTTAGATAATCTCCATTAATCTTTATCCCTTTGTTTTCCCAGTTCAGTGATTGAAAGACATTTTCCAATGTGGCATTAAAGAGCTTCGGAGATATGGTGTCACCTTGTCTCACTCCCTTTCCAATTTTTATGTGTGTTGTATTTTCAAACAGCCGAATCTTTGCGCTTGCATTTTCATAGATGTTATTAATAATATTAATGTATGCATCTTCAATACCGCAGGATTTCAGAGCCGTGGTAACTGCTGATGGTTTCACCGAATCAAAGGCTTTTTCATAATCGATAAAAGCCATGCACAATGGAAGTTCATATTCCCTCGCTCTTTCAATTAGTTCTCTCAGTACGTGGATATGATCTATTGTGCTGTAGCCACTCCTGAATCCAGCTTGTTCTCTCGGTTGAGCCATGTCCAGTGTTACCTTCAAGCGGTGTGAAAGAACTTTAGTGAAGATTTTATAAACTACTGATAGGAGGCTGATAGGTCTGTAGTTCCTGAGATCCTCAATGTCACCTTTTTTATGTAGCAGGATCATTGTAGCATTGTTCCAATCCTCAGGAATCTTCCCTTCATTAAGGCATCGAGTGAAAATTTGGGCGAGTACTGTTTCAATTTCTCCACTTGCTTCTTGTATGATGTCTATAGTAATTCCATCTTCTCCTGGAGCTTTCCCCCGCTTCATGTTCTTGATTGCATGAGCAACTTCTGTTGGGAGGACTGGAAGAACTCTGGTACCTTTCATGATGTCTGGAGTACATGTATCATCCCTTTCATATAATTTGGAGTAGAAATCTTTCACTCTTGTCAAAATTTCTGCCTCTATTTCTTGTTATAGAACCATCTTCTTTTCTCAGAGCCATAATCTGTTTTCTTCCCTTACTGAGATGTCCCTTTGCTATCTTTAGGCTTTGGTTGTTTTCAATTGCTTTCCTCACTAGCTCACAGTTGAATTTCCTTATACAGCATATTAAATCTGTTTATTTTTATGGTGTAATCAGCACAAAGATTCACCAAGCTATCGCACTCCACTGGGAGGCTTTTGGAGTGTGAAAGCTTGGCAAATCTTTGTGCTGACTACACCACAAAAATAAACAGATTTAATATGATATATGCGTTTCATGATTATTCAAGTCTGGTGTATTTAAAATAAAGAAAGTACAAAATTTGTAATAGATATGACAATGTATTACCAAATTAATCAAAGAACTAAAACATGCTAAGTTGTAAATAAGCCAATAGAAAATTTCAAGAGAAAATACAGCATAAGTCAATCACTTATGAACATACTTATGCACATCATCAGATAAATAAAGGAAATTTAAGCAGAGGAAGAATGACTTATTAAAATGTCAAAAATATAATCAGAAATGGCAAAAGAAAGATGCTATATGGGGAATTCCTCTCACAATATGCATGCAACCTCAAGAAAAGATTAGCAATGAAGATGATGTTAGATCTAAATTGTGTGTTTCATTTACAGAAGACATAGCTGATTAAAAATATGAGGGTGGTTTGGCCATATTTTTGATGCATGGAAGAAAAACGACTTGTGCTAGAACAACACACACACACACATACACAGTCTGTAGACTAAAACAGATCGAGAGGCAGATATGCATATTTAAAGCTGGCTCCTTCAACACCTGCTCACTTGTTCCCCTGTTCCTGCATCTTGGGAAATATCCCTCTCAAATTCAACTTCTAGAACTGCTCTAATAGTTACTCTGCTGTATTTTCCTGTTTGTTCTCATATTATCAAGTTTTAACCATATAAGGTTTCCTTAATTTGAAGATGAGATGCAGGAAGCTGCATCAGATGTGTATGGAGATTATGTCTTGCTCTGAGTTCAGCTAAAAACTGCCGCAAAAGATGCTGTGCTCAATAACCACATGCAAGGTGACTTCGACACAGTTAAATTCAATGTAAGTGACAAGAAACATTCTAAACTAAAAGCAGATTATGAGTGACTGAAGATATGCCTCAATTTAGCTTGACCGAGCTGAAATATCAGTTCCTATAATACTCAATACTTTTATCTGAGCACTGAATACCAAACATCACACTTAACATTTTAGCAAAGATTAATAAATTATTAATGGCAAAAAAAAATTAATCAAAAGCATTTGCAAACAAGAGACACATACTTTCCATCAGCTCATCTGTCTCTAAAATTCTTTCAGCCCCTGGCTCACCCAGTTCTTGAAACACATACACATGCTTAAAATCACTGGCATTCTTGGCATTTTTGCTTTTCTCCTACAAAAGGGAAACAAGGTTAACCTCACATATGAAGCACTGCATTTTATTCTTCAAACACTACTTACATGACAGGCACTTGTACTAGTCATAAATAAACAGGCAAAAACTGAAAAAAATTTATTTTGCTTAAAATGCACTTTCACTTTATTAAAAATTATTTCCACAAAATACTGTAAGAATAGCATTTTAATTTTGATTGATTAAAATATCTTACAACACAGTAGTAATGCTATATAATTTGAATTATATAAATTGAAGAAAGATTATGTAATGAACTGCATGATAAAGTACTAAACATAATTTCTTTTGTGCTGCATGGAAAACTATGCTTCAAACCTGTAGAAGCTACAGTGCTGCAAAAACATTTTTTCAGACAAGTTAACTTTTTTATGGGATTTATCTAGGTAAATTCTTATAATTTCTGCAAATTTTCGGAGAGAACTCCTTTCTTTCGTCAGGCAGTCTTTCGTTCAGTCTCCATCACGGTCTTCGGTTACGGTTAACCTTGACGGTTATGGCGATTTTGTAAAATGTATTGCCAGATGTTAGGCAGCGAAAACCCCTTACAGTCATTAATGATTAAGTTCTGGTATTTTCCAATTTCAAGTCCCTCTTTCAATTTTCTCTTCAGCAAGTTGGATTGATGTCCAATAACAGTCAAAGAGTCCTGGTTTTTCTAACGTGTCTGTCTAATCCTGTCTTGTTTGAACAATTTTTTATTGCTGCCTTGTGTTCCGCGATAGGAGTTTCCAGCCTACGACCTGTTTCTTCTATGTAGTATTTTCCACAGCTGCTTGGTTATTTTATAAATGACTCCTTACATTTTTAACAAGTTTTCTCCTTTTTTAACCAAGCTAGGGCAATTTTTTTTACCTTGTTGTCTAAACTGGGAGCTAATCTAATATCCTATTTACTTCCATCAATTCTTCAAACATCTCAAGGTGTTGAATTTCTCTATGTGGTTATAATCCATATACATTCATGTCAACAACTCAGTTGTTGCACTGTTTACTGTTTCTCATGTTGTATTATTGTTGAAGTGCTTGTGGGAAACACCTTTGTCTGATAAAGGGTTATAATCAATAGATATAAATCGATAATAGGAGGTTAAGAATGTTACTCACATTTGGTCATGGAGTGTCCTGGGATATTGAAGGGTCCTTTGTAGTCTATTGTGACGAAACCGCGTCCATCACATTTCCACTGGTAGACAACGCCTCTTTCACACGAACAGTGATGCAGTCAAATCATTCGTATCGAAGGGTTAAGTTCAGGCTTGATATTTAATCTTATTATTCAATATTTTGTTTCCAAATGTTAAGGTAAAAGCAGTAAGTGAGTATTGCTCTTTTTGAGTCATCATTTAAAAGATGATATTTAAGAACATTAAAACTATTAAACATTCCAAACCTTATGTTGAAAGGTAGTCAATCTGGTAAGAAATATCCTATATCGACCAAAGTTCGGTCCTCATTTCCCGCAGCGCCAAATTCCTATACTAGTTTCAACTATCTTTACATAGTCTTCTTCAGTGGGCGAAAATGATGTATTTCTCATCATTCATGTTGTTCCTTGGCCAACCATCTCAAATCCACTGGCAGAGTCAAAAGTTCCACGTCGTGAAACTTTTGACTCAGCCAGTGGATTTGAGACACGTGGAACTTTTGACTAAGGTGTTTCCCGCAAAGCACTTCGACAATAACACAATGTGAGAAACAGTAAACAGTGCAACAACTGAGTTGTTGACATGAATGTATATCATATTTACTGCTAATACTCTTTAAAGATTCAAACAAACCTTTTTGATATGTAATTTTTCTTGTGAACCCAAACTCTTGCTTGCTTGTATTTTTTTTTTTTTTTTTTAAGCTGGGTATTATTTGCAGAACCTAAATTTACAACTTTTTAACTGGTAATCTGTGAATTATATGACAGAAATTACAGCATTTACCAAAAATTATGAAATCTGAAGTAAACAATATTGGGCACCAGGTTTGCCTTGGTGCCCAGGAATTGTCCAGCCCTAAAATATACAGTTATGTGAAATATCTAAAACCACAGCATAACTAGAATTCCAAAACAAGTATGTGTACATCATAATGATGGCAGGTTGACTGAAAAATGCACAGATTTGTTGGTTCCTGGAAGGTTGAGAAATCTGAATGAATAAGTACATAGAGTACAAAACACTTTTGCTTTCCACGATCATGGAAAAAATGAGATGAACTGAACCTGTTACTTGAAAAGCAGCCTTACTTTTAAAAACCATGTTAAACTGAATACAGGTTAATGAGGTACTGGTTTTACAGATTTCTCATGCTGGTACTTAAATCCAGCCCTTTAAGTGGAGGAGGCAAGCTTTCAAAGTACTCAGCAAAGATTATGTGATAAATGCGTACAAGACACATAAGAGTCATTTGTGTGCTGGAGAGTGTATTACCTTATAAGGGGGTTGAGGCAAGACACACTCTGACCATGTGAGGAATGGTCTGTTGCACATGCATAATCTGAAGCAAATTGTTGTTGGGGTCACTTCATCCAGGCCATGTAACCCACCATCTCAGATTTTGATGAAATTTGGCATGGAGGTATACTTCACCAAGATATAGAAAATGACCAAATTTTAACTTCCTACACCTCATAATTTCTGAGATATAGAGCTCTTAAGTTTCACTGAACACCAATCTCACACATAGAGTGATGGTGTACCACTTTTCATAAAATGTTTCATAACTGTAGAGCTATGTAGTTTAGAAGAAAGAAATTTTGTACCCTTATGCAAAATAGCTTCCAGAATAAGAAATCATTTTAAATTTCATTGAAAACACTGAATAAATAAATGAAATATAGTGGTAAAGTGAAAATTTAAGAAAAAAACTTTCTATTCTATGTTAGGCTCTACAGCAAATAGCAGAGGTATGAGGGAGTCCTTTTTTAATGTATATTGGTCTTCGACATATACTGTCACATGACAAGAAAAAAAAATACTGGCTTTCAGCTTGCTTTTGGAGATATGTGCAAATATCTGAAATGCGTGTGGGGTCCCACTTCGTCAATTCAACCACTTTTTTTTTTATTAATTATAGCTCATCTCTGACATTCAAGAAATTTCACAAGAGATAAAACTAACAAGAGCACAAAAATATAAAAAAATATATTTTCTTACACCATATAGTTTCAGAGATACCATATTAACAAGTTTGATGAAATGGCTAGTTCAGCTGTACCCCACAAGTTAGGTGAGTATATGCAACAAACTGCTTAGTCATACCTATGGTACATAGATTTATTTTTTCATAATTAGTTTTGACTTGGAAAAAAGAAAAACAAAAAAGTAGTTTTGTGCTGTTCACAAATATTTACATTGATGTTCTTAATATGCCATGATCAACTCTTGAGGACGGAGTCCTTATAATTCAGATACTTAGTTTGACAGGTTTTCATGCCCAACTTGGAAAACACATATGTTCTTCCAGAACTTGTTGTCATGGGAGCATCAATTAAACATAAAATGTGTCCAAATGGAATATTGCACTCATCTTTAAATGACAGGCCAGTAAAAAGAAACTGCAGGGCCATTTGGGTGCATTAATTTTACAGATGCATTACCTTCTTCATAATTGATTTTCTCTATTATTCCTAGAAACCAGTTAGGAATCATATACACATGCAACATAACAATGTGTATATAACTGCTTTTGTATTCCTAGATTTTCACAGCCAAAATCAAAAATCAAAGGGTAATTTTCATCCAAGCTTGTTCTCTTGACTGCTATTTTAGTTGTTGATAATGGAACAAAACTGTGGAAACTCTGTGCACCAGGTATTGTTTTAGCATGAGAAAATCTTACTTGACACTCATTGCGCACAGCATTCATACCACTTTTCGAAATGAAATGGAACTCTATTTTCATGATATTCTTACGGCAGAAATCAAACATCTCCTGTGGAGTGGTTATTTGCTCTTTCAGTGGACGTTGGAGACTTGCTTTTGCAGTGATTCCTTTGACAGTCCCACTTATGCCATCACAAGGAGACTTCCCGTGGCTGGTGGCAAAGAAAGACCACGAAGCTGTCACTGCAAAATCACTAATGTGGTGACATAGATTTATGAAGTTTTTATAGTTTTTGTACTGTGCAGCACAACCATCAGTAAAATAATGTACATCTTTTACTTGTTGGTAGTTCTTTTTTTAAAAAGTTATTACTTCACTTTGGATCTTGTACACTATTGCAACATCATGATCAAGATCATCAGAAATGAAACGGTGACTTGATGCAGAAGTCAAAGAGTCAGAATTTTTTTTACAGTAAATAACAACAGGGTGAACTGTGCATGCATGACGAGTCCAATGATACCCTTGTGCTTCTTCCTGAACAACAAATGCATAATTTTCACCGAAGTCCATCAGTATAATGGCAGACTCTGGACCAATTGTTTCTTTCAACTTACTGAAAAATGAAGACTGTGCTTTGGTAATGTATGAATGTGGAATGAGCTTCTCAATTTTTGACACAAATAATTCAATGAATTCCTCAACTGAAGAAGATAACTTTTGAAGCTCCATTCTGTCCGTAGACATCCACTGGTAATATTCGATTACATCTATGGGATCACAATTTTTAAATTTCTGCAACAATAACTGATTCAGATTTGTACTTTTCGGACACTGAACAGCACCAAAGTATGCACTTTGAATCCTTACTGCTGCAGACAAGACTATTGATAAAGTCCTGATGTGATTCTTCAAAGTGTGCTGCACTAATCAAAAGTTGGACTGAAGAAGATAACTTTTGAAGCTCCATTCTGTCCGTAGACATCCACTGGTAATATTCGATTACATCTATGGGATCACAATTTTTAAATTTCTGCAACAATAACTGATTCAGATTTGTACTTTTCGGACACTGAACAGCACCAAAGTATGCACTTTGAATCCTTACTGCTGCAGACAAGACTATTGATAAAGTCCTGATGTGATTCTTCAAAGTGTGCTGCACTAATCAAATGTTGGACATTTTGATGTATAGTGCACACACATACACAGAATGGGTTTCAGAGAAGCCAGCAAGAATGCATCATTTTGGGCGAAGAGCACAAAATTTAGAAAATCCTACTTTTCCATTAGTATATCTTTGCTTAAATTGTTGATATAGCTCTTTCAAATTGCACAGAATAAGTCTTTTCTGAGCATGGACGTTTCTAGCGACACTTACTTTGTCCTTCATTCTTGGCATTTGCCTAGAATAATTATCTTCATAAAATTCTATAATCTGTTTGATGGTATCTTGTGAAAGTTTCTTACCATGGCGGGGTTCGAGAATGGATATAATGCCTTTATCTTTTGCTAATTTTCTTGCCTGATGTACTGTGTATTCTGAAACCTCAAACTGTTGTGCTACTTTTTTCTGGACCATGATGGGGGAGCCATTGTTAATATCTGAATTTTTTTTTTTTTTTTTTTTTTGACGACTAACAGTAGGTATCTTTTCTTTCATTAAAGCAACAAGTTTATCCAAATCATGAGCTTTTAGTTTTAACTCATCTATGAAGTGTTTATCATTGCTGTCCCCAGTAGAAGACTGAGCTGTAAAGCCATACTCCAGTACACGAGATATTTTACTCTGCATAGCTGACTTTGCTTGAAGTAGTTTTCTTTTCCCATATGCTGGTTTACTATGTGACGGCAAGGAAATGTAATTTTAATGGTGACAATCCTAAATCAGATAAACTTTCATTTACTTCTTTAGCAGCACATTATTTAATATTAAAATCATCAGGGACCATTTCACTATCATCAGCCTCACTTAAAACTTCATTTTCTACTGGTTGTCCTAATTTAAGAGGACATAATTTTTGACCTGGGCATACACTGATATTTTTAGATTACAGCTGTTGAGTCATTTGTATACTGACTTGACGCAGGGACCTCTTAACAGGTTTTTTCACATCATGGTCACCAAAAGGATTGCAACAAGTTACTTGGTAGCTTTCATATTTCTTCAGATAATAACATTTGTGATATAAACATACTGAGATTATATCTTTATGTGGAATATTAGCTCTTAAAGAAATAAATTCCTTGTCAGCAACAGAAAGTTCTTCACTACTGAGAAACCCTTTTGTCTTCACATAACTTGATTTATTGCATTCTGTATTAGCAAGTGATCCAACACTACACTGGTCATTATCTTTTTCCATGAATAACTGAGGTTGACAAACTTGTCCCAAAGTCAGATTAGCACAGAACAGCCAATACACAAAAAAGAAAATATAGGAAACAATATATTTCACAACAAAGTTTAAGAGACTTCTATGAATAGCCTGCCCATAGTGAAATCAGCATGAGCATCTGAACCATTGTTTCTTTAACTGAGAATGAGGGAGTGAAACCTTATTTCTCTTTAGCTAGAGGGCATCCCTAAGAGGGTGAGGTGAGGAAAGAGAAATATTTTTAACCCCACCCTCATCTCAGCACTTGGGGAGTTTTACGATGTCATAAAACTTACCCCATTTGAACTGGTGGTCAGTTGAGCACAGGGTCTGGAATGAAGTCAAAAAATTCTCATGACCTTGGGAATCATGCTGTATCTTTCCTCCATGCCACCTTTTCTTTTAAAAACTGCTCTCTGACAATTTGCAATTGTTCCCTGGGGCCCATCCATATTGCAAGCTTACTTTAGTGTATTATCCAGTCATGCGCATATAAATACTGTTTATATCTTTCCTGGAATTTTTTTTTTTCATTATTTTTTTTTTTTATTTAAATTCTTTTGGGGTAAAATTTCCAAAATTCTGTTTTAGGGAGATTTGTCAGAGTAATTTTTTTTTTTTCAGAAATTTTTGCAATCTGCAATATGAGAATAACATATTTTGAAATGACTGAAAAACTTTAAAACCTCACCATACTTGTTGTAGGGTGCAGCTGAATTAGTCATATCAAATTTGTTAATATGGTAACTCTGAAACTAAATGGAATGAGAAAACATAATTTTTTTTTGTATTCTTGTGCCTTTGTTTAGTTTTATCTCCTTGTGAAATTACCTGAATGTCAGAGATAAGCTATAATTAATAAAAATAAAGTGGGCTGAGTTGACGAAGTGGGACCCCACACGCATTTCTGATATTTTCACATATCTCCAAAAGCAAGCTGAAAGCCACTGTTTTTTTTCTTGTCAAGTGACAGTATATGGCAAAGACCAATATACATTAAAAGAACTCCCTCATACCTCTGCTATTTGCTGTAGAGCCTAATATAGAATAGCAAGTTTTTTTCTTAAATTTTCACTTTACAATTTTCACTTTACCACTATATTTCATTTATTTATTCAGTGTTTTCAATGAAATTTAAAATGATTTCTTATTCTGGAAGCTTTTTTGCATAAGGGTACAAAATTTCTTTATTCTAAACTAAATAGCACTACAGTTATGCAGCATTTTGTGAAAAGTGGTACTCTGTCGCTCTACGTGCAAGATTGGTGTTCAGTGAAACTTTAGAGCTCTATATCTCAGAAATTATGAGGTGTAGGAAGTTAAAATTTGGTCATTTTCTATATCTTGGTGAAGTATACCTCCATGCCAAATTTCATCCAAATCTGAGATGGTGGGTTACATTTCCCAAAAAATTGGATGAATTGATGTGGAATGACTCTGTTAGTAAGTTGGAGAGAAATATTCTGAGGTAGGTTTGGCCATGTTGAAAGAATTAGTGGTGAGATGCTTATTAAAATAATTTATTCAGCCCAAGTGGCAGGAAAGAAAGGTAGAGGAAGGACAAGGGAATCATGGGAGGACCACATTCAAGAATGTCTGCAAAAGATAAAGATAATGATTATGAATATAAAAGGCAGAGCTGTCAACTTTTCAAAATCAAAAACCGGAACATCAACGCGCATTCAGCGGTGTGCATATTTACAATTTATAAATAATAAAATTATATACTACAGGTTAACCCCCCACACACACACACACACACACACACACACACACGCACAAAGCTTCTCTTCAGTTTTGCATCGATCTTGAGAATGACTCAAATGACGACAGAAAAAACGTAATTCCAAGAATCCACGGAAGAACCACATGTATGAAACACAATTTTATGGAAAATTAGATGTGAAAAATCGATACTGCATTGCTCACTCTGCTGAGAAACAATTTTATGGGGCACGGCAATGGCGCAGATTCCACCACAGACAGATTAAATACCGATCTAGAAATTTAATTTCATTTAATAAAAGGGAAAGGGGTAAAAATTATTGCTTTCTATTGATTGCTTTTAAAAAAGTATATATCACAAATAGGGAAACATGCATTTCATTAAAAAAATGCTTAAAAAATTTGAAGTCGCTTCTTTTTTACTATTACCAAAGATATTAAAAACGAGGAACAAAATCACACACACACACACACACACACACACACACACACACACACACACACAGAAAAAAATATATAATCAGGCACAGAGAAAAAAAAAGATAAGTCAGAAAAATTTAATATGCGAAAACGGAAAACGACATGATATCCAAGGTGAAAATATTCCAAATACGTGGCGACAGTTAATAAATAAATACATCGCTCTTTTCACGTTCCAGAAACACACAGCAACCGAAAATTGTTTATCAGCCGCCGCTGTGGAATCGAACCAACAGAACTCTCGGTATCGCGCCGAGTGCGTAAAGGTAACGCACTCGGCGCGATACCGAGAGTTGCGTAAAAGGTAAACCAACAGAACTCTCGGTATCGTGCCGAGTGCGTAAGGTAACGCACTCGGCGCGATACCGAGAGTTCTGTTGGTTCGATTCCACAGCGGCGGCTGATAAACAATTTTTCGGTTGCTGTGTGTTTCTGGAACGTGGAAAGAGCGATGTATTTATTTATTAACGACATGATATTCTCATCACTGCTACAGCAGTCATTTTCAGTGTGATTACGAACATTTGCGAGATATGCCGACTTTTTTTCGTTTTTTTCAATCGAAACATCTTGAAAATACGAAAATGAACTTTACAGATGTTCAATGTTACTTCACTGAGATTTTCGATTTCTATAGCATACTCAATGTTTTTCGTAGTCTGTAGCGGACTCACGATTTCCATACTAACTACGTAAAATCCGTAGCACTAGGAGTCTCTTAATCTTTCTTCCCACCACATGGCCTTACTCAGCGTCAAATGGAACGGTGTGCACAGAGAATTTACTGGGCTGAAGTCCCAATGATGGCGATGCAGCAAGGCAGTTCTGGCGCAAAATCTGTCTTTTGTAGTAAGATGGCGAAATATTTTTGTTTTGGCACAGAATTCCCATCCCTACATGAGGCACAGCACAAGGGCCATGGATATGACGTCATAAACCAGTACTTCAAATTCCCAAGTCACTGACTGTCTTGCTACCATCGCGGAGCTCATGACCTGGGTGCTTGAAGTGCCCTGGATTAACAAAAAGACATTTGTCTCCATTCATTACCGATTCTCACAGACAGCATTGACACTAGAGAAAAATTATTGCTGACATCATTAATGAGGGGAAAACATACAATGCATAATAAATAAATAAACGAAAACCACAAAACTGGATTTTTTGTAGAAAAATTGGATTTCCGGAAAATATTTCTGAAATTGGACAGAATCCGGGTAAACCAGGACACTTGGCAGTTCTGTGAAGGGTCTTGTGTAAGACAGGTGATGAATTTTAGTGAAGCTTGAGTTGTGTGCAGAGATCACTATAAACTGAGATGCTTGATACATCAACAGTAAGCAAAATCTAGCACCTTTGGTTTTACACTTTAATCTGGCAGATGAGCTTTCATTAAGGAGCTAACCTCTGAATCTCACAGAACAGCACAGTGATAGGTATGTATAAATGAACTTGCACATTTCTTGTTCAAGTTGGGTACGTATTCAACAATGGCATTTGCATCAAAAAATCAAAAATTATAACTGAAAAATACATTAGCATATTGCTGCAAATTTCTATGCCAGAGAATAATACATCTTATGCTTTACAATTGTCATGCTTGATACATTTGTAGCAAATATATCAAGATATAGCCTGTAAATAAAATACTCACATTTTAAAAAGCCCATGCCCAAACAAGTTTTCAGAATTAAAACTGATAAAGGTTGGTAAATGTACTATAATTACAAAATAAAACTTAACAAAATCTACATATTAATCACATAAAAATGAATTCTGCAATAAATTCTTAAGCAAAAGAATAAATGCACTTACAGTTCCAAAGAATACTATGGATGTCAGATTTTTGTTGCTACTAATTATTTTATTGGTTAAGGTAGTTCGTGCACACTGAAAAAAAAAAATTGCTTTCAGAGAAAACACACACAATGGCTAACATAAATGCTTAAAACAGAAAATTTTACTTGTTAATACAAAATGCAATGAAAAGTGGGGAATAACACACGTGGTTCTACAAAAAAACTTCACCCGATCATGCTGAAATTTAAATCCAAAATATAAAAATGATCAAACAAAAAATTAAAGTAAGTTTACACTCCAGTGCAAAATATCATAATTATAGCACTTTCTGTAAGTTAAATCACTTTTTACTTTCCAATTTAATTTAATGGGTATTTGATTCCAGAAGCATAAATTTCAATACAAAATTACCAGTATAGTGACTGCTGCTAAAATTTGACAAAAATGGATAACAGAGAAGAGTGTGTGCATGCTATTTAAGTTAATAAAATGTTGGGCATTTCTTTCCAAGTATTAAGCTTTTCTCACTATACCAGGATGAGTCATAAGTTCGTAGCATTTTGGAACACAATGTTCAGCCCAGTACCCCATGTTGACCACATATGGCTATTCGGCAAAATACAGTCCATCAGAGTCTATGGTCCTTCGCCAACGTTCAACCAAAGATGCAATGCTGTTGTGATACCAAGTGCCTGACTTGGATGCAAAACTCAGTGATGCCATCTTTCCCAGCCTCCAAGGAATGGAACTGTCTACTGGCCAAGAAGTGCACCATGAAAAGAAACAGGTGAAAATCCGAAAGGGCAAGATCTGGGCTATAGGCTGGGTGTGGTAGGATTTTGACGCCATCCAAATCCTAAATTTTCTGTGGGGACAATCTCTGACCTATGACATGGGGTGTTGTCGAATTGCAGGAGGACCTTCTTTTGGTTCACCTTTGTGGGGTAGTGCTGGTGTATAACATTGTAGCTGGTCGGCATACAGGTTCCCATCGACAGTCAGACCATGTGGCACAAGCTCCCAGTGGACAGGACCCTCAAAATTCCACCATACACACAACATTGTCTTCAATTCAAAATGCCCCCTTTGACCAATGCCTGAGTCTCATCCCCTGACTGCAGCCATTGGCTTCCAGTATCAGGATAACGTAGGAAGACTCACTTCTCATCATTCGTTATGATTCTCTGCCAAAACTGGTTGTCACGCGGATTTTGCAGCAATTCTCGACACAGAGTGACACGCTTCTCAGCTTGCTTTGAACTCAACTCATGGGGAACCATTTGAGGACATCTGGAGTGAAAACCGAAATGGTGTAGGTGACAAACAATGGTGGTTTGTGATGCATGGACCTCCTCTGCTAATCGTTGGGTGCTGTTCAACAGCTAGATGCAGGGCTTCGGTGTTGGTGGTGACTGGTCTCACACACCTCGATTTGTCGACAAGCTCTGTGTCTCCAGACTAGAAGCGTTGTAACCATTTTCTTGCTGTTGCAGGGTGCACAGTCGCCTCACCTTCTACACTACAAATTTCCTTTGTGGCAGCTGTCACATTCAACCCTTTTTTCCAATAATGGCATAGGAGCACACGAACAACAAGTTTTCCCTCCAACATTCTCGTGTCGTATGAGTGGCACACACGTGTTGGGCATGGCGCATGCCTATCTGTCTGAGCAGCGGAGCACATCACCCAATCAGGTGTGGGACACGTTCCACCTTACTGCTCATGTTCCACCTGTTTGGCGGAGTTTCTCCACCTGTACCCGAAATACTACAAACTTATGACTTACCCTGGTAGCACTAAATACATAATAAACAATAACTTATGACTCACCCTGGTAGAACTAAATACATAATAAATAATAACTTATGACTCACTCTGGTAGCACTAAATACATAATAAACAATAACAAAACCTATGAATTTTGAAGTATAATGATCATGTCCTTATTATTATTATATCAAACATAATGATGCCCTTCTAAATATTAGCTTTCTTGATATTTCAAGGAATTTTAAAGTGTGCAATAAAGACCTCTAAAAACCGACATGATGGATGCTAGTCATGTTTTCACACTGCTAATGCAAAAATACATTTTTCAATACGATGACTTGTACCAGATATTATGATAAATGCAAACAAGCATGCATGTCACCCAGTGGAAATTTTTGGGCCATGAAAAACTGTAAAATCTATGAAAAATCTTAATACAAATTTTAGCTACTCTTATTAAAGCCCATGCCTAATACAGATATATATGTAAGCATACCTATTGGAACAACTTTTAATCAAGAATTCTTGAAAAACAGCAGATCATCTTGGCCATGATGTTACCTGCTCATTTCAAAGCAATTTTCTATTCTCTCATTCCCCCCCTTTGTTTCGGGGTTTGATAACTGCCATGAATAACTTGTACGGCTATAAGCAGTCCCCCATCCCAAATAAATATTTGGCCATGAAAACTATTCAGCTACAAATTTAGAGCCAGCACCATCAGTCAAGAACACTACCCATGCTTCATTTGAGCCTCAAACCCAGGCCCATTTCTGAAAAATGGTCAGAATCAAGAGCTGGTGCCTTAGACCATGGCCAATCCCAAAATAAGTAGATAGTAAAGGTAGGTCCATAAGCTGGTCAAGTGGTATTGGCCACTCGGTACCACATCCCTGTGACATCAAAGGTGCAAAGCAGCTAAGGACCGAAGTATTCTGTTTAGCGTTTTACAAACTTTTGAGAGAAGACTTTGGGAGTAAAACTTCAAGACTTTATGGAAAATGCTTAAATAAAATATTTCAGAATATTTTACACTGCATTAATGGAGAGTATCTTCAAATACAAGGCAACAAAATGTATTTCGATTTCCAAAAGAAGTATAAATATATTGAAAAAAATGTCAAAAAATTAAAATTTGCACTTAGTAACTTTTTAAAGTAACAAGTAAAATCGAAATAAAATTACCTAAGTAGCTAGTACTTTAAAAAGAAATACTGCAGTTTATAATAAACCATACAAATACCTTTGCCATTATTTTTTAAACTAAAGATTAAGAGCTATGAAAGTTGATAAGTTTTGTGTTTGATTTTCAGGTGTGTACATGAAATTTATAGTTATTTCCAAACTTTCAGCTTGGCGCTGGGTTTTGAATATTAAAAAAAAATTATTCATTCCGTGAACGCATTATTCTAGTTACAATAAATAAAATGTCAAATGTGGTGTGTTATCATACAGACAGCTGCAAAGAGCGAGAAACAAGATTCTACATTCCGGATAAAAAAGAAATTCTGATGTTTATGTTAAGATGCTGTATGATATGATTTGTAACAATTAACAACTGTGTGTATATATCTTCATTTTCAGAAAAAAATTGCTATATTTTAGGTAACAGAAATGCAAAGAATATACCCTTTTGAGTTTCAAGTGCCTCTCATGACAAGTTTGTTTTACTTTTGAGAACTTTTTGCCCATTGTTTATTTTTTATTTTCATATTAATGCTGAAGTTTTGATCGTAACTCAATCACACAATTATTAAGAAATTTAATCCTGATAAAAACGCTCAATTTTGGGTGAAGATGTATAGTTTTTCATCCACCTCTGGAAACACCTTTTTGAGTTCCAAAGATAAATGCTTAACTACACTGGCGAAAAGTGAAAAAAGAACACCAAGAAGGAATTGGCGTACGATCATGAAATTTACATATGTTAATGGGGTCGAGTTTACGTAGGTGTGATGTTAATTTCGGGACCAACCGGTGAGCGCTTACGCCACAGCACGGCATAATATATAAATGATCGTCGGTGGTATTTAAGGAGTACGGCGAAGTGAATGTAATCAGTCGTTGGCGTACGGACACGTGCGAAGACCCTGAAGAAGCTGCAATGCCTGGACATGGAAGACGTGTACGATTTCAGCAGTTATCGGACTTTGAGTGAGGTCGTCTAGTCGGACTCCACGAGGCCAGGTGGTCGTATCGTCTTATTGCACAGCGAATTGGACGGGAAGTATCGGTGGTGGTACGATGGTGGCGTAGATGGTCCGAGGAACATTCCCACACGAGAAGACATGGAACCAGGAGTCACAGACGGACTGATGAGCGGACCGATCAACACATAAGAAGAGCTGTGTTGTCAAGCAGAACATCCACTGCGTCGCAAATCCTAGGTGCCGTTGCACCTGAGGTGACTGTGTGAGCAATCCGCAACCGTCTACTGGATGCAGGACTATGTGCACGTGTGCCTCTGACTCCAGCCCACCGTCAGGAACGGCTGCAGTGGTGTCGCCAACGTCTGCACTGGAGAACGCAATGGCGATCTGTCGTGTTCAGCAATGAAAGCAGATTCTGCTTGGGAGACTCCGATGGCCATATGTGTGTTCGCAGACGCATAGGGGAGCATCTCCACCCTTCTTGCATCCGCCAGCGACACACAGGGCCTACACCTGGTCTCCTGGTGTGGGGAGCGATCAGCTATCACTCCTGTACACAACTAGTGTTTGTACCGGGTACGTTAAACAGCACCTCCTACATCAACAACATCATTCAGCCCGTTGTTGTGCCATTTGTAAGGCCGGCCCATTGTGGTGTTTTCCAGCAAGATAACGCACGCCCACACACGACACGTGCAACACAACATGCACTTCAGGGTGTGAGACAACTTCCATGGACTGCATGTTCACCGGATTTGTCCCCCATTGAGCACGTGTGGGATTTTATGGGACAACGATTTATCCGGTCTCCACGGCCAGCCACGACCATCCCCGATTTGCGCGTCCAGGTTGAGGATGCTTGGAACTCAATACCCTAAACTTACATCCAACATCTGTACGACAGACTCCATGCCAGAATTGCACAGTGTGACGCAGTTCATGGCGGTTCAACCTCGTACTAACCATGTTACATGGAAATGTTATTTTTCAGTTTACCAGCAAATACAGCTGTATTTTGCCATAATGTTTTGATCACTTTATCCTCTGTATTTCGTAATTATGCTGTATAAATTTCGGTGGTATCAGATGTCTCCTTCTTGGTGTTATATGATGTTTCGCAAGTTGTTCTTCGTGGATTTTTAGAAAAACACTTTCAAATTTACGAAGAATTTTCGTACAAGAACTTGCAAGATACGTATAACAACCTCTGCTGCTATGCTTTTTGAAAAAATTCTGATCAAAGTTTCTTTTGCTTTTTTCACTGTTTTCCTCAGCAATAGAGACATTTCTCTATGTAACCGCCTGATGAAACCGTCTGTTGACAGAGAAAGCTTGCAGAATGAAATTCGCGTGATTTCTTAATTTGACACCAACAAATCAGATCATTATATTTATAATCAGTTTATGAGCACTGTCTTCACGCATGATTTCATTTGTCATATTAGAATTTACGTTCTGTTCCCAATTTTGATTCTGTATTCTCTATGTAACCGCCTGGTGAAGCCGTCCGTTGAAGGAGAAAGCTTGCGGAGTGAAATTCATGTGATTTCTTACTTTGACACCAATAAATTGGATCATTATATTTATAATTATTTTTTTTTTCGTGTTAGCGTCCCACAATCTCTGCACAGAAACATATTGTTAAGCCACCAATATGAAAAACTGTGCTTCTGGAAAATCAGGAAGTGTGCAGAAAATAATGATCATGGTTAAAGCTGGGCAATGTTAAAACTTTTAGTATCCCCGGTAAAAAAAGAAATATTGTCAAATTAATAAAAACAAAAATTGAAATTTACCACCTAGCAGGAATTTATATGGTACCTGGAAAACCTTCAAAATGAATGAAAAAAAAAATGGTCATAATAACAATTATTAAATACAAAACTGAACTTTTGAAAGGAAAGGACAGATATATAGGAAATACAAATATACATTTATCTTTCCTTATTAAGTTTCACCTTTGTTTTGCTGATGACGTAATCATTTTTGCAACTATCCCATCAGAGCTGCAGAGCATGATCCAGGAACTTGCTGACTAGAGTAAAGAAGTGGGATTAAAAATGAACTTTCAGAAGACAAAATGATGTACAACGCTTTTACAAGAAACGAAGATTTATCGACTGATGGAGAAAAGCTGGAGATAATCAATACCTACATTTATCTTGGACAGCAGATATCAAGTGAAGGTCACATTGATTAAGAAATTAATCGGCATATAAAACTTGCCTGGAGAGCTTTTGGAAGAAACAGTATAATTTTCAAGAGCAATATGCCATTATGTCTTAAGGGAAAAGTGTTTGATCAATGCATCCTTTCAGTGCTTACGTATGGTGCAGAGATGTGGACCTTAACTAAAAGAGACATACAAAGGCTGCAGACAATTCAAAGCAGCATGGAGAGGTGCATGCTTGATGTAACCAGGAGAGATAAGAAGAGGAACTCGTGGATCCGAAAAATGACATGAGTGGAAGACATCATGATCAGAGTTAAATTCCTGAAATGGCAATGGGCTGGACATACTGCCAGAAGGACAGACCATCGATGGACAGCAGAAATTTTAGATTGGATTCCAAGGGACAGGAAAAGACCCAGAAGAAGACCACATGGGAGATGGGTGGATGAAATTCGAAAGTATGCAGGAGTGACATGAAGGAGACTGGCACAAGACAGACCGTTGTGGAGGAAACTTGGGGAGACCTTCTTCCAGCAGTGGAATGATAATGGTTGACAATGATTATTATTATTATTATTATTATTATTATTAAGTTTGCACTTATGCCACTTAACTGAAAAACTGAATTCAGGAAATAGTGACTTTTGCTCATAGGCTGAGATATCCAATGAAGAAATGATATTTTCAAACTAACTATCAAGAAGCTAAAACTATGCTTTGGCTCCAGCTACTGAAGGAAAATTAATTTCTCGGATCTGACCAATGGATGTGGAGACATATGTCTGCTACAGACAGATGGACAAAGTAATGCTATAAGCATATATTAATAAAAAAACAGTATTAAAATTTTTGCAATAAAAAACTACACAACATATTTTTAACTTGAAACCACACAACCTGTGGAAGGAAAGCAACTTGCAAAATTAATAACTTGTTCAATGATATACACAGAAAACACAAAAATGAAAGAGTAGACAGTCAGACATAATTGAAAAAAATAATCCAATGTTCATTCATTTTGATTATTTCTGTACTATACATTTATTAACATTAATAAAATTATGTCACAAATATCAAAGACACTCATTTTCAACACCAATGAATTTTTGGGTATATTTTCTTCTTTTCCCTTACTGAGAACAGCTTGATCAATATATTTAAAATCATGCTCATTAGAATCACCTATAGATAGTATCACTGGCATATACTGCCCTAACTATTGTTAATTTACGTGCATAAATATCATAGTGATAAATGTTAGCTTACCTTTTTAGGCCAGCCGCTTCAAACATTTCCTTGCATGTCAGGATTTGGGGTTTAGAATCCTTTCTTGTTCTGGAATGAGGTTCATATACTTATTCAATAGAAGTTCTTATGCTTTCCTTAACCTCTCACTTTCAGTGAGCAGCCACATGATCACTCACTTCTGACCCTGTTTTTAAGGATATGTTTTTTCTACAACTTCTAGTTCAATGAACTCTGCATCTGCATTATACAGGGTAATTCAAAATGATTGCCCTGATTACAAATGACAATACCTGGTTTATGAACATACATACAGAGATCACATTGTTTATAAAGAAGGAAGTTTAGAATTTTGTTTCCATACCTTACAAATGTTCTATGTGACTCCCCTGGGTCATGCAGACAACATCTAAATGGTAATTCATTTCATGCCATACATTATGAAGCCTGTCCGTAGTCACTGATGCCAGTGCAAGCTGAATCTGCATCTTCAGTTCCTGCAGTGTTCTCGGCAAAGGTGGCACATATACATGGTCTTTGACATACCCTCACAAAAAGAAGTCACAAGGAGTAAGGTCCGGAGATCTGGACCGAACTTTTCAAACTCCAGCACGTAAAATGCCTTTTCTGCAGCGGTCGCCATTTCTTCCCACTGGCTTTGGCGCACGGGCAGCTAGCTCACTTTCTTACGTCACCATAGCAACAAGCAGTATATTCCGATAAAATTCTAAACTTCCTTCTTCCTTGTGCAGGAATATCAGCTGTCTATTTATCTTCATAAACACCTTATTGTCATTTGTAATCAGGTCAATCATTTTGAATTACCCTGTACTTCAAACTAATAAAACACTGAGTAAAGACCATATATCCTGAAAGTGCATTAAACTCATGGTTTGAGTGAATGCCATGAAAGTTTCAATTTCAGATGATATATCAGTATAGTAATGGGTGGACTGCTTCTGACTTGGTCATAATGCTCCACAGGTAATGGGCGAGTGTATTTAGATTACCTTAAATTTTTGATAAAGCAGTTTTCGTTATCATTATGAAGTTACTGGAAAGTTCTGATATTCCTAGCTTTTTTATTTCCTCATACATTATTCCCATGCAGTACATGCAACAAACAATACATCCCAGTAATAGATATGATGCAACACACATGTAACTGAAAACTATAGATTGTTGAACTACACACCTGTTTATTCAAGGCCCAAGCTGGGCTGAAAGCTTCTGAATATTTTTAATCTGTTTTTGAACATAACATACATGTAGTTCAACAACCTCTCTCTATTCACACTCATTGTCCTAAAAGTCCGTACACCAAGAAGAAACCATGCGATTAACGCGAAAAGCGAATAGCTAAGGGGAGGGCGAACATGCAAATAATTAAACTTTCATGCGATTCCGCATGCCTGTATGTCCAAGACCGAAGTGCACAATGGTGAGATCTGTGAGTAATAGACATGCTGAGGAACCACCGTGGATGTGTGTATGAGCAACTGACGGAGTTTGAACGAGGTCGTATCGTCAGGATGAGAGAGACAGGGTGGCCGGCGTGCCGAATCGGCCGCCATTCGGGCCATTCAGACAGTACAGTGATCGCGTTGGAAGCAATGGACATGGGAAGGTACTCAGACATGGTGGACTGGCTCTGAATGACCCAGACACACCACCAGCAAGGAGGACCGTGGGATCACAAGAGTGGCACGGAAAGATGCAACGACATCCTTGTCCAATATCCAGAGACATGTGGCCACTGTATAAGAGACTCCTGTGTCCACTAGAATCATTTCTAGATGCTTGGCAGAGGCGAATCTGTACTCTTGATGGCCCTAACGTTTTCTGCTATCAACACCCGACCAACATCAGCGTCGAGTGCAGCGGTGTTGGCAGCGAGCAACGCGGAATACTATGGACAGGCGACATAGTGTTCAGCGACGAATCCCGCTTCTGTATGGGAATGGACGACCACCGTGTCAGAGTGTGGAGGACTGCAGGTGAGCACTACAATCCCAACCTCACTGTCAAGTGGCACACGTCCTGAACTGCAGGCGTGATGATCTTGGGAACCATCGCGTATGACAGCAGGACTTTCCTCGAAGTGATTCGAGGGATGTTGATAGCCCAGCGATACGCATAGGAGTCCTGTGACCCAGAGCCATTTTCCAACAAGATAACCCCTTCCGCACGCGTATTGGGTTTCTTAGGACAGTCTATGTCATGCTTCGAGGTTTTCGTGGCCTGCAGATTGCCTGAGCTCTCGCCCATCGAACACGTCCAGGGTCAGATGGGATGCCAGTTTTCTCCATGTCCCAGTGTTCATGATTTAGAGCATCAGTTGCAAGAAGTGTGGGCCAATCTGTACCAGGATAACATACGGCTTTTCTTTGACTCCATGCCAGATCGTATCAATGCATGTATCCGAGCACAAGGCAGTCCAATGCAGTACTAACGCTGACTGGAATGTGTATCATATGTCCGTGGGAAATCATCCTGCTGCTGTGATATTGTATTGGGTATATAAATAAGTTTTGAGGGATTTGAGGTAAACAAAACACATTGTTGGAGAACAGAAACAATATTTTAATATAAATCCAAGTATGCTCCCTCTGAAGCTACAACTTGACCCCATCTTTCGGGCAGTGAACATATGCCCCGAAGGAAGAATTCCGGTTCCTTGGAAGAGATCCAGTTGTCCTGCCAATTTTTGATGTCTTCATAAGAACTAAACCGTTCTCTAAAAAGTGCAGACTGCATCAATCGGAACAAATGGTAATCGGATGGCACAATATCTGGCAGATGGGGTAGAACTTCCCAGTGCGATCCTTTTAAGTACTTTTTCACAGGTCGAGAAACATGTGGTCTCGTGTTGTCATGCTGTAAGATGACTTTGTTGTGTCTATTCTCCCATTCCGGCCGTTTTTGCATGAGAGCTTGTTTTAAACACATTAATTGGGTTCGATACCGATCACCAGTAATAGTTTCTGACGGTTTCAGTAGTTCATAGTGGATCACACCCTTCTGGTCTCACCTGATACACAGCATTACCTTTGAACCACGGATATTGCGTTTTGGCGTAGAAGGACCTGGGTTCACCTGGCTTCACCCGTGTTTTCTGCCATTTAGGGTTATCGTACCATATCCATTTCTTGTCGGCAGTAATAATACGATGCAAAAAAACTTTTCTTTTTTGCCTTTGTAGCAGCAATTCGCAAATGGCTTTTCGACGTTCAGGGTCTCTATCCTGCAAAGCATGTGGAACCCAATTCCCTTCTTTTTGCACCATTCCCATGGCAGCAAACATTGTGAAATGCATGGTTGAATAACATTTAATGCTGCTGCTAGTTCTTTTGGGTCTGACACAGATCCTTGTCGAGTAAAGCTTCCAATTCGGCATCAGCAATTTCTTTGGATGGTCCAGAACGTTCTTTATCATTGACATCGAAATCGTTCCTTTTTAATCATCTAGACCAATACGCACGTTTTTATGGATGGGGAAATGTTCACCATAGATTTCTGACATTAAGCGATAGCTTTCGGCAGCACTTTTCTTGACAATAAAGTAATGCACTAACACTTCCCGCAAACGCTGTTTTGTTGGGACGAAAGTTGCCATTTTCCATTGAGTAAAACAAATACGTCTTCGCACCTCAATCGAATGTCGTATACTGACTCTGACAGCTGGTGTCTCAGTGTTGCCACCTTAAAATACACGTGAGCAGTAATAAGTATGACGCCGAACAGAAATCCCTAAAAACTTATTTATATACCCAATAATCACTTCTGTCCTTGGTATGTACCATCTCACTACTAAAATCTCATTTCAACCCAATGCTTCCTTCTTGGTGCACAGATTTTTATGACAATGAGTGTATATCCCAATGATTCAAATGCCAGGAAATTTCTACATGCACAGTTGGTTTAATACTACATTTAAAAGGATATTTTGATGGTATTACATATTGCATATAAAAAACAAAATAGTAAAACACAAGGTGCTACCCAAACAAAACAAACACACACCTTAAGGCACAATTGGAATGGCGTTTCATCGTCATCTTCAACAAACATTTCACTTGTAGCATCAATGAGGAATATAACTGCATCTTTTCCATAGGTAAATCCTTTCTACAATATCAAGGAAATCACACAACGAATGTAATATCTTCCTTTTCAGGCAAAAGATGAAACAAGCACATTACAAAAAAGTATGAAACTATTCATAGCATAAAAATAAATCATACAATTCAATGCTTATTTTACACAGTATGACTCAAAAGTTTAGTTTGGATACCTGGAAACTGGTATTTGACATGCACTGTGATATTAAAAATCCCTAGACACTTGAACTTTTTAGAAAATGGCTATTTATGGGCATGTTTTGTTATATGTTGGCCTGCCTCACATGTAAGCATTACTCTTCAATGTTTCCTATTAGTTTTGAGTAGCAGAAACTGCACTTTTACAGAATATATATATATATATATATATATAAGGTCAGGTGATGCGTAACATCACAGCCTCTCCTTGACAAATGTCAACCAAGACTTCTCGTGGTACATCCTGTTCCCACTAAAGGGGCTCTGACGACCGCCAATAGCGGTATAACTATACCATCGGGATTAGAGGAAATGCTATCATACACTCACCAACCCGCTTGGCCAGCGTAGTGAGTTATGGCCAAACCCTTCCAAAATGACTCCACAACTTAAATCTTGGCCCTCAGTCTCCGGCAGCTGGAATGTACCTGGCCAAGGCAGCGGCCAGTGCGACATGAAGGCAGAGGGTGCTAAGAATCCCCGGAGGACCGGACTAGGCTGCCATCTGATGCTGACCTTGGCGACGTATAACGGACGCTCCCTATCTTCTGATTCAAGGCTTCTTGAATTGGAAGAGGAACTACAAAGGATCAAGTGGGACATCGCCGGGCTAAGTGAGGTAAGGAGAAAAGGAGAAGATCTCATTGAACTGAAAAGTGGACATCTCATCTACTATCGTGGGACAGATACTGGCAGAACTAGTGGTGTTGGATTTATAATAAACAAGAAACTGAAGGATAAAGTGGTAGAAGTTGAAAGTTCCTCTGACAGAGCTGCACGACTCGTTATCCAACTCTCGAGAAGATACCAGGCTCAGATTATTCAAACTTATGCACCCACCACAAGTGATGCTGAGGAAGAAATTGAAGAATTTTATGAGGAAATTCGTGATCTAAATAATAAAGGTAAGCAGCACTTGAAGATAATTATGGGAGATTTCAATGCAAAAATAGGGCAACGGCAACAGAAACCAGCGTGGAAATACTCTTGTAGAGTTTGCAGAGGCAGAAGGGTTTTTCATCTTTAACTCCTTTTTCAAGAAAAAGCCACACAGGAAATGGACATGGAGACATCCAAATGGGACGACAAGTGAAATTGATTTTATTATGTGTAACAAAAAATTCGTCATAGAAGACTGCAGTGTGCTAAACAAGTTCAACACAGGCAGTGACCATAGATTGGTGAGATGTAAGATGCACCTCAACACTAAACTCGAACGTAGCAAGCTCATAAGACAAACAAAATGTATTGACATAACCAACCTTAAAAAACACCATAATACCTTCAAATTGGAACTGAAGAACAGATTCTCTGCTTTAGAAGGCCTAACATCGGAAGAAGTGGATATTTCTGAAGTTAACAGAAAAGTAACCAAAGCTCTTATGGAAACAGCAACAAAATTAGCTGGGTCTAAGAACAAATTGCATGTGAACAAATTATCAGGAAAAACCAAAATGTTGATGCAAAAAAGAAGAGTGATGAGGACAACTAAAGAAGATGTGACTTCCAAAGTGGAATATATAGAGCTATGCAAGACAGTAAGAAAAAGTATCGCTGGAGACGTAAGTTAAATTAAACTGTGAACTAGTAAGGAAAGCAATTGAAAACAACCAAAGCCTAAAGATAGCAAAGGGACATCTCAGTAAGGGGGAAAAAACAGATTATGGCACTGAGAAAAGAAGATGGTTCTGTAACAAGAAATAGAGGCAGAAATTTTGACAAGAGTGAAAGATTTCTACTCCAAATTATATGAAAGGGATGATACATGTACTCCAGACATCATGAAAGGTACCAGTACCAGAGTTCTTCCAGTCCTTCCAGCAGAAGTTGCACATGCAATCAAGAACATGAAGCGGGGAAAAGCTTCAGGAGAAGATGGAATTACTGTAGACATCATACAAGAAGCAGGTGGAGAAATCGAAACAGTACTCGCCCAAATTTTCACTCGATGCCTTAATGAAGGGAAAATTCCTGAGGATTGGAACAACGCTACAATGATCTTGCTACATAAAAAAGGTGACATTGAGGATCTCAGGAACTACAGACCTATCAGCCTCCTATCAGTGGTTTATAAAATCTTCACTAAAGTTCTTTCACACCGCTTGAAGGTGACACTGAACATGGCTCAACCGAGAGAACAAGCTGGATTCAGGAGTGGCTACAGCACAATAGATCATATCCACGTACTGAGAGAACTAATTGAAAGAGAGAGGGAATATGAACTTCCATTGTGCATGGCTTTTATCGATTATGAAAAAGCCTTTGATTCGGTGAAACCGTCAGCAGTTACAAACGCTCTGAAATCATGCAGTATTGAAGATGCATACATTAATATTATTAATAACATCTATGAAAATAAAAGTGCAAAGATTCGGCTGTTTGAAAATACAACACACATAAAAATTGGAAAGGGAGTGAGACAAGGTGACACCATATCTCCGAAGCTCTTTAATGCCACATTGGAAAATGTCTTTCAATCACTGAACTGGGAAAACAAAGGGATAAAGATTAATGGAGATTATCTAACCCACCTTCGTTTTGCTGATGACATAGTCATTTTTGCAACTACCCCATCAGAGCTACAGAGTATGATCCAGGAACTTGCTGACAAGAGTAAAGAAGTGGGATTAAGAATGAACTTTCAGAAGACAAAAGTGATGTACAATGCTTTTACAAGAAATGAAGATTTCTCGATTGATGGAGAAAAGCTGGAGATAACAGACACATACGTTTATCTTGGACAGCAGATATCAAGTGAGGGTCACATTGATGAAGAAATTAATCGGCGTACAAAACTTGCCTGGAGAGCTTTTGGAAGAAACAGCATGATTTTCAAGAGCAATATGCCATTATGTCTTAAAAGAAAAGTGTTTGATCAATGCATCCTTCCAGTGCTTACGTATGGTGCAGAGACGTGGACCTTAACTAAAAGAGACATACAAAGGCTGCAGACAACTCAAAGCAGCATGGAGAGGTGCATGCTTGGTATAACCAGGAGAGATAAGAAGAGGAACTGGTGGATCCGAAAAATGGCAAGAGTGGAAGACATCATGATCAGAGTTAAATCCCTGAAATGGCAATGGGCTGGACATACTGCCAGAAGAACAGACCATCGATGGACAGCCGAAATTTTAGATTGGATTCCAAGGTACAGGAAAAGACCCAGAAGAAGACCACATGGGAGATGGGTGGATGAAATTCGAAAGTATGCAGGGGTGACATGGAGGAGACTGGCCCAAGACAGACCGTTGTGGAGGAAACTTGGGGAGACCTTCGTCCAGCAGTGGATTGATAATGGTTGACAATGATGATGATCATGGGGAGACCTTGGTCAGCAGTGGATTGATAATGGTTGACAATGATGATGATGATCATCATATATGATGATGATCATCATCATTGTCAACCATTATCAATCCACTGAACCATTATCAATCCGATGATGATCATCATATATGATGATCATCATCATCATTGTCAACCATTATCAATCCACTGCTGGACGAAGGTCTCCCCAAGTTTCCTCCACAACGGTCTGTCTTGTGCCAGTCTCCTCCATGTCACTCCCGCATACTTTCGAATTTCATCCACCCATCTCCCATGTGGTCTTCTTCTGGGTCTTTTCCTGTACCTTGGAATCCAATCTAAAATTTCGGCTGTCCATCGATGGTCTGTTCTTCTGGCAGTATGTCCAGCCCATTGCCATTTCAGGGATTTAACTCTGATCATGATGTCTTCCACTCTTGCCATTTTTCGGATCCACCAGTTCCTCTTCTTATCTCTCCTGGTTACACCAAGCATGCACCTCTCCATGCTTCTTTGAGTTGCCTGCAGCCTTTGTATGTCTCTTTTAGTTAAGGTCCACGTCTCTGCACCATACGTAAGCACTGGAAGGATGCATTGATCAAACACTTTTCTTTTAAGACATAATGGCATATTGCTCTTGAAAATCATGCTGTTTCTTCCAAAAGCTCTCCAGGCAAGTTTTGTACGCCGATTAATTTCTTCATCAATGTGACCCTCACTTGATATCTGCTGTCCAAGATAAACGTATGTGTCTGTTATCTCCAGCTTTTCTCCATCAATCGAGAAATCTTCATTTCTTGTAAAAGCATTGTACATCACTTTTGTCTTCTGAAAGTTCATTCTTAATCCCACTTCTTTACTCTTGTCAGCAAGTTCCTGGATCATACTCTGTAGCTCTGATGGGGTAGTTGCAAAAATGACTATGTCATCAGCAAAACGAAGGTGGGTTAGATAATCTCCATTAATCTTTATCCCGTTGTTTTCCCAGTTCAGTGATTGAAAGACATTTTCCAATGTGGCATTAAAGAGCTTCGGAGATATGGTGTCACCTTGTCTCACTCCCTTTCCAATTTTTATGTGTGTTGTATTTTCAAACAGCCGAATCTTTGCACTTTTATTTTCATAGATGTTATTAATAATATTAATGTATGCATCTTCAATACTGCAGGATTTCAGAGCGTTTGTAACTGCTGACGGTTTCACCGAATCAAAGGCTTTTTCATAATCGATAAAAGCCATGCACAATGGAAGTTCATATTCCCTCGCTCTTTCAATTAGTTCTCTCAGTACGTGGATATGATCTATTGTGCTGTAGCCACTCCTGAATCCAGCTTGTTCTCTCGGTTGAGCCATGTTCAGTGTCACCTTCAAGCGGTGTGAAAGAACTTTAGTGAAGATTTTATAAACCACTGATAGGAGGCTGATAGGTCTGTAGTTCCTGAGATCCTCAATGTCACCTTTTTTATGTAGCAAGATCATTGTAGCGTTGTTCCAATCCTCAGGAATTTTCCCTTCATTAAGGCATCGAGTGAAAATTTGGGCGAGTACTGTTTCGATTTCTCCACCTGCTTCTTGTATGATGTCTACAGTAATTCCATCTTCTCCTGGAGCTTTTCCTCCGCTTCATGTTCTTGATTGCATGTGCAACTTCTGCTGGAAGGACTGGAAGAACTCTGGTACTGGTACCTTTCATGATGTCTGGAGTACATGTATCATCCCTTTCATATAATTTGGAGTAGAAATCTTTCACTCTTGTCAAAATTTCGCCTCTATTTCTTGTTACAGAACCATCTTCTTTTCTCAGTGCCATAATCTGTTTTCTTCCCTTACTGAGATGTCCCTTTGCTATCTTTAGGCTTTGGTTGTTTTCAATTGCTTCCCTTCACTAGTTCACAGTTTAATTTCCTTACGTCTCCAGCGATACTTTTTCTTACTGTCTTGCATAGCTCTATATATTCCACTTTGGAAGTCACATCTTCTTTAGTTGTCCTCATCTCTCTTCTTTTTTGCATCAACATATTGGATTTTCCTGATAATTTGTTCACATGCAACTTGTTCTTAGACCCAGCTAATTTTGTTGCTGTTTCCACAAGAGCTTTGGTTACTTTTCTGTTAACTTCAGAAATATCCACTTTTTATGATGTTAGGCCTTCTAACGCAGAGAATCTGTTCTTCAGTTCCAACTTGAAGGTATTATGGTGTTTTTTAAGGTAGGTTATGTCAATACATTTTGTTTGTTTTATGAGCTTGCCACGTTCCAGTTTAGTGTTGAGGTGCATCTTACATCTCACCAATCTATGGTCATTACCTGTGTTGAACTTGTTTAGCACACTGCAGTCTTCTATGACGAATTTTTTGTTACACATAATAAAATCAATTTCACTTGTCGTCCCATTTGGATGTCTCCATGTCCATTTCCTGTGTGGCTTTTTCTTGAAAACGGAGTTCAAGATGAAATACCCTTCTGCCTCTGCAAACTATACGAGAGTATTTCCACGCTGGTTTCTGTTGCCGTGATCGAATTTACCTATTGAAGTTTCATTCTGTTGCCGTTGCCCTACTTTTGCATTGAAATCTCCCATAATTATCTTCCAGTGCTGCTTACCTTTATTATTTAGATGACGAATTTCCTCATAAAATTCTTCAATTTCTTCCTCAGCATCCCTTGTGGTGGGTGCATAAGTTTGAATAATCTGAGCCTGGTATCTTCTCGAGAGTTGGATAACGAGTCGTGCAGCTCTGTCAGAGGAACTTTCAACTTCTACCACTTTATCCTTCAGTTTCTTGTTTATTATAAATCCAACACCACTAGTTCTGCCAGTATCTGTCCCACGATAGTAGAAGAGATGTCCACTTTTCAGTTCGATGAGATCTTCTCCTTTTCTCCTTACCTCACTTAGCCCCACGATGTCCCACTTGATCCTTTGTAGTTCCTCTTCCAATTCAAGAAGCCTTGAATCAGAAGATAGGGAGCGTCCATTATACGTAGCCAAGGTCAGCATCAGATGGCAGCCCAGTCCGGTCCTCCGGGGATTCTTAGCACCCTCTGCCTTCATGTCGCACTGGCCGCTGCCTTGGCCAGGTACATTCCAGCTGCCGGAGACTGAGGGCCAAGATTTAAGTTGTGGAGTCATTTTGGAGGGGTTTGGCCATAACTCACCACGCTGGCCAAGTGGGTTGGTGAGTGTGGGATAGCATTTCCTCTAATCCCGATGGTATAGTTATACTGCTATTGGCGGTCGTCAGAGCCCCTTAGTGGGAACAGGATGCACCACGAGAAGGCGGGGTTGACATTTGTCAAGGAGAGGCTGTGATGTTATGCATCACCTGACCTTACATTCCATATATATATACACTACTAAGTAGAGACAGTAAAAAAATTATTTAACAAGAACTAAAACAATATAGAAAACTTCAAAGCCCAACAGGCATGAGTAAACAATAAAATAAAGTAATAAAGTAATAGTAAACCTGAATGTAGAAAGTGTTGAGAATGCCGAGCCTTAGCTTTATCAAGGACCAGCAAAACTCTGTATTTTCTTACTTCCACAAAGACCTAGTTGGAAATGGGTTTCTGCAAAGCCATAGATGTAAGTTTAAAGCCCACTAATTTTTTTTTTTTTTTTAAATTAGCAAAACCTCCTCAGAGTTGCATGAAGAATAATTTAGTTAAAATTTTTGCATGCATCTATAACTTTCCTGGCCCAAACCCACACTCGTCATCTGCCACAAAAGCAGAGAAACGATTACAAAAATCACAAGTTGTGAGAGGGTCTGAACAAATCATCAGAATTATTCAGTTAAAACATGTTGTAGAGCAACCAAGCCACCTGAGAAAAAAATTTAAACTTTAAGAGTTTACTCATACCTGTTGGGCTTTGATGTTTTCTATATTGTTTTATTTCTTGTTAAATAATTTTTTTACTGTCTCTACTTAGTAGTGTGTGAGTTCTGTATATTCATAACTGCTGCATTGCACGTCATGATCTTCAGGTTGTTTTTTAGAAAATTTAGTTAAAATTCTTTGGTGTAAAATTTAGTCTTTGATTCTGCTCTTGGGTATATATATATATATAAAATCATACAAAACTTGTGTGGGTTTGTGACCCAGCTTAGCCATAGTGTTTTCTAAACGAGTGCAGCAAATGCCCTAGAGTCAGTGACTTAAAATGAGTATTTTGAAACAGAAACTGAAACACAATATAGCAGAATAAATTTCATTAAAACAATAGATTTCAGTAAATTGCATTACAATGGAAACTACTGTAATAAATGCTGATGAATTTTGTAGCCATATTTTTGAGTCTAATCAAGGTGAAGATTCAACCAATTTTAGTTCATACTTTAAACACTTGAAGGAAAACATAGCAATGAGAATGCTATTCTATGGATCAAACTAAAAACAATGCCATAAGATCTATAATGCACAGAACATCAGTTGCATAATGTTGTAAGATGTAAATATTGGATCCTGATATGCTGAGACACTCAAGAAGCTTTAGAAAGCCAGCATGAAGAAATCACAGAAAGATCCTCTAACATCTTATGCCACAAATCAGGCAACTGTAAAGATAGGCTGGCTTATGATGCCACCATGTCTTACAGCTAAAATCTAACACTGTTAAGAGTTTCACCTAATTGGTCCCAGGAAAACTGTACCCAGGGATAGAAGATTTGATGATGTGGAAACCATATGAGTTGCATAGAAGGCCCAGATTACACACTGCTCACCACAATTTTTTCAAGAACATTTCTGGGCTCAGCAGAGAGGAAATGCTTTATGTATGATGCAGACTACTTTAAAGAATATTATAATAAAGGAATTATTGCCTACCAGGATTTATGTTTGGTATATCCTGCATATCTTCAATTTTGCCAAAAATTGCCCTTTCATCTTAAAAGATGATGCTCCGTGCTTTGGATTAAAACCTAATCGATTTTCTTTTTTTTTTTTGTACCACATAGCTGAAAGTGAAACTTTCTTCTTTCTGAATGCTCCAAAGTTTGTTTGGTACTGCTGCCATTAATTTCTTCCAAAAGGAATTGAGCTTTTGAAAATAACTATTTTGGATCTGAAACAAGTTCTAACTTAAAATTACTGAACTTATGCCTAACACAGTCATGATATTGACTTGAAACATACATACATATATATCACTAAGCTGTTCTCTGAGATTCAGAAGTCAGCTCATAAAGAAATACAAACTACCAGATATTTTTTTAAAAGATTATTTACTTACTGTTGTCGTATCAAAATTCTCTATTTACAGCAATCTTGACACACAACTCAGGCTTCACTGACATCCATCACACTTCGTACAAAAGACCTTCTGTACTTCATACTCATAATCTTTTTCTTATGCAGACACTCCTGAATCTGATCCTCCTATGTCTTTCTCTGCCTTTCCTTCCTGCCACTTGGGCTAAAAAGATTTTCTTAGTAAGCATCTCATCACTCATTCTTTCAACATGTCCAAACCACCTAAGAATATTAGTCTCCACCTTGCTAACAACATTTTGCTTCACATTACAAAACACATCTTCATTCCTCACATGATCAGAATGTGTCTTGCCACAAACCCACCATAAGTAATGCATTTCTCCAGCACACAAACAACTCCTATGTTTCTTCTGCAGTACCCAGGTTTCACCAAGGTACTTAGAAAGAGGAGAGGTAGGTCCAATCGCCTTTGTTTCCGTGCCGCCGGTGAGCTGTCACCCTACGAGCTGCAGTGTGACATCACAGTGGCCATAAACGATCTCTTGAGCATTCGGATTTCGGAGCTTGTGCTGTAGTGTCAATTACTCGCTGCATTTCTTTGTCAATTTTAGACCTGCTTTTTCGTTTCATTCATTATTTTTCTTCGTTTGTTTTCTGTGTACAACTATTTCGAAAATACCTGGATACGCTGTTGCACTTTATCGTAATAACAGTTCAAAGAAAAGGAAGTTAGATGTTACATACCATGTTTTCCCATCGGGTAGAGATTTCTTGAAGCAATGGGTAGCGAAATGCTGTCAAAAGGATGTATTCCATGCAAAGAAAGCTCGAATGTGTTCAGAACACTTTGATGTCTCAAAGTAAGAGCGAGATCTTAGAAATGAATCGCTGAACTTGCCTCCCAGAAAAATACTGAGAAAAGATGCCGTGCCTACAAAAAATATGCCTTAGCAGATGGAGGAGCAAACTTCTGTTCGAAGTGAACGATTTAAGATCGGAGAGGTCAGAAAAAAATGCATTAAATCGAATTGAAAGTATATCTCCAATTAATCGTCAAATCACAGGTCGCAATGAAAGTGACATCATTCCTGACCAACATTTATCATACCGTCAACGTTATGTGAGAAGTGCGAATGTCTGAACAAAAATATAATGCAACTGAAGAGTGAAAATAATTCACTACGGGAAGAATTATCAAACATAAGAAAACAGTTGGTAATGGTAAAACAATGCTTTTGCCTCGAGAAAAGATGCCTGAAAACGGAAATTAATATTATGAAACACAAATGCAAGAATAGAAATTTGCTGAGCAACTGTGAAAGGTGGCCAGCTATCATAAATTTGCTTGGCCATTGTTTCACTGAAGTGCAAATTCAAACCCTTGTGTCAAAAAAGAGACCAGCAAAATGGAATGAAGAAGATATAAGCCAAACACTTGTTTTGCATCATGCTATTTCCTGAAAAGCATATCTTTTCATCAAAACTAAATTGCACATACTGCTTTCAAGCATTTCCTCTCTGAAACGGTGCTGTGATAAATTTGTGTTATCGATGGTTTAATTGAGCCCGTTTTAAAGGTGATGAAAATGAATGAAATACACCTAACCGAATTCGACAAAGTTTTACTTTTATCTTTTGGTGAAATGAGCGTTGATTGCCGATATTGTTATGATGCTGCTGCAGATAAAATTTTAGGGCCCCATAGTAATGTTTTAGTAATTATGCTGAGAGGCTTCTGGAAAGCTTGGAAACAGCCATATACTGTATTATTCCCTTGATAAGCAGATGGATTAAAAGCTGTTAACTGACATAATTCGAGCCGTTGAGCAATCGAGTTATTTAGTGTATGGAGCAATCGTGTTATTTAGTGTTGATCTTGGGGGGGGGGTCAATGTTTGGAGGCAGCTTGGAATAACCCCAATATTGTCTTCTTTTCCAAATCCAGTAAATGAAAATCAAAAAATATGGATGTTTGCCGATGTGCCCTATCTAATTAAACTTCTCCGAAATTATATATTTGATCGCAGAACACGCTGTAGTGTGGAACCATCACTTGCCAGATATTTGACCTTTTGCTGGAACGTAATAACTCAGAATTAAAGGTGTTTCATAAAATAAAATTGATCCACACAAATGTACGAGGTCCCATGAGACAGAGAATTAGTTTTAGCGCCCCAGATGCAATCTAACAACGTAAGCAAAGCTGTAGAGTATTTTTTTTTTCTGAAAGAAATCAAATTGCTAATTTTATAAAATTGGTAAATGACTGATTCGACGTAATGAAATGTAGATTTCTCAGCTCCAAAGAGCCATCGCAGTGTGCTTTTGGAAAAAAAAAAAAAAAAAAAAAAAAGATATTCAGCAAAAAGCATCGAACAGTATTCATGTCGTATTCCCGTTTTTTCCCAGTATATATATATAATTGTTTACTCTATTTTGAAAAATAGTTGGAAGTTTGTACAATTTTTGCTTTAAAATTATTTACTCAAAACTAGCTCTGTTATTTTTCGATTGAAAATTCACAGAGCACGCGACACTTTCTCGGTGTGGCTCCGTGAGCGTTACAGCTTCGCTTATGGCCACCGTGACGTCACAGCGTAGCGGAGAGACGGCGCGGTTACTATGGACCTACCTCTCTTCCTTCTAAGTACCTTGGGTTTCACTGCCATACATACATCAGAATAGGTACAATTACACTCTCACACACAGGGATATGGGACTCTCTTGAGAATCTATCATTCCTGTGAAAACCTCCTAAAGCAGCTATGACTTTCAATGAAGAATTCACTTGCCTACTAATTTTTCCATCTAATTTGTTCTCTCTGTCAAACATGCTTCCTAAATACACAAATTCATTCACCTGGTCAATCACTGTATAATATAGACTTATATTATTTAGTACTACCAGTTCCTCGCTCAAAAACATAACTTTTTTTTTTTTTTTTTTTTTGTTGGAGGTAAAACGACCACTGTGAGCAACTCAATGGGCCATAAGCAGTCACCCGTCCCCAATTTAGGGTCACTGGTTCCAGGGAAGGGAGAGAGCCAGTGCCATAAGACAGACACAACAACCATGCCTCACCGGGATTCAAAGCCGGACCCCTTCCGGACGAATGATCAGAAGCCATCGCTTAGACCACTGCGCCACCGGGGTGGCAAACTTTTAACTTTGGGTTTTCCCTTATAAGCAGTCACCCGTCCCCAATTTAGGGGACGGGTGACTACTTGGTTTGAATTTCATGCAAACTTCATACATCCGGGACAACATACTCTGCAACTCACTTTTGCTCTCTGCAACAGGACAGTGTCATCAGCAGAGAGCAAAAGTGAGTTGAAGAGGATGTTGTCCCAGATGCACGAAGTTTGCATGAAATTTGAACCAAGTATAAATGAAAGTTTGACTTGGAAAATAAACAGTGTTTTTCTGCTACAGCACTTCACAAGTGTTTGTAATTAATTAGATGATACAGTAAAGATGTTTGCAATGAAGGTAAGATTTACCAAGACATAAATATGCTTCTATGTACTGCAGGATTGCCACATCATGCATATTTTCAGTCAAAAAAGTGTCCAACATCAACCTGCAGTACATCACTTCCAGATGAACATCACTGGGACATGGCAGAAAGGTCTCAGACATCAATCGCATGCCTGCACTTCTGCATACATGAGACCGACCAAGAAACGAAAAAGTTGAACTTTTTAAATGGATGAAAAATTAAAACGTGTGACGAGAAAGTGTGAATATAACACAGCATAAGATGGAATTGTTCAATGTGCAAATTGTAATTTACTTATGTAAATATTAAACTGGAGCACACTACTTTGTATCTACAATGTAAAATTATTGAATTCAAAACAAAATAATATGGTTTTAAAAGACATTGCTTCAAAAAACAGTTTTTTCGTTGTTGCTGTTTTGTTGTTGTACTTGCTAGAACATCAACAAGTTTCCTCTTTATTGCTTTCTTCTTAGCAAGTTCCACGGCCGTGCTTGTCTTGTGTTGACTCTGCAGCTACACAGAAGTCATTGCTTAATTTTATTTTCTGTTGATATTGTTCTCCTCTTCCCATTTCTTCATTGTTGCTTTTCTTTTCTTTTTTTAATTCCCTCAGATGACAATCATTTTATCAACCATGCTGAATGAACTTTCAGCCTGAGAACCATGAATGCATGATTTCACTATTTCAGATAACTTTGAGAATATGACCTTTGGAAACCATGCATTTCAATTCTTACAAACACTTTCTCCCTTATCAATCTTAAATGCAAACATTTATGAGGAAAGTAAAATTTAACAACACCACAGGATAGTGAGAACATTGCGGAGGAAATATAAAAAAAAAAAAAAAAAAAAAAATTGCAGAAGAAATTTTAGCTTCATTTGACCTTTGTTTTATGGAACCCCCCCCCCCCCGTTTTTAAGCTGAAATGCAAATATTTATACAATAAAAGGATATTTAGCAACAATACTGGGCAGAAAAAACATCATGAGAGAAAAATTATGGTAATGGGAGAAACCTTCATTTTGTCTAACTTCTGTTTTTGAAGGTTTCGGAAGACAGAAGTCTGTTTCAGGATGGATACAAACATTTATACAATGAAATTATATTTAACAATATTGAGCAGAGGCAAGATCGCGAGAAAAAAAAATACCATTACGGGAGAGAGAGATACACTGGAAAAAAATTCAAGGGCAACAAGCAAACCGATTACGTATGATTTGGATCAAATGATACAGATAAGCTTTCAAATTACCCAGTGGTCTGCTGGCCGTTGGTCAGTAAAACTTCCATCAGACAACTGAAATATTGATATTATTGGCCCGGATGACCAGTAAGCTTTTTTTTTTTTTTTTTTTTTTTAATTTGTCACAAGTTAAAAAATGAATTTCTATTTTTTTTACCTTGCTGTATGATTTTCTTTTTTAGGCTGCAACTAGTGATAAGTTCTTGAAATGATATTGGATAACAGCGATTTTTTTATTCCTCATGATTTGTAAAGAGTGGAAGATACAACAAATACAGGAAGGCAGTTTCCCAGTCCTTGTCTTCTAACAGCAACAACCATCTTTTGTTATCTCTGTCCCCACCAATCGTCGTAATGAGCAGAAGTAAAAACATCAAAGATCCTGCTCTTCCTTAGATTCGCCCACTCTAGTGAATGCAGCAGATACTAACACCAGACACAAGCCAGATTTTGTTTCTGCCCCGAGAAAATACACTAGCACAGGAGGTCAACTGGATGTGTGAAGGTAATTTTTGCAAAAAGCAATTCACACGAAATAGTGTTCAATGGGGGACTAAAACTAACTTTCTGGGAAAGTAGGAGGAAGAGCAATGAGACTAAAATAAGAAAAAGGATGCTGAACCCTAAACAATAAAACCTACAGGGCTTGAAAAATATCTGAAAAGCTACATGCACAGCTGGGCATGTGCAGAAATTATTTACCTGCCCAGGAAATTTGTATTTTAAGATAATAAATCAAAACCTCAATTTTTTAAAGTAATTACAGTCAATTTGGCAATGTCCAATTGCTGTGTTAATTATCACAAAAAATAAGATTTTTTTTTTTTTTGCTTTTCCATTTTTTAAGGGTTTGTATTCAAAATGTTTAATAAACAAAAGCGTGTATTTCAAGTTTTAAGATGATGATGCTAAAATTGGTACGAAATGATACAATGATGAAATTCATATTAGAGAGATTTAGTGATTCTGCCATGTTCCTTTCAGAGAGTGTTTTTTTGCCCATTGTCACTAAACACTAGAGGCTAGTTCTATTATCAGAGGCATGCATTTCATCACCGACTAAAAACTACATTTGGTGCAAAACTACATATAGTTCCAATTTCTGGATCTAGAACATAAAATAATTAAACAAGTGATATTCTCTGTCCTTGGCACTCCATAACAATAATGCAACTTTTGGCGATTAGCAGTGAAATGAAACATGACATGTGACAACTCTTTTTTCCTTTGGTACGAAATTCTATTCCAAACTTTTTTATTTTAAAATTTAGTTGCTCGGTCCAGGCAACTAGATATTTTTTACCTGCCCAGGCCAAAAATTTACATGCCCTGGGCATGGTATTTTTCAAGCCTTGACATATATATATATATAAAGGATGCTAATGCATATGCATCTCTGCACCCTTGGAGTCTCCTCATTCCCTTCTTAAAAACAGACTGGGAATGCACTCTTAACTCTGCTATATCACCAATCCATCAGAATCTTATTCTGGAAACATTTTTTGTCCTGTCAGTTGCACTTTCAAATTAGATGTTTTAAAAACAAATATTGGAGATAATCCCATTGAAATGATACATTATTTTCTGCATATATTGCAAATGTCTAATTCTTTTCAATTTTTTTAATGGACCAGTAGGCATTTTGGTGGATGTGGTTTGCAAATTCTACTGGCCCACTGTTTATTTCTAATTCTAACACTGCAGATGAAGTTGAAATAACATTATAGATGCACTTATTTTTTTCTCTGCAAAATTTGAATCCATTAAAACATCACAAAAACAACACATACAGTGCCTGTTTGCCAAAAAGAAATTCTGAGACATAAAATGCTCACTAACATTTTAGAAGACTAAGACACATCCTTTTGGGAGGGAGGGAGGAGGGGGTTAACGACCACCATGAGCAACTCACAAAGACTATAAGCTGTTGCCTGTCCCTAATTTAGGGCCAGTGGTTCCTAGGAAAGGAGAAAGGCCGCACCAAATGGCAAACAAACCACCCATGCCTTATGCAGGACTCACACGCAGGTCCCATTTGGATGAATGGTCAGAAGCCAGCGCCTCAGACCACTTGGCCACCAGGGCGACACATATAATTTCCAGTAAAAACCAAAATTTAACACATTACATCATATCCTAAAGATTCATCTTCCTCTTCTTCATTAGCATCATCATCCCAGGAAGGATTCATGGCAAAAGCCACACAGCCTATAAAAGAAAAAAGCATACAATTGATATATGTACGTGTGTGTGTATTTTGCATTATATAAACACTCATGTACGCACACTGAACAAAAAATTAATCACCCCTGTCAGAACTTACCTAATAACGGGTGATGACACCTCTTGCCTTGATAACAGCATGAATCTAGTGTGGTAGAGACTCCACAAGGTTGTGGATGTATTGAACATTGATTTGCAGCCACTCATGCGTTAATTGGTCCTAAAGTTCTGCTAGAGTATGTGGATGTCTATTATGGCGTTTCACCTTCTGTTACAAATGATGCCACAGATTTTCAATAGGATTTAAATCTGGGGATTTGGCGGGCCAGTCGAGGTGAGACACTGTTGCTGATTGTTTGTCGTGCCACCCAGACAGTTTTAGCCCTGTGCATACGGTGATTGCCATTTTGGAAGACAGGAGTGGCAACGTGATGCTGCTCCTGAAGATGTAGGGCAACACTTTGTCATTCAGAATGTGGAGGTACGTAGGCTGGTTCAAATTCACCATCACTGCTATGAGAGGGTCCATTTTGTGTTATGAAAAACATACCCAAAAGATCACAGAACCCCTTCCAGCTTGGGGTGCATTTATGGGAGAAATCTTTGCTCTGTCTGATTTCTGGTTTGGGAAATTTCCCCCTATTTTCAAGCTGAAATACAAATATTGATGCAGTACAATGTTATTTAACAATAATATCGGACAGAGGCAACATTGCGAGAAAAAAGAAATTACGATTAATGAAAAAAATCTGAACTCCGTCAACCTTCGGTTTAAAAGTTTTTTAAAGATGGAATTCCGACTTCTGACAGACTTCCCCCGTCACCCACCCCCCCCAAAAAAATTTCTGTTCACTTGTGCATCAATCTTGTAAATGATCGTAATAATAATGAACAAGATGAAATTCCTCGAGTTCGCGGAAGAATTTCATGCCTGAAGACAACTGGAGAAATTTTCACGCGCCGTCTAAACTCTGTTTTCACAAACTGTTGCCTATGGTTTCAAGCCAAAAAAATACAAACATTTATGCAATAAAATGATATTTAACAAGAATACTGGATGCAAAGACAACATAGGGACAAAAAAATTACGACTACAGCAAAACTTTTTATTCCGTTTAACAACCGTTTTCCAAAGTTTTGAAACACAAAATATCTTCTCTAGATGCAAAATGACCCCCCCCCGTTTTAAATTATCTTCAGTTTTGCATCGATCTTGAAAATTATCTAAATGATGACAAAAAAAAAAAAAGAGGAATTCCACGAATCCGCTTACGAATCTCATGTATATCATAAAATAATTGCAAAATAAAAAAAATTATAAAAAAAAATGAAAGTTCGTAGAATCCGTACTTTTGACGGCGAGTTCCATACTCAGACAACTAAATCCATAGAAACTACAGACATTCCATAGTAGTTGGCAGGTATGCAATTTTTAAATTAGTATTTATGGAAAGCAATCTGAGAATGTTTTTCGTGCAAGAAATGTTGTTAGTCAAACTTTTTGGTAAGTCATTTTATAGTACTTTGCAAAGAGACTACATGAAATAGATGTAGGCGAACAAAATAAATGTCCAAGTTATTTATATTAGTGAGTTGACTTTGTTTTGTCAATTTCCACTTGCATTATTACATGAATAGGACTGTTGAAATAAAAAAAATTACATACAAAAACACTGCAGGAAGTTTTTCCAATTTACTTAGAAGGTTCTATTATTGTACCGATGCGACATGGTGAGCACACAGTTTAAGAACATTCATTTTATCCCAAGTCATACACATGAAAACAGTTCTAATAATGACCACATTAGCACACTATAAACTTAGAGGTCACAATACATGCAATGCTTGAAAATTTTCTAAAAAGTCACAAGCAAGCTGAGTGTGAGCAGAAAGAAAAAAAAAAAAAATCTGTCCAGGTAATAAAAGCAGGAACCCAGGAAAATATTTTTCTTGAGGCATCAAATCAGAAGTCCTATTTGTTTGCAATCATTGGCACTGATGTGCCATATTTTCACTGTTGTCCATGTAGCCACTCTTTCAGAAAACTTGAAAACTACATTACCCTGGAGCGGGAATCGAACACACACCTCCTGATCACCGGTCAAGCATGCTATCTGTTACACCACCCAGGATAAGCAAGTTCTAAGCAAAAGAAGCTAAACAGATGTGACTAAGATATCTGAGAACATTTCAAGGGCAATGTAATTTTCAAGTTTTCTGAAAAAGTGGCTACATGGACAACAGTGAAAATACGGCCCATCAGTGCCAATGGTTACATTTGTATCGCCTTCCATGTATTTGAGAAGAATTAATTCTTCAGAGAAATTCGTTTCCATTTATGTATGATGTTCAATGAAGCAGTGAAACTTAAAAGACCTACATCCGCCCCTGAATGTGAGAAAAGGTCGTTGGGAAGCCACGATGAAGCTTATATTTGCTCTAATGAGTGCAAATCTGAAATATTATCAGATTTTTAAGTTACATCTGCTTAGCTTCAGTTGCTTGGAACTTCCTTTTCCTGGGTGATAGCATGCTCGACTGGTAATCAGGAGGTGCAGGTTCAATTCCTGCCTCAGGGCAATGTAATTTTCAAGTTTTCTGAAGGAGTGACTACATGGATAACAGTGAAAATATGCCACATAAGTGCCAATGCTTTCATTTGTATTGCCTTCCACATATTTGAGAATTCTTTGGAGAAATTCATTTTCCATTTATGTATGCTGTTTTTTTCTTTTTAACTTAAAACATATAGTTTACTTCTTGTGGTGATGCAATATGCCCATCATTGACCATACACAACATTTCAAATAATGCCTTACTGTCTGGAGGACCTATACACAGGGATCATAGCATACTTCTGGAAAATTTTAGGTAGGAATTTTAGGAATTTTAGGAATTTTTAGAAAAATTTTAGGAAAATTTTAGGAGTGTATTTCAATAAAAACTAGATGTATATTTGTATACATCTAGTAAAACAACTTTGTATACATTGTAAAGAGTTTGCTTCACACCCTTCAACCATATATACTGATAGACTGCGCATGACATCAAAATTTCTGGCTCCAACATAAAATCACATGACAACAGTCAAAAAGATGGGTTACACCTGCTATGCTTATGGTTGCTCTGAGCGATATAGTAAAGAAAGTTCTATGATTTTTCATGGGTAAGAAACGAATTAAATACCTAAGTCAATAAAGTTCAATTACTTAACCAGAAACTTGCAGCTATTGATATAAAAATATAGTAACTTAAGAAAAAAAAATGGAATGCATGTTCCAAATTCTTCGCAAATGTTCATCACATTATAAATCACAAAATGTAAACAACCCGATCATGCATGTATATAGCTCATAAGTAAACTTACCTGAAGAGTTTTCATTATATATGAGGCGCATTCACATAATACACCGAAAACACTGAAGTTCTGCAGCGTAAATTAGTAATCATAACAGCATTTTTACACGAAATTTGGAGTCTGATGATGACGTGCCCAATGTTTGAGCCATGGCTGCTTTGATGCAGCTATTGCCAATGTGCAGTCCATTAGTATATATGGTCGAAGTTAACACCCAAATTTTTTGCATAACGTCTAATGTCTAAAGTTTAAGTATGATTTACTTCTAATGTTCAGTTCTTATCTTTTCACGTGTTATTATCATATTCAAGTATATTTACCACATTCAAGTTTCACTTTGAACATTAATATGCTGTTGAACCAGAAGCAATTCACAATTTTCACAGTAAAGTTTTCAGGTTTCACATTAAATTATAATATCCTAAAAAGGTAATTGAAAACCAAGAACTATGTACAATTGTTCACTGAATTACTTTTTTCATATTATTGTTTTAACCTTTTCCTGATTAGCCTATCTTTTTCTGCTTCTACCACAACTAATTTACTTTCAGTTTTCTTTATTTCAGCTGAACCTTGTATGATCAAGTTAGAGGCAACTGCTATTTCAACAGTATTTTGTTTTTCTACAGCTTTTCTCATTCTTTCTGTTCCCTCTTGAATTATTGCTAGGGAGGCTTCTTTATCATTTTTAAGTCTATTTATTTCTGCATCATTTTCTTTTATTTTGTCATCAAACTCAGCTTTTCTTTTTTTCTCTAGCTGCTTTTCCTTATTTTCCCTCTCTTTCTGCTTCCTTTCTTTTACCTTTTTTGATTCTTCTTCCTTCAGCTTATCAACATACTCTTTATAAAATTTATGTGAATCACAAACACTATTTAACAAATTTCTTGTTATGGGAACTTTACTTACACTTCCATAGTGTTTAATGGCCCCTTTAACTATTCTTAATGATGTTATAGTTGAGTCTTTTAAGTTAGCCTTGTCCTTCCTTAACAGAGCAGTGTTAACCGAAAATCCCCTTTCTGCATCAGCATTACCATGAGGTAAAACTAAAATTGACTTTATGAGTTTAGCAAGATTTGAGTATTTTTCTTTTCCGCTAGAGTCTTTAATACTAAATATATTACGCCAGTAATGATCAATCCGCACTGGAATATGCCCTTCCTCTGAAAATTTCACTAGTTCATCTAGAGTTGGCTTATCGCAATTTAAAAGTTTCCACTCTTCTCTTACTCTATCAATTTGTTCCTCACAAAGATGCAAAACACTTGAAATTCTGGTTATTTCCGAAAGTCCTTCAGTGACTGAAAGTTGAGTTGACTCTTTCTTTGGTTCTTTTACCTTTAAAACTTCTATGTCTCTTAGCTTTTGATTGCAGAATGGCAAATTTGACTTTAAATATTTTGTGGTTGCAATTAGTGATGATCTTACATCTAAGAGAAATAATTTCTGCCTGGTCTCCTGAACATTCCTGAGGAGATTTTTTGTCTTCATACCAACTTCTAACTCCCCTAGTTTTTTTCCATGAATTTTTGTTTTCAAAATCTACATTCTTTAGGTCTTCTCCAAATTTCCCTGCTATAACATCATCTTGGATAAACTGAGCCATAACATTCCTCATTAAAGTATTTAAATCAGAATATAACTGGTGTATTTTTGGTTCTTCACTCTGATAACATAATGAAAACTTTTCAAAATTTTGGTGTGAAAATGAAATTAATGCTAAATAGCAAAGGAGTAAGCTCATTTTTCAGGAAACAGTGAATTCTTTTATACCTTGCCGAATTGCGCAGTTGTTTTTCAAATATTTTTTGAGATGGCAAGAAGTTTAAAAAATATTCTGTAATATTTAGCCATTGATCCAAGAGCCTCTGGGCTACAGAACCAACGGTTAACCATCTGTTGCTGACATGACGCAAAAGAAATTTGGCAGTGACCAATGTTATATCCTCGACAGATTTATAATCCTCTCGTCTTGCAGCACTACTCTTTAAAAAGTAATGCATATCAGTAGCAAATTCGTCAAAATCTATATTTAAGCTTGTCAAAAAAATTTTAAATGCATTACTTAACAACATGCAGGTTGCAAAAACCTAGTTCCAAAGATTTCTGGCCTGTTTCTTGTTTTACAACTTCATTGAATTTGCGTAAAAAGCACTTATTTACATTTGGGCTGTCCATGGATACACAAATAATTCTGTTCAATGAAATATTGAAGGATGATAACACATCAAGAATTTCTTTTAGCAAAATATCTGCTGTTGCATGACCCAGAAAAACGCTTGTTAGGTATCGGCAAGAAACTGAATTTATTTCTGAAGACCAGTACCTGAGATACACATCCAACTGCCGTTTCACTTGTGTATTTGTAGTTTCATCAAATGCTATAGTAACCTTTCCTGGGCTACTAGATGCAATGTCTTTTTTCAAATCCTCTTCAAAATATTTTGACAATCCATGTGATATCACATAAGCAACTTTTTTTTTCTTTAAGTTGCATTTTGGCTGCAATAGCAGAATCAGGAAACATTTCTTTGAAAAGTTCAACTGTTTCAGTGCATGAAACAAAAGACATATTGTCCTTAGCAACTTTCATGGCCCATAATGCTTCGGCTTTAGCCAACTGTAAATCATGACTCAGTACTTCACTAATATTTGTTTTGGGCTGAAGATCCCGTCCTCCAAAGGCTTTCAGGATGGACTTATTTTGAAATTTACTTTGAAATTTCTGCAAATGTTTTTTTCCTTTATGATGCGCTTTTACTTGTGAAAAGCCACTATTAGAAATGTTGAAAATTTCTGAACACAATATACACTCAGCAGAAAATATTGTTTCAGTTGCAGAACACCATTCTTTCAACTTCACTCCGTCCAATTCTTTGGCGAGCCACGCATCTTGAAATTTCGTTTTGGATTTAGGCATCTTAAACACTTGTATTACTAACCAGAAAATGAAAGGGAAGTACAAAAACACGTTCCAATATTGCAAAACCAGACAACTTCCCGAAATTTGGCTGCGAGGATGTCAGAAGATATGAAAAAAAAAAAAAGCAGGTCACCACTAGAGAACTGAACCTGCACACAGCACAGAGAACACCATAAAAGACGTAAAACCAGAAACTATCATACGCATCTCACGCAAGTTCAGTCAAAGCGAGTCGGAGCCGAGATATATTGCGCATCGAAGGTCGCTGTCGCCGACGCATGATCGAAGGTCAATGATCACGTGCTCTACTGCCTGCCAAGATATAACTCAGCTACCATCCCATCGTCATTACCGGAGGTTACGGAAGGAGACCACATGTTTCCTCTTTGCTTCCACCCACCTGCGGTTTACAATAACAAAACATCAGCAGAAAGAGGAGGTTCCACAAGGCATGTACAAAAATAAAGTACGATCTTCTGCGTGCCACGGAGTTCGTCTGCAAAGCGCAACCCAGGGGTGAAAATGACCCCCCCCCCTTTCCCTTAGATCTCTTGTTACTCTCGAAAACTGTTCGAAGGCAAAAAAATGGAACGCCCGCCCCGAAGCAAGTGCATCTCGATGGCGTCATTTTTCCCTCCCTTCAGCAGCACAGCATATAGGCTGTGTTTCTACAATAACAGGTCTTTTTACCTTACCGTAATGGTAAATTTATTGGCGTTAATAACGGTTGTGTTTTTAATAAAAATAAGCTCACGAAAATTTTAGGATGAATAGCAAATTTTAGGTCTAATTTTAGGAATTTAAGGAGGGTCACAAAATATTAGGAATTTTAGGAATTTTAGGAGGAATGCGATCCCTGTATACAGTAGTAGATAATTAAAGTAATATTCTTCTGACTCCTTTGTTACTCCACAACAATAATACAATTTCCATCAGAAAATAGTAAATCTATACTAATTCCATTATTTGCTGTGTAAAATTAACATTATCAAAAAAAAAAAAAAAAAAAAAAAAACAGGCAATCACCATCCTTTTTCTAACAGTAGAAAATTATTTAATCCAGCCCCTAACTCCCTGAATCCACACTATGCGAACAAATGTGATTGGACACTGTAAGTAAATAGAAAAACAGTATTGTATCTACATCAGTAATGGGCAGATCTTCCATTTACAGAGACAGCACAGAATTGTCATGAATAACAACCAGTGGATCCACAGTGTACTAGCTGAAATAGCCCCATACCATAATTCCACCACCTCTGTGCTTCACAGTTGGCACTGTACACTCTGGAAACAGATGTTTTCTGGGTAGCTACCAAACTCAGACATGCCTATCCAATTGAATAATGTGAAGCAGGATTTGTCACTCCATAACACCTGCCACTATTGCACCAATAGTCAATTTTTGTGCTGTTGATATCATAGCTGCGTGGCTTTATTGGTCTTTGCGACAAGATGTTCATGGGTGGCTGTTTAGCAATCATACCGGACCCTTGTATATGGGAAAAGGTGATCAGACTGAATGCAATAACTATTGTGGTATTAGCCTACTAAGTGTGCCAGCGAAAGTGTTTGATAAGGTTGCTATTGAAAAAGTACGGGGTCTTACATCAGAGAAAGTGTGGGAGTGTCTTTTGTCAATGAGATTGAAATAGGTAGAGTGCTTGAGAGGATGCCATGTTTGAACGAAATTGAAAGAATAGTGACTATTGCTATGACGGGCAGAAACGGAGATCTGAATAAGATCCGGGGCAATGTGAAAACTAACGTAAACATTAAATATTTGCAAAGTTTAACCTAAAAATATGCCGCCCTGATGGCTCAGTGGTCTAAGCGATGGCTTCTGATCATTCATCTGAGATGGGTTCGAGTTCGAATCCCGGTGAGGCATAGATGTTGTGTTTGTCTTACAGTGCTGGCTCTCTTCTTTCCCTGGAACCAGTGGCCCTAAATTAGGGATGGGCAACTGCTTATAGCCCACTGAGTTGCTCACGGTGGTTGTTAAACCTCCAATTAAAATAAAAAAAAAACCTAAAAATAAATGGCTGAAGACGTGCTATAAATATGATTAGTAAATACACTTAAAATTGAAAATAAGCATTTCCGAGAAAGAAGTTGTGCTTGTATACAATGCAAGACAGTGATATTCATCCCTCTTTTGCGCTGAAAAACAGTGATTATTCTCAGCATGTTTTTAAAAAGAATCAAAAATTGATGTGCTTATGTTATCACAATGTCCGCTGATCTGTGGGCACCATACATTATTCTTACGGAAAACAGCTTAAATACGGTTACCACTATTCCCAGTCTCTGGTGTGCAAAGTGCTTACTTCCTCCGTTTTTGCTGTTGATATATATATGTATATGATTAAACACTTTTCTTTTAAGACATAATGAGCAATATGCCACTATATCTTAAAAGAAAAGAGTTTAATCAATGCATCCGTTCAGTGCTCTAAAAAAGACATACAAAGACTGCAGACAACTGAATAACTCATTCGTCTTGATGATGCCGAGCGAATAGCTCTGCAAAACTATAATCGATATATAATAAACCTTTGATTGTGGTAAACAGATATTTTTATTTTATTTTAACTGAAAGGAGCCTGGGGAAAATGTATACTTGGTGTAACCAGGAGAGATAAGAAGAGGAACTCATCAATAAGGAAAATTACAAGAGAGGATAACATCACGATCAGGGTAAAATCCTTGAAATGGCAATGGCCTGGACACGTTGCCAGAACAAACCACTGAAATTCTAGACTGGATTCTAAGGGCCAGGAAAAGACCCAAAAGGCCACGTGGGAGATGGGTGAATAAAATTGAAAAGCATGTGGGTGTGACATGGAAGAGACTGGCACAAGACAGACCATTGTGGAAGAAACTTGGGGATACCTTCATCCAGCAGTGTTGATAATTTTTGACAATGATGATGATGATATATGTACCCATAATGGGGACTGATATTATATATATATACTAAAGGACCTTGCTAGAACAATATGCAGAGAGTTTGTTACAGAGACCATGAAATATGAATATATTGAATGCTTTCTCTAACTGGAAATAACATCCTCTGGATGTTACTCAAGAGGCAGTGGGGGGAAAAGACTCATGGAGAATCAGCTGGGGCTGAACAGTTGAAAATATTTTGCTGTTGATGACAAAAAATGTTTATAAAACATTTCTGCATTATCGCATGAATTCCGATATTTTTGGTGCAAATTTCCCCACCAACAGATGTTTGAATAATCAATTTCAAAGTTTTCAAAAGTATATATATATATATATAATTCTCACTGGCTGTTATTATTCACAAAATGTACATACAAGACAGGCCCAATTGGTCTACTGAAGTTAATGTAGAATTATGTTGTCAAACTGTTCTTAACTTACAATGAAGGTAGCCTTTACTGCCCTGTGTTTTATTATGAAAGCAAACCTGTTTCAGGTAAAAAAAAAAATGCAAAACTACATATACTTGTTACTTTTAATTTTTGTTAATATCCTCTTACTTGAGAAATTCAGTTACATTACTAGTTCTTTGAAGCTTTTCCTGTGATGTTTCCGGTGTACATTTGAACCTTAATTTTCCAACAAATGCTTATATAATCAATTTCAGTTTTGAAAAAAAAAAAAAATGTACATTCCTCACACACCCTTATTATTTACAATTATGTGCACACCAGGCAGGTCAAGTTTGTCTACTAAAGTTAATTTCGAATTTTGTTGTCAAGCTGTTCCTAATGTATAAATAGATATGCCATGTGTTTTGTTGAGAGAGCAGACCTGTTTCAGATTAAAAAAAAAAAAAAAAAAAGCAATACTACACACATTCGTTATTTTAAGTTTTGTTAGCATCCTCTTACTTCAGGAATTCAATTACATTACTACTGCTTTGATGCTTTCCACGTGATATTTCTGGGGTACATCAGAACACTAAAATGAAAAAGATCCCTTCTTACTATCATAATAGTGCGAACGTATTTAGATGTCTTTTTACGGAAATAACTAACCAAATAATAGAAGTGCTGATCACTCGGCATTCATCTATGTTTCATAAAGTATAAAAGTTGTGAATCTTACAATTACAATGGCACTTCAGAAGTGAAATATTATTAATTCGCAAAATTAATATCCTTGTTTTTTACCTTGTATTGTATATGGCGCGAGTTCTGATGAGCGATTAATTTTTCGATTACTGTGTACCAAAAAGTGTGTACCGGAACTTCATCGATTAAAAGGTCTTCACCAGAGGCAGGGTCGAAGAAATTGTTTGGGCCGTTCAGATAGCGCAGTGGTCTAAGCGCCGGCTTATGACAATTCGTCCGACATGGGTCAAGGCCATCTTTCATGAGTCCGGGTGAGGCAAGGATCAAGGTCTTTAGATATATCTCATGGGCAAGGATGTTGTGTTGGTCTTATGGTGCTGCCTCTTTCTATTCCTTGGAACCAGTGGCCCTAAATTAGAGTCGGCGCAGAGAGTAGAGGTATATCTACTCTGTGGACGGACCACTGTTTAGTGTTTCATCATCATCATCATCATTGTCAACCATTATCAATCCACTGCTGGACGAAGGTCTCCCCAAGTTTCCTCCACAACGGTCTGTCTTGTGCCAGTCTCCTCCATGTCACCCCTGCATACTTTCGAATTTCATCCACCCATCTCCCATGTGGTCTTCTTCTGGGTCTTTTTCTGTCCCTTGGAATCCAATCTAAAATTTCGGCTGTCCATCGATGATCTGTCCTTCTGGCAGTATGTCCAGCCCATTGCCATTTCAGGGATTTAACTCTGATCATGATGTCTTCCACTCTTGTCATTTTTCGGATCCACGAGTTCCTCTTCTTATCTCTCCTGGTTACACCAAGTATGCACCTCTCCATGATTCTTTGAGTTGTCTGCAGCCTTTGTATGTCTCTTTTAGTTAAGGTCCATGTCTCTGCACCATACGTAAGCACTGGAAGGATGCATTGATCAAACACTTTTCTTTTAAGACATAATGGCATATTGCTCTTGAAAATTATGCTGTTTCTTCCAAAAGCTCTCCAGGCAAGTTTTGTACGCCGATTAATTTCTTCATCAATGTGACCCTCACTTGATATCTGCTGTCCAAGATAAACGTATGTGTCTGTTATCTCCAGCTTTTCTCCATCAATCGATAAATCTTCATTTCTTGCAAAAGCATTGAACATCACTTTTGTCTTCTGAAAGTTCATTTTTAATCCCACTTCTTTACTCTTGTCAGCAAGTTCCTGGATCATACTCTGCAGCTCTGATGGGCTAGTTGCAAAAATGACTACGTCATCAGCAAAACGAAGGTGGGTTAGATAATCTCCATTAATCTTTATCCCCTTGTTTTCCCAGCTCAGTGACTGAAAAACACCCTCCAATATGGCATTAAAGAGCTTCGGAGATATGGTGTCACCTTGTCTCACTCCTTTTCCAATTTTTATGTGTGTTGTATTTTCAAACAGCCTAATCTTTGCACTTGCATTTTCATAGATGTTATTAATAATATTAATGTATGCATCTTCAATACCGCAGGTTTTCAGAGCCATTGTAACTGCTGATGGTTTCACCGAATCAAAGGCTTTTTCATAATCGATAAAAGCCATGCACAATGGAAGTTCATATTCCCTCGCTCTTTCAATTAGTTCTCTCAGCACATGGATATGATCTATTGTGCTGTAGCCACTCCTGAATCCAGCTTGTTCTCTCGGTTGAGCCATGTCCAGTGTTACCTTCAAGCGGTGTGAAAGAACTTTAGTGAAGATTTTATAAACTACTGATAGGAGGCTGATAGGTCTGTAGTTTCCGAGATCCACAATGTCACCTTTCTTATGTAGCAGGATCATTGTAGCGGTGTTCCAATCCTCAGGAATCTTTCCTTCATTAAGGCATCGAGTGAAAATTTGGGCGAGTACTGTTTCGATTTCTCCACTTGCTTCTTGAATGATGTCTACAGTAATTCCATCTTCTCCTGGAGCTTTTCCCCGCTTCATGTTCTTGATTGCATGTGCAACTTCTGCTGGAAGGACTGGAGGAACTCTGGTACTGGTATCTTTCATGATGTCTGGAGTGCATGTATCATCCCTTTCATATAATTCGGAGTAGAAATCTTTCACTCTTGTCAAAATTTCGCCTCTATTTCTTGTTACAGAACCATCTTCTTTTCTCAGTGCCATAATCTGTTTTCTTCCCTTACTGAGATGTCCCTTTGCTATCTTTAGGCTTTGGTTGTTTTCAATTGCTTTCCTCACTAGTTCACAGTTGAATTTTCTTACGTCTTCAGTGATACTTTTTCGTACTGTCTTGCATAGCTCTATATATTCCACTTTGGAAGTCACATCTTCTTTAGTTGTCCTCATCTCTCTTCTTTTTTGCATCAACATTTTCGTTTTTCCTGATAATTTATTTACATGCAACTTGTTCTTAGACCCAGCTAATTTTGTTGCTGTTTCCATAAGAGCTTTGGTTACTTTTCTGTTAACTTCAGAGATGTCCACTTCTTCCGATGTTAGGCCTTCTAAAGCAGAGAACCTGTTCTTCAGTTCCAACTTGAAGGTATTATGGTGTTTTTTAAGGTTGGTTATGTCAATACATTTTGTTTGTCTTATGAGCTTGCCACGTTCAAGTTTAGTGTTGAGGTGCATCTTACATCTCACCAATCTATGGTCACTACCTGTGTTGAACTTGTTTAGCACACTGCAGTTTTCTATGACGAATTTTTTGTTACACATAATAAAATCAATTTCACTTGTCGTCCCATTTGGATGTCTCCATGTCCATTTCCTGTGTGGCTTTTTCTTGAAGAAGGAGTTCAAGATGAAAAACCCTTCTGCCTCTGCAAACTCAACGAGAGTATTTCCACGCTGGTTTCTGTTGCCGTGACCGAATTTACCTACTGAAGTTTCATTCTGTTGCCGTTGCCCTATTTTTGCATTGAAATCTCCCATAATTATTTTCAAGTGCTGCTTACCTTTATTATTTAGATGACAAATTTCCTCATAAAATTCTTCAATTTCTTCTTCAGGATGACTTGTGGTGGGTGCATAAGTTTGAATAATCTGAGCCTGGTATCTTCTCGATAGTTGGATAACGAGTCGTGCAGCTCTGTCAGAGGAACTTTCAACTTCTACCACTTTCTCCTTCAGTTTCTTGTTTATTATAAATCCAACACCACTAGTTCTGCCAGTATCTGTCCCACGATAGTAGAAGAGATGTCCACTTTTCAGTTCGATGAGATCTTCTCCTTTTCTCCTTACCTCACTTAGCCCCACGATGTCCCACTTGATCCTTTGTAGTTCCTCTTCCAATTCAAGAAGTCTTGAATCAGAAGATAGGGAGCGTCCATTGTACGTTGCCAAGGTCAGCATCAGATGGCAGCCTAGTCCGGTCCTCCGGGGATTCTTAGCACCCTCTGCCTTCATGTCGCACTGGCCGCTGCCTTGGCCAGGTACATTCCAGCGGCTGAGGCTATATTCACGCTATGCGTGAATTTAGCCCACAGACTAGGTTCACGCTCCTTCTGTGATTGGTCACTGTGATCTCGCAGGCGTGGTCTGGGCGGTTCCTGTTTTGGCGCATTAACCAATACCGGTCCCGCTTGAATTCTGACATTTCCAAATTTTTTTTTTAAATTCACGTCGTTAGATGGCGCATTGAGCCTGTTTCTCGCCCAAAACAAACTGTCGTAGTTCACTTATAGACTTACTTATACTTTCGCGAGCGACGTTATTTGTTAATTAATTTGAACTGAATATTTTTGTGTATAAAATTGAGAAGGTGAATCTGAAGGTAAATTTTTGAAGCAAGAGTTCTACGAAAAAACTGGAATGGAAAAAATTGAATGAGGAAGACCATTTGAATTAAACATACACATAATACGATCGGTGGTCGGTTCTGTTTTTATTAGGCGACAATGACAAAGGTCGGTTCTGTTTTTATTAGGCGACAATGACAAAGGTCGGTTCTGTTTTTATTAGGCGACAATGACAAAGGTCGGTTCTGTTTTTATTAGGCGACAATGACAAAGGTCGGTTCTGTTTTTATTAGGCGACAATGACAAACTGGTGATTCGATAGTACGCTATTCATCACTAGTTTGCATATTTACGTAATTTGTTTTAAAATGACAATAAATTTAATTGCTTTCCACAGATTTTGTAAAGCTCTTCAATTTTTTCTATACAATTTTTTCGTAATATTTGCCATGCATAATGTTTCTGAGCATCACAGTTGCTTCCATTATCAGAGCTTACCTGATGCAAAAAAAAATCTGATGCAAAAAAATTTGGATTTGAAGCATTTAGCTTCTTTGAAAAATATCTCCTGACGAAATATTCACATTTTTGTTAATTCATAATGAGCAGGAATATCGATAAGAAACATTAAAGTCTTTTATTTAATAAGTTTTAAAAATCAACAATAAATAAGTTTACACATTGACGAACCCAATAATTGTGTGTGATCTCGAGTACATTAAGATCTCATTTTAAAATTCAAGGAATTATCTCCTGCCATTAAAAAATACGTATACATCCGTATCAATTTGTTAAGTTTAGTCATGAAATGAAAAGGCTATTCAAAACACCTACTGCGAAAAAAAAAAAAGGAAAAAAAACTCTTTGCTTTCCTCCTAGAAAAGAAACTAAAAGTACGCTAAAGTTTTAATAATTTCAGAGCATATCCTTTCAACAAAAATGATAGCTTAGAAATTTACTTCAACAAATTATACAGTCAATGGCTATTGAAATTTCCAGACATGAAGTGCCAAAGCAATTTAACAAAAAATAAAACATTTCACATCCGAAGACTAAGAAAATGAGAACTTTTTATAGTATTCCAGTAATGAATAACAGTCCCTTGCAGTGGCGCACCCATGAATTTTTGTTGGTGGGGGCTGTATATATAGTTTATATAACAAGAATTTTTGTTGGAGGTGGCTGTATATATATATATACAGCCACCTTTATATATATATCCTCATTGTCAACCATTATCAATCCACTGCTGGACGAAGGTCTCCCCACAACGGTCTGTCTTGTGCCAGTCTCCTCCATGTCACTCCCGCATACTTTCGAATTTCATCCACCCATCTCCCATGTGGTCTTCTTCTTGGTCTTTTCCTGTCCCTTGGAATCCAATCTAAAATTTCTGCTGTCCATCGATGGTCTGTCCTTCTGGCAGTATGTCCAACCCATTGCCATTTCAGGGATTTAACTCTGATCATGATGTCTTCCACTCTTGTCATTTTTCGGATCCACGAGTTCCTCTTCTTATCTCTCCTGGTACACCAAGCGTGCACCTCTCCATGCTTTTTTGAGTTGTCTGCAGCCTTTGTATGTCCCTTTTAGTTAAGGTCCACGTCTCTGCACCATACGTAAGCACTGGAAGGATGCATTGATCAAACACTTTTCTTTTAAGACATAATGGCATATTGCTCTTGAAAATTATGCTGTTTCTTCCAAAAGCTCTCCAGGCAAGTTCTGTACGCCGATTAATTTCTTCATCAATGTGACCCTCACTTGATATCTGCTGTCCAAGATAAACGTACGTGTCTGTTATCTCCAGCTTTTCTCCATCAATCGATAAATCTTCATTTCTTGTAAAAGCATTGTACATCACTTTTGTCTTCTGAAAGTTCATTTTTAATCCCACATTTTTACTCTTGTCGGCAAGTTCCTGGATCATACTCCCATTTCCAACTAGGTCTTTGTGGAGGTGAGAAAATGCAGAGTTTTGCTTTTCCTTGGTAAAGCCAAGTCTCGGCATTCTCGACACTTTCTACATTCAGGTTTGCTATTACTTTATTTTATTGTTTACTCATGCCTGTTGGGCTTTGAAGTTTTCTATATTGTTTTAGTTCTTGTTAAATATTTTTTTTAATGTCTCTACTTAGTAGTGTGTGAGTTCTGAATATTCATAACTGCTGCGTTGCGCGTCATGATCTTCAGGTTGTTTTTTAAGCAAATTTAGTTTTAAATTCTTTGGTGTAAAATTTAGTCTTTGACTCTGCTCTTGGGTATATATATATATCCAAATTGTATATATATATATATACACGACCAAGTATAGACTGTTAAAAAATAAAAAAATATTTAACAAGAACAAAAAAGTAAAGAAAAACTTTAAAACCCAACAGGCATGAGTAAACAATAAATTAAAGAAATAGCAAAACTGAATGTAGAAAGTGTCGAGAATGCCAAGCCTTGGCTTTATCAAGGACTAGCAAAAACTCTGCATTTTCTCACTTCCACAAAGACCTAGTTGGAAATGGGTTTCTGCAAAGCCATAGATGCAAGAATTAAGCCCATCAAAAATTTTTAAATTTTGCAAAACCTCTTCAGAGTTGCAGGTAGAATATTTTAGTCAAAGTTTTTGCATGCATCTATAACTTTCCTGGCCCAACCCACACTCGTCATCCGCCACAAAAACCAGAATAACGATTACAAAATCACAAGTTGTGAGAGGGTCTGAACAAATCATCAGAATTATTCAGTTATAACACGTTGCTGAGCAACAAAGTCATCTGAGAGAGAATTTAAACTTTAAGAACAGTACTAAATGCACTACTAAGTCTTATTCTTTGTGGTGAACAAAAGTTTTACCTAAAATGCCATAAAAAAAGAAACAACAGATTAAAGATTTTATCGAGTGTGGGTTGGGCCAGGAAAGTTACAGATGCATGCAAAAATTTTGACTAAAATATTCTACCTGCAACTCTGAAGAGGTTTTGCAAAATTAAAAATTTTTACGGGGCAGGTGGGGCTCATCCCCTGAAAGGCAAGCAAGAACTCATGGAAGATGGACGTTGTTGTAAATTCTCTGAACTTTTATTTTTGGTGGTTTGTAAAAATTACTCTTGTGTTCCATTACAAGCATACATACCTTATTTATTCGTGTATTGAACATTTTTGTAAAAGCAAAATCGAAGTGATACGGTACGGCTTTACGAACGATGAATGACCGAAAAAAGCTTCTCGGGCTGATTCTGTAGGAAGAGTTGCGCCAATGATTCTGAGGCACATGACTTGTCGGTGTTAAAGGTAATAAGAGAGAGAAATGCCCCTTTCTTTTTCGAAGAAACGTAAAATATCGAAGAACGTGACCATTCCACCCACCCAACCCCGGGAAAAAAAGATAGACAGGAGGGTTGGGGGGGGGTAAGCAGAGGCGGAGATAGAAGATGGATAAGTAGTTGCACAGAAGGATATAACTCAAGTGACTATGAGATGCAAAGCTGCTGTCATGAAACTTCTATGTAGTTAATTGCCTGCAAGTAATGTTGAGGGAAGAGCTGAATATGAAGGATAATCAGAAAGTTAAGACCACATACACTTTAATAGCGATAACTGGGACCAAATGAACTTAACGGTTATCTCACTTTTTCACATAGTCCCCCTGCAGGTCGATGCACTTCTTTGAACGTCCAACTAGATTCTTCATTCCTTGGAAGAAGAAACTTTTCGGCTGCTGCCAAATCCAGGTCTGCACCGCTTCCTTAACCTCATAATCATAGGTGAACCTGCGACAGCGTAGGGCCACTTTAAGTGGATTGAAAGCGTGATGATCGCATGGTTCCAGATCAGGACTGTAAACGAGATGTGGAAGACGTTCAAACCGCAGTTGTTGCATTGCCTCCGCTGTTGCGGCCACTAAATGGGCACGTGCATTGTTATGGTGCAGCAAGGCTGATTTTGACAGCATTCCTCTTATTTTTCTGCGAATTGGAGGTTTCCGTTTCTCTCTAAGCACAGCACAGTACGTTGCACTGATCACTGTTTGTCCGTGTTCCTGAAAATGCGTCAGGATAAGACACTTCATGTCCCAGAAGAAGGTCGGTATGATTTTCTTGCCGGAGGGCTGTCGTTTGAATTTGTTCTTTTGGTGTGCACGATGTTGACGGCCAACAAAATCGAGCTTCATCGGTTGAACTTGTACTTCCCGCTTTAAACCTTTCTACCCATTCAAAATCTGTTCATTAAGTCATGGTGTTTTCACTTTCGTATTGAGCTAATATACTTAGGTGAATTTCAGCAGGTTTCACTCCCTCTGCCCGAAAAATCTCACTACGGCGCTTTGTTCAACACTGGTGCAATCCCGCAGCAGAGCATCCATATTTATTTCACCTTGGTCTCAACTGGACAAACGGCAGAGCGCTGCGCTGTGTGTGTTTGAACTACCCATAAGCCATTGTGAAGATGTTGTATTCCGTCAGCTTCTATCCGTTGCGGATACATGTAACTTCCAAATTTCAGTTACTTTTTGATTTACCTGCGTATACATTTCTCTAGGGGTTAGAAAATAGTGATAAAGGAATTCTTTATGTAAGAAAGGGAGATCTTTCAACTTCTTCGTATTTATTGTTTTGCGGTCAGTAGGAGGGTTTTACGATGCGTGTGAGGGAGAAAAATGGTTTGATGGCGTGAATCTGAGGGCTCTTCGTTTCTAACAACTTTTAGTTGTTACCACCGTAAGAAGAGGATATCTCAGAGCACCAGTGAAGGAGAACGCGTGGAAAAAGTGGAGAAAAAATTAGAACCGAAGAAAGGGAGTTGAAAGATTCAAAATACGACATCAGTAACTCCGATGCTGTTACGATGATCCAAAGAAAGGACCAAAAGAGTAAACTAAAAAAATAAATACCCTACTCAAAAGAATTAGGAGACCAAGAGATATTGTAAGGAAAGTCATGTGTGCGACTCACGTTGTTGAACGCAAAATATTATTTTTATGTAAGATACCGTAGAATATTCAATGATATAGGCAAGAAAAAGCGCATTAGCGAATTTTTATGTAATATTATCATTTAATGCACATCATGCGATATGTTATACGTATAGAACAATACGCATATCTGCACAACAAGAAAAATGACTTGTTGAAGGTGGTAACTGACCTATTGCAGGGTGTGTGTTCCACTCGAACGGCTAAGACCACTGCACACCTGTGGGGCATGGACCTGATGAGATTTTGGGGGTATCTTCGCCAATCCTTAACCAGGGCAGCCTCTAATCTACAAAGAGTCAACGGAAGTACCGCCGGCCGAGCTGCAATACGTCTTCCAAGTGCGTCCTAGGCATGTTCAATTGGATTTGTCAGTTGAGTATACTGGCAACCCCTTACGCTGGATTCCCTCCTCTTTAAGTATGCTGTTCACTAGCCGAGCTGTATGAGGTCGAGCGTTATCGTCCACGAAAAGGAACGAATCATCGACGGCTGCAGCATACAGAATGACATCAGGTCTTAAAATCTCGTCTCTCTATCGCTGAGCCGCCAGACTACCGTTTCGGATGACATACAGGTCCGTACGTCCACCAATACTTAGGCTTTTCCAGACAATCAATCCATGTCTGCCGCAATGTGATGTGTTTTGCATAGAAGCTAGATTATTTCGCGTGCAAGTTTCTCTTCAGATAAGAACTCGTCGATTGTTGGACTCCAGACTGAATCTGGACTCTTCAGAAAAGGGGACTTGACTCCACTCGTCGTGACTCCAACCACGAAGTTCCGCAGCTCAGTTTCTACGAACCGCATGGCATCGTCCGGTTAAAGGAACTCACACCATTAGCCTACGTGCATAAAGGACACATTGGTGAAGGTGATTGTTAATAGTTTGAGTTGACAACCTGTGACCTGTTGACACGAAGATCTTTCGCTGGAGTTGAGTATCATTTTCCCGTCTGTTTCGACGGCCTGTTGACAACCTGTACCCTGTTGACACAAGAAGCTCTCGCTGGTGCTGAGTAGCATTTTGCCGTCTGTTTTGACGGACTATTGACAAAAGATGACGGTCGTTCCTGGTTATAGTTTCACGTGGACGGCCTTGGCCTTGGTTTCTTCGAACACTTCCCGTATTTTTGGAATTGTGTCCACAGTCGGAAAATAATGTTCCCTGATACTTCAATGCAAGGGTGCTAAAAGGGCATTTGCCTCCCGCGTGCAAGGCCCGGTGTTTCTTTCAGAACTTTTTGACCGTGGGGGTGGGGGGGGAGATGGAACCTTAGTTGGGGCAAGTTTTCCATTTGCCATATACACGGTCGTGTCAAAATAATATGACCATTCCTGGAATCACACTGTACCCGCCCAGGCGCGTCTCAGAGTGCACGTGACAAGGTCGGCCACACGGAGATGTAAGCAGCCAGCCAGGACAGATGAGCCGCAGTGCGTTACGTGAGCACAATGGGAAGAGGTAGTGATTTGATGGACGTTTAAAAAGGAATGATCATCGGCTACCCCGCCAATGGTGGAAGCATCTCAGAAACAGCAGACTTCGTGTGCTGTTCACGAGGTGCTGTACTAAGAATGAACCGCTGGCACACCGAGTACCTTCTGACATCATAACTGTGAAGCCCCAAAGGAGAACGTCGCCTCTGTCGACTGGTAAAGAGCAATCGACGAGCAATAGTGCAGCAATTTGTGAAAACACAAATTTGTCCTTGACGGAGATCGAAAACGCGCCCCCTCACTCCGGAGTACGTTGCTCTCTCAACTAAGCGACACGGACGCAATGTATCGCTGCAGATTTGTCGTCTTGGCACATGCTTTAACCTCTGTAGTACGTCACATAATCTCTTTCTTAATCTGTTTTTTTTAAGCGAAGAACGAATTTTTATTAATTCTAGCCGATGTGTAGAACAAACATCACACATTTTTCGAAGAACCCAACTGCCAGTACATTCATTTTTACGTTCGTACGCCAATGTGAAAACACAAGTTTGTCCGTGACAGGATCATAACCGCGCCCCCTCGTTCCTGAGTAAGTTGCTCTCCCAACTAAGCTACACGGATGGAATGAATTGCTGCAGATTTGTCCTCTTCACATGTGCTTTAACCTTTGTATACATCACAAATTGACCACGCAAATGAATGCTATAGGGCACACAGGTACGGATCCCAGATAATAGTAGAGCGAACCATGTTACGCATGGTCTCCGGAGTCGACGCTGCGTCAAGGCGCCCTTGTTAACTCAGGTCCATCCGCAATGACACCTGCAGTTCGCATGGGACTACCGTCATTGGACAGTGGAAGAGTGGGAAAAGTTGCCTTCTTCGACGAATCGAGGCTTCTACTCCACAGATGTGACGGGCGGTGGCGGATATGGCGTCAGACGCACGAGAACCAACATACGGACCCGTTTGTCGGTCAAGTTCAGGCCGGCGGTGGCAGTATGCATGTCTGGGGGACATCTTCCTGGTATGATCTGGAACCGCTGATACCACTTGATGGGTCCCTGAACGCCAATGGCTACCTGTCCATCCTCGCTGACCACATGCATCCCTTAGTGTGGTCGTTTACCCTGGCGGTGATGGTGTCTACCAACAAGACAATGCACCGTGCCACGTAGCTAAGGAGCTGCGTAACTGGTTCCAGGAACACGACAGCGATGTCTCCGTTCTCCTTTGGCCGGCGAGTCGCCCGACCTCAATCCCATAGAGCACTTGTGGATCGACAGGTTCGACGTGCCGACCCACAACCATGTCATCTCCGGGACCTCCGTGCTCTGCTGCAGTCCGAATGGGTACGTGTGCCTCGGGAAACCTTCCAGGGCCTCATAGCGTCCATGTCTCGCAGCTGTCATCCGGGCCGAGGGTGGTTATTCCCGTTATTAGGTAAGTGGTCATATTATTCCGATACGATTGTGCATATGCTGTATATAATTTTTAAGTACTATATTTACATTAATTTGCTACTATATAATTATTTTTTGTTTAAAGAGCGTACCAGATCTTTCTGGAACAAATAAACTTGAATGTCTGTGACAAGTCCCGCTGAGTTCGATCTGCCACTAGGCCTTACGGAATCCGAATTATTCAAACGGGCCTGACGTAGGTTCTTTTGAGTGTCGATGAGTTGAACTCGACAGCTGAAATACTGGAACGTGTAGTCAGCAATTCTTAAGATCTACGATAATGAGGCACTCCAATAACAAGTCCTTGGTTAGACGAGACACAATTTAATAGATGAAAGAATGAGTTCCGTTCGATTGGCTATCTCCACGTGCCAACAGGTTTCCAGCTAGAGAACACTTCACTATCTCACCGATATCCCGGTAAACCCTCCGCCACGTGGACTTGAGTCGTTCCGTCTAAAACCCCGGCCGATCTCTTATCGCCGAAAAACCCTGACAACTCCGTCAGTGAAAACGAAAAAACCCGAGAGGTCTAACCGACACTCTCTGCGTAAAACACGACGTCCAACTCCGTGGAAGGTGAAACGCGTAATAGATCATATGTAGAGGATTTTAAGCAGGAAGTAACTGACCCCAGGTCTAGGAAGCTAGGAGATTTGGGCTAAAGTGCCCGATAGGGAAGCGACACGGAAGCGAGATATAAAGGGGGAGAAAGACGCCCTTATTTGTTACGGGGGCTGACGGTCCCCATCCGACGCACGCTAGTGAAACGCAAAATGCCTCTCTAGCAACAAGGAGTTCCTAATCTAGGTTGAGAGACCCCCGAATCCACAGCGCTTTGCGCCTTTTGGCAGGTGAAAGAGAATCTAAGAGAGTTAGGAGCAGATTGCCTTGATAGAATGGCACGAAAGAAAATTATGGAAATATTAGAGCACAAGGAGTAAACGGTTTCCCGTTAAGTAGGGACGTTGTAAGCTGCCCTACATACTTACCTGCAACAGCAAGCCGTTCTGAGCGATATTTCTCTCTGCAGAAAAATGCCCGGTACACCGCTGCCACAGATGAGCACAGGGAGAAACGAAGTGAAGGACACGGTAAAGGTAGAACCTGAAAAAAAAAAAAAAAAAAAAAAAACATCACACACAGAATAAGTTTCCCAGAGGAAAATCGACGTTCAACACCGGATAAAACAAAAATTGGCCATTTGCTCAGTGTTCCTCACGGGTCCACAATTGCTTCGTTACTCGTCAGCCAATGAGAGAAAAGATTTTTCCCCATTGGCTAAATTTTTTTTTCTCAGGTTTACTTTTGCTGATTCTTGCCTGACATGTCAGAGTAACCATAGCTGAGGTGGTGTGATCACAAGATTACACCGATCGAGGTTTAAGTTACTCATTTTGAGTAAATAACAGAAAAACAAAAGTATAAAAACGGCCACAATCAGGGTTATTATAATTATTATAATTTATTTTTTTCATTCCTTAATTAAGGAGCCGGTAGTATAAGGGCCAATCAGTTTTTTTCTTCGCTACTTGTCTGCTACAGCGGAAGAAATTAAGTCCTGTTTTTATTTATTTATTTGTTTTTTAGTCAGAACTAAGGCGTAAGAAAAAATAAATAATATAAAAGACAAGACAAACAACACCTTGTTTGTCAGGGGAGAGAAAGACAAGACAAACAAAACCTTGTTTGTCAGGGGGAGAGGTATTCAGTACAAAAGAGATAAATCTTTCAGGCAACATTTTGCTCGGCCCTTAAAAGGGCCGGTTTTTTTTTGTTTTGTTTTTTGTTCAAAGAGACCGCAAGTCCACAGTGCGACAAATCCCCCTCAGCCTCAACAGTGGTGATCAGGACAATGTGTCACAATATACAGTTCATCGCAGCCTTCTGCTCATGAGCCTGCGTAGCCGAAAACCCAGACGGGTCCCCATGCTTACTGCACGTCATCGCCAACAATGCATGAAATGGGCCAAAGATCATCGAGATTGGACCGTGGGTGATTGGAAGAAAGCGGCCTGGTCTGACGAATCAAGATTCCTGGTGCATCACGTAGACGGCCGAGCGCTGATACGCCGATTGCCAACGGAGGCTATATGACACCTGCAGCACTGTTGTGAGGAAACAGGCCGTCGGGGGCGATGTTTTCTTGGCACACTTTAGGCACCATTATCCCAATAGCACAATCCGTGACAGCTGTCAGTTATCTGAACATCGGTGCGGCCCAAGTTCATCTATTCATGGCAACTGTCAGAATCGTCAAGGAGGGGGGGGCATGCTGTGGTGGCTTTCTGTTAATGCCCTGGCCTCCAAATTCTCCTGACATGAACCTAATCGAACATGGATGCCTATTGCCACCTCATTGAATCGATGCCTCGCCAAGGGGGCCGTTGTTTTGCGGCCTAAAGGAGGTCCTACAGCTTATTAGATAGGTGGTCATAATGTAATGGCCCATCGGTGTACATCACAGCCCATTTACGAAGGGGGCTATGGGCGGGGGGGGCTGAAGCCCCCGGCCTCACATTCTGAAGGGCCCCAGAATTATGCAGGATGCTTGAAGAATTGATATTCTACAAAAAAAATTTTCAGATAGCGCAGCGAAAACAATAATAAACTACCTTGTGATTTTTTTTAATTTCTTTCCCCTTTTTCAGGAGGAGTCCGCAAAAGGTATAGTCACCCCCAGCCCATCCTCAAATCTTTCGAAAGCATTTCAGATGTTTTTTTGTACACATCTGTAATTGGGAGAAATTTTCATACATTAAGAATTCGTTTGAATCATGATGTTTGGATCATATTGTTTTGTCCGCTACCACTTCAATATAATTTCAACAAGCTAAGCCCTGAAGGGGGGGGGTTATTAAAGTAGAACTGAACTAGGTCTAAGGCCTATGAATCAAGTGAAAGAGAAATATTTATTAATAACTTGACATGTTATGTAAATATTTAGTGCTTAAGTAAGTAAAAGCGCAGCGTTATTAAAAAATCCCACCTTATTATCTTTTTCTGAACGCAGCACGAGTCATGCTATAATCCGTTGTTTCGTCGAACACTGTGGTTTTTAAAAATTTACTAAGTCACGGCAATTTATTTCTTCAAAGCAAAGTACAATTCCCGCTTGGCTTAGATATAACTTTTTCTCGAAATTTGTTTGGAGTTCCCAATTCAATTCTTAATATAGGCCAAGATACGGCAATTATCACCCCTCCCCAGCCTCCTTAAACTTGCCGTTTCTATTTCTGGCCAGTTGCCCTAAGCTAAACGGGCCTGAAAATTCCGATAAACAAAAGAAATCGGCGTTAGGCACCTTGGAAACCAGCCACACATATTTCGGAGACTTGAAAAACTACCCCACTGGAAAACTGCCACACATTCAAAGTATTCCTCGGAGGAAAGGCAATTTGTGCCCGACCCCTTAATGTCAAACATGTGGCAGTTTTCCGGCGTGGCAGTTTACCGGCAACCGGCAAAAGCGAATGGATGTAGAGATTAACAACAGAAAGGGTCGGAGCTCAAATTTAACATGTGTAATCAATGTATTTTAAATTTAAGCTCTGTCTTAAATTCAAAGAGATGTATCAAAAACAGTGTTTATCTCAACAGAACATTTGCTACGTATTTTTTTTTTTTTTTCCCTGATGCCGTCAAAGTGGTAACATTTTTTTGTCGCTTTAGCATAACTTGGTTTTCTTCTACAAGAATACTGAGGTACAAGTATGTAAATACTTTTTTTTCTTGATTTAGCATAAGGCGTAGAAGCTCAAAAGTCAGAACATGGTGGCCCACTGGGAATTCTTTCGGTATCTTGGCGGCCCAGTCCGCACTTGTGCAGTAGCTTTTGGAATGCGCGTTTGCAATGTCTTGTTGAACAGCAAGACATCGGAAACGCGCATTCAAATGCACACACCAAACCGCTCGTTTAACAAGAAGCTGTTTTACACCTTCTGAATTCAGCAGGGGATTAACGGCGGATGGGGAAGCAATTACGGCTATTTTGATGTTGCACTGTGGAAAGCAGCTGTCAACCCCAGGGCTGTTAACCCTCAAGTAACACAAAGGGATTCAATCCCTTTTGGGTTGCAACGTTTCTGCCACTCAACTGCGGCTGGCTTCTGAGAGACACTATGCCGCGAAGCTTTAAATTTTTTTATGTTTGTTTGAAGGCGCTTTGCAGATAACATACCTTGGTCTTGGAGAGGTCGAACATCTACTAGACTTCAAATGCCTGCGGCGAATGACATCGGCTTTGGTTATTGGTTTGTAGTCTGGTTTTAGCCAGAGTTTTAGCGTCGGTTGCCGGTAAACTGCCACACAGGGAAACTATCACATGTTTTTCATTAAAAGCCGGGCACAAATTGCTGTTCCTTCGAGGAACACTTTGAATGTGTGGCAGTTTCCAAGTTTTCGAAATAAGAGTTTAGGGCAACTGGCCACAAAAGTTCAGGAAGGGAGGGGAGGGGTATAAAGATTGTCGTATTTTGGCCTATATTGAGAACTGAATTGGGAACTCCAAACAGATTTCGAGAAAACGTTCTATATAAGCCAAGCGAGAACTCTATTTTTAATTTGAAGAAATAAATTGCCGTGACTTAGTACATTTCTTTAAACTACAGTGTTCGACGAAACACTGTAGTTTAATAATCCCACTTTATCGTCCTTTTCTGTGTTCAGAAAAAGGCGACAAGGTGGGACTTCTTAGTAATGCTGCACTTTTACTTAGTCACTAAATATTTACATAACATATTAACTTTGTAATATTTTTCTTTTACTTAATTAATTCATGATTAATTTACTTAATTATTTTTCTTTTACTTAATTGTATGGCTCATGAGTTGTGTCCCATAAACAATGCCATTTCCTTCTATCGTGTCTGGTTCTAACATTAAAATTTGTGTTGTGTTTAAGAACTTTATAAACACAATCAATTCGTGAACATTACAATAATCAAATCTCTAATTCAAGAAGAAACAAATTCCTTTTGAGCCATACTTCAATTTCAGAAATTGTACACGCACCGTGTTAGAGGCGTAACTAGGTATTTCTGCGCCCGGGGAAAACCGTAAAATACTGCGCCCCCCATCTGACTTTCAAGGCATTACAAATTTAATAGTTGTGTACATATATATATATAACTATGAAATTACTAAACATGCACATTAGTAATAATGTCGGGCAGTATAATACTCTTCTCCACAAAACAAAATTAACGTCATACCCCAAAGTTATCTCTACGCGGTAGATGCAATTTAACTGTGACTGTTTGTGTAGTTTTTCGCAATTGTTTGAGAGTTTGGACTTACTCTACCACATCAAATGGACCGAATTCAGTTCGTAGTAGTGGCTCACAGCCACAGAAATGATCAAATAACCCCTGAGAATCTTCAACAATGTGAACAACATTCTTTTTTTGTCTCGTATGTATAGTCGGGTACGGAGAACTGGCCACCGGAGAACTGGACACATTGCAATTTCAGTGCCATAAAATTGTTCTGCATAAACAAATTTCGTGTGGCTATATTCCCCACTACTTGAGCAACTATTGTTCATATTTTTTTTTAATATTTCATTTTCAGTAAGAAATTTTGACATTTCCATGATTTTCGGAGCTAAGACTAAGCGGAGAACTGGCCACCGGAGAACGGGCCACCGGAGAACTGGCCACCCGGAGAACTGGCCACAATAATTTTAAGGGGCCGTATAAAAATTGCGTTCTGGTCTGTTCCGTGGTCCCAGAATGCAAGATTGGTTATCTGACACACATAAAATGTCCGTAATTTCGTATTTTCTTATTTACGATATTTTTCTATAAACTATAACTAAACTGAAACTTGTCGGGGGGGGGGGGGGCTTAAAACCTAGAATATGAAATATAAAGAATTTCTGGTCCGATCGGGAGATTTTAAGCCATTACAAGCTACAAGTCATCGAATTGTCTGAGGGCATCTGCTGCTTCAGGAAACTAGTGTGTGTGTGTGTGTGGGGGGGGGGGCAATACTGAAACCGTTAAATATCAAGAATTTCTCATTTCTCTTCCGATCGGGAGATCTTCAGCATTTACAAGCTGCAACTCGACAAATTTTCTTAGCGTATGTGCACACACTCTCTTTAAACCTGTCGGCGAGGGGGGGGTTAAATCAAAAGTGTAAAATATGAAAAATTCCTCGTCCGATCGGGAGATTTTTGGCATTTACAAGCTACAACTCGACACATTGTTTGAAGGAATGTGCCTACTCAGCAAACCTGTGTATGTGAGGGGGGGGGTACCAAAAGGGTAAAAGAGGAAAAATTATCGTCCGATCCCGATCGGAAGATTTTCAGTATTTACAAGCTGCAACTCGACAAATTTTCTGTTCTGAGCGCATGTGCCTACGCAGCAAACCCGTCCGGGGGGGGGGGGGTTAATACCAAAAGTGTAAAATATGAACGATTTCGTCCGATTGGGAGAATCTCAGCATTTAGCAGCTACAACTCGACACATTATCTGAAGGCATGTGCCTACTCAGGAAACCTGTCGGGGGGGTTGTAAATGCTGAAAATTTTCGGATCGGACGAGAAATTCTTCATATTTTACAGTTTTGGTATTACCCCCCCCTCCCTCCCCTCCTCCCCGACAGGTTTCCAGAGTAGGCACATACGCTCAGATAAAATGTCGAGATGTAACTTGTAAATGCTGCAAATCTCCCGATCGGACGAATAATTCTTCATATTTTACAGTGTTGGTACTCCCCCCCTCCCTCTCGTTTTTGCATAGTAGGCACATGCCCTCAGAAAATGTGTCGAGTTGTACGTAGCTTGAGAATGATGAAAACCTCCCGATCGGACCAGAAATGCAGGCTTTATATTTTACACTTTTGGTACCCCCCCCCCCCCACCCTCCCCGGACAAGTTTCCTGAGCCAGCACATGCGCTCAGAAAATTTGCAGACTTGTAGTTTGAAAACCCTGAAATCTTCTGTTGAAATGTACGTCGTAAACATTTTTTCTAAAAAATGACATTAATTTCGCAATTAAGAAAAGACGAAATTACGGAAACTTTATATGACTCAGATAACCAACCTCTGGGGGTCGTGGGCATGAAGCGGTCAAAAACGCAATTTTTATACGACCCCTTAAATTTTTTGTGGCCAGTTCTCCGGGTGGCCAGTTCTCCGTGGCCAGTTCTCCGGTGGCCACTTCTCCTACACCCATGTATAGTCCATCCGACTAAAGAAAAACAGAGGGCTCCATTGTTTGTGAAATTCACAAATTTGATGGTTACCAGATGGAAACCGCGTCTCCTCACTCCGGAATGAGTGACATCATCTCCCTCTAAATTTTTTGAAGCGAAGAATTTTTCATTAATTCCAGACGATGTGGGTAACGAACATCACACACTTTTCGAAGAGCCCACCGGCCAGTAGATCCATTTTTACGTTCGAGTGCCAAAGTGAAATTCACACATCTGCCGGTGGTTTCCGGAGTGTGCCGTTCGAACCAACTAAACTACACCGACGGAATGTATCGCTGCAGCTTTGTCTTGACGTGTGCTTTACCTCCACAGTAAGTCACATGTCGCTGACGGCCGTAGTTCTCTTTTAGTTCGACGGACCATATAACCACTCCTTCATTCCTGAATGTGAACAGCTAGAATCCTCTAAACATTTTAAGGAAGAAATTCGAATTTTAAGTGTACCAAAAACTTGTGTAAAAATTAGTTTCAATTTTAATCAGACTGCATGCAGTCTCGCCGTAGTTTCGCCTCTGCACCGTTTAGTACACGGTGCTATACACGCATCACTGGCTTTGTGCCTTTCATGAGCAAACCTCCGATGGCGACTCGTGCCGCTGACAATGTGCGTGCTACGACTTACCTCCCCCCCCTCTTCCAGCAAAGACTTTGGAATTGATATTCAACGGGCTTAGTCTCATCATCCGCCGTAGAAAAAAAAAAAAAAAAAAAAAGAAACTCCAGATGTTTTCCGTAATTACGTACAAATTTATATGAATTGTTTGTAATTTCCTTCATCTTTTTAGCATCAGTAATTACATTAATGGTTTTTTTAATGTTAGTGGTTAAATTCATAGCCATATATCAAATAAAATATTAAGCCTAATATTTTGCAGAATATATAGATTTACTGTATTAATCTGCGACGACTTCAGTTGCCGAGAAAACATATTCAGCTGTGTATCATCTAAAACAAAATTATTTATTTACTCAAGTTTATTGAAAATACGTTTTTATTCATTTCCGTATTTTGAATGGCAAATATTTTTGCGGTGTCTTTGTTCAATGTACAATCAACCTTGTAATCCTATTAATTATTTGTGATTTCGGTGCACTTCCTAAGAAATTAAATATGAATTAATTATACATGGATTAACTAAATTACTGTACGAAATCACACCATAAAGAGTTTATGAAACTCAAAAAAGTATAAATAATTGCACGTGGATCAAGCTTCATTTTTACGCCCTCTCCAAAAATACGCATTCAAGAAATTAAAATATTACGAAAACTTTACACTAGAAAGAGCAAAAAGTTTAAGTGCACGAAAATAATTTAACTGATTGATCGCGCAAATTTCTTGACAGCACGGTAACAAAAAGACAAGCTTTTCTTCTGTTTTGGTCAACTACCGCATCCTGTAGAATTGTGGGTGAAACTTTGCCCTGTCCCCAGTTCCAATAGCAGAAGGAGCATCAAACAAAGGTATTCGATCTTTCCACGTTTATAAGTGGGTCACGGAAAAAATTATCAATTGGCCGCCATCGGGAAACGAACCCAGGTCTTCCAGTTACGCGCCGGATATGCTTCCACTACACCTTTTGCGAACTTTTCGCGGCCAATGAGAATTTTTCCGTGACTCACTTATAAAATTGGAAAGAACGAATACCTTTGTTTAATGTTCCTGGTCCACGTCAAATGTCTGTATTAATTAAGGAGAAAGAGATTGGAGTGCTCAGAGAAGTTCAGTACGCTGCAAGCCTTTATGGACTACTTGACAACACCCAAGGACAGATGGGGGGGGGTGGGGGTGACGTAAGCTGCAGCAGCAACCACACTGTATAGGCGTGCTGACCAACAAGTAGCACGAAAGGCCGAGCGCCGCGACTTCAGTTCTTAATACAATGTTTTTAAGACCGATCGGCGAACAAGAACTTTCTTTGCCCGGTTAAGAATAAGATTTTGTGTTGGCAGCAAATCATTGATGCACTTTCCGCCAAAAACAATTTGAATTGCCATTCTTATTGTTTTAATACCAATACCAATCGCTACTAATTTTTTTTTTTTTTTTAGCGTGCAACAGCATTAGCACGTAGTCGCCAGCCGCCACTGCAGACCTCTATCAAATAAATAAATAAATAAAGATAAAGCACAAATTTTAAAACTAGGTTTTCCAGATTTAAATGTTTGCAATACGGGTCATTAAAAACGGAAGCAGTGATAACAAAAATATGAAAAAGATAATGTATTTATTTTAAAAACCCCGAAAGTTATTCTGAACAAAATAAACGAACTTGTATTCATGTAAAAAAATATTGACAAAATAAATTGTAAACACACAGGACCAATTATTATGGAATGTAAACTTTATTTCTTAATATGGAGTTACTATATATGAGTCCATTAAGTCTTTCCATATATGAGTCCATTAAGTCTTTCCCACATTACAAAAACCAATATAAAAATATGTATTACAGGTACAACAAAGGGATTGCACGACAATTATTGTGCACAAGTAAAGTTTAATTTTTTTTTTCCAGTGTCAGTACACCTCCACATGGGCGCCATTTGTGGCCCGGAGGACATCCAAGCGATATTCGACTTCACGCCATGTTTTGTTTGATATCTCAGCAGAGACAGAACCAATGACGTCCGTTATTCTGCTCTTCGTCTTGACATCCGGAACACTGCTAGAGTAAACTTGGTCTTCCACAGGAAAAAGTCTAGAAGGGTTATGTTGGCGATCGAGGTGGCTATGTCATGGATCCGTCGCGGCCAATCCAACTGTCCGGAAGTCTGTCATTCAGGAACTCACGAACCATTATTATTGACCAATGTGGTGGGGCACCGTCTTGTTGGAAAATAACCGAAGGTTGGAGTGCATGCAACTGAGGTGCTACAAAAAGTTCCAGCATGCCCAGGTACACGTTACTGTAGGCTTTATGAAAAAGAAGGGTTCCATTATTCTGTCATGCATCAGGCCCAGTGGCACACCCAGGAATTCCTGTTGGGGGGGGGGGGGGGGGGGGCTAGATGCATGTGTGGTGTATACGCACATAGTATATATATATATATATTCTATAAAGAAGATACCTAAGCAAAAAAATACAGTTTTGCTCTTAAGTATATATATATATATATATATATAGTGCATAAGATAGACAGATATGCATTAGATAGGTAGATAAACGAGTTGACGTACAGGGCTTTGGGTGGGGATTAAGCCCCAAAGCCACCATCCCCCGTGGGTGCGCCAGTGATCAGGCCACCCCATACGTTCACTTTTGGGCTAACCCTCTGTTGCTCAATGGCATTATGGAGATTTTCTGATCCCCAGATTCGTACATTGTGTATATATTTACTGTACTAGAGACGGCGAATGCGGCTTCATCTGAGAAACAGACAATCACTATCATGAGCTATGCGCTGCAACATCTCCGTCGCAAACGCAGCACGGCGAGGCGGTCATCAGTCAGACTGAAGAGCTTAAACGATCTGTACCTTATAAGCACAGAGATGACATTTATGTAAAATTTTGTGAACCGTGGGACGGGGAATCCCAGTTTCCAGTGATGCACGACGAATGGATTTCCAGGGGCTTTGCAGAAATGTCTCCTGAACAGCTGCAGCTGTCACTTGTGTAACAGGTGTTCGACCCGCTCGGGGAAGATCGCCAACACTTACACTACCCGTCGCTTTAAACTTTTCATACCAAGCTTTTATGCTTATTTGGTCCGATGACGATCATCTGCACTCTTTTCTGAAATGACCCTGGACGGTAACCGCCGATTTGGTCTCATGGAACCACAACACGCATGCCGCTTTTTCTTGCATGGAAGCCATTATCGATGAAATGCTCATCTTATTCAGCAGTAGCGCTCATCTAAAGAACAGAAATAAAAAAATAATTTATGAGTGCTGCTATATTATGTCGCCAACCATTTTATTTTAACTTACATAAATTTTTTTATATTAATTTTTGCAGTGTGGGAAAGACTTTACGGACACCCTGTCCCAGCAAAAACATAAGTGCTGGGAAACTGCTGGCCACCAGCTGGCAGTGATGGGTCACTGCTGGCTGAAATCGGCCGCTCACGGCCCGGTAGTGGTCCGTTGGTGGCAGCGCTATCAGTTGGCGAGCCATTGATGGCCCTGCAGCATCGCCGTGAATTGTGGGCCTCCAAGCAAGTGCCACTAGTGGCCCGTTGCTGGCAACCAATGCAACCCCAACAGCAGGTGGAAGCAACGGGACTGCGCATGCGCAGTTAGTTGCTTCCGGTACCAGTTAGTTGAAGACGACGCTATCGCCATGGTGTTATTTTCATCATCATCATCATTGTCAACCATTATCAATCCACTGCTGGACGAAGGTCTCCCCAAGTTTCCTCCACAACGGTCTGTCTTGTGCCAGTCTCCTCCATGTCACTCCCGCATATTTACGAATTTTATCCACCCATCTCCCATGTGGTCTTTTTCTGGGTCTTTTCCTGTCCCTTGGAATCCAATCTAAAATTTCGGCTGTCCATCTATGGTCTGTCCTTCTGGCAGTATGTCCAGCCCATTGCCATTTCAGGGATTTAACTCTGATCATGATGTCTTCCACTCTCGTCATTTTTCGGATCCACGAGTTCCTCTTCTTATCTCTCCTGGTTATACCAAGCATGCACCTCTCCATGCTTCTTTGAGTTGTCTGCAGCTTTTGTATGTCTCTTTTAGTTAAGGTCCACGTCTCTGCACCATACGTAAGCACTGGAAGGATGCATTGATCAAACACTTTTCTTTTAAGACATAATGGCATATTGCTCTTGAAAATTATGCTGTTTCTTCCAAAAGCTCTCCAGGCAAGTTTTGTACGCCGATTAATTTCTTCATCAATGTGACCCTCACTTGATATCTGCTGTCCAAGATAAACATACGTATCTGTTATCTCCAGTTTTTCTCCATCAATCGATAAATCTTCATTTCTTGTAAAAGCATTGAACATCACTTTTGTCTTCTGAAAGTTCATTTTTAATCCCACTTCTTTACTCTTGTCAGCAAGTTCCTGGATCATACTCTGCAGCTCTGATGGGGTAGTTGCAAAAATGACTATGTCATCAGCAAAACGAAGGTGGGTTAGATAATCTCCATTAATCTTTATCCCTTTGTTTTCCCAGTTCAGTGATTGAAAGACATTTTCCAATGTGGCATTAAAGAGCTTCGGAGATATGGTGTCACCTTGTCTCACTCCCTTTCCAATTTTTATGTGTGTTGTATTTTCAAACAGCCGAATCTTTGCACTTGCATTTTCATAGATGTTATTAATAATATTAATGTATGCATCTTCAATACCGCAGGATTTCAGAGCCGTGGTAACTGCTGATGGTTTCACCGAATCAAAGGCTTTTTCATAATCGATAAAAGCCATGCACAATGGAAGTTCATATTCCCTCGCTCTTTCAATCAGTTCTCTCAGTACGTGGATATGATCTATTGTGCTGTAGCCACTCCTGAATCCAGCTTGTTCTCTCGGTTGAGCCATGTCCAGTGTTACCTTCAAGCGGTGTGAAAGAACTTTAGTGAAGATTTTATAAACCACTGATAGGAGGCTGATAGGTCTGTAGTTCCTGAGATCCTCAATGTCACCTTTTTTATGTAGCAGGATCATTGTAGCATGGTTCCAATCCTCAGGAATCTTCCCTTCATTAAGGCATCGAGTGAAAATTTGGGCGAGTACTGTTTCAATTTCTCCACTTGCTTCTTGTATGATGTCTATAGTAATTCCATCTTCTCCTGGAGCTTTCCCTCGCTTCATGTTCTTGATTGCATGAGCAACTTCTGCTGGGAGGACTGGAAGAACTCTGGTACCTTTCATGATGTCTGGAGTACATGTATCATCCCTTTCATATAATTTGGAGTAGAAATCTTTCACTCTTGTCAAAATGTCACCTCTATTTCTTGTTATAGAACCATCTTCTTTTCTCAGAGCCATAATCTGTTTTCTTCCCTTACTGAGATGTCCCTTTGCTATCTTAAGGCTTTGGTTGTTTTCAATTGCTTTCCTCACTAGCTCACAGTTGAATTTCCTTACGTCTTCAGTGATAGTTTTTCGTGTTGTCTTGCATAGCTCTATATATTCCACTTTGGAAGTCACATCTACTTTAGTTGTCCTCATCTCTCTTCTTTTTTGCATCAACATTTTGGTTTTTCCTGATAATTTGTTCACATGCAACTTGTTCTTAGACCCAGCTAATTTTGTTGCTGTTTCCATTAGAGCTTTGGTTACTTTTCTGTTAACTTCCGAAATATCCACTTCTTCCGATGTTAGGCCTTCTAAAGCAGAGAATCTGTTCTTCAGTTCCAACTTGAAAGTATTATGGTGTTTTTTAAGGTTGGTTATGTCAATACATTTTGTTTGTCTTATGAGCTTGCCACGTTCCAGTTTAGTGTTGAGGTGCATCTTACATCTCACCAATCTATGGTCACTACCTGTGTTGAACTTGTTCAGCACACTGCAGTCTTCGATGACGAATTTTTTGTTACACATAATAAAATCAATTTCACTTGTCGTCCCAATTGGATGTCTCCATGTCCATTTCCTGTGTGGCTTTTTCTTGAAAAAGGAGTTCAAGATGAAAAATCCTTCTGCCTCTGCAAACTCAACGAGAGTATTTCCACGCTGGTTTCTGTTGCCGTGACCGAATTTACCTACTGAAGTTTCATTCTGTTGCCGTTGCCCTATTTTTGCATTGAAATCTCCCATAATTATCTTCAAGTGCTGCTTACCTTTATTATTTAGATGACGAATTTCCTCATAAAATTCTTCAATTTCTTCTTCAGGATGACTTGTGGTGGGTGCATAAGTTTGAATAATCTGAGCCTGGTATCTTCTCGATAGTTGGATAACGAGTCGTGCAGCTCTGTCAGAGGAACTTTCAACTTCTACCACTTTATCCTTCAGTTTCTTGTTTATTATAAATCCAACACCACTAGTTCTGCCAGTATCTGTCCCACGCTAATAGAAGAGATGTCCACTTTTCAGTTCAATGAGATCTTCTCCTTTTCTCCTTACCTCACTTAGCCCGACGATGTCCCACTTGATCCTTTGTAGTTCCTCTTCCAATTCAAGAAGCCTTGAATCAGAAGATAGGGAGCGTCCGTTATAGGTAGCCAAGGTCAGCATCAAATGGCAGCCTAGTCCGGTCCTCCGGGGATTCTTAGCACCCTCTGCCTTCATGTCGCACTGGCCGCTGCCTTGGCCAGGTACATTCCAGCTGCCGGAGACTGAGGGCCAAGATTTAAGTTGTAGAGTCATTTTGGAGGTGTTTGGCCATAACTCACCACGCTGGCCAAGCGGGTTGGTGAGTGTGGGATAGCATTTCCTCTGATCCCGATGGTATAGTTATACCGCTATTGGCGGTCGTCAGAGCCCCTTTAGTGTGTGTGTGGGGGGGTGTTATTTTAGTGGATGTTAAATGTTAAGAAAAAAATCCATATGTAGAGAGGCGAATTAATTTCCTAATGAAATTTTGCGTCGACGAAGATATCAGATTAAGCCGTGAAATACTAGATTACAGCCATGAAATACACCCACTCCATTCCCATGAATAATAATTCATGGAATGGAGTGGATGAATAACAAGCAAAAATTTGAAACAAATGTCCTGGAAAACCATTAAAACAACGTTTGTTGGAAGAAAAGAAAAAGAATTACACGCGTACAAAATTTATTAATTATTTGAAAGAGAAAAAAAGCAACGCTATGAGGTGTACACAAGACTAAATACACAAGACTGGGAGGAATTCGCTTCTAAAAATAACGAGAAGTAAAATACAATATCTTTACTCTTTAAAACAAATGTAGCTTCGGACAACGGAAAGGAAAGACACAACTTTAAAAATGTAACAGAATGTGACATGAACCGGAGTAAATATATATTTATTCAATAATCTCTTTTCAAGACGACAAGGACAGTACAAAACTTTGGAAAGCGACTCTAAGTATGTACACTCCTTGAAAATGAGTGAAGTTTCCTTAAAGTAAAAAAAAACAAACTATCGTTACGTTGAAAAAATTAATTTATGAATTATATGAAACTGACTTTTATGAAAAATACCTCGCAATATTGTAAAATGAAAGAGGGAAGCATTCGATTACACAATGCATTCCAAACAGGCAGCTTTAGGCAATCGCTCGAGCGCGGCAAATTAGTCCGGTCGGTAGAGAGCTCAGCTCCCACGCCAACGGCCCTGGTTTAAATCCTCTCTGACGCAAGCGGGCGTTTTTCCGGTCTGTTGAGAAAAGTTCCCCAGCGCAGTGCGTTAATTCATAAGTTTTGTAAGGGTAAAAAAAAAAAAATGTAGCTTTGGGAAACTGCGGTTTTTTTATTATTATTATGGCTGCTACTGGGAAATTGGCGTACAAGATTCGGCAAGCCACCAGTTACGTCACGTGGTTGTTGGCTCCCACTAGCGGACCACATTAGGCTAGCCATCATTTCTGGCACGTGCTTGCAGGACCACTGAAGGGCCACTTGTGGCAGCTACTGCCTGTGATGGACAACTGATGGTCCTATTGTGGCATATGAGAACTGATGGGGTGCCAACTGTTGGCCAGCGGTTGGCCTGAACTGCTGGTCCTTCTGTTGGCCGCCCGAACATTTTATTGACGGTTCGGCAGCGGCAACATAGTGCTGGGTCATTGTTGGCTGAGCTGGCTGCCAGCAATGGCCCAGTGCTGGCCCAGCAAGACTGTTTTTGCTGGGGTATATCCCCACCTGCTTTAATTTTCCTTGGCATGTTTTAAATAAAGTGGAGCACACATGGGGGGGCTTTGGGTGCTTAAGCCCCCTCCCCCACGAGATTAAGAGCGATGTACGTCACAAATTAAACATTCCAAAAGATTATTTTACATGTTCAAAAAATTACATAGTCTATAAATGTAAAAAAAAAAGCTACATGAATTTAATTGAAGAACACTTTTTTTTTATTGCACATTGTAAAATGTTGCATTACTCTGAACTGCTAGATATAGTGATCCACGCATTGAACATTATATGATTTCGTTATCTTTTCGGCCCTATATGTACGATTATTCCTTCATTGGCGGTCCGATAACTTTTCAGACACCCTACGTAAACATCAATATCTACTATATCTATCAAATGTATAGGCTATGTGCATATGCTATACGTATATACACTATGTGAATATAATATGTATCAGGGGCGCCGACTTCAGCAAATTATTGAGGGGGCAGACGTGGGAGGGCACGTCTGTTCCTTTGTCAGGAGGAAAATAAAAGGGGGAAAGAATGCAAACACATAAACTACGAGATTCGACGTATATTTTGAAACGCAATTGTAATTGCCCATCAGCAAATGAAAAAGGAAATATATTCTTTCGCTGAATATTATTATTTAAAAAAAATGAAATTCAGGCTGTGATTTCCAAACGTTTATCAAAAATATGAAAAATTAGCTCTATCTTAAACAAAAAACGAGAAGAGCAAAAAAAAAATAGATATATAAAGGTTCTAGAGATTATATGTTTCTGTATTTTTATTTTTCATAATTGTCAACGGATGGTCACTGCACCTATGCTAACGAAGGTGCATTTGCATAAAAGGCTTACATTTCTAAGGCAGTATCGGAATTGGACCTCCGGCCGCCCCGGTGGCGCAGTGGTCTAAGCGATGGCCTCTGATCATTCGTCCGAGATGGGTCTGGGTTTGAATTCTGGTGAGGTATGGATGTTGTGTTTGTCTTACGGCACTGGCTCTCTCCCTTCCCTGGAACCAGTGACCCTAAATTAGGGACGGGCGACTGCTTATAGCCCATTGAGTTGCTCACGGTGGTCGTTAAACCTCCAACCAAAAAATAAAATTGGACTTCCGCTGATGAGCAAAGGATTGTCTTCTCCGACGAGTCACGTTTTCTGCTTCACCGAACGGATGGACGTTGTCGTATAAGGCGAGAAACATCGGAGAATAAACACTCTTCAACCATTGCTGGAAGAACACAAGCTGGTGGGGGCAGCATTATGGTCTAGGCAATGCTTTCGTGGCCTTCTCTGGGTCCACTCATGCCTGTGGTAGGCACTATGGACAGAATTCGTTATGAATTCATCCTTGCAGACCACGTACACTCATACATGCCGATTGTCTTCCCTGGGGCGGATGAGATCTTCCAGCACGACAATGCGACGTATCACACAGCTCGAAATGTCCGACAGTGGTTGGAAGAGCACGATGAAGACTTCAAAGTACTTCCCTGGCCCCCTAATTCCCCAGACTTAAACCCAATTGAGCATCTGTGTGACCACCTCGATCGTGTTGTTCGCTCTATAGATCTCCACCACGCACCCTCCAGCAGCTGTCAGATGCACTGCAGTCAGCATGCTCCACATACCTGCGAACACCTTCCAGGTGCCGCCCCGGTGGCGCAGTGGTCTAAGCGATGGCCTCAGATCATTCGTCCGAACGGGGTCTGGGTTCGAATCCCGGTGAGGCATGGATGTTGTGTTTGTCTTACGGCACTGGATCTCTCCCTTCCCTGGAACCAGTGACCCTAAATTAGGGACGGTCGACTGCTTATAGCCCATTGAGTTGCTCACGGTGGTCGTTAAACCTCCAATAATAAAAAAAAAAGAACACCTTCCAGCAAGTCACTCCCAGCCCGTCTAGCTGCTGTTTGTGCTGCACACGGCGGTTACTCTGGGTATTAGCTGGTGGTCACACTAATGCGACTCGACCTTGTGTGTTTGTGTGTATATATATATACACTGACGGAAAAAAATCCCAACATCAAGAAGGGGTTGTGTTAGATAAACGACAGTGAAGGGGTTGTGTTAGATAAACGACAGTGAAGGGGTTGTGTTAGATAAACGACAGTTGGTAGGCGGTGAGAGTACATCTGTAAGATGACGTCTATGCAAATTTCGCGCTCGGCGCATACGTGTGGCGCTAGTAGCGCCCCTCGGAACATGCAAAGCAGGTTTGCTGTAACGTTCGTGAGCGTTAGTTATCGTTGAGATTCGACGTAGGGTGTTGATGTTAGTCAAGAATGCCTTTAAGAAGACGAAGAAGCCATTACCAACAGCTCACGGAGTTTGAACGAGGTCGTGTAATAGGGCTACGAGAAGGTGCATTTTCTTTCCGCAATATTGCAGAACGACTTTGCAGGAATGTAGCCACTGTGCATGATTGTTGGCAGCGGTGGTCAAGGGAAGGTACTGCCTCAAGAAGACCGGGTTCCGGCCGGCCACGTGGCACTACTGAGAGGGAAGACCACCATGCACGGCGTATGGTCGTGGCGCATCGTACCGCGTCTGCGGCAGCAATTCGAGCTGCAGTTGCCACCACAGTGACACAACGAACTGTTACAAATTGGTTACTTGAAGGGCAGCTCCGAGACAGACACCCTGTAGCGTGCATTCCACTTACTCCAAACCACTGCCGTTTTCGACGTCAGTGGTGTCAAGCTAGAGCTCATTGGAGGACGGAGTGATCTCTTGTGTTTTCTGATGAAAGCTGGTTCTGCCTGGGTGCCAGTGATGGCCGTGTGTTGGTTAGAACATTCTGGCGGTTACACCGGTTATTAATGTACCAGCATTTCACATTTAAAATGGCTCTTCTCGCGCTTACAATAAGCTGTGATCTTGAAACCTTAATCGATAAAATATGTTACCTATACAAATGTATTGCCACCATTTCATTCCTCTACAACTATTTTTTCGTGGTGTTGGGATTTTTTTTTCCGTCAGTGTATATATATATATAGTCGAGTCATATTATTGTAGACCATCTCCTCCTACTTTTGACGTCAACAGCGCGTACCCAACGAAAGTAGGTACGTGTCGTGAGCTGGCTTTTTTTTTTTGTTTGGAGGTTTAACGACCACCGTGAGCAACTCAATGGGCTATAAGTAGTCGCCCGTCCCTAATTTAGGGTCACTGGTTCCAGGGAAGGGAGAGAGCCAGTGCCGTAAGACAAACACAACATCCATGCCTGATCGGGATTCGAACCCGGACCATTTACGGACGAATGATCAGAGGCTAGCGCCTTAGGACCACTGCGCCACCGGGGCGGCGGCTGAGCTGGCTTGGAGGGTACATATGGTGTACTGTATGCATTCTGATAACATATCACTCGCTGCTGTCATGGATAAAAGGAGCGATTTATCAGATTTGCAAAAAGGTATAATTATCGGCTTTCGGGACAGGGGTGGCAGTATTTCTGAAACAGCGCAGTTTGTGAACTGTTCGCGTGCTGCTGTGGTTAAAGTGTATTGTGATTGGAGAAATGGCACCCCTGCGAATAAGCGATCTGGAAACTGCGGAGCACTACGTGCCATTTATGTGAGAGGTGAACGTCGGCTGATAGCATAAAAAACCGCGCGAGGGCCGATCGACGCGATTCAGTGGAGCAATTCACTGGCTGAATGAACCAGGGGGCTACTGGAAGTGTGTCTAAAATGACAGTTCAGCGAATCCTGCTGCGTACGGGGCTTCGATGCAGACAGATGGTTACTGCCCCTATGCTAACGACAGATACAGCATAAAAATCAAGAGTTGGTTAGCCACTTGTGAAGATACACCATTTTACTGCTTTTGTGTAGTGTCATGTTTAAAAATTGGTTTCTCAGCTCCTCGGCTGAAAGTTAACACTCTTTCTCTTCTCACTCACTCACATTTTTTTCTTTTTTATGTTAGGTCATATTTGTTGTAACTTTCTATACATACAAGGCCACGCCAGTTCCTTTTAATTAAAAGAAAAACAATGCTTAAAACTCAAAAACTTCGACAGAAACGTTCAATTGCATCCATAGATTTTGCATAGGAATTTACTTGAAGATGACAATTTTGGTATTTCCATCATTATAAGAAATTTAGGTAATCATGTTTTTGTGCAAATACATCCCACACAGTGATGTTATCAGGTATCTTCTCGGGGGTGCTTAGCCCCCACCCGAAAATCCATGAAGGCCCCTACCCTCATTCCCCGTAGGTTTTTGGGCGATCTCCCTTATTTTAGTCTGTGTTCGTTTATACAGATAGCTGAATATTTGGAGAAATTGATTTTAAAAAAAGTTAAGAAAATGAGGGAAAATATTATTTTAATAAAAAAAAAACCGTCCACATGGACTTCAGTCTGAAATTTCTATCATCCTTCAACAAAACATTAAACAGTCCTCGCTGAAGGGGTAATTTTTCAAGCACAGACACCTCGGATTACTTCCGCAATAAAAACCTAATTCCACACAGTAAAGATGTTTGCACTGCAATACATCATCATATTTTGCAAGATAGCATATAAAAACAGTTTTATTTCAGTCAAGATAGCATATAAAAACAGTTTTATTTCAGTCAAGATAGCATAAAAAAACAGTTTTATTTCAGTCAAGATAGCATAAAAAAACAGTTTTATTTCAGTCTTCTGGATGCCGCCTGTCCATATTATTGCCTCAGTGTAGTAACGTGACATTAGTGCTTCCAATACAACAAAATATTTGCCGCCTACTTTTTAACAATAGCAAATTATTAGAAATTGTTCCCCTAATGATTTTTTCTGCACCTGGCGGTGGTGGTTTTTACTCGGTGAAAAAATAAATAAAATCGAGGCATCTCAAACTGCCGTTTAAACGGTTTGTTAGTTTTTAGTTGGTTTTTTTTTTTACTACTATTTGCTATTCTAAATAATCTAAAAAGACAAACCAAATGGCAGGGAAATGATTACACCATACGTTTTCAGTAACACTGTAATGATTCCTTAATAATCAGAAACACGCTAACAGTAAGGCGAGGACATTTTTACCACCCATAATGTCTTGGAAGGATTTTCTTCAGCACAGCCTTACCTTACTGGCATCCTCAATATTTTACACCACCCCATTGTGCAATCCGTGGTCCATTACTGAATTAAAGCAAAGGTATAACATTTTTACTCACTTGTTTGTGTAGATTTCGTGGAATTTGCATTTGCGATATAAGAGCATAAGAAAATGTGTGTACTCTATTTAAAAATTTTATATAAATAAATAACAAAATTGTGATATATATATAATTAGTCAACAAACTTTAGCCTCCCTCCCCGAAATTTTTAATTTTTCCCTGGAAAAAACTCTCTGAATGCAACACTGATCCCACAAGCCAACATTTTCATAATTTCAAATACTGATATCTATTGATTCATCAACAATAAAAAAATGAAAGCTTTGGGGAATGACACATACTGGGGATAAGTACTTGTAAAAAAAAAAAAAAAAAAAAATCCTGGATTTGACATGGAATGACCCACACATGATACACCCACATATGCAAGAGGCTAAGAACATGTAACAAAACTGTTACATGAACGGGTATTACATCAGTGTGTCTAATGCTGAATGACAAACATTTTCACCTACCAAAGTTCAACATGACTTGTATAGCATGTAGTTAATATTGCCAAAGGATACAGCAGTCTATGGCTTCAGTTTACATATTACAAGTTTTAATTGCTAGAAAGGGGAGGGGGCAAAAAAACAGCATTACAGGTAACTGTATACTATAGGTAATACTATGTAACTGAGCCAATTTCATGAAGGTAAATATTATAATTATAAAACATTTGAACTGTATCTTTCTAATCCTGAAATTTAAGTTAAATTCCAGGAGTACTGTGACCCCCCCCCTTTAAAAATGACCAAAATCCTGTAGTCTAAGGATTGTATTCACTATGTGCAATGCATTTTGTGCTTTTACACAGTGGTCTGATCCAGTTATCCAAGCAGTATCACATATTTTCATTTTCACAGCCTTTAAAACTATGCAAATTCATTATATACTGATCTATTTTGTGTATCTCTCCCCCTTTCAATGCTGACCCTACACTTGCTTCTGTCTCACCAATAGCAAGTAACAAATAGCCTCTTGCACAATTGTTAATCCTGTCTTTGCTCACTGTCAGGCGGCATATCATTCTGCACAGATACCAATGTCCAAATTTGTCTTTTGGCATTCATTTCTTATACAATTGGTAAATGCAATGTAAAAATTTGGAATTCTTTTGTATTACTTTTCAGGTTTATATTCTCTCTCAGGCGAACTTGGCATTTCGTTATAGCTGAAAATTATTTCTAATTATTATGTCACTCTCACAACTTGAGTTCTCTTTAATCTTCTTCTCTCTGTTTAATAGTAACAGATGAAGAGCATGGGTCGGGCCATGGAAGTTATGGATGTAAGCTAAATTGTTAACTAGCGCTAGGTCATACAACTCTGCGGAGGTCATGACATATATATAAATTTTAAAACAATTTTTGGTGGGCTTATTACTTGCATCCATGGCTTTGCAGAAACCCATTTCCAACTAGGTCTTTGTGGAAGTGAGAAAATGCAGAGTTTTTGCTGGTCCTTGATAAAGCCAAGGCTCAGTATTCTCGACACTTTCTACATTCAGTTGTTTTATTTTATTTTTTATCTTTTCTCCTTTTACTCACACCAGTAGACATATAACCCTTTCTATGTTGTACTTGGTATGAGTCAAAAATATATAATTTTTTTTGCTTAGGTCTCTTCTTAATAGAATGTGAATTCTGAATTTTCGTAACTGCTGCGTTGCGCGTTTCGATCTTCAGGTTAATTTTGCAACTTTCGTTTTAAATTCTAAAGTTTTTCCTTAGTTTTCAGCATTGCTCTTCAGTATATATATATATATATATTTTGCACGGGCAGTCGCTAATTTAATGCCTTAAGTAATTAGGGGTGTCTTTAATAATTTTACCTCACCGAATCCAAATTTGGAAGCTGTGAAAATGATAACAGAAGAAGCAAGAAACGAGTAATAACACAATGAAATGCAGACTTTAAATTGCAGTTGCATTATAACACAACAAAATGAAACTTTGCAAACTATTTATTTTCTATAAGGGATTTTGTACATGTATTATTGTCTGTCCTGATAATTGCTTAAAAACATAATTTCTGAAGTATCAAAGTTGTACACCTAATAAGTGACTTTGAGACACAGTGTAGACCTATAAAAGAAATACAGAAAAACAGAAAGCACTATTCACACTATTGACTCTGACACATGAAACATTAGTCAAACCTCTTTCCACAGAAAATATGGATAATGAATTCTTGTACTGCTGTGATAATGACACATCATATTACAGGCTGGTGAGGTGACAACAGAAAATATTTAGGGGCACATAGGCAAACTGTTAAACATGCAGTTAAAGTGAATACAGAAGGTTTTGCCATGAATACGTGTCAACATCGATTCACTCATACTGGATGTCCCATGGGAAATGTCAAGAGACTTCTTTTAACTGTAAAATAAAATGTTTTCTCATATTACAGTAAGATGAACCACTAAAGGCAATGTTCATGATGGTGAAATTTTATGACATTACAATAATGTAAAGAGCAAACAACACTTTATCCCATATCTTTGTTTACAAGAATATACATGCTCCTAAAGCAAGAGAAACATGTTTTCTATCATGGGTATGCTGAAACAGTTTTGCATGCAAACAAATGTGACACAGGTTCTGATCTTGTGGAATAAGACTACAACGATGTTTTGGGAGGGTAAGTTTTTTCATACTTTAAGAGTACTTATTTTAAAAAAGTTAGTAGCTGATTTTTTTGTAAACCTGCCTATTGCTTGCTTGAATCTGAGACATGGTCATGCTATAACCATCATGCAAGAACTGTGTAACTCACTACAAATATGTGGATCTGCTTATATAAGTGAATTTTTAACCACTAACCAGACATTTTGAGCAGATGTTTCTACAAGGAAGTTTTAAAAAGCTAAATGCATTAGACGTATGTTCTCACAGAATCACTGCCCACTAGCCCAATTACTTGTTCTTCCATCTTGGTGCAAATACTGTACGTATTTGGGTTCTGTACTTTGTGTGCTTATTAAAACTTCTCAGTTAACTTGTCTCAAAGTTTCAGATTTGTGTTGTGTGTGATTTCTGGTTTCTTCATCATACAATTGGTTCTTTGATTCTTCTACTAGATGTCTTGCAGCTCAGTCGGCTAGTTGCCTCTTGGATTTTGGTAAGAATGCTGCTGCTTCTGCCTCATTGATGCTAGTGTGTGTTAGACAACAATTAAGAGGAAGCTGTAATTAAGTTGAATGATGGAATCTTGATAGGAATTTTGCAGTTGGAATAATTAGTGAAATTTTATTCAGAAATAGTAATTTTGGATCAAATCAACCAAGTAGACTAACTGTGATTAACATAAATCAGGTTGGCCATATTTTTTGAAATTCTTAAAAGTACGTAGTCTGCTATATCTATTTTGCAAATTGTAGTACACATAAATAAATCTATGAACGCACACTTGCAAGATGAAACTACGGCTAAATCTGCAGTTGGAAGTTGGAAACATGGCTGAATTAGCAAAGGCAATGTGTACCAAGAATCAAAGGAAGCTGCAATTAGGCTTTCCTTGAATGCATTTTGATGAATTTTGCATCCAGAAATCTAAATAAATTACAAAAAAAAAAAAAAAAAAAGAAAGAAACCTTTAGAGGCAACCAACCTGTTTGGTTATTTTTTTATTAGTTATGCCACATTCAAAATGAATGAACTGGAAACAGCATATTTATGATAATTCTTTTTTTTTCTTTTGTAAATATGTAAACATGAAAATGGATACACACTTCCAAGATTCGTATGCGTTTTAATTTCAAATCTGTCTATTAGGTCAAGCAGTCCTTAAATAACTAGCAGCTGTAATCTGGCTCCGTAAGAATGAATGCAATTATATCTGGCATCCTAAGTGTACTGTTTGTCAAAAATGATCATTTTAATCCAGATTGTCATCCTATTAAAATATGCATAGTGAATAGATCTGAGGAGTGAAACTTATCTAGAATTAGAATATTTTTTATCAATACTTTTATGGCATTTCATTTTCAAATTAGTTTATCCAAATGACTGCAGATAAAGATTTCCAAAAAGAAGAAATATGTTTAAAATTTAAATAATCAGAAATCCATTAGGGAAGGCAGACAATGTCTGGGAGTTGTAAATATGTTTCTTGGAAATGAATTTTGATGAAATTTTATAACTTTTATCATACTGAAATTTTAATGAAAAATTATTATTCATATCAGTCTACTGCTTTTGGCCTACCATCACAAAAGTGGCCATACAGCAAAATTTTAAATGATGTGTGTGTGTGTGCATACATTTCAAAGATATCTGCTATCTGTGCAATATTTAGAGAAAATATAATATACTGTAGCAAATAAATTAATCTGAACAAGTGAACCAAAACCAAAACTTTGTCAAGTTTTTGGTTCACAACAATGTTAGTTTTGGTTTCAGTTTACAATTGTCAGTTGTGGCTTTACAATGTTTAACTAAAACCTACATTTCTTAATAGCATTTTCCATGTTTTCTAGTGTGTACACAAAATGATTTTCAAGAGCAATATGCCATTATGTCTTAAAAGAAAAGTGTTTGATCAATGCATCCTTCCAGTGCTTACGTATGGTGCAGAGACGTGGACCTTAACTAAAAGAGACATACAAAGGCTGCAGACAACTCAAAGCAGCATGGAGAGGTGCATACTCGGTGTAACCAGGAGAGATAAGAAGAGGAACTTGTGGATCCGAAAAATGACAAGAGTGGAAGACATCATGATCAGAGTTAAATCCCTGAAATGGCAATGGGCTGGACATACTGCCAGAAGGACAGATCATCGATGGACAGCCGAAATTTGAGATTGGATTCCGAGGGACAGGAAAAGACCCAGAAGAAGACCACATGGGAGATGGGTGGATGGAATTCGAAAGTATGCAGGGGTGACATGGAGGAGACTGGCACAAGACAGACCGTTGTGGAGGAAACTTGGGGAGACCTTCGTCCAGCAGTGGATTGATAATGGTTGACAATGATGATGATGATGATGACACAAAATTGATACATCTCCAAGACAAATTGACAATGAGTGGTTTAGCCTTTACGTACTGTTAATGAAATTTAAAAGAGGTTAGACAAATACCTTTTCTCCCTGACAGAAAAAGAAAATGTGGGTGAAAAAGGAATATTATACATACTCAAGACTGGTTACTAGTTAGAAGAAGTAACGTGAATCCAAGATTGTCTGCTATAGACTTAAAGACTTGGCAGCTACTGGGTTTAATGTTTCTGACATGACAGTCTATCGAAGATTGTTGGAAGCTGAGAGGACTGCCAGCAGACCAAATAGAACAACTGTTGATGGAAGCTATGCAGAAGGGGCTCCAGTGAACAAAGGTGCACAAAGATTGTACTGTTGAGAAATGGAAGGTCACATTCTCAGATGATAGCCATTTCTTTGTCCAAGGAGAGCGAGTACCCTATGTCTTCTTCTACACACCCAGCTAAACAGATGTTCTGGGTTGTATTAGACGTGGCAGTCCAGGATAACTGTTGACAGTATGATGAAAAGTGACTAATAGATAAAAATATTGGAAAAAAAAAAAAAACCCTTTTACCCGCAGATCTAGAAATACAAAGAACTCGTCTTTCAAGAGGATCTCACACCATGCCACACTTCGAAAAAAGTGAGGATTCTTCAAAAATCACAACATCCAAATGCTAGAGTACCCATATAACTCTCCTGTCATTAACCTAATAAAAAATTTGTGGTCCATAATGAAAAAGATACTTGGAAAACTTAATTGTGATACAAAGGATTACATACAATCCATATAAAGGTATGGTTTAGAGATGCAGAAATAAAAATGCATTCTATGTTGATAGAGTCCATACCTAAGGAATTAATGAACTTATTAGGAACAGAGTAGCACACATATAAATTATTAGGAAAGTTGAAGTTTAATTTTTGTACTTATTTTCTTGCAAAATTACAACTTTTCTTTAATATTAGTGCTTGGATTAACTTGTTCACTACTGTATACAGTATATGTAGGATTGAAATTCCATATACACATTCATTCTTGAACATTACTTTTGAAATCAAGTTTGAAATTTTCACTGACCAAATTTTTATAAGAAAAAAAAGAGGATTTCTTTATTTGTTTCTTCATGAAATATTTTTGATAAAGGATACATTTTTGAGTAGTGATTGTGTAAGTTTTAAATTTGCAAGTGTTTTGGACATCATTTTTTTTTAAATTTAAAGCAGCACATTATCTGAAAGCAAATAGTTAAGCTGAATACATACATGGTATATCTAAATGGTCTGGCCACATGCTAGAGACATGTTTTACATGTCAAAATAAGGTAAAAAATCCATATAAAAGTGCTGATGCAGCAGAGCTAGGAATAATGCCAATTACAGTTCTGTATCAATGTTGTGTATTTCACTGAGCTGTGACTTGCAAGCAGGTTAGATGCAAGCATGGTTCATACATTCTTTCAATCGTATAATTGAAAAACTTTTCCAGGACATATGATCTAAATGCTCCTACTTAAAATATAGAGAAACCATAGGTCTGTTCAACCTGTAACCTACAACAAACAGCTCCCTACCGGCTTGAGCAAACTTAATACAACAGAATGTTGAAAACTGATGTCTGCTGCAGCTAATAAGAAACTTAGAATCACAGATAAATACTGAAATACCAAAAGTGTCGCTGAACATGTAACTAGTTTAATTTCTACAAAACTTTTATGTACATTATGCTATACTAAATTTGAGAAAAATTAATTTTTACTTTGGCTTTTAGTTCAATCATTGAAGAAAATTATAAAATAAAAAAACCCCATAAAACTCAAAAATATATAGGTATAAAATCCATAGTTAGAACATAAACTCGTCATTACTCTCGTAATGCTATCATATACCACAAAATCAATGTATAAACTAAATACTATTTATATTTAATTATTTTGAAATAATGCTGACATTGGAAATTTAAGGATCAGGAAGGTGAAATATTTGAAGAAAGACAACACTGAATTTTTCGGTTGAAATGAGCACTTCTTTTGAATCTCTCCGATGAGAATGAAATTTATCAAAGTTACTCAAAGTCAATGCAACTGGCTAAAAAAAAATAATCAACAGGAGTTTTGCAATCAATAAAACATCCAGAAATAGAAACAGTTACTCACTTCCACCAGTGACTAAAAAGTACAGTATGTTACGAAAATTAAGAAATGGCACACAAAAAGTTTCTCATAGCAGAAGGAAAGTATCAGCGATAAAGAGATTTCCAAATCAGACACTTCAAAGAAGAAATATGATATAACTCTACACCTTGTATCAGAAGAATTTTGCATAATGGAAAAGTTGAAAGTAGGCAAAAAGTAGTCTTCATGGTAAAAGCTATGCTAAGGAAAAAGGACTTTTCAAATACCTGGTGGGAAAACTATGCACTATTTTACGCAGGAGGTATTTTCAAAAGGTTTTCCGAGGTGAGAGATATCGGTTCATGAAAGAATTTTTCCAAGAGTTTTCAGAAGAGCTCAGATTTTGCTGTGAATACATCAAAGCAGAAATAAACACTTACACCTCCTGGTGGCCAAAAAGCATTCTTTAACAGAAATTAGGAATTATGTGCAAAACATTTCCCATCAGGAGCTGTATCCGATGCGGGGAGAATTTTTGAAATAGGACTTTCATAAGCAGAGATATTAGAGAAAACACAATTTACCTTTACGCCCTCCCTAGAGCAAAATCTATGCATTACTTGAAGAAGTGACTGTACCTATAACAGTCTTTGATATAAATGGCATTAAAAGGAAAAATAATTATTTCAACTGGATATTTAGAAGCAAAGATATGAAATAAAATGTATTTTGAATTCGTAGAATCTGCATTTACGCCTTCTAGCGGAGGAAACGTGCATCAGAAAAAAAAAAAAAAAAAAAGGTGCGGAATGCAAAGATCATCATTCTCACATTTCAAGCTTCCCAATGCAAAAGAAATTTTTTCTGGTCAGACTGATAGTTGCAGAGATATGCTGTACACTGATGGATGGACAAAGTGATAACATAGGCACAATCTTTGTTTTACAAATGACGTGCTAATAACACAACTTCAGTACTGTTAACAGATAAGAAAACTAACAGTCTCCCTCATTTTGACAGAGGTGGGGAGGGAAATTTGTCAGACATAAGTTATATCAGTAGAAAAATTCTTAACTATGAAACATTGTGCAGGGACAAAAAGGCAGGAATGGATAGAATTCCAGGACATGTAACAGAATTTTAGGATATTTCCAGGGCAATTTGGAATTCCAGGACTTTTCCAGGATGCGTACGAACCATGTGCTAAGCACATATTGTGCTACACTAATCTCCTGTTTTCACATGAGCATGGAAGGTTATTCATTTCATGAATTGACACAGACACATCTTTTGTATTGAAATCACTTGGTAAAAGTTGGGAGATTAGGCATATCTACGTACCATCAAACATTATCACATCAGCACCTTACACACAGGGAAACATTTGTCACTGTTTACAGTCACATGAGAATGAGAGAGAGAGAGAGAGCCCATTACTGCAAACAGTAGGAGACAAAGAGCCATACGGACACTTGCTTTAGAGGAGAGAATCCTGGTGCCCAGAATAAAGAAATAGCTGCAATAGAAAATATCTCAAAAGCATGACCTTGCCGAGAGTTCTGTATGAACAGAGCTTGTACCCATACTACGTGTAGCATGTGCAGGATTTCACATCTCCTGATTATCCATCACAAACAACTGGCTAATGGAGTATGCAGAAATGGGCGGGTGACCCATTAATTTCATCAGTGCTCTTTACAGATGAGGCCAGATTCACCAGTGAGAGCATCATAAATTTTCACAACAATCACTTATGGGCAGAGAAAAACATGCATGGTGGCATCTGAAGTAGAGAATGCGCCATTGATACTTCCCACAATGAATATGGTTTATGTATGTATAAATGTATATGGTTCACAATGTATATAGTCCATGAGCCCCAAGTCATTTTAGCTATATGATACAAGAACTCTTGGACAATAACTACCCTGCCCAGTGAATAGGTCACTGAGGACATTCAGCTTGGCACTAGTGCTTTCCAGATTTTCCAATGGATTTCTACTTGTGGGGACATTTAAAAACTCTCATTTACTCCACTCCATTCACTGACACGGTTCAGAAGCAAGTTCCAAACAACTGTCAGACAATCCACAACACCTCCACTAAATTTTAATGAGTTCAACAGTCAATAAAAACATATGCCCAGGCTGTGTTGAGTCTCATATCAGAAATTACAAGCACTTTTCTTCCTGTAAACATACCAATTTACTGTGTGTCTTCAAAATCATTTCAACAGGCATTTTTATAGCTAACACTGGCAAGAAATTTACATAAAAAAAAAAAAAAAAAAAAAAGGTTATAAAGGGTAAGCAAAATTGTTCCTCATTAATGTTTATATAGAGTATATGTCTTATTTTGGGGTGTAGAACATGTCCTGGGAAATTGACCAAGGTCCTTTATTTTTATTACATAATATAAAGTGGACACACACACACACACACATATATATATATATATACATGCACACAGCTGCATTGGCAAACAGAAGCTTCACATCCTTAGATGTGGAACCAACGGGATCAGGAAATGTGCCAGCAGGGCAGATCCAATAAGCTTGACTGTAGTGCACCTGGTAGCAAATCTGGGAAGCTAGTACCCCAAAATCTGAAAAAAATGTAAATTGCAAAGTTGGGGAGCATCATGTGTTTGCTAAAATTGGTAATAATGTGTAGGTCAATAGGTAAAAATTAGGCTGTACATTGAGGAGGCAAATGTATGAGTGCATTTAGGTAACCATGAAAGTAAATGCCATGACGAGCTGATGAAGAAACAGCACCACTATGGCAGTGTAATATGAACACAAGATCTGAAAATAATACTCAGAATAAGTTGTAGACATTTAATAGTACACACCACACAATCAACTTACACAAATCATTAAGTGCAGCCATGTGTTGTTGACATAGAGGCCCTCAGCTATTACATTACTAGAAAGAAACATATCTATCAAAGTTAAGAGTATTCCAAATGTCCATCATTTGTTACAATGTGTTCCTGGATGTGACTTACATAGTAGGTATCAAGAATATCAGTTAACTTTCAGCACTGGTAACTACCCTGCAAGAACCATCTCTTGCAGCACACCTGCAGGGGTTGATGTATCATATACCTTAGATTTCAAGTAACCTCAACAGGAAAAAATCCAGTGGGTTAGGTCTGGTGACTCGGGCTGCCATAGCCCTAGATGTGTCAGTGGAACGTGGCGGTGAGAAAGTTGCTGACCAATGCTGTGCAATGTGTGCCATTGCTTTGAAACCACATATGAGACTGTACATGAAACATCATCCAAAAAGTCTGGTATGGTACCATGGAGCAGTTGTAGATATTGTAGTCCAGTGAGAGAACCTTGGAAGAACACTGATCTGGCAAATATTTTTCCAGATGCCACACCAGACATTAAACCACCAACATACCTGGACTTACTTGTAACCACCATTGCTCATCCATGCTCCTGTGATAGTGATTGTGCCTGTTGTGATTGTGGTCATGTGTGAATGTGAATTCATCTGTCCACAAAATGTTCGCTAGAAACTATAATAGGTTCATTGACTTTTGATTGAGGACATAATTACACCGGTCTGTATGGAACTGATGATCACCAGTATACATGGCCTGCTGGGTACTCTGTCGTATGGGTAAAACCCATGATTCGCAGTATCTTCCATGCACATCTAGCTATCAGGCCACAGTGAGTTCTCGTACACTATATTACGGGTGGGCAAGTGCAAAGGACACAACACTCACAGCGCTCAACCTATTCAAGGATTGATGTGGTCTACCAGAGCATTACCAAGTCATAGTGTTACTTGTTTGGCAGAGATGTTATGTTGTACAAGGCGGGTGTGATCGTGGAAGGTGTAGGACAAGGACCACCAGGAAAATGCTACGAGTACAACTGAGCAGCTGCATGTGCATTTCAACAACATTCTCCATATATCAACACTATCTCAGACCACTGTTCAGAAGTGTACTCCATTGTATATACAGTTGTCATTCAATGAAGTCATGTTACCTTATTTCACCTGCATAGGAAACCTTAAATAATATGCATTCACTGTGTGTCATCACTAAACTAGCATTCCACACATGTACGGAAGTCACAGTACTTTGCTTACTTGCAGACAAGGTAATAATACCTAGGATCAACATGCTGCAGGGCCTTGCTTTTTAATTTGGAGGAGCGACAGATAAAATTGAAAACTTTGATATTTGACAAAAATATTGCAAAAAAAGGCAACACTTTTTTTGCACATTTCTTAGTTTTTTAATTCCTTTCATAAATTTTTCATGTCATTATTTATTGTGTTAAAATGTGCAATCCACAGTCAGGTTATCCTTGCCACGGGCAAATAAGAGTTTCAGAGGAGTAAAAGTTTGCAGGATGCCCATGAATCTTCAAGAAACCGAGTTTAAGCACTCTTCAAAGCGTAAAGCTATGTTGTACTTTAAAAGATATACAAGAAAAGTGCAATAAAATATGCAGTTCACACATGCTAATGATTTGTTTGTATAAATAAGAAATTTTTGTCTCGTCATTATATAAATATAAGGATTTACTTGGTCGTACAAACCTTTGAAATTGAATATACATATATTACATATAGCGTCAGGTGCCCACTTCACTGGCTATTTCTGAGGTGGTTTCGGCAAACAAAAAATCTATGGATATGTGCTTAGCCACTACGAAGAAAGAAAAAAAAAAAGAGAGAGAGAGAAGTAGAAAGAAAAAACTCTGCCAAGATTAATTTTGTTAAAAAAAGAACATATATTTCGATGGACGACGATTGAATAAATAAATTAAAAAACAGTCTGATTCAGTTAGGTAAAACAGTCCGATTCAGTTACGTTGAGGCTCTGCTACTGCCAGGCCTCAACGGCACCAGTTTTTTTCTCCAATCCCTAGAAAGCATTCTGATGACACTGTACTTCCATATACTGTAAATACACTTCCATACCTTGCAATCCCCACTGTGCAGTCTAATTCACCTATTCATTGGCCCCCACCTTTTATGACCAATCTGTAGCAAACACATGGTGCTCCCAAACTTCACAATTAACATTTTGTGCTATTTGTCATAGTTTCGGAGTTGGGGAACTAACTTTAAGATGAATGAAATGCTTACATGCCATGCTTTGTTTTCCTAAAGTACGGCTACATTATGATGAGCAGTAAGATAAGAATATCATTTATAATGTAATTTAAAAGTACAAGTGATAAACGTAACTATCATTTTTAACAGAATACAAAGGGTTCTATCCGACATAGTTTGCCAAATTTAAACAGACCAGTTGTAGTCTATGCCAGTACACTTTCAAAATACATAGTGTTAATGCTATGAAGTTACTGTAATTAAAACGGTAGTTACGAAGCCACTACAGCTTAAATGTCATGTACTTACTAGCATCTGGGTTATTTGCCAGATTTAAATATTAATATAAATCAGTGATTAGAAGTAATGCTGTTACTGTAATATACTTTTACAGTAGTGTCGTGTGTAGCACAATGGCATAACTAGGACAAAGTCCCCCACACACACACACACAATATTTACTTTAGTATCCCTAAGCACAGCAATTTTCTCTGGATTCTGAACACAATGGAGGATGTGTTTTTCGTGCGTGCGTATGTGGGAGGGGGAGTTATGAAGATTGTCCGGAAAAATAAGGGGCTACCTATAGAGCCCTGTAGTTTTACCTCTTTATGTAATTTTTAGAACAGAAGTACATAATTCAAGGTTATCAATCAGCCAATCAGGATTAACACTAACATGGAGTGTGGACCAATGCATGAACATACATTTTATTGCAATAAAAGGATTCGGCGGTAAAATATAGTTACACGCTTAAGGTTAATAAAACTATAAGACTTTAGTGATCATTACTGGATATGGTTGCATACAAATAGATAACTCAGTGTCCTACACCATAAGAATGCAATCCGGACTTACTAGCTACAGGCATTTATTTGCATGTTTTCTTTAGCTGAAACTCAGTGGCGTATCTTGGGTCCGACACCTGCCCCCCCCCCCGACATTCCCAGTACTGTTTTTTTTTTTTTTTTTAAATTGCGGTTTATTTTTCAGTTGTAACGTAATAGAAGTAACCCTTTTTTCTAAATTTTAGGTACATGCTACTGCTAGTACGATACAAACTAATTATACGGATTAGGATTTGAACACTTATTTGTACATGAACTCCATTCTTTTTCTGAATACTTTATTTGTACATGAACTCCATTCTTCTTTCCTTTTGTGTGGACTTCAGTGTTACGTTTACATAAAAAGTTTCTTCCGAGTACTTTTTCATATTTAAAAATTAAAAAGAATGTTTTTTCTATTGACATAACAGCCAAGTTGCTGAAATGTACATGGCTCTAAGATATATCTTGATTCTTTTTAATGTAGAAAAACTTCTTTCGGCAGTTACTGATGGAAACTAATATTAGGTCGGCTGATTTGTACACCACACTAAACACAATGTCTAACAATTTATTCATCTTTATGTAACAAGAAATGTCGGCTAAGGTTCCGTCTTCGGCTTGCTCGATAGATGGCGCCACGGTATGTACCTTAGTGGATCTTTTATTTTAACGTTACACTGCAAGAAAAATGAGAAAATGTTTTGCAATGCCTCAGATATGATGCCTTAAGGGTAAATGATTTGTCACAAACTATGCATTGAAAAGAAAATGCACCTGGGGCAGGATTGGTAAGTCTACTTATGTGATGACCTTTTATTCTATGATGTTCATCTAAACTCTGCTGCCTAGAATATTTGTGACAACTTTCACAAGTATATCATATCTTTTACCTGATTCTATTGCAATCTAAGTCTCAGATACCTTTGATATAATGAAAAATATCTATATTTATTGCAGTGTTACATTAAAATAAAAAAAGATCCACTAAGGGACATACCGTGGCGCCATCTATCGAGCAGGCCGAAGACCTTAACTGAAATGTCTCTTACCGATTTCTTTTTGTATTCATCAAGGGAATCAAAACACCTTTAGTTAATTTTTTAGTCAAGCTATATCAAAATTTGAAGCATAGAGTTCTTTACGTTCTGATAGTAGATGTTTAGAAAAGCTTTCAAAAAATTTATCAAAACAGTTCAAATCCAACAAAGCCACAAATTTAAGATACAATATTACCGATTTTAATTTATTGACACTTCACACAAACTGAAACAACTCTCGTGAAACACATACTATTATCGGTGGGAGCAAGTGAGTGACTAATGTGTAGTCCAAGTCTTCTCTTTTCTGAGCGAACCGTTGCCAAAGCATTCCCTTTCACCTGCTCATTCATGTTGTCATGGAAATGCTAGATGGCGGTCGTATCGAAGGTCTTCGGATCAGAACAGTGAAGACTGACTGGTAGAGCTGTTTGTGTTACGATAACACCATCCTGGGAGACCCGTTGTTCTTTGCTCGCCATAGATTCTTTTAGTCAAAAGAAGCAAATCCGCACGTTTTTTGTCGCAGCGAAAGCATAGACATATCTTAATACTGTTGCTAATTGTTTTTTATTTGTGTATATTTCATTTACTTTGATTTGTGCATTCTATGGGCTTCGCAGCTAGCCTCGAATATACGCCACTGCTGATACAGAGCTTCACTGGACACCTTTGTGACATTTTGCAAATGGATGTCATTTGCTAGCCTATTCAAGTTTTCCTATGCAGTGAATGAGACATACTTACTATAAGTACTAAAAGGAATAGCAAAGTGTAATTGTTTTGTCCAAAACTAAAATCACTTGAAGAAATCACCCATCACAAATCTGTGGCTGCCACGAAAAAAAGTTTACACCTATCATGTACGTAATTCTAGGTGACCGACTGTTTTCACACATCGTCCACAGGTGCTCTCCATGTGTGCTAGTACTTTTCCTCCTCAGCACAGAGAAAAGGCAATTGGAGAGCACTCATATTACTTACAAATCATTGCAGAGCAATCGTATTATTTACAATCCTTTGCAGAGCAATCATATTATTTACAATTCTTTGCAGAGCAATCATATTATTTACAATTCTTTGCAGAGCAATCGTATAAAAAATATTGCAGAGTGATCGTATTGAGCCAAAGAGCTTCAATCTGTAGGAAATCTAGTGTTTTAAAAGTAACTTGACATTTATTAGCTAAGTTTATCTTAAAGAAAAATCTGATATCTTTTAGCTAAGTTTATCTTAAAGAAAAATCTGAATCTTTGGGTTAATTATTTGGTTTTTTTTTCTCCATAAAATTAGAACTAGCAGCTGCAGCATGCCACTTCATTACCTAGTAGTTATACCACTGGTGCAGCATTGCTACAAATAGAAATATATAAGTATTTCTCGATATATCGAGATGGAAAAAAATGAAAAATATGCATATAAAGATCTCCAGAATTTGTACCTTTAACTTAGGTATCAAAAGTAGCTACTTTTCAAAAAACGTATTTGTAGCTGTAGCAAGGTACTTTTCAAGAATGTGATTGTAGCAGTAGTTAGCTACTTTTAAAAAGTAGTTTTTCGATTACTAGTTTAAATATACAATATGCAAGACATGAATACGAAGTCTTCCTCCAAACATATGACATTGGACTGATGGGGCCGAGAGTTAAGTGACTGTAATTTCTTCGCACAGCTTACCTCCGCAAATTTGCACACTTTTTAATCAGTAAAAAACTCATTTATGTTTCGAAATTGCCCCAAAAGACGCGTACGGTATGGCGAAATTACATGCTGTCTCCTATTCTAATTTAAAAATTCTTCATTGGCACCTACTCAAACATACTTACCGCTTCGCCTATGTAAACATTTATCACAATTCACAACAGAGCAAATCTCATATAAACAACCTACAGAACAGAACACGACGCCATCTAATGACAATAATTCAAAGTGCAACAGAATATTCCGTGCAGCTGAACAGGAAGACATCAATCATCAAATCCCTACCCAAAAAGACCACTCCCTTACAATCGTTCGGACCAATCACAGAAGGAGCGTGAACCTAGTCTGTGGGCTATATTCACGCATAGCGTGAATATAGCTTCAGCCCATTCCAGCTGCCGGAGACTGAGGGCCAAGATTTAAGTTGTGGAGTCATTTTGGAGGGGTTTGGCCATAACTCACCACGCTGGCCAAGCGGGTTGGTGAGTGTGGGATAGAATTTCCTCTAATCCCGATGGTATAGTTATACCGCTATTGGCGGTCGTCATAGCCCCTTTAGTGGGAACAGGATGCACCACGAGAAGGCCGGGTTGACATTTGTCAAGGAGAGGCTGTGATGTTACGCATCACCTGACCTTACATCCCACTAAGTTTTTTAGTGTTTATAGCCCACTAAGTTGCTCACGGTGGTTAGAATCTCCGGATCGAAGCCAAAACATTTTCCCACTTTTTTTTTTTTGATTGGAGGTTTAACGACCGCCGTGAGCAACTCAATGGGCTATAAGCAGTCGCCCGTCCCTAATTTAGGGTCACTGGTTCCAGGGAAGGGAGAGAGCCAGTGCCGTAAGACAAAAACACCTGACCGGGATTCGAACCCGGACCCCTTACGGACGAATGATCAGAGGCCAACGCCTTAGACCACTGCGCCACCGGGGCGCCTTTCCCACTTTATTAGAGAAAACAGACTCCCAGTTCAAATCCTGCAATTATCTTTTTTATTATTTTGCTTCGTGATTTTAACATTTGTGAGCATCTAAGGCTGTAATGAGTCATCCATCCCTGTTTTGAACCTATGGTTTCAGGGCAGGTACAGAAAAATAAACAGCATCATAGGGCAGGCACCAGGCACTACTATCATGGCTTTCTGCTTAATCGCAGAAAAATACTTGAAGAATGACCTGTCGCCCCGGTGGCGTAGTGGTCTAAGCGATGGCTTTTGACCATTCATCCAAGATGGGTTCGGTTTCCGGTGAGGCATAAATGTTGTGTTTGTCTTACAGCACTGCTCCTCTCCCTTCTCTGGAAGCAGTGGTTCCAAATTAGGAACGGGCGACTGCACACAGCCGCTAGACATAGCTTACTAAGTTGCTCCCGGTGGTCGATAAATCAAGGCCGTCTAGCTTGGTTAAATCCGCAATAAAAAAAAAAAAGACTGGTCTTGGCTATAAGCCCGTCCCTGATTTAGGGTCACTAGTTCCAGGAAACGGAGAGAGCCAGTGCTGTAAGACAAACACAACATCCATGCTTCACTGGGATTCGAAACCGGTACCCTTCTCGAACGAATGGTCACCTCTGCTATAAACGCTATACCACTGCCCCCATTGTTAAGGTGACCAGATATCGGGACACCTATTTGAGGACAAAAGGGCGTGGCGTCCCCAAATCGGTAATTCATTTGGGGACACATACGTACTCAAAATAAATATGCAAATCTTTTTGTCACAAAACTGCATTGCTTCAATAAGTGTGATATTACACATTAAAAATCTGTGTTTTAAAAGGATATATCTTGTAGAATGTTGGTAATTTGTATTGACAAAGCAGAACTATGATGGCGAGAACATATTAACAAAAGTGAAATGCTTTACCTTAGGTACATGCGCTGAATTAAAATTAGGGTGCACACCATAGTTATTGCATGGCGAATTTTTCATTTTGCCAAAGTTTTTGGAGAAACTCATAACAAGTACAGTCGAAATTTGACTGCGCCCGTGGTGCACTGACCTAATGCTAGTCGAAAAGGGTACCGACCATTCTTACAAGTTGGTACGGATTCGAGTTCCGAATGAGGCACGGGTGGTGTGTTTGTCCTGCAGCACTTGGTATCTCCCTTCCCTAGAACGAATGTGTCCAAATTAAAGACAGATGACAGCTTATAGTCCTTAGAGTTGCTCGTAGTGGTAGTTAAACCCAGAAAGAAGAAAAAAAAGTCAAAATTTGTTTTCACAAGAAGCATGTTGGAAAATTAGTACAGCGGAAGTTGCTTTTAAGAATATTTTTCATTAGAAATCTAACGAGCTAATGAGGAAGTGTAAATTCGAGAACATTTGGGGACAAACATTAAAATTTGAGGACAATTTGCGTCCCCAAAGGCTTCAGGCGTTTTTTTGGGACAGTAAACTAAATTCGAGGACTGTCCTCTAGAATTGGGAACGTCTGGTCAACCATGCCCTGGGTCAGCTTACCCATTGTGTTTGTCTTATGGCACTGGTTCTCTCTCTTCCCTAGAACCAGTGGGCATAAATTAGTGGCGGGAGACTGCTTATAGCCGGTCCAGGTGCTCACGGTGGTCGTTAAACCTTCAACAAAAGAAACCAAAAAAATAAATAAATACTGATTTACAAATTTTGAAGATGACAATCCGATTTTTGGCGTAAATGTGACAAGGATGGTAAGTCACCATCCTTGACAAGGATTGACTTACCATCCTTGTCACATTTACGCCAAAAATCGGATTGTCATCTTCAAAATTTGTATTATATGGTGTAATCCCGTATTTCTTTCATGATAAATACTGATTTGATGATTAAATAAAACTCCGTGGGTAGACTGGGATATCCCACGATCGTTGTCAACCAATATTTTTGCTACATGGCAACACTGAGTTTTGTAGCTTGTGCTGACGACACGACAACTGAACATTCCCGACTGTTGATCGTGGTTGTTACGTGGAAGTTTTTAAGGTAAATACAGCATCCCCAAACTTATGATTTATTTGCAAAGTATTTTAAATGATATTCATTTGTAGTTTGAAAGATCGTGGTTGTTATAAACAGGTTTGATTAGTACTTTTTCAAACAAATCACAGCAAATGCTGCCGGATTATGTCTGTCAACAACCCCTTTAAATTTTGCTTGAGGTCATCTTTTTTTTAAAACAACTCTAAATCAGTGTGTAGCTACTGTAGTGGGAAAATTCTCTGTGCAGTAACTACATAGTGATTTACAGTAGCACTACAAGGGGGTGTTAATGTAGTGCAACACTGCATATAGTTCTGATTAATTCCCTTTTTGTAAATTGGCTTACATTAGACAGTATATATGTATGATGTAATGTGTGATCTGAAAATAAATGGAGGTAAAAATAAAAACATTGGTAAAATACAGTTATACCGTTGCAGATTCTATTATTAGGAAATGTATAGAAGAAGTTAAATACCAATGTTGTGATGGCAAATGCTTTTAATTTATTGCATTGAGACATTTTACTTGCCTCAGCATTGGTTACATGAAGGAAAAAGATATTAGAGAGTTCGATATGATGGAACTTTTATTCGCCTGCCTGTTACTGGCTGGGTGGGTCATTCTATGAAGATTCAATTTTTGAAAATAATAATACCCTTACCCATAGGGGATTTTACCAATATTTTATAGCAAATTATTTTCATGATGGAAAGAAACACAAGAGACACTTTAGCATAAAATAGTTTTTGAAGTACAGCACTTTGTGATGAAAGATCTCCCCTTCACAGTAACATTTGGTCTGTAACACTCTTGAAAATCTTTTGTAACTTGGACCCTACTTGTTGAGGGGAAATTAATAAAATTTCTATAGTTATAGATGTAGTATAGAAATTCCAGAGTTGAAATTTACTATACCGTTACTATGATTCCTTTATAGCTAATATCATTTAATCTTTCATAAAGCACCCAGATCAAAGTTTTGAATCACCAGTTTGGTATTTGAAGATCTATGTTGATATATAGCCCCATACTATCAGGAAAAGAAATATTAAGTTTCAAAATGTTTTTAGAAGCAAAATGCTTACAAACGAAAAATGTATTGTGATGTACATCAGTGACTTTTTTATTTTCTTTTTTACATTTATAATTTTAAAGCATTTGTTGTGTGTGTTTAACTTGACATTTTGATGATGATGTATGCTTAAATAACTCATCAGAATTTCAGAGATTTTTAAAAATAAGTTTAAAGACAAAATTACTATCACTTGTAGCAAGCAGCATGATGAATTCACTATGCACCACCCTGGTAGTGCAGTGGTCTACGCGTTGGCTTATGACCATTCATCCGAGATGGGTCCGGATTCGAATCTTGTTGAGGCATGGATGTTGTGTTTGTCTTAACGCACTGGCTGTTTCTCTTTCCTGGAACCAGTGACCCTAAATTAGGGATGGGCGACTGCTTATAGTCCATTGAGTTGCTCACGGTCGTTAAACTTCCAATTGAAAAAAAAATTGCTATGCAGCATGGGAAAATTCTAGAATCATAATAAATTTGCTTTGTAGCATGGGATAGAAGAATGCATAAGTGATGGTATGCAACAGATGCAATATTGATTGATCAATCATCCCAACTAAACTGAGTGGACTGAACTTTCAAATCTCAGGCTACCGTGTAGCTATATGTATCAATCAAATCTATTTATATACACAGCCGCACACTCACCATCGTGGGACAATGAAACTAGCTCAACATAAATTTCATGCAGACTATTTTTATAGAAACTAATTTCAATGCTACAGTAACAGATTTTTAACAAACAATAAAAGCTAACAGACATTTTTCTTTTTCAGTAAAATGTTAGCCCTCAACTAGCTTGGTCCTGTCTTTTGCCATAAAAAATGAATCCATTTTAAAATATTATAATTAGACTATGCAGTTTAACCATGGTTTTATTTTGGGTACTAATCATATGTTCCAGTTATTATCCATTGCTGTCTATCTCTCCCAGTTAGAGGGTGACATAGTTGATGATATAACTAACAGAAGATTATAAAACTATATCTGTCACTATTATGGGGCAAACAAACTATTTGCACCACTAAAGAATGACAATAAAAACATAGGACCAAAAAAAGAATTGTAACTTTTTTTCTAATAGAATATATTCAAAACATTAAATGCATAAAATGGAGAAAAAAATCAAGACATTGTTAAGAATTATGTCAGAATGATCTGATGTACAAATGCTGTGCAGCATTTGAGCTCTCAAATTCAACTGTTTTTAATGTGTGCTATTATTATTCTACATTTCCTTCATGCAAAAGAATCCATTTTTTTGTATATAAAAATGCATTTAAGAATTATATTATTCTAACAAGTACTTCCTACAAAATGTAGTGTTGGAGCTAGTTTATTTTCCCCATGATGCTGTGTGTATGTGTGGTGACATTAAACAGAGTGGATTGATACAAGGAACGCCGCCTCGGTGGCGCAGTGGTCTAAGGCGTTGGCCTCTGATCATTCGTCCGTAAGGGGCCCGGGTTCGAATCCCGGTCAGGCATGGATGTTGTGTTTGTCTTACGGCACTGGCTCTCTCCCTTCCCTGGAACCAGTGACCCTAAATTAGGGACGGGCGACTGCTTATAGCCCATTGAGTTGCTCACGGTGGTCGTTAAACCTCCAATCAAAAAAAAAAAAAAAAAAAGATACAAGGAACTATCTGATGTGGTGAGATTCTGCAGCTCACCCCAAAGATTGTCTTGTGTAAATGTGTCTTCCAGTTTGGTTACTGGACAAAAATAATTTAATTTTCCAAATATAGTTATGTTTTAATTTGAGATAATTTATAAAAAAGCTTTTCAAAATGATTGGGACATATAAGTTTTGTGTCAGCATTCAAACGATAATAATGCTTTCCCTATAGCATACTGCTGTTCTGCTTATCAAGGAAGCAGGATGCTTTGCATTGCTCTAATCAACTTGCATAGCTGAGGTATTTTAGAATAACCGTAAAGGGAACATGCGAAAGAAGGTGTTATTGGTACATTACTTTTACTAGTGTGTGGAGAAACCTTTTTAAGTCAAGTATTTCACCTGTCTGGGACACTAATGGGAAGTTCTAAAAATATTGAGAAATACAAAAGAAAATGAAACAGTGTTTTATACATTTTGTAATTATGAATGGTCTACCTATGTTTCTTAAACAGAGAACAGTTGACCAATGCATGCTTTCATTTTTGACATAAGTTGGAGAGTCATGAATTATGTGAATCATACTGGGAGAATCTAAGTAATCTAGATGAAGTTGGAACATGTGTATATTTGAAATGATTGTAAACAACAAAAAGAAAAGAAAAAACCTTGAATAGGATTTTTAAAAATGCTGACATTTTATTTTTTCCAGTTAACAAGATGAAAACGACAGATTATTTAAAGAGAGTCAAAGGTGAACCAGAGGAATGTTAATATGTAAATCTTTTGAAGGGTATTAGAAAAGACCTTTTCATAAACATGCAGATAAGGAAATAAGATTTCTTGGAAGGAATTGCAAGTCAAAGGTCAGAAAAAGAAAATTCAAACAAAGGTCTTCACTTAATTATGAACGTGGAAAGAACGAAGACCTTTGTTTGAATTTTCTGGTCCATGTTAAATGTCTGTATTAATTATTCATTCGCCTTCTAATTATTTCTTGAGTTGCTGCTTACCATCTTAGGTGAATCCCCAGCATTGTGCGGGGCTCCAAGAAGCAACCTGCCAAATTGGCTTGGCAGTTAGCATGTGTGAGTCCGGAGGAATTCGAGGCCGCTGTGGTGTAGCGGAAGCATATCCGGCGCGTAACTGGAAAACCCTGGGTTCGACTCCCGGTGGCGGCCAATGAGAATTTTTCCGTGACTCACTTATGAATGTGGAACGAGCGAAGACCTTTGTTTGAATTTTCTGGTCCACGTTAAATGTCTGTATTAATTAATCAGAAAAAGAAATTGATTGCAAAGAATTGGGAAAACCTTTATCCAGCAGATAAGCTAACAGAGGACAACAAAAAAGGAACAAAATTTAAATGTCCACTTATATAAAAATTATGTGGTGTTATGTAAGATGGATTAATATTCAGTTTATTATCAAATGATTAGAATGCAATTTCAACAAGCAGTAAGTTGGAAATTAATATCGATGAAGAAAGGTTTCAAAGTTATCTATTTTTCTAACTTTCAGAAATGAACTTCATATTTCTGTTTAGTTTTATGAATGATCAGAAAATAAGGTTTATATACAAAATTGAAAAAAAAATATATTGTGCTTTGCTATTTTTTTTTTTTTTTGTCACTACCTTCCCATGTTTTTTTGTTTTTTTTAATTGGAGGTTTAACGACCACCGTGAGCAACTCAATGGGCTATAAGCAGTCGCCCGTCCCTAATTTAGGGTCACTGGCTCCAGGGAAGGGAGAGAGCCAATGCCGTAAGACAAAACCAACATCCATGCCTCACCGGGTTTCGAACCCGGACCCCTTACGGACTTCCCATGTTGAAAGTGGATGATTTGCATCCCTGCTACTTTCCTTTGATGTGGTAGCCATTTCTCAAGCTCCTTTAATGGAACAGACTAATTTATTTAAAATAATTTATCTGTTGCCTCTTACAGCTATGGTGGGTGCATAGCTTACCACAAACAGTTGTGAAACACTTGAAAGATGATTATATTTGCACTTTTAAGGTGTTAACCTCCTGCAAAGTGCGCATAGTTTATGTGCAATTCATAAATGAAAAACTATTAGAAAGTACCAATCACTCACCCTAAAGATCATGGTAACCTTATAAAAAGAAGCTAAGACAGCATTAACTCAATACTGTATGGAAAATCAACAATGTCCAAGGTTTGAAGATATTAAAATTATTAAGAGCTGTAAAAACGAAAGGCAGTTAAGAATTGCAGAATCAGTGTTAATTGAAAAAAACAGATCAAGATTATGCAACATTAATGAGCCTAGTAACTTAAACGAACAATGGAAAGCCCTAATAAAAATTGAACAGCAGCTTAGAAAAAAAAAGGGGAAAAAAGAGCAGCAGGGACAATAGATGGCGCCAGAGACACAATGATTCAGAGATAGCGACTGGGGCCCGTGCCTCGATGGCTCTGCTCACTTGATCTGTGGTGGGCGGGTGAGACACACCTGCCTCCTGATGACGACAGAGGTCTGTTGAAAGTACTAGAGGATTGTGTGTGAGGGGCTGAATGGGTCTGACACTTGCAGTGGGAGTGGTAGGGGTTGTGAAACAGAAGGAGCAGTTTGGTACTTACAGTTGACAAAGGTTTAACCACCTAGGAATGTAAGGTTATGTAAATTATGTACATAGTTTTTAATTGAATTGTATGAATGAGTAGTATGTGTGGTTTTTTATGGAATTGACAAGCTTTATTGTAACATCTCATAAGGCTAAAAAAAAAATAAGATGTTTCACACCCGGAAGTAAGAATTGTAAGCAAGATGTCTGTAAACCTTGAAAGCCCAGAAACATTACGATGATTGACGTGTTGGAAGTGTGTTGTCGATGGAGGTTACCATGATCTTTAGGGTGAGTGATTGGTACTTTCTAATAGTTTTTCACTTGAAAGATGTGTTGCTGGAATAAGCCAGCATAATCAGCCCTAAATCATGCAAAGTCACCATAGGATACAATATGAATTCAGTTAGTTTTGGTTTAATAAAAGTGTTTCTTCCAAGAAATTTGGAGCTTTGATGTAAGTCTCTAGAATTACCAAAGTTATCCAAGTACTAAGGTATAATTTAAAGAACCACAAGGGTTATTCCATGTCAAATCAACCAATGTATGGAACCTTAATATCATGGATTTGGTTCATTTTTGGTACATTTGTACCTTACCATGAGATGTGTAAAAATCATTTTTTTTTAATTTTTTTGTCCACCCATTTTTGAGATATTGAATTTTCAAAATTGCCTTAAAACGCCAAAATTCACTAGCTACCATAACTTCAAATGCCATTTACGAGATACCTATGATAGCTACAGACATGGGACAGGTGTCATTTTAAAGCTTATGAATAGGGCTTTTATTTGTTATACAACATGACACAACTGTAAATTTTCAAAAAATTCACAAATTAAAAAATAAATATTTTTTGGAAAAACAAAATTTTTTAAAATTAAAAAAAAAATTCACACTTAAAGGTATATGTCTTGTAGCCAGTCAGTCCAAATGTTCAAGGTGGTATCTTAGTGGTGTCATACAAAAATTAAATTTTCTTGTTGTCAGTGACAAGGAATTAAACCGCTCAAGTCCATTTTTCTACAATTTACATTGATAAAATTTTGTGGTAAACTGAAATGAATCCAAAAAGAAATTATAACAGGATTTTTATAGAGAGGGAGATGTATATGTGTGTGTGGAGGCAGATAGGACAGGCAGGCTATCTTGGCAAAGGATATGTTCAAAACATGCAAGACAAGCCCTGACATGTTTGTGCCTGTTTATTCATGTGCCCTTCCCCCATCATGTTACCTTCCAGACAGCTTAGTTGTGGTCTGGCTCTCTGTGTGTGCACTTCAGTTCGTTTGGACCGGGTACAGAGAACTGGACATATTGGAATTTCAATGCCATAAAATTGTTTTGCATAAACAAATTTCATGTGGCTATATTCCCCACTACTTAAGCAACTATTGTTCATAAAATATATTTTTTTAATATTTCATTTCAGTAAGAAATTTAAACATTTCTATGATTTTCGGGCCAAAAACAAAGCGGAGGTGCCACAAAAATTTTAAGGTGCCATATAAAAATTGCATTCTGGACTGCTCCGTGGCTACGTCTCCTGAGATTGGTTATCTGACACACATAAAATTTCCGTAATTTCGTATTTTCTTATTTAATATACTTTTCAAGGTATATAAACACTACAGCTAAACGGGTATGTGCAAACCCAGGAAACTTGTCAGGTGGGGAAGGGGGTGGGGGTGCTTAAAACCTAAACTATGAAATATAGAGAATTTCTGGTCCGATCAGAAGATTTCAGCGTTTACAAGCTACAACTCAACAACAAATTATTCTGAGGGCATTTGTGTACCCAGGAAACTTGTCTGTGTGTGTTTGTAAGGAGGGGCGGGATAATACCAAAAGTGTAAAATATAAAAATTTCTCGTCCGATTGGGAGATTTTCAGCATTTACAAGTTGCAACTCAACAAATTATCTGAGGGCATGTGCTGCCTCAGGAAACCTGATCGGACTAGAAATTCTTTATATCTAATACTTTTGGTGTTACCCCCTCTCCCAACAGGTTTTCTGTGGCGGCACATGTCCTCAGAAAATTTGTCGAGTTGTGGCTTGTAAAATCTCTGAAAATCACCCAATCGGACAAGAAATCTTGTTTTACACTTTTGGTATTAACCCTTTTCCCCGACAGGTTTGCTGAGTAGGCACTTGCCCTCAGATAATGTGTCAAGTTGTAGCTTGTAAATACTGAAAATCTTTTGATCGGACCAGAAATTCTTTATATTTTGCAATTTAGGTATTAACCAATATATTTTTATATTTTGCAATTTAGGCCCCCCTCCCCGACAGATTTGCTGAGTCATCACATGCCCCTCAGATAATGTGCAGACTTGTATTTTTTAAACCCTGAAATATTTTGTTGAGTTGTAGATCATAAACATTTTTTGTAAAGAATTACATTAATTATCGCAATTAAGAAAAGACGAAATTATGGAAACTTTATATGACTCAGATAACCAACCTCTGGGGGTTGTGGCCACGAAGCGGTCAAAAACACAATTTTTATACGGCCCCTTAAAATTTTTGTGGCCAGTTCTCCTACACCCCGTTTGGACAGTGTATTTTTAGTGAAGCTTTCTAGGACATTTTTGTTGTGAAGCTGCTTTATTAGTTTTTATTAAGTTTATTTCATTAACTGTTTGATAATTACATGATTTGAAATATGGAGAAGAATAAGTGGTCAAAAAACTGTTGCAACCCATTTAAAAAGGGGGCAGTGGGTTAGTAAAGACTTGAGAAAAGTAACTGATTAGATGGTTTCACTAAATAGTGAAATCAAACCACGCATGAAAGTATGCACTTCATGCAGATTGCAGTTAGGAAAAGAGAAGCCTTGTCAGATGAAAAACAATATACTTGAAAAGGAAATTCTTCCTGAGAATCACGATATTCCTGGTCCTAGTCATATTAAGGAGTCTCAGTATTTGGACCCTGATGCAGCTTTAAGCCACTTAAATGCCTCTTTGACTTCCCTTGGTGAGTCTCTGGCGTGTAATAAGAAAGTATTGAATAGGTCTAAGAAGTATTGCAAAGAAAAGATGGGGAAGATTAAAAGGACCTACAAAGAGTTATTTTTTACTTCTGAAAATGATTTAGATGAAGTATGTCACTGTGCTGATTCAGAACTTATTCAGCAACTAAAGGAAATTTTTAAAAGTATGAACAGAAGTAAAAAGCTCATGATTTGACAGTTTTACCAAAAAGCTGGTCCTGTAAAAGAATAGAAAGTGAATTTGGAGTAAGTAACTACATTGCAAGGAAGGCAATAAAAAAAAAAAAAATTGTGAAAGAAAAAGGAATTTAGTCCTCACCTTATCCCAAACTAGAAAAATTTTACCTGAAGACACAGTCAACTTAGTAAAGGAATTTTGCTGCAATGAAGAAGTCAGCAGGCAAATGCCTGGCAAGAAAGATTATATTTCGATCAAAGACAAAGATGGTTGTTGAACTCATGTCCAAAAGTGTCTGGTATTTGGTAATCTTAGAGAAATTTACTAACTTTTCAAGTCCAAGTACCCATCTGAAAAGATAGGATTTTCAAAATTTGCTGAGTTAAGACCAAGGAACTTCATTATACTGCTAGCGGGACTCACTGTGTGTGTGTGCACAACACAACAGAATATAAAGCTCATGATTGCTGGTGCTAATTTAAACAAAGTGACCCCACAAGGACATGATACTCCTTTAAAAGCATATCAACATTGCTTATCAAGAATTATGTGTAATCCCCCAGCACAGAAATGTTTTTTAGGTGATGTTCTAGCACTGATGAATTCAAGGAAGCCTTATTGACAAGTCTTGAAGAAGAAATGATTGATAACATCACCTATAAGCAGTGGGTTTCAGTGGACCGTTCATTTGAAACTATTTGCAAAACCACAGAGGATTTTGTTGAGAATTTTTCAGCCCAGCTAATCATCTTGAAGAAGCATGATTTCATCGCCAAACAGCAATCTGCTTTTTTTTTTTTTTTTTTGCGGAGAAGAAAATTACACTTTGCCCTAATGAAGCTATGGTGACGTGATTTTTCTGAGAACTATTCAATATTCATTCATTCTGCAAGATGAAGCCCAGTCATTCCATTGGATCAACTCAATGGCAACTGTTCATCCCTTTGTTGTGTACTACAAGGAAAATGATCAACTAAGACATAAGACAATTCCAATTAGTAGTTCCAATTCTGACTATATATAGCTCTAATCATTCTACTATTCTCTTTTGCGTGCGATATTTCAAAGTAACTTGTACAAAATTCTAGCGGATGCTTACCTTGGCATTCCTTTCTAGCAGTGGGAACATTTCACGCACGTGTTTTCCGGTCTTTGTTGATGTTATTGTCCTAAAGTTCGTTGTATGCGATGACTGGCTTTACTTCTCACACTTTTCGCTGGGTATACTCATTGGATCTTTGCCTTAGGATTCAAACACATCAATTTTTACCGTTCTTTATACTCGAGATTTTTCGCCCATACTCTGGGCATCCTCAGGAGCGTGGCGACTTTACCACCTTAACTTCGCGCTAATGGAGTCCGATACTCCATGTTGCCATTCGTCGGATATACTTTCCTGGATATATTTCGTTATCAAGCCTGGCTGGCGCCATCTATGTTTCATTAAAACAACTTTTTTTTCTTCTCCTATCCTGGTTTTCTTGTCTTTTTTGCTGGTTTTTCTTTTGTTGTTGTTTTTCTTGTCTTATTAGTTCTTTCCACAGGCCCGATAATGTGCTAGGGTCGTTCTGGTTACATACCCTTGCTTTATTTTTATAGATTAATATTGCTTTTTCCCTCCTCATTTGCCTTTCCGATTTTTTATTCTTTTTCAGCATTTTAATTTCATCGAATTTTGGGAATGTCTGGTTTTCCATGCAGAATTGCCAAAACTGCTTTAGAATTGCCAAAATTGCCAAAACTGCTTTAGTGCAATTCTGCATGGAAAACCGGACATTCCCAAAATTCGATGAAATTAAAATGCTGAAAAAGAATAAGAAATCGGAAAGGCAAATGAGGAGGGAAAAAGCAATATTAATCTATAAAAATAAAGCAAGGGTATGTAACCAGAACGACCCTAGCACATTATCGGGCCTGTGGAAAGAACTAATAAGACAAGAAAAACAACAACAAAAGGAAAACCGGCAAAACAGACAAGAAAACCATGATAGGAGAAGAAAAAAAAATAATAATAATAAAAAAGTTGTTTTAATGAAACATAGATGGCACCAGCCGGGCTTGATAACGAAATATATCCAGGAAAGTATATCCGACGAATGGCAACATGGAGTATCAGACTCCATTAGCGCGAAGTTAACCACGAACATCGGTGGTAAAGTCGCCACGCTCCTGAGGATGCCCAGAGTATGGGCGAAAATTTCGAGTATAAAGAGCGGTAAAAATCGATGTGTTTGAATCCTAAGGAAAAGATCCAATGAGTATACCCAGCGAAAAGTGTGAGAAGTAAAGCCAGTCATCGCATACAACGGACTTTAGGACAATTACATCAACAAAGACCGGAAAACACGTGCGTGAAATGTTCCCATCGCTAGAAAGGAATGCCAAGGTAAGCATTATCCGCTAGAATTTTGTATAAGACATAAGAGTTTTGTTTTCATCTCAGAATGTCTGAAACATGTCACAGTTCTTGTTCATGCTTTCCAAAGAAAACTTCTTAATGCTTTGAATGCGGAATTGCTCCCAAACTTGAAAAAAGATATTTTACTTTTCAGATGGCTGTGCAGCACAATACAAAAATCGTACGAGTTTTGCTAATTTGTGACCCCACCACACTGATTTCCAAGGCATTGAAGCAGAGTGGCATTTTTATGCCACTGCACATGGCAAAGGAGTTTGTGACGGTGTTGGAGGCACAGTGAAGAGACTTGCAGCAAAGGCCAGCCTTCAAAACCCCCTCTCAAATCAGATACTGACACCTCGACAACTGTTTGAGTGGGGAAGGCACACATCCCTGCAATAAGTTTTTTTTATATTTCAAATGATGAATACCTGGAAGAGGAGAGGGTTTTACAAGTATGATTTGAAGCAGTTGCTGTTACAGGAACTCAGAAGTTTCATGCCTACCTCCCAGTATCAACTGAAAAATTAGAAACCAAAGCATTTTCAGCTTCTCGTGATACTGTTTTACATTGTATTAAAATCACTCCCGAACTTCAAGATGTAGATTTTGATCATATGAATGGTTTTGTGGCATGTGCCTATGATAACTCATGGTAGATGGGATGTGTTCTCTCAATGGATGCAGTAGAATGTGAAGTCAAGTTATCATTCTTACATCCAGCTGGACCAGCAACATCATTCTCTTATTCTAGGAAACCGGATGTTCTCACTGTGCCAGGAAACTTCATCCTTTGCAAACTGGATCCAATTACAGCTACAGGGAGAACATATCAGCTAAACCCACAGGAGATGACAAAAGCATCCAACATGCTAGTCAAGAAAAAACAGGTTCTTTATCATTGGATATAGAAATTTTTGTTTATTTTCGGGTTTAAGTCAAATTAATTCCTTGTTACTGCCAACAAGAAAATTTAATTTTTGTATGACCCCACAATTTTCAAAAATAATTATTTTTGAAAATTTGTGAAGTTTTTGAAAATTTACTATTGTGTCATGTTGTATATCAAATGAAAGCTCTATTCATAAGCTTTAAAATGACATTTGTTCCATGTCTGTAGGTATCTCGTAAAAGGCATTTGAAGTTATGGTGGCTAGTGAATTTCGACATTCTTTGGCAATTTTAAAAATTCAATATCTCAAAAACGGGTGGACAAAAAAATTTGAAAAATATAATTTTTACACATCTCATGGTAAGGTACAAATGTACCAAAAATGAACCAAATCCATGACATCAAGTTCCAAAACATATTTTTTATTGGTTGATTTGACATGACCCCACAACTAATGTAATGAGCCAATTTCTTTTTAATAAGGCATGTACTTAGTCATGCGTAGCTTAATCTTTGAGTCAAGTATATGGCTACCATTGAATGAACAAGGTACATGGCTAGATTAAGGCAAGGGCTAATAGGGTTATAGCTTAAAAGCCCACCAAGTGGCAAACTGGTACACATTAAGATATACAGGGTGGTTCAAAACTATATGTCAAAAATGTAAAGGCAGGTAGAGGGGACCTAAATAAGCAGATTTCGTATAGGAATGTGTGTGCGGTAATGCCGCGTTGAGCCGGTAGAGAGCGCTGATGAGTGCAGCGTATAAAAGCGCTTCTCCAGCTGGATTCTTCATTTCTCGCACGGATCTCGAGCAGCATGCATCGTTACACCAATGCGGAGCTTGCCGACATGCATTTCATGTATGGGGCTGCACAAGGAATTGGATTAGCTGCTCAACAGATGTACAGGGAGCGATACCCGGATAGGAATCAGCCGGATCGTCGAACATTCGAGCGGCTTCATCGGGAGTTAAGCACGAGTGGATTGTTTTATGCTTCCAGGCGTGATACTGGCATTGGAAGATATCGCAGAACTCCTGCAGTGGAAGAAAGAATACTAAACACAGTAGAGGATAATCCGCCGACAAGCTTGAGAGCTGTAGGACGTGCGTTGGGTGTGAGCCATCCAACTGTTTTGAGGACTTTACATGAAGACGGAATGCATCCGTATCATTTACAGAGAGTGCAAGCAATGACCCCTGATGATTATCTTCCACGTCTCAACTTTGCCTGTTGGTACCTACAGCAGACTGCAGCCAACCCAACCCAACCTTCCCTGCAGATGTTTTATTCACTGATGAGGCTACCTTTACACGGTCGGGTATGTTTAACATCCATAATTCTCACCTGTGGGCTCATGATAACCCACATGGCACAATAACACACGCCTACCAAGAAAGGTTTTCCATTAATGTTTGGGCAGGCATTGTGCACAATAATTTAGTAGGATCGTACATTCTACCTAGTCGTTTAACTGGCCACACATACGGCATCTTCTTACAGGTGGTCTTACCTGAACTTCTAGTCGATGTTCCTCCAGATGTTCGCAAACGAATGTGGTTACAGCATGATGGAGCCCCAGCTCACTTCAGCCGAAATGTCAGGAATCACCTGGACGCTGTCTACAGTCAGCATTGGATAGGACGAGGCGGACCAGTTCCCTGGCCACCGCGTTCTCCTGATTTAACCTGCTTGGATTTCTTCTTTTGGGGTCATATTAAAAGCCTCGTGTACGAGAGTCCCGTCACATCTGCAGAAGATCTTGTTGCCCGCTTGTCTGTTGCTGCTGGACATGCCTGACGTCTTTTCTAATGTACGCCGATCCATGCGCCGCTGCTGTGAATCTTGTATCGCTGTTGGTGGCCGCTCTTTCGAGCACCTTCTGTAAACTGTTAATAAATTTTTGTTTTCTTTTGTCTTTACTTGTCTTTTCAGTTTCCTGTGATTCATACTGCTTTACGTGCTAGCGCTTTAATGCGGCATTACCGCACACGCATTCCTATACGAAATCTGCTTATTTAGATCCCCTCTACCTGCCTTTACATTTTTGACATATAGTTTTGAACCACCCTGTATAATGCACAGCTTTTATAAATATATTTTTCATGTTCTTCAATTTTATTTGATACTTGCAGATTACATTGTCTATCCAACAGGACCCTTAAGTTCTGTCTCATATACTTTCCACTCAGTCACAAACCGAGGCTATAAAATGAACAGCTTTCAGGGTAGTGAATAAGTTAAGGTGAACGTTTTCATGTAGCTATATATGTATGGTGGTGAAACTGTTTCAGATTTTTTACTATGAAGCACTGTATGGGGTGCTGATCAGTACGAGTTTGGATTTATTCTGCAGAGCCCCAGCTTCTTGTTGAAATTAATTGTATAATGTGATTTGACTGCTTTACTGCTGCCAGTAGTTTTTACTGTGTCTGATTATGTTTAAACTATGCCTAACTAATATTTTGGGATCATAATGCTTGCTTGTTACAAATCTAGTATGTTTTTTGGTGAGTACCAAACACAGAAGTGAATGTTAAAAAAGGAAAAAACTTGCAATAAAAAGGTAATGGAAAATGATTAGTCATGGTCATTGAAAGTGATTTAGTGAGAAATGGATTTCTATGATTTTATACATAACTAGCTAAATACACATTCATCGAACATGATGATATTAAAATACAGTTGAATTACAGATGATATATGATATATATGATATACAGTTGAAATGGCCATACACTGCATATTTCTTCACTCTTTTGGGGAACAGATGTATGCCCGACTTATTCTGCCAGATGACTCATGAGCAATTTCGTTCATAACTGTAAATTTAAAACTTTAAGCCTACTTGAAACAAATCAAAATATGTCGTTACTCTTCACTTTCATTGTTAAAATATTAATAGACAACAGAACAAAATAATAATAGAAAACAGAATGAAATACGTTGTTATTTTCAGCATAAATGTAAGAAGAACCTTGCTTATAAACAATTTCGTTCGAAACTGTACATTTAAAAGCAAGCAAGTCAGATGTTTTCGGACGCGTGAGCAAAATTGTGTTGCCATTGCTAATATCTCAAGGGGGAAACTTTTTTTTTCAAATTTCAATTACTATGAAAATCTACCCACATATTTATATTTATTGCAGTCACCTTTACCAATGATATGACATCACCGTTGCTTCAGTGAAAACGAATGTTGGTAATTTGATTTTGACTAAAAAAAACACACTTATATGACGTCACTGTTGCTTTGATGAAAACGAATGTTGGCAATTTGATTTTGACTCAAAAAATCTTGACATTCGATATGTCAAACGATAATATAAATGTTTAAAAGCAAAGCATATTATGATACAGCGCTTTTTACGTGATATTTAAAAAAGTTTTTTTTTGTGAAATAAATTTCAAATAAAAAAAACCTTGACATTTGATATGTCAAACGATAATAAATTTTTAAATGCAAAGCATATTATGATATAGTGCGCTTTTTACGTGATATTTTAAAAAGTTTTTTTTTTTTTTGTTAAATAAATTCAGAACAAATATATTTAGATCAAAATATATACTAAGCAGGTCAACTGAAGTCATTAAAAACTTAGGGCGGGGCTTCAGTTGCTGGGCAACAATGGCTCGATCATTGCAAAACATCCTAGTGTTATCAAAGCTGGGTTATTTAAAAAACCCATTTTGACCCCACTTAAAGTTATTGTAGGAAAAAATCCTTTCTTAGTGCGCCTCTATGTTGTAAAAGGAACATTTCTGCCAAATATGAAAGTTCTAAGTTCAGTAGTTTCTGAGATACGGTGATGAGTCAGTGAGGGCTTTCAGTTTTATATGTACAGATTTTGCACAAATGAAATAAAGAAAAATGGCATTTCGAGATTCACAGAATGAGTGTGATATTTATAACTGATTATCAGCAACCATAACTTTCACATTTAATTTGTAAAGGCAGTAAGTGCAACATGAGGTACAAACATTATGCATTCATAGATTGCCAAAGTGTTCAAAGAACATATACTGAAGACTAAAGTGTGTATGTATATGCTAAGCTAATTTTACAGAGTTTGGCTTTATCTGGCTATGACCACTCACACATTCCATTTTATGCATATTTGTATAATATGATTTGACTACTTTACTGCTGCTAATGTGGTTTATATATGCCTTAAATATGTGTCTCAAGTATTATAAATGAAAAATAAGTGGTTTCTCATTGTTTTAGGCTTCAACCATCACATGATTGAACTAAAAATTTAGATGGCAGTTTTTTTTTATTTCTTTGTAACTTGCATGATAAAAAGGATGCACTAAGAAAAGTATACAATGTTAAGTCATTAAAATGCCCAAGGCAAAATCTAGAAATCTCAGGCTTTTAACTGACATTCTCATGAGAACAGTGAAAAATGCAGTGACTTGTTGGCATGAAAACTATGCACATAATTTATGAGTTTGAAGAATGCACAATGTAGTATCACAGAGCCAATCAATATTGCTAGGTTTTCATGCTTTGCTGGACTTCATAATGATTCACCATCAGTTCTTTGGGGGCCCACTTAGGCATTAATGCAGCCCTGACAAGGTAGCATTCTTTTTTGGTCTGTTCTGCCCTGGTATGATGGGCAGTATAAACATGTCAGAAAAATGCCACCCATGAGGGAAGCTAGAAGTGTATCCATCGACACTTCCATCAGGCCAAACATAGTACCACTGCTGTTATGACATTCTACTGGGTACAGTCCACACTGACTGCATCCCATGTGGCGATATCAGAAGAACAAAAGTCAGCATATCATCATGTCTTATAAAGTGGATTAGATGCAGCAAAGCATTTCTCAATTGCACTGTTCTGTTTAATGCAGCAAGAGGAACTGTTTGGAGACTGGCATTTACAGTAGGGACTGTCCGAGTTGTATAAAATTAAAATGTATCTACGTACATAATACATGCTATAAACCCGCAAAGGGCAATAACAATAGAAGAAGATAATTTAAAGAAAAATTAATAAAACAACAAAATTATAGAACATTAACATATTCCAATGAGGACAAAATAAGTATATTACAATTGAATGTGCAACAACATGCGTGAAATGGACCTTTATGGCAAAATATAAAAATATTGGACACTATGAACCTCATAAAAACAAGAGACTAATTAAAGAAAGTTTTTATATCCAGAAAAACAGTTGCATCAATGAACCTTCAAAAATTATAAATAGCATTTTCAACAATTTAATTCAAAAATAGTAGACTTACAAAATACACAAGGAAAATATTTTAATTTAATAACTGGCAACTGGAAGAGGAACCTGGCAATAAAATTGTTTTTTTTTTTTAATTGGAAGTTTAATGACCACTGTGAGCAACTTAGTGGGCTATAAGCAGTCCCCTGTCCCTTAGTTAGGGCCACTGGTTTCAGGAATGGGAGAGAGCCAGCGCTGTAAGACAAACACAACATTCATGCCTCACCAGGATTCGAACCCGGACCCATCTCGGACGAATGATCAGAAGCCATCGCTTAGACCACTGCGCCCCTGGGGTGGCGTACTTTTGATACTGTTCGTGTACAGTGTGAATAGGCCTTGATAAAATCAAGAGGCCAAAAACGTCTGTAAAATCAAAAGAACTCAGATGTGAAAAAAAGTTAAAATGGAATTAAGTATAATAATCTGAGTAAGTGTTTTAATTGCTGTAAATAGCATTTTTATTTTTTCTTAATCTACAAGCAAAAACTATCTGCAAAATCTGCTAATACTTTGGAAACTATCCACGTACATTTACATTCTGCTACTCTGGGGAATGTGCCATGACCCAGTTTATAAGTTAAACATCAGTTTATTGGCACTCGATACTAATTCAGTAAGCTAACTAATAGTTGTAATAAGATTGTCCCCATATATGAGCCAGAAATTCATTTAATTTTAAAGCACTGGCATTTTTATTTGGTTTCTACTACATGAATTGTGATTAAATATCCCGTAGATCAGCATATTTCTACAGATGGTTTGTAAAACCAAGAGTCAATTCCTTACCAAGTATTCTGTTCATGTGCTCACAAGTTATACTTTCCTCTCATTCATATTTTAGTTTTATATGAAATATATTATCCAAGACTTTCATTTTGTTGACTTCATTAGCAGTTTCTGTCAATTAATATGAATTATTTACTTATCATTATTTTTCTATAATTGCTCTAGGTTTTTTTATCCTGCCTGTGATTTTTAATCTGATTATGAGGTGCCATTGGGAACTTTGCATTTTAGTTGGATTTCTTTCTCTTGTGTGCTTGGCAGTCCCAAAGCGTGATAGTTCTACAAAGGAAAGAGTTTATGACAGGGTAAGTATTTCTTTATTATTATCATTATTGAAAGTTTACCAATTTTTCAGTGGGTTGGGCTTTGTCAGAATTATGTTTTGACAGCTTGAGATTCTGTGAAGCTAGAGCCTAACTTCCAGAACTGGAAAGAGATGCTTCATATATTCACTGTTTATATGTACAGTATTTTTTAGTAGAAAAACACAAACTTTTTGTTTTACATAGAAATACACATTATATTCAGTGGAAGTCCATTAATTCTCCCATTTCTCAAATTTTTGCTTTTTAGCAGATGTTTCTGGCCTTTTATTGACAGTCGAGGCCAGTTTTTAAAGCCAGTCCTTAAAGTTTGTTGACAAGATTCAAAGCATGGAGAATGGGTCTTGACAGTTAACCAAAGGCCAGAAACAAAAATGTCTGCTAAAAAGTGAAATCTCAGAGAAAAAAGGATTCTAAAAGATTTTTTACCTGAATATAATACACATTTTTTTAATCACTGAACTGGGAAAACAAAGGGATAAAGATCAATGGAGATTATTTAACTCACCTTCCTTTTGCTGATGATGTAGTCATTTTTGCAACTGCCCCTTCAGAGCTGCAGAGTATGATCCAGGAACTTGCTGACAAGAGTAAAAAAATGGGATGAAAAATAAACTTTTAGAAGACAAAACTGATGTACAATGCTTTTACAAAAAATGAAAATTTATCGATTGATGGGGGAAAGCTGGAGATGACTGATACAGACCTGCCAGGTTTTACGGTTTACCCGTAAAATTTACGGAAATGTGACTTGTTTTACGGGGGAAATGTTAATTTTACGGATTTGGCGATTCTCCGAGATTTTTTTCTTTTTCTGATGATTTTACACCCACTATTAAAACTTTTTTTTTTAAACTTAATCCATTCAAAGTAAAGTGCCGATGTAAATTACGAATAAGTTTTTAGTTACATGTGTTTATTTGGGGACATTTTGCTGCAGTTTTCCCGCGTTTTAGGTTATTTTGCCTTTTTTTAAACACTAAAACACCAACCAGCTGGGCTTATTTAACCTTCGGTTTGGTTCTCTCCCTCTCTTGTGCACGCTGTTCCCCCCCCCCCCCGCTTTTCTTTTCAGGCATTGTTCATCTCCCGAGTCGCAACTTCTCAGCAGAAGGCCAGCGTGGGGTGTGTCTGCGTTGGACAGGTGTCTTTTATCTTTATTTTTCCCAGTTCGAAATGCTATCTCAGAACGTAGTTATCGTAGGAAAAAAATTCAAACGGATTTTAAATCTGTGGAATTTTTAAGCCCAGATTGATACCCAACATGACGAAATTAAGCAAAAACTGCCAGTTTTGTGAAATTAAAAATGCATTAGGGCATGCATGGTGTTTCGTAACTTCTTCTCTGGCAATAAATTTGACCTAACGAAAGAATGCTACTATAAGAGGAGGTTTAAAAAAAAAAAAAAAAAAAAAAGTGAGTCCAATGTTCATTCGAGCCAGCAGCAATGATTTATTTTGCTGGTCCGTTAGTCAGTAAGTTTTCTACGCTTTCACTTTTCAACCATGCTTTGTTCATCGCTCAGTAACGTTCATAAAAATGTCTTGGCTGGATTCAATGAAATTAATATGTTGGGGTACATACTAATTCATCTAATCCCTATTGAAAATGGTCAAAGGTAAGGTCAAGACATAGGAGCGGGATTCATTCTTCGGCCCTTATGCGTGATGACTTGCGTAAAATCAAAGCATGATTGTGATGAAGTTTGGGTATGCTTGTTCAGCACCCATAGTGGACCTATCCTATTGAAAATGGTTGCTATCAGCATTCACGGGGACAGTGCAGTAGTGCATGCGCGAGATTTGTTCGCTCGCGTTTCAGAATTTTAGCACAATATCTTCCGTGGAAATTGACCGATTTGGATAGAATTTTTAATTATAAAACGACACGTGTGTGGCAGCTTTTTAATTTACAAATTAACAGGCACAAAAAATGTTCTATAATAAAGCAAAAACACGCAAAATATCAATTAGTTCATACTAAGGGATTCGTAAAGAAATCAGTAAAGTATCGTAGAGAACACTGTTGCGTTTGCAAACCCTCACTTAATTGTAGGTATGAAATTTTGGACTTTTAGTAAACAACTCTGAATGTTAAAATACCCGGATTTTGACAGCACGAGTTTAATCTAGGGAGGAAGTAGAATTTTTTTTTTTTTTTATCTGTTTGAAAAAGAAAGCGCCATTGGCTTTGTAACTTCTATCAAACCGAATTGTGTGATATTTAGAGATTTTCATTTTCTAAAACAGAATACGTGTATTCTACATTTTGTCATGTTAGGCCTTTTTTTTTTTTTTGCAGACATAAGATCGGAGTTAAAATCCCGGTTCAAACGTTTTATGCCGTGGCTACGCCACAAAGGGTGCAGGGGGCGAGATGGGGATGATGTCACCGACGAAGTGGCTGTATTGTTCTCGTGACGCCTGATGTAAAAAACTGTTGGTTTTGTTCCGGCAAAACACTGTGTTAGTTTTACTGCAGGAGAGGGGGTAGTTCATGCGTTGATGGGCCCAGATTGTTTTTGTAAAGGAATAACTAGACTAGAGAAGCTCTATTCAGTAAGATGAGGGGGAGGGGGCAGGAAGGGAGGCAGGAAGGGAAGACAGAACTATAAAATCAGTGCCATTTGGAAGTATAAAGGATGCCGCTAAAGGGGTCGGATTTGGTAAAAGACAAGGCATCGATCCGCCTGTGAGGAATGATGGGGAGGGAGGGGAGGATCCCAGAGGATGACATTCTTAACTAAAACCTAAACCTTTGTTTCTAGATGAAAGAACCTTTCAGTTGCTCTCTGCTTTCCTAGCTGACCAGCTCGAATCAGATAACTCTGTAATCAGTATTTTTCCCTCTACTATAGTAGTTTTCACTTACATTTTTTTCCCGAGTGGTAATAAATTTAGTATTAGTGGTTCACTATGAGCAGCAATATAAAAGGGGGAAAAAAGTACTATAAAATATTCTGTGATTCGTATTCTGCGGAATTCTCGTGTATTGCGAAATCTTCAAAAAAGGAAAATATGCGTTTTGCGCTATGTGCTGATGCAATTTCAGCATTTCGCATGGTGGAAGGAATGATATTACAAATCATATTTCTAGTGACAAGCATAAATATAATAACGTTGACTGCGTGGGGAAAAAAATAACGAAATTAACTTCCTTTGTTTAAAGTTATAATGAACTGGATGCGATTCGTACAAAATGTTTGTTCACTTCATTTTTAGTTGAACATAATTTACCAGTTAGTGTCTCTCAGTCACTCTTACTTATTTAATTTTTTTTATTTGACTGTCTCATCGTCCGTGTCTCCGTAAGATAAAAACCTAACATGAAAATGGTTCGTTTTTGAAAATATTTTAGTATGTTTCATGACGGCGTGGGACACAATCCAATTGAAAGGGTAGAACATCCTTTCCTTTAGATGCAAACTTCTGTAAAAGTACATTTTTATCACTTTATAGATCATAATGATAGCACAGTAATGAGAAATTATGTATCGAATTTATTTTAATCAATATAAATGTGCCGATAAATTTAAACATCTGTAGTCACTTCAATAAAAGTTGATAGTTCATTTGGGTAACATCATTTTTAAATCGATATGTTCGGTACATTTAATCAATATGCGCGACAAGTAATTTAATCGGATATATCGATTAAATTTTTCATCGAATATATCGATGAATTTTTTTTTACGGATTTCTGTTTCCGAAAGTTGGCAGGTCTGCTGATACCTACATTTACTTTGGACAGCAGATATCAAGCAAAGGTCACATCAATGAAAAAATTAATTGACATATAAAACTTAGTTGTAGTGCTTTTGGAACAAACAGTACAATTTTTTAAACAATATGCCATTATGTCTTAAAAGAAAAGTGTTTAATCAATGCATCCTTTCAGTGCTTACATACAGAGCAGAGACGTGGACCTTAACTGCAAAAGACATACAAAGATTGCAGACAATTGAAAGAAGCATGGAGAGATGCAGGCTTGGTGTAACCAGGAGAGATTAAAAAAAAAAGAACTCATGGATAAGGAAAATGATAAGAATGGAAGGCATCATGATCAGAGTAAAATCCCTGAAATCGCAATGGGCTGGACATGTTGCCAGAAGAATAGACCACCGACAGACAACTGAAATTCTTGACTGGATTCCAAGGGATAGGAAAAGACCCAGAAGAAGACCACATAGAAGATGGGTGGATGAAATTCGAAAGCATGCAGAAGTGACATGGAGGAGACTGGTGCAAGATAAATCATTGTGGAAGAAACTTGGGGAGACCTTCATCCAGCAGTGGATTGATGATGATGATGAACATTTTTGTGTTTTTATATACATCCTTTATGTATGTACAGACATGCGCAATCTTTGCATAATGCTGTACAAACATGCTATGTATCAGTCTATATAGATTCTTCTCCTGCTTGACATAGAAAATGCGATACCATGGGGAAATGTACGAAATGATATGAAACTTACCACATATGTAGACAAGTAGGTATGCAAGAAGCAATTTAATTTCTGTATTTCTTTGTGGAGCTAACCACTGAATCTCAGAGAACAGCTTAATGATATGCATGTACGTATGGGATTACCTTAACCTGATGGTTGAGAAGATAGTATAATGTAGCCTGAATTAGTAGGTGGCAACATGGCATGGTGTCAAGTGGAAAAGTCCACGGATGATGTCCCAAGGTATCGCTGGCCATGTGTCATTGACCTTTGTCCATAATTCATTGTGAGGGGGTTGTGTAAAGGTGTTAAGTTGTCTGCCAATGATGTCCCACTCACTCTCTGTTGAGGAGAAGTCTGGGGATCGTGCTGGCCAAGACACCTTGTGGGCACCATCTGCTGATATTGGCAGTGTGCGGTTAGACATTATCTTATGGAAACTAGTCATCAGGGATACCATAGAAATGCAGCAACAAACGGGCTGCAGTACCTCATTGACATATTGTTGTGCTGTTATTGTACCTACTATGTATGCAAGTGGTGAACGGCTATTGAAACTGATAGCCCCTCAAACCATGACTCCAGGCTGAGGAGATGTATGATGCTTATAGACGGCAGCAAGAAGAGCCTGGTGATCACATCTTCTGTAGACTCTCAGTCAGTAGTGAGACAGAAGCAAGACTTGTCACTGATATGATATGGTTCCATTCCTCCCACCATGCATGCCCAGTACAGCACTACTGCAATCTTGTATGATAAATGTGCTGCAGTGAGTGACAGTTGTGGCAAAGGCTGGTGAACACAAAACTACCTCAGCCAATCTGCGATTCACAGTCCGTGTAGATATTGGGATGTCAATAGTTGCGTATGCACAGCGTTGAATGTTGTCCACTGTGGATTGTGGGGTTGTTATGGCTTGCCATCAAATGTGGCAAGTGAGGCATTCAGATGCGTGCCTACGTGGACCAGTCCCATAGTGGTGGTGCACATTACCTTCCTCCAATCACTGTTGCCACATTCAGTTGACAGTTGTTACATCCAAGTGTGTTTCCACCACCGTGGCTAACCAGCCTTACGTAGTCTATCTTTAAAGTGTTTGTGTGATGATAGGATTTTTGATGACATTGCCTAGCCATTCTTACTCCTTACATGTGCTTTTGCAACTGAGATCACTCTGATGTAGTGATCCACACATACAGGCGAGGACAACCAAATTTAACTACATCAAGTTTTTTTTTGTCTTTTTATTCTCCCTTTACCTATCACATGATTAGTGCACAACTGGAATCATTTACATAGCCCAACTGTCAACATATACCTGCCCATGTGCATGGTGCTCTGACAAATACTTCCTGGTGTGGAATTTTCTGTGGCAAGCAGTGCATATCTCTTGCTGTCTATTAAGTGCACAGACTATCGATGCAGTACAAAAATATATAAATAAATAAATGAGGTAATTGTGTGTATAAACATCATGTGTAAGAGTATTGGAAACTGGAAAATAAATATGGAGAATAATGAAATTGCAAGAATACATATAACACTGAAGACGTGATTATAGCTTACTCAAAATGGTATGATATCTGAACTTAGAAGAAAGAAAGACCTGGAAAATAGTCTCCATTGATTATTGCTGTAATTTATCCTGTCATTGCATGGTGTGTGTTGCTGTGCAGTGATCACATTCAAGTGTTCACATGTTGTAAAAACAAGCCATTAGCATCATATTTGAGATGAATAAATGTAATTCTTTTAATAATTTTAAGCATTCACAATAGTAATTGATTGTGCTGTGGAATAGTAATATCTTTTAATTATTCATGATAGAAATTGGAATAACCAGAAATATGAGTCTGGCTATGCATGCATGTGACTTCCATTTACAAAAATAGGCTTACTTGCAATTAAAAAGGAGAATCAGTAGAATGTTTTAGTATTAATTAATGGATAAAAGCTGGCACTGTTGATATAATCATGGTTTAATAGTAAGTGATTATTTATTAACCTCAGTTTAATGCCATCAGGAATATCCATGCTGCTACTGTGACTGTTTACTGCACCTATTATAGGAGATAGTGGAACAGAAGTCCATGACCATTTCTTGATCAGCATTGTCAGCTGATATTAAATTAAGTTATATCCAGGACACTATTCATATCTCTTCCCTTTAAGAGTTTTTATTCCTGACAAACTGCCACTGCTGATTGATGTGCGCATTAGGATATATGCATGAGCAGAAATTGGTTGCTTTGGTGGTGCAGTGGTTTGAGTGCTGGCTTCTGACCATTCGTCCGAGTCCCAGATCAGGCATGAGTGGTGCATTTGCAGTACAGCACTGGCTCTTTCCTTTCCATGGAAACAGTGGCACTAAATTTGAGATGGATAACTGCTTATAACCCTCAGAGTTGCTCATGGTTGTCAGCACAGGAAGCAGAAATTAACCTCCTTGCGTGAGTGGGTAGAAAGTGTGATAGAAAGAAACTAGCTTCTTAAGCACTGAATTTTGAAATTAGGTCCTGCAATCCCAAACCTGTGAAGGCTGATAGTGAATGAAACACAGCTAACATACATTATGTGATTTTTTCCATGGGACATATTCCATTGTTGACAATGGCGGACTTACAGATTTGGCGCCCATAGGCACAAATTTTCCAAGCGCCCCCTGCGGAAGAGTTCATCACTCGTTCTCGTTCTGATATCGAGACGACCGACAGAGTCATACTCAGGGGAATGGGGGGTGGTCCAGCTCCAGGTGGTCTAGAACCTCCCCCCCCTAAATGTTCGACTTCATGGTCAAATATATATATTAATATATTTCCTGAGCATACACGATTTTGTGCTTACCCCCTTGGAGCTTGGACCCTCTTCGAAATTAAGTTCTGCGTACGTGCCTGGGGCCCGGTTCTCAGCAGGATGGGGCTGCGCTGCATCCCCCCACCCCCGCCACTTTCTAGACAAAATTTTTATAGTTTCGTGCTCCCAACAGGTTCCTATTCCTAAAAAGTACCCTTTCTTCAGCTTGGTTCATAAAAGTCCATACTTTTAAAAATGCCATTTCTTTTCCATGGAATGAAAGTCCTCAAATGTTTTATCAGAATGATCAATTTTTAAATTTTTACATAAAAAAAGTTCAGTTATGTTTCAATATCTCAATCAACAATCAACAGAAATATCTACATGCATGTACTATAATATTGTACTATTAGAAATTGGTGATTTGTAAAGAAACACCGCAAGCAAATATAATTTTTATTAAGAAAAGGAAAAAAAAATATCTGTTTATTGACGTAAAAATATGATTATTAAAGCGTAAGCTTTCAACACCAACGGGTGCCTTTTTCAAACTTATGCGTGGATTGGCAAGACAAGAAAACTAAACAACAGAAAAAATGTAAAAAGCCAAACATGAACAGAATATGAGAACATGCTATGTTGCGTCGCGTGCATACGATAAGGAGAGATGTCCACAGAAACGTGCTAAGCGTGAAGAAATGCGCGCCATATTTGGGGAAGCTCAAGTGTGACATCATCATTGCAGACCACAGGGTTAGTCAATATCTCAATGATTTCCCTGAGGGCAGTGCCTCTGGAGGTAGCATAAGGAGCCACTCTCTTGATCTGGTTCCACTTGGGGATGGCGGAATGGGTAACCACTTCCCTGGATAGTGCGGTTGTCAATTTTCTGTGCGAGACGTTCCGCTTGTGTTCGACTAGCCGAAGAACGTTTTGTCATTCCGATGTAATGTTTGGTGGTATCATCCGGGTATTCCAACGGAATGGAATACACTCCCGCATCAGTCAGTGAATTATGGGTGTTCCTGGATGATAGCAGATGGCGTGATGTCCATCTTGGTGAGCGTATTCCAAAGCTAAGCCCGAGTTTCTCTAAGGTGTTCTTCAAGAAGTAGGCTTTTCAGCAGCTTAGTTTCCCTTCCTTTTTTTGCAATCGCGATTTTTTGATTCTGAGCCCCACTGAGTTTTCACGTTTTTGCACTCATTACTTACGGATATTTCAGCACAGCACCCCCACACACACTAAAACAAGCTTGTTCAAACTTCCTAGTAAAAATTTAACAAAGTACAACTCACCGCAGAAACTGCCGCAAACGCTAGGCTAATTACGAGTATGACACTTTGATACACTTATAGCTCTGAGCTCTGACCAATTCCAGTTCCCTGAGCTTGGTCTTTGTGCAGCGCATTTTCATCTGGTTGAGGGTTGAGGGTACACGTACACCGTACACGCACGCCCAACCATTCAGATGAAAGCAATTTAAAAACGTTTGTCTTCCACCACATATGCTATGGTAAACAGGTCTCACACGGTCACACCCATGCCCCCTCCCATGGGACTCCCTGGAAATGAAGTATGTCTTGTCCCTTTCCATCACTTTCTTTTTCTTCTTTATTCGTTGTTTGTTGTGTCGTGGTCACCATCAGGGGAGGAAGGGGACAGGACAGACCAAGGTATTCTAAGTACTTTGGGCCAGACGTAGCTTGCCCAGTGCCCCCCCTCCCCGAATACGTTGCTTTTTTTTTTCTCCTCAACCTGTTCGTATTTTGGTCGGAATGATCAGGATCAATCATTTCCGGCCATGCCTCCTACGTTGCAGCAATAGTTACGTCCAAGAATGTGAGCTGGGACTCACTCAGACAAAGAAAACTCCCTCCCTCCTTCCCAAACAGGAGGTTGTGGTGCCCCAAAGGTGCTGGTAGCATTGTTCTCTCTCTCTCACACACACACACCCCAAAAATAAATTTTAGGGAACGCTGCTATGTCCGAACATGACTCTGCTTAGCATTGTTCCCAGTTCCACCACAATTTTACACCCTACCTGAAATTTTTGCGCCCCTCATGGAGCTGCGCCCATAGGCACGTGCCTAATTGGAAATCCGCCACTGATTGTTGATGTTGTAATTATAATTTTGAAGTGCAGCATCTTTGCGATTGAGAAAGAGCAGCATTATTGTTTACTAACGTCTGCCCTCTTACTATGTGATCAGGAAGGAGTCTTAACAAAGAAAATATTAAACCTCCATCACTCTTTCGCATAGCATCACATTACTGGCATAGCTGAGTTAATTAAAATAGAACTCTGGTCGAGCCACAATGGCTGAAAGTAACAGATTTGTATCCTGTTGGTGGGGGAGGGTGGGTTTGGTTTTCCCCCAAAATTTTTTATTGCACTGAAGTTAATGATTTTTCTTCCTTTGAAAAGATGCTCAAAATGTACTGTGAACTTCTGTCTTTTTCAAAAGAAGAAATATCTTTTCATCATTCATAGCTTTCCCCTTCTACATTGTTGTTGTCACTAAATTGCCTTTGGGAGCTGTGGATGTGCACAAAACATTAAAACACATGCTAAATATTGCTCAATATTGGTGATGTTTTAACAATGAGTCATGAACTGATAAGACATAGCTTATAATTTGCAAATGCTGCACTACGGTTTGAAATGGAGCTGTACTTAAACCTTTTAAAAGTATATCTCTGGAAAACTTAAAACCAAAAGAAAAGTAAGTATGGAGAGTTGAGTGTCTTAATAACTAGTCTTATTATGTTGATTATTTTCATTGGAATGAAAATAATCAACATAATGAGACTAATTATTATGATACATGAAAATAATCAACATAATAAGACTAATAGTTGATTATTTTCATTGGAATGAAAATAATCAACATAATAAAATTGTTTGTTGTGCACTTTTTATTTAAAGGTTTATAAGTGTCTTTTCTTGATTTTTGTGAATATTTATCACCATATTGTGCACTGAAGCTGTATATTTATCATAACTGATTATAAGTTTCTAATTTCAGGAGCTCAGTGATGAAAAGCATTATGGAGAAAATGCTCAGCACAACACAGAGTATGATCATGAGGCATTTTTGGGAGAAGAAGAAGCAAAAACTTTTGATCAGTTAACTCCAGAAGAAAGTAAAGACAGGCTATCAAAAATTGTTGATAAAATTGATAAAGACAAGGTAATGTGGTTGTAAGCAGATCTTAGATACTTGTTAAATATTTAAGTGTGGGTGCACAATAATTAAATTGTGCTTTGAAATCCTATTAGTATATAGCTTAACTCTTTTGAAGTTCATTTGGTAATGAATTTTCCAAGGTACAGTTATCCAGTTAAGTACCATGATACAAAAATCAGAAATGTTTATTTGGTGTGTCCAGATCAGTGTTTAATAAGTTTTGAATAACTTTGGGTGGATAGCCAAGCTGATGCAAGGGGTGTACTGACAATCCCCATACTGTGGAGGGCTTCTGGTCTCAGCAAAAGGAATTTATAAAAACTTTTGCAGAAACTTCATGCAAAACTGGTTAAAGAAATAGGAATTTTTGACAGCCGTTTGAATGAAGTAATAAAAGAAAAAGCTTTTTCTTTTTTACAGTTTATAAATACTGGATGATGGAGGGACGGCTATTTTAGAGGACTTGAGACCTTTTTACAGTCACAGCTATAGTTCCTATACATACATGTTAAGAGAATGTGAAAGAAATATCAGTTTGTAATTTTTGTACCAATAATACAATATCTGTACTTGATTCCAAATAGAACCACACATATTTCCCCATGTAATTCACAATTAGACTATCCTGATATTTCCAGAGTACTCCCCAATTCCTCATTTCAGTTTTCAAGATGTTTGCCCATATATAGTTTTTGTTTTTTCATATGTACATCTTATACATGAAGTAGGGTGATATAAACGATGCTCTCCCGGATACTTTCTTTGCCATTAATAATAATGGCTGCAGCAGACATGATAATCCATTTCATTGCCAGTGTTCTCATCCATATTTCTGAGTCATTTGGAACATTATATTCATTGAATCCTTTGTTTACTTACACTATCAATAGTATCACTTTTATACTTGGCTTGATTTACATATCAGATATCCATGCTTGTATATCAATAAGTAGCTCACACTGTGCCCTCAAAGAGTGCTATGCTACATTGCAGAAACTTGTTTCTAAATTTTGAGTCTCATATATTTTTTTCTTTCCTGGAATTTATGCAAATCAAACATCAGAGGAGTGACTGCAGTTCCATTGTTGAACATGCTGGTGGTTATTTTGATAACTATTTTATGAACACCAGTTTTATTCATCATTTTAATTTTTCTGTTTTTTTATTATTGGTTTTTTATGTTTTCTAAGTTTAATTTTTAAATATTTGTTTTCTGATCGCATATTTCGTATTTCTTATAACTCTGTTACCTACCACGAGAAACTCTCAGCAATATTTTTTCTTTTCTTTTTTTTTTTTATGTTGATCTTTTACTTTATAAACAACTGTATTTTTTTTTTCATTGTATCCAAAATGATCTGCTCTTTTAGTTATAATATATGTTTCTTGCAATTTAAATCCTGTGTGAGAAATGAATAAATGCCCTATTTCACAGAGGCCTGAAGCAATTCAATTTTTGCAAGCTCCATATCTTAGGCATGTTAAGCTGTTATTTAATTTATGTTCCAAGCATTGCAAAAATTAATCACACAATGAAAAGAATAAATTGCATGTTCAACAACTTGCTGTTTTGAATATCAAGAACATCAACTCAAATTGAAGAACTCTTAAAACTGAATCTGAAGTGGTATCTTCCTTACAGGAACTAGAACCACGAGCCTGTTACAATAAGTATTCCTGCACAAAATACTGTCAGCATTTGAGGGAAAGAATGAAAATAGGAGGACATAGGGCACAGTTTATTTTTAAATGAAATGCTCTATATTCTATATTACAGTATTCCCATACATAAGTTTTTTAATACATAGGTTTTTAGTTACTGCATAGATGATAGACTTCTGAAGTTTGCAATGGGGCATTTTGCATGTTGGGATTTTTCCTGTTATTCGTCTTTCGGCATGGGCACATACAGAGTTGAATGTTTTGACTATAATTGGTTAACTTATGAGTTTGATTTTAGTGTTAAGATGTTTTGTAAACTGTACCATTCATTTAGTCTCCAGTTTAGAAGGGGTTCACTGTTACAAGCTTCAATATGAAGGAACTTCTGAGATTTTATCAGTCAGGGAATCTGATTTGGTTTTTTAGAGTCTTAACAATAGTTGCAGAACCACCCTGCTTTAATATGCATTGTTGTAAATCATTTATTTTCAGATGTTAATTTCTTCCAATGTTTACTTCAACTTTTTTTTTTTTTACTGCATATAAGTACTGATGCCAAATTTAGTATAACATATTAGAAGATTCCCCAGTTTTGTGTAATATAGATGCTACTCTCCTATCAAGTCAAAACTTTTTCTGAAATAGTATATTTATCTGTTTTTAATGTACTTCATAGGATGGGTTTGTGACCCATGAAGAATTGAAAGACTGGATTCAGTATACTCAAAAGAAATATATTATTGATGATGTTGAGCGACAATGGCAATCTCATAATCCTGAAAAGAAAGATCAGCTCAGCTGGGAAGATTATAAGAAAATCACTTATAGTTTTGTTGATGGTAAGTGTGCACATAGCACAAAATACAGGTGTTCTATACCATGATTTTTATTTCCTTCAGAGAGATTTAAAAATATTAGAGTGCTTCTTCTGCAGCAGAAAGAATTAATGACAACATATATTTAGGTAATTTGGATGTGCATATCATATGGGAAATGAAAGATGAAGTTGACAAGTGTTACATTCTGGAGTATTATGCCACAGACTAGAAGTAAACCTATAACAAGATAGATTGAAGGTCTGGAATTAGTCATTAGTGATTGAGGAAGTGCAGTGGAACCTCAGTTATACATTTCTTTCAGAGATAACCTTATAAAACATGTGAAAGAAATTTCAAAATTTTAAATATTATTGTAAAATTTATGCTTTGAAGGAGTACAAGATATTCCTTAATAATATTTTATTTAAAGTCAAATTGGTAGCAAAATTAAAAAACAGCATTACAAATTATGATATATTCTGTTGCATTGCAAAAATCACAAAGCATGTGAAAATCAAACTTCTCTTTCGACAGCCCTGTCTATAAAAATCTTGATGCTAGATAAAGTGCAATACTCACAACTGAGAATCTGAGACCAGTGCTTAAATATGCAAAACATGAATTAACAAACTTTTTTCTGAGAATCCTGGGTGCATTCATTTAAAACTGGAATGATGAATATTGATGATACATCTAGGATTCTGTTCTGCTATGCCACGAAATGGTGAAGCCACAAATTCATATCCCAGAGATTTATCAGTTATAAAATAGTGCACATGTGTGTAAGTCATGAAGTGCATAGGCAATTTTTCATCCAAACTGAAAGTAAACAACATACCCTTTTGTGATGGGATCAAGGTTCAACTTTGGTTGCACCAAGAAGGAACCAAAGCTCTCTGAATGTTGCAACATACCAAGTTGCGTATAAATAAATCAAAGAACCATGTATTTTTTTATTATCTGAAGTTCAAAATTTTACATATAATTGCAAAAAAAAAAAAAAAAAAATGAATTATGTATATCCAAATCAAAAAAACAACAACAACAATAGAAACTTCAGTAAAATATGGGGGCTAATGCAGAATTACATATAAAGGTGAAAAACATATAAATGGAAAATGTATAACTGAGGTACCACTGTAATGTGTTTGAGGTAGAGTCATGCAATGGACAGAAAGGACACACACCTGGACTTACACCTGCAATACATCGTTGTTCTTCACATGATCAAAATGTGTCTAGCCGCAAACCCTGTAACACATCTTTCCACCATACAAACAACTCCTGTCTCTTCTGCAGTATCCAGGTTTCAGTGCTATTCATCAGAGTAAGAATGATTATACTTTTATACACATTCATTTGGGATTGTTTTTTTTTGAGAATCCATGTCCTGTGAAATCCTCCTAAGGTAGTTATGACTTTCAAAGATGAATTTGCTTGCCTGCTAATTTCACATCTACTTTGTTTTCTCTGTCAAATGTGCTTCCTAAATATACAAATTCATTCACCTGGTCTGTCTCTGTACTATTTAGACTAATCTCACATTCAGTACTAACAGTTCCTCACTCAAAAACCATAACTTTGTTTTTTTCCTTATTTTTAATGTTTGAATTTCATACAAACTTCATACATCTGAGTTAACATACTCTTCATACAGAAAGAATATATACATACATATCACTAAGCTGTTCTCTGAGATTCAGAGGTTAGCTCCAAAAAGAAATACAAACTACCAGATATTTTACTTACTGTTGTCATATCAAACTTCTCCATTTACAGCGATCTTGACATGCAACTCGTGCTTCACTGACATCCATCACATGCAGTACACAAGATCTATACTTCATACTCGTAATCTTTTTCTCATGCAGACACTCCTGAATCTGACCCACCCATGTCTTCCTTGGCCTTCCTCTGCCTTTCCTTCCTGCCACTTGGGCTAAAAAGACTTTCGTAGTAAGCATCTGATCACTCATTCTTTCAACATAGCCAAACTACCAAAGCATATTGGTCTCCACCTTGCTAAAAACATTTTGCTTCACATCACACAACTGCAACACATCTTCATTCCTCACACAATCAGACCATGTCTTGCCACAAACCCCCTGTAAGTAACGCATTTCTACAGCACGCAAACGACTCCTATGTTTCTTCTGCAGTACCCAGGTTTCACTGCCATACAATATATAATAATATAAAATACATATAATGTTAATTTAAAAACATAAATATTGAAAGAGCACAAAATTTTCTTTCTACCTAAATCCATACATTAATGAGTAAAGAAGAACCACAGAAAAAAAAAAAAGGACACTTGTTTACCCCTACAAACTTCCTGTCTCTCATCACTTTATAGGCTCTTACACCTAGCAACCCTGTTATTTTACATAAGCTGTGGCCAATCTTTAAATCCCTTAGTTATAAATTAGCAGTTAAACTTGCCCCAGGACTTCCTAAAACAATTCTAAAAAGTGGATTCAGTTAAACCCATTGATTCATCAAGTGTCTGTGATGGACATTTCTAAAGGTGTACTTATTGTAGTATTGACATACAGTAGAACACATTTCTGATATAAAGAAAGATAATCCATCCACTTTCCTATCATTATTAACCATCAGTGATACTGCAGTCATTCCTGTTTGGCAAAAATTAAAAGTCTAGTTTCTTACATTAATCAGAAATCTCTTGGGTATTACAAAAGTATAAACATTTGTCTTTCCCACAGCACATGTCACACAGACTCACCATGTCATATTCCTATAAAATCCAGTCTCGCAGTATTTGAACCAAGTGTTATCACTTCACTTTATTCATATTGTATGCTATATTCCTACATACATACATATCACTAAGCTGTTCTCTGAGATTCAGAGGTTAGCTCCACAAAGAAATACAAATTACCAGATAAATTTTTAACTGATTACTTACTTATTATTGTTGCCGTATCAAACTCTCCATTTACAGTGATCTTGACACACAACTCGGGCTTCACTGACATCCATCGCACGATGTACACAAGATCTTCTGTACTTCATAATCTCTTTCTCATGCAGACATTCCTGAATCTGATCCACCCATAATTTCCTTGGCCTTTCCTTTCTGCCACTTGGGCTAAAAAAAATTTCTTAGTAAGCATCTCATCACTCATTCTTCCAACATGGCCAAACCACTGAAGCATATCCGTCTCCACCTTGCTAACAACATTTTGCTTCACATTACACAACTGCAACACATCTTCATTCCTCACACGATCAGAACATGTCTATATTCCTTTCATATGAAAATCAGATCTGGCAACATTTGTATCAGCAACTCTTGCTACCTCACTTTGTTCATATTCCTATCATATGGAAATCAGATTGACTTGCATCAAAATATATTTTGTATTTCATCAGCAATTGATTATTAACTAAGTTGATTGACTATATCTTAATTTTTGTCTGCTGCCATCAAACCGCTAATGCTAACTGACTGTCACTATACTTCTATATTCCACCATCACTGTACAACTGAGGTATTACAATTAGATCACTATTCAAATGTTAGTGGATAACTGTTGTGCTATACTGTATACATACAATACACTGAAAGGACAAATTATTATGTACAACCCAGAGGAAATACGCAAAGCAGCAGGACAGCAGCAAATGACGGTGTGCAGGAAAACCAGTTGGGACTATAAATAGGGTCAGGACGGACGATGGTCAGTACACACAGGAATACATTCCGTCAAGTGCCAGCATGGGTCGAGGACGAGACTTAAGTAAGTTTGATCCAGGTCAAGTCGTGGGAGCCAGGAAGGCCAGATGTTCAATCAGCGCAACTGCAAAATGTTAGGAATTCCGCGACAAACCATAGCAAGTGTGTACCAGCAGTATGTGAAATCCAGCAAAGCTGCTGTTGGATGAAATGTGGCCATAAAAGTGCATTGGATGATCGAGGGTGCTGATGATTGATTGATGAGTTGGCCTTGTTGGGTACCTGAGAGGGGTAAGTTGCTTGAAGATTCAGAATTCTTAATATAAAAACTGTATCTAATCCCAGCAGCTTTGCGCAGAGTTGAAAGCAGTACGATTACTTTATCGTATTCATTTATTAGTTTAATTCATATATCATCATCATCATCATTGTCAACCATTATCAATCCACTGCTGGACGAAGGTCTCCCCAAGTTTCCTCCACAACGGTCTGTCTTGTGCCAGTCTCCTCCATGTCACTCCCGCATACTTTCGAATTTCATCCACCCATCTTCCATGTGGTCTTCTTCTGGGTCTTTTCCTGTCCCTTGGAATCCAATCTAAAATTTCGGCTGTCCATCGATGGTATGTTCTTCTGGCAGTATGTCCAGCCCATTGCCATTTCAGGGATTTAACTCTGATCATGATGTCTTCCACTCTTGTCATTTTTCAAATCCACGTGTTCCTCTTCTTATCTCTCCTGGTTACATTAATCATGCACCTCTCCATGATTCTTTGAGTTGTCTGCAGCCTTTGTATGTCTCTTTTATTTAAGGTCCACGTCTCTGCCCCATACATAAGCACTGGAAGCATTGATCAAACACTTTTCTTTTAAGACATAATGGCATATTGCTCTTGAAAATTATGCTGTTTCTTCCAAAAGCTCTCCAGGCAAGTTTTGTACGCCGAATAATTTCTTCACCAATGTGACCCTCACTTGATATCTGCTGTCCAAGATAAACGTATGTGTCTGTTATCTCCAGCTTTTCTCCATCAATCGATAAATCTTCATTTCTTGTAAAAGCATTGAACATCACTTTTGTCTTCTGAAAGTTCATTTTTAATCCCACTTCTTTACTCTTGTCAGCAAGTTCCTGCATCATACTCTGTAGCTCTGATGGGGTAGTTGCAAAAATGACTATGTCATCAGCAAAACGAAGGTGGGTTAGATAATCTCCATTAATCTTTATGCCTTTGTTTTCCCAGTTCAGTGATTGAAAGACATTTTCCAATGTGGCATTAAAGAGCTTCGGAGATATGGTGTCACCTTGTCTCACTCCTTTTCCAATTTTTATGTGTGTTGTATTTTCAAATAGCAGAATCTTTGCACTTGCATTTTCATAGATGTTATTAATAATATTAATGTATGCATCTTCAATACCGCAGGATTTCAGAGCCATTGCAACTGCTGATGGTCTCACCGAATCAAAGGCTTTTTCATAATCGATAAAAGCCATGCACAATGGAAGTTCATATTCCCTCGCTCTTTCAATTAGTTCTCTCAGTACGTGGATATGATCTATTGCCTGAATCCAGCTTGTTCTCTTGGTTGAGCCATGTCCAGTGTTACCTTCAAGCGGTGTGAAAGAACTTTAGTGAAGATTTTATAAACCACTGATAGGAGGCTGATAGGTCTGTAGTTCCTGAGATCCTCAATGTCACCTTTTTTATGTAGCAAGATCATTGTAGCGTTGTTCCAATCCTCAGGAATCTTCCCTTCATTAAGGCATCGAGTGAAAATTTGGGCGAGTACTGTTTCGATTTCTCCACTTGCTTCTTGTATGATGTCTACAGTAATTCCATCTTCTCCTGGAGCTTTTCCCCACTTCATTTTCTTGATTGCATGTGCAACTTCTGCTGGAAGGACTGGAAGAACTCTGGTACCTTTCATGATGCCTGGAGTACATGTATCATCCCTTTCATATAATTTGGAGTAGAAATCTTTCACTCTTGTCAAAATTTCGCCTCTATTTCTTGTTACAGAACCATCTTCTTTTCTCAGTGCCATAATCTGTTTTTTTCCCTTACTGAGATGTCCCTTTGCTATCTTTAGGCTTTGGTTGTTTTCAATTGCTTTCCTTACTAGTCCACAGTTGAATTTCCTTACGTCTTCAGTGATACTTTTTCGTACTGTCTTGCGTAGCTCTATATATTCCACTTTGGAAGTCACATCTTCTTTAGTTGTCCTCATCTCTCTTCTTTTTTGCATCAACATTTTGGTTTTTCCTGATAATTTGTTCACATGCAATTTGTTCTTAGACCCAGCTAATTTTGTTGCTGTTTCCATAAGAGCTTTGGTTACTTTTCTGTTAACTTCAGAAATATCCACTTCTTCCGATGTTAGGCCTTCTAAAGCAGAGAATCTGTTCTTCAGTTCCAATTTGAAGGTATTATGGTGTTTTTTAAGGTTGGTTATGTCAATACATTTTGTTTGTCTTATGAGCTTGCTACGTTCGAGTTTAGTGTTGAGGTGCATCTTACATCTCACCAATCTATGGTCACTGCCTGTGTTGAACTTGTTTAGCACACTGCAGTCTTCTATGACAAATTTTTTGTTACACATAATAAAATCAATTTCACTTGTCGTCCCATTTGGATGTCTCCATGTCCATTTCCTGTGTGGCTTTTTCTTGAAAAAGGAGTTCAAGATGAAAAACCCTTCTGCCTCTGCAAACTCTACGAGAGTATTTCCACGCTGGTTTCTGTTGCCGTGACCGAATTTACCTACTGAAGTTTCATTCTGTTGCGGTTGCCCTATTTTTGCATTGAAATCTCCCATAATTATCTTCAAGTGCTGCTTACCTTTATTATTTAGATCACGAATTTCCTCATAAAATTCTTCAATTTCTTCTTCAGCACGACTTGTGGTGGGTGCATAAGTTTGAATAATCTGAGCCTGGTATCTTCTCGAGAGTTGGATAACGAGTCGTGCAGCTCTGTCAGAGGAACTTTCAACTTCTACAACTTTGATGAGGAACAAAACAAAGCATACGTTTCATAGAAGTTTAATTTTGCAATACTTGTGGGTATACAATATTTTTTGTTTTTCCATTCTCTGCGTAGATATAAAGGCTATCTGGTTTGCCGACATGGGAACACGCAACATACAGTTGTCCATGTGAGAAGCAATCCGCATCTAAATCTAAACCACGCAATTCTAAAGATTGACCTTGAGCTTTATTGATTGTGATTGCGAACGCCAATCGAATTGGGAATTGCAATCTTTTAAATTGAAATGGTGTATCGGTTGGGATCATGGGAATTCGAGGGATAAGGACATCTTCACCTTCAAAAGGCCCCGTTAAAATCATTGCTTCCACTACATTTTTCATCAGTTTTTTAACTGTGAGTCGCGTGCCGTTGCAGAGTTTTGGCTGATTAATATTCCGCAACATGATAATTGGCACACCTATTTTCAATTTTAATATGTGTGGTAGCATCCCTGGCAGATCAAGTGAGTTCAAAAATTCCGTTGGATAATTAACTACTTCATCTGCTTCCACAACTGTATCTATCGACTTGTATGCCATTTCCTCACTTTGAATGCTGGATTGAATAACATTATTAATTTGATAGACATCTTTATTCTTCGCGGCAAGGATAGCTCGTTTACTGAGCCAATCGTGATTCTTATAATTAATTTGAATATTAGGAAATACTTTTTCGATCAGTTCTTCTTTCGATGTTACTAAATTAAAAAAATTATCAGGAAATGATATTTGTCTTGACGTCTCATCGACTGGCAGTTGTCCATTCCCAATGTCCAGTAACTGTCGTGAGAATACCTCGGCTGATTGATCGTTCTGCAGCTGGACAGGCATATTCGTAGTCAACTGCAATGTACGTACGTGTCGCCACAATGTTGAATATTTCAGGCAAGCATTTATTTCTTCCACTGGTGTCGATCGAGAAAATACAGGCAATGTTTGCCTAAAATCTCCTGCGAGCAATATCAATGCATTCCCGAATGGTTGAACGTTTCCACGCAAATCTCGCAATGATTGATCAAGAGCTTCAATCGATTTTTTATGTGCCATCGTGCATTCATCCCAAACAATGAGTTTACATTTTTGTAATACTTTTCCCATACCGGATGCTTTGGAAATATTGCACGTGGGAGTCTCGATGATTCGCATGTTTAATGTCAACTTCAGAGCTGAATGAGCAGTCCTTCTACCTGGTAACAATGTTGCAGCTATTCCAGATGAAGCGAGAGCTAAGGCTATGTCATTTTTTGATCGAACCGTTGCCAGAATCAATCTGATAAGGAATGTTTTCCCAGTTCCTCCTGGCGCATCCAAGAAGAAGGTCCCCCGAACTCCGTCATTTATCATTTGCATTATGCGATCATAAATGCCCTTCTGTTCACACGCTAATTTGGGAATGTTTGATTGGACATATGACTGGAGATCGCCGGTGTTGTAACTCTGTTCACGGCGCAAATCCACATCAAATGAAGCAGTCGTAGTTCGGTTGGGTGCTGGCATTCCCAATTGACTAAGAACTTTATTTGCAATAGCTAAGCACTTGTCTTCAATATTTATCAATGTTTCGTTGTAAATGCCTTCTGTAAATTCCATGGTCATATTGGCATTTTCTAGGCGTACTCTATGCAAAATATCCTCAGCCATATGCGATTGATATCTTTCCCATAACTCTGTGGGAGATGAAGGGAAGCAAGCGGTCAATATAATTGCGAATAGTGCTCGAATTTGGTTTGGATGTGCAGTGTTGCACGCGTCACTAATAAATATATTCCACTGTTGGTCGTTTTCTAATAAATTAAGAGCTTGACACGCACTGCGGAAAGTGGCATATGTGACACCGTCAACAATTTTCAATTGCTGGAAAGATCTAGGACCAGGCACATTTACCAACAGCATGCGAAGGAAAAAACATTCATCTTGATTAGGATGCACTGTATAAAGTCTACCAATTGTATTTTCTCTGAAAATGCCAGGATGACCGTCGACTGGCTTCCCTCGTCTGCGTCGTACGAATGCTTTTTAGTTACATTCCACGTGTAATAAGAGGGCACTTCTGTGTACATCAGTGTTCTGGCAAAAGCGTCTTCCTGACATAAGGTGAAGAAAGCAGTCAGAGTTGTACCAGGTGGATTAAGGGCTCTTTGTTGCACATTTGCATCTGTGAAATAAACACACTGTCCATTCTCTAAATGTACTGCTAAGTGAACCACAGCTGGATTGCGTTCATGCATGGGAAATGAAAAAATTCGCCATGCAGCCTCATTGCTGCTTATTTATCTTCCAGCCTGGTATTGTGCAATTTCATCGATAACTCGTACTGCATTTCTGTCACTATTTTCTGGTTGCACACCAAAAACTGCCATATCGCTGCCTTTATTCACATACTTACAGATGTATTTAATCGATTTGACCGAATTGCAATATTCTACGTTTATGTGCGCTTTGTATGTTTTTGACAACAGAGGCGAATATGGGACCACCCAACGGTTGTCTACATCAATATCACCATTTCGCATGTGTATAGTTGCCGAATTCCCGCCATCTTCAGTTGATCGTCTCCTATACTGAGGATATCCATCGTCTCTTGTTACTGTGTTGGCTGCGAATGCTCGAGGATATTGCTTAGAACATTTCCCGTCTACCATGCATGGTGAATTCGGATTTAGTGTACCGCATGGTCCATGTATCATGTTTTTGATCACAACTGCATGCAAATCCTTATCAACGTCGGCCCGTGGAATCTCAGCGCATATCATATCGTCGATTTTGTCTGAAGTTATTTTATTGTATAGCCAGATTAGTATATGTGCATGTGGCAATCCTCTCTTTTGCCATTCTACTGAATACATCCAGCAGCGCACAGATCCAAACACTTCATGTTTCACAATGAAATCCATCAGCGACTTAAGCTTTTGTCTGAAAACACGTGCTGTGATGTCATGCCTATCCACGGGTGATTGCCCAGGATGTAACAGCTGCTGTATCTCGTCCCAAGCTGGATTGCACGTGAAGGTGATAAAAAGTCTGGACGCCCGTAATGACGAACATATGCCATTGAATCTTGAGCATATTCCTGCATGTGACATGGACTGCCTATGTATGAAGATGGCAAAATAGTAAGCTTTCCAACGTTGGTTGTATTACCGTCATTCACAACTGCATCTCGCAAATGAATGTATTCTTCGGAGCGGAGTTTGGTCTGATTCAAACGAAGAAATAGCAAACGTTCCGTTTCAATTTTTGCATACATATCCACAATGTACTGGTGAAACAACTGACGGCATTTCAAAATATAATTGTCCTCGTTCCTCCGAATCATTAAGCGGTAGGCGTAAAAGTTCATTGCGCTGCACTTTTTATTAATTTCTGCACCATTCACTGGGTTTATCATCTTCACATTGAAATGATATCCATCGGCACCATCCCAGAAGATAACTGGATATTGCAAAGCATCGTAACAACGGTGAGTTTTTGCGACGTTTATCAATTGATCGTTTCTTCGATGGAGAACAATATCTCTAGGTTGGAACTGATCTCCGACTATGACAATTGCTACTTCGTCTATAGTTGGAGCATTATATCTTCGGACATGTTCTCCAGCGGGCGTTTTGTCGGCGTGAATGACAATCTTGTGGGTATCTGATGGCATCATATCCATTGCCGTTTTGAACAAACGCACCAAATTGTTCTTTTCGTGAAGGAGCTCCTGTAGTTGCGAAATGATGGATCTTCTTAGCGAGGTATGTATTCCACAACGTGCATCGACTTCATCTCTATCATCACCGATGAAGTACATTTGAAGGAATTTATGGTCACTATCTCGGAACGGGAGCAGGGAGCCAGCTTTGTGATATATTTGTCCTTTGATTTTAAAAGTTGGCATGAATTGAGCAGTCACAATTTCCGCACCAAATGACGTCATTTGGAAGCAAGAGTTATATTTCCTGATGTTCGATAGGAAATGCTTCGATTCAGCGGTAGATCCAGCAAGTAGAGTTTTCAACGGCTCTGGTGGTGCTTCAAGTTGAGGCAATTTAATTTTTCCGCCAGCGCAACACATCCCATTCGTTTCATTATTGAACTTTAGAGCCTGGCAGTAGGTACAGACATGACTCATCTGGCCAATGACAACATGCGGACTTGAACTATAATCAACAGCTGGATTGTACCGGAATGCAAGACGATTGTATTGCAGAATCAGATCTGCTGTTCTTTGGGTACGTGTTTCAGCTATCCTCGATGCCTCGCGTTCATTCCGTTGAGAACGAACCAAATCTGTTGCTGCAGAACGCGACTGCCGTGCTCGCAATCGTGCATCCTCAAGCCTGGCTGCTTGTCTTTCTGCTGGTTCCGTGTTAGGCATCTGGATGGTGCTTAGTCTGTTCCTCTCTCGTACGTATGCCCACTCTTCCTCAGTCATATTTGAAAGCCGTCTTCTCGATCCTTCTGTGTGGCGAGTGCGACGACCCAAATTCTTTTTTTGAGGCATTATTTCGGTTTTCACTGGAACAGAAGGAAGGGATAAGATTATAACCTCTTATGGCTCTCACAGCTCTAGGTTGAAAACCATGAGAGATAAGAGACAAAACATAACCTCTACTTACGATTTGGCGAACGGCGCAGCTCAATCACGACACGATCACCTAGTATGGAGAGTGTTCCCCTCGCTTCCAGCAGATGGCGAGTGTTCCCCTCGCTTCCAGCAGATGGCGCGTTTGCTGGTACACAGCTGACCGTTGAAAAAGCTGTTTTCTCGTGGTCGCGGGTATGTTACTGACGCGAAAAATAGATAAAAACAGCACGATCACCTAGTATGGAGAGTGTTCCCCTCGCTTCTGGCAGATGGCGCGTTTGCTGGTACACAGCTGACCGTTGAAAAAGCCTTCGACCATATATACTGATAGACTGCGCATGGCATCAAAATTTCTGGCTCCAACATCGCAAGCCACGAAATCACGTGACTTCGGGCAAAAAGATAGTTAACTCGTGCTGTGCTCATCATGAATTTTAGGAGTTTCTTTTTAGAATTCCATTACGACTTTTCATTCGTGAATACATTTATTACGCTCTGATGCAGCTATTGCCAGTGCGCAGTCCATTGGTATATATGGTCGAAGGAAAAAGCTGTTTTCTCGCGATCGCGGGTATGTTACTGACGCGAAAAATAGATAAAAACAATCTTTGAAGCGGGTTGTATATCGTGTCAAAATTTGAGCTCAATCGGTGCAGAACTTTTTGAGTTTTTGAAGCGTACACAAACCAACTTAACATTTATATATATATAGATATGTGTGTGTGCACATGAAAAATTATTTGTGTTTGAGGAATTAAACATAATTTGCTATCAGGTGTGATTGATAATTTTTTTGTCTTCCAGAGTCTGGGAGTGAAAATGATGACAATGATATAAAGACCTACAGAGAGATGATGCTCCGTGACAAGCGTCGATGGCAGACTGCAGACAAAAATGGTGATAATCAACTTTCAAAAGAAGAATTTTCAGATTTCCTCCACCCTGAAGAGGTGCCTCACATGCAAGATACTGTAATAATTGAAACCTTAGAAGACATTGACAAGGATAAAGATGGGAAAATATCACTTCAGGAATACATAGGTAGGATTGCATATTAAAAAAACACTGTTTCTATTATATTTTTGTATATGGTTTAGCTTCACTTTACAGGTGTGTTCCAGGACATGGGGAGTGTAGCTATATCTGTGCCATAATTGGTGAGGTTACATTTCTGTTTTTTTTTTTTTTTTTATAGTTATATGAATTTTATTAAAATAAAATGTTTTACTTTATCTGCTCATGTGTTTTGTTGTTCTGTGACATGAGAAGCAGCTAAGATGCTGGCTTCTTATGTTGAGGACATGAATGAGACATTGGCACTGTTTGTGTTTTTTGGTTCTTGTACTCTCCTGGGGATGTCCGAAGAGTTTTGCAGTTCTGAAATAAGGGATGGAAAAAACATGCTAGTCTTTAGTGGTAATGAAAAGTTCTTAAAGATGATTAGTTATTAAACAAAATATTTTAAGCTACAGCTTTTTGAGGAAAGTAGAATCTTATTTCCTCTTATTATAGCTGGTAATCCTTTGAAGTGTTTGTATGTGAACACATTCGGAATTTTGTGAGCCAATAAACCTTGGAAGATAACACCTTTATTAGTGTACCAGATACCCACATGAGCTTACTAGCTGCATAGTTAATGAAGAAAAGGAAAGAAAAAGAAAGTGGTAAAGTGTCTGATATATTTTGTAAAACAAATGTATGATAAATATCAAATCCTAAATTTCAGAACATAAGGTCTTGTCCTGCACAGTGTTATTGAAAGAATGTAAAGCAATTTTTTGAATTTCAGCCTGTAATCCCCAGACACCAAATTTTGCTAACCAGGCTATTGGCTAAAATCAAGGAAAAGTGTTATAGCCAGAAATAATTGTATTACAACAAGCCTGTGCTGAGTTACTAATCTTTTTTCTACTACCAAGCCCAGTGCTATTCTTCTATTTGGATTTTAAAAAGGTACCAATACATGAACTAAAAGTTTTTTTTTCTTTTTTATTCCACAAATGTTGCAAACTTTCTATGTGTTATGCACAGGCATGAGACAGGGGTAACAGATTTATATACATATCACTAAACTATTCTCCAAGTTTCAAAAGTTAACTCCTAAAAAACAAAAGCAAAAAACAAACAAACCTGCATCTGTTAGATTAAAGTTGAAAACTGATGGTGCTAGATTTTACTTACTGTATATACTCGCGTAGAAGTCGAGAAATTTGGGACAAAATGAGAGCTTCAAAGTAATGGGGGTCGACTTATACGCGGGGTCTAAAAAAATCGTAAGTCCAAAAGTTCTTCCCGTGAGGCAAAAAGCAATCCATCCCAAAAGAAATAAAAATGCCGATGCGGTATTAATTACGAATCGCAACCCTCCGAAAGAAAAAAAAAAAGAAAGAAAGAAAAAACACTGGTGTGGTAGAATTACGAAATCGCGACCCTCCGAATTTTTCTGCGCTTTGAAAAGTCTCCTCTCTCCTGGCTTTGCGTATCCACAGCGCAGTCACAGCCGCGCATAGAAAGCTCCGCCCTTCCAACTACCAGTTGATTGCGCTGACCTTCAACGTAACGGAGCCGTGAGACAGCCAGTGTTAGGTGTTGCTTGTTCTTAATCGCACGTGTTTTTCTTGTTCTTAATCGCACGTGTCTCGCTTCTCCTATTATGGGTGACACGGATTGTGTAAAGAAACGGATGTCCTATAACGCAGGATTCAAGTTGAAAGTGGTTTCTTTTGCAGAAAATGCTAACAACTGTGCCGCTTCACGTCAATTTGGCATTAACGAAAAACTGATTCGAGATTGGCGGGAAAAAAAAAAAAGGAATTGGTGAAAATCCCAAAATTGCAAAAGGCGCTGCGCCATGGAACGACATCTTTCCCAGAGCTGGAAAGTGTCTTGAATGATTGGATTGTGCGCTGCAGACAAAATGGTTACATTGTAACGCGAACTGGTATACGTTTGTGAGCAATGAAGCTCGCAAAAGATGAAAAGTTTGCAGCAGCAAATAACACTTTTCGTGCCTCACCAGGTTGGTGCACAAGGTTTATGAACCGCTATGGGTTGTGTCTACGCCAGCGCACCAAAATTGCACAAAAGTTACCTCGTGACCTCGAAGCAAAGATAATGGAATTTCAAAAGTATGCAATTCAAAAGAGAAAAGAGACTGCTTTTGTCTTTCCCAAATAGGGAACATGGATGAAACCGCCATGTGTTTCGACCTTCCTGGAAATAAGACGGTTAACCAAAAGGGCGAAAAAAATATCTTGATCAAAACGACTGGCCACGAAAAATCCAGTTTCATGGTTGTTCTTTCCTGCTTGGCCGATGGCAGTAAGTTACCTCCAGTAATTATTTTCAAACGCAAAACTCTGCCGAAAAGCGTTGTCTTTCCATCTGGTGTGCTCGTTCGTGCCCATGAAAAAGGATGGATGAACGAATCCGGAACAATTGACTGGTTAAAGAATGTGTGGAACAAAAGGCCAGGTGCACTTTTGCGGAAACCTTCTCTTTTGGTGTGGGATATGTTTGTTGCACACCGTTGTGCAGAAGTGAAAAACTGCAGAAAATTCAAAAACAACTCTTGCTGTCATCCCAGGTGGGTTGACATCTGTTCTTCAACCACTAGATGTCTGCCTTAATAAGCCCTTCAAGGACAATGTGCGGAGGTATTGGGCAGATTGGATAAGTTCCGATTTGCCGACTGAAACCAAGGGCGGAAATCTAAAGAAGCCGGATATTGTTTTGATTGCGCGATGGGTCAAGGATGCTTGGGATGCAATACCTGCGGAAATGGTCGTGAAATCATTCAAGAAATGTTGCATTAGTAACAAACTTGATGGCACAGAGGATGATGAGATTTTTATGAGTGATTATGACAGTGATTCTGATGACACAAGCATAGATGGGAATACTGATGTTTATGATGACGCGCCGATGACAGAGAAAGACTTTTTTGAACTGTTTGGCGAGTCTGACTCTGAATCGGATTTTGAAGGGTTCCAATGAAGTTTTTGGGTATGCAAATTAAATTTAGTATTATATATATATAATTTTTTTCGTTTTCAAATGTTTTTGAATAAATTCATTGCAATTTTTTTTTTCTCATTCCGGGATCGACTTATATGCGAGTTTCCGATTTCTTACGATTTTTTCCTCTGAAAGTGGGGGGTCGACTTATACGCGAGTATATACGGTACACTTGTCATATCAAACGTCACCATTTACAGTGATTTCTGCATACAACTTGAGCTTAACTGACATCAATCATACATCTCGCACAAGACCTTTTGTACTTTATATTTTCTCATGCAGATATTCCTGAATCTGATACTCCCACAATTTCCTTGGTCTTTGCCAACCTTTCTTTCTTGCCACTTTGGGTTGAATAAATTCTCTTTGAAAAGCATCTTACCATTCATTCTTCCAACATAGCTAAACTACCTAAAAATATTTGTCTCCACTTTACTAACAACAGTTTGCTTCACAATGCACATCTGCAACATATTACTCATGTCAGACTGTGTCTTGCCCCAAACTGCTCATAAGTAAACACATCTGTTCAATTCACAAACAACTCCAATGTCTTCTGCAGTACCCAGGTTTTACTACCATAATAAAAACTGATTTGCACACAAATCAGTTTGTCGTAACTGCCAGTGTTTCACAGAAGTTGTGATATGCATCTTATTCTCTTTACACTAAGAATATGCCCGTTTTTTGGCTATGTTACAAGAAGAAGGAAAAGTAAGTGTGGAGCAAATTAATATGGCACTGAAGTAAATGGTCCTTAGTATGGAGGAACTGTGATGCATGTGTGAAAAGTTGTATGAAGGAGAGATTATGGGCTACCTGGTTTTATATGTATGAATAGCATAAATTTTTATTTAACTAATTTAAAGTGGAGGAAAAGTAAACTAGAAATATGCAAATTGGTGAAATAAGGTGCTGCTATATATTTCTTTTCTGTTAACAAATCCATACTTTCTTTCTTAATATTTTAGTCAAAACTCAACAAAATTTCGGAGCATATGCAGTTTTTGTTACTACTCGTTAAAATACAAATGCTTAAATCATAATTTTATGAAGAGAAGGGAACATGCTCACACAAACACACCATAATGCCTCCACTACCATACTTGTCAGTTCAAATAGAACTCTAAAATAATAAGCCCCTCCCCCTCTTGCAAACTTTTAAACTTTTTCATACAAACTCATCTATCAGAGTGGAAGAGTATGCTGCATGACTTGTCACCCCATTAGATGAACTTCCTTTGATTTGCAGACCACATTAGATTTGCTCTGCACCATATAAATCAACTCCATGCATTACAGTCATTTGCAAAAGTTTCAGACCACCTGTTAATATTAGGAGACTTCTGCTGATTGGGTCAGCTACTGTCTGTATTACTCAACTTCCCGGTGGTGTTGCATCATCCTACTGCGGCAGATGCTGATAGAGTTGGGGGAAGCCTGCAAGCATCAATTGCTTCTGGTTTTCATGCTCAGAGGTTTTGTACATATTTTCTATATAGCAAAACAATGGGCAAAAAAAGCATCTTTAAGCAGAAAGGTGAATGTGAGAAATGATATAAAGAGATTCAGTATCTCTGTAGAATTATTATTGCACACGTCAAAACATGGACTTGTGATTATACTGGTGCAGAAAGTTATCACTTTTTTATTTAAAAAAATAAAAAACAAAAAGAAGGTAAGAGCAAATACTCACATATATTCATCCTGAGGTCGCCATCATTCCTTCACTCGTATATTACCGCAAGTTTTTCAGTCCCAGATGTTTAGTGGTTACGCATTACAAACAGTCTGATGGTGACCATTACAAAAAGATTAGTAACACAAAGGTAGTAGTCGGCCTCAAGAGCCATGCCATATATTGCATCGTAAGCTCAAAGACCAATACCACAAAATTTATTGTTCTTTGAGCTTATGATGCAATATATGGCATGGTTCTTGAGGCCGACTACTACCTTTGTGTTACTAATCTTTTTGTAATGGTCACCATCGGACTGTTTGTAATGCGTAACCACTAAACATCTGGGACTGAAAAACTTCTTGATGACAATATACGAGTGAAGGAATGATGGCGACCTCAGGATGAATCATCATCATCATCATCATTGTCAACCATTATCAATCCACTGCTGGACGAAGGTCTCCCCAAGTTTCCTCCACAACGGTCTGTCTTGTGCCAGTCTCCTCCATGTCACTCCCGCATATTTACGAATTTCATCCACCCATCTCCCATGTGGTCTTTTTCTGGGTCTTTTCCTGTCCCTTGGAATCCAATCTAAAATTTCGGCTGTCCATCTATGGTCTGTCCTTCTGGCAGTATGTCCAGCCCATTGCCATTTCAGGGATTTAACTCTGATCATGATGTCTTCCACTCTCGTCATTTTTCGGATCCACGAGTTCCTCTTCTTATCTCTCCTGGTTATACCAAGCATGCACCTCTCCATGCTTCTTTGAGTTGTCTGCAGCTTTTGTATGTCTCTTTTAGTTAAGGTCCACGTCTCTGCACCATACGTAAGCACTGGAAGGATGCATTGATCAAACACTTTTCTTTTAAGACATAATGGCATATTGCTCTTGAAAATTATGCTGTTTCTTCCAAAAGCTCTCCAGGCAAGTTTTGTACGCCGATTAATTTCTTCATCAATGTGAGCCTCACTTGATATCTGCTGTCCAAGATAAACATACGTATCTGTTATCTCCAGTTTTTCTCCATCAATCGATAAATCTTCATTTCTTGTAAAAGCATTGAACATCACTTTTGTCTTCTGAAAGTTCATTTTTAATCCCACTTCTTTACTCTTGTCAGCAAGTTCCTGGATCATACTCTGCAGCTCTGATGGGGTAGTTGCAAAAATGACTACGTCATCAGCAAAACGAAGGTGGGTTAGATAATCTCCATTAATCTTTATCCCTTTGTTTTCCCAGTTCAGTGATTGAAAGACATTTTCCAATGTGGCATTAAAGAGCTTCGGAGATATGGTGTCACCTTGTCTCACTCCCTTTCCAATTTTTATGTGTGTTGTATTTTCAAACAGCCGAATCTTTGCACTTGCATTTTCATAGATGTTATTAATAATATTAATGTATGCATCTTCAATACCGCAGGATTTCAGAGCCGTGGTAACTGCTGATGGTTTCACCGAATCAAAGGCTTTTTCATAATCGATAAAAGCCATGCACAATGGAAGTTCATATTCCCTCGCTCTTTCAATCAGTTCTCTCAGTACGTGGATATGATCTATTGTGCTGTAGCCACTCCTGAATCCAGCTTGTTCTCTCGGTTGAGCCATGTCCAGTGTTACCTTCAAGCGGTGTGAAAGAACTTTAGTGAAGATTTTATAAACCACTGATAGGAGGCTGATAGGTCTGTAGTTCCTGAGATCCTCAATGTCACCTTTTTTATGTAGCAGGATCATTGTAGCATTGTTCCAATCCTCAGGAATCTTCCCTTCATTAAGGCATCGAGTGAAAATTTGGGCGAGTACTGTTTCAATTTCTCCACTTGCTTCTTGTATGATGTCTATAGTAATTCCATCTTTTCCTGGAGCTTTCCCTCGCTTCATGTTCTTGATTGCATGAGCAACTTCTGCTGGGAGGACTGGAAGAACTCTGGTACCTTTCATGATGTCTGGAGTACATGTATCATCCCTTTCATATAATTTGGAGTAGAAATCATTCACTCTTGTCAAAATTTCGCCTCTATTTCTTGTTATAGAACCATCTTCTTTTCTCAGAGCCATAATCTGTTTTCTTCCCTTACTGAGATGTCCCTTTGCTATCTTAAGGCTTTGGTTGTTTTCAATTGCTTTCCTCACTAGCTCACAGTTGAATTTCCTTACGTCTTCAGTGATACTTTTTCGTGTTGTCTTGCATAGCTCTATATATTCCACTTTGGAAGTCACATCTACTTTAGTTGTCCTCATCTCTCTTCTTTTTTGCATCAACATTTTGGTTTTTCCTGATAATTTGTTCACATGCAACTTGTTCTTAGACCCAGCTAATTTTGTTGCTGTTTCCATTAGAGCTTTGGTTACTTTTCTGTTAACTTCCGAAATATCCACTTCTTCCGATGTTAGGCCTTCTAAAGCAGAGAATCTGTTCTTCAGTTGCAACTTGAAAGTATTATGGTGTTTTTTAAGGTTGGTTATGTCAATACATTTTGTTTGTCTTATGAGCTTGCCACGTTCCAGTTTAGTGTTGAGGTGCATCTTACATCTCACCAATCTATGGTCACTACCTGTGTTGAACTTGTTCAGCACACTGCAGTCTTCGATGACGAATTTTTTGTTACACATAATAAAATCAATTTCACTTGTCGTCCCAATTGGATGTCTCCATGTCCATTTCCTGTGTGGCTTTTTCTTGAAAAAGGAGTTCAAGATGAAAAATCCTTCTGCCTCTGCAAACTCAACGAGAGTATTTCCACGCTGGTTTCTGTTGCCGTGACCGAATTTACCTACTGAAGTTTCATTCTGTTGCCGTTGCCCTATTTTTGCATTGAAATCTCCCATAATTATCTTCAAGTGCTGCTTACCTTTATTATTTAGATGACGAATTTCCTCATAAAATTCTTCAATTTCTTCTTCAGGATGACTTGTGGTGGGTGCATAAGTTTGAATAATCTGAGCCTGGTATCTTCTCGATAGTTGGATAACGAGTCGTGCAGCTCTGTCAGAGGAACTTTCAACTTCTACCACTTTATCCTTCAGTTTCTTGTTTATTATAAATCCAACACCACTAGTTCTGCCAGTATCTGTCCCACGATAATAGAAGAGATGTCCACTTTTCAGTTCAATGAGATCTTCTCCTTTTCTCCTTACCTCACTTAGCCCAACGATGTCCCACTTGATCCTTTGTAGTTCCTCTTCCAATTCAAGAAGCCTTGAATCAGAAGATAGGGAGCGTCCGTTATAGGTAGCCAAGGTCAGCATCAAATGGCAGCCTAGTCCGGTCCTCCGGGGATTCTTAGCACCCTCTGCCTTCATGTCGCACTGGCCGCTGCCTTGGCCAGGTACATTCCAGCTGCCGGAGACTGAGGGCCAAGATTTAAGTTGTAGAGTCATTTTGGAGGTGTTTGGCCATAACTCACCACGCTGGCCAAGTGGGTTGGTGAGTGTGGGATAGCATTTCCTCTGATCCCGATGGTATAGTTATACCGCTATTGGCGGTCGTCAGAGCCCCTTTAGTGGGAACAGGATGCACCACGAGAAGGCGGGGTTGACATTTGTCAAGGAGAGGCTGTGATGTTACGCATCACCTGACCTTACATCCCTGAATATATGATGAATATATGTGTCAGGATGAATATATGTGAGTAATTGCTCTTACCTTCTTTTTGTTTTTTATTTTTTTAAATAAAAAAGTGATAACTTTCTGCACCACCATAATCACAAGTCCATGTTTTGAGGTGTGTAATAGTAATTCTATAGAGATACTGAATCTCTTTATATCATGTATTTCAACCACGTATAGCATGTGACTTCCTAATGCGGAAGATATACATGAAATATCTATTTTGAATGTGAGAAAGACTGCTATTCATAATACAATCATCAAATATAGCTACCGAAAGAGAAGTGGACATCCAAGGAAAACAACCCCCACACAATGACTATACCTTAAGGTGAATAATACATTTAGGGTAACTTACCATTTCATGGTCTTGCTCCCAATTTCACATTTCCAGCACATGAGTTGTGATTACAATGTTGCATGTTTCTAGAGGTAGCATGGGGGCTCATCACTTTTCTCAGCTGAAGTCATTCATTTTATTCTATTCTATTCTTGGTCATATAGGTTTTTTTTTATTTCCCCTCTCCTCTCCTTCCAGAGGCGCCATGTAGTAGTCCTCAAACACTTCATTTTTATACCAAACCATAGCTACGCCTAATATGCTCATTAGATACATTCGCGGTCCTATTTACACGTCTGCATTAAAAAAAAATGAGTTTTTTTCGTCATACATACATACAACACATTTATACATTTCATTATACACTATACACAACCAACAAATGCTCTATTAACTCACTATATACATATATACATATGATGTTTCCACCTCTGTCAACTACAAGCACATATCTCATGACCTCTGTAAAATGGCTTCGCAGAAGAGCTCTCCCATGTCGCACTCCACCCTCAGCAACATTCCAACCCTAGTACTTTCTGTAGCTATCTGCTACCATCATCAGGGGAACGAAAACTCTGACCTATACTCACGGTATCCTCGGAGCAAGTGAGTGACTCTCCCAAGGGCAATATCAACTTTCGAAGCTTCGTTCTCTTGGCGTCTGTGGCACCCCCTCTTGTTTCTTTTAGATTTCAAAAAAAGTTAGAAAATTGAAATCTAAAACAAACAAGAGGGCGCAAAAAAGTAGAAAATTAAAATCTAAAAGAAAGAGAAGGCACAGTGACCAAGAGAACAAAGCTTTGAAAGTTGATATTGCCCTGGGAGAGTCACTCACTTGCTCCAAGGATACCGTGAGTATAAGTCAGAGTTTTCGTTCCCCCTGATGATGGTAGCAGATAGCTACAGAAAGTACTAGGGTTGGAATGTTGCTGAGGGTGGAGTGCGGCATGGCAGAGCTCCTTTTGCGAAGCCATTTTACAGAGGTCATGAGATATGTGCAAACAGAAGGCTGGGTTAAAACAACTTAATGTAGTTGATCGAGGTGGAAACGTCTTATGTATATATGTATACAGGGTGCCTACTAAAGTCCCTTCTCAGCCCCATAACTTTCGAACGCCAACAGCTATAGCCATAAAAACGGTGTGTAGGTATAGTAAAGTGGCTGTGCGCTATTCGATGAGACCGCCTACAGCGCCTCTTAGCGGCAAAGTCAGGAGTTAGAGTGCCGATCTCGAAAATTATACGAGATACGGGAAAATAGTCAATTACAAAGTTGTAGAGCAGCATTGATTTAGTACAAAAAGACACCTTGCGCACATGAATGCTAAGAATAGAACGCGTGCAACGTTCGTTTGTTTGTTCACGATGTCGAACACTGTTATGTCACGAAACGCGTCAGAAAGGAGATAATATCACCTTCCGCAAAGCACTAGCCCGACTCAACTGCAGAATGTTTGGTTCCAACATGACGGCGCCCCTACGCACCAGCCAGGAAATGTAAGAAGGTACCTGGTCGAGACATTCGAGCAACAAATCATCGGCTATGGTGGTTGCGTAGTGGCCTGCATGCTCACCGGACCTCACCCCATTGGACTTCTTCCTGTGGGGCTACCTCAAAGAGCAGGTGTATCAGACCCCTTCGACAACATTGCAGGACCTTCAACACCAAATAACGTTGCAGGACCTTTGACGCCGTATAACTGAGTGTGAGATTCAATCTAGAGTCTAAATGTGTATTGTGGCTGATGGAGAGCACATTGAGCACCGACGGTAAATGTGCCTAGTGACAACTAATTGCTCCTTTCTGATGCGTTTCGTGACGTAACAGTGTGCAATATCGCGAACAAACAAACAAACGAGCATTGTACACGTTCTATTCTTAGCATTCATGTGCGCAAGGTGTCTTTTCGTACCAAATCGATGCTGCTCCACAACTGTGTAATTGATTATTTTCCCGTATCTTGTATAGTTTTTGAGAATTGCACGCTAACTCCTGACTTTGCTGCTAGGAGGCGCTGTAAGCGGTCTCATCGAATAGCGTATAGCCACTTTACTATACCTAGACATCGTTTTTATGGCTATAGCTGTCGGTGTTCGAAAGTTGCAGGGCTGAGAAAGGACTTTGCTGGGCACTCTGTATAGTGAGTTAATAGAGCATTTGTTGGTTGTGTATAGTGTAGAATGTGTTGTATGTATGTATGACGAAAAAAACTTGTTTTATTTAATGCAGACATGTAAATAGGACCGCAAGTGTATCTAATGAGCATATTAGGCGTGACTATGGTTTGGTATAAAAATGAAGTGTTTGAGGATTATTACTACATGGCGCCTCTGGAAGGAGAGGAGAGGGGAAAAAAAACAACCTATATGACCAAGAATAGAATAGAATAAAATGAATGACTTCAGCTGAGAAAAGTGATGAGCCCCCATGCTACCTCTAGAAACATGCGACATTGTAACCACAACTCAAGTGCTGAAATGTGAAATTGGGAGCAAGACCATGAAATGGTAAGTTACCCTAAATGTATTATTATATTATTGCACGTTTAACTTAAACCTTACGATGTTGGACATGTTTCCAATATATGGGGTATTTACAATTAAGGTGAATATATGTGTGTTCTCCAAGGAGTTCTTGCAAGAAAATCAAGGCCTTTCTACATTCAAAACGGTCTGATATTAGTATCAGCACTGTTTCCCGACGTCTTAACAAAGATTTTGGATTAAAGTCTTATAAAACTGCACATAAACCTCTGCCATGAAAAAGAAGAGACTCCAGTTTGCAAAGCATAGTGGCCCCCAAGGTCCCCAGATTTGAACCCTGTTGAAGCTCTCTGGGATGCCGTGGAGTAGAACAGCATGGCTATCTTGCACTAACATCTCTGGTGGAGTTGTGGCCAATGCTGCAACAGGCATGGCTGGCATTACCTTCGACATTTGGTGGAGTCGATGCCTCGGCATGTATTCACTCTAGAGGAGGACCAACATGCTATTAGATAGGTATCTAATGTTTTATCCATGAGTGTATGTGCTTTATGGGATTTGTGTTTTATTGTTCTGTGTCATAGTACACTCTAGGTAATATAATTTCTGCTGGATGCTCAAATAATTATAAATTTTTTAAGGTGACATGTATAGTGGAAATGAAGAAGAGGAACCTGACTGGGTTAAAAATGAAAAAGATCAGTTCACTACATACAGAGACAAGAACAAGGATGGCTTCATGGACAAGGAGGAAGTGAGAGAGTGGATTCTTCCAACAGATTACAACCACAGTGAATCAGAATCTAGGCACCTTATCAATGAAGCTGATGACAACAGGGTAAGTATGCATGAATAAATACACATGCTTATTTTGATATGTTCATTATACAGCTAAATCATTGAAGGAAGAAATATTCCTCAAAATACATGGGAAACCAGTAGAATTTCAGAGAGATGTTACATGGACGACCAGTAAGTGTTAAAAGCAAATTCAGAATTTATATTGTTTACTTTGAATATTCATTATACAGTTTTATCCACATGATTAACACAAAACCCATTCTGTTGGAGTGGACTGGGCAACTGTAGAGGAACGGCTATGCAAAGCAATGTGGAGTTAAATACCTGTAAGTAGCAGAACTAGGTATTCTCTATGAAAGCTGAAAAGTATTGGGTTTATGCAAAAGTTTAGGCACTTTTGTTCTTCATAAAATAAGAGGAAAAAGAAATAAAAATAACTTCTTGTATGGCAAGGGTATCTGTGACCAAGTATTAGCAACAAAATGCATTAACTAATTGTGATAAGGTAGCAGAAACAAAATTTAAATGATTTTGACACAGGAAGTGCGGATGCACAGAAATAATTGACATATGAGAGCAAACTGCAAATTTGTGATGAAAGTTGATATTAAAGTTACATGCATTGTAGTTTAAGTGGGTGAACCTGAATTTTTTGTGTAAATGTATAACACACATACATAGATTCTGTTCATGCATATGGAATAATTGTGAAATTCAGAATATAAGACACACATGAATAAAGGTATAACATGTTATTTTTGGCAGTGTTCTGCACTTCATGTTACCAGCAGTAGCATATACAGAATTTTTGAAGGGGAGGTCTAAACAAGAAATTCACAGGACAAACAAAAAGCATAACATTATTTGTGTGTGTGTGTGTCATAAAAAGTTATACATATTATATATATTTATTTATTGGCACTGCCCGCCTGGTGGCTGAGTGGTACAATGTTGGCTCCTAATCATTCATTTGTACGAGATGGGTTAAGTGTCAAATCCTGGATGAGGTATGGCTGGTATGTTTGTCTTACAGCACTGGCTCTTTCCTTTCTTGCAGGATAAATAAAAGTATAACTTCTTGCAGCTAAATTAAAACATATATGTGTGTGTGAATGTATGCATTTTAAAAGTAAATGTTAGCATTTTTAAAAATAAATGTTGGCGTAAGTCAACACTGATGTATATGCTAGTAAAAACAAAATACTCTTTTGAATAAGTAAGACAAATTTGATAATCGTTTTAAAACAACCCATAACATTTACAAAAAATTAACGATCATTGCAAAAATTAGAACTAAGACACACAAAATTTGATCATAACAAAAACATTAAATTTTTAAACCGCACAGAAAAATAACAATCACTGCAAAAACTGGAACTAAGACATAAGAAAAAAAAAATAACTGAACATAATGAAAATATTAAATTTATATCCATCTGCAGTCTAATACTCTATTTTAAAAGAACAGCATTTACTTCCTTTATCATCTGATGGTGTTAGCCTACTGAGTGTGCCAAGGAAAGTGTTTGGTAAAGTAATAATTGAAAACGTATGAGGTCTTACATCAAAGAAATTGTGGGATGTTCAGAGTGGTTTTATGCCTGGTAAAGGCTGCACTAACCACATTTTTGCATTATGCATAATGATTGAAAAGTTTCTGGCTGTTAGTAAAAAAGTTTTTGCTGCCTTCATAGATTGATGACCGAATAAATAGGATACTTTTGTGAAAGGTATTGAATAAATATGTATGGTGTTACTGGGAATCTACTTAATAGTGTAAAAGCCATGTATGCTGGCAGTAGAGCTTGTGTACGAGTTAATGGTGTTTTATCAAAATAGTTTTCTATTGGTGCAGGAGTCAGACAAGGTTATGTAATGTCACCATGGCTGTTTAATATATTTATGGATATGTGCATGTATGATGCTAAAATGGACAATACTGGTTTATATCTGGGTCATATCCATGTGTGCAGATTGCTCTATGCTGATGACACAGTCCTGTTGGCAGAAAGCAAAAGTGAGTTGCAGAGTATGTTGTCCCGGATGCAAGAGTTTGCATGAAATTCAAACCGAGTATAAATAAGGGAGAAACCAAAGTTATGATTTTTAAGATAGAAACTGGTAGCACTGAATGTAAAGTAAGTCTAAATGGCACAGTGATTTACCAGGTGAATGAGTTTGTGTATTCAGGAAGCATATTTGACAGAGAAAACAAATTGGATGGTGAAATCAGTAGGAGAGTGAATTCTTCATAGAAAGTCATGGCTACTTTGGGAGATTTTCACAGGAATGATGGGTTGTCAAGAGTGTCCTGCATGGCTGTGTATGAAAGTGTAATTGTTCCTACACTGATGTATGGCAGTGAAACCTGGTTACTACATAAGAAACATATGAGTTGTTTGTCTGTTGGAGATGTGCGTTACTTACGGGGTTGTGGCAAGACACGTTTTGATCATGTGAGGAACGATGTGTTGCAGTTGTGTAATGTGAAGCAAAATGTTGCCAGCAAGGTGGAGACTAATATTCTTCCATCCATGGTTTGGCCATGTTGAAAGAATGAGTGATGAGATGCTTACTAAGAAATTTTATTTAGCCCAAGTGGCAGGAAGGAAAGGCAGAAGGCTAAGGAAGTCATGGGAAAATCAGATTCAGGAGTGTCTGCATGAGAAAAAGATTAGGAGTATGAAGTATAAAAGGTCTTTTGTACATTGTGTGATGGATGTCAGTGAAGCACGAGTTGCGTGTCAAGATCGCTGTAAATGGAGAAGTTTGATACAGCAACAGTAAGTAAATAATCAGTTAGAAATTTATCTGGTAATTTGTATTTCTTTGTGGAGTTAACCTCTGAATCTCAAAGAACAGTTTAGTGATATGTATCATCTGATGGTGGACATTTATGGAAGAGGGGAGGGAGGTTCTGGAGTGGGGGAACCTCCCTGTTTGTGTGCCATTGATTAGAGTACAGCTGTTACGAGATCTAGTATGTATATGTGGAAGAGTAGATGATGTTTGTCTGATATAAGTTTGCTTTCATGGGTAATCTGCTTGAAACAGTATTACACATGATTGACAACTGTGGCCTCTGAATATAACAGGTTGGAATAAATTAAGCTTCAGGAGACGTATATTGTTGAAATCGTAGCTAGTCGTGTGCGACATTTGGCATGAAAACTGTTCTTGCTGGGTTTTGTTCCAGAATTCTTAGTTGAATGGCCAGCAAGACTCATCAGCTATGTGTTGATCACAGTAATGATACTAATACATGATTGGACTCAGAGAGAGTTTCAAGTGTGAAATGTAGTGGGTTTACCATACTTTTGAGAAGACAGGTCCACCATGGAAATGACCTCGCAAATAAATGACAAGGGGGTTGGAAGATATCATGGTTGAGTAGTTAGATTGGTTTATGGAACACTAGAGGTGTAACTGGAAGGGTGAACGAGTTAGACTGAAGGAATTAGCAGGTATGGATTCGATGTGCTGTATGAGAGACTAAAAAGAAAGAATTTGGGGTAGAGAAAGTGAATAGATTGACATGTGTATAATCTAGTGTTGTTAGGTGGTGAGTGAGGGTAAGATGGCGTAGATGTGTCATTAAGTGAAAAACTGACCACCTGATTCTCCATACTTAGGGTAAAAAAGTTGATTTCTTGAATGAACTAAGTGTTTTGGATTTAGAAAGAAAGTTATTTCAACAAGAAATCTCAGTGTTAAAGTAAGTGTTCAGAATGAGATATTATAAAATGTTCTGGGTAAGTTTCATGAACCTGTTGTGAATAATAAGGGTGAAATATTGAGGTTTGTACTGAGAATGGGTCTAACGCATTTTTCAACCACAAGTGTATCCACACATATAAGTAAAAAAAAAAAAAAAAAAAAAAACACTGGGTCACAAAAGTTTTATCTGTGTTCAGTACTGAAACATCTAGTTATCGACATTTGTGTGGTAAGAGGTGCAGACTTTGGGTCTGATCAGTACCTGCTAGTATCACAAGTGAAACTGAATGTTACTCCAAGAAAGAACAGGAACATACTTTTAATGTGTGTGTGTGAAAAGGGTAAAACAGTTTATATAACTTACATTTTGGCTTATAGTATATGTCGTACTAACTATGCCTATATACGTGGATAATAGTCTTATATATTTTATGGTGTAAATCACGATATTATTCTGTTCATCATGTTATATCCGGTTCCGTACAATGTCATTGAACAAATCCCATGGCACTTCGTAAAAATAGTTTCAAAATGATTTTTTTTTAAATATTCTTCTTCGCTTTGTACCCAACCTTTATACAGTGACGGAAAGTTGCAAAATCATTTTTTGAGCAACAAAATGCATTTTTGGAGCAGCAAAATGTGTTTTGGGAGCAGGCAACAGGTGAAATACAATTTTGGAGCAATAAAATACATTTTTGGTGTAAGAAAAAAAAATTCGGAGCAGGTAAAATATTAGATAGAAAGAACAAACTCTTAAGCAGAAAATGCTTTGGAACTAGATGTACCCTACTCAAATTAAAAACATCTTGCATTGAAATACACACATGCAAAGATCTTAGTTTTAAAATAAATCAAAAAATTTGTAACCATAGCAAGATTCTATTACTAATAATTTATTTTACAAAAAATGTTCAATTTTTTGCTGCTTTTCTCAATATTTAATTGCTCTCTTCTATTTTTTTCTAATTTTTAAGATAGTTAGCAATGTTTTGTTTTGCTTCTTTTAACAGTACCTGTCCACTTTCTATTGCCCTCATGCCTCTTTTTTTATGCCACATTCTTTCAGTGTTCATCTCAGCATTGCTTAACATTTTATGAGAGGAATCGAACTGCTGCAAAAGTTCAGCTTATTCCCATTTCAAATTACATTGTGAAAATTCAATTTCTTCTCTTTTTCGCTTATTTTGTTGCATTTTTGCAGCACTAATCCACTCTTGATATTTTTTCCAGGATTCTTTATAAGCTGTCAGAAGTTTTTTGGTTACCTTAATTTTACTCACATCTGCATTTATTCTCGGCATGATCTTTATGCTTCTTGCTCTCTGCACGATGCCTACAATCATCGCGGCCACCGTGTGCTAGACTAAAATCGCAGCCACATGGCTTACAAAATATGATTCAGCAAAACGTTCGATGCTTCATAAAAAGGCCATTTTGTACTATATATATATATATATATATATCGCGATACACTTGACAATAAGTTTTATATGACTTTGTTCTTTTTGTTGGCATATCACTGCTATGTTTCATTTTGTTTTAATCTAAATTAACCTTTTCCACTCGAATAACTTTTCACCCATACTCACCTAGCACTCATCTTTTGTTTCTGCAGTAGAGACCACAACTTAGTAGTGAAAGCTCAGCTTTGGCTCGCCAGCCCTGACATACGAGGTATAGAGGCATTATTGGCGTGTAGGGCAACACGCACGAAATGGAAATGTCTCGCAAGCCCAACACACGAGCTAAAGAGGCGTCATGGACGTGGCGAATGACACCCGACCTATTCAGCGAAAAAGAAATCTCACAAGCGCCGACATACGAGCTGTAGAGGCATCATAGGCATGGCGGATAACGTTTCTTTCTCTCTATTTGGTGAAAAAGAAATGTCTCGCGAGCCCCGACATGCAAGCTATAGAGGCGTCATTGGCGTGGCGAGTGACACCCAAACTATTCAACGAAAAATAAATGTCTTGCGAGTGATGACATGCGAGCTATAGAGGCATCAACCGCGCGCGCTATTTGGCGATTTCGTAATGTCGGGTGTTACCCGACAGTCGAGTGGAAAGGATTACAACGTTTGCACCAAAATTTTCACAAGCACTAAGCCACATGTAATCAATGTAAATAGTTCGCAAAAGGTACTGAGCTGAGCTCCTTCTCTGCTTTTGCGCGCTGCACTCTCAAACGGCTGTAGGGGGAATCACGTGATAAAACTCCACCTCCGTTGGCGGAAGAAGTCAGAACATCAAAAGCATATAGGGACTATCTGTAAAGTGCGTTTTTTCGACCAAAAGACGGTAAAAAACAGAAAATTGCGTGCAGGGATCTTGCATGAGCTTTTCCGTAGTTTTTTTGGGTGACTTCCGTAAAACCGTAAGATAGAGTGACTATCTGTACAAACTACAGAAAATACGTAAAAGTTGGCATCTCTTAATACCTATGGATCCTTTAGAAACAATACCATCTTATCCCACCATGGGAGAGCCATTTTCAGTCGTCCTCTGCATCAACAAAATAACTAACGACTGATCTTACGCTGTATTTACGTAATCACGCACCATCCCACAGAGCAGTGAACGACATATAAACAATCTCAATTGTACAACACTCTGAAAGACTGCCAAACTATCTGTAAACAATCTTCATCAGGATTTCATAACGTACAGCATCGTTTCTCTTACATACCACGTGATTACAACAAAAACTCCTCCTCATAAGCTACACTTACATCGCGAAACCTATTCTTCACTTATGCCAAAAAAAACAACGAATTAAGATTGGCGGTACGTGTTGATTAAGTGTCGTTATACATTTAACCAAATTACGCGTAGACCTTAAAAAAACGTCATTCAATTCGCCGTTTAAAATGGCATTTTTTTGCCGTGAAAACATTTTTTTCGCTTGGCAGTTTTTGCCGTGGATTGCCGTTTCGGCGCAAATATTAAATTTGTTCGTAATTTGTAGCAGTTAGGTACAAGATAATGAAATTGGCGCAGACTTTCCATCACTGTTTATATGCAACACTGCAATACAATGCCTGCCATTCTTCATTAACAAAGTCTTGAGGTTTTTAGACTTATGTTTTTATGTTGCATAGCTCGAAATTCATTGCTAACTTTTATGTTGCTAAGCCTAACAGTTTGTATAATTTTAATATGATGTGAAAAGTAAATATGCATATGTTAAAAAATCCAGACAATGTGTTAAAGAAATATGTAAATACTAGCAGAGGTACCCAGTGATAACAAAAAAATATATATAAATCAGCTTCTGGGCCAGTGTTTTCCTTAATAAGATATATTGCACAGAAACATTTAACTGAAATGTGTTTCAGTAACAAAAAAAAAAAAAAAAAAAAAATAATCAAAACTTGTGCTTGCACAATTGGCTTATACCAGCCGTCTTTGTTGACTGCAGTTATAGGAAATATATTTGAAAAGCGTGGACAGAGTGATGACATCATAAATTTGAAATATCTGAAACTTTTACATTTTTCAATCATGTTGTGGTCAACGCAATGTACAGTTAATTCAAAGCGCAAGTAAGTTTACTCTTGAAGAGCCTATAGATCAAGGATATTGAGTGTTCTTTTATTTGGAACCAAGATGAAGAGGTGAAAATCCTCCAAATACGTGGAGTCAGTAAATAAATAAATACATTGCTCTTTCCACGTTCCAGAAACACACAGCAACCGAAAAATTGTTTTCAGCCGCCACAGTGGGATTGAACCACGGAACTCTCGATATCTAGCCGAGTGCATTTTTTTGGTTGCTATGTGTTTCTGGAACGTGGAAAGAGCGATGTATTTATTTATTTAAGATGAAGAGGTTTTTATTTTTGCCAACTTGGGACCAACCAAAATACAGCTGGCCATGGAAAAAGCAAGAATTTTGCAGGTCGAGTCCAATGACTTTTAACGACTGAATCTATGTTGTTGCTACTCATGGCAAAACTAAGAACAGGAAACTGTGGGCATTTAGTATAAGTATTTTCTAATATTGTGAATACAGCCAAGAAGTGAAAACAAGGAAATGTACAACTGCTCATGTTAAGCAGTTGAGAGTCAGAATTCACATCATTTTTCATTCAAAGTAAAAAAAAAGTGTAATGTGTAGTATCACATTACAATCATACCCCCCCCCCCAGGCAGTATTAATGGAAGTGTCAGATCTTTTGTTGTGCTCTTGTCTGCTGAGAAGAGATGAAATTTTGTTATTATTTGTAGGGTCTGATCCATATCATGTTAATTCTTGTGCATTGCTAGTTTCTTTATGAGAGAGTAACTATTAATAGAAAATCTTGCTGTGGCATTGTAACTTAGCAGGTTTGTTAGGCTGCTGAAAATCCAGGAAGATTTAAGTAGATTAAAATCTGGCACACATTGGGAGAGCTGTGAAATGCACTTTTAAGTTCATCTTTGTAAAATAAAAGTTTTTGGTTGATGAAGTGGTGGTGGTGGGGAAAGAAATGGTATATATTCTTCTACATGAGTGATAATTTGTATGTTTGTTCCAACTAAATCATCATATATTTTCTAGGAATACATTTTTATAAATCAACAAGAGAATGTCATCATTACGTATATTTCCTTTTAAAATTAAAAAAAAAAAAAAATATATATATATATACCAGTTCTATGCAAAAGTTTTGGGTGCTTCTTGTAGTGGGCTGTCAAAGTGAAATGGTTGAAATTTTGGCAGAAATTCATGCTGTATGAATAAGATGGTAACACTATGTCAAACAGTATATGTTGGCAGACAGCCCACACTTAGTTGAACTAGGATGTGGCAACCGACAAGATGCACGTTCATCACCGTCTGTGGATCATGTTTAATATAAGGTAACCACTGTGGTGTATTTATTTGGCATATGGTGAGAAAGTTGTAGGTGCAAGCATGTGTTGTGAGTGGTGTGTGAAGTTGAGATGTGGTGATTGTGTAGCACAGAGGACAAACAGTGTAGCAGGACAGTTGAAGGAAGTGCAGATTTCCAAGCTCTTCTGGATGATGCCACCAAGTTGACCACAGAATTGGTAATATAGTTAGGTGTGAATCAGTTGACCAGGGTTCAACAGTTGCATGCCGTGGGAAGGATTCAAATACTGGTTCCTGCACAAACTCAATGAGCACAACATGGGTCAGAGGCTGAACACGTGTTTCATTACTTGCCAGACATTGAAAAAAGGAATTTCTGAAGAAAATCATTATGGATGATGAAAAATAGGTTCACTGCAACAAGCCGCAATGCAAAAAGTCATGGGTAGACACTGGCCAGGCAATGACTTCACCAAAGTATTATATTATCTCTGTCGTAACAAAATTCTCTGCATCTGGTGGGGCATGCAAAGTGTGGGGTATCGTGAGGTTATGCCACCAGGTCTAATAGTCACTGCAGAATGCTATAGTTGTCAACTACTACTTTTGAATGACATTTTCAGGATATAGATGTTGGAAGGTCATTCTGTTGCATGACCCCATGTTGCTGCAGCAACCCAGAAAACCATCAATCAGCTGAGGTGGGAGGTTCTTCCCCATGCCGCATACTCTCCACTCAGATTTAGCCAAATCCAACTCGCACTTGTTTCATGTGTCGCAACACTTCTTGGCCACTCAGCAGTTTTCCAAAGGTGAGGATCTCCCAAAATGCATTGACAGCTTCATGGGGTGTTCTTTCACAGTGGCATTTGGCAGCTATTAAGTAGGTGATGCAAGGTTATAGCTCATGGGGACACACATACTTTGATGACGATTAAATGTGATCTGCTTGGTTAAGTAATGCATCTATCCATTCAACCATAAAACACTGGAAACTTGGGCATGCACCTCATACGTTGACGACAGTTGAAACAGCTATGTGTAGCATTTTATGTTAGGTTTTACATTATGAATGATAAGATCTAGAAAAAGAAACAAAAGTGATGAGCATTTTTAAAACCAAGGCTGACATTTTTTATTAAAAAATATCTAACAGCAATTTCTTTGATACTGTAGATCAGGTATCATCTGAAATGAGGATGTGATATAGCCAAGTGCTACTGCATGTAAATTATGGTACTTGTATTTTTTGGATTAAAAGAGTGAGTAAAATGAACAGCTATTCTTGAAATAAATGTATACCCTCAGAAAATATCGGAATATCATTCAGAGTTGAAGATATATTCTTCTCATAATACGTGGTAAATACGTCATGATAATTAACACAGCAATCAGACATTGCCGAATTGACTGTAATTACTGTTTCACACGTGAATTAAATCACATCAGAAAACTTGAAAATTTCATCGCCGTGGAGCGATAAAATTTAATTCACGTGTGAAACAGTAATTACAGTCAATTCGGCGATGTCCGATTGCTGTGTTAATTATCATCAGAATATCAGTTTTTATTTGTTGCATTTTTGGAGTATGCATTTCCTTCTCTAATTGCAGGACCAAAAGTTGACAAAGGAAGAGATACTAAACAATTACGATTTATTTGTTGGAAGTCAAGCCACAGACTTTGGAGAAGCCCTGGTGAGGCATGATGAATTTTAACAACAGACTTTTAATATTCTCGGTGGACCACCTGCAACATTATATTGAGAAGCAGAAGAAAAAGAAAGATTTTATATGTCACATATAAGAAATATTATATGAGAAGTGATAAAATGCAAAAATGAGAATGTGCATGGTGCTACAACATAACCCACACTTAATTTAAATTTACAGTATTTTATAAGTTACAATTTTACACTTAGGTCTAAGATTCTGCATTTATATTATATGCGTTGATACTTCTTCACAACTGAAAAAGTGTGTACTGAAATTTGTAGGTGTTTGTGTTTTGACATGCTTCTTTTTTTATATGCATTTGTTTCTTTGTTGTGTATGTTTTTTTATTCAGTATTGGTAAACCATGTTATGCCAGCTACAAATGTCATGATCTGATACTTTGTGAATTTTTGAAAAGGATTCAGCAAAACCAAATATATATATCGTGCGATCAAATCAAGAACAGAATTGTTATTCTATTTTGCTTGTTAAAGCATGTTCAGAATTCCCATAATTGTAAAATTTTATCCTGTTTCATGAGCTAACTCTCATTAACCCCCACTTGGCATCAATGAGTTCAGGTAGAAACCAACACCAAATAAGTAATTAAGTCCATTTACACGACTTAAATACAACAATGAATAGATCATGTTTTTCATCAGCATTTGATAACATGAATTGTCCATATGATGAAATATTGGGAATTAAAACCATTCATAGTAATAGTTTATGTAAAAGTGAATATGCTGTGTCATGTGGCAACTCTGCTTTTGCAGTTAAAAATTCTATGACATTATTAATTTGATGAATCTACAAGGAACACTTAGTGAATTCTGAAGTATTTGTGACTGGGATTTAGGCAATATCTTACTATTTAATACAATTCTTTGTAATTTTAATCCCTCGTAGTTCTTGATAATGTTCAGTAAACTACCCATCCTACTGTGTTTTGGAACTTGTGACATGCACTTCTTCAAAATCTGAAAGGGGGGGGGGGGATGTCCAAAGAATACTAAGGATGAACTGCTGAAATTCACACTTTCAAACAGCAGTCTGGGAGACATTAACAGTATGCAAGGTAGTGACTAACATGATTAAAAAAAATCAGCTTTCCAAGCTTCAACTGGTATCCATGAAAAAATAACTCTGTTTTATGTACAATTCTGTTCCTACATTTGCATCTTTGGTATATGTCAGAGATTTACGAGGTCTGTCACAAAACTAATGAGACTGATGATGGTAAAAACATTATTTGCATTTTTACACTTCAATACACATCCCTTTGGAAGTAACACACCATGGAAGCAGTCCTCTGCTCCTGGAAACATTGTCAAAAGCTGTCTTTCTTGAGGTCCTTCAGTGTGTGTCACTGCTCTCTGAAAATGACGTCTTTGAGTTTTGGGAAGAAAAAAAGTTATTTGGGTTTAGATCGGGGGGAATACTGGGGCTGGGATGTCAAAATCTCCTGCACAAACAATGCAGTGTGACGTTGCACATTGTCGTGATACAAAAGCAAATTGGTGGTAACATCTAGAACCCTTTTTTGTAGCCATTCCAGAATTTCTCGATAGGTCTGGCTTGAACTTGAGGCAAAAACCTCTTGTACACCACCACTTCTATATGATAAAAAAAAAAGATGAGCATTGACTTGATTTTATTCTTTCTTGCTCTTTTTTTTTTTTTTTTTTTTTGGACACTGCAAACTTTTCTTGTGCCATTCTGGTTTGGAGTCCTATTTAAGAACCAAGTTTTTTTTTGCCTGCTATTATTATTTTTTTAAAGAATTTGAAGGAGATACACATGCATACTCTTCTGATTTTCCATTTTGCTTGGAAGTGAAAGTTTTCAGCACAATTTTGGCACAGATTTTCTGCATGCCCAAATTGCTCTTGTTAACACCGATGGCACGATGAGTTCGAGTTCATTTGCCATCAGTGTCAACCATGTATTTGACATGTTTTCTGCATGTGGTTCCTCTTTGACTGTTCCCTACCCTTCCAAAATGCTCTTGTGCCATTTTAAAACTTGCACTAGGGATAAAATTTGGTCCACATAAGGTTTTGCAACTTATGTTTCCATTGGTACTTACATACATGGAGTTTGACCAAAATTTGATAGCATAACATTGCTAGATATTCATGTGCTCCATTTTCATGACACAGTCAACAAACCACCATTCTTTCCTTCATGATTACTCAGCATGCACTAAATGCATTGAGTTTCATGCTGAGTCTTGGTGTGTTGGCAAGGTTACACGGTCAACACTGCATTGTGGTTTTGAAGCCATGTGTTCCACACCATGTCTTAAAAACAATCTCATTACATTTATGACAGATCTAATATGTCATGAAATCCAATTCCCCTGCTTCCTTTCCTAGTCTGTTGGTTGTAGATTTCACATGATCATATCTTTGTATAGCCTACTAACAGCATATATGCTGGCAACATGATTCTGCACAGGACTTTTTACTTACTTTTAAACATTACTAGAGATTTTGGTTTGTCTTGTATAGTTTTTGTATTTATCTTCCCAAACAGTGGGCCACTGTAAATGACTGGCACAGATAATTTAAATCAAAATTCAGAAATATTCATTACATTTCAGTGAATACGTATCTTCTTGATTAGGGAAACCACTGTCCATAACTTTGTTTCACATATTATTGATTTGTAGTATGTGCATAATTAGTAAAGTATTGCACTGTAAATATGAGCACATTTTTGACTGCAGGCAGTCATCAGAAATAGCAATAAATAGGAAATATTTTTTGTTGTTGTTGGACTTGGGTTGAATCTGTGTCAACAGAAACAGACTTATTGTATTTTTTCATTAATCCTAAAAACACTGAAATATTTTTTTTAAAATCAGACAATTCTATTATTGGTTAACACTGCCAATCATGAAAAAATCTTTTAAGTGATGTTCCAAAAATTGTCTTTTCTAAACAAGTAGTTTTATCTAAGAATCAAACATTTTGTTTAGTTCCCATAACGCATGCATGAAGAAAACTGAATTTCCATCATTCACAGTGCAAGTTAAACTTCCATGTTACAAAAGTTCTGATTTTGACTTGTCAGAATATAACCACAGTAGTATTAGTAGTGTCACATGTTGTAGTAATTTTTCATGACATTCAGAATTTGAATTTCATATCATTACTTAAAAAAACAAATTTCAAGTACTATTTGCAGAACCTTAAACTTTTTCAAGTACTTTCAAGGACTTGAAAATGAACTTTTTTTATTCAAGGACTTTTCAAGGAGAGTACAAACTATGTGCAATAGTCAATTTTTTTTCTCAGATACTGAATGGATACCTCACCCTAATCTTTCATTTTATCAATTGCAGAATGATGTAGAACAGAAATTAAATTAGACATGGTTTCAGTTCTTCAAGTTTGTGTCAGTTGGCACTATACAGCACCAATCAGGAAACTAAAATTAGGGTACCCATCACCACATCCCATCCTGCTAAGTATAAACAAAACAAAACAAAAGCAAGTTAAACAAATGATTCAGATTCCTACTCCAGGAAGACAAAATTTTCAAGTTTTCGGATATTATCTGACTTAGCATCCTTGCCATATTTACACCTAAAAACGGATTGCCTTTCAAAATTTGTAAAAGTAAGTTTGTATAGAGCAAGACTGGTGGGGTTATTTTTTTTTCAGCATTTGTAAAACCAGATCTAAAATATTAGTTGAATTCTAATGTGCTTTGATGAATTTAATTAGTACATTCACAGGACATGAAGGTGATCTGATGTTCTTGTGGAATAAGATGCGGGAAAGGGAAGAATGGAATAACTGCATTTGAAACTGTAGATCATATGAGAACCAATCCTGAATAAGTAGGAGTGCTAAAACTTATGTACTTACAAAAAATCTGAGTGTCTGAATAAGAATTTGCACTGGAATTCCAAAGTGAATAATACTACATTATATTTGTGCATGTCTACTAAAAAGTATTATACTGATAGAACTGAGGACTGTTGCTGACTGGTGTATTAACATGCTAAACAACAAAAGGCAGCTGAAAGCATTTAATCTACTGATATGTCTAAAATAAATTTAAACGTCCCATTTGTTTCACTTATAATGTTAAGAATATAATATGCATTTTAAGTAAGGTTACACACAAATGACATCCTGCAAATATGCATGCAGAACCTAATGAAAATAGGTCCCTAATGCCAAAGATGTGTTCATGCATTTCCAGTATATATATATATATAATATATATTGCATAGTATTAACGTAACTTTCTCATGTGTAAGCTTTGCGCACTGACATGGCTTCCTAATCATTGCCTGGTATTTGTTTTTCATAAAAAAGTGCATAGTGATGAAGTACAGTTTTGTACGGCTGAAGTCCAGTATAAATGTATTTTCGTAACCTATTTTTATATAAGGGCATATTTTAATGCTATTGCGTGTGTGTGTGTGTACGAATTTATGAAAAAAAAATTCAAATAAACGTTGCTGTTGTTATTGAAAGCACTGTGGTATTGTATTTTCAGCATCATTGTATATCTTAATGTTATGATATCTTGTTATATTCTTTGCAGAAAAACTAACACCAACAATGATCATGCTCGTTTCACCACTATATACCCAAAGGCATTAAGCTTTGGTGAAGCACAAAAGATAAAGGCAAACTATGTGAACAGTAAATTGAAAAGGAAAATTAATGTGGATCATCTACAAACTTTTGAATCTTGCTCTATCACAGACAGCCCATTTTGCTCTAGACCTCTCTTCTCATTTGCAACCAGCTACTTTAGATTTTGACACATACTGCAGCAAACTTCCATACAGTACATGTGCACAAACCATCCGAGTATGGCTTTCTTAACTTTACTTTCCAGATTAAAAGTACCCAAATGAGATCCAATGTCTGCATCAACAATACTCTTTAGCCAGTGAATCAAACATTTTACTTGGTCTTTCTCTTATGGTTCTACCATAAGCCATATCTAACCACCTCAAGACCCTTACTTTGTACCTAATGCTTACTGCCATAGAAGTGGGTAGGTCATATTATCTGGGGCTGGCTTTTGTGGCACCCCGTGAAACACTGTTTGTTGACACCTCCCACAAGCTTCTTTGGATTGTGTGGTTTTACAGCCACATATGAAAGATATAAAGGGTGTCCTTAAAATTTTTCCCACGTTACAAAAAATAATATGAAAAAATTTGTTACAGGTACAAGGAAGGGATTGCATGACAATGATGGTGCACAAGTTTTTTTTACCAGTGTCAGCAGACCTCCACATGGGTGCGTGCCATTTGTGGCCCAGAGGACATCTAAGCGATATTCGATTTCACGCCATGTTTTGTTTAACATCTCAGCAGAGACAGAACCATTGATGTCCGTTATTCTGCTCTTCGACGTCTCAACATCCCGAACACTGCAAGAGTAAACTTGGCCTTTCACATAAACCCACAGGGAAAAGTCTAGAGGGATTATGTTTGGCGGCCGAGGTGGCCATGTCATGGGACCGTCACGGCCAATCCATCTGTCCAGAAATGCATTCAGGAACTCACGAACCATTATTGACCAATGTGTTGGGGCACCGTATTGTTGGAAAATAATCGAAGGTGCTACAAAAAGTTCCAGCATGTCCAGGTACATGTTACAGTGGGCTCTATAAAAAGAAGGGTCTGATGATTCTGTCGTGCATCAGGCAGCACCATATGTTCACTTACGGGCTAGCCCTATGTTGTTCGATGACATAATGGGGATTTTCTGATCCCCACATTCATACATTGTGCCTATTTAACTTTACCAAAGACATGGAATATGACTTCATCTGAGAAACAGACATGGTGCAGATAATCACTATCATGAGCTATGATCTCCATCGCAAATGCAGTATGGTGAGGCCGGTCATCAGGCTGAAGAGCTTGAATGATCTGTACCTTATAAGCATACAGATGAAAACGTTTGTGTAAAATTTTGTGAACCATGGCACGGGGGATTCCAGTAAAGCATGATGAATGGATTTCCTAGGGTTTTGTAGAAATGTCTCCTGATCAGCTGCAGCTGTCTCTTGTAAAACCAGAGGTCGGCCCACTCAGGGGAGATCGCCAACACTATCCGTCACTTTTAACTTTTGATACTAAGCTTTTCTGCTTTTTTGGTTTGGTGGTGATCATCTACTTTTTCTGAAATGACACTGGATGTTAACCGCCGATTTGTTCTCAAGGAACCACAACACGCACACTGTTTTTCTTACATGGAAGCCATTATCGACGAAATGCTCCTTTTATTCAGCAGTAGCGCTCACCTAAAGAACAGAAACTTTACGAGTGCTGCTATATTACGTTGCCAACCATTTTATTTTAACTTACATAGATTTTTTTATATTGAGTTTTGTAATGTGGGAAAGATTTTGTGGACATTCTGTGTAGTACATAAATGGAATATGAAACTTATATTGGGAACGCAGATTAGCACTCCATCAGTCCAATACAACTGTGTTATTTATAGCCTGAAATAATGTACATGTTTTGTCTAGTCTCATTCTGTCATGTAATAGTCCCAGATATTTGTGTGAAAAATGAATAAGATTTCTACCTTAGACAAATATAGAGTATCAGCAGCCTGGTATAATCAACCCCCTCCCCCCACAAAATCACTTTATTATATAAAGTGCCAAATATCAAGATGACTCACAATCTGTCTCCACTCTTGATTTTTTCCAGGACCCAGAAATTTTTCTTTTTTCTTAGTGTTTAGATGCAACTATGTCACGCAGAGCTTTTGTGCTGCTTATCAGAAACAAAGTAACATTGGATTGAACCTAGTGGTTTAGAAATGACAGAGGGTGCATGGTTCATGGAGGTGGGAATGTGGATTGGGGGTGTCAGCCGATGTGTTTGGAGTTGCCAGGCTATGACGTCGTAATGGGTGCTTCTGGGAAGCAGTTTGGTGCCTCGAGGTTGGTGAGTTGTAGTGCCGATGTGGGACATAGTGGGTATTTGGTGGTTCAGAGCTGCTCAACTTACTTGGGATCAATCCTGCAACTATATAGTTTGAGGCAGTTGTTCTAACCACCATGATACTCTCTCTACTTTTGAGAGAATGACTGTCTTTTATATCTGATGTTAGAGATCCTAGATTTCCACAGAACTTTTGAGAAGTGCCACAACCATAGCAAGTCAGAAGACATAAATAATGTTTTATTGGTGGAAATTCGCAAATCCCATGGACAACACTAAAAACAACATTTTTTGGCGCTTAATTGTAACAAAACTCTGTTGTGATGATTTGAATTATTTTGGAGGCAGCAAGACCTTTTTGTTGTTTTCAATCATTGTTGTTCATTGTCTTTGAATTACAATACTCACAGGGTATTTTTCTGATATACTCCACCATTTCGCAAAGGGAAATATAAAACTGAAATGAGACTTGCTCTGGACAAATTCTCGTGTAGAGTTCATGCCAAATCAACTGACATCTTAGATTTTGTATATGGCATTTGTTGACCATGATATATTACTTATACACTGCCGGACAATTGCTAAGGACGGATGACAATAGCAACAATAGCAACCATAAAATGGAAGGCAGGAAAATGTGGAAATTAGCATAAGTGCGGGATACAGTAAGACGTGTTGTGCGTATGCAAATTTTGGATTGCCGAACTTGTTCGTGACGTCATAGCGCTGATAAGAGATATAAAGGATTTGACGCGTATTGACCGTTGTTGTTCAAATGCAAAGTTGAAAATGAAAGAATCAATTGACGAACTTGCAATTTCCAGTATGTCTTCCCGACATCACCTAGATGATTTTACGCGTGGCCGTATTATTGGCAAGATTGAAGAAGGGCGAAAAATAACAGATGTTGCCAGGGAGTTCGACGTCAGCCACAGTGTTGTTTCAAGGCTTTGGAAATCATTTCGAACAAATGGAGAGTGTAACAAACGTCACGGGGGAGGTCGTGTTCGCAGTACGACACCTGCAGAAGATCGGTACATAGTGCTATCAACAAAAAGACACCGGCGCAGCACAGCTAGTGAGGTAGCAAATCAGTTTATGGCTGCTAATGGCAAGCGGATCTCCCGAAAAACCGTCGCCAGACGTTTGCATGAAGGAGGACTATACGCCGCCGTCCTGTTGTGTGCATCCCATTGTCCAGACGTCACCGTACCGCCCGTTTGCAATGGTGCCATCAACATCGCAATTGGACTGATAACGACTGGTCTGCTGTCCTTTTCTCAGATGAGAGTAGATACAGTCTATCGTCTGATTGTCGACGACAACTGATCTGGCGTGATAGTGGTACTGCATATTGTCCAGCAGACATACAGGAAAGGGACCGATATCCGACATGTAGTGTCATGGTATGGGCTGGCATCATGATCAATGGCCGTACGTCCCTCTATGTGCTTCCAACTGGGACTATGACTGGCCAACGATACATTAATGATGTTCTGCTACCTCATGTTCGCATGTTCCGTGGTGCTGTCGGTGATAGATCCATTTTCATGGACGACAACGCAACATGTCATCGAACAATCGCTGTCCAGGAGTGTCTTGAGAGCGAGGATATTCAACGCCTTGTATGGCCAGCACGTTCTCCAGATCTGAATCCCATTGAAAATGTGTGGGATGCTTTGGGGAGGAGTCTTGCTGGTCGCCAATGCCCTCCAATACACAAGGGCACCCTCATTCGTGCACTGACAGAGGAATGGGATAAATTACCCCAACAGCTGCTTGATAATGTTGTGCAAAGCATGACACGACGTGTGGAATCTTGCATCGCCCTCCACGGTGGCCATATCCCGTATTGACATCTTACGCCGGAACGCCTGCGGACGGTAATTGCATTTTTTTCACGTTTACGTATTCTGCACAAAATGGCCTGTTTGTACCTTGAACACGTTCCAAAGCCTTCTGGATTTCAGAGCACAATAAATTGTCTTTCTTGTAATGTCCTGGCATTCTGACATTATTTTATTTCACTTGGCATCCAACTACACTTACTTTTTTATGCGCTATATAGCCGTTTATGATCCGTCCTTAGCAATTGTCCACCAGTGTACTTGGACAGTAAACCTAAAACCACACTACACGTATTCTTCACTTTACTAATTTTCTGCCACTTTCCTAAGTCTGAACAAGCTTTGTAAGGCATGTTGAGGGGATTCAGCAGAATATAAGTCCCTTTCATGTAAATCAGCACTATGACCTGTGTGCAATGGAAAAAAATCTTGCTTTTATTCTGGATTATTTCGTCAAACTCTTCAGCTTTAGTACTTTTTCAGATATAGAACAACATCTTTCGCTTAACTGACACACACTAATGGTTGTCCAGTCTTAACACTCCTCATAAGTCATATATAAAATCCAGGTACTAAAGTACCTGGATTTTCATTCAGCAAAGCTTTATGTAATTTATTTTATGTATCTAGTGTATCCTCCTGAGGCAGCAGGTTAGAAGTGACAAATTTTTTTAGGACACTATATATATATACAGTAGAAGCTCCATATAACTATATCTTTTATTTAATGAAATTTTCCGCAGAACCTCGGCTTTGAACGACATTTACACGTAAACCAATTTCCATATTACAAAAATCAATTTCTATATATATTTTTTGTACTAAAAATTACAACTTTGGGTATGTGTGGTTTGGGAGGGTGGGGTGTTTCAAAAGTTTTGCTTTACAATTTTTTAACATGCAGATGGGAGCAAAGCACCCTTAATTTCTTATCTTAAAACTTATGATTCTGTGAAGCACTGGGAGAGTTGTTGGAAGCCCGGGGGTGGTGGGTGGTGGTGGGCACGAGGAGTCGTTTCCATGGAGACTGTACAAAGCAGATATTTTTTCAAATGTGGATTATTCTTGTTCAGTCAGTACAATTGCCTTACCTGTGTTATTCACTCAATATGTGGGGGGGGGGGGAATGGCCGTCTCTTGTGGAAAAAGTGAATATTTTAGATGATATTAATTAAGGAATGAAGAAGAAAGATGTGGCTATAAAATATTGTATAGCTGCAAGCAGTGTTATAAAATGTAGTGAAAAAATTGCAGTGAATGATGAAGAGACTATAAAAAAAATCACATGAAGAAATGTTAAAAGCATTCCGTTTGATTCAATGAGGATTATAGTTTCAAGAAAGTGTTCCGATGTTTATAAAAATGTGAAATTTATGAACAAAACATTTTTTTATAGGAAATCTGTAGAGAGCAGAATTATGGGTTTTGTTTACAGTTTAAAATAAGTACATATGCTATATGTTATGAGGATAATAATAAAGTCGAGAGGTAAGCTTTAGTCTTCATTTCCTTCTCTTTACTAATTTGTTTATTCAGACAATGTATTCCACTTCTATGAATATATTGTTACGACCTCGGCTGCTGCCACCAAATGTAACGTTCGTGGTCTCGATCCCGTCGCTGACCACCAATGTAACGACCTCTGTCGCTATTTCACCGCAGTCTAATCAATTTAACAACCGTAGCCGAGCAATTTATTATATTTCTTTTCCGCGGTCCTTAGACGTAGTTCTTGGCGCGAAGACTGTATTATATGGGCATACACTTAAAACAATTTGAACCAATCACATGCGGACACACAAAGAATGTGATCTATAGACGCGCTGACTGCCTAAACAAACATTTAATTGGCTATAAAAACATAACAATGGCACACATACGGCTAAAAATTAGTGGTATACTGATCATAAGCGTTGCGTTGTCTTTTGCGTAACTCTGTTCCTGCTAGATAGTTTTAATGAACTTAAATTCTACAGTTCAGTCTTACTATTTCTCAGTTCAGTTCCTCACTTAATTGCATAGCAGATGTAACAATAAAAAAACATTTCTACTTACATGGATGCTGTCAAGAACATATCCAAATTTTGATTTCACCTGTAAATTGAGACACTTCCTTTTACATTGGCGATCTCATTGCGGGAGCTGCATCCCATGGCACTACCGTACTCTCTCTCTCTCACACATCCAGGCTTTTGTTTAGGGAGCCTCGCTTGGCCTTGTAAGATAAGTGCGACTCTTCACTTCCTCCAGGAGGGGATGAATGGGGATGATTCCACACTGCCGTAGTTGGCATTTGAACCCGAGCTCCGACTTAGTTTCGCTTCGCTTTGACCACATCCACTCACCAACTTCAGAATTTCTCCTAACGTCACTCCAATGGGCCAACCAGTCGCTGATTTCATTCGGCTCCCAGCACCGAAATTGCTGCTTTATCACGCGGATTACGGCATTCTGCTGTCTTTGGCAAACTGGCCACTCCAGCTGCCCTGAGTTGTTGCTTCTCTGTTTCTTACCAAATGCTGGGAGGTTCGCTGCTTCATTTATCCCAATTCATATAGCAGATCCAAGGCATTCAACCCAGCCTTCCACATCGGAGGTCATACAGACAACTGCTGAAATTTTCTTCCTTATTTTCACACCAAAAATATGAAACCTTGTTTTTCTGCCCAGACCACACAAAAAAAGTGGAATTGTACTCGAAAAATGCTCTAAACAGTCGACGAATTTACGATTATTCGCCCAACCTCTTGGCCCCCATCTTCATTTAGTTTTACAAGTGGTCCGCTGGTCTTGTGTCAGTACATTCATTCCCGCCGTGTTTAGACTTCACGTCAGCTGCAACCTTCGATTTATGACCTAAACGAGTGCTATTCTCAGACCACCCAGCCCGTGTGAGAATTCTTTGCTTCCTTTCTGTCCTATCCCCAGATAAAACTTTCTCTGCTGTTTACACTTTTTAAACTCCAATACAGCCTCGCACATAATTAATTAAAACTTAATTTCATACATCCACCATGCCCATTAATTACTAAATTAATGGCAGGGGTGGGTCGTAACAATATGTATCAAGAAAGATTTAAACTCATTTATGAAAAGTTTCTACTCAAAAGTTCAATTTACTTTCCAAATTAAACTACGGTTTACCATCTTTTTCATTTTATTTGATTAAGTTTTTACAGTTTAAGTTCATTTCTATCTAACGAAGTTTCCTTATAACAAAGTGTGGAAGTGGAATGATAGGACTTCCTTAAAAATTCAACTGTACTTTTTTAAAATCAGGACATACAATGTGGATCACATATGGTCATTATTTGGAATGCAGTTTTCCACACAAAAAATTATTTTATTTGATCATATTTTACCCTACTTCAGTGAATATGAGAAAAGACTAAGCTAAAACATATTTATTCTTAAACTACACTTTCAAATTATATAGAATGGGACATCATGCGCATTCAACAGAATTGTGGATAAATTAATTGTAGGGAAGCAACCTAAGCTCCGATTGCAGTAATACATTTTATTTTATTATTTATAGTATTTTGCAATTTGAATATTGCTTGACAAATTTCATATAGTTTCTTTGTGATTTTATCCAGTTCATTTTCCATAGACAGCAGCATCATCTGAAAAACTAACTTCCCACATATTTTCTTTAACACCACTGTCTAATTTTTAAAAATTTTTTTAGCTTCAACGAAGAGCTTGTATGATTGGACTTCTCTGCATTCAACAAATCAGCTATTTGTTCCCCAAGTTCTGCACAGTTTTTCCATGTTTCATGCCATCAGCATGTATAAGTCCCATATTAGAAACACTGAAATTTTTGTTGAATTTTCACTGTTGCCGATTACAGTTGCTTTCTACATTAAAAAAAAAAAAGGGGGGGGGGGGCAAATTTTAAAAGTGAATTACTTTTTTTTCAAAATTTCTGGACAAAATAGTAAAAACTAAGGACTTTCAAGACATAAAAAAGAAAAATCGCGAATTTCAGGAGGGTGTATCAAAAAGTAACGGCACATTTGAATACGTGAACAACAAAGTATATGAGAATGGCAAAAGTTCAAGTTACTTAAGATGATTAATTTGTCCATTCATTAAACACACATCAAAAATGTGATTTAGAGTGAAGATTTGGCGTGAATCTTGTTCTCCACATAGTCCTCTAGGTTATTTAAACACACATCCAAAGATGATTAATTTGTCCATTCATTTAATTTATCCATTCATTAAACACACATCAAAAATGTGATTAATTTGTCCATTCTCCAAGGTTACCAACCAGGTCAAAACCACTTCTTTGACATCATCTGACAAAAACCTCTGTCCTCCTATATGTCCTTTCTATTTTACTGAACAAATTATAGTTGCAGGAGGACAAGTCAGAGCTGTTGAGTGGATATAGCCACAATTCCCACTTGAACTTTTTCAGCCATTCCTATGTTGCGATTGCTTTATGAGGAGTGGTGGTGGTGTGCATGAGAATTATTTTGCAGCTCTATTTTTCTCGTCTTTTGTCATTAATGGCCCATCTAATAAATTTTTGTGTTTCACAGTATGACACAGACAGCATTTATTGTGGACACTTTTGGCACTAATCCAGCTTACACAACCCCTTCACAGTAAAAAAAAAAACAAAAAAAAAAACAGGATTACCAGACACCTTTCGAAGAGATTGCACCCATATGAATTTTTGTGAGGTTGGTGAAGAAGGATGCTTCTATTCCATGGATGACCATCCACCTGGTTTCCAGAGAAAAATCCAGCATTCATACTGAATTTTGGAAGTCCATTTACAGAGCTTTTAAGTAGTTTTCCAGGAGTTGATGACATCAGAACTATTTAAAGTTTAATTTCTCTGAAAAAGGATCTTTCCCATTCATTAGATACTTCTTGCTATATCAACGAACAAAGAGAGCAAACATTTTCCTTTTTAGAATAATAATAATAACAACGTTTCGCACAATAAAATGTTTATTATACATCGACTATAGTTTCGCAGAGCGTTTGGCTCGGCTTCCTCAGGACGAATGGAGCGTAAACATTCAAATCATTGCGACATCATCAGAATTCTGATGGTCACGGGTTTTCACGAGTTGTTTCCACGCGCTTGAAAGAAATGGAGTCGACGTCATGTCGTTGACAAGCCGTGACGAGTTCCGGTATATGTGGAAAGCCAAACGCTCTGCGAAACTATAGTCGATGTATAATAAACATTTGATTGTGCAAAACGTTGTTATTATTATTCTATCTTAACACTGCAAGCTTTGTAGTCATAAACTATATATATTTTCCTTTTTCTTTACAAAAAATAAAAATATACAAAATCAGAAAATTGAACTTCAACTCTTCATCACTGTCTTTTTCATTCCCCATAAAATCATTTTCTCTGCGTGGTGCGCTTTGCTCCTTGATACAGCAAGGAGTGACTAAGGAAAGGGAAAACACATATTTTAAGCAAAATTAAATATCAAAAACCAGTACTGCCTTTTTTCATTCTGCCACGAAAACAATTCTACAGGTCATGGTAATCACTTAGATTTTATTATGGACAAATTAAGTACCAGTTTTGAAATTTTATTTCTCTTTTAAATGGGGGCGGGCTATTTGCTCTACTGATTGGTTCAAAAAAAAAAAAAAAAACGGCCTCAGAAATCGGGAAACATGCATTTCACCAGAAAAAATTCTTTAAAAATATGAATTTGCCCCTTTTGCACAATTATCGAAAATATTACAAAGTGAGGAACATGATTAGAAAAAAAAATAATCGGGAAGAGAGAGACAGACAGAAAAAAAAACCTCAGCTTGGTCAGTAAGATTTGAATTTCCGAAAATCACAGAACATTTCATCCCCACTAGAATAACTCAAATATTTTCAGACAGCGGATGGCATGACCCCCCCCCAAAAAAAAAACACCCACACATATTAAAGAAATGCTAAAAAAAACCTCAAAAGAAGGTTTTAATAAATGCCAGAATCTCCTATATGTGAACTCAAAACAGCTTTCAGCAAACAAAGGTTTCAAAACCGCAAATTTTGATAAAGAAAAAAAGGAGGAATTCACCTCCCACTGCAAATGGAAGGCATATAAAAAAAATAAAAATAAAAAAACTCAAAATACAGTAATTTTCAGAAAAGTCAATATTTTTTTAAATTTCAAGTTTCATAATAAAATTTAAGGATTTTCTCAGGAGTCTAAGAAGAAATCGAGGTGAAAAATAGCCATTTGAGGGTTCTCCTTAAATTCTAGGAGGTGTACAAACCGTGGAAATGGTGTTTGCTGAAAAGCTAAAGATGACAAGAAACATCGTTCTTTGTGTTGTTAATCTATGTTAGAGAGCATGGAACCCACATCACATACAATTTGCAGAATCCTAGATGTTCATGGATGATGGAATGCCCACTGCCATTGGTAATTTCTAATGCACTCACCATTTCCTTGATTTTAATTTTTCATTTGTCCCAAATTGTCTCATTAACATGGAAAGCACGATCCGGAGTGATGGATGTCGATAATACCTCCATCTATAATATTCATCTGTCAAATCTGACATTTGGCACCACTTAATGATTGCCCTGACAAGACTCTGATTAGTAACACTTACTTTGCATACAGGTGGTTGTACTTCAGTGAGTTCTCCGTGTGTGTGTGTGTGAATAAGCAAGAACGTAAAATTAGTTTTTGACATCCAATTTTCCTAAATAAAATTTTCTTTTAAATTTATTTTCAAATAAGTTCATAAAATTATTTGTATTGCAGACTGGTACCTTGTTCATGTACCATGATCATCAAAAGTTAGCTCCTCTTGATTCAATCCACTGGTTATGACTCCACTAGATATTAATATTTGCCTGGGCAAACTTTAAACAGATTTTTGTATTCTCTAACAAGAAAGATGACACCGAATTTTCAGGTGTAATAAGCACGTCTTTTCAATCCTTTCTGACGCAAATTAAATTTATCAATCGGGTTTTTAATCCCTCAGATATTGCTGTAAACCGAATTGTAAGCTTACGCCCTTTGGTTGTAGACTTGTGCGTTAAGAAAAACATGAATTTATATGAGAAACATTTCGCACCGGAAACGCTCTCCAACACAGAAGGAATTTTTCAAATCAGACTTTCAGAAACAGAGATATCGACAAAAATAAGATGTGACTTTATGTCCCCTGGTGGGAAACCATGCATTATTTTAGGAAGAAAGTATTCTCAAAAGGATTTTCCATACGAGCGGTATCGGACCAAGAAAAAAAAAAAAAAAATTAGTCGAGTTTTCAGAAGCCCAGATTTTACTACAAATACATCAGAAGCAGAAATTAACACTTATGCCCCCTGGTGGTCAAACCATTCTTTACCAAACATTAGAAATTATGTGAAAAATATTTTCCATCAGGTCTTGTATGCGATACAGGAAGAATTTTTCAAATCAGAATTTTAGGAGCAGAAATAACGCAGAAAACACAATTTACCTTTCTGCCTCCTAGCGGAAAGTCTACGATTTAATTGAAAATTTAGAATTTAAAGGGAAAACATTTCGCATCGGAAACACTATCCAACAAAGAAGGAATTTTTCAAATCGGACTCTTAGAAGTAAAGATAGATATTGACAAAAATAAGATATACATCTACGCCCCCTGGCGTAGAAGCCAAGCATTATTTCAAGAAGAAAATGTTCCTAAAAGGTTAGTCGACACGAGTAGTATCGGTCAACAAACAACTTTTTTTTTTTTTAATCGAGATTTTTAGAAGCTCATATTTTGCTGCAAATACATCAGAAGCGGAAATTAAGACTTACGCCACCTGGTGGCCAAACCATTTTTTAAAAAAAATAGAAATTATGTGCAAAGGATTTCCCATCAGGAGCTGTATCCAGTGCAGAAAGAATTTTTCAAATCGGCAAGTTTTAGAAGCAGAGATATACGGGGAAACACAATTTACCGCTACGCCCCCCTAGCGGAAAGTCTATGAATTACTTGAAAAATTTGAAATTATATGAAAAACATGTCACACGGAAAACACTATCCAACAAAGGAATTTTTCAAATCGGACTCCTAGAAGTAGATATTGACAAAAATAAGATATACATCTACGCCCCCTGGCGGAGAAACTGTGGAATATTTTAGAAAGAAAATATTCCGAAAAGGTTTATCGATGTGAGTGGCATCAGTTCACGAAATAATTTTTTCAATCGATATTTTAGAAGCTCAGATTTTATGGCAAATGCATAAGAAGCAAAAATGAATGCTTACGCCCCCTGGTGGCAAAAGTATTCTTTACCAAAAATTAGAAATTATATGCAAAAGATTTTCCATCAGGAGATGTATCCGCTGAAGAAAAAATGTTTCAAATCGGAGTTTTAGAAGAAGAGTTATCGGGGGAAATGTAATTTACTTTTATGCCCCCTAGCGGAAAATCTATGCGTAGTTTGAAAAAGTAACTATATCTAAAATACTCTTCGACATAAATGGAATCGAAAGATAAAATTTTTTCAATCGGATGTTTAAAAGCAAATATGTGGAATAAATTGTATTTTTGAATCAACGTCATCTGCATTTACGCCCTCTAGCTGCGAAATTGTACACAATCGTGAAAAAACAAAAACAAATAAAGGATCATCATTCGCATATTTCAAGCTTCTTAATGCAAAACGAATTTTTCAAATCGGATTAATAGTTGCAGAGATATCGTGGATACAGACGGACAGACAAACCGATAACATAAGCACGGTCTTTTTTTACAAAAGACGTGCTAAAAATAAGTCCTACAGCTCTCGTAGCTACAAATTAATACAGTACTTACTTGGTTATGTTGTGCCTGTCTGGAAATGAGCAATACATTTCATGGTGCAATATAACTGAGGAACTTCATGAAAACAAGAATAATCCCTGATTTACAGAGCACTCGTATATTTGTCCAGATAGTCAAAAAATTGCGTAATTACACTGTTGTAACATTGTTTTGGGAAGACAAATCGCACATCTTAATGCAGTGAAAACAAATTTTAAGCAAAGGATCTAAACCTTGGTCTAATTTTATGTGCAGAGAGAGAGAGAGAGAGAGAGAGAGAGAGAGAGAGTGTCTCTTTTGCTTTATTAACAGCACAAGAGCACATTTTTTTTTTTCTTTTTTTACAAAAGAGATTCAATCATACCTGTAATTTGGTAAATGGCATCCAACATGTCACAAGATTAGAGAGAGTTCTACCTTTTGGCAAAACAAAGCATTCCAAGTTGATTGTTTCTTTTATATTTTCTTTTTGTACAAAGTGACCCATTAGAAATTAAAGCATAAAATCAGTCCAAACTAGGTTAAGTATAGTGAAGTTTAGAAAGTACTTAATCATTATGCAGGAGTTTTCATTTTTACTTATGATCAGCAAAGGTTACCACATGGCAAATTTATAAGAAAGGGAACAAGATAAAACTGGTAACTACTATGGAATCTTCTTCATTAGTGTGACTTGCAAAGTTCATGCAGAAATTTTAAATAAAAAACTTAACAGTGGTAGAATGAAATCAACTGTAGGCAGTATGAATTTTGGAGTGGCAACAGATGTGAGTATCATTATTTGTACTTCTGAAAGGTTTGATGAGGTGAACTAAGATTTGTATATTGTGTTTGCTGTTCCTAAAGGTTTTTAACCAAGGCCCTAGGGAAAATGATTCAGTCCATTAAAAAGTCACAGTGTGAAAAGCAAGTTGTTGGAATCGGTCTTCTTTACCCCAAAAGTTACACAACAGTCAGGTTTCATAAATATACTGGTCAACGGTTTGAGATTAACTCAAGGCCCCAGTTGCAGAATTTTGCTAAGCTGTCTGCAACACAGATATTGGAAACCCAAAATTAGTCTGCGGACACGTTCCCCTACCCACCCAGCAGGCCCTGAAGTATATATGTCTGTCTTTCATTCCTTGCCACAGTCAGTAAGCTTTGATCAGCTGTTGTTTTACTTTTGAGGGCTTATCTGGCCCAATTTTAAAATTAATATGCATTAAGATTTTTTGCTGCTTAGTGAATCTCTAAATTTTGACTGAATTCTGTGCTAAAGCCACGTTCACACGGTACGTTTCTTAAACGCAACATAAGACATTTAAAGCAGAACCTTTTGACACTAATGGAAATGTGTGCTTATAAAACTCTTAGAAAACTTTGGACATTGGCACATGTACTCTTCATTTTTTTCAGCTATGTTTTATTAGTGAATATTCCATAACTGCATCTCCATTCATTTTTGAAAAAAAAAAAAAAAGAAAAAAACTGGTCTGCCAAGCTTTTTGTCTACCAAAACTTGTGTGTGTGTGTGTGTGTGTGTGTGTGTGTGTGTGTGTGTGTGTGTATTGCTTCAGAGATTCAAGCTCTACACACTCAAACTTCAAAAAGAGTTCCATTGTGGAGGAATGAAATCTGCAATCTATCTCAATCACAAAAGATAAAATAAACCTTCACTGGACATGGTGATGTGCTAGTTTAGTACTACAAGGGTCAACATTTATTATTCTGAACATGTTTCCCTTCAGCTCTGAAAAAAAAAAAAAAAATTTTGAATTCTATGTATGAGATGGTTAGTTGATGGGTTTTTTGGCGCAAGGGCCAAATTTGGTTAAAGAGTGCCATGTATGAGATGTTTGCAGTTCACATAATTGAGACTTGGCTGATTCAACCATTCTTCTGATATGATGAATGTGCAGTTTTTCCGTTTGCAACTATTTATGGTGGGAAAATGACATTTAATTCAGGAAACTGATAACATCGCAAAAAAAAAAAAAAAATTACGATTACGAAAAATCTGTCCTCCGTCCGCCTTCCGTTTTCGGAAAGTTTTCCTCCATTTTCAAGCTGAAACACAATCAGTTATTGAACAAAATTATTTTACAACACTCAGCAGAGGGAATATCGCGAGAGAAAAAAATTACAATTACAGATTAAATCTGCAGTTCGTCTACCTTCACTTTTCGAAAGTAATTATCTTTAGTTTTGAGAACGATGCAAAAGATGACAACAAAGTCAGAGTTTCTCGAATGTGCGGAAAAAACTCATGCCTAAAGTTTACACGGAAACTTTTGCTCCGTCGAACTTCCGATGTCGGAAATTGTTGTCTACACTTTCAAGACGAAATACAAACATTTATGCAATCAATTGATATTTAATAACAATACTGAACAGAGGAAACTTTGCAAGAAAAAGAAATTACGATTGCGGGAAAAATTCTCACTCCATTTAACTTTCGTTTTCGGAAGTTCTGAAAAACGGAATACCGTTCCCCAGACGGAAAATCCCCCCCCCACACACACACACACAAACGCACACTCATCCTAAAAAAAAAAAAAAAAAATTTCAGGTTGTTGTTTTTTTGCGTTGATCTCGAGTATGTCAAGTATAACCGAAATGTGGCGAAAAAAGCGGAATTCCGCGAATCCGAAGAAGTATCTTGTGCTTGATTCCTAACAGTCCGCGATATGCAAAGTGAACTGCTCATGTTCCCGACATGAACGATGTATTCGATTGCATATTCGGAATTCTGAACGGTTGTTTTCTAACGCACATATTTTTACGAAGGATACGTTTTTAATGTGCATATTTTGCGAGTGGTCCAAAAACGGACCCAAGATTATATATATATATATTCTTAAAATTTCTTCAGGCGGGAGGCGGGTAACAACTTTATTTCGGCAGGAGTTTAAATTTTTCTGCGGGAATCCCGTCATCCCACCCTGAATTTTAACCCCCAATACAATAATCAGGAAGTTTCTTCTAAAGAAAAAAAAAATCCTTTTTAGAAATAAAATATTTCAGAAAAATCTTAATCAGGAAGTTTCAGGGCACAAAATTTTCTGTCGCCCACTTGCCACTGCCGATCGAAAATTAATTTTTGGCGAGGAAAAAATACATTTCAGGTATTTTCTATTCAACTTCGTCAAAAATATGTTGCCAATGTTCGGCGGGTCCCATTTGTTTACGCTTAAGTACGACTATCGAATCCGCCGATTGTCATAGGTGAGAGTTATTACCCATATCTATGCAACGCCCCATACAGGAGAGAGCGCAGTTGAGGACACAACTGGAAAAATGTAAGAACAGTATCATATAGTTTATTTCCATTCTGACTGAAGCGCGAACTCAATCCATCACTTACTGTCGCATCGGTAACAATAAAAGATGTTAAGCTTAGATAGTCGTGACGCATTTTGTAAAAAAATACGGCACCTGGGCTTTGCTATGCAAAATATGAAAGTTTTGTTACTTTTCCCCTGTTACATATGTTGGACAGGGAAAGCTATGAATAAATAACAGCCATACAAGATAGCTGCAAAAATGTAAATAAACTGGAAGTGGCTTTCCCACAGAAAATCGGCCACGCATTTTTGACAAAGATGTATGAATTAAAAAAAAAATTGAAAAAATGTAATTTCCACTAAAAACACACTATTAGAAATGCTTAAGCAGCGGGGCGAGGAAGCTACGGATACTAACAGTCGCACACGAGAGCCGTGAAAGCGTAAATAAACAGGAAGGCACTTTCCCGCCGAACAGCGACCACATATTTTTGACGAAATTACACGACTGAAAAAACATGTGAATTACAATTTTTGCCATCAGAAATGTTTGTTTAAGCAGCAAAACAAAATAAAATTAGAAAACAGATTCACTCATTTGCTTAAAAATTCATAAAACTAGCCCGTTGATCTGGTTGATTTATCATGAAATAAGAATTGAGGGGTGTATACGGACTGGAGAAATATTTTTCTTTTTTGCGAGTGAACAATTCTGAGGGAGCAGTAAAGACTTCGCTGTTTCCGGGAAATCTGATAGCTGCGCGTCGCTTCCCCTCGGGAGCAAACATTAAGCCCTGTAACATTCTACCCTTGAGAACGGAGTCCCCTCGTAATCCCCCCCTCGCTGTGCCGAGATGTGCCTTGACCCCCCCCCCCACGGCACTGACATTTCGCGTCTACAGGAGGAAGGCGGCGGCGGCGAAACGGAAACTGAACTTGGATCCATTTATTTATCTGCAGAAAAGAAAAAAAAGGACCTTTTTTTTTTTTTTTTGGTGCGAATTATATCGGTAAAGAAAAGAGAGTAAATTGATCTGCAAGATTTGTTGAGCGATCTGCGACGCCAGTCGCCACGTCGCACTATTTCTGCGACCGGGCTCAAGGCACAGAGAGGATGCAGGTTTCCTCTAATATTATATATATATATATTTTTAATGGATAAGCTTGCTAAAGTAGCTTTGTGATGGATAGTAACTGAAACAGGCAGCTCTAACATCAGTAGTTTCTTTGATCTGATATTGATGTCTAAAAGTTTTGATAGCTTGCTTGCAGTGTACCTTAATCCACTGAGGTGGACTTGAGGATATATTTGGAATGTGAGGATAAATGTTTAATAAATCTAAATCTATAATTTATTAAAGTCAAATTGCTCAAGATAATAACTGTGTAGGTTAGAAAAAGGAGCTTGAACAAGTAAGAAAGCTTACTAAGAAATAATGTCAGTTACATACTACTACTACTACTCTGAGGAGATCAGTCGAAGTATAAATCTAGCTGTACAGAATGTAATATTCAGATCTATTCACTTCTACACCAGTGAGAGTTGAAGGGTGATGAAGCAAGGGTCTCATAAGGCAGTTAGAACTGGCTGATATGGGAATGTTTGGAGGAATATCGGCAAATAGAGGGATTCAGACATAAGACCCGAGGGTGTTTTTTTTTTCCTGTTAAAGGCAAGGTTAAGGCAATCTTCCATCTCCCATATTCAGGGTTGCACATGGGAGATGGAAGATTGCCACAACAGGTGCTTACATTCTAAAGCAGCTGGTCATACAATTAGAAGACCTAGAATAAGATGAATTAATTGTGTGAAATGGGCTGTATGTAAGAGATACACAAAGTAATATGTCAGACACATGGAACCTTTGCAATGGGCAATGATGGAGAAGCTTTGCAGACAATCTTTCCTTTATTTTGTTTTTAATCTTTGTTCTCATTTTCTGTTTTCATAGTTGGTAATTATGTGTTGATAAAATGATGAAAGGTAATTCACACAAAACCCATTGAAGTGACATGTCTGAAAAGACATGTAAATAATGTTGTTTGTCTATGCATGATAATAGTACCACCACCATGTTCCAAATGCAATTAAAAAATTAATTTTTATTTACGGTTAAAAACATACTGGCAAGATCTTTCAGGATCACAGTGATCTTATCATCAGGCCAAGTGCCAGACAGAAGGGGTCCATCAAATGCCAAATATGTGACCGGAGAGACGATGTTGCCATTAGTAAAAAGTGAAGATAGGAAAGTAGAAATATATATACATATATAGGCACAATAAATATGGTAAGTAGCACTAAGTTAACATATTCACACACACATTTACATTTAGCAAAATAGTCCCCACTGTTTTTACACTTGATCGTCATCAGGTGTTGGATATAAGTTTGCAATTAACAATCTCCATGGTGTCGGAATATAAGTTGGTAGATCGTCGTTGCAACACAACTGGTTAAACCTGGAAAAAAAAAAAACCACTCTCAGTGAATAATAGGTTACGTTTGTTTGATGCCGTGGTGAGAATAGTAGCATTCTCCCAATCAGATCTATAACCCTCTTGTGTTACAGTTTTGACCAACGCTGTGACGTTAGAGCTTGCTTGCCCTTAAGGAATATTAATGTTCCCTTATTCTGACCCTCAGAGATCTGAAGGTGGATCCTAGACAGAACTTTGGTGGGTCGGTTGGTAGATTCGGAACTAGTGGAATTTGATGTAGTTAATGGGTACAGAATCTTTATCCTTTCGAATAAGTGCAAAAATGTTCAATGTCCTTACCCCAAAGTCTATATGATTATTTTTACACAAGTTCTTCAAACGGGTAACAATCAAAGGTAAGTTGCCCATAGAACCCACATATCTTAGGCAAGGTGTTGCACATTACATAAAAAGTTACACTGTTTACGAACCAATCTAGAGAAAATATCAGTTGAGTACCCATAAGAGGTGGGCACATTGAAAATTGTCACAACTTCTGCTTGATGTAGTTCCACTGTAGCAGAGTGAGTGAGTGAAGGCTCTTATTATAAGGAACCTCAAAGAGGAAAGTTTGTAGCCAGTTGGATGTGTAGAGGTGTATGGTATAAGCATTGGAACAAATGTAGGTTTACGATAAACGGAATATGTAAGACCTGAAATAGAAGAATAATGTGAAAGTAATAAATCAAGATAAGGAAGGGTTCCCTGCTCCTCAATTTCAAGAGTAAACTTAATAGTTGGGTACTGGGATGATAAGCTTTCTGTGAAAACAACAAGTTGTTCCACAGAATGTGTCCAAAATACCAAAATATCATCCACATAACGAATAAATAAGGCTGGTTTTAAAGAAAATTCTTTGAGAACTTTATTTCCAAGAAACTGAAGAATAAATTGTGCTAGTATAGGTGATAATGGAGAACCCATTGGTGTTCCTGCCTGTTGTTGATAAATGGTATTATTAAAACGAAAATAAGTACGGCTGGCAATAAGCCTAAGAGACGGTAAGATGGCCTGTATTTCGAGAGTTGAAAAGGTAGGATCATTATTGAGGTGTTCCTCAATAATGGTATGGACAGTATCAAGAGGTATGCGGGGAACAGGGAAACCACATCCAGCGAAGTCATAAGGAAAGGGTGATCTTGTGCTCTAAAAGCCCTAATTTCATTTAAAGCCTAAATTGAGCTCCCAACAGCAATATCGGAGGAACGAACATAAGGGGATGAGTAAAGTTGCCAAAGATTTTTGAAGGTTCCTGGTAGGATTAGTTGCTCCGGATACCAGAATATGGATTGGGTGACCAGGTTTATGTATTTTTGGGAGTCGAGAGCTCGTCAGGCCTTCTTGGTCTTTTTCATCTGCATCCCAGTTTTTGCAGAAGACATTGACTGTCAAGATGTGAAACTTAATTAATTCAATATAGTGATTACGTATGAACTCTGTCACAACTAAATTGCATTCATAATAATAAAAAAACTTTTCCCCAAAATCCGCTGGCACTCTATGAGCAGGGGGAGGATTCATGTGAGAGGAGATACATTCAGGTAAATAGCCCTTGGTTATGAAGTCTTCCCATGGAAGCAAGGGTTGCAGCAGTTGGGTTTTGTTTAATTACTTTATGAGGAATTAGTTTTATTGCTGTAGTCATTTTCATAATATAGTCACTTTTATCAAGCAAAATGATTTGTTGCAATTTATCAGCAGCTATGATAGAAATGACGGGTTCTTAGAAAGAGCCAATAATTGAGTTAATTCATTTTGGAGCAGTTGATTTAATTTAGTACCTCTAGATGATGAAACTGAAGAAATGAGTTTTGAAACTGTATAACAAGCAGGTTCTTGTTCTGGCATGGGTAAAGCAGAAATAATTGTCTCTACATTGTGGTAGAACCTGAAGTGGTTGGGTGACATGAACTAGGTAGCTGAATTTGTAGCCCCTATTAAGGGTAGACATCTGAGTATTATTAAGTGATAAAGAACTCAGATTAATGAAGGTGGATTGAAGATAAGAACAGTGACCTGTCAACATAGAAGATTGTCGTGGTGTAGAGTTAAAGTTCTTTAATGCCATTAGGCCTCATAGTTTGTGAATATGTCTCTGCTGTAAATGTTCCACAACAGTTTTAATAATAGCATGAATGATAATGAGGGACATACTCAGTTGTATAGGGTGTGTGAGATGGGCAAATTCACTATATGTTGAATAAGTTTTCCTGTAAAGGTAGTTCAAGTAGCTCCTTTTTGTGTAGATTTCTGTGCACAAACGCTTCTGTTCAGCCATGGAAAGGACCCGGGCATTACATCGTGACATCGCACAAGTTCTGATTTGTAGAAATTTAGGCATCAGGTTCAAGGATCTACAAATAATAAGAAACGATAGGTAACTACCCTCTATCTCCAGACATTGATGTAGCTCGAAGAACAGTTTTTTGGCAGACTCCAATCAGTTTATTTTTTTCATTTCTCCAATCAATCGATGACTTCTCCAGTTTCATCGTCTAGAGGTTCTAAATTAAATCAACTGCTACAATATGAACAAACTCAATTATTGACTCTTTCTAAGAACCCGCTCATTTCTATCATAACTGCTGATAAATCGCAACAAGTCATTTTGCTTGATTAAAGTGACTATATTATTAAAATGACTACAGCAATAAACTTAATTCTTCATGAAGTAATTAAACAAAACCCAACTGCTGCAAACCTGGTCACCCAATCCATATTATGGTATCTGGAGCAACTAATCTTATCAGGAACCTTGAAAAATCTTTGGCAACTTTACTAACCCCTTATGTTCGTTCCTCCGATATTGCTGTTGGGAGCTCAATTCAGGCTTTAAATGAAATTAGGGCTTTTAGAGCACAAGGTCACCCTTTCCTTATGGCTTCCCTGGATGTGGTCTCCCTGTTCCCCAATGTACCTCTTGATACTGTCCCTACCATTATTGAGGAACACCTCAATAATGACCCTATCTTTTCACCTCTCGAAATACAGGCCATCCTATCAGCTCTTAGGCTTATTGCCAGCCATACTTATTTTTCTTTAATAATATTATTTATCAATAACAGGCAGGAACTCCAATGGGTTCTCCTTTATCACTTATATTTGCACAATTTATTCTTCAGTTTCTTGGAAATGAAGTTCTCAAATATTTTTTTTAAAACCGACCTTATTTATTCATTACGTAGATGATATTTTGTTTTTTTGGACACATTCTGTGGAACACCTTGTTGTGTTCACAGAAACCTCATCATCCCAGGACCCAACTATTAAGTTTACTCTTGAAATTGAGGAACAGAGAACCCTTCCTTATCTTGATTTATTACTTTCACATGATTCTTCTATTTCAGGTCTTACATATTTTGTTTATCGTAAACCTACATTTGTTCCAATGCTTATACCATACACCTCTCCTCTGCACATCCAACTGGCTACAAACTGTCCTCTCTGAGGTTCCTTATAATAAGAGCCTTCACTCATTCTGCTACAGTGGAACTACATCAAGCAGAAGTCGTGCCAATTTTCAATATGTCCACCTCTTATAGGTGCCCAATTGATATTTTCTCTAGATTGGTTTGTGAACAGTGTAACTTATTATGTACGAGTTTAAAATGTACAAGACCTCACCTAAGATAAGTGGATTCTATGGACAACTTACCTTTGATTGTTACCCGTTTGAAGAACTTGCGTAAAAAGAATCATATGGACTTTGGGGTAAGGACATTGAACATTTTTGCACTTATTCAAAAGGATAAAGACTCTGTACCCATTACTCAAACAGTGTTTATCAAATTCCACTAGTTCCAAATCTACCAACTTGCCCACTGAAGATCTATCTAGGATCCACTTTCAAATCTCTGGGGGTCAAAATAAGAGAACATCAATATTCCTTAAGGGCAAGCTCTAACGTCACAGCATTGGTCAGAACTGTAACACAAGAGGATTATAGACCTGAATGGGAGAATGCTACTATTCTTGCCATGGCATCAAACAAATGTACCCTATTATTCACTGAGATCATTTTTATTTCCAGGTTTAACCAGTTGTGTTGCAACGACAATCTACCAACTTATATTCCGACACCATGGAGATTGTTAATTGCAAACATATATCCAACGCATGATGACAATCAAATGTAAAAACAGTGGGGACTACTCTACTAAATGTAAATGTGTGTGTGAATATGTTAACTTAGTGCTACTTACCATATTTATTCCACCTGTATATGCATATATATAGGGTGTTCGTAAACTGTTTTGACAAAAGAAGAGGGGTGATAGTACCCATCAAGGAACAATATTTACAATGGAACCTAGGGTCGCATTCCACTCCGAGTGTCAGAAAAGAGTACCTTTGAAATACGTCCAACAAGCACAAGTTGTCACCTCAGACGTCATTTCTTTCGTGCCGGTGAAGTAGCACATCGCCAGAACATCACCGTCAAGCATTTACAGTATGCAAATTGCTAGAGAAAAGACGCAGCATCTACAGTTGCAGCTGATTGGCTTATCAAGGTGCAGTAGACACTTCCTGAATGCCACATATCCCGCACGATGGATTGGACATGGCCTCCACGCTCACCAGACTTAAACCCACTGGACTTCTTCTGGGGACATATGAAATCATTGGTGTACGAGACGCCTGTGGATTCCGTGGAAGATCTCATCACGAGAATCGTTGTTGCAGCAGACAGGATAAACACAACACCAGGAGCCTTCGAGAGGGTGCGCCAATCTTTCATTTACTGGTGTGAATTGTGCAATGGCACCTGTGGCCGCCACTTTGAGCATCTACTTTGAGTCTGTCCCTGATCTCCATAAATGGGACTGTGCAACTTATGATGTCGTTAATTCTCTTTCTTTACACTGTTGAAAGTTCAACTTGGACATCTAACTTTACTCTTTTCTGACACTGACACTCAGAGTGGAATGCGACCCTAGGTTCCATTGTAAATATGGGCTCTGACGACCGCCAATAGCGGTATAACTATACCATCGGGATTAGAGGAAATGCTATCTCACACTCACCAACTCGCTTGGCCAGTGTGGTGAGTTATGGCCAACCCCTCCAAAATGACTCAACTTAAATCTTGGCCCTCAGTCTCCGGCAGCTGGAATGTACCTGGCCAAGGCAGCGGCCAGTGCGACATGAAGGCAGAGGGTGCTAAGAATCCTTGGAGGACCGGACTAGGCTGCCATCTGATGCTGACCTTGGCTACATATAACGGACGCTCCCTATCTTCTGATTCAAGGCTTCTTGAATTGGAAGAGGAACTACAAAGGATCAAGTGGGGTATCGTCGGGCTAAGTGAGGTAAGGAGAAAAGGAGAAGATCTCATTGAACTGAAAAGTGGACAACTCTTTTTACTAACATGGGACAGATACTGGCAGAACTAGTGGTGTTGGATTTATAATAAACAAGAACTGAAGGATAAAGTTGTAGAAGTTGAAAGTTCCTCTGACAGAGCTGCACGACTCGTTATCCAACTCTCGAGAAGATACCAGGCTCAGATTATTCAAACTTATGCACCCACCACAAGTCATCCTGAAGAAGAAATTGAAGAATTTTATGAGGAAATTCGTCATTTAAATAATAAAGGTAAGCAGCACTTGAAGATAATTATGGGAGATTTCAATGCAAAAATAGGGCAATGGCAACAGAATGAAACTTCAGTAGGTAAATTCGGTCACAGCAACAGAAACCAGCGTGGAAATACTCTCGTTGAGTTTGCAGAGGCAGAAGGGTTTTTCATCTTGAACTCCTTTTTCAAGAAAAAGCCACACAGGAAATGGACATGGAGACATCCAAATGGGACGACAAGTGAAATTGATTTTATTATGTGTAACAAAAAATTCGTCATAGAAGACTGCAGTGTGCTAAACAAGTTCAACACAGGCAGTGACCATAGATTGGTGAGATGTAAGATGCACCTCAACACTAAACTCGAACGTAGCAAGCTCATAAGACAAATAAAATCTATTGACATAACCAACCTTAAAAAACACCATAATACCTCCAAGTTGGAACTGAAGAACAGATTCTCTGCTTTAGAAGGCCTAACATCGGAAGAAGTGGATATTTCTGAAGTTAACAGAAAAGTAACCAAAGCTCTTATGGAAACAGCAACAAAATTAGCTGGGTCTAAGAACAAGTTACATGTGAACAAATTATCAGGAAAAACCAAAATGTTGATGCAAAAAAGAAGAGAGATGAGGACAACTAAAGAAGATGTGACTTCCAAAGTGGAATACATAGAGCTATGCAAGACAGTACGAAAAAGTATCACTGAAGACGTAAGGAAATTCAACTGTGAACTAGTGAGGAAAGCAATTGAAAACAACCAAAGCCTAAAGATAGCAAAGGGACATCTCAGTAAGGGAAGAAAACAGATTATGGCACTGAGAAAAGAAGATGGTTCTGTAACAAAAAATAGATACGAAAGTTTGACAAGAGTGAAAGATTTCTACTCCAAATTATATGAAAGGGATGATACATGTACTCCAGACATCATGAAAGGTACCAGAGTTCCTTCAGTCCTCCCAGCAGAAGTTGCACATGCAATCAAAAACATGAAGCGGGGGAAAGCTCCAGGAGAAGATGGAATTACTGTAGACATCATACAAGAAGCAAGTGGAGAAATCGAAACAGTACTCGCCCAAATTTTCACTCGATGCCTTAATGAAGGGAAGATTCCTGAGGATTGGAACAACGCTACAATGATCCTGCTACATAAAAAAGGTGGCATTGAGGATCTCAGGAACTATCAGCGGTTTATAAAATCTTCACTAAAGTTCTTTCACACCGCTTGAAGGTAACACTGGACATGGCTCAACCGAGAGGGCAAGCTGGATTCAGGAGTGGCTACAGCACAATAGATCATATCCACGTACTGAGAGAACTAATTGAAAGAGCGAGGGAATATGAACTTCCATTGTGCATGGCTTTTATCGATTATGAAAAAGCCTTTGATTCGGTGAAACCATCAGCAGTTGCAATGGCTCTGAAATCCTGCGGTATTGAAGATGCATACATTAATATTATTAAAAACATCTATGAAAATGCAAGTGCAAAAGATTTGGCTGTTTGAAAATACAACACACACAAAAATTGGAAAGGGAGTGAGACAAGGTGACACCATATCTCCGAAGCTCTTTAATGCGACATTGGAAAATGTCTTTCAATCACTGAACTGGGAAAACAAAGGGATAAAGATTAATGGAGATTATCTAACCCACCTTCGTTTTGCTGATGACGTAGTTATTTTTGCAAATACCCCATCAGAGCTGCTGAGTATGATCCAAGAACTTGCTGACAAGAGTAAAGAAGTGGAATTAAAAATGAACTTTCAAAAAGTGATGTTCAATGCTTTTACAAGAAATGAAGATTTATCGATTGATGGAGAAAAGCTGGAGATAACAGACACGTACGTTTATCTTGGACAGCAGATATCAAGTGAGGGTCACATTGATGAAGAAATTAATCGGCGTACAAAACTTGCCTGGGGAGCTTTTGGAAGAAACAGCATAATTTTCAAGAGCAATATGCCATTATGTCTTAAAAGAAAAGTGTTTGATCAATGCATCTTTCCAGTGCTTACGTATGGTGCAAAGACATGGACCTTAACTAAAAGAGACATACACAGGCTGCAGACAACTCAAAGCAGCATGGAAAGGTGCATGCTTGGTGTAACCAGGAGAGATAAGAAGAGGAACTCGTGGATCCGAAAAATGACAAGAGTGGAAGAGATCACGATCAGAGTTAAATCCCTGAAATGGCAATGGGCTGGACATACTACCAGAAGGACAGATCATTGATGGACAGCCGAAATTTTAGATTGGATTCCAAGGGACAGGAAAAGACCCAGAAGACGACCACATGGGAGATGGGTGGATGAAATTCGAAAGTATGCGGGAGTGACATGGAGGAGACTGGCACAAGACAGACCGTTGTGGAGGAAACTTGGGGAGACCTTCGTCCAGCAGTGGATTGATAATGGTTGACGATGATGATGATATATATATTTGACATTTGATGGACTCCTTCTGTCTGGCACTTGACCTCATGATGGGATCACTGTGATCCCAAAAGATCTCGCCAGTATGTTTTTAACCGTAAATAAAAATTATTTTTTAATTGCATTTGGAACATGGTGGTGTTACTATATCATACATAAACAGCATTATGTGTCTTTTGGAGATGTCACTTTGATTATGTGTTGAATCGCATTAATCTGAAAACCTTCAGGTACGCAGAAGTGATACAGTAATGAATGAATGTACTGTGAAGGTCATCGAGAATAAATGGTGTGCAATGTTCTAAGTGCTGGCTTCTGACCATTTGTTTGAGATGGGCCCTGATTCGAATCCTGGCAAGGCAGAGCTGTAGTATTTGTCTTACGGCACTGGCTCTCTTCCCCATTTCTAGAACCAATTGCCCAAAATTAGAGTTGGGTGACTACTTATAGTCCTTTGGTCATTAAAACAAAAGAACAATAAATGATTGAAAACAAAATGAGCATTCCAAAGGAAAAAAAACTAATACATGCATAAGTTTTACTTAAAAGGAATGTACAAAGGTTGTACTGGAAGTAATGCAAAAGTGGGGACTACTTTTTTATTAACCGACAGAGGTCGTTCAAATTGCACATGTTGGTAGAGAACTGTATAGGAACCCTTCTTCATCATTGCAAGTAAATAATGGATTCCAAGCAGAAGTAACGTGCCGTCATTGAGTTCTTGACAAAGAAGGGTGCCGGCTGTCAGACATCCACAGAAAGCTGCAGAATGTTTATGGAGATGACATCATTGGCACGAGCAATGTGCACAGATAGATGAAGTTTAAAGAAGGAGACAATCTTCTTCATCCATCTGACAAACCAAAACAGCATTGAAGGCAAACCACGCAGTGAGAGATTATCATCTGCGACCACCGACACAAATCGTCAGCGAGTGGATGAATTCTTCGCACGGAGATAAGAGTCACAATCTGTGAGCTTGCTGCACAACTGGACTGTGGTCACAATGCCATACAGAAGATGGTGGAAGACTTAAGGTATCCAAAAGTGTGTGCCAAGTGGTTACCTCGGTAGTTGACACCAATTTGAAGCAGAGAAGGGTGGAAGTCTGCTCTGATTTGCTGGAAGCATTTGAAGCCAATGAAGACATTTCTTCTGATCTGGTGACGGGATGAAACGTGGGCATATCTTTACGATCTAGAAATGAAAAGAAAAATCAATCCATGGAATGGCGTCACACCTCTTCATTAAGGCTTAAGAAGTTCAAGAGTCAGCAATTAACACAGAAAGTCATGGTGACTGTTTTCTGAGATGACAGGGGTGACATTCTCCTTGATTTTCTGGACGAGCGGTACATTGAGACACTCAAGAAGATTACAGAAGCCATAAGGAGGAAGAGCCGGATAACAATCTGAAAAGGATCCACATTCACCATGATCATGCAAAACCACACACATCTTTGGCAACAAATCAGGCGATCAGCAAAATTAGGCTGATCGGTGGTCCCCCATCCAGCGTATAGCTCAGATTTGGTGCCCTCAGACTTCTACCTGTTTGGTCCAATGAAGGACACTCTCTGGGGGGACAATGATTTGATGACACAGACAAGGTGAAAGTGGCTGTGAAGAAGTAGGTACAACAGTTCACACCTGAATTTTTTCGAAAAGGATTCGAGAGTTGGGTTCAACGATGGCACAAATGCATGTGATTGAGACTTATGTTGAGTAGTACTTTTGTATAGAGAAAGAGTTCTCTAACAAAATGTGCAATTTGAATGATCTCTGTCAGTTAATAAAAGTTATGATCACTTTTGAATTACTTTCAGTACAACCCTTGTAACAACAAAACAGGAAATTACTTTTAAAAATCAGACTTAGGTCCACAGTAATATCACATAATGGAAAATCATTTGCATTTAGCAAACAAACTATAATCTAGTGAACTGCAGCAATTAAAAACAAAAACTGTAAGAATGTGCACATAAGCCTGGATTTTTAAAATAAATTACACTAGGGTTCTTTTCACATGTGCACAACTATATGTAGTCCTGTGCAGATGTATGAACAGTCAAGGAGTAAAAATATGCACAACTAACCATGCAAAGAGGTGGTTAAAATTAAATTTATTTAATAATGGAGTATAATGCATAATTTGTTCATATTTTTTCTCCCAATGAAATCTTGAGCTAAAGAAAGACTGACACATTAAAGGTATTGGCAAGCATGTAATGGATCATTATTTTTCAAATACCTAATCTAAAAAAAAAAAAAAAAAAGCACAGCTCTTTTTGGATGACTTGACATATTTGATAGATGATTAGTTATATGTTAAAGAAACAAATAACACTGATTCAAAATGTGAGAAATATAAATAGCAAAGCTTGCTTAGAAAAAAAGCTGGACAATTTTTATTTTGTGATTTATTTACATAACTTAAAGATATTTTTACAAAAACAGCTGTGAATCTTAAAAGGTGCAAGGCATAACTATAACTGTCCGAAATAAGCTGGTACAAATATACACCCCTATCAGTGAATTCTAGTTAATTCTTCAATTGTTTTCACAAGATCATCAACAGTGGCTTCTCTTTTCATACCACTGCCATCATCAATCTGAAAATAATGGTTGACTTTAATAGCAAGTATTTCATGCAAGTCAAAATAATTATCAAGCAATTTATAAAGAAAAATCTCAGCTGCACATCATTTCAGAAATACAAAGTTACCTAAAGATAAATGTCTTGGGAACAGAAATCAGGCCTGCCAACCTCTCAGAACCAAAAAACGTAACATTCAAATAGGAAAATTGTAACATGACAAGTGCTGATAATTTTTGAAGCTTATTTCAGCTATATAAATTCTCGAAGATGTAAGGTGTAGTTATGTAAATTCCAGGTGTAACAGGAGGGAGATTGCTTTGAATAAACAGACACTCTGCACATTCCAGAGCCGACCAATCAGCAGCTTTAAGTATGACGAAGAGTAGAAAAATACAAAACGAGTTGGGATTCGCCCATTGGTTGTCAATTGCACTTGGCTTGACTTACTTTATTTCCATTGGGAAACTAGAGGCAGGGGAACCTGTTAAGAGAAATTGGAAACCTCTCTGAGAAAAAATTCTTTCAAGGGGGGGGACAGATTACACGTAAATTTTTCCCTATTTCTGTTTGAAAAGGGGAAAAATGGGGGAAAACATGCCTGTTTAAAAAAAAATCTTATCCCGAAGATGACAATCCGATTTTTGGCGTAAATGTGACAAGGACGGCAAGTCAGACAACATGCGAAAACCTGAAAATTTTCATCTTCCTGGAGCGGGACTCGAACCCGCGTCTCCCAGAAAACGCCTAGGTACGCCTAGGTAAAAAATTTTCAGGTTTTCGCATGTTGTCTGACTTGCCGTCCTTGTCACATTTACGCCAAAAATCGGATTGTCATCTTCGGGATTTGTGTTATGTGGCGTGGTCCCGTATTTCTTTCATGATTTGTCTGCTTCTCCGGGCGGTCACGGGATAGGATTGTTGGCCTCCAGATTCGCTGGACATGAATGCCGGTTGCTTCGACTGGCGAATCCTGTGATGGTTAAATTCAAATTGATCGGAGACTTGAGACTTGGTCGTTCTGGGTGGTGTAGTGGTTAGCATACCTAGGCGTTTTCTGGGAGACGCGGGTTCGAGTCCCGCTCCAGGAAGATGAAAATTTTCAGGTTTTCGCATGTTGTCTGACTTGCCGTCCTTGTCACATTTACGCCAAAAATCGGATTGTCATCTTCGGGATTTGTGTTATGTGGTGTGGTCCCGTATTTCTTTCATGATTTGTCTGCTTCTCCGGGCGGTCACGGGATAGGATTGTTGGCCTCCAGATTCGCTGGACATGAATGCCGGTTGCTTCGACTGGCGAATCCTGTAATGGTTAAATTCAAATTGATCGGAGACTTGAGACTTGGTCGTTCTGGGTGGTGTAGTGGTTAGCATACCTAGGCGTTTTCTGGGAGACGCGGGTTCGAGTCCCGCTCCAGGAAGATGAAAATTTTCAGGTTTTCGCATGTTGTCTGACTTGCCGTCCTTGTCACATTTACGCCAAAAATCGGATTGTCATCTTCGGGATTTGTGTTATGTGGCGTGGTCCCGTATTTCTTTCATGAAAAAATCTTATTTTTGGCAGCAAAATCATATTATCGTACTGTAGCGTGATTTATCGTACTAAATATGATAAAATCATAACAGTTGGCAGGTTTGAGAATGCTTTCAGCAACCAATCATATTATCGTACTGTAGCGTGATTTATCGTACTAAATATGATAAAATCATAACAGTTGGCAGGTTTGAGAAAATCATAACAGTTGGCAGGTTTGAGAAATGCTTTCAGCAACCAATCATATTATCGTACTGTAGCGTGATTTATCGTACTAAATATGATAAAATCATAACAGTTGGCAGGTTTGAGAAATGCTTTCAGCAACCGTCATCCACGTGAATTCCTTAAATAAATAAAAAAAAATGCTGTTTTGGAGCAGGACCTGAGCCTGTGGTCTCCATTTCTGTCTATGCAAAATACTTATTACCAACCCCAAAGCAAAACATTTCTATGCAGCTGTACTATACCAGTCAGACCTGTAAAAACTTGTGATTTCTAATTTATATGCTCGTTTATCAGGATTGAAAGTATTAATACCTGCTATAGCAAAAACAATGTCTTCATTAATGCATTCTGCCTGACAATTCAGCTTAAAGTACTTTGGTTGCTTGGAAATGCATTGTTGTGTGTAGGGATAATTTGACAACTTAAAATTTCTTCCACCTCTGCAGCTATGTGTCCAGTGTCTCTGGGCATTATTTCAATTTATATAACACACAGAAATATAAAAAAAATGTTACTACAAACAGTGCCCTCTAGAATTTATTAGAATTTATGTACAGCCTCTGTTGTAGTGTGTTGTTCCATCCTACATCAGAAAAGTGGAAAACTTTAATTGTTCACCATCACTACCTGATATATGAGGCAGGATCCAAAAGTTCAGGAATTAGGTCCATAGAGGTCCATAAATAGAGTTACAAAGCTGAAGCACATCCTCCTTCAAAATAAGACTCTCTTGCAACAACACACTTCTGCCAGCGGCTGTACAGTTTGTTGAAGCAATTCTGGAGCCCATTCTTTGCAATGCCCTTCAGTGCAACTAGCTGAAGCACATCCTCCTTCAAAACAGGAATCTCTAGCAACAACAGACTTCTGCCAGCGGCTGTACAGTTTCTTGAAGCACTTCTGGAGCCCATTCTTTGCAATGTCCTTCAGTGCAACCAGCAATGCGATTTTCACTTCATCTGCACTCAAAAACCGAAGACCCTGAAGTCAATGTGCCAGCTCAGGTGAGTACAGTGGGTGTGGGAGGACAACAGTTCTTTTTATGGCGAGAAACTCGCGAATGAGGAGTGACTACCTGTGTGCTGCCACGATTGAAAGCCCCACAATCGAGGCCTCTTCTTGCAAATCATCTCACGTAGATGTTGCATGATACCCAGATACAGTGCATCCTTCAGGGATAAATTCAAGATGAACAATACCCTGGATGTTGAAGACCTCTAAGCATTACATTGCCTTTGCTGCGATCCTGGCGGAATTTCCGCTTGTGTGGATACAACAGAAATTTCGACGCAACCAATGCCCTTTTAGTCTGCAGGTCGAAGAGGAAACAACGTTTTTATCCCAGTTATGATTCTTCTAAAAAATTCTGGGTCTTGGATGGTGGCGGTTACAAGATTACCCGCCATTTCCATCCGTACAGCCAACTGATCTTCATTTAACATGCATGGGACAATGTGTTGACACACACTGTGCATCTTCAGATCATCTGCTGGTATCTATTTGCATGTAGTCTCCGATATCCCAACAGACTCTGAAATTTATCGATCATCTGTTGGCACGTACAATGGTCACAACCTTCAAAATGTTTTTACCCGTGCGAGCTGTCACTGGCTGTCCACTTCATTCGTTGCCTTCGACCTCCTGTCTACCTTCTCTGAATCGCCGATGCCAATCAAACATTTGTGACTCTGACAGGGAGTTTTCACCATAAACTTGCTTCACCATCTTGGAAGTTTCTGTTGGCCTTTTGCCCAAATGACATAAAACTTAATGTTAACGCGCTGCTAAAAAAACGCCATTTTTCATCAATAGCCGAACACTGCATAAGTTGCTCACAATACCCGAATGTACCATAGTGAGCATGTGATGTAGATGGAAGCCATACAGGTGCAGTCCGGGAACTTTTGGATCCTACTCTATATTACGCTTTGCAGTGTCTGCTATATACATTATAAATGTTTTTCTTTTGGGAGTGAAGGACAATTTCTGCAGGCAATGGAAAACACACAGAAGACCATTGCAGACACAGGGACCATTTGCACCTGCTAATGCCACAACTTTTAACCTATCATAAAACTAAAAAAGGGTTCCCACTATAGAAATAAGGCCCTCTAGAAATGTAATTACAAGGCAAAAGAAATGTGTGCTCTCAAAAACTACCATAAATTGCCTAAAAGTGATGATCATGGGTCAGCAATAAGTACAAACAAATGCCCTCATAAAAGAATAACATCCTGTGGTAAGGGGAGGTAGCAACATGTTAACTTGAAGTAAAATATGGTCAAGAAGCAATGAGCAAAACTGCACACAAAACTATCCCCTGACTTGGGAACTTAGAAGAGGAAGAAAAAAAGATGTTAATCTATGCAGTGCCTCAGTCAGGTGGATTGCTATCCACAGAACAATCCACAGGATTTTTGGAACTAAAATTCCACTTCCCAAAAAACTTTATGGAATCACTGTGATGATATGCCACCTCATCTATGTTGTCTTACATACAGGTAGGTGATATCTCCAGCACTTGAAAAAAACACTTCCACAACCAAGTAGCGATGCATTGTAATTTCTTCTCACCCCACAACTGAGATGATCTAGTAAACCCCTGTGCTTGGAATGTGAGAATAAAGTAGAAATGCATGCACAAGAACTGGGCTTCAGATTCGGCCTATATTCCATTCTTGAGTGTGTCTCTATAAGTGCACATAAAATTTTGGTTAAGTATCTGCCTTTATGCGATGAGCCTGAGCTGCTTACTTTGCAAAATGTACATCTTTATTTTATGTTGATTGGCCAAAGCCAAAAGAAGAGAGGGGGAGGGGGAGTCAATAAGCATCATGAGCTAGGATCAATAAATATCAGTGTGTTCATGGCGGGTACTATTTTTTGTCTTTTCAGTGTCACAATGTGTTGGTGGTAGAACACTAATATCTTTGGATGCAGTGTAAACATTACCTAACATAAGAGCCTGAAAGGGGTTATAACAAAATATTTAAATATTGTGTAGCTATGGTGTATGGCAATGAGCAGAACAAGCCAATGCATAGAGTTACAATACATTTTATTTAGTGCACGAGGAATGATGCTATTCTCCTTGCTAGTTTAATTGCACTGTAGAAAGTTACTAATAGGTGTTTCTTGATACCTTACTAAGACAGCGCCACAAATATTATTGAGTGTGTGTTACTTTTTGGGCAGGAAAGGTGACTATACCAGGGTTAAACCTGGAATTCCACAGGTCAGCCATGGAGAAAGAGGTATGCAAGCAGTGTAGGGGACAACTGCCACACAGAAAAGTGGCCACTCTCACCTTAAACTTTAGTGAAAATTTAGAATTTATTGAAATATTACACTGCCCAACAAACATTTTGGTGCCTTAAAAGTTAAACTTATTCTTGGATGTATTTGGGGCCTGATTCCAAAAATGGCATCAGTTTTGCCCTATAAGCTATAGTTTTGGAGATATGGCATAGCCACCTTATATTGTGATTTAATGGGCTGTCCGTCAAAATTTGTGATCGTTAATCACACAATCTGTTATTTATAATATTTTGACAAATACTGATGCTATTAATATTACATACTCTTAAAACAACCACATATTACTAAATCAGTTTGATAGCCCCATTTTACTCAGAAGGCTTTTGATGTCATTGCAGAACACTAGGTTGTTGTCCTATGAGAAGAAGGGCAGCAGATCATTTTCTCTGTGACGATAAAACATAATGTTCGTCCCAGAATGAAGTAAATTCTTTTCATTCAACCTGGAGGTCAGCAATTCAGAAAACCACTTTGACAGGTTCGCATCCCTGATGAAATCACTCAGCTCATGTTGGTTAAAAGATTGACCACTTGATGAAGTTTCTACAAAATCATTGTCACTTTCTACACTTCTATTATCTTGTACGTCATCATCCTCTGGGAGCTCTGGTAGGGGTTGAAAGATTTCTAGAACAGGTACCTCATTTGAGTGTGGAAGAGGTCACCTTGCTTAATCTAGGTCAGGATATGCCCACTAGCTTCGATTATTTCAATTGATGCAAAAAAACAAAACATGATGGCTAACAGCCATCATGTTTTTTTCGTTCACTCCAAACCATTGTTACTCCAAATTTCCAGCAACTTCTCCTTCCGTTTGTCCACTGCCGCAAATGCTCCATGCAAGTTTTGCATACGATATCGAGAGCCTATGATTTATCTTGGTCTTCGCGTTAGACATCAAAATAACCAAGATATGCACTCTTCACAAACTCAGAAACAGGTTTCCTACTTTCTTTTAGGGTGTACTCACCACAAATGTAGTAAAAGACATCTCGATGGTTTAAGCAGCTTCATAAAGAAGCCATGGCATCTACTGAATCTGCAAATATAAGTAGATCACATTACATTCTCTAGTTGTATAGGTGTTCATGAAATCACAACTAGACTAACAAACACTGGCTTTAGGGTGATTCTCCATGCCAAATCAACCAGTCACTCAACCTGACCATTTCAGATTTCAATGAAACCTTCAGGGATCATTCTCCCTAGTGATATTTATAAAAGAGTTTTTTTATCTCATTGGGTTTTCATGTAATTAATTTTTTAAATTTTGAAAAATAGTCATTTTTTGGCTTGCATAAACTTTTTTAATCTTGAATTTCTCAAGTTCTGTAAGCCCTAGAGAGTTGTTTGACCCCTCATTTTAAAGAGAATTTCATAAGTTTTAATTTGATATGCAACTTGGTGAAAAAAAAAATAATTAAAAAAAAATAAGAATTTTTAAGATTGTTTTTTATTTTTTTTGAAAAAAATGTGTTTTTTTTTTGTAATATTATAAGCTTTAAATCCTGAAACTTTTAGAGTGGGATCTCAATGGGATCAGGAGTTATGGTACCAATGGTATTGTTTTAAATACCAGTTAGGGCTACATTGCTACCTTTAACTTTTGTAAGGTAAAAAAAAAAATAAAAATAAAATACATTGGCTATAAGGTAGCCAATTTACATTGGGGTCTATTACAGATAATGATTTACTAAACCTACAGACAAATTAGGGATAGCATGTGAGTAAATTGTCTGCTAATCACAATGGTGTTCTGGCACAAGCCTGTACAGACTTGTCTGATTCATGTTCTTGCAGGAGTGACTCATGCCCACTCTAGCTCAACTTTTGTTTAGTTTCCTCTAATATCTCAGTGAGTGAACAGTTAGTTGTTGGCAGTGTTACCTAAAGTGCTTCACATAAAAATATGATTTTTTATAAGTTAATAGTTTTTTTCAGTGGAAGTGAAATAAGTGTTATTTGTTTGTTAAGTAATAAGTTTAACCATTTTTGACATCTTTGTTTGGAACAACTAGGCCTCTCTCCAGTTCAAAAGTACAGTCAGTTCTATTTAGTCTTAAAGGCCTATTATTATATAAGACAATTTGACTTGTACTATTATTATAATTTTAACTCTACTCTATTATTAGGACTGTGACAATATGGGTGAACCCAGTACATCAAAGCATTATTTGGTATATTGTTGTAACCCATTTAGGAAACCCGGTCATAATTATTATAAGAAACAATTCAGATCTGTAAATGAAAATATTTTGAGACATAATGCCAATTTACATGAAGGTGACAAGATATGTGATGGGTGTCGTAAAGCATCCAGAGATTTTAACTGAGCAAGAAGGCTTGCATTCAGACAGCTCAGAATCACAAGACCATTTGAGTGTTCCTGAAGTACCAGTTCAAAATACATTGTCAACTGCAGAGAAAAAAGAGGCAATTGAAGCTTTGAACAAAAGTCTGATTGCTATCGAAAAAACACCTATTAAAAGAAAACGTTTGATTAAAAAAAAAATACCCAGAAGCAAAGATTAAAAAAGCGACGGAAGCTTTTCGCACGAAAGTACTTAATTTTAAATCCAGATACCACTGAATCTGACGCTGCAAAAAATTATGACAATGAAATTATTAATCAATTGAAAGAAAAGTTCAATGCTACTACAGACAAAAGTGTTAGAATGCAGGTTCTAACTACACTTTCCAAAAGCTGGACTCTAAAAAAAATTGAAACTGAATTTGGAGTGTCTAATTTTACTGCTAAAAAGGCAAAAACAGTGTTAAATGAAAAAGGTATAATGTCATCCCCTGACCCAAAGCCTGGAAGAACATTGGACCCTGCAACGGTAGCCCTAGTCAAAGAATTCTATCAAAATGATGACGTTAGTTGTTAAATGCCTGGTAAAAAGACTTTGTTTCAGTAAAAAAAGATGGCAAACGTGTACATGTTCAAAAGTATTTAATTCTAAATACATTAAAAGAATCATATGTACTATTTAAAAAGTGTTACCCTGATCAGAGAATTAGAATTTCTAAACTTTGTGAGCTTCGTCCCAAGCATTGTGTTCTTCCTGCATCCAGTGGGACACATTCTGTGTGTGTTTATACAATACATCAGAAAGCCAAATTAATGATGGCTCAGTGTAAAATACCTGAATTGAAAAATGGAGAACTCCTGATTAAAACATACAAAGATGTAACAAGCAATATAATTTTCAAAACGCCAACATCTAAATGTTACTTCGCATATTGTGTTAATTGCCCAGGAAGTGATGATTTGAAGGCTCAGTTTGAAGTTAGCTTTTGAGCTTAATAGCATTGAAAATGTGAGTTTCAAACAATGGATGCAGATTGATAACAAGTGTGTGGAACATTTCACGAATGCGGCGGTTTCGGTGATACTTGCTCCATGGCTCCGAGCTCCTACAATCATCCCACATTGAAAGTCCGCCAAATCGCATTTTTTACCCATCTCGTCACCAAAAAAATCACTTCTACTACTGTCGCAAGCACTAAGCTTTCCCTTTTTTATACTAGCCTCGCCCTCTGGCAGCAACAGCGTGCAGCCATAGTTCATTTGCTTAAAACTGTCAGGTGGTCATAATAAAGTGGCCACTCAGTGTATATATATATATATTGAAATTATTGCTATTTTGGTTCACTTAATTCCAGGAACAACACAGACTGTCCACATTCATCCTATTCCACACATTATCTGTCTATTTCTGTTTTTTTGGAGAGCTTTGCTTCACAGGATCGTCACCAAAATCAGCTCACCTACACATGCCAGAGAATCACAATGTTCCTTTATCACGCTGAACAATCACTGATTAAAAATATATACTTTATTATATTTATGCACATCAGCATTTAAGGTGGGCATGCTGTATCTCCAAAACTAGTGCTGATACAGCCAAACTAATGACATTTTTGGAATCAGCACCATAAGTATACCCCAAAATAGGTCTAACTTTTAAAGAACTAGATTTTTTGTTTGTTTGTTTTTTCATTGGGCTGTGATACCTCTATTTGACCATTTTGTTTCATGTGAGCCTGGATAAATGTGATTTCTACACATGGCCCACATCTTCTGCCTCCACCAACTAATTTGCACAATCCACTTTGTTATTTAGTATCAGTTGATGCAAAATACCACACAACATTCTCTACAGTAGTCTAATGGCTGCACTGCTTGGACAGAAATCAAGTAATGTGAATTTAATCCCTATTTACCAGTTCTCTATAAGGATGAGAGTAACTGGTGGAATTTCTATTAATTATTTCAAATAACAGAATTCCCTTCAAGATACAGAGAAAAGGCCAAACTCAAGTGTTTCAACCATGCGGACTACATGCAATATTTAACTCAATTTAAGAATTCAGAATTGCAAGTGTGTTAGAAATTATCTTACAATTGTTAACAAACATTATACTGATTATAAAGTCATAATACTGCACAAGATTTTTTAAAACATGGAAGGAGGGATATCTGAAAAATAAATCACTGGGTTATCTAAAAAAGAAGGGGGGGGGGCATTAATATGTGTGGTTCAGAATGCATACAATTTTGAAGATCAGTGTGCTATTGTTGTTACAAAACATGCAATTTCCATGTGCTCACACAGAGCAGACGGACATGATGATGAAACTCAAAATGCACCTATCTGTACATCAAGTCTCCTTTTACTGCAAAATCTGTATGTGCATAATTCCAGTAATTCTTCTTTTAATATGCTACATCCTATTTCAACATAGATGATAATTACATTCAAAAGAACATTTTAAGTTCTTTGGAATTCCAAGCATGTTTTTCCCTACAATATCCCAGCTCTTTGAATGGGGAACTTCACCCATGTCAGAACACAACTACTTACTTAATACCATATACAAGAGTTGAATGCATATTTTTTAGCAAGCATTATTATGGATTGTGCTTTAAAGAGCTTCCTGCATTTGTCCCTTGGTCTGTGATCTTTCATCTTCCTAGAAGAAGTACACGCTTAACACAATACATATTCTGTCCAACTGAGTTAAGTACTGCATAGGGATTTCCACCAATTTTTATTTAATGACAAAGATTTGAATAGTGCAGTTTGTAGCTACTGAAATCGAAGAAATTGCCCCCCCCCTCCCTGGTGTCCAAAAGTTAGATGTATGGATCAAAAGTTTGTACTGAAGAACTAAGCTCACATCTACCATATAGTTTTCGCAAGAGGTAGAGATGAATTTGCTGATCAACTCAGTTCAGTGTTACTTATTTTCCATCACTTTAATCACATGACATACTGCCTACCTCAAAAGCAGATTTCTTCCAATGTAGCAGTCACTAGTTTGTTGCATATTCAAGATAGCACATTTCAAAGCTAGTCTTTATAGGCTCACTGCATGGTTGAACCAGGAACGCATCTGTCCAAGAAATATGAACAAAAGTAGTGCATACACACAACCTTTGTTTCTACTATTTACATTATGTTGGCAATTGCCTTCTCTCAGGAAAATATGAGTTTTTTTAATGTACTAAAATTTATTTCAATTTCTAGTCATACATTTATTCCTTCTTTTCTTCTCCCCTCCTTGATTTGGTACAAGCCTCACCCAGACCTATCCAGTTATCAAGATGTAGAGAGACGTGCCAGAGTTGCATGTACTAGCAGCGAGGAGAATTTAAAAATTATCAAAATAACATGCTATATCAGGATCAACGAGTGAAATAATTTTTTTACAGATGGTATGGCAAAAGGGAAATTGTACAAATTCTTACAAAAACAATGATCTCATTAAGTAATACTAATTATCTACATTGTTGCACCTTTGACTGCTATACCTCATGTTAAAGGAGATTTTAAGCTGAAAAATAATTTTTGTGAAGTGTTTCACACTTTACACATTAAATGTCAATATTTGAAAAAGAAAAAAAAAAAAAAAAAAAAAAAAAGAAAAAAACACCTTTGAACCAATGACATATATATATATATATATGTTCTGTCAAGCACTGTAATTGAACAGTTTAAGGCTACTTTATTCAACCTTGTGATTTTTACTAGAGATAAGAGTGGCAAGCATGCAGTAGTAGTATTATTTGTGACACAAGGAACATGAGTGACCAAAAATGGTACATATCTGCTTCACACCCTTTACCTGAAATTACCAGTAATACACAAGGATTGAGAAATTTCTAATAACCCAGCGAAAACTCATACAAAACTGACAACACTTATGAGTTCCCATTATACACATTTCTTTTTTTATGGGAAAGCCTGCAGGTGGGGTATTGCACATAAAAGAGGTCATGTAGTTAGTTCCATGTTGTTTAAACGTATAATACATAAGCATGCACACTTACCAGAAAGTTGGCAAATGCTATTTCTTCTCTTTGTGCTCCAGAATCCTTATTTTAAATGTTCTAAACTCTGCAACTAGCAAAGTAGCAAACAGTCTTATAGAAAACTGTGCAGATGTAGGCTCCATGTACACATTTCAGCAGCCACAGAAACTGAGCAACAGAGGCCACATAACTGAGAATGGAACACGCTCAAGTGCGATTGTTTTACAGAATCTATTCCTACTGTTATACAAAAACATTCTTTGGCTTCACTAAAAGAATTAAGATCCAGCTGTTAGTTTGCTAAAGAACAACATTTCACTCTTATTATTATGCTACAAGTTGATTTCCAACAGTTTCTGGTCTCAAAAACAATACACTTTGCCTCTGCCTTTCTGTGGTGAGATGTGTGGCTACTATGAAGAGTTTGACCACGAAAACACTGTTGTAGTTCTCAATAAATAACAGCAGCCTTTACTATCACACAAATGGATATTAGCAAACCTAATCCCAGTTTTAGCACTGTAGTTTGGCAATGAGAGTAGTACTCAAGGACTGACAGTAAATGTAGCTCAATGTTTCTTTACCAGATGGAATGGGTATGCAGAAATTGAACATCAGTTATCCTTTCTGCTCACTATTTCAGTACCAGCTTAATGTGGAATGTTTAAGGAGTAATGAGGCATCTGATTATCACAACTTAAGCATCCAAACTGTTGGACTTGTTCAAAATGAACAGAACACAAGCACCATCAGTAAAACGCTTGTCGAGTTAAGAACAAATTTAACATCAAGCTGTATCATCCGCCATACTAAAGTCATAATTTAAGAGCACTAGAACATTTAAGGATGGGATAATAGGTAATGGGTTCCACCCTGCCACACCTTATTTATACATAAATAAATAAGGTGCTTATTTATTTTATATAATAAATACTTGTTAGTCATATTTCCTGCAAATCCCTTTAAGTGCCTGCCACAATTCAAGCAACTGAGCTGTAGGTTTTCAGACATGATACAGAAACAGGATTCACCAACAGTTATGAATACAGACACATTAAAACAGCTTATTCCTTAATAAAAGTGGACTTACCATGATTCCCTGTGCTACTTCTTGCATTTTATCTCTATTAAGGTCCAGGAAACTTTCAATCAGATCTCCATCAATAAACCCTGCAGCAGATTCAGTTTTCCTTTCTGTACAGAAGGCTCGCCAGCTTCACACACAAATTAAGGATTAAACAGCAGAAAGCCTGATTTCATATTTAATGAATTTACACCTGATATTTGTGAAAAAATTATGTCATATAAATATAATTACTGATGAATATGGCTTTCTAGGGTTTCACACAATCAGTTACAGTTTTAATATGCATTGACAAGCACTGAATGGTTTGAATTTCTGATCACACACAAGAAACTACACTACTGTCTGTGAAAATTGCAATACCTTGAAGGACTGTTGATACTCATTTAAAACTTACTATGTACAGCAGATTGGGACATGCAAATTATCAAAATGCCAGTGAAAGTGTGCATAAGGTTCGGAGCAGTGCCATCTGAACTGTCTGGTTTTGGGTATAAAGTGCTGGCTCAAACAAGATGTTGCAATCAGTGAAAAGTCGAGGAGTCAAAAGGTCATTTCTCATGTGTCACTATGACCCATCGCTGAAGAAGGTTTCATTATGAACAACTGATGGGCTTTGAGCTAGGAAGGATTGTTGGGAAGAGAGAAGCTGAATTTTCCTACAGTGAAACTGCCGCTCGTATGGGACAAAACGCGAGTACAGTGAAGCGAACATGGCATCATTGGATAAATGAGGCTCGGATGCACAAAAATCCGGGAAATAGACTACAAAACTGCACAATATGACAGACACCTCTACCACATGGCAGTGACCAATCACACAGCACCACAGTGTTAGCACAAAAGTGAAGCACTGTCACAGGCCAGGCTTTCTCCTCCAGCACAGTCTCCTTAACAAAGGACTGGTTGCTAGCAGCCCATTGATGCACATTCCTTTGACCCTCAACCACAGATGCCTCAGGCTACAATGGGGTCTCGAACAGAGAGACAACAGCACACTGATTGGCCACAAGTTGTGTTTCCTAACGAGTCACGGTTCAACTTGATGCATCATGATGGTAAGTGTATGTGTTCAAAGACATCGTGGTGAGCGGTACTTTGCAGCATCATACCAGCCCAACACAAGGCATCATACTTTGGGGTGCCATTAGGTTCAATTCGTGATTGCCTGATACGAATTGAGTGAACCCTTCACAGCCAGCGATACATCAGGAATGTTTTAGAGGCAGAGGTGATACCCTTCCTTCAGAGTTGTCCTGGAGTTATATTCCAGCAGGACAATGCTTGGCCACATGTGGCACAAAATGTCTTAAGACCTCTTCAATGCACTGCAGATACCACTTCTTTCTTAGCCTGCACATTTGCCAGATATGTCCCTAATTGAACTCCTCTGGTACATTGTAGCTAAGCAAATGGCCAGTCAAAAACATCTGCCAGTCACCAGAAATGAGCTCTGGTCTTGCATAGAAGGCTTTTCCCCCAGGACAATATCAAAAACCTCTTCCATTCAATGCCACACCATGTAGAGGCTGTTATGTAACAATATCGAGGTAGCTTCACACGATACTGATTTTTGAAGCGAAAAAAATCTAGTATAGCTGTAGAAATGCAATCAGTTATCTCTTACAACATGAGGAATCTGTGATGTAAATTTCATTTGAATAGTGAGATTCTTTCTTGGTGTTGCAATTTTCTCAAACAGTAGTATAACACTCCTATCTAGTACTACTACTGAATCAAAAATCTATGGTGGTCTCCTCATATATGAAGGTCACTCAAAAAGTTTGTATTCTAATACAGGAAAGCTGTGTCACTATTCCTTCTTTATTTTTACACCAGCAATGAAGTTTCCCCACTGATGTCTAGTGCCTTGGTCTTGGAGAAAAAAGCAAAAAATATTTAAGTTATTAATGCAACAATCTAAATATCATGATTGCCTTTACTGTTCAACATGTCACGCCTCACCACATCAGAAAACTTGAAAATTACATTGCCTTGGAATGGGAATTGAACCTGTATCACCTAATTTTCATCCAAGCATGTTATCTGCTATACCATCCACAGTGATGGAAAGGTTCTAAATCATTTTTGGAGTGGCAAAATGCTTTTTTGGAGCAGGTAAAATACAGTTTTGGAGCAACAAAATGCATTTTTGGAGCAGCAAAATGTGTTTTTGGAGTAACAAAATGCATTTTTAGAGCAGATAAAATACATTTTTGGTGTAAGAAAACATTTTTTGGAGCAGGTAAAATATTAGTAGGTAGAACAAACTCTTAAGCAAAAAATGTTTCTCTTAAGCAGATCACCCTACTCAAATTTAAAACATCTTGCATTGAAATACACATATGCAAAGATTTTAGTCTTCAAATAGATCAAAACATTTTTAACCATAGCAGGCTTCTATTATTAATCATTTATTTAAAAAAATATATTTGTTTATTTTTTTGCTGCTTTTCCAAATACTTAATTGCTCACTTTTATTTTTTTCTAATTTTTTAAGATAGTTTTGTTTTGCTTCTTTTAATAGTACCATGTTTTGTTTTCTTCTTTTAATAGTACCATGTTTTGTTTTGCTTCTTTTAATAGTACCTGTTCACTTTTTATTGCACTCATCTCTCTCTCTCTCTCTCTCTCTCTCTCTCTCTCTCTCTCTCTCTCTCTCTCTCTCTCTCTCATTTTTTTAATGCCACATTCAGTGTTCATTTCAGTATTGTTTAACATTTTATGAGAGGAATCCGACTGCTGCAAAAGTTCAGCTTCTTCCCATTTCAAATCACCTTGTGAAAATTCAATTTCTTCATCTTTTTTTCGCTTATTTTGCTGCATTTTTCCAGCTCTAATCCAATCTTGATATTTTTTTCGGAATTCTTTATAAGCTGTCAAAAGTTTTTTGGTTACATTAATTTTGCTCACATCTCCATTTAGTCTCTTGACATGATCTTTATGCTTCCTGCTCTCTGCACGACACCTACGATCATCACGGCTGCCATGCGCTAGGCTAAAATTGCAGCCACATGGCTTACAAAACGTGATTCGGAAAAACTTTAGATGCTTCATAAAAAGGTCATTCTTTTCTATATACAGGGTGTCCAAGAATTATTGGACACATTACAAAATTATGTGCAAAACAAAAAAAAAAACTGTGAGCATTGTCTGTTTTTCTATGTCATGTATTACTAACACAGTTTCTATATTTTTGTTTTGCAGAATTGTTATTCCCAGAATCCGATAGATGGCGCTAGGTGTGGCCTGAAGGAATGTATAAGAAATGCGCAATCAGTAGTCATGTCATCCGTACAGCAGAAGGCAATGTGTATGTGTTACGGCTTGCGGAATTAAAGTCTGTCATTAAAGTTAAAAGACAGTACCGTTTAGAGTATGGTTGCAACCTCCGTCAACGAATTCAATTAAGCGGTGGATGAAACAGTTTAAAGAAACTGGCAATGTGGAACATTGTGAAGGAGCTGGTAAGCCTAGCGTTCCGTTCGTCAAGCAAGCAGAGAACTGTGCATTCTGAAATCGACAGTTCACGATATCTTGCACAAGCAATTAAAGTTTCATGCTTATAAAATTCAAATAGTGCAAAAGATGCACGTAAATGATCACACTCTGCGATACGATTTTGCTGTGGATATGCTGAATCGAGTGGAAAATGACGAAAACTTTCTCAGTACTGTAATTTTTAGTGATCAATCCACATTTATGTATCGGGTGTTGTGAATCATCACAATTGTAGGATATGGGGCAGTGAACTGCCTCATGCTCCTATTGAACTGGAACGTGATTCTCCAAAAGTTATGTGTCGTGCGCCCTATCAAAAAGAGAAGTGATTGGCCCTTTCTTCTTCTGCAAAAAAAACCTCCATAAATGGTGACATTTACTTGGATATGCTAGAAAATTTCACTATACCCCAGATCAAAAGATATGACATCATTTTCCAACAAGATGGTGCACCTCCGCATTGGTCGACGTGTGTACGAAAGTGCCTAAATGAGCATTTCTCCAACAGATGGATTGGGCGTGGTGGTCCCATTCCGTGGCCTCCTCGCTCTCCAGATCTAACTCCATTGGATTATTTCATGCGGGGTTATGTGAAGGATCGTGTCTATCAGATGCCTTGTACTGATTTGCAGGAACTGAAGCAGCGTATCACAGCTGCTATTAATTCCATAACTCCTCAAATGTTGCCAATACATGGCATGAAATTGAGTATCGCTTGGACGTGCTACGAGCAACCAAGGGATCTCGCATCGAAATTTATTAACTTGTGCAGTTACATTGTAAGTTAGTACAGTCAGTTTCTTTCTATCTGTTTAATGTTTTGTTTTATATAATTTTGTAATGTGTCCAATAATTCTCGGACACCTTGTATATCACGATACACATGACGATAAGTTTTATCTGACTTCGTTCTTTTTGTTGTCATAGCTGTTTCACTGCTACATTTCATTTCGTTTTAATCTAAATTAAACCTTTCCACTTGAATAACTTTTCACCCATACTCACCCAGCACTCTTTTTGTTTTGTTTTACTGCAGTAGAGGCCACAACTTAGCAGTGAAAGCTCAACTTTGGCTCGCCAGCCCCAACATATGAGCTATAGAGGCATCATCAGCGTAGAGGGTGACACCCGAGCTATTTGGTGAAAAAGAAATGTCTCGAGAGCGGCGACATGTGAGCTGTAGAGGAGTCATCGGCATGGAGGGTGACACCCGACATGCGAGCTATTCGGCGAAAAAGAAATGTCTCGCAAGCCCAGACACACGAGCTATAGAGGCGCCATAGGCGTGGCGGATTACACCCGACACGCGAGCTATAGAGGCATCATAGGCAAGGCGGATCAGACTCGACACTCCAGCTATTCGGCAAAAACGAAATTCTTCGTGAGCACCGACATGCTGGCTGTATAAGCGTCACCTGCATGGCGGGAGATGTTTATTTTTCTCTATTAAGTGAAAAAAATGTCTCGCAAGCCCCGACATGCGAGGTATCGGGGCGTAATTGGCAAGTGACACCCGACCTATTCGACGAAAAAGAAATGTCTCACGAGCACCGACATGCGAGCTATAGACACGTCATTGGCGTGCGACACACGCTATTCAGCGATTTCGTATTGTCGGGTGTCACCTGACAGTAGAGTGGAAAGGGGTAAAAACGCTTGAACCAAAATTTTCACACACAGAATGCCACATGTAACGAACGTAAAGAGTTTGTAAAATTCGCTGAGCTAGCTCCCTCTCGGCATTTGTGCACAGCACTCTCAAATGGCTGTACGGGGAATCACATGACAAAACTCCGCCTCTGTTGGCGGGGAAGTCAGAACATCGAAGGCGTATAGGAACTATCTGTAAAGTGTGGTTTTTTTTTACCAAAAAGACAGTAAAAAACAGAAAATGAGGCGCAGGGATCTTGCATGGGCTTTTCCGTAGTTTTTTGGGTGACTTCCGTAAAACCGTAAGATGGAGTGAAAATTTGTACAAACTATGAAAAATCCGTAAAAGTTAGCATCTCTGAAACCTATGAATCCTTTAGAAACAGAAGCACTGTATCCTTTTTTTTTTTTTTTAATTGGAGGTTTAACGACCACCGTGAGCAACTCAATGGGCTATAAGAAGTTGCCCGTCCCTAATTTAGGGTCACTGGTTCCAGGGAAGGGAGAGAGCCAGTGCCGTAAGACAAACACAACATCCATGCCTCACCGGGATTCGAACCCGGACCCCTTTCGGACGAATGATCAGAGGCCATCGCTTAGACCACTGCGCCACCGGGGCGGCCACTGTATCCTGTCTCTGCGTCAACGAAATAGCTAACGACTGACCTTACACTGTATTTACCTAATCGGGCACCTCACCCCGAACGAAATAACTGTGCCATCATAAAGAGCAGGGAAAGACATATAAACAATCTCAATTGCACAACACTCCGAAAGACCACCAAACCATCCGTAAACAATCTTCATCAGGATTTCATAATGTACAGCATCGTTTCTCCTACATACCACATGATTACAACAAAACTCTTCCTCCATAAGCTCCACCTACATTGCTAAACCTATTTGTCACATGCCGAAAAAACAACGAATTGAGATTGGCGGTACATGTTGATTAAGCGTTATTATACATTTAACCAAGTTACGCGTAGACCTTAAGAATGCGTCAATCGGTTCACCTTTTAAAACAGCTTTTTTTTTTTTTTTTTTTTTGCCATGAACACATTTTTTTTAGCTGAGCAGTTTTTGCTGTGGATGGCCATTTCGGTGCAAATATGAATTTTTTTTCGTAATTTGTAGAAGTTTGGCGCAAGATAATGAAATTGGCGCAGTTCGGCACAATTGCCACAAACTTTCCATCACTGCACCCAGGACAACGAAGTTCCAAGTATCTGAGGATGAAGAATCTGAACAACCTCAGATTTTCACCGCTCAAAGTGATCCGATGCTTTATCATAGTTTCCATAAAAAAACTTAGCTTGGTCTTCCAACCATTGATTCAACTGCAGCTGTGAATAACCCAGGGTTGAAGGCACATCACTTCAAACAGATGTTTTCCTTCAATAAATAAAATTCATTAGGGAACAAGATCTGGGGAATAGGGTGGGTGCTGAAACAAATTAAATACTAGTCTCTATGGTGATCTTTGCAATCTGAAAGGTGCAAACTAAGTGCATTGTCTTGTAGGAGGAAGCCATCTCTCCACAGTTTTTGATACCTCTTTTTCTTTTGGCTACATGAAGTTGTCTTAATATGCACAACTCCCAGTGGTGCCCCTTTTCCAGGTACTCAATTATGATAATGCCTTTTGCGTCCCAATACAGAACTTCTCTGGAGGCAGAGAAAAGGCAAACTTCCACATCAGACTTCACTTTTTTAGTCTCTGTGACAAGTTCTTTAGTCCAGGACCAGAAATTTATTGGATCTCTCTGAAGCCTGTTCAAGTCAGTAGGTGAGGCACATCCGTTTGCAGCATGTCTTTTTCTCAACTGTCCACATTCTAAGGACCAAACGTGCACTGATCTTTGTCATCTTCAAAGGATTTGTCAAAACTGAGTCAACATTGCTGAATGAAATGCCTACAGACTCAGATATGCATTAGTCTATTTTGCTTCACAAGGTCATGCTCAAAGCTGACATTTTCCCCGAGATGAATGTGTATGGAAGACTGTTCAAACCTATCTGCATAATCACAAAATTCACTGACACAACAGAATTCTTTTTACCATTTGTGGAACAGGCAGGAGACATACAAATGTCTCCATAATGCCATCCATCATGAACCTCCTGTTGGGACATCCCTTTCAAAGACGTATTTTATCACCACCTATAGTCTCTTTTTCTATAAAATTTAGTCCACAAAATACCCTGGAAAAAAAAAACAAGTGGATTTATACATTGAAAATTTGTATAGTAACATACAATAATATTTACTACCTCCAGAAAAAATACAGCATAAAAAAAAAGAAAGTGGAAGTCACTTGTAGCCAAGTAAGGACTGTGCAAGGAGTTGAACGAGTATTTTCCAGCCCATTGATGATGCAGCTCTAACTGTTGTGATGTAAGCAGTGTGTGGCCTAACATTGTCATGCAACAGGATGGCCTGTTTCAATAATTTCCCTAGCCTCTTCTGCCAGGTATGGCATGGGGGTCAAAGCGTCTCTTTTATAAACACAGTGTAATACTATGCATTCACTGCTGCTTCTTATGTATCTACCAGGAGTACCCAGTTTACATCACAGAATTCAAAAGCCATCAGCTTTCCTGCAGATGGCACTACTTCAATTTCTTTGGTTGTGGGGGAATCCTTGTGGAAACACTGTCACCTTGGTTTCTGGAGTAAAATAATTGACCCTAGTCTCATCAATGGTCATAATCTGCTGTCAAAATGCATCTCCCTCACACTTAAAAAGCAAAGCAAAATCTCTGTGAAGATGGCAACACAAAATGACTTCTGATTAAATATCAACACCTTTGGTACTCAATGTGCACACACTTTTCTAAATAGCAGGTTCTCATGGACGATTTTTGCTTCACTACCATCACTGGTATTGACTACGGAAGCTATGTCATATACTCTTAATCCTCCTTTCTTTTCAAAATATATGTAACCTTTCGCACATGATCGATGTTTTCTTTGATCACAACAGTAGTCAACACATTTCCATGTAGTTCATTTGCTATGCCTTCTCTGCCATCAGAAAACTTGTACCAACTGCAGATACTGCCTTTGATGGCATTTTATTGTACATGGCTAATAAACTTTTTTCAATTACAAGCACTATAATTTCTGCTAGTCATCTGAACACCAGAAATACCAGCAAGTAACTTAACTCGGTGTATAAGCAGATTATATAGAATTTTTAAACTGAAATTCCTATTTAACAATTAACTCTTAGTAAAGCCATATGTGGCTATTCTGAAAACTTCATAGGCATTCACAGACTTTCTGTTTGTAAAGAATACAGCTGCATTTAAAGTAATTCTTCAGCTGTTCAGTGCCTAGCATTATGGAAGATAGCTCTTCATGTTCAAGTTAAGAACCCAGGAGGAAAGGGGAGTTGAGGAATGAATTGTTTATTTTTTTCATTATTTACTTCTCTGGAACCACTAACCATACAGATACTCTATGAAGAGGAAAGAAAGAAAAAAGAGTGAAAGAGAAAAAAATAAAAAAAGTATCAAAACCACAATACTGGAGAATTACCATATAAAGCCTGAATGGTTTGCTATACAGCTTTAATTTTTTCATAGTGAAACACACTTCAGCATATTATTTATATGAAAAACACTTAAAACTGCAATATAAATTTAGAACAAACAATAAAAAAAAACTTTTATCCACAAAAGCAAGCAGATTCTGTTAACAAGGAAATTAAACAGCTACAAAAATAATGAATTAAATCAAATGAAAGGATACAAGGAGTGATTAATTTTTCCAACAGACTTGATAACTTTCGTTAATTTACTTTGTACATCTTGAAGAAAAGTGTAGAAATCTACAGGAAGCTGAGACACTAAGCCTGTTAAAACAAATATGTATGAGATTAGAATAAAAAAATTCACTGGGGGAGGTGGGGGATTACAGGAGATTGCATAGATTAGGCTGCTAAACATATGCACAGTTTAAAACATTTAAATTTTGTATTAAAAAATACCATAAATTTCATGCTGCCTTTCTCTTACCTCTAAATGGAGACTCTATAAACTAAAAATAAGAAAACTATAAATGAGACTCTATACACTATCTAATGATGTATTATGTATTACTCTACAATTACTAGTTTTGAAGATATAAGCATTCAAAGTGTGATGTGTTTTCGTTGCATCTATGCTCCCAATGTTGCCCTATGCCTAGCGCGGAGAAAGACTTAGTTCTACGTCAAAAAAATATGGTTTGCAGACACAACAGCAATGTTTGGCAACATGGTATTACATGATAGTAGTTGTGGCCGAGAATTTTGATCTCACCAGTTTTCACACAAAACTTCTGTACACAGTTTAAATTAAGTATTTAGTAATTCCCCCCCCAACTTCAAGGGGCTACTTCATGGGCATTACCACAGATCTAACGAATATGTGGTAGTGACTATCAAGACCTGGGTTTAGGAAAAATGTTAAGTCCAGTGTTTTTGGGCAAATACACAAAAAATAAACTCACATAGTAAAAAAACATACTGGATGGAATTTTTTTACATTTGTTAAAATAATGCTCACTCAATCTTAAATTATTCATGTACAGACATTACTTTTTATTTAACCTATATAATTTTATTTCTGCTAGCATTCACTTGATTTCCTTCTGTCTTATATATCAAATTATAATTTGAGATCTGTCACTTAATGAATAAAATGATTGACTGTAAAATAGTGAAATGCAAACAAAGCTTCACTATTTTTCACCGAATTCCCAAAATTATCTTAAATATTCACACAAGAAAATGCATCATAAAGATTTATGTGAAGACATAAGAATTTAAGTGTATTGCAACTACATTTCAAAATTAAAGTTTCATGTTAAACATTCTCAGTGTAACAAGGTGGCATATAAAATCAGTACAAAAACAATACTCAGTGATCACAGCAAATAAATACTTAAATAAGAAAAAAAAAGAAGAAAGAATTGGTCTGCAGAACAACTTTTATTCGTAACTAAATTTTTAGGCCAAATCATGTTGCAACATGTAAAGACCAGTCTAAAGCCATAATATCACAAAGAACCTGATGGGCTTCTTTGTGATGTTATTTTAAGGTCTGGACTTCTTCAGTCATAAGTTGATGATAAATATTTAGTCATAAATCCATTATTTTGGTAAATATCTATTTATCACATTAAATAAATAAGAACTTTCAGAACTATATGATCTTATTTCTAAATAAAAATCATAGTGCTTACCAATGGCCCCATGCACTGTACCAAACAATATAGAGCCATGTGTAGGGGTTGTACTTTCTCCAAGATGCTGCATTACTAAAGAACCTGTGTGAAATTATAAATACATTTACGAAAAAAAAAAAAAATCAGAATACTTATACAGTCACAATGTACAGAAAAACGACAAAATCATGCAGATTAATGTGCATACATAGTGACAAATTGAAACTCACATCTGCATATTAGCAGTTATGATTAGATAAACTGTTACATCTGTTTAAGGTGGCAGGTGCATAAATTGTTACCGAAATCAAACTGAACCTGCAAAACAACAGCATATTTCCTCAATTTCTTGGTCATGATGGCCATCACATTTAGGTTCAATTTCTTATTCTTTTTCTTTGGTGCAAATCTGTATTATTCACAAGCCTAGATTTCTTCATACTTACTTACTCATAATTTTGTTGGGATTTTCCCAAGGGAGACATGAGAACCGCATCCAGAAAGTACCATTTCAAAATTTAAAAAAATATATATTGGGTATATAAATAAGTTTTGAGGGATTTGAGGTGAACAAAACATGTTGTTGGACAACAGAAACAATATTTTAATATTAATCAAAGTATGCTCCATCTGAAGCTACAACTTTACCCCACCTTTCGGGCAGTGAATGTATGCCCCGAAGGAAGAATTCCGGTTCCTTGGAAGAGATCCAGTTGTCCAGCCAATTTTTGGTCTTCATAAGAACTAAACTGTTCTCCAGAAAGTGCTGACTGCATCGACCGGAACAAATGGTAATCCGATGGCGCAATGTCTGACGAATATGGCGGGTGGGGTAGAACTTCCCAGTCGGATCCTTTTAAGTACTTTTTCACAGGTCGAGAAACATGTGGTCTTGCATTGTCAAGCTGCAAGATGACTTTGTTGTGTCTATTCTCCCATTCCGGCCGTTTTTGCGTGAGAGCTCGTTTTAAACGCATTAATTTGGTTCGATACCGATCACCAGTAATAGTTTCTGACGGTTTCAGCAGTTCATAGTGGATCACACCCTTCTGATCCCACCAGATACACAGCATTACCTTTGAACCATGGATATTGCATTTTGGCGTTGAAGGACCTGGTTCACCTGGCTTCACCCAAGCTTTCTGCCATTTAGGGTTATCGTACCATATCCATTTCTCGTCGGCAGTAATAATACGATGCAAAAAAAAACTTTCTTTTTTGCCTTTGAAGCAGCAATTCGCAAATGGTTTTTCGACTTTCAAGGTCTCTTTTCCGCAAAGCATGTGGAACTTAATTCCCTTCTTTTTGCACCATTCCCATGGCAGCTAAATGTTGTGAAATGCATGGTTGACTAACATTTAATGCTGTTGCTAGTTCTTTTGGGTCAGGCACGGATCCTTGTCAAGTAAAGCTTCCAATTCAGCATCAGCAATTTTTTTTTACGTGGTCCAGAACGTTCTTTATCACTGACATCGAAATCGTTCCTTTTGAATCGTCTAAACCAATACTCACATGTTTATATGGATGGGGAATGTTCACCATAGATTTCTGACATTAAGCGATACCTGTCGGCAGCACTTTTCTTGACAATAAAGTAATGCACTAACACTTCCCGCAACTGCTGTTTTGTCGGGACGAAAGTTGCCATTTTCCATCGAGTAAAACAAATACGTCTTCGCACCTCAATCGAACGTCGTATACTGATTCTGACAGCTGGCGTCTCGTACTGCGATATTGCAGCGTTGCCACCTTAAAATACATGCGAGCAGTAATAAGTACGACACCGAACGGAAATTCCTCAAAACTTATTTATATACCCAATACATATGGACAACTAATTTTTAATGTACAATAAATTATACATACCTTAATCTCATTTTCAACATTTTCTCTGTGTATGTTAAGGCACCTGTCATATTGTGATACAAGTTTCTGGATACCCTCCTCATAGAAGTCTGCTGCCTGGGTTTTGAGCCACTGCTCAACCATCGTCCTCGAATCGCTGGCCAGCAAGAAATCGTTTCAAGTGGAGAAACAAATGATAGTCACTGGGTGCCAAGTCTGGGCTGTAAGGAGGGTGGACCAACTGCTCTCATAGAAATTTGGTGACCAGGTTTTGCATCACATTCACGGTATGAAGCTTAACTTAAGTCGTTATGGAGAACAACTCTCATGCTCAGCAGGCTGTGCCGTTTGTTTTGAATTGCACGACGCAACTTTCTCAGTGTCTGGCAATAAACAGCCATATTTACTGTCCTGCCTTTAGGCAATTCCACCAAAAAAATTCCTCTCTTGTTCCAAAAGACAAGGCACATGACCCTCCTCATTGACATCGTCCGTTTAGATTTTTTGGCAGCAGGCAAGCCCATGTACTTCCATTGTAGGGACTGCTGTTTTGATTCAGGTGTTATGTTAGAGGCCCAATTCTCATCTCCTGTCACTATATGGCTTAAAAAATCATTGCTTTTCTCCACATACTGCCCCCAAAATTTCAAAGCAGATTCCATGCACTTTGTTTTGTGCTCTTCCGTCAACATCCTTTGCCACCCATTGTGCACACACAGGGTGCCTACCAAATTTTGGAAATGCAATTTCATGACCATTAAAAAAAAAACAACTCTGGATAAGCGTATATATATTTAAGGACACTTTCTATATACACATACACAGTCGAGTCACATTACTGTGACCACCTCCTAATTTGACATCAACATCGTGCAGTCAATGAAAGAAGGCACATGTCGTGAGCTAGCTTGGAGGGTATATAAGGTGTGCTGTGGGCATTCTGAAAACATATCACTTGTTGCTGTCATAGATAAAAGGAGTAATTTATCAGATTTGTAAAAAGGGATGATTATCGGCTTTCGGGCCAAGGGTGACAGTATTTCTGAAACAGTGCAGCTTGTGCACTGTTCGTATGCTGCCATGGTTAAAGTGTACCGTGATTGGAGAAATGGCACCATTGTGAATAAGCGAAGTGAAAACTGCGGAGCACCACATGCCATTGATGTGAGAGGTGAAAGTCGGCTTTGAAAGTGCACGAGGGCTGATTGACACACTACAGTGGAGCAACTCACTGGCCGAACGAACTAGAGGGATACCGGAAGTGTCTCTAAAATGACAGTTTAGCGAACCCTGCTGCATATGGGGCTTCGATGCAGATGGATGATCACTGCAACTATGCTAACGATGGTGCATCGGCAGAAAAGGCCTACACTTGCACGGCAGTATCAGAATTGGACCTCTGCTGATTGGCAAAGGATTGCCTTCTCCCATAAGTCAGGTTTTCTGCTTCATCGAACGGATGGACTTTGGCATCTAAGGCGAGAAACATTGGAGAACAAACACTCTTCAATCATTGCTGGAAGAACACAAGCTGGTGGGGGGCAGTGTTATGGTCTGAGGAATGTTTTTGTGGCATTTCCTGAGTCCACTCATACCTGTGGAAGGCACTACGGACGGAATTCGTTACAAATCCATCCTTGCAAATCACCTACACATATACATACTGTTTTCCCTGGGGCAGATGGGATCTTCCAGCACAACAATGCAATGTGTCACACCCCATACAGCACAAAACGTTTCAGATATGTATCAATAATGTTACAATACCTCATTTTCGTTACACTTTCAGACATATCTTACAATTACGTTTCAGCAACATCAATTTTGGAACATAATTCTTTGTACAATATGGTTATGCTAAAAATAGCATTCACTGATACTACTGTTTTATAGTTTCCATTGTACATAATTGCTACCTTGATGTTACATTCTGGCGATATTTAAGATTTTTGGTTAGGCAATGGCGTGGATGCGTGCACGCGCATTTATGCCATTTTTACTGAAGTACTCTTGTAGTCGTATTTCCACGTGCTACTGGGATATTCTTTGGTGATGCTGTCATAATCGAGTTAGCTAGTTAGTTGATTTAATATTTCATCCATTTTTTTTTTGTGTGATTCAAAATCATCTAAAAGTAAGTAATTGTTTTGATTATTATAATTTTTAAATTCTAAAAAGCATTTTATAAAATCTAAGTAGATGGCTGTGTTTGCGTATTAGTATACTATACCGGCACATTTTTTTTTATTGAAGCTGAGAAATTTCATATTGGTAGGTATTAGAGAAATGACGAATTTGATTTTCTTTCTTTTTTTCGCTGAAATATAGTCTATTTCACACATATAAAAGAAATTCGACACCCTCATTTGGGACCGATATTGATTTATTTTGTTATCAACATACAAACGCCGCCATTGTTCCCAATGGACAGCAGACTGCATTGAACCTGTGAAAATGTAAGCAACTCATAATACGACTGTTGTTGCTTTTGAAACAGCTGTCAAGTGTAATATATTTTATTGTGATTTTACAACATTTATTAAAACTATAATGTTCAACATAGTAAATACATAACAGTAATATGTCACAAATATCTTTCAAATATGTAACAGTAATGAAACAAAATTACAAATATCTTTTAAATATGTAACAGTAACATGAAGTTGGTATGTTGAAGTTCCAAAGACCTTTCACTGTAATGTATCAGTAATGTCTCAAAGTTATGTAATGTTCGAGGACATTTTGACGTAACCGTAAGGTTTCTGAAACATTACTATTACATTGTGCAACGTATCTGAAAAGTCTCAATGTTTCAGTGCTACGTACTTGTAACATATACGAAATATTCTGTGCTGTGTGGGACAGCTAGAAAAGTCCGAGAGTGGTTGGAAGAGCACGACGAAGACTTCAAAGAATACTTCCCTGGCCCCCTAATTCCTCAGACTTAACCCCAATTAAGCAACTGTGGGACCACCTCGATTGTGTTGTTCGCTCTGTGGATCTTCCACCATGCACCCTCCAGCAGCTGTCAGATGCACTGCAGTCAGCATGGCTCCACATACCTGTGAACACCTTCCAGCATTTTAACTGAGTCACTCCCAGACCATTTAGCTGCTAGTGGTCACAATAATGTGACTCAAACCGTGTATATAGGGAAAAAAAAAAAAAAAACAGCAGATATGATAACCTAAAGTAATAATAATAATAATAATAAACCACGAGCTAGTAGGAAAATAAGCAGGAATAGAATGCAGAAATTACAAGAATGCTAGCCATGGCTTTATCAAGGGCAAGCATGGATAACATTCTCTCGCTTCTACAAAGACCTAGAAAATTGGGTTTCTGCTACAGCATGTTTGTATTAGAGCAATTAAAACTATTAAAAGTAACCCAATAAACACCCCACTTTTGAAAGAATTTAAAGCTCTTAGAAACCTCAAAATTAAATTACTTAAAACAACAAAACGAGAATCCAAGCATGCCGGTCGCTAGCCCGACCCAAATATTACATGAAACAAAAGGTGAAAAAGCTACCTATGAAGAAATAAGCTTCACATATAATATTAGAATATTTACAGCAAATATTACTTAGTATCTTAAAGCACTGAGAGATTAAAATGAATGAAGCTAGCTAAGAGCTATAACTAACACATGGCAAAAGCCAAATAACCGAACGCTATGAATCCAGACAGGAAAAAAGTTAGCAAATAGCCAGAATTTCAAAACGAAATATTTTAACAAAGAAACATTTTTTTTTTTTTAGGAAAAATCTACAGTCCAAAACAAAAGGGAAACATGCAGACTTACCCACCAAAGGTCCTCCTTTCTCACTTGTCAAAATGATGCCATTGCTGATTATGGACTGCTGCTAAACAGGAAATCAGAACACAAGTGATTCAGACCATGATAACCAAATAGGAAATTTTGTTGTTTAAGTTACACGGAAGGATATAAGTATTAGTTAGATGAACACATAAATCCATCAAAATATTCTGTAACTCACGTAAAAAATTGCAGCACATTAACTGGTGGGATGTAGAGTATGTTCGTGCTAAGATGTTCAATGGCAAGATTATTGATAATTCTATAAAAAAAAAAATCTTACGTTGCTTTTGGTTCGTTCCATTACATCTTTTGTACAAGTCAGTTTTACTATTCTTGTTACACAGGTTTGTTTTACTTCTCCGACTGTATATATGTTCATTACACTATTTCAGCAAATAAGCTGATCTCACTACTTCAGCGATACTTATGATAGCCCAGTAATGATTTGGCAATACTGTTCAACATCAGGATTGACTCACGCGAGTAGGTCAAAATTTAACGAAAGTAAATAGTAAGAAAATCTTGCAGGTTACATGATCATAATAATTTGCCAAGTATTCCTCGAAGGCAGGAGTCAAATATTATAAAAGCTATGATATTGTAAAAACTGAAAAATGAATTAAAATACTTAATCAAAATCCAAAAAAAAATGAAAGCTAAAAAAAAAAAAAAAATGATGTGATTCCTGTGTACAAACTTACATGCATGGAACTAAACCCTCAAAACATTGTCACACAACCAGTTCAATGCCAGATGAGTTTCTACCATTTATCCATGGCTATCCTCAGTGGCATGAGAATCCTTTCAGCTTTGCAGCTATTGTGGCCTTGTCCTAGTTCTGCAGAATCATAGAAGCATGTTTCATCGAGTCTCATCCTATCAGTCTCAGTGGCGCCATCCATTGGGGATCAGATGAATTGGTTTTCTGTTTTAGCTTCTTGTGTTTTTTACGGATTTCAATTAAGTATTTTAATTCATCTTTCAGCTTTTACAATATTATAGCTTTTATAATATTTGACTCCTGCCTTTGAGGAATACTTGGCATACTATTATGATTATGTAACCTGCAAGACTTTCTTACCATTTACTTTCATGAAATTTCGACCTACTCACTTGGGTGGTCAATCCTGATGTTGGATAGTATTGCCAAATTATTACTTGGCTATCATAAGCATCACTGAAGTAGTGAGATAAGCCTATCTGCTGAAATAGTGAAATGAACATATACAACCGGAGAAGTAAAACAAACTTGTGTAACAAGAATAGAAGAACTGACTTGTACAAAAGATGTAATGGAACTAACCTAAAGCAATGCAAGAAGATTTATTTTATAGAAGTATCAATAATCTTGCCATTGAACATCTTAGCACAAACATATTCTATACCCCACCAATTAATATTCTGCAATTTTTTATGTGAGTTACAGAATATTATGATTGATTTATATGTTTATTTACCCTACACTTAGGAAATCAGAAACTTCCTGCAGTGGCCAAAAATGACGCCACAGAAAAACCTCACTATCTACAAAATGTCCAATGTATATAGGAAATGCCTGATGTATATATGTAGATAGTGAGTTTATAGAGCATTTGTGAATTATATATATCATATAATGAATGTTTGTCTGTATGTTTTGTGTATGACGGGGGTGGGAGGGTGTGCTGTTTTTTTAATGTCGGTATATAAAAAGATCAGATATTTCTGGTGAGCATATATGGCATGACTGCATTTTTGTATGAAAATGAAGGAGTAATAGAGGATTACTACATGACGCCTCCGAAAATCCTACACAACCAAGAACAGAATGTAATAAAGTGAATGACTTCAGATACAAAAAGTGAATAACCCCATGCTGCCTCTAAAAACATGCAACATTTTGATTAAAACTCGTGTGCTGGAAATGTTGAACTGGGAGCAAGGCCAGTCATTTCTTTTATGATACAATCATGTTATTACAGGAAATTTGAGCTTCACTGAAGACTCTCAGCCTAGAAAACTTTTGCGTTTTGGAACTAAGTTTAGGCCTTTGATGTATATCTCGAAAGATCAAATTCTCAGGAACTTCAGGTATGACCTCAATAGGTATAGTGTTAAAACTCGTCTAGCTTTCAACCCGCCCATTGTGGCATTTGCAGAATGGAAGCATAATATTCTGTTTGAATTTAAATCCAATTTTGCTAATCTAAAGGTAGCTTATGATAAAAGCTTGATTTTTAATTCAACTGTAAGAATTCTCTTGCCAGTTTACAAGAAAAAATCATTTTTGCAACAACCAATAAAGCTAGTACTAATTTTGCAATAGTTTGCAAGCACTCTATTATAGTTTGATTTCTAAAGAACTTCAAAATAAAGTTACCTAAAATCAAGTTAGTGATAGCGGTGTACAGTAGTCAATAAATTCAAAGCCTTCCACAAGCAGCTTAAACTACCTTTAGTTAAAAGCTTATGAACCTGAATTTCCATTTCTTTTTGCAACTGTAAAGTTTCACAAGAATCCAGTGAAATTTAGGTTCATAGCTAGCAGAGTTAGGAGTCACAAGAAAAAGATTGACCAGCTTTTGAAACAATTCTCAAGCACGTTGAAGCACATATTAAAAATAGCTCTAATCATTACTTCAAGGATTATTGGTTATCAAAAACAACTCTGAAGTAATTTCTGAGATACTCAGCCTTAAGCCTGTAAAACATCAATAGTAATGACTTTGAAAACCTTTATACTAATCTGCTGCTTAAGGATATGATCGCTATGCAGAATTTAACCTCTCTACAATAGTTAAAGCGAATATTTGGAACACCTTACATACTTGTTGTATAAATAATAATTTTAACCTTTTTAATAACGTCTTTTACAAATAGATCAATGGAACACCAATGGGTGTTTCGCACTCAACTAGTATATGCAATCTCTTTCTTTTTTATAAAGAATACCTCTTTATTAAAAATATAATTGTACTCACGAAGTTAAATATTTACATACTTACAGGTACATTGATGATTTACTGCGCATAAATAATTCAGAGGTTATTGAAACTAATTTTGGCAGTATTTATCCAGAATGCCTTAAATTTAGCAAAACCAACAATAACAATTAGGAACTTTATTATTTAAACCTGTCTATTAATTTAAATAATGGAAATCCTGTTATTAGCCTTTATGATAAAAGAAATGATTTTCCTTTTGACGTAATAAAATTCATAAATTGGACAAGTAATATCTCAAATAAAGTAATAGAAAATGTTCTTGCTGCTCAAGTACTTAGCCTAAGTAGAATCTGTTATTTAGCGTCAGACTATCTGAAACACCTTAAAGAACTCGTACATAGTTTTCTAAATAGCCAAGTACCTAAGGTATTTATTCAATCTACATTAAGGAAAATAGTAGTTAAATATAGTGTTAGGACTGCAGACTTAATTTAAACTTTCTTGTGGTCTTAATGAAGACTGTTTATGAAAGCCTTAATGGAAGTGAACAGTGTGATGTTGACCACCCATTTTTTAGAACCTTAAGTGCTATGTAGATTTTATTTTTCTTTATCACAAATTTTTTTTTATAAATGCATAATATACACAAACAGTTTTAAAAAATGAAAATCAATACACAAAAACTGAAAATACTTAAATTCATTTGAGTATCAGAGTAACTGAGAGTGGGTGCAAGTTCTTACTAAATTAGAAGCATAAACTTGTACCTAGTCTTACCATAAATACTGTTACAAAGTATTCAAAGAAATAACAAAAGAAATTAAAAGATATTATAATATACTTGTGATATGACGTAAGTGGTACACTTGTGGATATGTGACACCAACCACTTTTTAAAATGGCATATTTTTGCCTTCACACAGTCCTTCAGTCTCTGTGGCCACTCATCAATAGTTTTACACAGGGTTTCCACAGGGAAAGCTGCTACTGCCTGCACCAAAGAGCATTTGAAACTGTCAAAACTGAGGTGCCTTTTTCTGCAGGCCATGTCCTTTAATGTGGCCCACAACTTGTAGTCCAATGGTTTGAGGTCTGGGTTGCTTGAAGGCCAATCAGCTGGAGAAATGAGGTCTGGTAAATTCCCCTGAAGCCACTCCTGGGTTAAATTGGCCTTGTGGGCAGGTGCGGAATCCTGCTGAAAGCTTCATTATCAGTTTTGGAAGAGGGTATTGACTCACACATTTTTTACCACTGGCTCCAAAACCCTCTCCTGGTAGACTTTGGAGGATGTTTTCACTCATTTCTCACAGAAATGGAGCTCCGTGGTACCCTTGTAGGAGACTCCCCACCAAATTATGACAGAAGCAGGATAATGGCCTCTCGTGATCCTTGAAGCTTTCTCCTGAGCTTCTTGTGGGGTTAACACATACACCCTATCATTTTGGCAGTTGAAAGTCTCTTCAATAATGAAAATTTTTTCATCAGAGAAAAGGATCTGTCTGTGGTGATTGTCTGCACAATGCTGCAGCAAATGTTTCGCTTTTAGCACCCTCTGCTGCTTCAGTTGTGGGGTGAAGAAGTGTCCTCTAGGACGGCGATAAGCTCTCACCCGCAAGTCACCCCGCAGCATGTGTGACATCAACATTCGTGAAATGTTCAGCTCACGAGCCATCACTGATTGTTAACTGACAGGATTTCGTCGAATACAGGCTGCTACTGCTTTCACCAGGTGAGCAGTAGGGTGGGCCGAAAAAAAAAAAAAAATTTTTTTCAAGTTGTAATACCGCGGAAAAGTTGCGAATTGGGGAGACTAAAAAGGGTTTAAAAAAGAAATACATTCGGTTTATATCTTCCGATCGCGCATGCGCTATAAAGTTTGCCGAAATTTGGAAAAATGTATATTTTTACGGTAATTTTTAACATTTTTAAATTAACCTCCTCCCGAATGTAATAGCTCACATTCTTATCTATTAGAACCACTAAAAATAATGTTTAAATATTATCTAAATCCATCAACATCTTCCGGTCACGCATTGCCTTAAAAGTTAATGAAATTTGGAAAAGAAATTACAAATAAAGGTAGATCACAGTTCAAGGAAAATATATACTAACAACTTACATGTTGTTTTTTATTTCTTTGTTTAATACAAGTTTAAATGTTTAAAAGCAAATTATTTTAGACCATTAGTAATATTTATAAACAGTTTTTTTTTAGAAAACTAAGTTTCTGTGTGAAGAGTCTTAAGTCCAAGAAAATCATGTTGAACAATTAAAAATCTCCGTTTTCACTCATTCTTAGCTGAAGGCACATTGAAATCTGATTTATGGGCGAAGTTAGGCATGGTTGACCTTGACAGCAGAGTCGTTCTGATAAAACCATCCCTAGACTCAGCTCCGCAAACTTTTCTTGAGGCCTCTGTCACGAGTTTGACACATCGTTCAACTGCCTGTGTGTGAACTGGGAATGTCTTCAATGTTATATCCCAATTAGGGACTGAGTCACTTTGAATATGTGATTTAATCTCTTCGTCACTGACATCTTTTAATAATGGGGAGAAGATAAATCACAGTCCATCCAGTTATTTATTTCCGAGTAGTCTTGAGCTTTGAAATTGAGTTTTGGCGGCATGAATGTTCTGATAGTTGTTCTTTTTTTATCTAACTGTCTCGCCTTTAGAATTCGTCGAAGTCCGAGCTCTCTTATGTGTTTTCTATGATCTTGTGCCATGGCTAACATTAAATGTTCTGGATGAGCGAAAAAGCCATTTTGTTCTATCACAGGGTCGATAATATTACGTAAATTTTCAGGCAGGCACCTTGAAGATTGTATTGATTGGTACACAAGTTTTGGTCCCTCTGTAAAGTATTTACTTGTTTTAATACTAAACCACATTGGCATGTATGACTTCAAAATAAATGCAACTATTTCTTGAAGTTCAGGTGTGGGACCTTCTTCACTTAAGTACAATCCGAGAGTCCGATTTGCTGTTGTCAACCACCTCGAGTGTGACAAGGGACCAGGATCTCGTACAGCCAAATCCTCTTTACAGTTTCCCGACTTTATTGCCATGGAAATATCGAGTAGATATTGCTGATCCTTACTTAGTATACTTCTGTCTATTTTGGGGATCTGACAGCCAATACTCTTGAAGCCAATCACTGGACATTTTTCGCAGCCACTTAGCTTTTTACCAATTGGCCCTCTCAAAGATTTTGGACCCGTTGATTTACCGTCTAGGTATTGAAACAGATGCCGGAATGGCAGTTCATTGGAATGTAGAAGGCAAACTGCCCATGGTAACTGTTTCCCCAAATGTATTTCGATTCGGCGAATCAGACCGTTTTTCCAACCTGTATTAACAGCAGTGCCATCACATCCTATGACAACTAATTTTTCAAGAGAAATACCGCGACCAGACAGATCAGAAATAATAGAAGTGACAATATTTTCAGAACTTCCAGAAGTTGGAGTAACATGGCCGATGTAGACTGAACCAGGTTCTTGAATTAGCGAGTAATGCTCTTCCTTTTTTACTTTACGGAACCTTTTCGAATGAGCTACATGTACCACTAACAAAACCAACATTGAAACAAATGCAAATGCCAAAATGATAACTGGAAGAACGAATGAAGCACACACTAAACTGACAGAACAATGACGCGGCGCGGTGGCGACAGTGGTAGGTGGCGGGAAATTCGTGGTCTTTGACCCGAGCGAGTTACGACGGGCGCCAGAATTTGGTAGATTTGACAGCTGTTGCGCGAATGGAAGACCTTAATCGATTTGAGCCACTTTTTTTTTTTTAAATCATTATTGGTTCGAGTAAGAGTCGACTATAGCTATTACATTTAATTATTGACAAGTCAGATAAAAAATTACCGTAAAAATATACATTTTTCCAAATTTCGGCAAACTTTATAGCGCATGCACGATCGGAAGATATAAACCGAATGTATTTCTTTTTAAACCCTTTTTAGTCTCCCCATTTCGCAACTTCTCCGCGGTATTACGACTTGAAAAAAATTTTTTTTGTTTTTTCGGCCCACCCTAGCGAGCAGTTCTCACGGTACGCAGCAGACCCTTTCTAGGACAGTCCCAGTCACAAGGAACCTTTTTATGGTCCGGTAGACAAAATTTTGGCTGATTTTCAGCGCGTTGAAAATCTTGGAAGCTGATTTTCCAACTTTGTGCAGTGCTATTACAGCAACATGATTCACATAATCGCCCTACTCCATGGCAAGTACTTCACGAAACACATTATCTCCTCTGTGACTGAAAGCAAAATGATTCACTAGCTGCTTCATGCCTCTTGGTTGATCGGTGATGTTGCACACTAGTTGCGTGCCATATGTTGAACGTTTGTAACAGTATTCATGCTAAGACAGGGTATGTATGCGAATGAAAACAAAATAATTAAAATTTTCATAAATGAGTTGTATGGTCATTAGTAGTAGTGATACTCATTTGAAAAACATAAATATAGTATAATGTTTGAAATATTAAAGAATTATAATATTTTGCTTAACTATATTTTAAGTTATGAAATACAGTGGGCTTTATTTTATTATTTTAGCTTATTTTCTTATTTAAGCCTTTCTTTGCCTACTGTATTCCACTGAGTTTTGCTCATTCCAACAATACAGGTTATCTTGCTCCAATTTACAGTTTTGAGGGACTTAGCTTTTCAATGGGGGTTTTCTGTGGCATCATTTTGGCCTCTACAGGAAGTTTCTGATTTCCTGTTTGGCAACAGTTCATAATCAGCAATGGCGTCATTTTGACATGTGAGAAAGGAGCACCTTTCTTGGGTAAGTCAGCATGTTTCCTTTTTTTTTCTTTTTTTGGACTGTAGGTTTCTCCTCAAAAAAAAAAAAAAAATTCTTTGTTAAAATATTTTGTTTTGAAATTCCAGTTATTTGCTAACTTTTTTCCTGTCTGGATTCACAGCATTTAGTTATTTGGCTTTTGCTATGTGCTTAGTTGTAGCTCTTACTAGCTTCATTCCTTTTGCTCTCAGTGCCTTAAGATACTAAGTAATATATGCTGTAAATATTGTAACATTCTATGTTAAGTTTATTTCTTCATAGGTAGCTTTATTCACCTTTTATTTCATGTAATATTTTGGTCGGGCTAGCAATCGGCATGCTTGGATTCTCGCTTTATTGTTTTAAGTAATTTAATTTTTAAGGTTTCTAAGAGTTTTAAGTTCTTTCAAAAGTGGGGTGTTTATTGGGTTACTTTTAATAGTTTTAATTGCTCTAATACAAGCATGCTCTGGCAGAAACCCAATTTTTTAGGTCTTTGTAGAAACAAGAGAATGTTATCCATGCTTGCCCTTGATAAAGCCATGGCTAGCATTCTTGTAATTTATGCATTCTATTCCTACTAGCTCGGGGGTTGTTTTTTTTTTTTTTTTGGTTACTTTAGGTTATTATACCTGCTGTTTTCTTTCCTATTCAACCTGATTATTCTTCTTGATTGCTTTTTTTTTTTTTTTGATTGGAGGTTTAACGACCACCGTGAGCAACTTAATGGGCTATAAGCAGTCGCTCGTCCCTAATTTAAGGTAACTGGTTCCAGGGAAGGGAGAGAGCCAGTGCCATAAGACAAACACAACATCCATGCCTCACCGGGATTCGAACCCGGAACCCTTACGGACGAATGATCAGAGGCCAGCACCTTAGACCACTGCGCCACCGGGGCAGCAAGATTGCTTTTGCGCAGCCGATGAGAATAATCAAGTTGAATGGTTGACACAAGGACCACACACACACACACACACACACACACACTGTGTGCATCCCTTCTTTAATATATACTGTATACATCCCTATCCAAAGCAGTGGTACAAACACACACACACATTAAAAAGAAGGCATTCTGCTTCCCCCACCCCACCCCCATTTTTTTTCCCCAGAAAAAGTGGCCCCACTCTTCTGCTAGCAACAAAAATCTGGCTCATCATACTTTAGACTGCACCTACCAAGGTAGTTAGAATGAGAGAGGTAGGTCAAAGATTGTAAACAAACCGCGGGTGGTCTCCTCTCGCGGAGGGCTTGTGACGTAGCTGGTCCCCAGCAGTCTTCGGGCGTGATGGTACTGAATGGTGAAATACGTGATTCTTAGTTCAAATTAAAACGTTTTAAGAACACATAAGCAGATTTTTTACAATAGGAATTACAGAATTGAAACAAAACTTACCGATTATTAAAACTTGGAACTTTCCCTCCATTGTTTTTTTTTTTTTTTTTTTTCTTTAACTCCCTGGAATTCAATGCATGTGCTTGGTTTTTCTTTTCCTTAAGTTTTGTTGGTTGACGTCGTTAATATATTTAATACGAAAAAATGTTCTTGCTCTCGCATAGGTTTTAATGACACCCACATTAACTTCTGGAAAGTTTAATTTCAATTTCGATTGAAGTTTCTTTATGGCACCTTGGGATTTACATATGCCTGTTCCATGAAATTCTGAAAAAAACTGATTCAAACTGTTTGACAGTTTCTATCCAAATTTTGTTGGTATCATTAGCCCACCTCGTGATAAAGTCTCAATCCAGCCTTTATTTTGGTTCCCCGTTAAGTAGGAAAATGTTCCCAATTCTTTATCCTTGTGATGAAATGCTAAATATCCAGCAAAATAGCGTATGGCTTCTTCCTCTTCAGGATTAGCGAAATTGCAAGTATTAATTGACACATTGTCCTTCTCACAAGCATTCGAATTTTCTTCCTCGTCTTGTGTTTCCATTAAATTAAAAAATAAATTGGCTCTCATTATTTTGTCTTCGTCGTTTTTAACATTACCATTTGCCGGCAGTGGAAGCTTTGATCCAAGCAACAGCATTTTCATCTTGTGCTTGAAATCAGTTGGTAACGGATGATTATAAAAATTTCCTAAACCTCGAATTTGGGAGAAGAGGTTTTCTAATGCATCCTGGTTGAGTCGACTAGTCATGATGCTTTTTATTTCATACTGGGCAACATCTTGATGCAAACCTCTCAAACTAGAGATAGATACAAGTAATCCGTTTTAAAAGCGAAGCATCTTTAATTTATTGCCAACTCGCAATTCTGTGATAGCCCTCTTCATTCTGTTCAATACTTTATCTTGTGCTTCCATATCATTTCCATAGGCAGAACGAATATTATTATTGGAATCAATTGGAACCCTTGAGTTAAAAACGTCAAAAAACTCATTAACTGTTTCAAAAAAATCACTCATAATTTTTTCTTCCGGCAAAAATGTTTTCAGTGCACAGGCTGTATGGTGTGAAAATAATTGCACTGCATAACATACTCGCTGCCTCTAACCTCAATATGTTTTGATTTTAATTTTGGACAAAGCCTCATTTCATTTCCGTCTGCTTCTAGTATTTCTTCGATTTCTCCCTTTTGCATTATTTTTCCACCTAGTTTTAAGCCACTGTCTAAAAAGTGATTTCTTATTAATTTGATCATATGAGGAATATCCGCAAATGCCCACACTTTTCTTTGTTCATCAACTGGATTATTAAAAAAGGATTTAGTAGAGTCAATGCCCAGTTGTTTCCACAGACTTTGATTTGTGGCCCCTAAATCTGAAACAATAGCAACAACTTTGAAATCAATATTTTCTAATTCTGTAATGACATCAAAGAGCACATGTTTTGTCATTCTTTCGTCAAAATCGTAGTAAATTGGTTGCTTCCAATTATGTGTTAATCCTCTAGCTAAAATTACTTGAGTTTTTAAAAAGGCCTAAAATGCAATCAGTGGCATGATCATAAACAACTTCACTCTTTATGTTCATCTCATCGAAAGACAAAACTGTAATTTTTTCCATTGCTGTTAAATTTTTACCTTGCATATCCATCATTGGAATTACTTGAGACAGTATGCCAGGGGAACAGTGGAAATCTCGAGTCCAAAGTTTAAGGGTACTTATGCTTGGTAGTGGAATCTTCAGTTGCTCCCTTATGTGTGTATATGCCTTACTCGAAATTGCTCGCAACACTAACGCTTTTGCAACATCTGCATCTTGCCAGGGTGTTTTCATGTTGTCATTTAAGAGTCGTGCAATTTGCCCGGGTGTAAAACATTTCGACAATAAACGCACAGTTTCCTTGTGTGCTAGTTCTTTCTTCCTTTTCCTTTTCGAGCATTTCACATTTTACAGTTAGAATGCCAAAATCTTTCCGCAGTTCCTCATATTCTCATCTTAAATCTTCAATTCTACTTTCAAGAACCTTATTTTTCATTTCACAACCATGTGATGCTTCTTTCAATTTCTTTAATTCGGAATGTAAATCTTGATTTTCTTTATACAAGTCCTGATTTTCTATATTGGGATCATTTGTAAAGGACACAATACCTAAATTTTGTAAGCTATTCAGAACTGGATCCGAATTCTCCGAAGTATTGGCGTCATTATTAAAGTTTATTAAGTTATTGATTTCTTTTTTCTGCGTGCACCGATCATGCCTATTATTTCTTCCAGAGTCACCCGATGCATTGTGATTAATCATAGGTAGTAACAGTGTTGGTACGGCATCTGGTTTCAAATGTTTTTTGAAGGTAGGTCTAATAATTCAGCATGTAAGTCACGCAAATAAGATGCTTCATCAAAATGCGCAGAACAAACACGTGCATTCTCGACACAGAAAAAATCTTGTCTTCGACATCTCAAAGTCCACAGTTTACACAATTCAGCATTTTGCGGAAAATGGTGAAACGAAATTCCTTTACTGGACTTTCTGTTTTTACATCAAGCAACAGCACAATAAAACCATTTTCAGCAGTTGTTGATTAAACAAAGAAATATAACTGCCTTGATCTGAAACGAATTCAAGATACCAAGTGGACGTCTGCACTGGGGAGCGAGAGCGTTGGACGGCTCCACGGGGGTTCCACTGAAGTCACTGATTCCTGGAACCCTAAGTATGAGTGGGTTGGGCGAACTCATTGACCTACCTTCTCTCATTCTAACTACCTTGCGCACCTACCATAAAAGTAAGTAGAAATACTCAACCTTCTGCTACATGATTTAATTATACATCTTTCCTTACCATTTGTACCTGAAAAATGTCATGCCTCTATAAGCACAATAATTTAAATGGGCCCTTTTTTGACACTTGGATCATTAGATGGAAACCACATTTACAACATATATGGTCAATGCATGGAATGTCAGCAGAAAACAAACAGTTGCTAAAAATGAAAGAATTCATGACCTTAAAACAAAATTTGTGACTTTTTCGTAACTTTCATGATTTTCATTACCAGTAAACACTCTGACACACTTTGTAGCACAGACGCTTTTCTGTAACAATTTTGAAACTTCAGGGAAATGTTCTGAAAGATCACAGATTGTGAAGTGTTGGTCCTCCCCAATGCTTTCATTCACTCTCTCCACCAAACCCTCTGTGACCAGACACTTACCACAGCACAATTCATCTTGAACGCAGTCATCCTTCATTAAACATTTTAACCCACTTCCAAATACAGACATGCCAACCTTCCAAATTTAACTCATAAAATTACACTAGCGCTAATTTTTTTTTTAATCAACATTTTCCATATGTGATATTATTGGTCCACTTAAACTTCTGGAGAAAAAAAAACAGTGCAAAAATCAACATATGCAAAAATGAAAAATTTTCATCTAATCAAAAAATATTTTGAAGTTTCACAGCAGCCTCAAATTTTCGCATGCTTTCCCCAGCATTTATTCACTTCACTATCACATCATTCCATAAGTGTCAAGGTCAGTTAATTTTGGCCATAACAGTAACTGACAGAATAGAATAATAGCTACATACTATATGCATTACTGTTTCACACGTTATATACGTTTCATGTGTTGTGTGCATACTTGCAGCAAAATCATCTTGGCATTCATATATCATATACGACTAAGAATATTATTACAAGTTTCAATTATTATATCATCAAGGACTCGCTTTGTATCGGTATTTCAAATTAGTAAGCTTCATCCTGTATCTTGAAATAAAAATATGTATCTAGCGTGTCATTAGCCACGTAGAATCTTCCTATTGTAAATAGGCCTAATTGAAATTTGCGACCAGGGTTTAAACTCAAATAAAACACGACTATGGATATCATACAAAGAGAGTGTGAAAGAATTATATACAATGAAATTAAAAAACCATTTACCATCAACAAGTGTCGTCAATCTTTAAAAGAAGGAATGGACATAATCAAGGACAATCCAAACGGACATTAAATAAAATTTCATCAATTATTGAACAATGCCAGACAACCTCTGCAACACGCACACGACTCCACATAAACCACCGAACATGTTTCGGCACGACTGACTTTCGGCCATTATCAATGGTATGCATCCTGGATCAATGTTTAAAGTTGTTATATATCTAGGTCACCTCGGCATCTCCCCCGCTACAGTTACTCCACGTCGACGTCTTCCGTCATCGTTACACATACGTGTATTCACGTGTGAGTCACATCCATGCCATCTATTGGGTTAATTTCGGAATTGCTGCAGTTGTTCTTATTTCGTATGTATATGTTATTTCTTTTATTTTCCTTTTTGTTGTTATGTTTCGTATTATTTTCTTGTTGTATTAGATATTTCCACGGATATGGGATATCTTTTGGAGTAGATGTATTGCAATTAGAGCCTTGGGTTTCCTCAATTGTTATAGCTTCAGACCACAAAATTTGATTATGTTTATAGTGTAAAGTTAAGATTTTACTATTTTCCCAATCAAGTATTAACTCATTTATCATACAATGTTGTATAAGTGATGTTTTTTCTTCCTTTTTAATCCAATTACTATAGTGCTCATTCAACCTCGTTTTAAACCTTCTTTTAGTACTACCAATGTAGTATGTCTTGCTTATTTTCCTTTGGATCAATTGTAGGAATCATGTACACACCTGCCTTATTTAGTAGATTTTTATGGTAACTACTATTTGTCAGTAATTTATAATTATCAGTAACTATTTCAGCAATTTCAATATTGTAATCCTGGCATTCTTTTCTTATAATATTGCTTAGTGGAGGTAAATATGGAATACTTCCGTAAAATAACGTATTTCTTTTTGTTGAACTATTGTTGTGCATCAGTATATCAGTTCTTATTTTGTGATATAATGAATCTATCAAGCCACCAGGATATCCAAAACATTCAGCAGTGTCTTTAATCCATTTTATTTCCTCTATAAGTGCAGTTTTAGTTGATGAATGTGTTATAGCTCTATTTATGAATGATCTGAATGCTGAAATTTTATACCTCCATGGGTGACTGGATTCTTTGGGAATTATAGCAGGAATGTAAGTAGGTTTTCGGTATACACTGAATTCAATTTTATTGCAATACATCTACTCCGAAAGATACCCCATATCCGTGGATATATCTAATACAACAAGAAAATAATACGAAACATAACAACAAAAAGGAAAATAAAAGAAATAACATATACATACGAAATAAGAACAACTGCAGCAATTCCGAAATTAACCCAATAGATGGCGTGGATGTGACTCACACGTGAATACACGTATGTGTAACGATGACGGAAGACGTCGACGTGGAGCAACTGTAGCGGGGGAGATGCTGAGGTGACCTAGATATGTAACAACTTTAAACATTGCTATAGGATGCATACCGTTGATAATGGCCGAAAGTCAGTCGTGCCGAAACATGTCTGGTGGTTTATGTGGAGTCGTGTGCGTGTTGCAGAGGTTGTCTGGCATTGTTCAATAATTGATGAAATTTTATTTAATGTCCGTTTGGATTGTCCTTGATTATGTCCATTCCTTCTTTTAAAGATTGACGACACTTGTTGATGGTAAATGGTTTTTTAATTTCATTGTATATAATTCTTTCACACTCTCTTTGTATGATATCCATAGTCGTGTTTTATTTGAGTTTAAACCCTGGTCGCAAATTTCAATTAGGCCTATTTACAATAGGAAGATTCTACGTGGCTAATGACACGCTAGATACATATTTTTATTTCAAGATACAGGATGAAGCTTACTAATTTGAAATACCGATACAAGGTGAGTCCTTGATGATATAATAATTGAAACTTGTAATAATATTCCTAGTCGTATATGATATATGAATGCCAAGATGATTTTGCTGCAAGTATGCACACAACACATGAAACGTATATAACGTGTGAAACAGTAATGCATATAGTATGTAGCTATTATTCTATTATGTAATACCACGTATTTTATATTTTTGGTTGTTTTTTACTAACCAAAATCAATTGTAACTGACAGAAGCGTGCAAGCACAAAACGTCCGTTTCTTGGTACAATTTTCAAAGCTGTTAAGTGTGAAGTTAAGATCTTTCAACCTACTGCCATGCTGATATACCAATGTTTATGGAATAAAATATTTAACAACACATAGCAGAGGAAACAGTGCAAGGGGGGGGGGTCTATTTCATGAACAATTGCCACTCTGTTTAACTGCTGTTTTTTTTTTTTTTAATTGCTATCATTTTCAAGCTTAAACACAAAAATTTATAAAGTAAAAGTATAATTAACAACAGTACTGGATAGAGAGAGCGAGCATCGGGAAGGGGGGGGGGTATGATTACGTGATAAATTTTTGATCTGTCCAACTTTTTTAAAAGAAAGTTCCTCTACTTTTCAAACTGCAATACAAATTTGTATGTAATTAAGTGGTATTCAGCTACAATACAGAATGGGGAACACCTGGGGTGGGGGTAACTGAACAATACGAGAGATATCATTGCTGCATTTAACTTGCATTGTTGAAAATTTTTGATTTCATTTTCAAGCTGAAACAAAGATTTATCCAGTAAAATGGTAATTAACAATACAGGGCACAGGGAACATTTAAAGCAGAAGGGGGGGGGATTGTGGTAAAGCAGAAGGGAATTTTTTTTTTGGGAGAAATCTTTACCCTGTCTAACTTTTGCTTTTGGAAAGTTTAGAAAGTCAAAATTCCATTCCCAGAAGAAAACCTGCACCCAAGATATTTCACGTTACTAACTGAATGAATCGCTAATTAAATGCTACAACTTTTGAGTGTTACACGGCATGCTTAAAAAGCAAGTTAAAAAAAAAAACAGCTTACCATGACGAAAGACATTGACCATCTCACCAAGATGGAATTGACCAACCTCACTGAGATGTTGCCTATCTTCATCAGTTGCAGCAGCACTGAAAAGAGAACAGAAATGCTCATTTGCATACAGAATAACAAACCATTATGTAGAACACTAAGTTTCTATTGGGGGGGGGGGGATTCAGTAACAGAAATACAGGTATTAGAATCTACAGGGCTGAATAAGATATCCCATACTGAATTATTCATCACATTTACAAGCAAATTGACAACACTGCACAAATCAAGATCCATCATGACCAGAAAATATTTTTTGTATTATTTCTTAAAAAAAAAAAAAAATAGAAGCCTGCTTTTTTTATTATTATTATTCTTTTCTGTGGCCCCTTCCTTTTCATTTGAGCATTATCATAAGCAAGTGTAAACAAAGAATGTTTGGTGTTAGATATCCCCAAAAATGAAGACATATTTGTTAATTTAGTATGTTGGCTCAGTTCACAGGCACAAATTAAAATGATTTATGGTTCTGTAGATCTGGCATTCAGTACAATTTAGTCATCACAATAAAGAATTTTATGGTTTCAACCAATCTAATGCTTGGAATATGAATCTTACAATAATTAACCAAGATATTGTTTCAGAACAATAGGCATGATGGTGTGAAAAATACTATCAGAGAACCCCTCCCCCTGTCAGTGTTTAAGCTGATAGTTTTTTACCCTTGGAGCAACTGGGCAATTTTTTCAACAGATTTTGCAGCAAAATGTTATATGGATTAACAAAATTGTATCTCATTTTTTAAATATTTTTTATGTATCAAAATTCAACTACCGTGCATTGACAAATTCCTTCCTTTTACTTTAAATCTAATTCAAGGATTAAAACAAATATGCTTTTAAATTTCTGATGTTAATAAAAACTAAATATTTACATTTGATGTTAAATGCAATTCATGCAAATGCACACACACTTCTTGTACTTCTATTTGCATCAATAGACATTTTGTTGCTGCCCAGTGAAGAGAGGTTTTTAAAAGTTAAAAATTCTTCTCCTCATTATTAAAATTAATTGCATTTTTTTGCACCATTTGCATATGAAAACATGCACAGAAACCACAATTCATTACACATACTTCACCTATGCACAGCCCTGCACTACACTACACCATTACAACAATGCACCCAACTGAAATCTTATATGGGCAATATATAGGTCAGATAGCTACCTGCACTGTGGTGATGGGTATGCACTATGACCTGAGTGAGTTTGATTCTGAGCAGATAGTTGGCAAAAGAAAGATGAGGTGCTCCATCTCCGTGAACGTACATCACCTGGGATTTCTGCATGCAATTGTAGCACACATGTACCACAAATACATCAAAACTGGCAGCCACTGGGGGAAAATATGGCAATAAACAAGCCACTGATGTTCGAGGTGTGGGTCACCTCTTTGGTATTGTAATGTCAGAACAGAAGGCCAAAATGGAAAAAATAACATAAGCATTCACCAATGGGGCACCATCTACAAAGGTTTGAGAAAAAATCCTTGGTGTACAATGGCATGACTAAATTATGGGAATGTACTTCCACATCGAGTGCTTTTGTTAACAGCACAGTGGTATAAATGTATTGGGGCATGTTTGCATAGGCCACCTTGGGCATCCTTGAATCTATTGAGAACACCATCACTGCATAAGCCTAATTTGATGTACTTGCCAACCACCTGTACACATTCACAACCATTCATTTCCCACAGCAGGATGACTTATTTCAACAACTTCTCATCACTCCCATTTGGCAAAGGACTGGTTGCAGGAGCCTCCCAGTAAGTTTGCAACTCTTGAATGTCTCTCTCATTAGCCAGAATTTGAACCTCATTGAGCATTTGTGGCAAGAGTGGAAGGAGGTATCTTCTCAAAACTAACCACCAGCAACTCTCACTGTTTTACGGAAGGCTGTTCTGAAATTGTGAGCCACCAAACTACCTGAATGTTTTCAACATCTGGTAGAGTCTACACCATAATGTGTTGCTGTGGATGTGACAGCAAAGGGTGGGCACAGAAGTTATTAGATGGGAGTGAATAATAAACTGTCTTTTCAGTATATCATCATCATCATCATCATCATCAACCATTATCAATCTACTGCTGGATGAAGGTCTTCCCAAGTTTCTTCCACAACGATCTGTCTTGTGCCAGTTTCCTCCATGTTACTTCTGCATACTTTTGAATTTCATCCACCCATCTTCCATGTGGTCTTCTTTTGGGTCTTTTCCTGTCCCTTGGAATCCAGTCTAAAACTTCGATTGTCCATCGATGGTCTGTCCTTTTGGCAATATGTACAGCCCATTGCCATTTAAGGGATTTTACTCTGATCATGATGTCTTCCACTCTTGTAATTTTTCTGATCCATGAGTTTCTCTTCTTATCTCTTCTGGGTACACCAAGCATGCACCTCTCCTTCTTTGAGTTGTCTGCAGTCTTTGTATGTCTCTTCAAGTTAAGGTCCATGTCTCTGCACCATATGTAAGCACTGGAAGGATGCATTGATCAAACACTTTTCTTTTAAGAAATAATGGCATATTGCTCTTGAAAATTATGCTGTTTCTTTCAAAAACTCTCCAGGCAAGTTTTATACACTAATTAATTTCTTCATCAATGGGACCCTGACTTGATATCTGCTGTCCAAGATAGACGTAGGTATTGATTATTTCCAGCTTTTACCCATCAATCGATAAATCTTCATTTCTTGTAAAAGCATTGTACATCTCTTTTGTCTTCTGAAAGTTCATTTTTAATCCCACTGCTTTACACTTGTCAGCAAGTTTTTGGATCATACTCTGCAGCTCTGATGTAGTTGCAAAAATGACTACGTCATCAGCAAAACGAAGGTGGGTTAGATAATCTCCATTAATCTTTATCCCTTTGATTTCCCAGTTCAGTGATTGAAAGACATTTTCCAATGTGGAATTAAAGAGTTTGGAAGATATAGTGCCACCTTGTCTCACTCCCTTTCCAATTTTTATGGGTGCTGTGTTCTCAAATAGCCGAATCTTTGCACTTGCATTTTCATAGATGTTATTAATAACATTAATGTATGCATCTTCAATACCGCAGGATTTCAAAGCCATTGTAAGTGCTGATGGTTTCACCGAATCAAAGGCTTTTTCATAATCGATAAAAAAGCCATGCATAATGGAAGTTCATATTTCCTCGCTCTTTCAATTAGTTCACTCAGTACGTGGATATGATCTGTAGTCCTTTGAGTATATCATCATCATCATCATTGTCAACCATTATCAATCCACTGCTGGACGAAGGTCTCCCCAAGTTTCCTCCACAACGGTCTGTCTTGTGCCAGTCTCCTCCATGTCACCCCTGCATACTTTCGAATTTCATCCACCCATCTCCCATGTGGTCTTCTTCTTTGAGTATATACAGGTCATTATTACAACCTACTTTCAGCAACTCATAATTCTTTTCCACCACTCAGAAATTTTCCTAAAGTACACACACACACACACACACACACACACACACACACACACACACACACACACACACACACACACTACTGGCTGGAAAAATTAACAGAAGTGTATACTAAAAAAAAAGCTCAGCAAAAAGGCTTACAAGAATATATGATCTTGAAATAAAAGATAAAAAATAATAATTAAAAATGTTTGCGAAAACAAATTAATAAAAAACTTGCAATATTTTTCTACTGGAAACATAAGTGGTTTTAGTATTGCCAGGGATGTCAAAAATACATATGTTTCTCAGAACACCTACAAAAAATCTACAAGGTGTACCAGAATTTTCTTGTGATGGTTGTTCACTCTGATGAAAATTTGGATCAACCTCTGCTTACAATGCCAAAACCCATGGTGCAAGAAGTACGTTGTTGGAGTCAGTCAAAATTCTTTAATCCTAAAGTCTTGTGCAGTGAGAATTCACAGAAATACTGGCATATGGTCCTGGTAATAATATATATATCATTAATAATATGTATATATCATCATCATCATTGTCGACCATTATCAATCCACTGCTGGACGAAGGTCTCCCCAAGTTTCCTCCATAACGGTCTGTCTTGTGCCAGTCTCCTCCATGTCACTCCCGCATACTTTCGAATTTCATCCACCCATCTTCCATGTGGTCTTCTTCTGGGTCTTTTCCTGTCCCTTGGAATCCAATCTAAAATTTCGGCTGTCCATCGATGGTCTGTTCTTCTGGCAGTATGTCCAGCCCATTGCCATTTCAGGGATTTAACTCTGATCATGATGTCTTCCACTCTTGTCATTTTTCGGATCCACGTATTCCTCTTCTTATCTCTCCTGGTTACACCAAGCATGCGCCTCTCCATGCTTCTTTGAGTTGTCTGCAGCCTTTGTATGTCGCTTTTAGTTAGGATCCACGTCTCTGCACCATACGTAAGCACTGGAAGGATGCATTGATCAAACACTTTTCTTTTAAGCAGGGATCATAGCATACTTCTGGAAAATTTTAGGTAAAAATTTTAGGAATTTTAGGAATTTTTAAAAAATTTTAGGAAAATTTTAGGAGTGTATTTCAATAAAAACTAGATGTATATTTGTATACATCTAGTAAAACAACTTTGTATACATTGTAAAGAGTTTGCTTCACACCCTTCAACCATATATACTGATAGACTGCGCATGACATCAAAATTTCTGGCTCCAACATAAAATCACATGACAACAGTCAAAAAGATGGGTTACACCTGCTGTGCTTATGGTTGCTCTGACCGATATAGTAAAGAAAGTTCTATGATTTTTCATGGGTAAGAAACGAATTAAATACCTAAGTCAATAAAGTTCAATTACTTAACCAGAAACTTGCAGCTATTGATATAAAAATATAGTAACTTAAGAAAAAAAAATGGAATGCATGTTCCAAATTCTTCGCAAATGTTCATCACATTATAAATCACAAAATGTAAACAACACGATCATGCATGTATATAGCTCATAAGTAAACTTACCTGAAGAGTTTTCATTATATATGAGGTGCATTCACATAATACACCGAAAACACTGAAGTTCTGCAGCGTAAATTAGTAATCATAACAGCATTTGTACACGAAATTTGGAGTCTGATGATGACGTGCCCAATGTTTGAGCCATGGCGGCTTTGATGCAGCTATTGCCAATGCGCAGTCCATTAGTATATATGGTCGAAGTTCACACCCAAATTTTTTGCATAACGTCTAATGTCTAAAGTTTAAGTATGATTTACTTCTAATGTTCAGTTCTTATCTTTTCACGTGTTATTATCATATTCAAGTATATTTACCACATTCAAGTTTCACTTTGAACATTAATATGCTGTTGAACCAGAAGCAATTCACGATTTTCACAATAAAGTTTTCAGGTTTCACATTAAACTATAATATCCTAAAAAGGTAATTGGAAACCAAGAACTATGTACAATTGTTCACTGAATTACTTTTTTCATATTATTGTTTTAACCTTTTCCTGATTAGCCTATCTTTTTCTGCTTCCACCACAACTAATTTACTTTCAGTTTTCTTTATTTCAGCTGAACCTTGTATGATCAAGTTAGAGGCAACTGCTATTTCAACAGTATTTTGTTTTTCTACAGCTTTTCTCATTCTTTCTGTTCCCTCTTGAATTACTGCTAGGGAGGCTTCTTTATCTTTTTTAATCCTATTTATTTCTGCATCATTTTCTTTTATTTTGTCATCAAACTCAGCTTTTCTTTTTTTCTCTAGCTGCTTTTCCTTATTTTCCCTCTCTTTCTTCGAAAATAAAAGCATAACAAACAGCGCGAAAACTAGCTCATAAATAGAATATTTGAAACACTCTCAATGTATGCACTCTCAATTATTAGGGATGGTAGAGGGGAAGGGAATAGAACTGTCCAAAATTAGCATGTTTTCGTTGCGCTAGGGCGCTTAAGCACGGCTGAATTCCTTCAGATACCCCCAATGTTCAAATGATTGAAATGTGCTGATGTTCATGGAATGAAATGGTTGATCAGCTATGATGACCGCATAAAAGTTCGGGGTGGGGGGGAGGGCTTTATTTTTTTATTTTTTTAGTTTATGCAACATTTTACATCACTCCAGTATTTATCTTGTCATCATCAACAATCGCAATGCAACTACCGCTTACGATCGCGGATATCAGCAACCGAAAATCTGCCATATCTCTAAGTGATATAACACACAGTATCCTGTTACAGTGTATTGTAATTGAAAAAAAAGGATGTGGAAAAAAGAAACTTTCAGAAATTAAGATCATCAAGTCATGCGTTTCAAAAATCCGTTTTCCTTTATAACGTTTAAAAACATGTTTTTGCTTTTTTACCTGTAGTGTAAATAAAAAAACTACGTTGATTTTTTTTTATGGAATCAGACGTCCGTATGTCTGATTGTCTTCATCTGAGTTCACACTTTAGCTACTGTGTACAAGTAGACCTATTTTTCAGCTCAAAAATATGTAGTTTTGTATATATTCACAGTATAAGTCATTCCTTATTCCCACAGAACTGAATTCAGCATATGCAAAATGAAGATCATCAAGACCCGCCCAACACTATGTTTCTGATTGTCTGCTGTTTATATTCAAGAAATGCAAACATGGATCAATGAATGGTGAATGCAGCAACTATGATTTTTATTTATTACCAAGAAAAATAAAAAAAAGAGCCGTGAAAGCTGTAAAGCTGAAACGGATATTTCTCTCAACCCCCCCCATGCAAAAAAACATTCCAATTAAGATCAAACAGCAGGAGGACGCGTCCACACAACACAACCTTTGGAATTACCTGATGGAATGGCTTCTTTTCATTTGGCACATCGCCATAAATCACCACCTGCAGCTCACTGAACTGTCAAGTTGCACCCTTCCTCCTTCACTTTAACTATAATAGAAACCGTAAAAAAAAAAAAAATGCTCCCCAATTTTCGACAAAATTAAATTACCAAATTTACGTCATGATGTTGCAATTTACTAAAATACGTTTGTTTATCTGCTGAATATTGCTTAAATCCATTGAAAACTTTTTAATTATAGATGATATTTTTATTAAAACAGTAACTCAGACGTCTGAATAAAAACGTGTTTGTAATTCAAATAGAGTCCATATCATCACAGAAAAAAATTTAAGGATCACTCTGTTTAAATAAACCATGGCATCTAAAAAAAATAATTCACTTGCTTTTCCCGTAATTTATAATTACTGTTTCTTTTTTTCAATCCGATTATGCAACGTTTTTTTTTTTTTTTTTTTGCATCTGCTAAAGTTCCTAACGGAATTTGGCGAAATTTGCACTAGAACTTTATTGTGATGTATCTTAACTACTGTAAAAATTTTACTGTGTTATTTTCAAAATTTAGAAAAATGGATTTCTGAAAATATTCTCCTAGTCCTTTTGTGCTGTGGAAGTGATAAACAGGTGTTTGCTTTCTTCCCAACCAAGGGCTTCAGATCAGCGCTCCCAGCTGTCAATCAACCGTTGCTATGGTAACACCCTTTCTGCTGGAGGCTCACTCTGTCCAAAGAGGCACAGATACTTGTCCATAATAAAAATTACCAATGCTAACTTTTAAAGTTTTAAACCGATTCAACTGGAATTTTGGAAGTGAGCTTCTGTAATCCAATTACAGTGAATGTAAAAATTTCAGCCACTTTCGTGAAAAATTCGCAAAGATAGTTTTCTTATTTTTTATCATAAGTAGCGGAAGTCTCTTGAGGGGAGGGAGGGTGGCATGCACATAAACAAGAAGAAGATGAATGTGTTGTTCAGGCATACTCCTCACTGGTGGATGCCAGCTGACTTGGTACATACGCGACCCCCTGCAAATGCCTCTTCTTTCCCCTTCTGTTCTCAATTGTCGGACGGACATCAAGCTCCCCTTCGACCTACTAGTGATCATCCAATTTTATTGCACTGGAAGTAGTGCCTTTTTTTTCTTTTTTTCCCCCCAGCCAAATTAGGATTTGGTGCACATCGGAAACCGCTGCCGGTGGTTTCTTTGAAAACAGAGAAAAGGAACTTTAAAAAATGAAGGGGTAACAGTAACACGATTTCCTAAAAGGGCATTTCTTAAGCACTAATTTCAAATTTCAAGGCTTTTCAAGACGGCATCAAAAAAACACCGTTTTTCCAGGATATTCCAGGCCTTGAAAACGTAATCATGATTTTCCAGGACTTTCCAGGTTTTCAAGCACGCGTGCGCACCCTGCGTAATGGTAAATTTATTGGCGTTAATAACGGTTGTGTTTTTAATAAATAAGCTTACGAAAATTTTAGGATGAATAGAAAATTTTAGGTATAATTTTAGGAATTTAAGGAGGGTCACAAAATATTAGGAATTTTAGGAGGAATGCGATCCCTGTTTAAGACATAATGGCATATTGCTCTTGAAAATTATGCTGTTTCTTCCAAAAGCTCTCCAGGCAAGTTTTGTACGCCGATTAATTTCTTCACCAATGTGACCCTCACTTGATATCTGCTGTCCAAGATAAACGTATGTGTCTGTTATCTCCAGCTTTTCTCCATCAATCGATAAATCTTCATTTCTTGTAAAAGCAATGTACATCACTTTAGTCTTCTGAAAGTTCATTTTTAATCCCACTTCTTTACTCTGGTCAGCAAGTTCCTGGATCATACTCTGTAGCTCTGATGGGGTAGTTGCAAAAATGACTATGTCATCAGCAAAATGAAGGTGGGTTAGATAATCTCCATTAATCTTTATCCCTTTGTTTTCCCAGTTCAGTGATTGAAAGACATTTTCCAATGTGGCATTAAAGAGCTTCGGAGATATGGTGTCACCTTGTCTCACTCCTTTCCCAATTTTTATGTGTTGTATTTTCAAACAGCCGAATCTTTGCACTTGCATTTTCATAGATGTTATTAGTAATATTAATGTATGCATCTTCAATACCGCAGGATTTCAGAGCCATTGCAACTGCTGATGGTTTCACCGAATCAAAGGCTTTTTCATAATCGATAAAAGCCATGCACAATGGAAGTTCATATTCCCTCGCTCTTTCAATTAGTTCTCTCAGTACGTGGATATGATCTATTGTGCTGTAGCCACTCCTGAATCCAGCTTGTTCTCTCGGTTGAGCCATGTCCAGTGTTACCTTCAAGCGGTGTGAAAGAACTTTAGTGAAGATTTTATAAACCACTGATAGGAGGCTGATAGGTCTGTAGTTCCTGAGATCCTCAATGTCACCTTTTTTATGTAGCAAGATCATTGTAGCGTTGTTCCAATCCTCAGGAATTTTCCCTTCATTAAGGCATAGAGTGAAAATTTGGGCGAGTACTGTTTCGATTTCTCCACTTGCTTCTTGTATGATGTCTACAGTAATTCCATCTTCTCCTGGAGCTTTTCCCCGCTTCATGTTCTTGATTGCATGTGCAACTTCTGCTGGAAGGACTGGAAGAACTCTGGTACTGGTACCTTTCATGATGTCTGGAGTACATGTATCATCCCTTTCATGTAATTTGGAGTAGAAATCTTTCACTCTTATCAAAATTTCGCCTCTATTTCTTGTTACAGAACCATCTTCTTTTCTCAGTGCCATAATCTGTTTTTCCCCTTACTGAGATGTCCCTTTGCTATCTTTAGGCTTTGGTTGTTTTCAATTGCTTTCCTTACTAGTTCACAGTTGAATTTCCTTACGTCTTCAGTGATACTTTTTCGTATTGTCTTGCATAGCTCTATATATTCCACTTTGGAAGTCACATCTTGTTTAGTTGTCCTCATCTCTCTTCTTTTTTGCATCAACATTTTGGTTTTTCCTGATAATTTGTTCACATGCAACTTGTTTTTAGACCCAGCTAATTTTGTTGCTGTTTCCATAAGAGCTTTGGTTACTTTTCTGTTAACTTCAGAAATATCCACTTCTTCCAATGTTAGGCCTTCTAAAGCCGAGAATCTGTTCTTCAGTTCCAATTTGAAGGTATTATGGTGTTTTTTAAGGTTGGTTATGTCAATACATTTCGTTTGTCTTATGAGCTTGCTACGTTCGAGTTTAGTGTTGAGGTGCATCTTACATCTCACCAATCTATGGTCACTGCCTGTGTTGAACTTGTTTAGCACACTGCAGTCTTCTATGACGAATTTTTTGTTACACATAATAAAATCAATTTCACTTGTCGTCCCATTTGGATGTCTCCATGTCCATTTCCTGTGTGGCTTTTTCTTGAAAAAGGAGTTCAAGAAGAAAAACCCTTCTGCCTCTGCAAACTCAACGAGAGTATTTCCACGCTGGTTTCTGTTGCCGTGACCGAATTATATATATATATATATATATATACACTGCTGGCCACCCAAAATGCAACACCAAGAAGGACACGAGATAGCAAAGCCAGATTTACTGGACACATAACAACAGATACAAAGATGAAACGATTGAGCTTACAGGCCTGTGCGACTTCCGGAACACGTAGATATCAATTGTTTGTGTGGCCCCCATGGCTGGCAATAACGGCCGCTACACGCCGCGGCATCGAACGAAAAAGCTTTGGATGTGGGCTTGGGGTATGTCAGACCAGGCTGCTTCCACACGTTGCCACAGTTCATCAGACGTAGCCGCAGGTGGTGCTTGCCGGGCCACTCGGTTGCCGATCAGCGACCAGACGTGTTTGATGGGCGACATATCGGGAGAACAGGCGGGCCACGGCAGCAGTGACACCTGGTGGGCAGTGAAGAATTGTTGCATGATGCATGCCACGTGCGGGCACGCATTGTCTTGTTGAAACGTGGCTGCTGGCAGGTTCTGCAGGTAAGGGAGGACTACAGGCTCCAAAACATCGGAGATGTAGCGGTGGCTGTTGAGTGTACCGGCGATGCATACCAGAGGGGTGTGGGTTTCATATCTAAGCACACCAAACCATAACGCCAGGCGACGGACCGGTATGGCGATGCATAACGCAGGCGTCATACAGTCTCTCGCCGCGGTGCCGCCACACGTGGATCCAACCATTGTGGTGTTGCAGGCAGAAGCGAGATTTGTCAGAGAAGACAATGTCTTGCCATTCCGTAGTCCAGCTGTGGCGTTCAACGGCCCACTGCCGCCGCACTCGCCGGTAGTGTAACGTCAGTGGTAATCGGAGCAATGGGCGCTGTGCGACAAGTCCCTGTTCCTGCAGACGACGACAAACGGTACGTGCTGACACAGGTTGTTGCGCAACACACCCTAATTCCTGCGCTAACGTTCGTGATGTGGCTGTCTGAGCCGTCAATGCCCGCCGCACAACATGCCGGTCATCTCGTTCGGTGGTGTGCCGCGGCAATCGCTCACGTCGGTCCCTCCTGCACCCACCAAATCCATACTCGCCTCACTGTGGCTGGATGTTGTCCCACACAGGCGCCGATGTCTCGGTACAATAAACCACTGTTGCGATAAGCCACTATTTGTCCTCTGCCGAACTCCGAAACGTGCTGGAATGACTGCCGTATTCTGCAACGAGGCATCAGGAAGCTTCCCACGCACAGGTCCGGCAGCACAACACACTTCCACTACTTGCACCCCGCTTTCTGTGCACCCTTCTTATAGTGCTGCTCGGTGGCGTGCCTGATTTGTATATGCTCTGCAATGCTAATCGTTTGCATGTCCTCTCACGGGCAACGCATGCTTCAAATTTCAGGCCAATATATATACATATATATATATTATATATCACAAATGGAAAACTTTAGTATTCCACTTGTACGAGTAGGTCGGATGGTGAAAGCAAATTTACAATTCACATTGAAGTAAATCAGCTTACACTAAACGTGAAATTATTATTATTACATAATAATTTCCAGAAGCATTTTGAAATGTCATCTCAGTGTTATTTAGCTGAGTCTGATTCACAAAAAAAAAAAAAAAAAAAAAATAATAATAATAACTGAACCAGGGTAAATACTGAAGAGTCAAAGCCATCACTTCTGAGATGAACCTAAAAAAAACAAAAAAACTATGTAGATTCAGGAGAGAGAACAGGTGTCATTTAAATTACTTAGGTGCTGTAATAATAAAGCAAGAAAACTGGATATGTGGTCAGACAACAGGTTTAAAAAAAGCTGGAAAAGTTTCTCCCTAAGGTTCAACAAAGTACAAAGCTTGCATGAATGTAACGCAGTGTGTGTTTAGGTCTGTTCAGACTTGCTATTTTGTACATTGCTCTTATCCATGTTTCCAAACTTCCTGCACTAATTAACATGCAAAATAATATGTTCACACTTGCAGTGTTTTAATAGTTCTGTCTAAAAACAGACATTTTGAAATATCAGTTCAGCACTGACAATAAAGAAAAAGATCATTACAGCTATAGCCTATGTACATGCCTACACATCACTAAGCTGTTTTCTGAAATTCCGGGGTAGCTACTCAGGGAAAGCTCAACTGCTAAATTAAAATTTAAAACTGATGGTACTAGGTTTTATTTACTCTTGATGTATGAAAAATATCCATTTACAATGATCTTGGTACACAACTCAAGCTTCACTGACATTTATCACACAAGTCCTTTTGTACTGTACTTCATATGCATTATCTTTTTCTTATGCGCACTCTCCTGAATCTGATCCTCCCATGATTTTCTCGGTCTACCTCCACTATTCTTTCCTGACACTTGGACTAAATAAATTCTTTTAGTAAGCATCTTACCACTTATTCTTTCAACGTGGCCAAACCACCTACGAATATTTGTCTCCACGTTACTACCAACATTTTTTGCTTCACATTACACATCTGCAACACATCTCCATTCTTCATGTGATCAGAAGTCTTGCCACAAAACTCCCTTATAAAGAAACAAATCCTTCCTGCATACACTATTCCAATTTCTCTTCTGCACACATTTCACTGCATTGTATATCAGAGTAAGAATTACACTTTCATACACAGATATTCTGGACCTTTTTAAGAACCCTCCAGTCCTGTGAAATTCTCCTAAGGCAGCTATGACCTTCAAAAATGAATTCACCATGCCTACTAATTTCCCCAACTCATCTGTTTTCTATGTTAAACATGCTTCTTAAATATCCAAACTCACTCACCTGGTCTGACTCTGTACTATTTAGAGTGATCTTGTATTCCGTATCAACAGCTTTTTCCTCAAAAACCATAAAATTGTTTTCCTTTATTTATGAGTTTGAACTTCATACAAACTTTCGGTACACTATGTGAGAACAATATATCACCAAACATGACACACAGAAGCCAAATAAATTGAGAAGGTATATTATAATTCTTAAACTTAAAAGGTGTAGTAAAGAAGACATACCTATCTTTTTGGCACACAAATAAATTATAAGAGTTTTCAGCTCCTAAAACTGTGTCATCATCCAAAATTTCTACAGCTGTCATCCAGTTGGGTTGATGGTCTCTTGCTATTTCTTCAAAACTTCCCTCCATAGGCTTGTAAGCAAGCAGAGCCATTGAACGCATTATGTCACCAACCAGAATGAAATCTCCTTTGGTTTTAAGGTATAAGGCAATTATATTATTAAAGTAGCTACATTCATTATGCAACTCCTTATCTGCAGTCCATTCAAATAATCTAACTGTACTATTTATGGCAGATAGCAGTTTTTTATTAAATTCTAATATAGTGTACGGGGCACCTTTAATTTCCTTTTCAGCAACATGTTGAAGCTTACCTGTAAATTATAAAGCATTTTACTTATTAACAAACATTGAATTCAGTAGAATTGCAAATAGCACTTTTCATTGAATAAATAGCAGTTTTAAGGAAAACAAATTCACAAAATAAGTTAAATTCACTCAGTAAACATGAAATCTATCTTATAAAAATGATTATTGCATGTTTCCAATCACTGCTCCTTACCAAACAGATGCAAACAAGTACACAGCAGCATGTTGGTAGCAATGCATAAATGAAAATGCATTCTGTATTGTATTGCTGAAAAATATGTCAAATACATACTGGCTAAGCACATTTTTTAACAGTAAGCCTTTCCTATTTTCTTAGAATCAAATGTGATAGATCTATGTCATGACTAATATTAAATGGATATCAGTGGGTTTTTTTTAGCTCAATACTCATTCTGCAAGGGAGGGCTACATATGATCTTAGGATTCAGTTGAAGTGTCTAAGCTCTTTTTGCAGTAACTACACAATATTTGATGATTATATCAAGTTTAATGATGACATTATTTACATTACTTGGACATTCTTCTGATACGCATTTGCTCGTACTTATGGCTCCTTGTCATAAGGGTCAAGCACAAAGATAAATATTAAAGTCAAAAACTTGCATTAGGCTCTGATGAAAGTTCAAACAGACCACACCCCTTGGTGTTGAACAACGTTGTTCATGTCATTAGCAGTGTGCCCAGCAGCAAAAAAAAAAAAAACTTGGATTAAAAATGCCTCTTTTTGGCTTAAATCTGTTTTTAACATGTTAAAGAAAGAAGTATATTTGTTTAAAAAAAAAAAGCCTCCTCTAGGAATGGAATTGGCCCTTATAGCCATTCCGTTCCTTCCACAGTTTTAATTTTTTTTTTTAATTTTTAAAAATTAATTTTCTACATTTATAGTTGATTGTACATAATATACCTTAACACAGGTATACAAAATGCATATAAATTGAATACATTTTATTAAAAAAGTTCAAGCCACTTAACTTTTCTGATGCACAACCTTTTTTCCAAATAAAAATAAGTACATTATGACATACCAACAGTGCTTTTTTCTAAGTTTACCGGTACTCTCTCATCCTATCATCCTCTTACGCAGCCCCATTGTTTTCACCGGTACAAAGGAAGCCATAAAAAAAATATATATATTATTGTTATTATTATTATTATTATTACACAATGCACCAACATTTTTGTTGACTTGCATCTGAGACTTGGTTTTAACATATTTTTATGTGCTGAAACCAAAAATCATACTGTTTTTGCCTATCACATTAAGTTTTTGCTCTAAAAAACTTTGAATGTCCAAAAATTGGCAAAAAGAGGGTATTTTGGGCTAACGGTTAATGAGGTAAGTAAATTTATTGATTAAGAATGGTATTATGGTATACATTTTAAAATATAATTGGCTAGCAGACAAATATAGTAGCATAACCTTCAATGAGTAAATTACTCGTTTTCATGGAAGAAACTTTCGCTTGAAGATTTTCCTTGAGTGCTCCATACTCTGACAGTCACTTTTAATACCCCAATTATTTAAGGATGCTGAAAGAACTTTCAGCATGAGGGACCATGAAATGCATGATATCATATCTTTCACTATTTTAGGTAAAGTGTAACTTTGAGAGGATGAATGCTTTTGAACACCATGCATCAATTCTTTTACAAACTTTCCAACTTTGTCACTTCTATTTTGAGAAAATTTTCCCTCTCTTATGAAGAAGAAATGCAAACATTTATGAGACAAAATGACTAACAACAACGCAGGAGAGTGGATGGAAACATCACGAAAAAAAAAAAAAAAAAATTACAAATACAGGAGGAACCTTCGCTCTGTGCAAACTTCCATTTTTGGAAATTTTACCTAAATTTTCAAGTTGAAATGCAAATATTTATGAAATAACAAAAAAACATGAGCCTTCTGTTTTCAGAAGTTTCAAAGGATGGATTTTCGTCTTCCGAATGAAAATAGCACCCCCCCCATCACCAGTCCCCCAAAATCTTTGCTCAGTTGTGCATTGACTTCATGAACAACCCAAATGAAAATGGAAAAAGCGGAATTCCTCAAATCCGTGAAAGAATCTCATGCCTGAAGACTACAAAAAAAAAAAAAAAAAAAAAAAAAAAAAAAATTGCGATCTAACTTCAGTTTCAAGCTGAAATACAAACATTTTTGGAATAAAATTATATTTAGCAACAATACTAGACAGAAGCAACATCACAAAGAAAAAAACAAAATTACAATTAAAGTAAAAATCACTTCGTTTTTCGTTTTTGAAAGTTTTAAAAGATGAACGACCCCCCCTCCCACTAATCTCCAACAATATCTCTTTAGTTTCGCCTTGATCTCAAGGACAACCCAAATGGTTAAAAAAAAAAGCAGAATTCTGCAAATCTGCACAAGAATCTCACTTATGCAACCAATTCTGTGAAATGTGTACAGAGATGAGACAGCAAACCAATGCCATGTTGTATGGAACAAAGCAGTATTAAGCACTGTTGCAGCATATCGAAGGATTTTAGGCCTCGACGAAGCTAGTTGGTGGATTTGCCGAATCATGGCCCACAAGCACAGGATGCCAGAACAGTTGAACAATGTTGGCAACAAGGGTTGCAAGAAAGCACCTCCCATCACTGTAACAAGATCAATGCAGTCAGGCATACATCAACATGCACTGGCTGGCATATTCGCCACCAGGCAATTGCAGAAAGTATTTAATGGACTATAGTGGTGAATATTGGACATCCCCATCATGTCAAGGACAGTGAACTGAAGTTGGTTCCTGACAGTCACCAACTGTAGGGCATTGCTGAGATCAGCTGGAGTGGCAGTGTAGTAGAGCTGCATGGCAAGAGGAATGGCACCTTGTTGTGTTTGACAATGAGTCCCCATTTCATGCCATGGTGGCCACAGGGAGGAGATTTAGCTGTTGATCACAAGCAGTGTACTGTTCACCAACCAGGCATTCTCATATCGGGTGCCATTTGTTATGATAGCCAGTCACTTCTGGCATGCATGATGGGCATGGTATCAGCCTAGCATTAACTGGATGATGTTTTACATTCATGTTGTTGCAATTTTTGAGTGGTACGCAGGAGGCTGTTGTCCAGCAAAATAAAAGTCAGTCACACACCAAAAACATTTTCCAAGCATGTCCACAAGGGTCCATATGCTTCTATGGGCAGAGAGATCTTCAGACCTATCACCCATCAAGCAGTGTGCACAGGACCTCATTGGGTGATGCTTGCAAGCCTTTGTTGGCCACCCAGGAATGCAGCTAAATTATGGGACCAAGTAAGTGTTGCATGTGGGTCACAGATACTTCAGGACACCACTAGATGGCTGTATCATTCCATGCCCTGCCATGTGTTTGATTACACTGCACAACATGGTGGTCAGTCACATTAGGTATTGATTGCTGTCAAGTGATCCTGTCAAACTAATGTTGTACAGACTTGGGAATTAAATCATGTACGAATATTATTCCACGTCATATTCTATGTCTCTGGCAATATTCTAATCCATCTTTCTGAAGAACTTTTATATGAGCCATGTCTCCCGACCTGATGAGTATAGCCTTTTCTAATGCGATTGTTTTAATTAATGAAAAATTTTAAATGTTTGATTGCGCTGTTGAGTGAGTGTTTAACTGAAAATATTTAACTAAATTGTTTTATTTGTAAAGATTTTTTAACTAACAAAAACCTGTAACATAATTAGGCATCTTGAAGTGGGAGCATGTGTCTCACGGAGCGACAACGTGCGAAATACTTTTCAATATTAGGTAAACAATACCCTTGATATTATATTTGTTCCATCTTTCTGTATGGGGCAATTTGAATGTCAAGCAATGTATTTATTTACTTACAGCAGTAGGCAGCATCTACTAATTTTTTGGTTTCCCACACATGAATATCATCACTGAGTTTCTGTCTATACACAGGCTTTTGTGTTGTCTCACGAAGCCAGAAGACTGTACAAAACATATGCATGCACAAAGTAACATCACTATTGCAGTCATTCCAAGACAGCTTTTAGCCAAGTATCAAAAACTGAGTTAAAAAACAAAAGGAGTTTCTATAAACAAACATCGTTTATCAGATACTTCAGAAAACATTACAATTCAAAAAATATTTGGGGAATTGAAAAAAAGAAAATGTTTCTTACCATCAGACCAATGAAAGATTACAAATCTTCCTTGTTTAGGCTCAGATTCATCAGGGTTTACAACAGCTGTACCTACTATGTAATAAGTATGGGGATCTTCACCAAGTTTGCTCGATATAATACTAATGGCATATTCACTAGGCATAAACTGATGTGAATGTAACACTGGAAGTAAAAGACACAGAATTCATGACAAAACTGTGGGAAAATATTACAACAGCTAAAAGTACAATTTTAAAACGTGCAAGAAAACATCTTATTTGATTCACTTCCAGCTTGAAGAACTTTACTGTCTTCACTTCCACTGAGTTCTTTTATTTTATCTGATAAAATAACTCAGAAGAAGTGAAGACAAAGTAAAGTTCTTAAAGCAGGAAGTGAATCAAAAACATCGTAACTTCAGCTATGAAGTTATTGCCTTTAAAATAAGACATAAGATTTTCGAAATGCAAATGATACTTCATTAGTTTCAATTCCATTATTTGCCTACCAATTGTTCTAATACAAACACTTGATTTTCAAATTAGAAATCATACAATAATTTACTATGGCATTTTTGCTGCCTTATTCATTTCAGTGCATAATCAAGTTTTACTTTTAAGAATGTGGGTTTTCATATTCTTAACCATAAAATACATAACAGAAAATTATTAACAAATTAAGACACACACAGTCGCATTACGGGTAATCTGATAGAAGCATTGGAGGAAATCTAGAGGTTTTGAGATGATTCCTTGGAGTTCTTCTTTGGTCAATTTCCTGTCATGGGCATTTGCATAATACTGGAAAGTGGGTACCTGTACTCTTTTGTTCAGTAGGCATCTGCATAATTTGGAAATGCCTGGCCTTGAACTCTTTGTTCTCGAGTGACATAAAGGAACAGGGAAATGAAATTCAAGGGCACTACTGAATGTTACTATGAGAGCCATTTGTTGTTTTAAATTTTCCCAGGGCGATGGTTCAGGATGTCTGTGGATGAAACCACTGATCCGATGTGAGTCACGCAGCTGCGAGCGTGGAACTTGATCCGCCTTTGTTGACAACATTAGATGGACATTGGCCTGGTATTCCGTGGATAATTCTTCTGCATGCTGGGGAGACAGCGCCGGGGTATCTATGCCGAAATCCTGCTAGTATGCCATGGACCTTCAATTTAATTCGTGGATCTGGTTGAGTGTTGGCTGGATGTTCCTCGTTAATTCTTCTGCCCAATGAAGAGACAGTGCTGGGGTGTCTATGCTGAGTTCCTGCTGGTGATGATATGAACCGGTGGATATATGGGTTATCTTCATCGATTGTGTTTGTTGGCCTGTTCCATGATGTTCCTGTTGTACTAGGGGGTATCAAAAAGTTCGCGCAATCACCAAGAACTGAGCAAGCTAAAAAAAAAAAAAAAAAAACTTATTCAATTTCTTCTCTACATAGGCACCACCCAGTGCCACACATTTCTCCCACCTTTGCTTGACCTTCTTTATTCCCTCAGTGTAGAACACCTTAAATTGTGCCTGAAATCCCTGTTCTACCTCAAAAATGACACCAGTGTAATCAAATCGCTTCCCATGTAGTGGAAGCTTCATCTTGGGAACAAAAAAAAAGTTACTTGGTGCCATATCATGAGAATATGGCGGATGGGGCAATATATTGTATTTAAGACGACTCGCAGTGATGATGGTGATGAGCTGGTGTGTTGTCGTGCAAGAAATGGACCCCTTTTGTGATCATTCCACGTCTTTTGCTTTTAATGTGCTCTCTTAATTTGGTCAGTAGGTTGCAATAGTAGTCAGAGGAAATAGTTTGACCCTTCTAAAGGTAGTCTGTTAAAATAATACCTCTTTTATCCCAGAAAACAGAGAACATCACTTTGGCATCAGATTCTTGCACTTTTGCCTTGGGGGGGGGTGAAAAGTATGTTTCCATTGCTTGCTTATTTCTTTGGTTTCTGGATCATAGAGGTATAACCAACACTCATTCATAGTACTTAAACGGTAAAAAAAATCTTCAGAATTCGTGTTACAAAGATCCAATATTTTTTTGCGTAGATTGTGCCCGAGCTTCTTTTTGGAATGGGGTGAGAAGTCTAGGTACCCATCGTGCTGAGACCTTGGACATGTTCAATTGGCCATGTGTGGTTGTCCACACTGACCCATAGCTTAGATGAACTTCTTGACAAAGCATTTCAATGGTTGTACGCCTATCTTCAAGGATTAACTTCTCCACTTTGGTCACAACTGTCTGGCCGTCTGTCAAAGATGGCAGTCTGGACCTTGGTTCATCAAAAATGGTCATGTGACCACATCGAACATTTCTTTTCCACTTTGCCACAGTCTCATATGCTGGACACTTATTTCCATATACATTTAACATTTCTTGATGGATTTTTTTAGCTGACTTCCCTTGGAGATGAAGGAACTTGATCACAATGCGAAATTCCACTTTCTCCATGATCACAGACTTTCCGATTCCTGAAAAAAAGGGTAGGGGAGGGGGTGCTAAATATTATTTATGTTGTACAGTATACTGATGTATATATAACAAAATAAAACAAAAAATGGTTTCCGTAGCTTTAATAATTCTGGGTGACTATACGGACTTTTTGATAACCCCTTGTATTCATGTTGTGGAAGGAGTTTTCTCTGTTGACTGGCTATTTCAAGGTAAAAGCATTCTTGACCTTTAAAGAAGTTGTAAGAATTTGTAGCTAATGATTTGGAATTCTATTAAACAGTTAAACCTTAAATTTGTAAACTGTCGCTATTACTGAATTTAAGAACGTCATCACTCTTAAGACAGTCCTTCCTGCAGGGTTTTGAGCTAGCTTGGGCTGGGCAAAGAGATAGTTGCAGGTTGGACCGTCGCAACACACACCATCTCACCCGAACAGTTGTGCACACAGCAGAAACTCAGCACAGAATTCAGTGACTGCATAAGCAAACTGCATGGCTCTCACCAGTTTATTCTCCAGATTTGTTAGGTTACATTTTGTACCTCAATTACATGCACGTGACAACAAATTTCAGGCAGCCACTGCTGCCTGTTAGTCACAACTTGCACTTATTTCTTGTAGCCCTGAAAAAACTGACACAGGGCCTAGAACCAAATTTCTCTCCTTAAAGATCTTACTTCCATAGAAATACACACCTATGCAGATTTTCCAAGTGGTAAGACTTGAATGAAATTCTAGGGTTCATCGCTGAAGGTTTTAGCAAAATAATAGAAGTCAGTGTTTTTGCTGAATAACTTCTGCATTAAAATTGTCTGCAGTCTACAAGACATCCACAACTTTATTTTGCACTACTGCCAACAGTTTTTCCAATTCAAAATGCACTTATCTACATTTATGAACTTAGTACTTGTGCATTTGTTTATTAAAAAAAAACTGACTGAAATTTACAAAGTTACTGGCAATGAATGTGAAAAGTGGTTTATATAAGATAAGTTCAAAAAGTTCCTGGAATCATTTTTTTTTTTTTTTTTTTGGTTTCAGAGGTTTGCAGTACCCTTGAAATCATCTGACAGCAAGTGGTGTCATTCCATTTACTGTCTGAGTGGATCACAAATAGATTTTTTGTTTACTGTGATTTTAGAAACACTGTAGTTGAAAATGTCTGCAACTGTGAAAACATAAAATTTTGTGTTTTGCTTTGAAAATCACCATCAGGGACATTAGTCATGCTTCGGTAAGCATACAGCGAAATGGCAATGAAGAAATCACACGTTTAGGCGTGGCATAAATATTTCCCTGATGGTTGTGTGAGTGATAAGGATGATCCACGTAAGGGGTGTCTATGTACCTCTTCAACTGACCAAAAGATTGAGTGTGCATACAACATTGCCCAACATGACTGAAGAAAAGCTGTAAAGGAAATATGAGTCAGAGATAGGAATAACTTTTTTTTTTTTTCAATTGAAGGTTTAACGACCACCATGGGCAACTCAGTGGGCTATAAGCAGTCGCCCGTCCCTAATTTAGGGCCACTGGTTCCAGGGATGGGAGAGAACCATGGCCGTAAGACAAACAACATCCATGCCTCATCGGGATTTGAACCTGGACCCTTCTCGGACGAATGGTCATATGCCTGCACTTAAGACCACTGTGCCACCGAGGTGGCGGTAGGAATATCAATTGGGAGAGAGAGAGAGAGAGAGAGAGAGAGAGAGAGAGAGAGAGAGAGAGAGAGAGAGAGAGAGAGAGAGAGAGAGAGAGAGAGTGAGTGAGTGAGAGTGTGAGTGAGTGAGTGAGTGAGTGTGTGTGTGTGTTCACAGCATTCTCTACAATCATTTTAACATGCAATATGTTTGCGAGCAGTTGGTTCCAAAAATGCTTAATCTTGAACAAAAAGAAACTCGAATGACCCTTGCTTGAAACCTAATTTTTGGATGATCAAAGACAATTTTCTAAGCAACATAATCACAAGAAACAACACACAGTGCTTTTTGTAAGATCTGCAGACAATTGTCAATTCTGTGAAAGGAAATCAACATCCTGACCTTGAAAACAGAAACCCCATTTGGACAAGAGTAAGGGAAAGTAATGCTGGATGTTTTCTTAACTCTCATGACCTTGTTACCTACGTATGTATTCCAAAAGGAAAGACTGTGAATAAAGAAATTAATGCTGATATTCCCCATCACCTTATGGATGCAATCTGAAGAAAACAGTTCATAAAAATGGACAACAAACAGTTAGTTCCTACTTCAGGATAATGCACCTGCACATCAATCCCTAATGGCACAGCAGTACCTCACAAAGGACAAAGTCACATCACTGGAGAATACTCCATATTCTCCTGCCATAGATCCACCCTGTTTTCACTTGTTCTGCAGTTAAAAAATATAGTCTAAAAAGACAATGATTCACTAATGCAGAGGACATCATTGAGAATGCAACAAAGGCACCGAAAGAGGTTTCAGAGAATTGATTCTAGGAATGCTTCAAACAGCTTCATGACATTGGCAAAAGTGTGCAACTGCTCAAGGAAACTATTTCAAAGGAAAGGCAGTGTAAATAACAGTAATGCTATTGCTTTCTGTATAAAAAGGAATTCAGCATAATTTTTTGAACCTACCTTGTATTTCAATAAAACATGTGTGTGCCAAACTTATTTCACAAAATGAAGAACTGGACTGGCTGGCAAATGAGAAATAATCTGAAAATGATTTAAGACGCTGACAGCAATGAAGAAAGTTCTGATCTCACAAAAATGAATATATGCATAGCTGCCAACTAAATTTAACGAAAAACCAGAAGATTGGGGGGGGGGGGAATCCAGAAGATTGCATAACAATCTGAAAGATTTTTTTGGCATTAGTTTGTTATACAATATAAAATGTCGATACAGAGCTAAAATTGTATATCTTGTTTTGCAATAGTTACACACAAATTTTTATGTGCACTTCAACAAAACAAGGGAAAAATGAATAAAGAAGTCCATTATGTATAATTTACTATTAGGTGTGCAACTTAATTCTCGGCCCCTAACCGCATAGCGATCATAGAACGTCGGTAAATGCAAATAGCTGTGTGCAATAATGGCTGATTGTAGCGCCACCCAACAGCTTTCCAGGCAACCGTAACCGCTCACAGCTGTAGTGACAGAAGGGATGAAAGTTGACGGTGAAAGCAATGTCGTTCAAGAAGCAACATTTGAGGTATTGCCTCCTGTTCACGTTTCAGCTGGAAAAAAGTGTCGCAGAAGCCCAGCAAATGATCTGTGCTGCATTGGGTGAGGATGCTGTGTCCTACAGTATGTGTAAGAAGTGGTTCCAGCGGTTTAAGCAGGGAAATTTCGATCTCCGTGATGCAGAACGTCCTGGACAGCCACAGAAAATTGACAATGAGGAACTGGAACAACTGTTGGATGCGGATCCCTGTCGCACACAGTCAGAGCTCGCCCAGGAACTCGGAGTAACGCGGCAAGCCATTGTAAAGCACCTGCACAAGCTTAGGTGGATTCACAAGGAGGACTGTTGGGTGCACTACCACCTCACAGCTGCAAACAAGTCTAGGCGCTACGATGTTGCTGTGTCCTTGCTCTCCAGATTCAAGGATTTCCTCCACAAGATTTTGATCTGTGATATGAAGTGGATCCTCTACGATAATCCTAAGCGGCACAAATCGTGGGGTTATCCAGGTCAGCCTACCACCAGTACCGCCAAACTGAATATCCAAGCCAGGAAGTTGTTGCTGTGCATATGATGGGATCAGCGTGGTGTCGTACATTATGAGTTGCTCAAACCAGGTGAAACGGTCAATGCTGAGCGTTATTGTTAGCAACTCATTCATGTGAGTGACACACTGGAGGCAAAAAGGCCATACACCGGCAAGGGCAGAAGGTCGGTCCTGTTGCTAACAACTGTAAACGCGATCACCGACCTGGGATGGGAGATTTTGTCCCACCCGGTGTATTTTCCAGACTTCACCCCATCGGATTATCACCTCTTTTGCTCCCTACAACATCACCCGAGTGATACGCGCTTCACTTCTGTCGAGGAGGTCCACACAAGTATTGATGACTTTATCAACTCGAAACAGCCCTCTTTTTTACGCAGTGGCATTCGGCAGCTCCCTGACCGATGGCTCAAATGTATCCAACATGACGGGGATTGCCTGTGGCAGAGAATTAAGCTGCACACCTAATATATTTTAAAACACTCCATCCATACAAGTCAGCAAGAAAATTCTATCTTTTTGGATACCTATGCAGAATTTCATTTTTTTCTTGCTGCTCTCCCCCTCCCCCTTCCCCAATATGTTCCAGGATATCGGACAAATATTTGTTTTTGATTTCTTAAGAAGTACCTGTCCACTTGCAATGTCCACATTTTTTTCTTTTCAAAGCAATACTGTTTTCTCCTGCTTTATATAACATTATCAGGGACACAAACCTGCTTCTGAAGTTGAGAAACATAAAGTGGAGCTAACATTTTTTCTTTTTCCAGTTTTCCTCAAACGCCAATAGGAATCCTGCAGTAAATGTAGTAAGTGCCTACACAGACTGGGAGTAACTCATGGGGGTCTTTAGAACCCATTAACAAGTATTAGGATCTTGAAAACATGAAAATAAACTTTATACAGATGTTTAATAACTTTATTTCACCGAGATTTTCGATTTCCTAAGCATACTCGATGATTTTCATCGTCTGTAGCTGACCGACGATTTCCATAACCTACTTAACGTTTTCTGTTGTCCGTAGCAGACCGACAATTTCCATAACCTACTCAATGTTTTCTGTTGTCTGTAGCGAACCGACGATTTCCATAGCATACTCGACGTTTTACGTAGTGGACCAACGATTTCCATAGCATACTCGACGGTTTCCATCATCCATAGCGGACCGACGATTATCATAGCATACTCTATGTTTTCCGTCGTCCGTACAGGACCGACGATTGCCATAGTAACTATGTAAAATCCGCAATACTTGGAGTCTACGAATCTCCCACCGCATGATCTTATTCAGCATCAAGTGGAACGGTGTGCACGGAGAATTTACTGTGATGAAGTCCCGATGATGACGACAGGGCACGGGGTTTCTGATGCACAATGGCTCAAAATCTGCCTTTTGTAGCAAGATGGTGCAAGATTTTTGCTTTGGCACAGAATTCCCATCTCCGATATATATTTTATTTATACGGATATTTTTAGGAAAAAATACAGAAAATTTTAAAATCCGGAAGAAAAGTTCTTCCGGCCGGAAGAGCGAGCAGGTATGTATTATATATGTATTTCTGCTTAACTTTCTATGTTACTGACAAGACTTTATACCACAACCAACCAGCTTCTTATCTACAATCTAATTTTAGAAAAGAAGTTTACAAATTTAAGAGAGGCTTCGACAGTTTGATTCTTTTACACTGGGAGTTTTTACAGGACATCCCAAGATCAACAACTGAAAATGCCGAAAAGCTTGCCTTAAGCCCCCTCAACAGTCTGATAAACAGAGAACAAATTAGAGGGAAAATAAAGCAATGCTGATGAAGTGGGAGAGAGTGACTGTTGTGTCATGAAAAGGGCTGAGCTGTCATCCACCACTCACTCCACCTAGTAACATGAAGCCACCTTCAACTTTCATTTCAGGCCAGCAGTGTATATCAAACTGTTTCCACACTCTGGTTGTTGTTTATTTTTCTGAGCATGCTATGTGTTTTCCTATTTTGTTCGACATTAAATGAGATCACAAAGCTTGATAGAGGTAGGTAAATGTAAATTTAGAACACATGAAAGCAAATATTCCCAAATATTGGATAACTGTAAAAGTTTTTTTACCAATCGCATGCATGAAAAACAAGGCTGTTTTTTACTTACATAATTTTTTATTTCAATCTATTGCAGTCTCTACAATTAGCAATGATCTACTCCCATCATTTGGTCAGCTGCTTAATTATTCTGTCAAAGAAAAGTAGCATGCCTAGAGTCAAACACCATTTGAATGGCCATTTCAACCTTTATATCACATGATTTTACCAGCGATATGATTTTTAGGTGACCAGAACAAGTGAAAATGCGTCGGTGCTAAGGCTGGTAAATATGGTGGGTGAGACAAAAGTTCCCACTCAAGTTCTTACAATTTGTGCTCTGTTGACAAAGTCATATACAGTCTATCACTACCATGATAGAAGACACTTCAAATCACCAAACTGGAATGCTTAAGACTTCAAGGCCTCGTTCACTCTCTCAAATTGCTGACAGTCAAGACCCACAGTGATCATTTGATTAGCTGACACTAGCTTGTGGTGGATAATTCTCTCAAATTCTAACCAAACACAGGGCATGGTCTTTGGGTGGAGCTCAACCTTTGGAGTCATTCTTGAACCAACTGTTTTTACAAATAGATTTGGTGCACTTAACATTCTTGTACAGCACCTATTTTCCATGTCCAATCCCCATTCAATCCCAAAACAGACAGAGATACACTTATCATAAAGCTATCCATTCAGTTCTTACCTAATAACTGATTATTATATTTGCACTTTTAAGGTATTAAATCCCTGCAAAGTGCACATAGTTTAAGTGCAATTCATAAATGAAATACTATTAAAAAGCACCAATCACTTACCCTAAAGATCATGGTAATTTCCATCGACTACACACTTCCAGCACGTCAATTATCGTAATGTTGTTCGCCTTCAAAGGTTTACAGACATCTTGCTTACGATTCCTTCTTCCGGGGATGAAACATGTTTTTTTTTTTTTTTTTTTAAGCCATATGAGATGTAAATATTAGTGTGCCAATTCCATAAAAACCACACAAGCATACTACTCATTCATACAATTCAATTAAAAAACTATGTACATATTTACACTACCTTACATTCCTAGGTGTTTAAACCTTTGTCAACTGTGAGTAACAAAATGCTCCATCTGTTTCAAAACCCCTGCCACTCCCAATGCCAGTGTCACACTCATTCAGCCCCTCACACACAATCCTCTAGCGCTTTCAACAGACTACTGTCGTCCTCAGGAGGCAGGTGTGTCTCACCCGCCCACCACAGCTCAAGTGAGCAGAGCCATCGAGGCACGGGCTCCAGTCGCAATCTCTGAATCATAGTGTCTCTGGCGCCATCTATTGTCATTGCTGCTCTTTTTTCTTTTTTCTTTCTAAGCTGTTGTTCAATAAGCCAAGATTGATAAAAAAAAAAACTTGTAAAATATGTAGGGGCAATACCATATGTAGAAAATGTTTCAGCAGAAATTAATAAAGTTTGTGGCCAGTATGACATACAGGTAGGAAATCAGGTACTTACTGTAAAACATTTAGTGATCAAAAATGAAAAAAATCAGCCAATTAGATAGAGCAGGAATTTATGAAATCCCTATAAACCAGCAACCACCTGTGTTATATATAGGCAGCACCAAGAATAAATTAAAGTATAGATTGAACCATCATATAAATAATTGGAATAAAAAAGAAGCTAAGACAGCATTAACTCAATACTGTATGGAAAATCAACAATGTCCAAGGTTTGAGGATATTAAAATTATTAAGAGCTGTAAAAACGAAAGGCAGTTAGGAATTGCAGAGTCAGCGTTAATTGAAAAAAACAGATCAAGATTATGCAACATTAATGAGCCTAGCAACTTAAACAATGGAAGGCCCTGATAAAAATTGAACAGCTTAGAAAGAAAAAAAGAAAAAGAGCAGCAATGACAATAGATGGCGCCAGAGACACAATGATTCAGAGATTGCGACTGGAGCCAGTGCCTCGATGGCTCTGCTCACTTGAGCTGTGGTGGGCGGGTGAGACACATCTGCCTCCTCATGACGACAGTAGTCTGTTGAAAGCGCTAGATGATTGTGAGTGAGGGGCTGAATGAGTGTGACACTGGCATTGGGAGTGGCAGGGGTTTTGAAACAGATGGAGCATTTTGTTACTCAAGGTTGACAAAGGTTTAAACACCTAGGAATGTAAGGTTGTGTAAATATGTACATAGTTCTTTAATTGAATTGTATGAATGAGTAGTATGCTTGTGTGGTTTTTATGGAATTGACAAGCTTATAGTTACATCTCATATGGCTCAAAAAAAAAAAAAACGATGTTTCATCCCCGGAAGAAGGAATCTTAAGCAAGATGTCTGTAAACCTTTGAAGGCCAACAACATTACGATAATTGACGTGCTGGAAGTGTGTAGTCGATGGAAATTACCATGATCTTTAGGGTAAGTGATTGGTGCTTTTTAATAGTATTTCACTAATAACTGATGTGGAACACAGTGATCCAATTTTTAAACCATTTCAATAGCCTGAATTAATCTCACAGCAGTTGAAGTCTATTGTCAATACCTTCATAAGTTTGATGAGAATAGGACTAAATTATTGCCAGTAATTTCTTCAACACACACTTCATAAGGACATCAAGAAAAATGATCACTTCATAAGGACATTGAGATTCTTAAGCCCATTTGTGGAATTCTCCAGGGTTTTTTTTTTTTTTTTTGTCAAGAAGACATTGGGTGGGGGGAAGGGAGGGACATTTTCCATCTGGGGGCAGTTTGTAATTTTTTCCCCCGATGTAGCGTTTGTGTTTAATACTCTTGTTAAATATCATTTTATGGCATATATGTTCATATTTCAGCTTGAAACTGTAGGTAAGAATTTGCAGAAACTGAAGTTTGATGCAGCGAAAATTTCCTCCTAATCTTCAGGTACGAGATTGTTCTGCGAATTCGGGAAATTCCGCCTTTTTCGTTATTTTGGCCACTCAAAAGATCGATGCACAAGTAAACAGAATTGGGGGGGGGGGGTCGTCGTCGGACGGAATTCCATCCTTACGAAACTTTTGAAAACGGAAAGTCAACGGATTTCAGCTTTTTTCTGTAATTGCAATTTCTTTTTCTTGCGATGATGCCTTTGTTCAGAATTTTTAAGTATCTCTTTACCGCATAAATATTTGTATCTCAGCTGGAAAATAGGAGAAAAATTTCCAAAACCGAAAGTCTGACGGATTTCCCGTAAACGCTACCCTCCCCGGCAATATTCCCACTGTCCAGCACCGTTAAATGTCCTCTACCCCACAAATTTTGCATTTAATCTTGATAAAGGAAGAAGGAAATTCCCGAAAACGAAAAAGGAGGGGGGGGGAGAATTTTGAATTTCTACGAAACAATGATTGCCTCATATATTTACATTAAATCAGATTCAAACTAAAATAAACTCAAAAGTGGGAAACACAGTCGAGTTATAGTGTGTTCAGAAATGCCAAGTTAAAATAACTCCAGTAAGTATTATACACTTGCATGTTAAAATAGGCATATGCGTAAATCATACCTTCAAACGTATGCTGATCAATAATTAGAAGGCTATGCACTTCCACTTCCTGCCCATACTGATCATTGCCTGTGGCACCAATTCCTGCATTACCACCTAGCTTGATCACTGAACTGATACTTGAACTGTGGACAAAATATTGAGAACATTAATGCCACAATGCACACAAGACATCTTTTAAACATGCAATTTAAAATAAAATGTGAAATTGTTAAATAAACAACATACCAAATGCAAAGTCTTATGAAGGCAAGTCTATATTCTTCAATATTTGGTATTGGGGGGGGTGCTATATGATAATAGAATCACTGCTCTTGAAATTGTCCACATGCACGACACTGACCTTGAAAATTCCTCCCACTAAATAAATAAGCATGTCAAACACTTCTGTGAAGAGAAGATTACACATTTTAACTAGGCACAGTGTTTTGTTAAATACACAGAAGAGCTATTACATTATGACCACCTACCTGAGAAGCTGTGGATCCCTTTAGCCCGCAAAACAACAGCCACTCGGCGAGGCATCGATTTGATGAGGTGGCGATAGGTATCCTGGGGTATCTGGCACCATAATGTCAACAACAGGTCCTCCAGTTCCCGTACATTTCGGGGTGGTGTTGATTTAGCACGAACCCCATTTTCCAAGTCGAACCACAAATGTTCGATTGGGTTCATGTCAGGTGAACTTGGAGGCCAGGGCATTGACAGAAAATCACCAGGATATTCCTCGAATCGCTCCTTGACGATCCTGGCAGTGTGGCATGGCGCATTACTCTTTTGGTAATGACCATCGCCAGCAGGAAACACAGTTGCCATGAATGGGTGAACTTGGTCCGCAACAATGTTCAGATACCTGACAGCTAGCTATCAGGGATTGTGCTATTGGGATAATGGGGCCTAAAGTGTTCCAAGAAAACATCACCCACAGCATAACACCACTGCTGCTGTCGGCCTGTTTCCGCCCAAAAGTGCATCCAAGTGCCATAGCCTACATTATTAATCAGCATATCTGCGCTCGAGAGTCTACGTGATGCACTAGGAATCTTGATTCATTAGACCAGGTCCCTTTCTTCCAATCATCCACGGTCCAATCTTGGCGATCTTAAGCCCATTTTATGCGTCGTTGGCGATGACATGCAGTGAATATGGAGACCTGGCTGGGTATTCGGCTACGCAAGCCCATGCACAGAAGGCTGCGATGAACTGTGTGCTGTGACACATTGCCCTGATCACCACTGTCACAGCTGCGGGTGATTTGTCGCACTGTGGCCCTGCGGTCGCTGTGAACAATGAGCAACAGTTTCCGCTCCCCTCTGGCATCAATGAGCTGTGGACGACACACAGCTTGACGATGGTTTGTCATTTGGCCATCTGTGCACTACATTTGATACGTACTAACTACAGCGGCATGTGAACAACCCACAAGCTGTGCCGTTTCTCAGATTGTAGTCCCGAGGCATCGTGCCATCACAATTTGTCCTTTATCAAACTCCGATAAATTGGCAGCTTTTCCCATTCTGACTCAGACCTCGGATTGTACATATACTTTTCTGTGAACTTCACCTGGGCCACCGTTTGGTCTCCAGGAGCGCTGATTTATCTAGGTTGGGGGGTGGTCACAATGTAATGGCTCATCAGAACATAATGAATAACGCATTAACATCGAATTTTGGCGCGGGGGGGGGGGGGGCTGTACTTGTTCATGCCTCTTAATTACCAAATATCACTTAATGTTGCGACTTTTTTTCTGTTTATTAACTTAAAAGTTAGTTTAAGAAAACACATATTTAATCCATTGAAGACAGCCAGGAAGGGGAGGGGGACTAAACCCCCTAGACTTATTAAAAGCACTAACTTAAATTTCCAGAAATGATTTCCCACATGGAAGGAAAGTACACAACTTGTCCCTACAGTAGTTTACCAGGGATTCTGCACAGTTCAAGAAAACTCAGAGTAGTTTCCTCGGATTGTACAGAAGCCCATGGATATTTTTTGTAGGGCTATAACTGGTAGGTACAAATACAAAATACTTTTTTTTGTGTTTGTGAAAACAGTCTAAATCAACAGCAACACCCTGTATTTATACAACAGCGTAAGAGATATTTGCACATAATCAGTGCATACCCGGGCAGCATGGTGCATTATACATACCTTCCTCAAAAGCAGAACTGCACACAGTGAGTACTATACACTCACATAAATACAGTTAATCCACAGAAATTTACTATCAAATCATTCTGGATGAGATAAACATCCACATAATGACTGTGTGGGAGAAAATCACTAAGACATGGTTCATACGCTTTTTCAATCACAAAATTCCAGGACATATGATCCAAACACTCTTACTTAAAATATAGTGAAACCATAGGTCTGTTCAACCTCTAACCTACAAAAAAAAAAAAAAAAAAAAAAAAAAAAAAAACTTCCTACATGCTTGGGCAAACTTAATACAGAATACAATATAATATATTTATATGTATTTTTAATCAGTTAATAGGCATAAAAATACACCTATTAACGGATAAAAAACAACTAACAGATAAAAAAACTACATATTAATATATTATATCGTATTATTGTAAGTGGCATATGACCCACAATCCAATTTTCTATCTTAATACAGAATGTTAAAAATGATGTCCCCTGCAGCTAATAAGAAACTTAGAATCACAGATAAATACTGAAATACCAAAACTGTCTCTGAAACTGTGACCAGGTTTAATATCTACTAATCTTTTATATACACTATACTACACTGATTTTGAGGGGGGGGGGATTTCTACTTTGGCTTTAGTTCAATTATTGAAGCAAATTACACACAAAAAAAAAAATACATAGGTATGTGACATTACTCTTGAAATGTCTTTATATACCACACAATCAATACATAAAATACTATTTATATTTAATTATTCTGAAATAATGCTTACACTGGAAATTTAAGGGTAAGGAAAAGTGAAATATTTGGAACTTTTTCAAAGGACCAAAGGGATTGTTATTTCTTAAACACATAATCATGGGAGCCTGTACTTGTGTCACATTTTATTTAGGGAAGGAATTTTCAACATAATATTGATGCTGTAGCTGTTTTAAATTTGTACTTGCTAGCAAAAAAGTATGCACAAAAATTTCCAACATGAAATGAAAGAGAATAACGGGAAAACCTTGAATTCAACGGCTGTCTGTGTACAACTGCATTTATTAGTGATAAAGCAATTTAACTGGACATAATTAGAAAACTAATTATTATAAAAGATGGAAAGTGATTACTTAGCTCAGAAAATACTAAGAAACAACTAGATTTAAGTTTCTGATATTAGAAAGCAATCTGATTTTACGGTAAATTTTTATATAAAGCAATCATTAGCAAGTTTCAGTAAAGGTCAAAGTAACCCATAAAAAAAAAAATCAGCTATTTACAAAAAAAAAAAAAAAAAAAAAAAATCAGCTATTTTACTTCCACCAGTGGCTAAAAAGTATGCAACAAAAATTTAAAAATGGCGCAAAATAGTTTCCCATAGCAGAAGGAAGGTATTAGAGACAAAAAATTTTCAAATCGAACAGTTAAAAGAAGAGATGTGCTGAGATCGTTGTAAATAGAGACATTTGATACACCAACTTTATTTAAGAAAACTTTAGTTCCATCGGGAAAATGTTTACTTGGCAGATGGTCTTTCTTTGAGGAGCTAACTTCTGAATTTCAGAGAACAGAGCTGAGGGATGTATGTATGTACTGGCAATGGTACAACTTCATCCCTGAAGCACATTAGTGTTACAAATGAGAGGGAACAGAAATTATTTAAGAAAATAAAAATGCCATTCTCTCAGAAATTCACACAAAACTACTTATACACAGAAGGGGGGGGGGGGTTGGATACCCATTTTAGGAATGCCAGGCTTCCTTTCTGAAAAAGTACAGCGATTCTCAATCTACAAGTACTTTACACTAATTAAAACTTTTACTAATGCCACGGGTAACACTACCTTCCTATGCCAAAAATAATCCACAGGTAATTTTTGGTGTGAAGATGCTTATCTAAAGAGAGAATGGTTGCTGCTGGATGGAGGACTTTCAAAAAAGATTACATAGACAAGAATTGGCTGTGTCATTTTTGTTTAAAAATCATGCAGAAGAATTCTGTATGGGAGTCTTCATAATAATCTAAATCAGGCTTGGGAAACTTTATTTCACCTGCACAAAACAATCTGACTTCATCACATCTCTGTGACCATGATGGCTGATTTCTTTTTCTTTTTTTTTTTATTGGAAGTTTAACGACCACTGTGAGCAACTCAATGGGCTATAAGCAGTCGCTCGTCCCTAATTTAGGGTCACTGGTTACAGGGAAGGGGATAGCCAGTGCCATAAGACAAGCACAACAGCCATGCCTCACTGGGATTAGAACCCAGACCCCTTTCGAATGAACAATCAGAGGCCATCGCTTAGACCACTGCGTGGCTGACTTCACACACATATGGTAAGTAGAATGCTCTTATCTGTTTTGAAAGGCCACTTGTTTCACACTCCCGTGGAGAGAGAGAGCTACCGCACGATGTCACAAAGCCAGCGAGTCAAAGATGACATTAACGCGTGACACAGCGCTCATAAGGTCTGTTAGAAAATCTAAGTGGATGGTTGCAAGGCGGTTGAAATATTTCGATTGAGCAATCTAAATATTAAAAAAATCTGTTAAAAAGACCTCTATCCGTAAATCAGTAAAATTAAGCAGAAATCCGTAAATTTTATGGATAATCCGTAAAAGTTGGCAAGTATGCAAGTCTATTTTTGAAGATTTCCCCATTTCAGCAACAACGCACAATGTTTTTGTCCTGTCACACATGCATATGTTTCTGCAATGTTACTATCTGGTAACATTTTCTTAAAAAGCACACTTGCATGGTCAGCACAGCTTAAAAGTAAGTTATGTTACACGAGGAATGAACTAACTAAGCACTCAGCATGGATAATCGCATCAGAAAAGGAACTATCTCGAGCACAATTTAATGTTTTGTTATTTTCCACGCACTTAGAATTGGCCACGTGTTTTTGTCTATGAATGTGATTAACGATATCTCCTTTGCCCTTGTGGACAACGGAAAAATCGCACCTACAAAGACAGCAAAAGGCAAATCATTGGCGGTTCCTTGATTCGATTATACACGGATAATCTGTCGTATACTTCTTAAAAACAGACTGATATTTTCTACCAGCCATCGCTTGATTAAACGCGTGCACAAAAAATTCCCAGAAATTCCTGTTAAGACAGACGAAGTACATAAAACAAACCAAAACACTACCGCTCGCTTACGATAGAAATCTGCGTCAGTACGTATGATGCGTGCCAAGGCCAAGCATACAGCGCCAGAGATCATTAGCGGACAGAAGAGTAAACATCGCTGCCAGCGGCAGAGCAAAACTGCTGGCTGCTGACTCAGAGGGGAAAGGTCGTGTCTCCGCTAATTAACCGATGCCTCGGAGAACTTCGAACTTTTCCCCTCATTACTTTTTACGCTACGGTAATCAACGAAGTTCTCCGATGCCTTGGAGAACTTCGAACTTTTTTCATTACTTTTTAATTTAAGCTACGGTAATCATCGAAGTTAACCGATGCCTTGGAGAACTTCTAGCTTTTTTAATTACTTTTTAATTTACGCTACGGAAATTATGATGGAATCCGGCAATATTATTTTCTAATCCGGAATTCCGGGAAGTGTAATAAAATCCGGCATTGCCGGCCTAAACCCGGAGAGTTGGCACGTCTGAACAGGTCTAATATCAAAGTTTTTTTCGTTCAAACAAATGACTTATTTCGTATTATTTGTCTTATAAGTGGTATAAATATTAACAGGGATCATAGCATACTTCTGGAAAATTTTAGGTAGGAATTTTTAGAAAAATTTTAGGAAAATTTTAGGAGTGTATTTCAATAAAAACTATATGTATATTTGTATACATCTAGTAAAACAACTTTGTATACATTGTAAAGAGTTTGCTTCACACCCTTCAACTATATATACTGATAGACTGTGCATGGCATCAAAATTTCTGGCTCCAACATAAAATCACATGACATCAGTCAAAAAGATGGGTTACACCTGCTGTGCTTATGGTTGCTCTGAGTGATATAGTAAAGGAAGTTCTATGATTTTTCATGGGTAAGAAACAAATTAAATACCTAAGTCAATAAAGTTCAATTACTTAACCAGAAACTTGCAGCTATTGATATAAAAATATAGTAACTTAAGAAAAAAAAATGGAATGCATGTTCCAAATTCTTCGCAAATGTTCATCACATTATAAATCACGAAATGTAAACAACCCGATCATGCATGTATATAGTTCATAAGTAAACTTACCTGAAGAGTTTTCATTATATATGAGGCGCATTCACATAATACACCGAAAACACTGAAGTTCTGCAGCGTAAATTTGTAATCATAACAGCATTTTTACACAAAATTTGGAGTCTGATGATGACGTGCCCAATGTTGGAGCCATAGCGGCTTTGATGCAGCTATTGCCAATACGCAGTCCATTAGTATATATGGTCGAAGTTCACACCCAAAATTATTTGCATAATGTCTAAAGTTTAAGTATGATTTACTTCTAATGTTCAGTTCTTATCTTTTCACGTGTTATTATCATATTCAAGTATATTTACAACATTCAAGTTTCACTTTGAACACTAATATGCTGTTGAACCAGAAGCAATTCACGATTTTCACAGTAAAGTTTTCAGGTTTCACATTAAATTATAATATCCTAAAAAGGTAATTGAAAACCAAGAACTATGTACAATTGTTCACTGAATTACTTTTTTTCATATTATTGTTTTAACCTTTTCCTGATAAGCTTATCTTTTTCTGCTTCCACCACAGCTAATTTACTTTCAGTTTTCTTTATTTCAGCTGAACCTTGTATGATCAAGTTAGGGGCAACTGCTATTTCAACAGTATTTTGTTTTTCTACAGCTTTTCTTATTCTTTCTGTTCCCTCTTGAATTACTGCTAGGTAGGCTTCTTTATCTTTTTTAAGTCTATTTATTTCTGCATCATTTTCTTTTATTTTGTCATCAAACTCAGCTTTTCTTTTTTTCTCTAGCTGCTTTTCCTTATTTTCCCTCTCTTTCTGCTTCCTATCTTTTACCTTTTTTATTCTTCTTCCTTCAGCTTATCAACATACTCTTTATAAAATTTATGTGAATCACGAACACTATTTAACAAATTTCTTGTTATGGGAACTTTACTTACACATCCATAGTGTTTAATGGCCCCTTTAACTATTCTTAATGATGTTATAGTTGAGTCTTTTAAGTTAGCCTTGTCCTTCCTTAACAGAGCAGGGTTAACCGAAAATCCCCTTTCTGTATCAGCATTACCATGAGGTAAAACTAAAATTGATTTGATGAGTTTAGCAAGATTTGAGTATTTTTCTTTTCCGCTAGAGTCTTTAATACTAAATATATTACGCCAGTAATGATCAATCCGCACTGGAATATGCCCTTCCTCTGAAAATTTTACGAGTTCATCTAGAGTTGGCTTATCGCAATTTAAAAGTTTCCACTCTTCTCTTACTCTATCAATTTGTTCCTCAGAAAGACGCAAAACACTTGAAATTCTGGTTATTTCTGAAAGTCCTTCAGTGACTGAAAGTTGAGTTGACTCTTTCTTTAGTTCTTTTACCTTTAAAACTTCTATGTCTCTTAGCTTTTGATTGCAGAATGGCAAATTTGACTTTAAATATTTTGTGGTTGCAATTAGTGATGATCTTACATCTAAGAGAAATAATTTCTGCCTGGTTTCCTGAACATTCCTGAGGAGATTTTTTGTCTTCATACCAACTTCTAACTCCCCTAGTTTTTTCCATGAATTTTTGTTTTCAAAATCTACATTCTTTAGGTCTTCTCCAAATTTCCCTGCAATAACATCATCTTGGATAAACTGAGCCATAACATTCCTCATTAAAGTATTTAAATCAGAATATAACTGGTGTATTTTTGGTTCTTCACTCTGATAACATAATGAAAACTTTTCAAAATTTTGGTGTGAAAATGAAATTAATGCTAAATAGCAAGGAGCTAGCTCATTTTTCAGGAAACAGTGAATCCTTTTATACCTTGCCGAATTGCGTAGTTGTTTTTCAAATATTTTTTGAGATGGCAAGAAGTTTAAAAATATTCTGTAATATTTAGCCATTGATCCAAGAGCCTCTGGGCTACAGAACCAACGGTTAACCATCTGTTGCTGACATGCCGCAAAAGAAATTTGGCTGTGACTAATGTTATATCCTCGACAGATTTATAATCCTCTCGTCTTGCAGCACTACTCTTTAAAAAGTAATGCATATCAGTAGCAAATTCGTCAAAATCTATATTTAAGCTTGTCAAAAAAAAAAAAAAAATTTAAATGCATTACTAACAACATGCAGGTTGCAAAAACCTAGTTCCAAAGATTTCTGCCCTGTTTCTTGTTTTACAACTTCATTGAATTTGCGTAAAAAAGCACTTATTTACATTTGGGCTGTACATGGATACACAAATAATTCTGTTCAACGAAATATTGAATCTGCTGTTGCATGACCCAGAAAAACGCTTGTTAGGTATCAACAAGAAACTGAATTTATTTCTGAAGACCAGTACCTGAGATGCACATCCAACTGCCGTTTCACTTGTGTATTTGTAGTTTCATCAAATGCTATAGTAACCTTTCCTGGGCTACTAAATGCAATGTCTTTTTTCAAATCCTCTTCAAAATATTTTGACAATCCGTGTGATATCACATAAGCAACTTTTTTCTTTAAGTTGAATTTTGGCTGCAATAGCAGAATCAGGAAACATTTCTTTGAAAAGTTCAACTGTTTCAGTGCATGAAACAAAAGACATATTGTCCTTAGCAACTTTCATGGCCCATAATGCTTCGGCTTTAGCCAGCTGCAAATCATGACTCAGTACTTCACTAATATTTGTTTTGGGCTGAAGATCCCATCCTCCAAAGGCTTTAAGGATGTACTTATTTTGAAATTTACTTTGGAATTTCTGCAAATGTATTTTTCCTTTATGATGCGCTTTTACTTGTGAAAAGCCACTATTAGAAATATTGAAAATTTCTGAACACAATATACACTTAGCAGAAAATATTGTTTCAGTTGCAGAACACCATTCTTTCAACTTCACTCCATCCAATTCTTTGGCGAGCCACGCATCTTGAAATTTCGTTTTGGATTTAGGCATCTTAAACACTTGTATTACTAACCAGAAAATGAAAGGGAAGTACAAAAACACGTTCCAATATTGCAAAACCAGACAACTTCCCGAAGTTTGGCTGCGAAGATGTCAGAAGATAGAAAAAAAAAAGCAAGTCACCACTAGAGAACTGAACCTGCACACAGCACAGAGAACACCATAAAAGACGCAAAACCAGAAACTATCATACGCATCTCACGCAAGTTCAGTCAAAGCGAGTCTGAGCCAAGATATATTGTGCATCGAAGGTCGCTGTCGCCGATGCACGATCGAAGGTCAATGATCACATGCTGTACTGCCTGCCATGATAACACTCAGCTACCATCCCATCGTCATTACCGGAGGTTACGGAAGGAGACCACATGTTTCCTCTTTGTTTCCATTCACCTGCGGTTTACAATAACGAAACATCAGCAGAAAGAGGAGGGTCCACGAGGCATGTCCAAAAATATAGTATGATCTTCTGCGTGCCACGGAGTTTGTCTGCAAAGCGCAAACCAGGGGTGAAAATGACCCTTCCCCTTTTCCATTAGATCTCTGTTACTCTCAAACACTGTTTGAAGGCACAAAGGTGGAGCACCCCCCCCTCCGAAGCATGTGCATCTCGCAGCATATTGGCTGTGTTTCTACAATAACAGGTCTTTTTACCTTACCGTAATGGTAAATTTATTGGCGTTAATAACGGTTGTATGTTTAATAAATAAGCTTAGGAAAATTTTAGGAAGAATAGTAAATTTTAGGTATAATTTTAGGAATTTAAGGAGGGTCACAAAATATTAGGAATTTTAGGAGGAATGCGATCCCTGTATTAATAAACGTGTGTTGAGTTATCTAAACAAAAGTTCAGAGCTCCCAAGTCATTTATTTTGAATTTAAGTTTTTTTACTCAAACTTCCTTCTTAAAATTAGGGTGCGTGTTATATATGCCGATAAATATGGTATTTCTGAAAAGTGTGCATAGATCGAAGAAATACATTCATGAAATGCAATGCCCTTCTCACTGACCAATGGATCACAACTGAATGCTAACTGCTGTCAGGTCATATATTTAAATTTTGTTATGTCCGTAGGAGAAGCAAGTCTGATGTTTATCAAAATAGAATACAGAAATGAAATGCAGCAGTAAACTTATCCAACCTTCAGCAGCTTTGTACTTATATTTCCAGACCAGAACAATAAGTTAAAAAGGTTCAGCTCTTGTGACAGATGTGGACACAACAGAGAGGAAATCTCATTTCCATTCAGTACTTATTGTATCAAGCAAAGCAATTCACTGGAAATTAATGCTAAATTGAAACTATTACCTGTGTGATACGTTCTGAGCTTGGGTACTGGCACTAGGTCTAAGAGGAGTTAGCCCATTGGTTTCTTGCACATCTAATCTTGTAGTCAAAACACCAAAAGTCTGGGTGGCTTCTTGATAAGCTATGCGTCTGTATAAACGAAACAAATCTCTACAGATCAATTTACATCCTACGCTAAGTTGCGGAACGGAATACATGCAAGAAGAAATGTGTAACAAATACAACAAACAGTGAACAAGATAATGCAATGTGATGCCAGAATTTGATTACTACATATGAAATTATATACATTACATACATCATTATGTGAAGGCACAACACTGTTGTTACACACAACATACTATGATGATGTAAATCCAACCTAGTGTTTGACTATAGGCACAACAGTGCAATACTTTTGCCAATAAATGTCGCTCAACTGCTCTTTGAAAGAGTTACTCCATCATTCAACACTGCCAGTGCCGCACATCTCAGAAACAAAGATTAACCTAAGAACCAGCACAGCAAAAAATATATATATAGGACAAATGGGATAATATATTCATATATAATTAATCTATGAAGTGGTGATAACAGATTTCACTTCCCAGTCACAGGATCTTGAGTTGTATGCACACTATGGTTGCTGGAATCACTGCAATACTGGAAAAACACAAAAATCGAAATTCTGTATTTTTAACAAAACATATCTTTAGCCTGTATCGCAGAATTTATCTTACGTGGTAAACTCCCACTCACTTTTGACATTCTCATGGGAAAATAACTTCCATTTTGTCGGCATAGGAAACTGGCTTGATTCCTAATGACTTGCAGGGGTCAATTATAGTACAATTTATACGAAATGAAACAACAACTGAAATAAAAACCACGAATTAATGTGATCTGCAAAGCTTATAGTAGGCATATCAGAAAATAAAACAGACTTACAAAGATGGAGCAAAATTGGCTATGGACAGTGTGACTCTTGCAGCAGTTCTAGATTTGGTAACACATTTGTGCCACTGGAACTTTCTGAAACATTTTGTGAGGCAAACCATGATTTGTACATAGTGTTTGTGTTGACTATACAAAGGCTAGCTGCTAGAATCGGTCAGAATCCACGTTATAAATGTCTAATTTGCAGCTATAGTACTAGCCTGTGTACAGATGGTTTGGTGTTAATGTCAGAACAAGACATGTGAAGAACTTAGAATGACAGATGTTGAGAAATCTAAATCCACAACTTTCAGTTGAATAGCTACCAACATTGTGTAATTCAAGGCAAGGTGCTTCATCATAGCACCTGTATACAACATAATTTTACACTGGCAAGGCGCTTCATCAGGTAGGAAAGTTTGCTAATACAATAACATTAGCAAAGCATGGAACATCTGATATCACCTGCATACAACATAATTTTACACTGGCAGATGTTGATAAAGAAAAAAGGTGGCTATATGCAATGCTGTATTTAGACCTACCCTTTTCTACACAGTAACACTTTAAGAACCTCTGACCCCCCCTTCTGTACTGCGTGCACATATATTATTCCATTTTATCATAACTTTTCCTTTTCATCTCAAGAAAATACAATAAAAAATTTTTGCAGTGTATTTTAGGCAATACATTTCCAACATGGCTGAAACTGAGATGGGACACAAACATCAAGACTGTTTCTCTGGCTGTCCCTGTGTGAACCAATTCTGTACAAATGGGAATTTTTACCTACTGGAATCAATGGGTGTGAATAGACAATACAGATCCATCACAAATAAAAAGGTTGGGCTTGCTAAATAAAAGCACAGACAATATACAAAGGGTGAGTCGAAAGTTTTGCAATATTTGCATAAACGCATGTGCTGCAGCGGGTATGTCACTATTTAAACTAGTTCCTGTCGTACAATGCAGTCAGTCGAAAGGGATATAAAGTGGTAGTTGTTGCTGTGAACAGAACTGCATGTCGTCGTTCTGCCTGTGGTTGAGACACCAAAACAATGAACAGCGACAACCAGCTAATTAGGGAACTTTTGCTTTACAAGTTTGAACTCGGCCATAATGCTGCTCAAGCAACACGAAACATTTGTCGTGCAAAAAGGGAAGGTTCCGTGGACCACAGCACCACAACCAGACGGTTCAAGTAATTTCGCTCAGGTGACAGAAACCTCGACAATCAGCCAAGGTCAGGCCGTGAATCATGGATTTGGAGGCCATGCGCCAGAGTTTTGATTGTCAGATTTGCCGTAGAGGCAAATCTGACAATCAAAACTCTGAGATTAGGCAAGCTGGGCATATCAGAGACCACCATAGTTCATCCCCTTCAGGGCCTCGGCAAAGTCTACAGGAGCTGCCACATTATCCCTCACGAACTGACACAAGCTGAAGCCAACCGCCGAGTGGAAGTGTGCAGGAAACTTCTAGAAAACCCGTGCAATGTGCGTTTCATCAAGAGAATTGTGATGTGTGATGAAAAGTGAATTTATTTCCGTAATCCTAACACACAACGGCAGTGGTTGAGCCTGGGCCAGCTTCCTGAACCTGTTGTAAAACATGGGAGCTTTGAGCACAAGGTGATGCAGTGATGCTGTGTCTGGTGGAATTTCGAGGAGATAATCTATTACGAATTTGTTCCAGACGGTCGGACCATTAATGCCAACCTGTACTCTGAACAGCCGAAGAGAATGAATGCCATTTTGGAGAAGTACCCAGCACTGGTGAACAGAAAACGCGCTCTCCTACAGCAGAACAAAGCTCGGCTTCATACCGTGCGAAACTCCAAGAACTTGAGGGCATCAAACTGATGCCACACCAAGCATATAGTCCGGACCTTGCCCTGTCGGATTATTACCTGTTCTGGTCCATGGCCCACTTCCTTTGCGAGTGGCACTTCAACAACCAGGAGGAGGTGGCCACTGGGGTGAAAGAGTTCTTCACCTCCAAGGACAAGAACTGGTACCGCCGCAGAATCAGAGAACTGGCAGACAGATGGCTAGGGTGGGTCGCAAAAAACCCGAAATTCTCTGATCAAAACGACCTAGGGCGGAAAAGTTGTGAGTGAGCACCACTAAGAATTGTGTGAAATATTTTTCGAATCGGTTAATATCTTTGGCTCTGACCAGAGGCTCAAAGTTTTGAAATTACACAAAAAACAGGAAATTTTCGAGTGTCTGTCAAAAATACCAGAATTACTCGGATTGAAATGCCCTAGTGCGGAAAAGGTTTTAATAATCATCAACAACAAATAGATAAAGTATATTTCTAATCAGTTAATTTCTTCGGCTCTCACCAAAGGCTTAAAGTTTCGAAATTTTACATAAACACGAAATGAATACAATTGTTTATAGATTAAAATTCTTCTCCGAAGTCTCATCATAGTCTCATGATTATTCAATTTTACGACGTCTCAAGGTTGATTTGTTGAAGTCGGATTTTTGATCAAACTGTGGCATAATCTTTCTAGACAGTAGAGTGGACCGTATGTATCCATACCAATTATTGTGCCCACACACACGCAAGCCGATGCCCGAGTCACTAATTTCACTATCCGCTCAACAGCTTGCGTGTGATATGGAAATTGGGAGAAATCCCAGCTGTTGGCCTTTTCGTGGAGACACATCAGTTCCTCTGAGCTCACTCAGCTCAAAACTGGAGGTGGTGTAACTTCACAGTGAAACTAGTCTATAATATCTATGTAGTCCTTGGCTTCAAAGTTAAGCTTAGGCACAACAAAGCAGCAGACAGATTCACTAACAGTCCTGCTTGCCTTGATTATTCTCCAGAGTGCGAGCTGTCTAATTTTGGTTCTATCATCTGTAAGCATAGCCAACAGCAGATTTTCAGGGGAAGCGAAGAACGCATTTCTAGCGATGACTGGATCAATAAATTCTAGAAGGTTCTCTGGCAAGAATCTAGATCTGTTAACGAGTTCCCATTAGTGCTTTGCACCATCGTCGATGGCGTGTTTAGTTTTGACAGTAAACCATAAGGTGTGTAAACTTTTATGACTTATTCCACAATCAGCCTGAATCCTGAAGATGGGTTGCAGTAGCGATGTATAGCCTCAATAATCTGTTTGCAGTTGTCATCCAATGGGAGTGTAAGAATGGTCCCGGATTACGTTTACTGAGGTCAGATGAGCAGATGCCCGATTGAACTGCATGTGACATTTCCCACAAATATCTTTGTTCTGTACTGAAGTGAAGCTGTAGTTGAAGGTAAAGCACAATCCACGTGTTCATATTTGACTACGGGTAATTATTCGCATCGCATCCAGGAAGTTGTTTACCCATGGGACCACTGGCTGGGGGGCAGTCTCTATGTTCGAACAAGTGTCTGAGAGGTAGCTCATTCAAATGGAGGAAACAAATTACCCATTGCAAAGGCCTGCCAATTTTTTGCTCCAGACGACGAATTATACCAGATTTGTACCCAGTATTTATTGCAGTTCTATCACAACCGATTACTTGAAGTTCATTGAAGTCACAAACCTTCGACACCACATACTCACATATGCTGTTGGATATTTCAAGTGTGGTGCCAGGCAGCTCCTCCTATAGCAAGACATGTTCCTCTGTGATGGTTCTCCGACCAAATTTTGTCCCGATTTTTACTTGGGCTAATGTCTGGTCCTTACGGCCATCAAAATACAAACCTCTCAAGGCAGTATTGAACAGAGTTTTTGTTTGAAGCTGCTTACAACATTTTTCCTTTTCCCTTCGAATTCTGTTTTTGTCTGTTACAAGTGAAGTGTCCGATTTTGATAATAAAGTGCCCATATCCTGAAGTACACTAAATGCTATTGCAGCAGTTGCTCGATCAGACACACCAAATCACTGACTATTAAGTACAGTTGTGGAAAGTGGTACTCGCATTTGAGAAGGGGATTGAATTGGCTTACTGGTACTGGGGCAATACAAATCATATGTTCTGCTGCCAGAAACTAATTCGGTTTCTGTTTCAGTTGAATCATCGCAGTCAGTCCCACTGGAAACGCACGCAACCTCCTGTTTTCTGGGAAGAGAAGAATCTTGTAATTTTCTCATGATTTGCTTTTGGAACTTCTCTGTTTCGATAAGATCAACGGGACCTCTGTAACATTTCCTGGTTGATCTCTGATCCACAAGGAACAGTTGTTCTTTAGCTGGGACTTTATTCAGTGAAGGGCAAGTGCATTTATTTATATCTGAGCACTTGTAAGCAGCTATATCAAAAAGTGTTGCATTTACTTCATGCCTAAACTTTTCAACCATATCTTTCATTGTTTGACTTTTAGTAACACGTCTACTAGAACTCTTCATGTTAACATACTTTTTGTGATATGAGAGCAACATAGCACGTACACGCTGCTGAGAAACTGTTGGAATAGATGCTCTTTGAAACAACTTTTCAATTTTTCCAGCCACAGCGTCGGCAATACACGAGAAACTAGGTTCTTGTTTGCTATCAGTATTAAAAATAATTTTATGTTTCTCGTTGAAACAACACCTTATGACATCTTTATGTGTCGGAAGCGGGCTGTCAAACAGGTCCTTTGGGATTCCAAAAATGGGACAAACGTTTGTCTCGAAGGAGGCTTTGAACTTTAAGACTTTGGAATTGCCATCACATTCGCCATTACACCAGCGAAGTTATACTGCAACGTGTCATTACATTCAAACTAGTGGAAATGGCATGGTGCCGGCAGTGGCCTTGAATCTCTTCTCCCACCCACCCCACCTTGGAAAGAGCAACGGTGGCAAAGATCATTTTGAGGAGAGTAGACCAAGACAGGATGACTGGATTGGCTAAGAGGGAGCGTGAACGCGAGTGTATCATTGCAATACATTTCGTGTTTTTTAAGTAAAATTTTGAAACTTCAAGCCTTTGGTCAGAGCCGAATAAATTAACTGATTGGAATTATACTGTATACATTTGTTGTTAATGGTTATTAAAACTTTTTCTGCACTAGGGCATTTTGATCCAAGTAATTCTGGTATTTTCGACGGACACTCGAAAATTTCCTGTTTTTTGTGAAATTTCAAAACTTTGAGCCTCTGGTCAGAGCCAAAGATATTAACCGAACGAAAATCATTTCACATAATTCTTAGTGGTGTTCACTCACAACTTTCCCGCACTAGGGCGTTTCGATCAGAGCATTTCAAGTTTTTCCGACCCACCCTAATAATGATAGCCTATACTTTGAATGCTAGTCAGTTTTCGTCATAAAGGTATGTGTGAAGACAAAGTGATTCAAATATTACAAAACTTTCGACTCACTCTCTGTAGTAGCGATATACTGCTATTCAGCAGGGATGTATTAGAAGAAACACAGAGAGACAGACCCACCATCAACAACTACCCTTTTACAGCCCACAACAAGCCCCCCCCCCCCGCCTGCTTAACAATAGAGTGTGAGATCCCGCCTCAGTCTAAATTTATTGCACTAAACATCTTTGGACAATTTATAGAAGAGGAGTCAAAGCAAGAGTACCTTCTGGGGAAACAAAATAAAGCAGGATGGACATCGATGCAAACTGTTAACAGTCTATCTGAATAGCCCACCGACTCCATTGTTCTGAACAAAGAGAACAGACTGGCTCCATGATTCGGCAAATCTGAAAAGGGAAATAGAAGACATGCTCTCTGCAGTGTACGTTGGAGAGGGGAAATGGTGTAACACAGACATCTTGGGCGACACAGTCAAAATGGTGTTTGACGGAGGCACCCGGCAAAGACCAGGTATGCCCATGCCATAAAATGTCTCTGCTTCTACAGCAGTGAGAAATCAGATCGAAGAAAGGGTTTCATTACATAGTGAAGAAATGGCCAATCTGAAAGAGGTAAGATAAATATCAGAGGGAAACATAAGGTTTAAGTTGCATGGCAAGATTAATACTGCAGCTGCAGATATTATATTAGATGAGAAGATAAAAGTAAAAAACAAACAAGCAAACCCTACTAGGGTGGTTTGGGTATGCATGTGTGTTGCGGGAGGTGAAAGTTTTCTACAGCATTTTGAAGTTGCTAGACCAAGGGGAAAACTTAGTGAATGGATAGTGTAAAATGGGTTATTAGTGACAGAGGTAGAAATCAGTCAGAAGCATGAAATCTCACAATGAACTGTGAGACAAAGTTTGTAAGTACTCAGCCTTAATTTTTATTTTTGGTTCATACTTCTTTTGTTCCGTGGTTCATGCCTCAACAACACGAACACCTTTGGGCAAGCACCTATGACGGATTGAATGAAAACATTCTTCAAAGGACTATCTCACATTCTGCCCATGATGCTGGCTGGCTGACACATTTTCTAACACATTATGCCATGAACACCTTTGGGCAAACACCTATGACAGATTGAAGGGAAACATTCTTCAAAGGACTATCTCCCATTTTGCCCATGATGCTGGCTGGCTTGCACATTTTCTAACACATTATGCAAACACCTTAACAACAAGTACCTTTATTAACATGAATGCCTTTGGGCAGCACCTATGGCAGATTGAAGGAAAACTTTCTTCAAGGGACTATCTCACGCTCTGCCCATAATGCCGGCTGGCTAACACATTTTCTAACACAATATGCCAATTTAACCAATCAGTACTCAGCTGCATTCAGATAGGAGTGCTGAGCTTAGTAATGAGTTGCAGGCACACTGTCATCCTAAAACCATGCCATAGAACATTTAATTGTGTGACAAAGCACCATTGTCTTTCTGGAACATAAAATGGGTTATTAATAACAGAGGTACAGTGAAACTCAGTTATAATGAAATCCAATAGATCTAAGAACATTGCTAGTTATAATCGTTACTCATGATATCTATTATTCACATTTTACTTTTGCAGTTACTATTTTTATCACACACAATCATATACACTGAAAAGCAATTGAATTAGAGACAGCTGGCGTTATGCAAATCTGGCGCTGGGGGCGGCCCTGTAAACGGAAACGACATGACGAACGCAGCAATCCGACGGGATCCAGTAAGAGTTGGACGCAGTATGGGTAAGACGAAGGATCTAAGTGCATTTGATAGTGGGCAAATTGTCGGGGCCCGACGAATGGGTCACTCCATCTCGGAAGTCGTGCAGGCACTGGGAGTTTCACGAGAGACTGTGTCACGGGTGCACCGTGAGTATACATCGAATCCAGTAAAACCATCCCTGCAAGAGCCAACTGCCATGGACAACAGTGTGGATGAGCGGAGTCATCGTCAGCTAGCTCACATTGTAACAGCAGATAGACGGGCCACAGTGCAAGAAATCACTCGGCAATTTAACGCTGGTGCACAAAAATGTGTAAGCAGCCACACCATCCAGAACCATCTCCTCACTATGGGGTACAGAAGCCATCGTCCCACGAGGGTACCGCTGCTGACCGCACATCACAGGGTGCAAAGATTAGCATGGGCACAGGAACATTGCCACTGGACCCTAGACATGTGGGAAAATGTTGCCTGGACTGATGAGTCTAGATTCACGTTGGTACATGCGGATGGCAGGATACGAGTATGGCGCAAACCACATGAAGCGATGGATCCTTCTTGCCAGCAGGGTACTCTTCAAGCTGGTGGGGGTGGCATTCTCATCTGGGAACTGTTTACGTGGACTGAAATGAGACCCCTGGTACGTGTGACATTGTCCCTCACAGGTCAATGTTACCGGGATATCCTGGATGACCATTTGTTCCTGTTTGTGCGTCTTCAACATCCCACTGGGGACCTCATCCTGCAACAAGACAATGCACCGTGCCATCACTCCCGAATTGTATCCGAATGGTTGGATGAACACTCCACCGACGTAACCTCGCTTCCTTGGCCAGCTAGGTCACCTGTCCTCAATCCCATCGAGCACATCTGGGATGCCATCGAGAGAGATGTTCGAGGCTCTGACCCCCCTCCATCAAACCTTCGTGAACTGTGGGATCTTGTTCAGGGGTCATGGATCCGTATGGCTTCCCAACGCTTCTGGTGTCTTGTTGAGTCCATGCCGAGACAAATCGCCGCCGTCATCAGGGCGAAAGGTGGTGCTACACATTACTAGACAGGTATCTCTAATTCAATTGCTCTTCAGTGTACAGTACATGGATATATACTTATATTTAAGGGATCAATGTAACAATTAATATACAAAGCTTATGATTGTGCATTAACAATTTGCACGTGTATTTAATGTTCACAGATGTATGCAATTGCATTAACAAAAAAAAAAAAAGGTCTTGATGGAATGCATTTTATCTGAAATATTTTGACTTTTCAAAGTATTTCAATCTCTTTAAAAAATTCTTTTTTCTTTTAAGCTGAAATTTATGAGCAATGTCATTCATTTTACTGACACACAAATGAATATCTTGATTAAAGCCAATGGCTTGAAGGCCAAAGAAATTTCAAAATTTTAACATGCCCAAACAGGTATGCTGTCCAAAGTAATACACGCTTGAACCAAAATTTTACATCCACACACACACACACAAGCTATGTTTATAATGTGTGTGCGTCACACACACACGTTATAAACATATGGTACTATTTTGTTCCTTATACTCAAGGTCAGTATATGACACAAGTACTTTTACTGCATTGCATAAATTCTCTCCAGCAATGAAATTTGAACTTACACTCTGTGCCATTATATATGAAATCAGTTTAAAAAGTAACAATTTTGACCAGAACCATTTTGGTTTTCATGAAACTTTGTGAATTTGCAGGTATTATACAGAAACTAATCAGTGCAGAATTTCAGCTTCCTGCATACAATATTTTTTTATAGTTACAGAAATTTGAAATTTTAGCATTTTTGTGTCTACCATGCCTATCCATACATGAGACTGACCAAGGAACAAAAAAGCTGAACTTTTTAATTGGGCGTAAAAAACAGAACATGCGACAAGAAAGTGTGAATATAAAGCAGCAGATGGAATTGTTCACTGTATTCACAATATAAAATTACTGAATTCAAAACAAAATAAAGTGATTTTAAAAGACACTGCAAACACATGTCTCTCTTCTTTTTTTTTTTTTTTTTTTTGTATTTGCTAGAACATCAGCTCAATTTTCTTTTTGTGTTGCTTTCCTCTCAGCAAGTTCCATGGCCATATTTGTCTTTTGTTGACTCTGCAGCTACACAGCAATCTTTGCTTAGTTTTTATTTCTGTTGATATAATTCCCTTCTTATTTCTTCACCACTTTTCTTTCCTCCTCCCCTTTTATTCCCTCAGATGACAATAATTTATCTATCATACTGAAAGAACTTTCAGACTGAGGACCAGTGATGCATGATATCAAAGCTTTTGCTACTTTAGATAAATGGTGTGACATTCAGAATATGAATACTTTTGAACACCATGCATCAATTCTAACAAATTTTCAAACTCCATCACTTCCGTTTTTGAAAAATTTTCCCTCTCTTATCAAGTTAAATGCAGACATTTATGGGGGAAAGTAACAGTTAACAACAACACAGGATAGTGAGAACATTGCGGGAAAAGAAAAAAAAAAATGCGATTTCGGCAGAAATCTTCGCTCCGACGGAGTTACGTTTGCGGAAACTTCTTTTTTCATTTTTAGGTTGAAATGCAGTAATTGTGGAATAAAAGGATGTTAAAGAACAATACTGGGCAAAAAGAACATTGTGAGAAAAAAAAAAGATAAGATTACAAGAGAAATCTTTGCTGCATCTAACTTCCATTTTTGAAAGTTTTGTAAGACAATCCCGTCGTCAAACGAAAAATGAATCTCTCTCTCCCCCACCAAATTTCTGTTCAATTGTGCATTGATCTCAATTGAGAATGCCCAAAATGATAACGGAAATGGCGGAATTTTTCAAATCCACGGAAGAATCTTTTCCTGGAGACTACACGGAAATCTCTGTGCCGTCTTAACTTCCATTATTGGAAATCTTTGCCCTCAGTTTCATGCTGAAGTACAAACATTGATCCAATAAAATGACATTTAATAACAATATTAGGAACAGGCAACATCGTGAGAAAAAAGAAATTACGATTACTGGAAAAAATCGTCACTCCGTTTAACTTCAGTTTTTGAAAGTTTTGAAAGACAAATACCATCCCCCGACAGAAAATGACCCTTTCTACCCCCCCCCCCATTTACCTTTAGTTCTGCATAGATATCAAGAATGACCCAAATGATGATTTAAAAAAAAAAAAAAAACGGAATTCCGCGAATCTGCAGAAGAATCTCATGTATGCTATCACAAATTATAATAACTGTAGACCTAACGGCTCAACAGAGCTCACATTGGGCCCATTTGAAAGCCTATTGCACAAGCTTTCTTTTGAGATGTCTCACAATAACATTATGGGCAATTTAGCTTTCAAGGTATCCATTTTGATCTTTAATCTCTCAAAACAAACCCCGTTAATTTTATTAAATAAAGCAGAGGGAGGGAGTAGTCTCAGTAAGAAAATTGACTGAGAAATAAAAAAATGTTTTTTTACCTTTTTTTTAAACTTTTTATTCTGTAAAGAGCAGGATTTCTTAAATGCTCGGGGTGAGTCAGGCAATATGTTTTTTGAGACTTGATTGGTTTCATAAAACAAAGAATTTGTAAAGAAGTTTGGCCCTTTGCACGCACACTACATAAACTACACACTCACTGATAACTTGTACTTCACACTGTCATCTTTGAAAGCCTCTTTTACTCTAACAGCTCCAAGAATGTCTTCGTCTGTAACAAAGTTGTTGTCCATGGTCTTGTATTCTTCCACACATCCAACCACAATATCTAAGTAGTGTTTCTTCAACCACATTGTTAATGAAATATTGTCATCATTTTCTTTGTTGTCTTTTTGACCAGTCTTATTGAAGCAGTTTTTGACAGTCTCTGATGTGACCACATCCTATGCCACACTCGTGAATCGGATAGCATCAAGAACTGAAAGTTGAATCTGTTCCTTTCTTTTCCTATGGAATCTGTATTTTCCAATTCTAAAGTGGCATTTAAAGCTTCTAATAACCTCTTGATCTACAGGTTGGAGAATAGAAGTTGAATTTTCCGGTAAAAATAAAAATTCATATAGGGTAGTTAGAGAAGACTTTAGAGAATTTTCTGAATAGTTAGAGAAGACTATTCAGAAAATCCTTTCCCTCAATCAGAAAATGATTAATTCAATCAGTCATTTTAGCTGCATCACTATTCTGCACTATCTTCCATGTAATCAGAATATTATTGATAACAACTGAAATTATTATAAAATAAAGTGAGGGCAGATTCAGAATTTAAGAATGGGGAGGGCGCACGTCTAACAGAGGACTGGTAAAAAAATCTCTGAGATTTATTTCCTCCAAAAAAACACGGTGGTAAAACATGGAGGACCCATAAGGGGGAGATGGGGTGCTTGCCTGTCAGAGTACATCACAAACAGCAGTTCTGAAGTACTGCTGTGTGGATCACTGAAAAGTTCGGGCCAATGTAAGACAAAACGTGGAGTTGCAAATCCATAAGTGAAAAAGTGTAATGTCTGAAAACAAGAAACGTGAGACAAAGCAAAGCACTTATCTACTTACTCACCCCCCCCTTTTTTTTTTGAAATGGGGCATGTGCCTGTTATGCCCACAAGTGGATTCTAGCTCTGATAAAAAGTATTTCCATACATGGGAATTATTTTTTTTTCTTTTTAACATTCCCAATGACTGCCACTTGTGGATGCATATTGGGATGTGACTTTTGAAGGCAATGAAAATCTTAATTACTAGACAGAATATGTTCCAGACTTGAGGAAAATTTCATCCAATTGTAGTACAGTTATGTTAAATCAAAAAGCATAAGCCACGGAATCACTATGCACCTCAAGAAATGATTCGGGAGTGGACGATCATAGAAAGGTGAACCAATAGAGTTTAAAACAGAAAGTGTAATTTTAGGAACATGGCAACAAATTTCAAATAAGTTTCATCATAGAAGTCAGAAAGTCCTGGCCCACCACCCAACCCAAAAGAAAGGGTTAGGTGAACCAATAGAGTTTAAAACAGAAAGTGTAATTTTCAGAAAGTCCTGGCCCACCACCCAACCCCCGGTGAAACAGTGGCAAGGGTGTGACGACCAAAGAGGAAGCAGATCTAGCAGCCGCATCAGCACACTCGTTACCAGAGATTCCAACATGCCCAGGAATCCAGCAAAACTGAACTTGAAAACCGGCCCCGAGCAAACGACGAAGTAACTGTCTCACATTCACGAGAAAAGGATGGTCACGGCAATCTGCAGATGACAAAGACAGCAAGACACTCAAGGAATCCGTATAGGCCACAGCACGATGATGAGAACTCGACTGAACATGGAGAAGAGCGAGATACACAGCATGCATCTCCGCTGAAAACACTGTGGCCTCAGCTGGGATCCGCGCTACTGAAACGTCGTCATCTACACAGACAGCCGCGGATCCAACGACTCCATGCATTTTGGAGCCATCAGTAAAAATAGGAGTGTAATCAAAATTTAGGTCACGGTGCTCAGCGAAGAGCTGCTGGTACACTGACGCAGGGGTTGAGGATTTATCGAAAGATGTAAAGGTGGTATCAACCATGACACCAAGTGGGTGCCATGGCGGATCCCCAAAGCCCCTGGTCTCTCCAACAAGTGACAAGTCGAGCCCAAGTATTAGTCGAGCCCCATATTCGAAACATCTATTATTTTAATGGATAAAAATGCATTTTGCAACATGAGAATTGCTTTCATCTTTTTTAATCCATCCAGCATATTTAGGATTTATTAGCCAAAGATCACTAAAAGTACACTTACCCATATTTAATGGGGGGGGGGGGTGTGAAAAAATGGGTAAATCAACTGAAACAGTAAATGAAAACCAAAAAAATATCTAAGATCAGGAACCACACAACTAAAAATTGAGAATTTCCCCTGAGTAAGGGGCTACACATGTGACCAATTACTATAGGCCAGATTTTAAGTAATTAAAGAAAAAGGGGTCTTACTGCTATGTTCTTTCCTGCTCCCCCAGCTTTGTCCTTTAGGCAGCCTGGGTTGCGAATGCTTTGGCATTGATTTAGTCTTCATTCAAAACAAGGAAACAACACTTAGTGAAGTTACTGTTTTATGACCTGTATGCCAATCAGTAGACAGAGTGTTGTGCTAAAAGACTGTTACAAAGCATCACCTCTTACAGCTGGGCTCCAAACCAGAGGAAAGGAAATGTTAACAAACACTTAGTGCCTGAGGGAAGCAAAACTTTGTACTGGGTCCCCTCCTCCAAGTCTCAAATCTTTCATACTTACCCAGCTGGAGAGTGGACGTAGGGCTTCAAGCTTGGAGAATGAATCATCATTGTCAACCATTATCAATCCACTGCTGGACGAAGGTCTCCCCAAGTTTCCTCCACAACGGTCTGTCTTGTGCCAGTCTCCTCCATGTCACTCCCGCATATTTACGAATTTCATCCACCCATCTCCCATGTGGTCTTCTTCTGGGTCTTTTCCTGTCCCTTGGAATCCAATCTAAAATTTCGGCTGTCCATCTATGGTCTGTCCTTCTGGCAGTATGTCCAGCCCATTGCCATTTCAGGGATTTAACTCTGATCATGATGTCTTCCACTCTCGTCATTTTTCGGATCCACGAGTTCCTCTTCTTATCTCTCCTGGTTATACCAAGCATGCACCTCTCCATGCTTCTTTGAGTTGTCTGCAGCTTTTGTATGTCTCTTTTAGTTAAGGTCCACGTCTCTGCACCATACGTAAGCACTGGAAGGATGCATTGATCAAACACTTTTCTTTTAAGACATAATGGCATATTGCTCTTAAAAATGATGCTGTTTCTTCCAAAAGCTCTCCAGGCAAGTTTTGTACGCCGATTAATTTCTTCATCAATGTGACCCTCACTTGATATCTGCTGTCCAAGATAAACATACGTATCTGTTATCTCCAGTTTTTCTCCATCAATCGATAAATCTTCATTTCTTGTAAAAGCATTGAACATCACTTTTGTCTTCTGAAAGTTCATTTTTAATCCCACTTCTTTACTCTTGTCAGCAAGTTCCTGGATCATACTCTGCAGCTCTGATGGGGTAGTTGCAAAAATGACTACGTCATCAGCAAAACGAAGGTGGGTTAGATAATCTCCATTAATCTTTATCCCTTTGTTTTCCCAGTTCAGTGATTGAAAGACATTTTCCAATGTGGCATTAAAGAGCTTCGGAGATATGGTGTCACCTTGTCTCACTCCCTTTCCAATTTTTATGTGTGTTGTATTTTCAAACAGCCGAATCTTTGCACTTGCATTTTCATAGATGTTATTAATAATATTAATGTATGCATCTTCAATACCGCAGGATTTCAGAGCCGTGGTAACTGCTGATGGTTTCACCGAATCAAAGGCTTTTTCATAATCGATAAAAGCCATGCACAATGGAAGTTCATATTCCCTCGCTCTTTCAATCAGTTCTCTCAGTACGTGGATATGATCTATTGTGCTGTAGCCACTCCTGAATCCAGCTTGTTCTCTCGGTTGAGCCATGTCCAGTGTTACCTTCAAGCGGTGTGAAAGAACTTTAGTGAAGATTTTATAAACCACTGATAGGAGGCTGATAGGTCTGTAGTTCCTGAGATCCTCAATGTCACCTTTTTTATGTAGCAGGATCATTGTAGCATTGTTCCAATCCTCAGGAATCTTCCCTTCATTAAGGCATCGAGTGAAAATTTGGGCGAGTACTGTTTCAATTTCTCCACTTGCTTCTTGTATGATGTCTATAGTAATTCCATCTTCTCCTGGAGCTTTCCCTCGCTTCATGTTCTTGATTGCATGAGCAACTTCTGCTGGGAGGACTGGAAGAACTCTGGTACCTTTCATGATGTCTGGAGTACATGTATCATCCCTTTCATATAATTTGGAGTAGAAATCATTCACTCTTGTCAAAATTTCGCCTCTATTTCTTGTTATAGAACCATCTTCTTTTCTCAGAGCCATAATCTGTTTTCTTCCCTTACTGAGATGTCCCTTTGCTATCTTAAGGCTTTGGTTGTTTTCAATTGCTTTCCTCACTAGCTCACAGTTGAATTTCCTTAAGTCTTCAGTGATACTTTTTCGTGTTGTCTTGCATAGCTCTATATATTCCACTTTGGAAGTCACATCTACTTTAGTTGTCCTCATCTCTCTTCTTTTTTGCATCAACATTTTGGTTTTTCCTGATAATTTGTTCACATGCAACTTGTTCTTAGACCCAGCTAATTTTGTTGCTGTTTCCATTAGAGCTTTGGTTACTTTTCTGTTAACTTCCGAAATATCCACTTCTTCCGATGTTAGGCCTTCTAAAGCAGAGAATCTGTTCTTCAGTTCCAACTTGAAAGTATTATGGTGTTTTTTAAGGTTGGTTATGTCAATACATTTTGTTTGTCTTATGAGCTTGCCACGTTCCAGTTTAGTGTTGAGGTGCATCTTACATCTCACCAATCTATGGTCACTACCTGTGTTGAACTTGTTCAGCACACTGCAGTCTTCGATGACGAATTTTTTGTTACACATAATAAAATCAATTTCACTTGTCGTCCCAATTGGATGTCTCCATGTCCATTTCCTGTGTGGCTTTTTCTTGAAAAAGGAGTTCAAGATGAAAAATCCTTCTGCCTCTGCAAACTCAACGAGAGTATTTCCACGCTGGTTTCTGTTGCCGTGACCGAATTTACCTACTGAAGTTTCATTCTGTTGCCGTTGCCCTATTTTTGCATTGAAATCTCCCATAATTATCTTCAAGTGCTGCTTACCTTTATTATTTAGATGACGGATTTCCTCATAAAATTCTTCAATTTCTTCTTCAGGATGACTTGTGGTGGGTGCATAAGTTTGAATAATCTGAGCCTGGTATCTTCTCGATAGTTGGATAACGAGTCGTGCAGCTCTGTCAGAGGAACTTTCAACTTCTACCACTTTATCCTTCAGTTTCTTGTTTATTATAAATCCAACACCACTAGTTCTGCCAGTATCTGTCCCACGATAATAGAAGAGATGTCCACTTTTCAGTTCAATGAGATCTTCTCCTTTTCTCCTTACCTCACTTAGCCCGACGATGTCCCACTTGATCCTTTGTAGTTCCTCTTCCAATTCAAGAAGCCTTGAATCAGAAGATAGGGAGCGTCCGTTATAGGTAGCCAAGGTCAGCATCAAATGGCAGCCTAGTCTGGTCCTCCGGGGATTCTTAGCACCCTCTGCCTTCATGTCGCACTGGCCGCTGCCTTGGCCAGGTACATTCCAGCTGCCGGAGACTGAGGGCCAAGATTTAAGTTGTAGAGTCATTTTGGAGGTGTTTGGCCATAACTCACCACGCTGGCCAAGCGGGTTGGTGAGTGTGGGATAGCATTTCCTCTGATCCCGATGGTATAGTTATACCGCTATTGGCGGTCGTCAGAGCCCCTTTAGTGGGAACAGGATGCACCACGAGAAGGCGGGGTTGACATTTGTCAAGGAGAGGCTGTGATGTTACGCATCACCTGACCTTACAGAATGAATACTGCTCTTATATCTATGCCTTTGAATTTAATTTCGACCATTTTCAACAGGGTAGGTTCCTAGGTTGTACCTAACAGCATACTAAAATTTCGCCAAAATCCAACCCCTTTTACGTGAATTATCGTACGGACAAATGGAAAAAACCAAAGCATAAACGTTTCTGCAACCTACAGTTCGAAAGGGTTAGTAATTTCTAAAATAAAAACATAACGAACAGCGTGAAAACTAGCTCATACACAGAATATTTGAAACTACAGTATGCGCTCTCAATTATTAGGGATGATAGGGGGAAGGGAATAGAACTGTCCATAATTAGCATGTTCTCGTTGCGCTAGGCGCTTAAGCACTGCTGAATTCCGTCAGACCCCCAATGGTCAAATGATTGAAATGTGCTGATGTTCATGGAATGAAATGGTTGATCAGCTATGATAACCGCATAAAAGTTCGAAGGGGGCGATTTTTTTTTACTTTATGCAACATTCTACATTACTCCAATATTTATCTTGTCATCATCAACAATAGCAATGTAACTACCACTTACGATCGCGGATATCGGCCAACTGAAAATCTGCCATACAACTAAGGGATACAGCACAGAGGTATCATATGTTACAGTGTATTGTAATTGAAAAAAAAAAAAAAAAGATTTCAGAAATTAAAATCGAAAAAAAAAAAACTTTCAGAAATTAATATCATCAAGTCATGGTGTTTCAAAAATCCGCTTTCCTTTATAATGTTTAAAAACATGTAATGTTTTTTCTTTTTTACCTGTCGTGTATAATAAAATGGGTTGATTTTTTATGGAATCAGACGTCCATATGTCCGATTGTCTTCGTCTGAGTTCACACGTTAGCTACTGTGTACAAGTAGACATATTTTTTCAGCTCAAAAATATGTAGTTTTGTATGTATTCACAGTATAACTCATTCCGTATTCCCACAGAACAAAATTCAGCAGATACAAATGAAGAACATCAAGACCCACCCAACACCATGTTTCCGATTGTCTGCTGTTTATATTCAAGAAATGCGAATATGGATCAATGGTGAATGCAGCAACTATGGTTTTTATTTATTACCAAGAAAAAAAAAAGGAGCCTGAAAGCTGTAAAGCTGAAACGGATATTTCTCCCCCTCCCGAAAACATTCCGATTAAGTTCAAACAGCAGGAGCACGCGTCCACGCACACTCAACCTCTGGAATGTCCTGATGGAACGGCTTCTTTTCATTTGGCACATCGCCATAAATCACCACCTGCAGCTCACTGAAGTGTCTTCCTCCTTCACCCTAACTATAGGAGAAAACGTAAAAAAAAAAAAAATGCTGCCCAATTTTCGACAAAATGACCAAATTTACGTCATAACGTTGCAATTTACTAAAATACGTTTATCTGCTGAATTTCGCCTAAATCCATTGAAAACTTTTTATAGATTTTTTTATTAAAACAGTAACTCAGACATCTGAATAAAAATGTATGTAATTAAAATAGAGTCCATATCATCACAGAAACAAAATTTAAGGATCACTCTGTTTAAATAAAACCATGGCATCTAAAAAAAAATAATTTGCTTGCTTTTCCCGTAATTTATAATTGCCGTTTCTTTTTTTGAATCCGATTTTGCAACGGAAGATTTTTTTTTTTTGCATCTGCTAAAGTTTCAAACGGAATTCGGCGAAATTCGCACTAGAACTTTATTGTGATGTATTTTAACCACTGTAAAAATTTTACTGTGTTATTTTCAAAATTCCGGAAAATGGATTTCTGAAAATATCTCTTAGTCCTTTTGAGCCGTGGAAGTGATAAACAGGTGTTTGCTTTCTTCCCAACCAAGAACTTCGGATCAGCGCTCCCAGCTGTCAATCAACCGTTGCTATGGTAACACACTTTCTGCTCAAGGCTCACTGTCTAAAGAGGCACACATAATAAAAATTTCCAATACTAACTTTTTAAGTTTTAAACCGATTCAAATGGAATTTTGGGAGTAAGCTTCTGTAATCCAATTATAGTAAATGTAAAAATTTCAGCCACTTTTGTGAAAAATTCGCAAAGATAGTTTTCTTATTTTTTATCATAAGTAGCCGAAGTCTCTTGAGGGGTGGGCCGGAAGCAAGCGTCTTAATGCAATAAACAAGGAGCAGATGAATGTGTTGTTCAGGCATACTCTTCACTGGTGGATGCCAGCTGACTTGGTAAACACGCGACCCCCTTGCAAATGCTAAATGTCTCTTCTTTCCCCTTCTGTTGTTCTTAGTAGTTGTCGGACGGACATCAAGCTCAGGGCTAGAGAATGCATCAAGCTCCCCTTCCCTAACAGACCCGCTAGTAATCATCCAATTTTATTGCACTGGAAGTAGTGCTTCCCCCCAGCCAAATTAGGATTTGGGCACATCCGAAACACCACTGTAGCCGGCGGTTTCTTTGAGAACAGAGGAGAGGAACTTAAAAAAATTAAGGGGTAACAGTCAGTAACACGATTTCCTAAAAGGGCATTTTTTTTAAGCACTAATTTCAAATTTCAAGGCTTTTCAAGACAGCATTTAAAAAATACCGTTTTTCCAGGATATTCCAGGCCTTGAAAACGTTATCATGATTTTCCAGGACTTTCCAGGTTTTCAAGCACGCGTGCGCACCCTGTAATTCATTCATCCTGATACCCAAGAGCCACCATAGGTTCTTGGCACTCTCCCCACTATGTTGGGTTTGTAAAATCCCTGCTACATCTCTGGACTGAAATTCTAAGAAGGGAAAAAGAAATTGCTATTGCCAGGGATCTGAAAAGAGATAATGTTGAGATTGTCATAAATGGGCAGAGCAATAATAGATTTTTATCCTTCATATGATAGTTCAAACACTACTCGTTACAACGTCTTAAAGATTTGCTCATTATGACCGTGAAGCTCTCGACTACCATGCTCCCTGTAGCTGTAAAATGTTGCATAAGATACATTATTTCCAACCAGCTCTTCTCTGTTTGCTTCATTCTATCCAGGATCATTATAAATGAGTTCTACTGTATATAGTTTTTCATTTCAGTAAGTCTTTTTTCATGACCATACTGAAGAAACCAGATAACTAATTCCATATCATCACACTTCCAAACTATATTTTAGAGCTGAAAAAAAAAATGCCATGGTGATTGTAGCATATGTATTAGGTGTAGAAATGTTTTAAAGCGTTTTGTGTGTAACATATACTGCTAATTTACATATCCAACATTTCCCTGTATTGTTATGTGACCGTAACTGGTCCAGAGTATAAAATGTGACACAGAAGTTTGCCCAACAGTCAAGCGCACTTTCACATTGGTAGGTGAAAGATGGCAAGCGATACTGCATTTATTAGACATTGCATTCGTTACATATTTCATCAAAGAAGAAGTGCTGCAAAAGCATGTGCATCGATCTGTTCTGTTCTGGGGTAGAATATTGTATCGAAAAGCACGTTTGAGTTTTGGTTTAGGTTGTTTAAAGCAGTTGATTATGATGTTAGCGATCAAGAACGCAGCGGCGCCCCGCAGAAGGTTGCACACGAGGAACTGCCAGCAATGCGAGAGGAAGATCAGTTTCAAATGCAAAAAGAACTAGCTGAACAACTGGGGGTAACTCGACAAACAATTTCCAATCATTTACGGGCAATGGGAAAGATTCAGAAGGAAGGAAAATGGGTGCCACATAACCTGAACCAGAGGAACAAGGATGAGTGTGTCATGAAGTGTTTGAATCTGTTGAATAAACAACACAAAGTCTTTCCTGTAGAAAATCGTTACGGGTGATGAAACGTGGATATGGTACGACAATCCAAAACGCAAAAACTCTGGGTAGATCCCGGTGAAGCAACGACTTCAACACTGAAATGCAATATTCACTCCAAGAAAGTTCTGCTGTGCCTCTGGCGGGATATGAAGGGTGTGCTCTATTATGAACTATTGAAACAGGGTCAAACTGTTACTGCTGATTTCTACAAGCAACAATGGCTGCAAGTGAACTAGGAAATCTGTCAGAAACATCCATTCACAGGCAAAGGATTGCGTCCTGTGAAATTATTGCATGACAACGCTAGGCCGCATGTCGCGAAATCGGTCAAGGAAACGTTACTAATACTTGGCTGGGAAGTTTTGGAGCACCCGGTGCATAGTCCTGACATAGCCCCTTCAGACTATCATTTGTTTTGATCGATGCAACATGGTTTGTCTGGTGTACAGTTCTGGGCATGTGATGAAGTGCAAAAATGGGTTGATGACTTCATCACGGCGCACTACAAAGTATTCTTCGTGGCTGGAATCTGTCAGTTACCCGACCGATGGCGGAAGGTGATAGATAATGACGGTGCATATTTTGATTCATAAAGGTATTGTTGTTTTCTCTCAATTTACATGTAGTGTTGTCTTAAAATACTTTAAAACTTATTTGTACACCTAATTTTACACACACAAGCATGTACACATACTACTGTTTTGGAAAAAGCTTAATAACTCAGAAATTCTTACACTGTGTTGTGCAACATAATGCCTGGCAACCTATTCAAGTATGAAGTCATTAAGTTTTGTTTTGCATATGGGTCATTCCATGTCAAATCAACAGCACTCAACCTTGACATCTCTGGTTTTCATGAAAATTGGTGGGAAGGTAGCTCTTACGTAGTAAAGTAAGAACATATCATCATCATTGTCAACCATTATCAATCCACTGCTGGACGAAGGTCTCCCCAAGTTTCCTCCACAACGGTCTGTCTTGTGCCAGTCTCCTCCATGTCCCTCCCGCATACTTTCGAATTTCATCCACCCATCTTCCACGTGGTCTTCTTCTGGGTCTTTTCCTGTCCCTTGGAATCCAATCTAAAATTTCGGCTGTCCATCGATGGTCTGTCCTTCTGGCAGTATGTCCAGCTCATTGCCATTTCAGGGATTTAACTCTGATCATGATGTCTTCCACTCTTGTCATTTTTCTAATGCACGAGTTCCTCTTCTTATCTCTCTTGGTTACACCAAGCATGCACCTCTCCATGCTTTTTGAGTTGTCTGCAGCCTTTGTATGTCTCTTTTAGTTAAGGTCCACGTCTCTGCACCATACGTAAGCACTGGAAGGATGCATTGATCTAACACTTTTCTTCCAAGACATAATATGGCATATTGCTTTTGAAAATTATGCTGTTTCTTCCAAAAGCTCTCCAGGCAAGTTTTGTAGGCTGATTAATTTCTTCATCAATGTGACCCTCACTTGATATCTGCTGTCCAAGATAAATGTACGTGTCTGTTATCTCCAGCTTTTCTCCATCAATCGACAAATCTTCATTTCTTGTAAAAGCATTGAACATCACTTTTGTCTTCTGAAAGTTCATTTTTAATCCCACTTCTTTACTCTTGTCAGCAAGTTCCTGGATCATACTATGCAGCTCTGATGGGGTAGTTGCAAAAATGACTACGTCATCGGCAAAACGAAGGTGGGTTAGATAATCTCCATTAATTTTTATCCCCGTGTTTTCCCAGTTCAGTGACTGAAAGACATTTTCCAATGTGACATTAAAGAGCTTCGGAGATATGGTGTCACCTTGTCTCACTCCTTTTTCCAATTTTTTTGTGTGTTGTATTTTCAAACAGCCGAATCTTTGAACTTGCATTTTCATAGATGTTATTAATAATATTAATGTACGCATCTTCAATACCGCAGGATTTCAGGGACATTGTAACTGCTGATGGTTTCACCGAATCAAAGGCTTTTTCATAATCGATAAAAGCCATGCACAATGGAAGTTCATATTCCCTCGCTCTTTCAATTAGTTTACTCAGTATGTGGATATGATCTATTGTGCTGTAGTCACTCCTGAATCCAGCTTGTTCTCTCGGTTGAGCCATGTCCAGTGTCACCTTTAAGCGGTGTGAAAGAACTTTAGTGAAGATTTTATAAACCACTGATAGGAGGCTGATAGGTCTGTAGTTCCTGAGATTCTCAATGTCACCTTTTTTATGTAGCAGGATCATTGTAGCATTGTTCCAATCCTCAGGAATCTTCCCTTCATTAAAGCATCGAGTGAAAACTTGGGCAAGTACGGTTTCAATTTCTCCACTTGCTTCTTGTATGATGTTTACAGTAATTCCATCTTCTCCTGGAGCTTTTCCCCGCTTTATGTTCTTGATTGCATGTGCAACTTCTGCTAGGAGGACTGGAAGAACTCTGGTACCTTTCATGATGTCTGGAGTACATGTATCATCCCTTTCATATAATTTGGAGTAGAAATCTTTCACTCTTGTCAAAATTTCGCCTCTATTTCTTGTTACAGAACCATTTTTTTCTCAGTGCCATAATCTGTTTTCTTCCCTTACTGAGATGTCCCTTTGCTATCTTTAGGCTTTGGTTGTTTTCAATTGCTTTCCTTACTAGTTCACAGTTGAATTTCCTTACGTCTCCAGTGATACTTTTTCGTACTGTCTTGCATAGCTCTATATATTCCACTTTGGAAGTCACATCTTCTTTAGTTGTCCTCATCTCTCTTCTTTTTTGCATCAACATTTTCGTTTTTCCTGATAATTTGTTCACATGCAACTTGTTTTTAGACCCAGCTAATTTTGTTGCTGTTTCCACAAGAGCTTTGGTTACTTTTCTGTTAACTTCAGAAATATCCACTTCTTCCAATGTTAGGCCTTCTAACGCAGAGAATCTGTTCTTCAGTTCCAACTTGAAGGTATTATGGTGTTTTTTAAGGTTGGTTATGTCAATACATTTTGTTTGTTTTATGAGCTTGCCACGTTCGAGTTTAGTGTTGAGGTGCATCTTACATCTCACCAATCTATGGTCACTACCTGTGTTGAACTTGTTTAGCACACTGCAGTCTTCTATGACGAATTTTTTGTTACACATAATAAAATCAATTTCACTTGTCGTCCCATTTGGATGTCTCCATGTCCATTTCCTGTGTGGCTATTTCTTGAAAAAGGAGTTCAAGATGAAAAACCCTTCTGCCTCTGCAAACTCTACGAGAGTATTTCCACGTTGGTTTCTGTTGCTGTGACCGAATTTACCTACTGAAGTTTCATTCTGTTGCCGTTGCCCTATTTTTTCATTGAAATCTCCCATAATTATCTTCCAGTGCTGCTTACCTTTATTATTTAGATGACAAATTTCCTCATAAAATTCTTCAATTTTTTCTTCAGGATGACTTGTGGTGGGTGCATAAGTTTGAATAATCTGAGCCTGATATCTTCTAGAGAGTTGGATAACAAGTCGTGCAGCTCTGTCAGAGGACATTTCAACTTCTACAACTTTATCCTTCAGTTTCTTGTTTATTATAAATCCAACACTACTAGTTCTGCCAGTATCTGTCCCATGATATTAGAAGAGATGTCCACTTTTCAGTTCAATGAGATCTTCTCCTTTTCTCCTTACCTCACTTAGCCCGACGATGTCCCACTTGATCCTTTGTAGTTCCTCTTCCAATTCAAGAAGTCTTGAATCAGAAGATAGGGAGTGTCCATTATACGTAGCCAAGGTCAGCATCAGATGGCAGCCTAGTACGGTCCTCCGGGGATTCTTAGCACCCTCTGCCTTCATGTCGCACTGGCCGCTGCCTTGGCCAGGTACATTCTAGCTGCCAGAGACTGAGGGCCAAGATTTAAGTTGTGAAGTCATTTTGGAGGGGTTTGGCCATAACTCACCACGCTGGCCAAGCGGGTTGGTGAGTGTGGGATAGCATTTCCTCTAATCCCGATGGTATAGTTATACCGCTATTGGTGGTCGTCAGAGCCCCTTTAGTGGGAACAGGATGTACCACGAGAAGGCGGGGTTGACATTTGTCAAGGAGAGGCGGTGATGTTACGCATCACCTGACCTTACATCCGAATATATACATATATATATATATATATATATATAATTTTGTCTTTGACTCTGCTCTTGGGTGTGTATATATATATATATATATATATATTTTAATTTCCCTCTGGACTGCTTTGAAAATAAAAAAGGTCAAAATTTTGAATTTCTGTGCATTTTTTTAAAATGTGCAACCATTCAACTTTTAATATTAAAAATGTGTTATCGTCGATTCTGGTGTCAACAGAAAGCTTATTAAACAAGCTTTAACATAATAAAAATTGCATCATAAAATTTCCCTTCCAATTTAAAAAAAAATAATTTTATTTTTTTCAAAAAGCGATATTTTAATTTTGTTTTCAAAAAATTATATATTGAACTCCTTGATATCTTTGACATGTCATAAAAGTTTGGGAGTGGCAATCTAAAAATTTCTAAAGTTACAAAGAAATTTTGTTTTCAACAAGTTTAGTTTCAGAATGTATCACATCTATTCCTACCTTATTTTTTTTTCTTTCTTTAATTACAATGCATGGATTAAAGTTTATTATATAACATTTGTGTGGGGGTTCAATGTTTACCAATGTAAGATACCTTTTTAATGCTCAATTTCTCAATAATGGTTAAACAAGATTTTTATAAAACGTGGAGAGAGCGACGACTTCTGTTTGATGTTTCTAATCCATGTCAATTGTGTGTATTAATTCGCCTCCTAGTTATTTGTTCAGTTGCTGCTTACCATCTTTGGCTAATCCCCAGCATTGTGCTGTGGTTTGGCAGTTATTCGGTTGCGAACCTGCCATGTGGTTTGGCAGTTATTCGTATGAGAGTCAGGCAAATTCAAGGCCGCTGTGGTGCAGTGGTAGCATGTCCGGCACATAACTGGAAGACCCTGGGTTCGATTCCCCGGTGGCGGCCGATGTGAATTTTTCTGTGACTCACTTATAAAACGTGGAAAGAGCAACGACTTCTGTTTGATGTTTCTAATCCACGTCAATTGTGTGTATTAAGATTTCTTATTATTATTGCTTTATTTACAGTAAAAGAACCTCTGCTTTTGCTAATGTGCTAGTGGTCTTTCTTTTTAAAAGCCAATCAGATTTGTCTTTACTATGAAATTTAAATTCAGATTTAAATATTAGGAACTTAGAGCTGCACTGGGGCATATTAAGAGAGCCCCCCCCCCCAGTTCATTTTTTAAATGCTACTTACACAGGATGTCTACCATTTTCAGGAGACTCAATTTCTTCACTTTTCTTGAACTTTCCTTGACTTTTACGGGACATTTCTTGACCCTAAAGCTAAGTTTTATCGACGATTCTTTCTGTCAATAATGTAGGAGTTTGGCCATTTTAATTAATTAAATATAAAATCTGATTATGTAATTAAGAAACCAACAGGGTAAATTGAGTATATAAAATGATTTCTAAAAAGTAGGGGTGTTTGTGACGTGACACAAGAAACCCTGAAACTCTCAGCTCAGTGCCAATATACATACACTGATGTGCCAGAAAAACTGGTACAGACGAGCTTATGCAAAATACATAACAACTTCACCTATGCGCGTACTCGGTTACATCCGCCAGTGCATATATAAAGCGATAGACATCCTTGCCAGCTGTCAGAGCTGTTTTCGACATGAGAATGACAAGTAATAACGTTTTTAGCAATTTTCAATGCGGTGTCATAGTGGGCGCTCGTAAGATGGGCCATAGTATTTTGGAGGTAGAAACGAAGTTCGGATTTTCACAGACGACCATTGCAAGGGTGTACCGTGACTACAAGAATTCCAGCAAAACATCCAACCTACGATACCAGTGTGGCCGTGAAAAGACATTGGGTGAATGTGACCATCGTCAGCTGTCAAGAATCGTTTCATGCGATAATACCTGCGAGAGTGTTGCATGCCTATCGGAATTCATATAAACTTTTGATATAAACTTTTGTCCACAATTGATATAAACTTTTGTCCACAAATTGTGGACAAAAAGTTTATATCAAAGTCCAACCATGCATTAAAGTGTCATCATTTTCCATGCACTATCGAAGTTCCTGTGATACTGCATGCATAATATTATAATCACGACTAAACTGTTTAACAGTTGTCTTGTCTTTACTAACTGTTACTAAAAACAAGCTGTCTTCAGATCATGATGCGATAAATAATACGATTCAAAAGTGGCAATACCTCCTTGATCCATAGGTCGAACTTAAGGTGTGCTTGTTAGGTAGCAAAAGAAAAAAAATTACATAAGGGTGTGGTCTGTTGAACATGTGGGGTGGCTGGGACCATTTCATAGGAAAATTTAGTTATTAACTCACCCAGGTTCATATTTATTATGTCCACTTTTTCTTGTAATTTTATGGATTTCTGTGACATTTTACCATTATTTCACTTTCAGCACCAAGTTTTCTTTTATGGGAAGACATTTTTACAAGAATGCCCTTTGTAAATCAATAAAAAAGCAATACTAATGAGAATACCCCTTCTCCGATCAAGGAAGTCAGAAACAAGCGTAGCGTAAACAAATATTTTTAGACTTCGAAGTATGCAGCTTCCAATTGGTGGAAATTTTCAGTGTGGTGTTGTTAAGTTGTCAAGAATGGGTAAAAATATGTTATAGCAAACATGCATTAAAGTAGACATATGTTAAGTTTGGCATTACTGTGCACACATAAAACTGAAAAAGTTATCTAAATCAAATAACTCATCGGATAACATTTAGCCCCCAGGGCACTAATGAAGAGCTTTAACAATCCAAATGGAATGTATGACATAGCTTTAACTCTGCAGTTTGTGTGTGCGTGTGAATGCTGCTTTAATTTCTGTTTATATTGCATTAGTTTTTTCAGCCTGTTCCAATAACTTTTTCTTAGAATGGAAGTGCACTGACTGACATTAGGAAAATTATACAGATGTAATTTTAAATGCCCATACATCTCTTTATACAACTTGCTATAATGCAAACAAAAAAGAAAACAAGAAAGATGACATTGAATATTCGCACGTCCTTTGAATCTTTTCTGATACAAATTAAATTTATCAAAGTTATTCAAAAGTCAATGCAACCGGTTAAAAAAATATCAACCGTATTTCTTCAATTGACAAAACACCCACAAATAAAAATAGGTAATTACTTCCACCAGCGGCTAAAAAGTATGTAACAAAAATGAACAAACTGTGCACAAAAAGTTTCTCACAGTAGAAGGAAGTTATCAGAGACAAACAGATTTTCAAATTGAACAGTTAAAAGAGAGAAATAAAGAAAGAAACATGATATAATTCTACGTCTGCTAGTGAAAGAATTTTGCATAATAGGAAAGTCGAAAAATATCCATGGGAAAAGCTAGGCTAAGGAAAAAGAACTTTTCGAGTACATCTCCCTGAAGAGACTGTGAAAAAAGGGTATTATTTAACGAGGATAATGTACCACATCTCTATTGTGGAGAATGGCAAACAGTAGAAAAAAATATCTCAATAGAATTTTTAGAGATACAGCTGCAAACAGAAGTACACAAACACCACCTAGCAACAGAACTGTAAATTATAAAACTCCTAACTGTGAATTATAAAACTCCTCAAATAATAACCTAAAGTATTTCAAAAGGTAAATGGCATCTGGTGTTGAAGGATTTTTTTAAATCATACATTTAGAAGCAGAGATATTAAGAAAAACAGATTAAACATTGGCATCCCCTAGCAGCAAAATTGGGTATTATTTTGGGAAGAAAATACAGTTTTCATAGTTAGTAGTCTCTGACCTAAAAAGAATCTTTAATATTGGGATTTTAGTCCCGCAGATATTGCTGTAAACAGAAATGCGAGCTTACACCCTCTAGTGGCAGATTTGTGCATTAAGAAAATTTTCAAATTACACGAGAAACAGTTCGCAACAGAAATGCTCTCCAAAAAAAAAAAAAAAAAAAAAAAAAGATTTTTTCAAATCAGATTCTTAGAAGCAGGTATATTGACAAAAATAAGATATACATCCGCACCCCCATGGAGGGAAAACTATGCGCTATTTTAAGCAGGAGGTGTTCTCAAAACATTTTCCGAGGTGAGCAGTATCAGTCTACAAAAGAATTTCTTCAGTCGGCTTTTTCAGAAACTCGGATCTTGCTGCAAATACATCAGAAGCAGAAATGAACGTTTACGTCCCCTAGTGGCCAAACCATACTTTATCAAAATTTTGAAACTACAGTAGACTCATGTTTTTACGAACCCGTAGGGACCACTGAAAAAGTTAGTAAAATAGAAAGTTCATAAAAGCGAACAGCATTTTAAAAATCAAAAAATCCAATCTGTACTGACCTTTAATTACTAGATGACATGAAAAAGTCATTAATTTGGTTTGCTTCAGAACAACACTTGGGTAAACATGTGCTTCCATAGCATCAATGCTAGCAAGCATGTCAGCATTGCAATCTGCTTCAAAAAAAAAAAACAAAAAAAACGACGCAGTCCTGACAGACATTCTGTCGCTTCTTTAAGCATGGGTCGAGGGATAGCCTCACATCCCTCTTCATTGTCGGAAAGATCTTCCGCATTTGGCCCCGCAACTTCTTCAATTATTTCGTTTCAAAATGTTCTCATCCATGCATAAGAAATCCTGAAAAGTCATATCTTCAGGCATGTGTAGGTTCCTGTTGCGAAGTTCGTACAGCAAAATTTCATCACCACTGGGATCACTATCCATGATGTTTTTCTCTGCAGACGTTGCTTTATCTTTACTGAAGCCTGCATGACGAAAACAGTTGGCAATTGTTGCCTGGGAGACCTCATTCCACGCACGAACTGACAGATGCATCGCTCCCAGCAAATCAATTTCATAGCTCTTTCCATGTTCCAAGTCAAGAATCACCCATTTCAAAAGCATTTGCCGATAGTTTCTCTTAAAACACTGGATTATGCCTTGATCCATGGGCTGTAAAACCGAAGTGACGTTAGGTGGAAGAAATTCCACCCGGATCACCTCCAGTCCATGAACCGGAACGTGAGCTGTACAATTATCCACGACTAGGAGAATTTCGTGTTTCTTCGCAGAAAAGTACTGGCCCAACTCTCTCAACCATTTCTCATAAATGACACCCGTCATCCCCGCTTTCTTGTTTGCATGGTACTACTCACCAGGGAGTTTTTTCGCGTTCTTAAAGCATCTGGGCTTCTTTGACTTTCCTATGAACAGAAGGGCCAGCTTTTCTGAGCCGGACATGTTGGCTCCCATTAAGACCGTAATCCGCTGTTTAGCTTTTGTGCCACCACTGCATACGTCACCCTTGAAAACCAATGTTTTGTCTGGCAGTACTGTAAAAAACAAACCACTCTCGTTGGCATTAAAAACCTCTTCCAGTAAAATTCGAAAAGTAAAGCTTTGAGTCTTCCTTCTTTCCACTCGTTAGTATAGACCATGTTGACTGCCGCACTTTCTCCACAAACTTTTCTGAAAGTCAAGCCATGCCGCAACTTGAACTTTTGCAGCCAACCATCAGATGCCTTAAAATCTTTCAATTCTATCCTCGAAGCAAAAATTCTGCTTGTTCTTTGAGTAGATTGCCATCAATAGGTATATTCTTGCCTCTCATTTTTCTGAGCCAAACAACTAAAGCCTCCTTCAGTTCTGGATACTTAGCTAAGTTACGGAAGTACTTTCGGGAAGGTGCAACTCTGCTGCCATCGAGAACAGAAACAATCTTTTCTCTAGCTTTGATGATCGTAGATAGAGAGTTCTTCGGTATGCCGAACTTCTCTGCAATCTTTGATTTGCTTAGCACATGCGCATGGACATCCTTCAAAATCTGTTTTTTAATGTCCACTGATATAAACAAATTCGTTTCTTTTTACTAGACACCGCAAGCAAAAAATCTCCCTCACACGTGCAGATGGAAACGAAACGACTGACTCATGAATGAAGTAAAGCAAAGGAGAAAGAAATGCAGCCTTCAAACAGCTCCCGATTGGTTTATTCCCCGCAGCAAACGAGAACCTTTCTTCATACAATATGCATGTATATTCCTTCAACGAAAATATTTTAAACTTGCCAAGATCTGACATATTGCAAAAAGTGGATGAAAAAGACAGCAGCAGGATGAATTTATAAAATCTCACATGATACTGAAAAAATGCAGGAACACTTCCAATGCAAGAAATTTTAATTTTGCCATAATTAAAATGGCAGAGAAAGCTTACGCTGATTATGACATTTACACCAGAATACAATTGTTTCCCATTTTGATGTGAGCAGCCTGACTGCAAAATAATGTAAAGAATCACACAGAAAACATTTTTATGTGATGTACTTGATGCAAGCTTTGCTCTTTATTTTACATAAAAATAGTTTCCTTCAATACTTACAATAAAATTGCCATTGCTGAACAAACTGATAAATTTTTGAAGATTTTAAAATTAGATATCAGTGTCAAGTTCAAATGCATTATGACAAACAACTCTTTTCAGCAAATAACATGTGCCCTTTTTAAAGCTAAACTGCTACAATATTAATATGAATGTTTTCATATTTTTATATTACATAAAATGATTTATAAACAAGAGTAACCCATCACCAAACACAGTGCATATGTGTTCCTTTTTATGCTGCCAATTGGCTAGATTATAAGCTTCTCTATTGATCAGTGGAACCAGCATACTTTAGCCATTTGGTAAATTTACCAAGCATGTAAATTTAACAAACCCTTGTAACTTTTGATTACCACCCTCAAATTTATAACATATCATCATCGTGTCATGTAATTTCACATGTCATTTTTAATTTAAAAAAAAATTCAAAATGTCACTTTTCAAGAAATGTAAGATCAAATTTTAAATTGTCTGACCTTGAAATTAAAATTTTTAAATTATGCGTAAAGATATATATACTATTTTAAAATCAATAAAAAGAGGTTTTAAAAGAACCAAACTTCATCACTCTGATGAAAAGAAATTGAGTTATGAATACTTTTATGACATGAAAAACATTGAAATTTGGCAAATTTCTTGAAATTTATGACCTATCTAAGGAAATTTAAAAGTTATTGAGCTAAAAATTGGCACACATTCGTTTTTTGTGTAGGTCAGCAAACCTACAAAGTTCCATAAAAATCTAAAGGGGTCAGGTTAAAAATGTTATTTTTCTGTGTTGACATGGAATGACCCATATTATTTTAGTTGACCCCAAACCTGTGGCTTACTGATATCATCTTTATCTATATAACTCCCTCTAAAAGAAGATGGCAAACTCATGGCATGGGGGACCCAATGGAGCATGCAACATACACACAGCTATTTAACCTCTCCCCCTCCCATCAGCAATTTTTTCATGCACTCTCATCGAAAAGATTTGCTGGTCATGCCCTAGAATAGCATTAACATCATGAACACAGCATTTATTTTCCAGGAATTTTGCATCATTTATGCTAATACAACGTACCTGATACATGACTGGGCTTTATCTTTTAAAATACTGAAAAAAAAAAAAAAAATGAAACAATTTAAAACTACATACCTAGGTGATTCTCCTAAAGGAACTGTTCGAATATGTAGCTTTTGGATTTCGTCTATTGTGCCAATAAGAAGAGTACTATCATTAGCTAGGGCTAAACTGTAATAAACAAAAATTGATATTTACTTTTCAAATACATGTCATAACACTTTTCAGAAGAGCAAACCATTATTCTTCATCTGACATGTGCTCCATTACTCAGTCACATCTGATTAAATAAAGCAAAAGATTTACTTCAATCGCAAAAAAATAAAAAATAAAAAAATAAATAAAAAAATCCAGACAATAACAGGCAGAGCAAACAACACAATATACACTCACAAGTATATGCATATATGCAAATTTTAACATAATTTCATAACTGGAAAAATGAAAAAGACATACATGCACTTATATTTATTTTATACCAGCATGCAAGTTATTTTTACAGAACAAATGATCTAAAATGATATTGTATATTCACACATACACTTGGGAAAATTGTACTCTGGGATTAAAGAGTGTAATAGATTTTGTTGTTTATGATCAGCATCTGAAACACTTAGTTCTTGATACCCATGTAATGAGAGGTGCAGATGTGAGCTCTGATCATCACCTGTTAGTGTCATGGGCAAAACTGAATGTAGGTTCGAGAAGGTGATACAGGAAGATGCCTGTGGTGAAAAGAATAAAAATTGAAAGGCTGTCTGAAGAAACATCAGCGTTACTCTGATATGCTCAGTGAACATCTGAATGAGTTGAAGGCATGTGAGAGGGATGTAGAAAAGAAGTGTACATGTTTTAAGAACTGTGTTGTCACTGCTGCTGAACAGGTCTGTGGAACTGCAACAGTGGGTAACTTTAAAGGTGATGCTTGGTGGAACAGTGAGGTTAAAGAAGCAGTAAAGAGAAAGAAGGAAGCTTACTTGGGGTTGTTGCAAGGTAGAGTTTATGAGGATGAATATCGCAGTAAGAAGCATGAGGCGGCAAAGCTGGTTTGCCAGAGTAACGCAAAAGATAAGAAAAAAAAAAAGAAGAGGAAAGGCACGATTTGGCTTTTTGGAAGGATAGAAAAACATTCTGGAAGTATGTAAGACATAGGAAAATAAAATTCTAAGTTGTGTGAAGAATAGGATCGAATATATGATATGGGAGCCCAATGAGCTAAGTGAAAGATGGGGTGGGTAACTTCTGTGATTTATTAGATCATGCATGCAAAAGTGATTCTGAGGCAGAAGCCGATGATCAGGGTGTCAACTGATCTCCAATGAACCAAATTCATGAATTCTCGACAATGCATGGCACAATGGCAACCATTCTAGACTCATAATCTAGTACCCTTGGCTTGAGATCCCAGGTTATTTTTTATTTTTACAAACACTGAAATTAATTCCATGCGACAATAGTTTAGGCAAAACTGATGTGTCTATAATATCATTGCTGCTAAAATGGCTATACGGGGGTTGGAATGTTTTTTAATGAACCCATACCTCAAAGCCAGTTGAGATAAAAGCTGAATGTAATTCTTACGTCACTAAAATTACTTGTTAACATGAATAATGTAATGTATGACTTGCACTATGCCATTCACCAAATTCTATGTGTTTAAAAAAATAAAAACGTTTAACTCTCATCTAGGATGGGGTATGGCTATTTTCAGTAATATTTATCATTACATCTATTAATACACAAATTCTTTTAACATGGTAATGCTGTAAAAACTTACAAATTTTTATTAAGGCAATATAAAAACTATGAATGTACAAAATTTATGGAGACTGAAAATTCACAGTGAAAGACTCAGTGTTTAAGCATCTTAAACAAACTTGTTATCTCAGAATCTAGAACTTCAGCTTCTTTTGCCTTTTCTACAAGTTTCCTTTTCTTATTTTTGAGTTCTTTTAGTTCTTGGACTGCTCTCCTTTTACGATTGGCCACTTTATCTTCGTCAGATTTCTTCTTTTTTAAGGCTTCTACTCTTTTTGATGTAGCATTTTTAACAGCTAGTATCATTGATTTTGTGATGTCCACATTCAGTTGTTTCTCACTATTAGCTAAACCACCTAACAATTGTATTGCACTGTAAAGACTTCTTTCTGCAACAACTGCATCTTCTTATAAGTTTTCAGTTAAAAGTTTTTTGTTAACAGAAAAGCCTCTTTCAACTGCAGCATTGCCATGAAAAATGCATAGCAGCTTCTGTAAGAACTTGATAAAGTCAGGGTGATTTTCACTTTCATGGGGCATCGACTACATGGCGGTTTATAAAGGTGCCGGTTCACGTTTTCTTCTAGGTGCGCAAACTTGTCTTCATTCAGGTGCTGATATAAAAAAGACAATTTCATGACCTCCCACTCAATTTCATTACTTTTTCATTATTTCATGACCACCTGCTCAATTTCATTACTTTCTCATGACTTTCATGACCAGTAGACACCCTGATGATGTCATAGTGAGAGGTGGAAGCATTAGTAGGATCTCAAGAGAAGAGGTGTGTGAAGCTTTAAAATCTCTCCAGAATGGTAAGGCTACGGGAGTAGATGGCATATCGGCTGAGATGCTAAAATATGATGGTGACTGTGATTGACTGGTTAACGACATTTGCCAGTCATGTTGGGAGTTAGGAATGGTCCCTCAAGATTGGGGGGATGCTATCATTGTTCCCTCGTACAAGGGAAAGGGTGATCAGACTGAATGCAAGAACTCTCATGGTATCAGTTTGCTGAGTGTGCCAGGCAAAGTGTTTGGGAAGGTCATTATTGATAAGGCACGAGGTCTTAAATCAGCGAAAGTGTGAGATGTACAGAGTGGTTTTATGCCTGGTAAGGGCTGCACTAATCAAATCTTTGCATTATGCATGATGATTGAAAAGTATCTGTCTGTTGGTAAAAAAGTGTTTGTGGCCTTCATAGATTTAGAGAAAGCTTATGACAAAGTAAATAATAAATACTCTTCTGTGGAAGGTACTGAATAAATATGCATGGTTCGCACATTTTTTCAATCACAGAATTCCAGGACTTTTGGAATTTTTTCCAGGAAAAACAATCCAAATGCTCTTACTTCAAATATAGTGAAACCATAGTTCTACTCAACCTGTAACCTACAACAAACAACTTCCTATCGGCTTGAGCAAACTTAATATAGAACACAGAATGTTGAAAATGATCTCTGCTGCAGCTAATAAGAAACTCAGAATCACAGATAAATACTGAAATACCAAAACTGTCACTGAAAATGTAACCAGGTTTAATTTCTACAAAACACTATTGTGTATATCACAAAAAAGTGTAAAGGTCCAAATAAGTCACAAAAAGAAAAGAAAAATCAGCTACTTATTTGCACCAATGACTAGGTATGTTACAAAAATTAACAAATGGTGCATAAAAAAATTTCTGATAGCAGAAGGAAGGTACCAGAGACAAGAGATTTTCAAATCGAACAGTTAAAAGAGGAGATATAGAAGGAAGCATGATATAACTAAGCGTTCTAGCTGAAGAATTTTGCATAACGGAAAAGTTGAAAATAGGCAAAAAAATATTCTTCATGGCGAAAGCTCTGCTACGGAAAAAGAACTTTTCAAATATGTCTCCTGAGTGCAGAGATAGCAAGAAAAAGGTTTTGACACCTACACCCGGGGGGGGGGGGATAGTTGTGCATTATTGAAAGAGGATCTTCTTATTGTAGCAAAAATCTTATTCACTCCCCATCTTCATTGTAGTGAATGGCATACAGTATAAAAAAAAAAAAAAATTCAATAGAGTTTTTAGAAGAGGAGATAGAGCTGCAAACGGAAGTACACAAACACTACCTAGCGGCAGAAGTGTCAACTACAAACCTCCTCAAATACAAACCTAAAATGTTACATAAGGTAAATGGTATTCGGTGTTAAAAGAATTTTATAAATCAGACATTTAGAAGTACAGATATTGAGAAAAATTGATTCAATATTTGTGCCCCCTAGCAGCGAAATTGTGCATGATTTTGGGAAGAAAATACACACGTAGAGTTTTCATAGCTAGTAGTATCTGTTCAAAAAACAAATGTTTTTCAATCGGGTTTTTAGTCCCGCAGATATTGCTGTAAACAGAAACATGAACTTGTGCTCTCTTGCGGCACTATTGTACAGCAAAAATTTGAAATTATATGAGGAACATTTCACACCGAAAATGCTCTCCAACAAAGAAAGAATTTTTCAAATTGGACTAGAAACTGCGTTATTGACAAAAATAAGATAAGCATCTACGCCCCTGGTAGAAAAACTGTTTGACAGAGAGAATAAATCAGATGGTGAAATTAGTAGGAGAGTGAATTCTTCATTGAAAGTCATAGCTGCCTTAGGAGGATTTCACAGGAATGATGGGTTCTCAAGGAAGTCCTGAATCGCTGTGTATGAAAGTGTAATTGTTCCTACTTTGATGTATGGTGGCAGTGAAACCAGGGTGCTGCAGAAAAGACATAAAAGTCATTTGTGCGTTAGGGAGATGCGTTACTCACGGGGGGGGGGGGGGGTTACGACATGAGTTGATCATGTGAGGAATGAAGATGTGTTGCAGATGTGTAATGTGAGGCAAAATGTTGTTATTAAGGTGGAGACTGATATTCTAAGGTGGTTTCGCCATGTTGAAAGAATGAGTGATGAGGTGCTGACTAAGAGAATTTTCTCAGCCCAAGTGGTAGGAAAGAAAGGTAGAGGAAGGCCAAGGAAATCATGGGAGGACCAGATTCAGAAATGTCTGCCTGAGAAAAAGATTATGAGTATGAAATACGAATTTCCACGTATTCGCGGAAGTCTTTCATGCTTGATGTAAATGTCTACCATTAGTTAGTCTGCTCATTGCAAAGCATGCGCTTTGTACTCCACCCCCTAATAATAATAATAATAAAAAAACTGGGAACAGATAGAAACATGAGTATGCTGATGTAACATAAAATACAGGGAGTCCAGGATGAAACTGATTGATAAGGAAATGTAATAATTTTCCCCCTAGTTGACCTACATGCAAACAGTTTTGACAAGGAGGAATATTTACCAAGTTTTTGGTGGTCCTCAGTAGATTTCAATGTGCACATCATGTGTGGCATGGCAAACGTCCAAACAGTATTGCACTTCTGCCCAGGTGTTGAAGAGCTTTTGGTGAGTCATGGAGGAAACAGCAGCAACTATTTGCTTGCTAATTTCACCCATTTCTGCTACTGGGTACTATATACTTTGTCTTTGACACATCCTCAGAGAAAAAAGTCACAAGGTATCAAGTTGGGAACCTCAGTGACCAAGGATTTATTTAAGTCATTGGGACCCCCTTTGCCTAATTCACATCTTGGGAAACTGTTTTGTTGAGGAACTTTTCGACTGGGCCCCAGAAATGAGGTGGTGCACCGTCTAGTTGATAAGCATAGCCATTGGAAATCTGGGAATGTGCAAATATTTTCAATGTATTTAGGTACTCTGCTCTGGTTACAGACCTCTCACAGAATAACAACAACACAAGCCAATGCCATTGATTTTAGTCAAGCTGCACAACACCTTTAATTCGGTACTGTCTTGCTCACAAGTCCAGACATCATTTGCAGACCTGCCAACTTTCAAGAAATGAAATCCGTAAAACATTTTTAGCGAACCTTTAATCGATATGTTTGATTGATTAATATAACAAACATATCAATTAAAAGCCAATTGACTGTGGGAATGATTTATCGATTTTCATCGATTTCACATCTGTATGTAGACATTTGGGCACTATTGCCCACTTACAGCAATTAAAAAATTCAAGTGATACATAATTATCTCATTAATATGTTATCATTCAACTACATATGATAACAATAACTTTTTACTTTAAATAACAGGTTTTGACAGTAAATTTTTTGTGCCAACAGGTTAGAATACCTTTCAAAAAATGTGAGGCTTATATTCTCTTAAGAGTTACAGCCAATCCTAATCATATGGCATTTTTACCATGTCCTTTTTACTGCGCTGCAAGCAGAGCGTGTTGGTGATGCAGAAGTAAGCGAAATTGTGATGAGGTAAATCTGAATATACAGGTGCGGTGGTCCTTCGGGACATTTATTCTCCCTCGAAATTCCACTAACCTGGAAAGAACAACAGCTGAATCTGTAAAATATGTAGTCCGTAAAATAGCCTTAAAACATGTAGAATTTCCGTAAATTTTACAAATAAACCATAAAAGTTGGCAGGTATGCATTTAGATTTTCAGATTCCTGAAATCTGACAATTATGTAAATTTACTGACCCTGATACTTTGAAAGACACCTCATCACTGAATACCACCCTATCAAGGCAGTCATTTTCATGGTCAAGTAGTGATAACATTTTCACCAAGTAGTTATAACAGAGCTCAGGATCATGTTGCTCTGACTTTTGTACCAGCTGCAGTGTATACACACGAAGTTTTAGACTGTTGTGCATGAAATTTGAAATCCCCAAGTGCACAGTGGTTTGTCAAATGGACTTCCAGTCACTTCATCAAAATGCTGTTTGGATGGCTTCCGTGTGCTCAGGAGTTGTCTAGGAGTTCCACCTGCATTTTGGTGCTTGAAACTTCTATGAATGTCCATTTTTAGTGGTATCCTTGGCTGGTGGTTTCTGTCCTGCAAAATCTTTATGAATAATCCTCTGCTACGAAAGGCGCCATTTGCAGCTATGTCCTCTTGCCTCACTGTGCATCGTTACTAAACTTGCTGCATTTATTGGTGCAAACAGAATGTGTGCATTGTCATTACAAGCAATTATTGATCTTTCTCATTGAACAGTTTTCATTCTGGACATTCTGTATAATATAAAAATGACACTACAGTCTTTGTTTCTTACCTGTCTGGATAGCCTTCAGAATTTAATGGGCACATATGATTGACCTCTTTGAGGTTGACATTTGAAAACACTAATTTATGGTTACTAGAATAAATCACAGTTGGGCGGTCAGAGCAGGCAAACACGTTAGTGGTAGCTAAGGACCTGAAAGTTTTCAGTACTGTAGGTTGGGTTCCTAAAGTTACCTATTAAAATGAAGGAAAAAAAATCAATTTTAACAAAATAATATATTTAATACCATATACAAGTAACATGAAACTACCACAGATTTCTAGTAAAAAACTGAAGATATAGAAATGCATAATGAACTTCAAAATTGATACTTGTATAGTACTACATGCGGTTAGTCTATAAGCATGTTCCAAGATGCATGTAAGCTGCTCTCAATTTGTCTCTTCAAAGATGAATACTTTCGCTTCTATTACTTGCATAAGTTGACTTATACGAATCACACCATTTCTGAGACATTGCACAACAACAAAATAATTAATGCAGTTAATTGAGCTGAGGTGCAACATGTAGAGCCAAAGTTTAAAATATCTGTGCACAAGAAAACCTGTTGTTTAAAAAATATAATTCTGAAGACAAAAGTTGCTTTACATAAAAAATAATGTGGAACTTATTGTTACACAACATATAAATAAGGTCTGATACCAACACAACAATGATACAAATAAGTAAAAAGCCTTCTTATCAGCATATTTTTAAAATTTAGTAAGTCAAACAACCAACTCATTCGTTTCCTCAGCCTTCAACCATACTCACCAATTGTGAGTTATGTTAAATGCACATATACACTCTTTTTCCAGTATTTTTTTTATGTCATAGTTGAGTAGTATAAAAATGACAAATTCATATGTGATTAAGCAGGAAGACATTTTTCATGATAAGAAAATACAGATTAGCACATCATAAATTTCAGTGTCAGGGCTAACAGCTGTTTCAGGAGACTCAGAAAACACCATCAGGAGCCAAAAAAAGTATGAAAGTGGTGTCAACTAAATTTACTAGTTATTTTATATCAGTATTCCATGCAGAAAAAATATTTCCATTGCAAAGTGCTGAACACAGATAAATAACCAGCACAAGAGCACAGATTTTTGCTTACATACTTAAGAAAAAAATTTATAAAAATGTGAATGCCTAGTAGCCCTGTAAAAGTGACTGTTTGTTCATTGGTCATACCCAGCATTCACCTAGAAGCCAATGTTAGATCTCATGTGCAGACTTTTAGTCTTTCTCCAAAACTTCTACGTACATGTATCTTTTATTTGTGAAGAAATACTTATCCTCCTTTTCAACACATACAACTACTTCAAAACTGTCTGCACTTGTTTGTTTACGTCTTCTTGACATTTTTGGGGGTGATGTCAATGAAATGCTGTCATACCTTTCAATGCTCCATCACTAATACTAGCATTATGACACACACACACACACACACACTTGCAAATTTGGAAACTAAATTTACTATGCTTTGGCAAGCCACCATACACCCAAACTAACTTGATGTTTTATCATTGGTCATTGCTACCCAATATAAATTTATATCACAAGACTACTGAATTAATCCTGTTTCTCAAACATTTTACTTCAGTAACATATTACACAAATAAAAAAAAAAATCAATTATGAATTACTGACATCAGAAAAAAAAATGTAAGTGCTGTGAAAATGAACAAGATCAACTTGCCTGCTTTCAATCTGTATAGATAGCCGAAAGAAGTTTTTGGATTTATCTTTTACAAGTTAGACATTATATATACATCATCATCATCATCATCATCATCACTGTCAACCATTATCAATCCACTGCTGGACAAAGGTCTCTCCAAGCCTCTTCCACAACAGTCTGTCTTGGGCCAGTCTCATCCATGTTACTCCCACATACTTTCGAATTTCATCCACCCATCTCCCATATGGTCTTCTTCTGGGTCTTTTCCTGTCCCTTGGAATCCAATCTAAAATTTCGGCTGTCCATCGATGGTCTGTCCTTCTGGCAGTATGTCCAGCTCATTGCCATTTCAGGGATTTAACTCTGATCATGATGTCTTCCACTCTTGTCATTTTTCGGATCCACGAGTTCCTCTTCTTATCTCTCCTGGTTACACCAAGCCTACGCCTCTCCATGCTTCTTTTAGTTGTCTACAGCCTTTGTATGTCTCTTTTAGTTTAAGGTCCACGTCTCTGCACCATACATAAGCACTGGAAGGATGCATTGATCAAACACTTTTCTTTTAAGACATAATGGCATATTGCTCTTGAAAATTATGCTGCTTCTTCCAAAAGCTCTCCAGGCAAGTTTTGTACGCTGATTAATTTCTTCATCAATGTGACCTTCACTTGATATCTGCTGTCCAAGATAAACGTAGGTGTCTGTTACCTCCAGCTTTTCTCCATCAATCGATAAATCTTCATTTCTTGTAAAAGCATTGAACATCACTTTTGTCCTCTGAAAGTTCATTTTTAATCCCACTTCTTTACTCTTGTTAGCAAGTTCTTCGATCATACTCTGTAGCTCTGCTGGGGTAGTTGCAAAAATGACTACGTCATCAGCAAAACGAAGGTGGGTTAGATAATCTCCATTAATTTTTATCCCTTTGTTTTCCCAGTTCAGTGATTGAAAGACATTTTCCAATGTGGCATTAAAGAGCTTCGGAGATATGGTGTCACCTTGTCTCACTCCCTTTCCAATTTTTATGTGTGTTGTATTTTCAAACAGCCGAATCTTTGCACTTGCATTTTCATAGATGTTATTAATAATATTAATGTATGCTTCTTCAATACCGCAGGATTTCACAGCCATTGTAACTGCTGATGGTTTCACTGAATCAAAGGCTTTTTCATAATCAATAAAAGCCATGCACAATGGAAGTTCATATTCCCTCGCTCTTTCAATTAGTTCTCTCAGTACGTGGATATGATCTATTGTGCTGTAGCCACTCCTGAATCCAGTTTGTTCTCTCAGTTGAGCCATGTCCAGTGTTACCTTCAAGCGGTGTGAAAGAACTTTAGTGAAGATTTTATAAACCACTGAGAGGAGGCTGATAGGTCTGTAGTTCTTGAGATCCTCAATGTCACCTTTTTTATGTAGCAGGATCATTGTAGCGTTGTTCCAATCCTCGGGAATCTTCCCTTCATTAAGGCATCGAGTGAAAACTTAGACAAGTACGGTTTCAATTTCTCCACTTGCTTCTTGTATGATGTTTACAGTAATTCCATCTTCTCCTGGAGCTTTTCCCCGCTTCATGTTCTTGATTGCATGTGCAACTTCTGCTAGGAGGACTGGAAGAACTCTGGTACCTTTCATGATGTCTGGAGTACATGTATCATCCCTTTCATATAATTTGGAGTAGAAATCTTTCACTCTTGTCAAAATTTTGCCTCTGTTTCTTGTTACAGAACCATCTTCTTTTCTCAGTGCCATAATCTGTTTTTTTCCCTTACTGAGATGTCCCTTTTGCTAGCTTTTGGCTTTGGTTGTTTTCGATTGTTTTGTTCAATAGTTCACAGTTGAATTTTCTTACGTCTTCAGCGATGCTTTTTGTACTGTCTTGCATAGCTCTATATATTCCACTTTGGAAGTCACATCTTCTTTAATTGTCCTCATCTCTTCCTTTTTGCATCAACATTTTGGTTTTTCCAGATAATTTGTTCACATGCAACTTGTTCTTAGACCCAACTAATTTTGTTGCTGTTATATATATATATATATACAGTATATATCATCATCATTGTCAACCATTATCAATCCACTGCTGGACGAAGGTCTCTCCAAGCCTCTTCCACAACGGTCTGTCTTGTGCCAGTCTGCTCCATGTTACTGCCGCATACTTTCGAATTTCATCCACCCATTTCCCATGAGGGTTTTTTCTGGGTCTTTTCCTGTCCCTCGGAATCCAATCTAAAATTTCGGCTGTCCATCGAGGGTCTGTCCTTCTGGCAGTATGCCCAGCCCATTGCCATTTCAGGGCTTTTACTCTGATCAAGATGTCTTCCACTCTTGTCATTTTTCTGATCCACGAGTTCCTCTTCTTATCCCTCCTAGTTACACCAAGCATGCACCTCTCTATGGCTCTTTGAGTTGTCTGCATTCTTTATATGTCTTTCTATTTAAGGTCCACGTCTCCGCACCATACGTAAGCACTAGAAGGATGCATTGATCAAACACTTTTCTTGTAAGACATAATGGCATATTGCCCTTGAAAATTATGCTGTTTATATATATATATATATATATTGCATTAGTACTGACACTCAATATCCAATATAGGGATATTTCCATGCTTCCACTAAGCCAAACAAAGCTTCTCTGTTACGACATCAGCTACTGAAGGAGCAATCAATGTCACAGAAACCTCTTACAGCAAATCTCGCCAGATGCTACAGCATCAGTTTGTGGCAGTGATTGCTGAACTTTATCTTTTTACTGGAACTGTAGGGAGGAATTTGTGCTGCCACATCTCTACATTGACCATTGCCGTTTCACTCGCCACTATTTGCTGTGTGGCCACACTGCCATATGTGTGAGATGTGTAACATACCTCTGACTGTTGTGCCTGCTTTATGTCATTCTTTTGTTTGTGAACATACTCATTTTCTGCTTTTAACCACTCTATTGGATAACTCGGAAACCCTGAACTGCCTTTTAAATGATCAGCGTGATGTGTCTTCTGTTTTTTTTTTAATGTTGAACAGTTGGTTTTTTGTTTTGTGTCTTCCATTGTCTTTTTGTCAGCCACTTACATTGCTTCTTGTGTTTTTCTTTTGTGACTTTTTTTTAATTATATTCTGAAGTTTTCAGTACTGTTATAAACCATGGGACCTGGTACCTTTGGCCCATCAAATCTTTTGCACCAGTAAACACTAATCAACCAAACAGCTTCAGGAATGAAACAAGATATCAGTACACTTCTGATTTCAGACAGCTTAGTATAAATTTCCATGTGATGAATCGAGATTCATAGGACAGTCCTTATATTGTGAGACTATGCAGAACGCAATAAAGTGTGGAAGTTGAGAGAGCTGTCAGAACTACAAGAAAAGCAAATGTAGACGACTGACTGACATGAACAACAAAGGCAGTTTAACAGTTTGCACATGGGGGAAATGATGCATGCACTTAAGAAACAACATCAGATATGAGCGTTACACTTGCAAATCAGTGCATCATACAAATAAAAATCAGAATGAAGGATTTTCACAAGCTGTTTGTTGCTTTGGATGCATACAGATATGAGCTCATTAACATCAGCATCATTACTTCATACACTCAACGTGGATCAGGAACACCGTACAGAAGTCATTGCTCTTTCCACGTTAATGAGCGAGTCACGGAAAAATTCTCGTCTATCGTCACTGGGAATCAAACCCAAGGCCTTCCAGTTATGCTCGGGACATGATACCACAGAACCACAGTGGTGTCAAATTCTCCAGACTCACAAGTGATAACTGCCAAACCACATGGCAGGTTGCTTCATGGAGCCCCACACAGTGCTAGGGATTCACCAAAGACGGAAAGCAGCAACTGAACAAATAACTAGGAGGTGATTGAATAATTAATTCATACACTCGACCTGGATCAGGAGCACCAAACAGAAGTCATCGCTCTTTCCACGTTTGGTGTTCCTGATCCACATCGAGTGTATGAATTAATGAATTCATTATTATTTTTCCACGTTTGGTGTTCCTGATCCACGTAGAGTGTATGAATTAATTATTCAATCGCCTCCTAGTTTTTTGTTCAGCTGCTGCTTTTCATCTTTGGTGAATCTACAACACTGTACGAGGCTCCATGAAGCAACCTGCCATGTGGTTTGGCAGTTCATCACTTGCGAGCCTGGAGAACTCGAGGCCGCTGTGGTGCAGTGGTAGCACGTCCAGCGCACAACTGGAAGACCCTGGGTTCAATTCCCGGTGGCGGCCGATGATAATTTTTCCATGACTCACTTATTAACGTGAAAAGAGCAATGACTTCTGTTTGGTGAGCATCATTACTATACACTATGATATATTATATAAGCTGTCACTACAAAATCAATCAGATACACATAAATCAGACTACAGATTTTGGTAGAAACATACATATAAAATAATTAGAACTGATATATAAAAAAAATTTACCTTTTTTTGTCTGTTAAGCATCCTGAAGTTGAATTCAAGAGAAAATAGAAAAGCGAGCCATCTCCAAGAGCACATAACAGGTAATGAATTGATTCAAATGTTGTTGCAAGAATGGAACGAGGAATAATATCTGAAACATAAAAATGATTTATGAAAAGAGGGGGAAAAAAATTTAAGTTGTTAAAAACAACTTTGGAAAAAACTGTTGTACATTTTAACAATATAATCTCCATTGGGAAACATATTTAACACTAATATGTGAAATTGCTTTACCTGCATTGTATTTCATTTTTGAACACTGTAGCAGTTGAAGCTTAATTTATAGATGAAGGGTCACTGTCTTCCAATTAGTAGATAAATCGACATAATTAGAAGGTACTAACAAGAAAAATGCCATTGATTTCTTTGGGAGTAATAAGAATGCATTTTTTGGCAAAAAATCAGAGAAAGGTTCTCTTCAATCTGGCAACTAAAGACATACTTATTGTGGCCAAACACAGATCTATGTGGATATATTGCTCATTGCAACTAGCAGAAAAACTGGACAAAATGAGCATAATCTTGCTCATAATCACAAGTGTCTGATAAGAAAAGAATTTTCCTAATACAGCTTCCACAATGTTTTTCTATTTCAAACTAAAATGCTAAATTGAGCATGCTAGTGTTCTCCTTAGAGCCTTTTTACTGGGGAGCCCACCCAGCTAAATTTCTTTTGTGGAAAACTTATACCCACATACACCATAAATATTGATGAAAACTGGCTGAAATCTGAATTGAATATGAATTTATTTATTAGTAAGTACTCATTTTTTATCATTTATGTACAATTTTCTAATGTTATGTTATGCTACATTAATGCCTACCACATTGCTCAAGATGTTTAATAAGTATAATAATAAATCAATGAAGGAAGAAATATTCCTCATAATATATGGGAAATTGATAGGATATTCAAAGCAAATGGAATATAAATTCTGAATTTGTTTGTAACACTTCTGGTCCTCCATGTAACATCTCTCAGAAAACTTGAAAATTTCCCGCTCCACATCGATGAAATTTTCAAGTTTTCTGAGAGATGTTACATGCATGACCAGTAAGTGTTACAAGCAAATTCAGAATTTATATTCTATTATTAAGCAAAAAACCAACATCCTTTTTTTTTCTTTTTTTTCAATTGGGGAAGGAGTCGTTAATACATACCATCCGGCTAAAAAAAAATCTAAGGAAAACACGGCATGCAATTTAGTGTAAATTCAAAAATAATAATAATTGAGGAATGCCTTTTCCTTATTCATAAATTCTATGATTAATTAACAACCATAATACAGCAACAGAGAACCATCTTGGACTGAGGACCAATTTTACAAGTTTGAAACTCAATAACAATATATTTACTGAAGAACTGTGTAGTCTAGGGTTGTTGTTTTTTTCCACTTACTACTTTTGACTAATATCCAAACTTTTGAGCTACTGATTCAGTCCATTTTAATGTTTATGAAAAACTGTCTAGTTTTTTTATTTCAAAAATCATTCCATCTACTGCTTTTTGACTAACATCCATCTTTGTAAGCTTTAGATTTAATCCATATAAATTTATTTTTTCCCAGTTTTTTTTAAAGGATGTGTGGATACACTTTGCATATACTTGTGTGTGTGTGTGTGTGTGTGTGGATAAACTGCAACAACTTAAAGTACTATTTAGAAGAATAGATGGAGTAAATAATAAAATTGTACAAAATAAAAACTAACAATAAACAGAGACAAATAAATACACCTTAGACAACAATAACAGTTTCAAAAGTAAATATTTATTATTAATGCAAAACTGCAAAATTAAAAGTGGTCATCAGACCAAGTTTGTGCTTATTGCTGTGTTACGGTTATCAATCACCAAAGAACCTGCAGGAGCAAATGACAAGCTGGAAGTGGTAACCGGATAAGTGTTTTTTAAGAATGCACTTTCCTAAAATTTTCAAAACTTCTGAAACAAAATCTAGAAGCTGAAATGCTGTATTAAAAACAAATAAGGTGTATTTAATCAAATTAGTGCAAAAAAAATTCATAAAAAAGGAGGGGCAATGTATGAAAAATTCTGATGTTACAACTATTCAACGACAGAAGAAAAAAAAAAAGACCAAATCTGTTTTCCACTAATGGAGATGCAGAGTGTAAAACAAATAAAGATTCATCCCAAAGATACGTAAATTTTCAGTTGAAAAACAGAATTATATGATAATCTTGGCCATTAAATCAGCAATCTGTTGCAAAAAGATTTTTAAAAGATAATTCACATTTTTTTTTTTTTTTAAATTTGTGAGTCTGGAGAATTTTTATTTATGGGCAGTTAAGTTTTTAAAGATGAACTATTTTCTTCATCTGGCAATTGACACTACAACACATTGTCAGTACAATCGTTACTGTGAGCAACACAGAGCCACTCTTCCAGTAGAGCCCTGCCCACGTGCTGTTGATAATGGAATAATTCTTTCCAGTTTCCAGGCGTGTTAAATCTCTTTTTAAAATATCCTGCTGCTTACTACTAATATTATTATCATCATAAGGGCTTTATTTATTTATTTTTTATGAAATTAAAACTTTGAAATTCAGAAGGAAGATGGCAACTTGATCAGAAAAATGTCTTTGAAAATTCAACAAGTACTAAAAATATGCCACGTTTGAAAAATAAAATCACAGATATATGAAATTTTGTTTTATAACACATAGACAGCCACAAACTTAAAAAAAAATAATATTAAATAAATCAGCTGATCTTTACTCAGAGAAAATGACTCAAGAGAAAAATGATGAACTGAAAGATTATCACAGATATTTGACAATTTATTTGAATCCTTTCTCAAGGCCTGTTTTTTGCCAACAGCAGGAAACATTCTCTTCTGAAATACAGCAGATTTAGAAATTGAATTAAGTTGCCAAATGCTTAATTGGCAATTTGAGTGATCAAAAATAAAACAAAAACAGTAGAAACTATGAAGAAATGTAATAGACAATTGACAAAGAACACATTAAAATCATAGCTCAAAAGTTTAGTCACAACAGTTTTTATTTCTATTTCACCAACACTACCCATTAGAAACCTGGTAACTTCAATTTCTAAATCAACTGTCAGCATTACTTTGCAGAAAGCTGTTTACTACCTTTGACAACAGACCCTGACATACATCAAAGAGGCACAAAAATCAAGACTTGTGGCTCAGAAAAACTGTGAATTTTTTTTATTTGCAATGTCAGCAAAGTTCTCATATGGAAATGAAGGGAATATCAGGAAAAAAAATGTGAATACTACACCACTGTGTAGTATTCACATTTTTTTCCCTGGGAGTTCAGAAAATCAGAAAAAAGTGCCTCCATGTTTGCATCTTTATTCCCAGATAAAGTATCAAAATCAGGACTTGAAAAATAAAATGCCCGAGATGGCTGGGGCATGTAAATTATTGGCCTGGGCAAGTAAAACTGAAATCTAGTTGCCCGGTCGGGCAACTAGATTTAAAATGAAAAAAAGTTTGGAATGACGAATTTTCTACTCTAGATTAAAAAAAAAAAAAAATGTCGCGTGTTTTTCATTTTACTGCAAATCGCCAGAAGTAGTAGTATTGTTACAGAATGAGTGCCAAGGTGAGAAGAATAGTGCTTCAATTATATTATGCCATACGTAGTTTTGCTCCAGATGTTGTTTACAGTTAATGACAGGATGCACGTTTCTAATGAAACTAGCCTACTGTGTTTAGTGGCCAAATGCGTAAACTGCCAAGACTGATGGGCAAAAAAGCTGTGCTTTATGGGAGGGAGTGACAATGGAATATTTATTGCACAGCCACGGGTGGAGTGGGGTCCCTGACATAACTTGCGCGAGTGAGGGAGGGGTAAGCGAAATCTTCTGCCCGCGCGCACCCACACACACACACATGTACTGACAGCGGTAGTACTGAAACAAAAGCTAAGTTTCATTTAAGAATGAGCCTGCGCAATGCGTTCTACTTAACTGGGAGAAGAGTGAAAATTACTGACGCCGATAACTTAGTTTATCTGAGAGAACAGTAGTTCGTGTTAGCTGCAGAAATAAGTTGTATTTAGTAATGGATATAAAAAATCCGGCAATGACACTATATCTCAAGTAAGCAATTATGTGAAATTCCCGATCTGTCAGCGGTAATTACAAATTCATCTTTCGCATGGATGAGTGACTCAATTTCAGAATCGGATTCTACATCGTTGGCAAAACGGAAACTTGCGCAAGCGGGCTATGATAAAGAGTACCCCCCCCCCCAAAAAAAAAAAACCACTGTGGCACGATTGAGGAATCGGATAAAAACATTTAATTGGCTAAAGTCAAATGACGACAAGACTATTATGTGGTGCACTGTTTGCGAAAACCATCCTAAAATTGCTGATGTCACTAGCAATTTTTTCAAGGATATGGGGTGTCAGGTGGTGATATACATTTAATAATTTCAAGTTCATACAACAGTAGTCAAAGACATAGGGATTGCCTTTGTTTCTAAACAACAATTCTTGGGATATTTTATGATGCTAAATTATTTCTGTTTGCACAAGAGAAGAGAAAAAGGTAAATAATTTTCACATTCAAAATTGTTGTTAAAAACTACTTAAATTGCTATACAGTTAACTATGATTATTTAATTTTTTTGCAAAACACAGGACATATTAAAAATTCTTGAACATAGCATTATCACTAAATTTCTCAAATGCCATCGATTACCTTTCTTAAAACTTGAGATATATGCTTTTGTGCATTTAATACAGACACTTCCAAATGGCCATGCAAAAGATGTATAAAAAGTTTATCACAATTTTTAACTTAACAAAACAGAAGCCTCATTTTTTTTAATCTTAAAAGATAAATTTTTCTGGGCATGTAGATTTTACTTCTGGGCAAGTAAATATTTTTTGCACATGCCCAGCTGGGCATGTAACTTTTCAGATATTTTCCAAGCCCTGAAAATAAAAAATAAATATATATATATATATATAACTCAAAATGTGCAATTTGATTTTATATCTTATTTTTCACACGTAGTCTCCCTCTTGTTCAATACAATGCTGCTAGTGCTAAATAAGTTGTTTTTAACCTATTCTCTGCAGAATTCTTCAGGCATTTCTAAAAAATATTTTTTAATAGTAGCTTGAACTTGATCATGAGTGAAATGAATTCCTTTGAGATGTTTCTTGAGTGAAGCAAACGACCAGAAGTCAGATGGTGCCAAATCTGGGCTGTAGAGAGTGTGGAACTATTTCAAAGTAGATGCTCTCTATCATCACTGAACTGGAAGCACTGGTGTTATACTGAAGAAGCATGAGCTGGAAAAAAGTTTTGGAATGATGTGGAACAAAAATGACAATGAAATAAATAACATAGTGCTACCTGTTGTACCCTTTATTACACATATTGAACAGTTCAGAACAATTATTATTTTCCCAATGTTTTCAACAGAAGAAATTTTCATATCAAACTTTGCATGTAAATAAGCACACACACATCTGGATTATGGATGGTTATAAATCATTCAAGCCTAAAGGTTATTTTAATACATATTCATGAAATGTTAATAAATAACAAGAGGCTAATTCTGTACTCAAAACAAAATATTATTCATGAGTAAATTAAGTTTACCTCCACCAAGCATTTCCTTATGTTTTATCTCCAAAGAAGGCAGGTCCAGAATGCACACAGATATATCTGTCCACAGCCCAACAGCACACAAATGTGTTTTCTCAGATTCCTCATTCAATGGATTAATATCTAAACAAGCTACCTCATACTCCATTTTAGTATGGCTAAAATAAAGTAAAGCAAATTTTTAGCAATGTGATTATTTACAAGTTTAGTTCTACAGTTAAGAATGCACTGAATACAAACACACACACACACACACACATACTGACATCCATCACACGTTGCACACAAAACCTTTTGTACTTTGTGCTCATAATCTTTTTCTGAAGCAGACATTCTTGAATCTGGTCCTCCCAAGATTTGCTTAGCCTTCCTCTACCTTTCACCCCTGCCGCTTGGGCTGAGAAAATTCTTTTAGTAAGCATCTCATCACTTATTCTTTCAACATGGCCAAAAAAAAAAAAAAGAATGTTAGTTTCCACCTTACTAACAACATTTAGTCTCGCATCACACAACTGCAACACATCTTTGTTCCTCACATGATCAGTGTGTCTTGCCACAAATCCCCCTGTAAGTAACGCATATCTCCGTCACATAAACAACTATGTCTCTTCTGCAGTACTCATGTTTCACTGCCTTACATCAGAGTAGGAAACAATTACACTTTCGTATACAGTCATTCAGGACTTACTTGAGAACCCATCCTTCCTGTGAAATAGTCCTAAAACAGCTATGACTTTCAAAGAAGAATTTACTCACCTATTAATTTTACCATCTAATTTGTTCTTCCTGTCAAATATGCTTCCTACAAACTCATTCATCTGGCCAATCTCTGTGCCATTTAAGAATTATCTTGCATTCAGTACTAACACTTCCCAGCTCGAAAACCATAACTTTGGTTTTCCCTTATTTATACTTAGTTGAAGTGGGATTAAAAATGAACTTTCAGAAAACGAAAATGATGTTCAATGCTTTTACAAGAAATGAAGATTTATCGATTGATGGAGAAAAGCTGGAGATAACAGACACATACGTTTATCTTGGACAGCAGATATCAAGTGAGGGTCACATTGGTGAAGAAATTAATCGGCGTACAAAACTTGCCTGGAGAGCTTTTGGAAGAAACAGCATAATTTTCAAGAGCAATATGCCATTATGTCTTAAAAGAAAAGTGTTTGATCAATGCATCCTTCCAGTGCTTACGTATGGTGCAGAGACGTGGACCTTAACTAAAAGAGACATACAAAGGCTGCAGACAACTCAAAGTAGCATGGAGAGGTGCATGCTTGGTGTAACCAGGAGAGATAAGAAGAGGAACTCGTGGATCCGAAAAATGACAAGAGTGGAAGACATCATGATCAGAGTTAAATCCCTGAAATGGCAATGAGCTGGACATTCTGCCAGAAGGACAGACCATAGATGGACAGCCGAAATTTTAGATTGGATTCCAAGGGACGGGAAAAGACCCAGAAGACGACCACATGGGAGATGGGTGGATGAAATTTGAAAGTATACGGGAGTGACATGGAGGAGACTGGCACAAGGCAGACCGTTGTGGAGGAAACTTGGGGAGACCTTCGTCCAGCAGTGGATTGATAACGGTTGATGATGATACTTAGTTGAAATTCATACAAACTTCGTACATCTGGGCCAACATACTGTACAACTCACTTTTGCTCTCTGCCAACAGGACTGTGTCATTTCAACATATAGCACTCTGTTCTCACAGTTTTTACCAAGACACAAACCAGTATTATCCATTTTGGCATCATGCATCCATAAATATGTTAAACAGCCATGGTGGCACTACACAAACTTGTCTGACTCCAGCACAAACAGAAATCCATTTCAATAACAACAAAAATGCATGCAATAAAAAATAATCACAAGTAATAAATTCTGAATCTGAATCACTGTACTTGTAAAGCTATTTATCTCTAAATCAGAGTTATTACAAGATAAAATCAATACACCTTCTAACATCAACTGTTATGAGCAAGGGAGGACTTATCCTAGTGCATAATGCAAAGCACTATATCTATTTTTTTTTTTTTTTCATTTTAAATGTGAACTGTTCAAAAGTAGTTTGTAATTGATTTTCGGCAATGAAACTGTACCATACCTGCCAACTTTCAGAAACCGAAATTGGTAAAAAAAATAATAATCGATATATTCGATGAAATTTTTAATCGATATATCCAATGAAATTACTTGTCGCGCATATTGATTAAATGTACTGAGCATATCGATTAAAAAACGATATGCTACCTAACTCAAGTATCAACTTTTAATTGATATGACTACAGATGTTTGAATTTATCGGCACGTTTATTTCGATTATCCATACAGAATTTCTCATTACTATGCTATATCATTATGATCTATAAAGAGATAAAAATTTATTTTTATGGAAGCTTGCATCTAAAGGGAAGAACGTCCCACACCCTTTGACCCACAAATCCAATAGGATCGTATCCCACGCCATCACGGAACAAACTAAAATGTTTTCAAAAACAAACCATTTTCATGCTAGGATTATCTTACGGAGAGACGGACGATGAGACAGTCAAATAAAAAAAACAATGAAATAAATGAGTGACACTAATTGATAAATTATGCTCAACTAAAGATGAAAAGAACAAACATTTTGCACAAATTGCATCCAGTTCATTAAAACTTTTAACAAAGGAAGTTAATTTCGTATTTTTTTTTCCACGCAGTCAACATTAGATTTGTGCTGGGCACTAGAAATATGATTAGTAATATCATTCCTTCCACCACGCAAAATGCTGAAATTACATGACACGCAGTGCAAAATGCATATTTTTCAGTTTTTGAAGATTTTGCAATACACGGGAATTCCGCAGAATACGCATCACGGGATGTTTGATAGTACTTTTGCCCCCCTTTCATATTGCTGCTCATAGCGAATCACTAATACTAAATTTATTGACACCTGAAAAAAAATGCGAGTAAAACTGCTGTAGTAAAACAATAACAGCTTAAAGAGATGCAATTTGCAGAGGAAAAAAATAGTATCCCAACATATTAATTTCGTTGAATCAAGCAAAGACATTTTTATGCACGTTATCGAGCGACGAAAAAAAAAGCATGGTTGAAAACTTACTGACTAAAAGACCAGCAAAATAAATCATTGCTGGAGAAGCAAAGGCTCGAATGAACACTGAATTTTTTTTTTCAACTTCCTCTTACAGTAGCATTCTTTTGTTAAGTCAAATTTATTGCCGCAGAAGAAGTTACAAAACCATGCCTAACGCATTTTTAATTTCACAAAACTGGCAGCTTTTGCTTAATTTCGTCGCGTTGGGTATCGATCTGGGCTTAAAAATTCCAGACTTAAAATCCGTTTGAATTACGTAACTACGTTCGTAATTCAAACGGATTACGTAACTACGTTCTGAAATAGCATTTTTAACTGGGAGTGCTCGAATGCAAGACACACCCACACTGGCCTCCGAGAATCTGCGCCCCGGGAACGAACAATGCGTTATCTGAAAAGGAGAACAGGGAAGGGGGTAAACAGCGAGAGAGAGAACGTGATTGTAACCTTCTGTTACGCAGCTGGCCGCTTGCGCAGGGGAAGGTACTCAGATCCATTAAAAAGTCCACGTGTAAGCAGAAACCGTGCCGCTCGCACTTTCTCTTCACAGCGGAAATAAGAAGAATTTTTTTCTTTTTAATCATCTCATGTTAAGGATTTTTTTGAAGTGGAATAAACATTTTTTTTTTTTTTGTGCTCTTGAAATGGGGAGAAAAAAAATAAGGATTTTTGGTATGAGAATGAAAAATCGGAAGAAATCACTTTCCGATCGGAATATCGGAAAGACGCCCCAAAATCGGAAGAAATCACTTTCCGATCGGAATATCGGAAAGACGCCCCAAAATCGGAAGGATTGGCAGCTATGCTGTACCAATCAGAAACAAACCACAACCCAAACTTTCCTGCCAACTATTTTGATAATGACTATACAACTTAAATCTTGGCCCTCGGTCTCCGGCAGCTGGAATGTACAGCGGCCAGTGCGACATCAAGGAAGAGGGTGCTAAGAATCACCGGAGGACCGGACTAGGCTGCCATCTGATGCTGACCTTGGCTACGTATAATGGACGCTTCCTATTTTCTGATTCAAGGCTTCTTGAATTGGAAGAGGAACTACAAAGGATCAAGTGGGACGTCGTCGGGCTAACTGAGGTAAGGAGAAAAGGAGAAGATCTCATTGAACTGAAAAGTGGACATCTCGTCTACTATCGTGGGACAGATACTGGCAGAACTAGTGGTGTTGGATTTATAATAAACAAGAAACTGAAGGATAAAGTTGTAGAAGTTGAAAGCTCCTCGGACAGAGCTGCAAGACTAGTTATCCAACTCTCGAGAAGATACCAGGCTCAGATTATTCAAACTTATGCACCCACCACAAGTCATTCTGAAGAAGAAATTGAAGAATTTTATGAGAAAATTCGTCGTCTAAATAATAAAAGCAAGCAGCACATAAATATAATTATGGGAGATTTCAATGCAAAAATAGGGCAACGGCAACAGAATGAAACTTCAGTAGGTAAATTCGGTCATGGCAATAGAAACTAGCGTGGAAATACACTCTCTCAGTTTGCAGAGGCAGAAGGGTTTTACATCATGAACTCCTTTTTCAAGAAAAAGCCACACAGGAAATGGACATGGAGACATCCAAATGGGACGACAAGTGAAATTGATTTTATTATGTGTAACAAAAAATTTGTCATGGAAGACTGCAGTGTGCTAAACAAGTTGAACACAGGTAGTGACCATAGATTGGTGAGATGTAAGATGCACCTCAACACTAAACTCGAACGTGGCAAGATCATAAGACAAATAAAATGTATTGACATAACCAACCTTAAAAAACACCATAACACCTTCAAGTTGGAACTGAAGAACAGATTCTCTGCTTTAGAAGGCCTAACATTGGAAGAAGTGGATATTTGTGAAATTAACAGAAAAGTAACCAAAGCTCTTATGGAAACAGCAACAAAATTAGCTGCGTCTAAGAACAAGTTGCTGGAAACAGCAACAAAATTAGCTGGGTCTAAGAACAAGTTGCACGTGAACAAATTATCAGGAAAAACCAAAACGTTGATGCAAAAAAGAAGAGAGATGAGGACAACTAAAGAAGATGTGACTTCCAAAGTCGAATATATAGAGCTATGCAAGACAGTACGAAAAAGTATCACTGAAGACGTAAGGAAATTCAACTGTGAACTAGTGAGGAAAGCAACTGAAAACAGCCAAAGCCTAAAGATAGCAAAGGGACATCTCAGTAAGGGAAGAAAACAGATTATGGCACTGAGAAAAGAAGATGGTTCTGTAACAAGTAATAGAGGCAGAAATTTTCACAAGAGTGAAAGATTTCTACTCCAAATTATATGAAAGGGATGATACGTGTATTCCGGACATCATGAAAGGTACCAGTACCAGAGTTCTTCCAGTCCTCCCAGCAGAAGTTGCACATGCAATCAAGAACATGAAGCAGGGAAAAGCTCCAGGAGAAGATGGAATTACTGTAGACATCATACAAGAAGTAAGTGGAAAAATCGAAACAGTACTCGCCCAAATTTTCACTCGATGCCTTAATGAAGAGAAGATTCCTGAGGATTGGAACAATGCTACAATAATCCTACTACATAAAAAAGGTGACATTGAGGATTTCAGGAACTACAGACCTATCAGCCTCCTATCAGTGGTTTATAAAATCTTCACTAAAGTTCTTTCACACAGCTTGAAGGCAACACTGGACATGGCTCAACCGAGAGAACAAGCTGGATTCAGGAGTGGCTACAGCACTATAGATCATATCCACGTACTGAGAGAACTAATTGAAAGAGCGAGGGAATATGAAATTCCATTGTGCATGGCATTAAATCGATTATGAAAAGGCCTTTTTAATTCGGTGAAACCATCAGCAGTTACAATGGCTGTGAAATTCTGCGGTATTGAAGATGCATACATTAATATTATTAATAACATCTATGAAAATGCACATGCAAAGATTCGGCTGTTTGAAAATACAACACACATAAAAATTGGAAAGGGGGTGAGACAAGGTGACAATATATCTCCGAACCCCTTTAATGCCACATTGGAAAATGTCTTTCAATCACTGAACTGGGAAAACAAAGGGATAAAGATTAATGGAGATTATCTAATTCACCTTCGTTTTGCTGATGACGTAGTCATTTTTGCAACTACCCCATCAGAGCTGCAGAGTGTGATCTAGGAACTTGCAGACAAGAGTAAAGAAGTGGGATTAAAAATGAACTTTCAGAAGACAAAAGTGATGTTCAATGCTTTTACAAGAAATGAAGATTTATCGATTGATGGAGAAAAGCTGGAGATAACAGATACGTACATTTATCTTGGACAGCAGGTATCAAGTGAGGGTCACATTGAAGAAGAAATTAATCGGCGTATAAAACTTGCCTAGAGAGCTTTTGGGAGAAACAGCATAATTTTCAAGAGCAATATGCCATTATGTCTTAAAAGAAAAGTGTTTGATCAATGCATCCTTCCAGTGTTTACGTATGGTGCAGAGACATGTGGACCTTAACTAAAAGAGACATACAAAGGCTGCACACAACTCACAGATGCATGGAGAGGTGCATGCTTAGTGTAACCAGGAAAGATAAGAAGAGGAACAAGTGGATCCGAAAAATGACAAGAGTGGAAGACATCATGATCAGAGTTAAATCCCTGAAATGGCAATGGGCTGGACATACTGCCAGAAGGACAGACCATCGATGGACAGCTGAAATTTTAGATTGGATTCCAAGGGACAGTAAAAGACCCAGAAGAAGACCACATGGGAGATGGGTGGATGAAACTCAAAAGTATGCGGGAGTAACATGGAGGAGACTGACACAAGACAGACCGTTGTGGAAGAAACTTGGGGAGACCTTCGTCCAGCAGTGGATTGATAATGGTTGACCATGATTATTATATATATACATATATTCTATTAAGAAGAGACCTAAGCAAAAAAAAATTTATGTATTTTTGACTCATACCAAGTACAACATAGAAAAGGTTATGTATCTACCGGTGTGAGTAAAAGGAGAAAAGATAAAAATAAAATGAAACAACTGAATGTAGAAAGTGTCGAGAATACTGAGCCTTGGCTTTATCAAGGACCAGCAAAAACTCTGCATTTTCTCACTTCCACAAAGACCTAGTTGGAAATGGGTTTCTGCAAAGCCATAGATGCAAGTAATAAGCCCACCAAAAATTGTTTTAAAAAATATATATATGTCATGACCTCTGCAGAGTTGTATGACCTAGCTTTAGTTAACAATTTAGCTTGCATCCATAACTTTCATGGCCCGACCCATGCTCTTCATCTGCTACTACTAAACAGAAAGAAGAAGATTAAAGAGAACTCAAGTTGTGAGAGTGACATAATAATTAGAAATAATGTTCAGCTATAACGAAATGCCAAGTTCGCCTGAGAGAGAATTTAAACCTGAATAGCAATGCAAAAGTATTCCAAATTTTTACATTGCAATTAAAAAAGGAAATATTAATTATTTAAAACTCAGATTTTTGAAAGAAAACCTGATTCTAAAACCCCCACTCTACAACTTCTGACAACACAAAAACGAGAACAAATCAAAGACAATAATTAACTAAAGAAATGCTTTGTGAAAGTTATATGACATAAACAATTAGTTGCAATATGTACAAAGTATATATAGGTTTTCTTTCAAAAATCTGAGTTTTAAATAATTAATATTTCCTTTTTTAATTGCAATGTAAAAATTTGGAATACTTTTGCATTGCTATTCAGGTTTAAATTCTCTCTCAGGCGAACTTGGCATTTCGTTATAGCTGAACATTATTTCTAATTATTATGTCACTCTCACAACTTGAGTTCTCTTTAATCTTCTTCTTTCTGTTTAGTAGTAGCAGATGAAGAGCATGGGTCGGGCCATGAAAGTTATGGATGCAAGCTAAATTGTTAACTAAAGCTAGGTCATACAACTCTGCGGAGGTCATGACATATATATATTTTTTAAAACAATTTTAGGTGGGCTTATTACTTGCATCTATGGCTTTGCAGAAACCCATTTCCAACTAGGTCTTTGTGGAAGTCAGAAAATGCAGAGTTTTTGCTGGTCCTTGATAAAGCCAAGGCTCAGTATTCTCGACACTTTCTACATTCAGTTGTTTCATTTTATTTTTTATCTTTTCTCCTTTTACTCACACCGGTAGATACATAACCTTTTTATGTTGTACTTGGTATGAGTCAAAAATATATAAAATTTTTTTTGCTTAGGTCTCTTCTTAATAGAATGTGAATTCTGAATTTTCATAACTGCTGCGTTGCGCGTTTTGATCTTCAGGTTATTTTGCAACTTTCGTTTTAAATTCAAAAGTTTTTCCTTAGTTTTCAGCTTTGCTCTACAGTATATATATATATATATATATATATATATATATATAGGAGAAGATCTCATTGAACTAAAAAGTGGACATCTCTTCTACTATTGTGGGACAGATACTGGCAGAACTAGTGGTGTTGGATTTATAATAAACAAGAAACTGAAGGATAAAGTTGTAGAAGTTGAAAGTTCCACTGATAGAGCTGCACGACTCGTTATCCAACTCTCGAGAAGATACAAGGCTCAGATTATTCAAACTTATGCACCCACCACAAGCCATCCTGAAGAAGAAATTGAAGAATTTTATGAGGAAATTCATCATCTAAATAATAAAGGTAAGCAGTACTTGAAGATAATTATGGGAGATTTCAATGCAAAAATAGGGCAACAGCAACAGAATGAAACTTCAGTAGGTAAATTCGGTCACGGCAACAGAAACCAGCGTGGAAATACTCTTGTTGAGTTGGCAGAGGCAGAAGGGTTTTTCATCATGAACTCCTTTTTCAAGAAAAAGCCACACAGGAAATGGACATGGAGATATCCAAATGGGACGACAAGTGAAATTGATTTTATTATGTGTAACAAAAAACTCGTCATAGAAGACTGCAGTGTGCTAAACAAGTTCAACACAGGTAGTGACCATAGATTGGTGAGATGTAAGATGCACCTCAAGACTAAACTCGAACGTGGCAAGCTCATAAGACAAACAAAATGTATTGACATAATCAACCTTAAAAAACAACATAATATCTTCAAGTTGGAACTGAAGAACAGGTTCTCTGCTTTAGTAGGCCGAACATCGGAAGAAGTGGATATTTCTGAAGTTAACAGAAAAGTAACCAAAGCTCTCATGGAAACAGCAACAAAATTAGCTGGGTCTAAGAACAAGTTGCACGTGAACAAATTATCAAGAAAAACCAAAATGTTCATGCAAAAAAGAAGAGAGATGAGGACAACTAAAGAAGAGGTGACTTGCAAAGTGGAATATGTAGAGCTATGCAAGACAGTAAGAAAAAGTATCACTGAAAACTTAAGGAAATTCAACTGTGAACTAGTGAGGAAAGCAACTGAAAACAACCGAAGCCTAAAGATAGCAAAGGGACATCTCAGTAAGGGAAGAAAACAGATTATGGCACTGAGAAAAGAAGATGGTTCTGTAACAAGAAATAGAGGCGAAATTTTGACAAGAGTGAAAGATTTCTACTTCAAATTATATGAAAGGGATGATACATGTACTCCAGACATCATGAAAGGTACTAGTACCAGAGTTCTTCCAGTCTTTCCAGCAGAAGTTGCACATGCAATCAAGAACATGAAGCAGGGAAAAGCTCCAGGAGAAGATGGAACTACTGTAGACATCATACAAGAAGCAAGTGGAGAAATCGAAACAGTACTCGCCCAAATTTTCACTCGATGCCTTAATGAAGGGAAGATTCCTGAGGATTGGAACAACGCTACAATGATCCTGCTACATAAAAATGGCGACATTGAGGATCTCAGGAACTACAGACCTATCAGTGGTTTATAAAATCTTCACTAAAGTTCTTTCACACCGTTTGAAGGTAACACTGGAAATGGCTCAACCGAGAGAACAAGCTGGATTCAGGAGTGGCTACAGCACAATAGATCATATCCACGTAATGAGAGAACTAATTGAAAGAGCGAGGGAATATGAACTTCCATTGTGCATGGCTTTTATTGATTATGAAAAAGCCTTTGATTTGGTGAAACCATCAGCAGTTACAATGGCTCTGAAATCCTGCGGTATTGAAGATGCATACATTAATATTATTAATAACATCTATGAAAATGCAAGTGCAAAGATTTGGCTGTTTGAAAATACAACACACATAAAAATTGGAAAGGGAGTGAGACAAGGTGACACCATATTGATCTGTTGACGTTTTTCCGATCTCTAAATTAATGGACCAATATTTTTGGATCGGAAAACCTGTCACCAGATCCACGCACTCTCAATGAGAGTGATAATTTTTGTCATGAGATGATCTCAAATCCCTTTGGCAAGGAGGGAGTTAGAAAAAATAGATTTTTAGTCAAGAAAAAAAAATCAAGTAAATTCTTTTCTTTCTGATTATTTCTGTGAAGTGTTGATCTCTCTGTATTCATACATGAGACCGGCCGATGACAAAAAAGCTGAACTTTTTAACTGGGTGGAAAATTGGGACACGCGAACGCGCGGTGAGCAAATTCAAATACAGCATATATACAATATTTAAGAGTACGCTAGCCATATGGAATTATTTTCTGTAAATTATGTAAGTAAATATTAAAGTGAAGCACATTATTATATTCACAATAGACAAGTAGGGATTTAAGAACAAAATAAAATGAAATATTTAAAAAAATCAGATTTAAAACTTACATGTGAATCTTTACTAGCTAAATCCTGAGGTGAAAAGTATTTGTCTAGGAAAGTTTGTGAATTTAGTCAAGCAATTAGAAACTTGCAAGAATTAGAAACATATATCCACAGCTTAGTTTTTAGTTTTTAGTCATTGAAGAAGTCAATAAAGTATTTCTCAATGTAACCTTATAAAATGGCTTGCAAAATTTTTTGCTTGCATTGTGAATATGGTGACATGAATCTCCATCAACGTCAAGCAAGTGGGGAGATTTTCTCTGCCGAATTCTTGTTTTTAACCCTGTTTTTGAGCCTCTCATGACACATTCTTCCCACTTAGCTTTCAAACAAGCAAAACAAATTCCTTCTTTGAGAGAAAGAAAAAAAAAAAAAAAAAAAAAAAAAAACGCAAAGCTGCATCACGAACTTTTTAGAGGCTTCGGCCCGACGTAATACTGGCCCAAAGCCGTACTGCCCCCCCCCCCCCCCCCCCCCACTTAGCTTTCAAACATGCAAAACACATTCTTCCTTAGAAAAAAAAAAAGGAAAGAAACAGAGTTGCGTCACGAACTTTGTTCAGCGGCTTCGGGCCGACGTTATCCTAGCCGGGCGCCGTGCTTTCTTTCCACTAAGTTTTCAAACAAGCAGAACACATACCTCCTCCTTAGAAAAAAAAAAAGGTGCGTCACGAACATGGTTCAGAGGCATCGGGCAGAAGCAATTCCGGGCAACAGCGAAAGCACGTCCAAACCAACGTAATTCCGGATCACGGCAAAAGAAGCACATGCGAACTAACGTAATTCCGGATCACGGCAAAAGAAGACCACCAGGCCTACATAATCCCGCGGCGTGGCGCCATTCTTCCTTTCCACGTAGCTTTCAAACAAGCAAAACAAATTCCTTCTCTTCGGGGGGGGGGGGCGGTAGAACGAATTTAAGAAAAGAAAGCTGCGTCACGAACTTTATTTAGACGCTTCAGGTCGACGTAATCCCGGGCCACGGCGAAAGAAGCACGACGGGCATTTTTTTTTTTTTTTGTTCACACTTTGAAACAAGCAAAACAAATTCCACCACCTGAGAAAAAAAAAAAAAAAAAAGACAAAGGGCTGTGTTACGAACTGTGTTCAGAGGCTTTTACGTCGATTATTTACAAAATCAGTAAAACTTTCTTAATAACAGCGAAAATCTGAATATCCATAATTATTTTGTTAGTCACCCGTAATCCTGGGGGAATCCGTAATAATTACTGAGATTCCGTATTTTTTGGCATCCTCCGTAGGAAGAGGATTCACGAGAGCTTCGATTCTCGAACGATCTCAGAAAAGCGGGAACGCATTCGGGTACATTTGCAAATTACAAGAGAGTTTCTGGCGATGACGTCACGGATAGAATCAAGCGGATAGTTTGGCCCTGATAGAATGCAGAGTGGCGATTTCCCGTAAGACACTGAAAGGGCTGCGGGAGTTTCCCTAACGCACGAAGTAGGCGGAGCTTCCACCCTTTGCGCTGCGATGCTCAAGTGACTGACAACCCATCCATTGTTGACAGCATTAAACGAATGGAGCTCCTGACTCCACCCTCCAACATTTCTTCTTGCCCCCGCGTCTGCTCCAAAAGCAACGATTTCAGCTAGAAAGCGCTTAGTTCTTTTACTCCACAAAAAAGCGGAATCGCGGAATTCCGCTTTTTTTTTATTTTTCTATAGAACGACGCCCCCCCCCCCCTAAAAATCCTGAAAAATTTCTCTTCATTTTTGCAATGACCTCGAGAATGACCAAAATGACGACGAAAAAAGCGGAATTCCGCGAATTCGCGGAAGAATCTCATGTATGTGTGTTACGAACTTTGTTCAGAGGCTTTTACGTCGATTATTTACAAAATCAGTAAAACTTTCTTAATAACAGCGAAAATCTGAATATCCATAATTTTTTTTGTTAGTCACCCGTAATCCCAGGGGAAATCCGTAATAATTACGGAGATTCCGTATTTTTTGGCATCCTCCGTAGGAAGAGGATTCACGAGAGCTTTGATTCTCGAACGATCTCAGAAAAGCGGGAACGCATTCGGGTACATTTGCAAATTACAAGAGAGAGTTTCTGGCGATGACGTCACGGATAGAATCAAGCGGATAGTTTGGCCCTGATAGAATGCAGAGTGGCAATTTCCCGCAAGACACTGAAAGGGCTGCGGGAGTTTCCCTAACGCACGAAGTAGGCGGAGCTTCCACCCTTTGCGCTGCGATGCTCAAGTGACTGACAACCCATCCATTGTTGACAGCATTAAACGAATAGAGCTCCTGACTCCACCCTCCAACAATTTCTTCTTGTCCCCCGCGTATGCTCCAAAAACAACGCTTCCAGCTAGAAAGCGCTTAGTTCTTTTACTCCACAAAAAAGCGGAATCGCGGAATTCCGCTTTTTTAAATTTTTCTATAGAACGACGACCCCCCCCTAAAAAATCCTGAAAAGTTTCTCTTCATTTTTGCAATGACCTCGAGAATGACCAAAATGATGCCGAAAAAGCGGAATTCCGCGAATTCGCGGAAGAATCTCATGTATGATATATACAGTAGGACCTCGATATATCAAAGTTCATGGTTCCATAAAAAAAATTGGATATATAGAAATTTTGATATACAGAAACGATCTTTTTTTATACATATGTATTGTGTAGTATATTGTATTTATAAACACATTTCCTAATCAATGCACTCTTTCTTATAAATAAATTAAGTGAACATGAATTATATTATGTAGAAGTTGTGTTCATATAGATAATTGAAAGCAAGAATTAATAAGAAAAAAATGTGTTGAGCATACCTTGAAAAAACATATGTATTTATGTAGTATTCATATGGATTTACATTTGTGTAAAAAACTTTCTAATATCTTGCGGCACAACAAATTTTGATGATGATTCATCATAAAAGTGTTCACACTTATTAAGTCCATGAAATACATCATCAGGAACTTTTTCAACAAATCGAAGACCATGACATGTATCAAACGTGGCTAACATTTCTTTTTAGAAGGCTTAAGGGGGTTCTTCTGCGTCATTTTCTTCAGCCCCTTCGATGTCAGTCTATTCTGTCTGAAGTCAGCTTACTATGTCCTCGTCCGTGTCGGTATTCTGAAACAATTACATCTTTGTCGATGCAAAGGAACTTGTCAAGGGAAATTCCTTTCCTTATAAGACCTTAGGTTTGCAAGTCCTTCCAACATTGATCGACATGTGGCAAGACATTTTCTTCTTTAATATGAGGAGATTCCATGATGACAGTTTTTGAAAGGCAATTTTTTACTGTTGATTCTATAACATCATTTTGTAACACCTTAGTTAGTTGAGTTACACAAATCCCACATCAGTCCCCTTACATGAAGATTACTCATTTTCAAAGGCCCAGATAAGTCTTCTGAGAATGTATTTCAGATTTTTTACAACTTCCTGGTCCATCAATTTTGATGTTGTATTTGGGGGAAGAAAACGAAATTCACATTTGATAGTTTTAATGCTACATAAAGATGAGCAGGGCAATTTGTCTATAAAAAGAATAATTTTTCTCTTCTGCCTAATAATTTTTTTATTGAAATTTAAAATCCACCCCTCAAAAATATTACTTGTCATTCATGCCTTTCTATTATAACAGTAGTCAACTTCTAAAAACTTTACGCCTTTGAAGCAACTGGGTTGCTTACTCTTTCCTATCACCAGTAATCTAAGTTTTTCTTTGCCATTCATGTTAGCATCCACCAAAACTGTTATCTTCTCTTTGCTGTTTTACCTCCTAACAATAGTAGTCTTTAAAAGTAAGAGTTTGGCAAATATTTAAAGAAAAGTCCTGTTTCGTCAACATTAAAAATATTATCGTAGGATAGTTCTCTTCTAAAATCTTCTTCAACATGTTTTTTTATTGGTCGCAGTTGGTGTCACACATGCTTCCACTCTACCCTAAAACAATTTTTTTCTATTATGCCATGCTGCTTCTTAAATTTATCCAACAAACCAGAACTAGCTTGAAAATTCACTTGCGCCAAACAATTGGCAAACTCTGATGCCTTTTCTTTTATAAGAGGACCTGAGATTGCAAGTTTTTGTCACGAACAATTTTAATCCACTTTAAAACAGCATCATTCACTTTTCCAAAATGATATGTTTTAAAACGCTTCCTGTCATCAGGTTTAAACATGTTCAAAGATTTTCATGGGAAACTCCTGGCTTTTTATATTTTTCGACACTGTACTTAGGGAAATGCGAAATTTAACTGCAATATCTTCTTTTGCGCATTCCACTGTCCACATTCTTCAAGAACTTCACTTTTTCCACAACACCAAGAGATTTTATTTGTGACACCGCAAACACACACACTGTCAGTTAGGAAGACAAACTGAATTGGCTTTACAGAGGAGGAAGGTTACTTAAGGAGAGAGGTGAGCAAAGTCTGGAGGACCCCCCCCCTCTCCACACACACGCAGAACGAAGAAGGCAACCAGTCGTCGGAGTCTCAATGACCTTGACTACACTTTCCTTCTTCCCTTCATGGCATTTTTTCTTATAACATAGACATTGGGGGGGGGGGGAATCACCATTTGTCTTGGAAAAAAAATTGATATATAGAAACAGTTTTTCTATGTAATGATCACGAGAATTCTCAAAATTTTGATACAGAAGTTCGATATATGGAGGTCCAACTGTATATGAATGTTGTGCAGATCAACACATGGTAAAAACTTCATTCCACTGTATGTTATTACCTATTTTGAAAAACATTTTACACATACAAAAAGTAGAGAAGCTACAAACCTAATTTGCTTTACTTCCCCAGGGTGTATCTCTAGATAATACAGTTCATTTCTGATAGCACAAACTAACTGAGATGAATTAGAAGCAACAACACAGATATTTTGTCCAGATGGTGGATGCCATTCATTCAACAACTTCTTTGTTTTCTGGCCAACAAGGCGAACCGACGACGCAGTCACCTATTTTGAACATATTAAGACAAAATGAAAATCCATAAAATATATCTATTTATTTTACAAATCAAAACTTAATAATCATCATGTAGTCACTGCAGACATACTGAACAAACTTCACAAAAGGAATATTATATATTTATAAAATATTTTGGCATAAGTAGGTGACTGCAAATTAAATATTAAAACTTTATAAAAACATGCTTAAACAAGAAAACACTTAAATAAGGAAGCTTTCAAAAGTTGAAAGCTTACTTATATTTTTTTAGTGTAACTTCAGCACATTTTTTAAAGTTGTAATACTTGAAGAAATATTTTTAAAAGCATTTTAAAATGACGAGCGTTTGTTTCCAACATTTCTCTGGTGGTAAGCAAGGGTGGCAGTATAAAACGATGAGGGAAAATGATCGTAATTCTTTAAAAAGATTAGCTGAGGATCTATGTTTTTTAACTAACATTCATCTTCATGTTAAACGGATAAAATAAATTGCCAAAAGTATTTTTGGACAGTATCTTAAACATCCACCCCCTTCTTTTAAAAATTTGGAGAAACAAGGAAGGCAAGAAATTTTTGAACATTTTTACAGGGATGCATAACCCTGTCCTGATAAATATCACTGAATGGTGAGTAACAATAGTTTAAAATTCCATCATCAGTGAGAAACTTTATATAAAGCAATAAATGTTATACAACAATTCTTATACATCTTTTCAAGAATGTATCCAATGATTAGAATTATTCATCACTAAAATCACTTGCTGAGTTATTGCTAAGCTTTCTTTGTATTCAAAATAATTGTCAATTGTTCTCTACTTCTTTTAAGAGTCACAAGTTCACAACTTAATTTAGAAATAGTGTTCATGATGTCCTTTTTAGAGTTTTGTTTTCCAAAAAGCAGCAGAATTTCATCATACTCTTAAATGCTTCCTTGCAGGACACTAGTTTCAGGTCATTGAATTTTCCATCGTCACCTTCCGTTTTGCTGCCTAGTACTCCATTATGAGACAGTGTCAACATATCATCTTCCATCTCTTCAAAGATAGGCTCATTAAGCATCAATTTCCAAAAGTTCTTCAGCTGTTATCCAGACAGAGCATATGCTTATTTTTTTTTTAGAACAGTGTTCAACTGCTGCACTGTATCACGAGCAGAATTTTCATTTACAGCTGTTGTTAGCCAATGCCACATGCTTCCAACAATTAACAATTGTTGCTAGGTTCAATTAATTTCACACGTTCATGAGACAATAAAATGCGTCTTTAGAGACATATATGAATATCAGCTTGATGCATAATAGAAGTCAATGGGAAATGAATCCACTGGAAGAAATCATTCTTCACAACCACATGGATGGCACAAACAAATATCATCATCATCATCATAGAGACGCTGTATTTCCACTGTTACCCATGTAGTCTCTTCTTGCCTGTGAAGCAGGAAATCAAGCCTGCATCTCCCAGTTTCTGTTCAAGCATGCTACTGCTCCAAGGTTATGTAATTTTCGAGTTTTAAAAAGTGAGGGTAGATGAGAAACAGTGGAAATATGGCACCAGTGTGCCCATAACGGCATCAGCTCTTTTAAAGTTTTCTAGGATTTTTCTCACTTGAAGATGATGATGTGTTTTAAAAGCTTGGATTATACCCACGTTTAATGGTTGCAATTTTCTTGTGGCATTCAGTGATAAATATTCTAGCAGAATGTTGCTAGGATTTTCACTTCTGTCACATGGTGTATTTCTAAAATAAGAAAAACTCTTTTTTTTTTTTTTTTTTTTTTTTTTTTTGGAGGTTTAACGACCACCGTGAGCAACTCAATGGGCTATAAGCAGTCGCCCGTCCCTAATTTAGGGTCACTGGTTCCAGGGAAGGGAGAGAGCCAGTGCCGTAAGACAAACACAACATCCATGCCTGACCGGGATTCGAACCCGGACCCCTTACGGACGAAGGATCAGAGGCCAGCGCCTTAGACCACTGCGCCACCGGGGCGGCAAAAAAAAAAAAAACTCTTTTCTTTCATCTCATATCTGCATAAAAAATTTCTAAGCAGTCAACAAACTTACTTTTTATAAAAAAATTGTAAGCAGTCAGCAAACTCACTTTTTTGTCATTCATACCTTTCTATTAGAGTAAATAGTTAGCATATATCTCTGGTGGAAAATTTCTAAAGCAACATGTTTTATTTTTCTATCACATTTAAGGTCCTTTTATCACTCCCATCTGCATGTACATAGTGAAACAAAGCAATTCATGTTTTAATTTGTTGGCAACCTGGTTGAATTATATTTAAGATAGTCTGATCAGACATCACAGCAAAAATGAGCCATTTTCATTCATGCTGTACATATTTTCAACATCATTTCCTGCCATAATTCCTCTTAATTTTCTTTTACTTTTTTGTACTGTATTCATATAAATTTCTGAGACCTCACTACATTTCATTTTGCTAACACAAACCCTGCCCCCTGCCCCCATTTTTCTGGTAAAATTCATAAAATATCCATAAAAATACAAATTTGGAAGATGTGAATCTATTTATTGGTGTAAATATGACATGGATGTTAAGTAAAATAATATCTGAAAACTTGAAAATTTCGTCGTCCTGGAGGGGAAACGAACCCACGTCTCCCAGATAGCATCCGAGTATGCTAACCACACCACCACCCAGAGCGACCAAGTTTCTGATTAATTTGAATATAACCATCACAGGATTCGCTAGTCACAGGGTTCATACTCTTTTTTGAAAATGGAAATTAAAAAGTTCTTAAAGACCTTCAGGCTATTTTTAAGGACCTTTAAATATTTTTTAAAGGACTTCATAATCGCTGCAGGCAAATATAACAATATACAAAATGTGAGTTAACTATTACAACATAAGTCATTTTAACACAATAAATCAATTTTGTTGAAACTAATGAATATTCCATTGCACAAATATATGAATTAAAATTAATTCTACAAAAATAAACCTAAATACTCCAACAGAAAAAACAACTAACTTAAAAGTTCCTTATATACATTATTTGCTGGTAATACTGGATCCATTATTTGTCCTGAAGCATATCTTTGCATCTACAGAACTAACACTCTGCTTCTTCGTATTGTGGTGTGAAGCATAAAATTTATTTACTTTGGAATTTCAACAAATTTTCACCCATTAATTGTGATTATAGGCCCATCTTTGTGGTTTCGGAAACTTTTTAAATTTGCATTTGTTTTTCCTTCAAAGTTTATCCGAATTTATATTTTTTTATTAATTTACAAATTCATTTTAACAAAAACAGTATTACAAATACAGCTTAGAATTTCATATGGCTGTGATTGTCAGTCTTTAAAATTTTTTGGTATCTTTACCTTTCCATTCAATAACTTAATTCCTTCCATTAGAATTACTTTTACAAATATGTGCGGACACAGGCTAAGAAACTAAATGCATTAATTCTGTGGGTGGCATCACTACAAGTGCTGCAGCTGGAAAAATAACACTTTTATAAAAATGCAGCACAGCTTGTTAGACCTGTCTTAGGTTAATGAAGCAAGTAAACACACTATCTAACTCAAATCGAAACATACAAGTTCATCGTAACTTAAATCATAACATTGGAATTGAAAGCCTTAAGTTCAATATGTTTGCATAAATTTCAAAACTACATTGGCAGAATTCAAAAAATCAAAACTGAACAGTGAAGCATCACTTTCTTTTAAGTATTTATTTATGTATTTTTTTATTTACTACACAGCTTCCGAATTCCCAAATCTGGAGAAAAATTTGGTTTTCGTAGATTTGGATGAATAACACATTTTTGCTTGTGTAACTGTTGCATTTTTATTTTATTTTTAAATTCTACAGCTGTAGCACATGTAGTAACTTCTTCCATACACTTAATGCAGGTTGTTTTTCAACATTTGGCAATAGCAGGGGTGTAAGTGCCCCTACCATGTTTTGGAGCAATTCTTGGAGCAGGGAAATATGCAATTTGGAGCAGAAAAGTTGGGTTTTGGAACGAGAAAATTTGCATTTTGGAGCAGAACTCAGGTTGTTGAGCAGCTAATGATAGTATTTTTAATTGTTTTAAGTCCATGCTGTGATCTGTTGACGTTTTCCGATCTCTAAATTAATGGGCCAATATTTTTGGGTCGGAAAAACCATCACCAGATCCACGCACTCTCAATGAGAGTGAGATTTTTTGTCATGAGATGATCTCAAATCCCTTTGGCAAGGAGGGAGTTAGAAAAAAAAAATAGATTTAAGAGTCAAGAAAAATCAAGTAAATTCTTTTCATTTATTTTAATTTCTTTCTGATTTCTCTGTGAAGTGTTGATCTCTGTGTATGTAGTTAAATTTATGTGAATAGGTCTAAGTAAAATAGCCTTGTGATGTCTGTTTCTAGTTAAGGGATGTGTAACTAGCTGGGAAGTAGATTTAAGGAAGTTTGACATCATGCTATATGGCTGGTTTTTTTGTTGTTCTTTCATGCAATGTTTTTTTCTTCCTTCCATTGCATTTTTTTTAGTGCACTGTTTACTTTCAGGGAAGAGATATAGTGAAGTTTATTTTAGTGCAGTATATGATGTAGTGTATATGAATTGATTTGCCTTAGTTTCTTAAGTGTATAGTGCAGTTTATATATGTATAGTGTTAGATGTATCAGTTTAAAATTATCGGCGACGCCGCGGCGTTCGGCGTTATTGATCGTCGGGATAACGTAGCGATAAAAAGAAAAATTGTAAGGTTGTAGTTCCGTATTTACCGTCGTTATCGCGATTTCTTTTATTGTATTATTATGTAAGCTTTAATAATGGAAGAGTAATTTGTAAACATGTAGTGTTTGAAGTATTTTATCTTATTGTAGTGGTATCTAATGAGAAAATCGCGTGTTTATGCCATATGTCAGTAGCGTGTATTAAAATCGTCGTTGGGTGTATTGGGCTTAATTTAGTAACCTTTCGTAATTAAAATCTTGCTTAGTATTAATATTTAGTTGGTTTTAGTATGAATCTTACTTGGTATTAACTAGTGATAGTATAATTCAGCGACTGATAGAAAAAGCGGGTCGGCGATCGCTCCGTAACGAAGTGACTTTCGTAAATTAATTGCGCGTGCGCTATCGTCAATGATATTTAATAGTCATTTAGTAAAAGAATAAAATTGTGGCTTAATGCTTCAGGGCAAAATAACACATCGTTGCGTTACGCTATTTTTTCGTAATTCCGATCGTCGTACCTGTAGCTAGAGAGAATTCAATTTTTATGCGTTACGAAGTTGTAACGATGTTCGTTAATGTTAGTTAATTTGTTTAATGAATTTTTGTAAAGGTGGTCTCCAAAAGTCTTTGTTCAGAAAGAAAGAACGAAAATGGCTGCAGTTCTGGTGTCGCTTTTCTAAAAGCGATAAATTCGTAGAATGGCATCTGGGAGGACGTTTTCCCAGCTTTACCAGTGCAGAAAGTCCGATTTATTTATGCTCTTGTTTACTTCGAGAAGGCATTTTTCGCTTGGCACATGGAACACGTCAGGATTTGGGCGGAATTCTGCGAGGTTCACCGCAGCGCCCGTTTTCGTGGGTCAAAGTTCAAGCCAGCGATTTCTGGGAATTGCGTCTTTCTCTCCGCCTTCTGACTTAACTTCGGGCCAATTGCCTTCCGCCATTTCGGGCGCGTGCGCAAGGGATTCGGCGAGGAGCGGAGAATTTTTGCGTGCTGCTACACACTTCGATACCAGACTTCGTAAGGGAGAGTCCCACAATAAAAAAGAAAAAAAAATCGAGTAAAGGAGGGGAGGACGGACGTCCGGATGCCGAAACTGCCGTAACCTCGTGCGGCCGCGATGGCCCAAGAACGGTAGGAACGATCCTTTTCTTTTCTGTGCTTGACATCGTCCCGAGGCACTAGCGGGCATTACGCCTCGTAACTCGCTCGGTAACATCGCTGCCGCCCGTCGCCGTGTGAGAGAGAGAAAGTCTCCTCAAAGGCCGGCATCGGGAGTAAGTAAAAAAAAAAAAAAACGGAATAAAAGAAAGGAAGGAGAAGAGGGAAAATCCTACCATGTCATCATAAGTGCATCAGGCCCCGTTTCCACGGCGTGCCGGCTCTCGTAGCGACAGCACAAACACCAATTCCAATTCGGCATCAAAAGGAAAATTTAAGGAGGAGGAGAAACAAAGAGAAAAAAAAAATGAGTACCACCTAAAATTGAAAAAAAAAAAAAAAAAATTATGCGTCTTGATCAGAAATGGAATGATGTAAAAGGTTAAAATTCAGGGGTGAGAGAAAAAATGGGGGAAGGTGAAATAAAAATGGGAGGAAAATAGAGAAATGCAAATGTATGTTTGGAATTAATGGTCTGGCCAGAACCAAAAAAATGTAATATGTCATTGTGTAATTTTTTTTTTTTTTGTAAAAATGTCTAGTTAATGCCAGTGACCAAAGAAATGGATTGAAATATATTAATTAGGTTTCCTGTTAGAACAGGGGTTTCTTTTTGTTAGCTCAAATGAGAGGAAAGTGACTTGACATTTTTGTTTGTTTGGTTTTTCTGTACTGTAAAGTAAGAAAGAGATTTTTCCAGGTAACTGATCAAAATCAGTGTGTTGTAAAAAAAAAAAGAATAAAATGTCACTCTTAACCATCTAAATCTAAATTGTAAAGAGCATTTAGCTCAAGGTTCAACCAGTTATCAGATATGCACATCGAGCATTAAGCTCTTAGCACTCTTTGAGTGAATGATCACATTCTTTAAAGATTTTTTTGTAAGGCAGGCTGGTAACCAAATTGTGCCACTTACCTCCTTCATCCTCTAAACCACACAGGTGAAAACTACTTGGTTTGCAGACCAGGGTTTCTGAGAGGATTATTTAGGACTGTCAACATACTCTGGACTCTAAAATTCATAGCTAAATTCTTTTTTATTCGGCCTAGCCACCTAAAGTTTCCTTGTATCAAGTGTTTTTCCAACCTGCGCCTGGGAGCACAAAAAAATTTATAGTTAACCTGGAACATATGCTTAATCAAATTATTTTGTGTCGTATGTGAATTTCTCTTGTCGGTGGTGGTGGAATCACCTTCCATTTACAGGGAGTTTTTAAGGATCGTACCTGGGGTGTTAGTCGTTGAAAAAAAAAATTCTTAATTGGGGTCCCTAGATTGATCACAGGCCATTTTCTTCTTTTTAAAAATAAAATTGGTAATAATTTGCGTTTTTTTCAGAAGTAAGTTCATCATCGTAATAGAATAATATCTTAACAACCAAACCACGTCGTATCAAACTGGCTCCCGTGACCAGGATTCCACCCACTGTACCAGAGAGATTCACATTTATGATTTGCTATTTCTGATATTAGGTAATGCTGTGTGAAAATTGTAAAAAGATCAAATTGCTCTAGCAACAGTTAAAGGATAAGGTTTTGACATAGAACATAGTTAATTGGGAGAATTTTCTTCATGTTAGGCATTCATTTTCGAAATTTTAGTCAGTATCAAGTGCTCGCAATCATAATTTTTTTTTAAGTGTGAATTGGCATTTGAATTTTAGTGTATTGCATTTATGTATTGTGCTTTTGTTTACATTGGTGAGAAATATTGAGGTAATTATTTTCAATTAAGAAAAAGAGTAAGATATAACTTTAGGCTCAGGTAGAAAATAATTATAGCTCACTAATCTTGGGTAAAAGTAATCATTGATAGTAAATCATTACAGTAACAGCAAGCATAGTATAATAACCTTATTTAAATTGTGTAGTGTACTACATAGTTTAGTTGAGTCTATAATGACTATTTTAAGCAAATGGGTTTGTAACTTTCAGTTAGTGATGATAGCCTTTAAAACTAATGCTAGATTTTTTGTTTGGTTATTTGCTGATTTCTTTAAGTGCAATAATTTAAAATGGGTGATATTGAGAATGTGTTGATGAGACAAAATTATGCAGGGAATTAGGTAGGATTAGTGAAGTGTTTTCTTTTCTCGTAATTTGAATTTTGGAATTTATGGTGGATTCTAAAGAGTTACTTCTCTTGGTTTCAAGATGCCTTCAAGGGAATTTATTGCTGCATGCTGGGAAGCACAGAGGTTGTTAAGTGAGGTTAAGGAGTGTATAGATGAGATACCTCAAAGTAGAAAGCAGCGGGATTATCATACACATAATTCCTTTTCTCCCAGGAATGAGAGTAGAGAAAATGATCAGGCATTCTGCTATCAGAGTTCGAGGACAGGGCATTCTTCTTGTGATTATTTTGGGAATTTCTCCAGTAGGAAGAGTTCACAGGAACAAGAAGTGAGAAATTCTAGGGTTTATGGAACCAGAACTAGTTCTTACGGGAAAGATGCTGAAAGTATCTTAACTGAGCAGCCGAGAACAAAACAGAATATGCAAAGAGGCAGGAAACGAGAGGAGCAGGGGAAGGAGTTGGTTCGAGGAAATCCTGCATAAAATGGAAGAGGAGAGATTAATGAAAGAAAGAGAAGAGAAACTCGAGAGGGACAGAATTGAAGCACACAAGGAATTGGAAAGGTCTCTACGAAGAGGCAGGAAACAAGAGGACCAGGAATGGAGTTGGTATGAGGAAAACTTGCGGAAGATGGAAGAGGAGAGATTAATGAAAGAAAGAGAAGAGAAACTAGAGAGGGATAGAATTGAAACACTTAAGGAATGGGAAAGGTATGAGTACCAAAAGACATTAAAGAAGCCAGAATTGGCTAGGCAGAAGGAACTAGAGGAGAAGTTCGAAAAGGAAAGGCTGGTAACCAAATTGTGCCACTTACCTCCTTCATCCTCTAAACCTCACAGGTGAAAACTACTTGGTTTGCAGACCAGGGTTTCTGAGAGGATTATTTAGGACTGTCAACATACTCTGGACTCTAAAATTCATAGCTAAATTCTTTTTTATTCGGCCTAGCCACCTAAAGTTTTCTTGTATTGAGTTGTTTGCCAACATGTGCCTGGGAGCACAAAATAAATTCTTAGTTAACCTGGAACATATGTTTAATCAAATTATTTTGTGTCGTATGTGAATTTCTCTTGTCGGTGGTGGTGGAATCACCTTCCATTTACTGGGAGTTTTTAAGGATCGTACCTGGGGTGTTAGTCGTTGATAATGAAAAAAATTCTTAATTGGGGTCCCTAGATTGATCACCGGCCATTTTCTTCTTTTTAAAAATAAAATTGGTAATATTTGCATTTTTTCAGAAGTAAGTTCATCATCGTAATAGAATAATATCTTAACAACCAAACCACGTCGTATCAGCTGTGCTTTAAGTTATGTTTATAGACTGAATTACCATTATTTTATGAACTATGAAAAAATGTTATATTTTAGGTTTGTCGACATTTTACTGCTTCTCTTACGACTGTTAATTAGCATTTCTGTCGTTCCTACAGTGAGATAAATAGGAAAACAATTATACTACCCACGATTTATTGAAAACTACATGACCTGCAATATTTTAAGAGTAGCACATTAATATCAGGGATTTTCTTCTGAATGCATTTGTTTCGCTGTAACACAAATAGGATGCTGCCACATCCAAGAACTGTTGCTATTGATACTGAACGCTTGCGAATATACACTTAGGAAGAATAAATAATATGTAATTACTGTTTGTTGTTTGGTTTTTAGCAGCATATTTTTCGAGATTCATGGCATTCAGATTAAAATACATTTCTGAAACCCAACCAACTGGCAAGCCACGCATACATGGTTTGCGTGTTCATCACAAACTCCTAAGGTTTTCTGAGGAAAGCATACCTTCGATATAAAAGGAAAACCAATGTAACATTTAATAATCAAATTGGAACCAAAACTATAAGATAACAATGAAAACTATATGCATCATATTTTATGCAGTTGCACCATGATACTCTTCATACAATGTTTTTTATCAAGTAATTATCAATGCACCAAGTCACACTTCCAGAGTTAACAGCTTTTGATCCATCTGCTTATCAATCGAAGGAATAATACAGTATTTGGTTGTTTCCAAGCTTTCCAGAAGTCTCTCAGCATAACTACTAAAACGTTACTATGCGGTCCTAAAATTTTATCTGCAGCAGCATCATAACAATATCGGCAATCAACGCTCATTTCACTAAAAGATAAAACTGAAACATTGTCGAATTCAGTTAGGTGTATAGCATTCATCTTCATCATTAAACCATCGGCAACACAAATCTACCACACCACCGTTTCAAAGAGGAAATGCTTAGAAGCAGTATGTGCATTATTTTTTTTTTTTTTTTTTTTTTTGTGATGAGTAGATATGCTTTTCGAGAAATAGCATGCAAGACAAGTGCTTGACTTATATCTTCTTCATTCCATTTTGCTGCTCTCTTTTTTGACACAAGAGTTTGAATTTGCACTTCAGTGAAACAATGGCCAAGCATTTATGATAGCTGGCCACCTTTCACTGTTGCTCAGCAAATTTCTGTAAGCGTTTCATAATATTAATTTTCGTTTTCAGGCTTCTTTTCTCGAGGCAAAATCATTGTTTTACCATTATCAACTGTTTTCTTACGTTTGATAATTCTTCCCGTAGTGAATTATTTTCACTCTTAAGTTGCATTATTTCTTTGTTCAGACATTCGCAGTTCTCACATAACGTTGACGGTATGATAAATGTTGGTCAGGAATGATGTCACTTTCATTTTGACCTGTGATTTGACGTTTAATTGGAGATATACTTTCAATTCGATTTAATGCAATTTTTTTCCTGACCTCTCCGATCTTAAACCGTTCACTTCGAACAGAAGTTTGCTCCTCCATCTGCTAAGGCATATTTTTTGTAGGCACGGCATTTTTTTTCTCAGTTTTTTTCTGGGAGGCAAGTTCAGTAATTCATTTCTAAGATCTCGCTCTTACTTCAAGACATCAAAGTGTTCTGAACACATTCGTGCTTTCTTTGCATCGAATACATCCTTTCGACAGCATTTTGCTATCCATTGCTTCAAGAAATTTCTATCCGATGGGAAAACCTGGTATGTAACATCTAACTTCCTTTCCTTTGAACTGTTATTACAACAAAGTGCAACAGCGTATGCAAGTATTTTCGAGATAGTTGTACACAGAAAACAAATGAAGAAAAAAGTGAATGAAACGACAAAGCAGGTCAAAAATTGACAAAGAAATGCAGCGAGTAATCGACACCACAACACAAGCTCCGAATGCTCAAGGGATCGTTTATGGCCAATGTGATGTCACACTACAGCTCGTAGGGTGACAACTTGCCGGCGGCACGGAAACAAAGACGATTGGACCTACCTCTCCTCTTTCTAAGTACCTTGGTCTGAACCTTACCTCATCCTTCGTACGATTCAGACACTGCACCATCTGATTACTGCCTGTTTGGTTCCATGGACCATTTTCCTTTCCTCTGGATTATTCAGGCATGAGATTGTCTAAGCATCCAATTAAGTGAAAACACCAAAAGCTGTTCCGAGATACACATAAAATTAAAAAAAAAAGGATGCGCCAAACACAAAAATTATTATTGCTAATTTTATTATTTACATATATATAGTTGCTAAGTCAAGTGTTTAAGCAAGTAAAATTAAAGGCAAAAATAGCAATACTGAACTATTAAAGTGTTTTACTTACCCGTCTATATTTTTAGGAGTGAATTTCCTTGCTAACATTAAGATTTAATAAAAATATATATCATTTCCTATTTTCCCCCACACACTATCCCATTTATTAAAAACTTTCAAATTAATTGATAATATTTAGTAGCAACAAATGTACTTACTCTTTCAAGAATGTAGATGAGTGGTGGTGGTGGTGGTGTGTGTGTGTGGGGGGGGCCTCATCTTGTGCTGTGCCTATGGCCCGCTTCTGTGCAAGTCGGGCCGTGATCCCGGCCCGGCGCCCTGCATTCTTTTTTCTGCTTAGCTTTCAAACAAGCAAAACAAATTCCTCCTCAGAAGAAGAAAAAAGAAAGAAAAGAAACAAAGAACTGTGTCATGAACTTTGTTCAGAGGCTTTGGGCCGATGTAATCCCGGTCCACGGCGAAAGAAGCACACCTGGCCAACGTAATCCTGGCCCGGCGCAGTGGTTTCTTTCCACTCAGCTTTTAAACAAGCAAAACAAATTCTTCCTCCTTGGTAAAAAAGAAAGAAAAGAAAAGCTGCGTCACCAACTGTGTTCAGAGGCTTCCGGCCGACGTAATACTGGCAAGGCGCTGTGCATTCCTTGGAGTGTGTCTTCCAACTTAGCTTTTAAACAAGCAAAACAATTTCTTCCTCCCCGGAAAGAAAAGAAAAAAAGAAAGAAACGAAGTGCTGCACCATGAACTTTATTCAGAGGTTTCCCACCGATGTAATCATGCTACAGCGAAAGAAACACGCCGGGGCGATGTAATCCCAGCCCGGCACCGTGTTTTCTTTCCACTTAGCTTTCAAACAAGCAAAACAAATTCCTCCTCCTCAGGGGGAAAATAAATAAAAAATAAAAAAATAAATAAAGAGCTGCAACACGAACTTTGTTCAGAGGCTTTAACATCGATTAATTTACAAAACCAGTAAAACATTCTTAATAACAGCGAAAATCTGAATTTCCGTCATTTTTCGTTAGTCACCCATAATCCCGCAATCCCGTGGGGAAATCCACAATGGTTGGCATTTCTGGACGCCTATGACACTTTCGCACGCCAGTGAGAGAGAAGGTTTGTAACGTAAATGTCCAATCACATGTCAACAGAACTTTTCTTTCTCGTTGATCTCTTGGCAGCTGTGTACGATGGCTCAGGGATCCGCCCAATCTCTCAAATGATTTTGCCCCCTAGCAAATACATGAAACAAATAGCAGTGAAAAGGTCGAAGGTGAAAGGAAGCAGCGGAGTGTTCACCTTAAAAAAAAAATGGTTTTGGGCAAACCGAGACGTTTGAAGTGACATCACCTGCAGCTATCCCATTGGCTAAGCAGCAGCAGAACCGTCAGCCTAGAGCTGCCAGTCAACCACACAGCAGCAGAAATATTACATCTTACAACTGTACAACTGAAATATCGCCACCTACCTAACAAATATGTCTCTCTCTTTCTCTCTTTTGCCCCCCCCCCAGTAACAATCGCAAACTTTTATCAAAAGCCTGAGATCGCTAATGACAAATTCAGCGGATTTTCATTTTTTTCTAAAAAGTGAATTCATGGAATTCCACTAATTAGGGGAAGAATCACGTGCCTGATTATTGCAAGTCAGATACAGTCTCAAAACTGTTCAGCAATCAGTGAGTGCAGCAAGTCTTGAGGCAGAGAAATATACACTGGTGTGCAAAAATTAAGAACGAAGAGGAGAAATTAGCATAACAGTGGAACAAGCAGGCAGGACAGATCGATAGACCACTCAGGAGATAGACTAGGGTCCGGTACGGTATGGCATTCACATATATGCAGCATGATGTAGGGGGTAGAGTGTCTGAAGGGTATAAAGCACACGGGCGGTGTACGCTCAGCAATTCGGTAAAAGCTATTGCACGGTGTACATCGGTTTGAACGACGTCGAGTTGCTGCCACCGTGTGATATGGCCAACAGGCAATCCAGTAGACGACATCTGGATGACTTTACCCGAGGTCGCTTCATTGGGAAGTTGGAAGAAGGTCGAAGTGTGACTAGTGTGGCCGAGGAGTTCGGGATCGCTCACAGCATCGTTTTGCGAGCTTGGAGAGCATTTCAAACGACAGGAACAGCTGTCCGAGAGTTTAGCAGTGGTCGTCCACGAGCAACCACGGCGGCGGACGACTGGTATATTGTCCTACAGGCGAGAAGAGACAGACGGCAGACAGCGGGAGAAATCACAAGGCACATGCAACAGACAACTGGACGTCCGTTATTGCGTTTTACCGTGGCCAGGAGGCTGCACAAAGGTGGTCTATTTGCATGACGACCAGTACGGTGTGTGCCATTAATGCCTGCTCATCGGAGACGGCGGTTTCTGTGGTGCCAGGAACACAAGAACTGGACACATCAGCAATGAGGTCGAGTTCTCTTTACAGATGAAAGCCGATTTAGTCTGACAAGCGATTCTGGACATATAAACATCTGGAGAGAGCAGGGAACACGCAATCACACCTCCACCATTATCGAAAGGGACCGGTTTGAAGGTGGCAGAGTTCATGTTTGGGGCGGTATCATGCTTGGTAGCCGTACTAACCTCCACATCTTCCAAGGAGGTTCAGTCACTGGTGTCCGCTATTGGCAATCTCAGCGGTCCGCTCTCCCTCTAGCGGCAAAAGGAAGAATTACTGTAGTACGGGTAACGTTTTTGGCTCAATGCTTGGCTGTTGGTAGATCGGTCATTACGTTCAGTTTTCGTAGTTTGGTGCATTTTTGCATTCATTCTGGAATTAGAGAGTTGTATAATGGAGAATTCCGTGAAGTAGAACAAATCATATTGTTGTGTCCCGCAATGTCGTTCCCAAGGTTTCGGCTATGTTTTTCACAAGTTAGTATAAACTTTTGTGCCTTGCGTTTGAAATCCTTCCAGTGAAATGCTACTAACCTAGTAACGTCTTTGAATAAATAATAAACAAGGCAGCATGTTTTTATTGCATAGTAGTAATTAAAAAATCCGCATTTCTACATAATCTTGAAAACAAATAATTGTTGTTATCTATATAAATTTAAACTTCATTATGGAACAAGATTTGCAATGTTCTGTCAACAGTCATCGGTTCAAAAACGCAGAACCCAATGATGATCAACAATTACCAATTCACAAACACTTTTAGGAACAGAATGTTAAAAATTGACAAATGTTATTGTTGACAGTATTGAAAATGGGTCCTGGGAAACGTCAAGTGAAACGAAATGTCAGCTTTTAATAGTAATCCGGATTAGAACACGCCTGTCGGTATTACTATATCACTTGCCTGAAAATGTAAAAATAAAAATTACCTGTTACAGTAAAGCATTACTGCTACACAGTGCTTACACGTTCCACTTCTGCCCGCTTTACAAGAGCACTCAAATGACTTTATAGAAATTTCACTGTTACTTGTATCAAAACACCGTTGATGGAGTGAGGCGACGACGTTATTGCCGTGGACTGAATGCAGTGCGAAACTATGAGAATTTCTCTTCCATCTTCCTTCTTAATTCCACAAGAAATTATATGGCCTACATTAACAATCACTTCCCCTTCTTTAATGCATCTTGAATATTTGGAAGCGTCCACAAATTTCATTATTTCAAGGATTGAAAGCGACAAACCAGCCATTCTAACATTCGACTTTATGGAAACACGTGCGACGTTACCTGTACTAGAGAAGTTTGTTTACGTTTGCGCAGCGTCCCCTATAGTTCGTTGAGGTTCCCAATTGTACCGAGGTTCTCCTGCCTCACGTGCGTCTCTTTAGAGGTGCTGTGGGTTCTGAGTTCCTCTTCATGGACAACAATGCTACACCTCATCGTACAGTGGCTGTCGCAGCGCTGTTGGAGAGTGAAGATATTCAATGCATGGATTGGCCTGCAAGGTCCCCGGACCTAAATCCAATCGAACACGTGTGGGACCTTCTCGGGAGACGCTTGGCAACACGTCACCAGCCGCCAGCAACGATTCCGCAGCTGCAATTTGCGCTACAAGAGGAATGGGCCGCAATGCCTCAACAGCTCCTTGACAACCTCGTCCTCAGCATGGACAGACGTTGTAAATTCTACAATGCAGTCAGGGGTGATCATATCCCCTACTAAAGACTGGATTTTTCTTGGCAGCCGCATGTCACATGGACGTTTCTGTCTTCTGTCCAGTTGTGCTCGAAGCTATCTTTTCAATAAAGTGCCTTTGTATCCTTTGGATTCCTTGTTTGGACGGTTTTGCTCACTTGTCCCATATTCTTACATCTTGGGGATTTTATGGTATGATTTGAGTCGATGTGGAGCACTTCTGCACGACGTTACATTCGAAAAACCGTCCCATCCTTAATTTTTGCACACCAGTGTAGTACATAAGACCTCCCCCCTCCCCCAAGATAAATTAGCTTTTGGGAGATGACATCACAGCCATTTCTAAACCAGCATTCTTGAGCTTCAACTTTGAAGCTTTTAATCAACTATTTTATGTTTTGTTGTGTGCAGCTATTTTTAATGAAGTTTTTCCATAAACATGTGTTCCAAATATTATACATCATAAATTTATATTTTTAATGCTACATTTGATGATGCTGTTGCAACAATTGGAATAGTAAGAAAGACATCAAACTATGGTGCAGATTCAAAAGAATAATCCAATAAGAATTACCTGGATTATTTGATCGCCTTTCACATTGGCACAATAGAACGTCTGTTGTGTTGTGTCAAAACCTGACAGTTCTGTTTCTTCAACTTCTTCGCCATTCAATGCTAGAACCCTGCAAATGGTTTATAAATTAACTTAACCCAACAAAGAGAAATCATGTGAAAGTTTAATGGCACTAAAACAAAACTTTGACACTTTTTCATGTTAACAGGTACTGAGTGGTTACAAATAAAAAAGAAAGGAGCATAAATATGATATCTGTGTTAACCACAGCAATACAGCACTCGCCAGAAATGTAGCATGTGGAACTTTTCAACCAGATTGCAACATTCAGTTGTTACACACCCCCGCATCAATATACTCACTACATATCACTGAAAGCTTATATATCGAAGTCTATGGGGACCACTGCTGCAATGACAACTCCCCAGCTGACTTACCCAAAATATGGAAATGATACATTGCAGCTATGAACTTAAATAATAACATTTATTGTTAACATGTGAACCTTGACAAATACACGCATTCTGTATAATATGCACTCTGTTTAACATATTCTTACTTGGGTTTAGTTTAATCTGTAATTCAGCTATGACGCGATGGCAACAGTACGATACCCTTGCGACGCTGCTCTACATTTAACACGTCATCACGCTCAGCTGTATATATTGGAGTACACTAGTAGCAATTACTCTCTTTCATCTGAAGATGGGTGTGACTGTCGACATGAAAGTGCTTATGGGTTTTTTATCTTTTAAGTTTGTAAATATATGTCATCTTATAAACATTGTAAATATATGTCAAGTTTGTAAATATATGTCATCTTATAACAGGGATGTAAGGTCAGGTGATGCGTAACATCACAGCCTCTCCTTGACAAATGTCAACCCCGCCTTCTCGTGGTGCATCATGTTCTCACTAAAGGGGCTCTGACGACCGCCAATAGCGGTATAACTATACCATCAGGATTAGAGGAAATTCTATCCCACACTCACCAACCCGCTTGGCCAGCGTGGTGAGTTATGGCCAAACCCCTCCAAAATTACTCCACAACTTAAATCTTGGCCCTCAGTCTCCGGCAGCTGGAATGTACCTGGCCAAGGCAGCGGCCAGTGCGACATGAAGGCAGAGGGTGCTAAGAATCCCCGGAGGACTGGACTAGGCTGCCATCTGATGCTGACCTTGGCAACATACAATGGACGCTCCCTATCTTCTGATTCAAGGCTTCTTGAATTGGAAGAGGAACTACAAAGGATCAAGTGGGACATCGTGGGGCTAAGTGAGGTAAGGAGAAAAGGAGAAGATCTCATCGAACTGAAAAGTGGACATCTCTTCTACTATCGTGGGACAGATACTGGCAGAACTAGTGGTGTTGGATTTATAATAAACAAGAAACTGAAGGATAAAGTTGTAGAAGTTGAAAGTTCCTCTGACAGAGCTGCACGGCTTGTTATCCAACTCTCGAAAAGATACCAGGCTCAGATTATTCAAACTTATGCACCCACCACAAGTCATCCTGAAGAAGAAATTGAAGAATTTTATGAGGAAATTTGTCATCTAAATAATAAAGGTAAGCAGCACTTGAAAATAATTATGGGAGATTTCAATGCAAAAATAGGGCAACGGCAACAGAATGAAACTTCAGTAGGTAAATTCGGTCACGGCAACAGAAACCAGCGTGGAAATACTCTCGTTGAGTTTGCAGAGGCAGAAGGGTTTTTCATCTTGAACTCCTTCTTCAAGAAAAAGCCACACAGGAAATGGACATGGAGACATCCAAATGGGATGACAAGTGAAATTGATTTTATTATGTGTAACAAAAAATTCGTCATAGAAGACTGCAGTGTGCTAAACAAGTTCAACACAGGTAGTGACCATAGATTGGTGAGATGTAAGATGCACCTCAACACTAAACTCGAACGTGGCAAGCTCATAAGACAAACAAAATCTATTGACATAACCAACCTTAAAAAACACCATAATACCTTCAAGTTGGAACTGAAGAACAGGTTCTCTGCTTTAGAAGGCCTAACATCGGAAGAAGTAGACATCTCTGAAGTTAACAGAAAAGTAACCAAAGCTCTTATGGAAACAGCAACAAAATTAGCTGGGTCTAAGAACAAGTTGCATGTAAATAAATTATCAGGAAAAACGAAAATGTTGATGCAAAAAAGAAGAGAGATGAGGACAACTGAAGAAGATGTGACTTCCAAAGTGGAATATATAGAGCTATGCAAGACAGTACGAAAAAGTATCACTGAAGACGTAAGAAAATTCAACTGTGAACTAGTGAGGAAAGCAATTGAAAACAACCAAAGCCTAAAGATAGCAAAGGGACATCTCAGTAAGGGAAGAAAACAGATTATGGCACTGAGAAAAGAAGATGGTTCTGTAACAAGAAATAGAAGCGAAATTTTGACAAGAGTGAAAGATTTCTACTCCAAATTATATGAAAGGGATGATACACGCACTCCAGACATCATGAAAGATACCAGTACCAGAGTTCCTCCAGTCCTTCCAGCAGAAGTTGCACATGCAATCAAGAACATGAAGCGGGGAAAAGCTCCAGGAGAAGATGGAATTACTGTAGACATCATACAAGAAGCAAGTGGAGAAATCGAAACAGTACTCGCCCAAATTTTCACTCGATGCCTTAATGAAGGAAAGATTCCTGAGGATTGGAACACCGCTACAATGATCCTGCTACATAAGAAAGGTGACATTGAGGATCTCGGAAACTACAGACCTATCAGCCTCCTATCAGTAGTTTATAAAATCTTCACTAAAGTTCTTTCACACCGCTTGAAGGTAACACTGGACATGGCTCAACCGAGAGAACAAGCTGGATTCAGGAGTGGCTACAGCACAATAGATCATATCCATGTGCTGAGAGAACTAATTGAAAGAGCGAGGGAATATGAACTTCCATTGTGCATGGCTTTTATCGATTATGAAAAAGCCTTTGATTCGGTGAAACCATCAGCTGTTACAATGGCTCTGAAAACCTGTGGTATTGAAGATGCATACATTAATATTATTAATAACATCTATGAAAATGCAAGTGCAAAGATTTGGCTGTTTGAAAATACAACACACATAAAAATTGGAAAGGGAGTGAGACAAGGTGACACCATATCTCCGAAGCTCTTTAATGCCACATTGGAGGGTGTTTTTCAGTCACTGAGCTGGGAAAACAAGGGGATAAAGATTAATGGAGATTATCTAACCCACCTTCATTTTGCTGATGACGTAGTCATTTTTGCAACTACCCCATCAGAGCCACAGAGTATGATCCAGGAACTTGCTGACAAGAGTAAAGAAGTGGGATTAAAAATGAACTTTCAGAAGACAAAAGTGATGTTCAATGCTTTTACAAGAAATGAAGATTTATCGATTGATGGAGAAAAGCTGGAGATAACAGACACGTACGTTTATCTTGGACAGCAGATATCAAGTGAGGGTCACATTGATGAAGAAATTAATCGGCGTACAAAACTTGCCTGGAGAGCTTTTGGAAGAAACAGCATAATTTTAAAGAGCAATATGCCATTATGTCTTAAAAGAAAAGTGTTTGATCAATGCATCCTTCCAGTGCTTACGTATGGTGCAGAGACGTGGACCTTAACTAAAAGAGACATACAAAGGCTGCAGACAACTCAAAAAAGCATGGAGAGGTGCATACTTGGTGTAACCAGGAGAGATAAGAAGAGGAACTCGTGGATCCGAAAAATGACAAGAGTGGAAGACATCATGATCAGAGTTAAATCCCTGAAATGGCAATGGGCTGGACATACTGCCAGAAGGACAGATCATCGATGGACAGCCGAAATTTTAGATTGGATTCCAAGGGACAGGAAAAGACCCAGAAGAAGACCACATGGGAGATGGGTGGATGAAATTCGAAAGTATGCAGGGGTGACATGGAGGAGACTGGCACAAGACAGACCGTTGTGGAGGAAACTTGGGGAGACCTTCGTCCAGCAGTGGATTGATAATGGTTGACAATGATGATGATGATGATAAACATTAAATTATCCTGCAAAGACGGTGTATGTATCAATATATAGTTGGATAAAGTCTGGTCAAGGCGTCCCGGTGGCCTCCTTAAAAAAACATCCCTGCTTGTGTGGGTCCAGTTTTGTGCCCCACACAAAACAAACACTACTAAAGAAAGGGTGTAGAGACTTAAGACTAAAATGGCAGTGATCCCTGGTAGTTTAACTAGCCAATTCCGGACATATCCATCAACGAGCCTTTTAAGGCATTTATGAAAGAAGAGTGGAATCAGTGGATGAGGGCCACAGACCACGACCTAACCCCAACAGGTCGTTTGAAAAGGGGCAACAATTGCTCACGTGTGCATGTGGGTTCTAAAATTATGGAATGCTCAAGGTTCGTACTCTTCCAAGCAAAATAAATTCAAGCACTTTTCAAGGACTTTTTAAAACCAAATTACCATATTTTTGTGCTGACGGTCAATCAGTAGGTCGGTACTTCATTTGACGATCAATCAGTAGGTCGGTAAACCATAAACTTAGCTATAGGATGAGCACACCTTCAATGATCTGCCTGTTATTCCATGCCCGCTGTTGGTTTATTTTATTACTTTTGAATTGCCCTCTGTTCTGGTGTTTTTTGAAATCGTTTTATTTTGTGGAATATTTTTGAAAGGGTACATTATTTTCATATTCATCCTCCGGCAAGAACGTGTCCCAAACCCCAGTTAACAGACGCTCATTACAATTTGCAAATGCATCATTCCACTTATTTTACTCCCATGGCTGACGTTTTACTGTGTAATGATGTCATAGCCAAGGTACCAGCTGTCCAGGCGCTCCCCTGGGTTGAACACAAGTTTTGCACTATTTGATCAGCTTGGCGTTTTTATTGGAATTACATAAAAAACCTTCTATACAACTTTTAACTTTATAGCACAATTATTTTACATATGCTCTTTCATATCATTACTTTAAAAAAAAAATCAAGTACTATTTACAGAGTCTTAAACATTTTTCAAGTACTTTTCAAAGACTTGAAAATGAACTCATTTTTTCAAGGAGCGTACAAACCATGACGCTGTGAAGACTGAAATATTAGTCAAATCTTTTTTTAAATGTGGCATCAGTAATGCGTTGATGGCACAGAAGATAACATTCTGTTTGAAGATAGTGACACTTCGGACAGTATTGACGACCCTGATTATAACAATGATGCCAGTGATGTGGATAACACCAGTGAATTTTCTGAATTTGATGATATGGATTACTGAAATGTTTTTCCTTACATGTAGAGGTAAAATTTGTATTGCTTTTAATTTTTATGAAAGTGCTGATACCTTATTTTTTATGTTTGTTCTTTTTTCTCAAAAATTTATATTTTAAAATTGCAGTGTGTCCTTGCTGCCGGGAAATGCGGTCATTAAAAGTGTTGAACTGGTATTTGAAGAAATGGAAGACATTAGTATACTTGCACATTTCATCCAAAGGCCATTGATGCTCTGAAAGTCCACAAGGATTTAAAGGATGTGTTCAATTGTTTCTGCTCTTGAACCGGATAACATTAGTGACGCTATAAAAAAAATCTGAAAACCATTGAACACATCTTTTAAATCCTTGTGCACTTGATCATCTTTCATGACCAAAATTTTTGTGTTTTTAAGTTCGTTCACATTGAGAGATCCAACACAAGTAGGTATCTTGATTATTCTGTTTTTGCACTGTTATTCCAATTTACAGAGGGTGACTCAAACGTTTTGCAATATTTTGATCACTTTATGATACATAACTTTACGACGAAAGCTGACTAGAATTCAAAGTACAGGCTATCGTGTTACATCATCTTTAGCCATCTGGGTCATTCCATGTCAAATCAACAAGGCTCACAACCCGACATTTTTTTTTTATGAAACTTTGTATAATTGTAGTATTCATCAATATAAACAAACATGATTTTTTTCAGAATTTTTAATGCATCCCTTTTTGAGTTATTGATTTTTGAAATTTCCAAAAAACCCTGAAATTTCATCATCTGAGCAAACTTTAACTGCCAATTACTCGAGTTCTAGTAGAGCTAGGGTCATGAATTATAGCTCATTTTAAAGATCTTGAATTGGGCTTTCATTTGACATGACACTATTAAAAAAATATGTCAATTTCAAAATTGAAATATTAAAAAACGTTTTTTTTTTTTAAATCTGAAAAAAATATATGTTTAACAAACATTATTTTTCTACATATCCCGAAAGTTTCATAATGGGATCGCTATGGGATCACTATAAAAAAAAAAAAAAACTTCGAACAATGCAACTAAAATGTGCCAGATGCACTTACCGGTTCCACCCATGACTGGAAAGGTATTCTTTATGTGGTTTGTGTAAAATGTCATACTTGTTCTTTTAAACATTGTGAATGTTAAAGAATGAGCTGGCGTTACGCAAATGTGGCGCTGTGGGCGGCCCTGCAAACGGAAACAACATGACGTATGCAGCGATCTGACAATATAAGGAGTGATGCGACGAGAATCAGTAAGTGTCGGATACAGTATGGGTAAGACGAAGGATCTAAGTGCATTTGATCGCTGGCAAATTGTCAGGGCCCGACGAATGGGTCACGCCATCTTGGAAGTCGCGCAGGCACTGAGATTTTCACGAGCCACTGTGTCACGGGTGCACCGTGAGTACATCAAATCCGGTAAAACCATCCCTGCAAGGGCTAACTGCCGTGGACAACAGCGTGTGGATGAGCGGGGTCATCGCCGGCTAGCTCGCATTGTAACAGCGGATAGACGGGCCACAGTGCAAGAAATCACTCGGTAATTTAACGTTGGTGCACAATAACGTGCAAACAGCAACACCATCCAGAACCATCGCCTCGCTATCATCGTCCCACGAGGGTACCGCTGCTGACTGCACATCACAGGGCGCAAAGATTAGCATGGGCACGGGAACATCGCCACTGGATCCTAGACATGTGGGAAAATGCTGCCTGGACTGATGAGTCGAGATTCACGTTGGTACATGCGGATGGCAGGATATGAGTACGGCACAAACTATATGAAGCAATGGATCTTTCTTGCCAGCAAGGTACTCTTCAAGCTGGTGGGGGTGGCATTCTCGTCTGGGGACTGTTTACATGGACTGAAATGGGACCCCTGGTACATGTGACATTGTCACTCACAGGTCAACGTTACCGGGATATCCTGGACGACCATTTGCTCCGTTTGTGCGTCTTCAATATCCCACTGGGGACCTCATCCTGCAACAAGACAGTGCACCATGCCATCGCTCCCGGATTGTATCCGAATGGTTGGATGAACACTCCACCGAAGTGACCTCGCTTCCTTGGCCAGCTAGGTCACCTGACCTCAATCCCATCGAACACATCTGGGATGCCATCGAGAGAGATGTTCGAGGCTCTGACCCCCTCCATCAAATCTTCGTGAACTGTGGGAGCTTGTTCAGGGGTCGTGGATCCGTATGGCTTCCCAATGCTTCAGGTATCTTGTAGAGTCCCTGCCGAGATGAATCGCTGCCGTCATCAGGGCGAAAGGTGGTGCTACATGTTACTAGACAGGTATCTGTAATTCAATTGATCTTCAGTTTAGATCAATAGCACAGATTTTTTTAGCTGTAGCTCATTGCATGGCTGAAAAGATATACTAATAAAACTGCTGAAACCATAGTTTCCAATGGCAAACATATTTGTGGATTTCTAGTTTACAAGTATAAGTTACTGTATATGCTTTTACATAAATTACATACATTTATTTAAGTGAAAATCAGAGATTATATGAAGTAGACTATACTATTTCAGTAAGAAATCACAGAATGTTTCCAACATGTTGAATAAATATTAATAAGGAATTGTACAACAATATACATAAGTTGAAATGTTTGTGTCCAAAGTTACACTTTTCATATTCTCACATTAACTAAAAAGTACTTTATACTGAATACAATTCTGCAAGAAAAACTGTGGTGGTGGTCTAGTCTCATCTCTTTAATTTTGTGGGACACATTTTGTTAACTGAGAAAGAGTAATCGCTAATATTGAGAAAGAGTAATCACTAATATAGTAATATGGACGGTGAATTCAGATGTTGCATTTGGTAACTTCAAATGTTCACAATTAATAGGGATTTTGAAAAAATATCAACAAGAATTTATGTCGCATAATCAAGGTTCAAGAAACTGTAAATGAAAATTGCATTAACACATTCTCAAATGTTTGTTCAGTAGTTATATGACTTATAAAGGACATCTATAGATGCCAACCTCTAAAAGTAGTTTTCAGTAACCAACATGTTCATTTTTCAGTAATTTTCAGTAACAATTTTTTTTTTTTCCAGTAATTTTCAGTAATCCAGTCTACAGCGGCAAATTTGGGTATTTAACACTGCAACAAATTTTAATCTGACAGAACTATTAACAAAATAATAATAATAATAATACAATAAAAAATAATTTGCTAGTGGGAAAATTTAAAATACTGTCTACCAGAAAAATATAATAAATTACCTCCAGACATGAAGAAAAATTATTCCTTGGAATGTTGGCCAAATTATTATGATAAACTGGCTGTAGTTGCCATTTTGGCCTTCCTTAGTTCAATTTGCGAAAACTTCTTCTGATAGCATAGTTCACTGTGTGCAATGCTGTTTATTTTTTCTACTAATAAAGAAGACAGCACATGAGTACTTAAATTAGGTCTGAATTCATTCATGTTTTTTTTTTTTCACAATACTGAAAATTCTTTCTGTACTTGCATTGCTATGAGGGACTATTAAAATCATTTTCATAATTTTGCTTAATGATTCATACTTCAACTGGCCACTTTCATTTTTCATTAAAGAAATTCTGTGCCAAACTTCATCCATTCTCCCAGAAGTAACAGCACAGTTAAAATTTTCAAACTGGTAGCGAGCAAATACAGATTCTACCTTGTCAGATTCTTCTGGTTTCAAAACTGGAAACAGGGAACACATATATTGGACTGATGCAAAAGAAACACTTTGCCTTAATGCTACATCTGCAATTTCAGCATGACTCAGAAATTCAACAAGTGGAAATTTTCTTAAAATGTAATTGCAGCCTGCCTTGTAAAATTCCCTTACTTCAGAATAAAAAGTAGCCACTGTGTCTTCACTCAGATCTGCAGTTGTGCCTATATAAGATCTCGCTTTTGACCCAATTACGAAATCACAGTTTTCTTTTTGATTTCTCCTTCTTTCAAAATTTCCATCTGCAAGATATGTTGCTGTCACATCAAATGCATCATGATGGCTTGATAAATCATACAAGCAATTCAGATAACAGACTATGAAGTTTTCTTTTTAATACATGCACAAGCGGAGCTTCCTGCTACAAGGACACGTTAACAGATGTAAACAAAGGAAGAGTAGCAGATAAAAAGACAATAAAGTTTAAATGAAGGATTTCCAATAATATTTGCAAGGTTCTTATACTGTGAATTAGCTTCTTCATTGTCACTGAAATAATGTTCTAGAGCCTCCCACTGTTCTAAAATTCTGTCAATGGATTCCAAAAGTGATAACCAGCGAGTATTGACATGCTTTGGAATTTTGTGTGGTTCAGTACCACAAACAGCTTGACTCAGTTTTAGATTGTGTTTCCTCTTTGAACTTTTCTCCAAAAAAAGTACAACTGTATCAGAAACTGCTCAACATTAAATCCTTTCAGTTGAGTAGCATATTTCTGCGCAGCTAAATTTACGAAATGGCATGAACATCGCTGCACTATGATTGCAGGCTGAACCTTCTTTATGTGAGAAACAACACCTTTTACTTGACCTATCATAGTGTTAGCATTGTCACAGGAAAATGACACACAGTTGCTCCATGAGATATTTTTTTTAACAAACTCGTTGTTCAAAACGTTGAATATTCCTTCACCTGTATTATTACTTGATTCAACCAATGATAACAAAACAGTTGAACTTTTCCCTATTTTTTCGTCAAAATATGTTATTGTAATGGGATACAGTTTATTTGCTTGAGCATCATTACTTCCGTCCATAGATAGAGTAAAAGGATTTTTTTTTAACTTCATATATGATGTTACTTGTAGAAACACTGGCCATGTGCTGAATTAGTGCAGTAGCCTTGGTTCTTCCACACGAATATTTTTTTGCGATCGCTGAATTGGGAAACATGGCTTGAAATAACGGTTTTTCAAGCCTTCAGTTTTCGGAAATTTATCCAACATTTTCAAGCTGAAATACAAATATTTATGGAATAAAATGATATTTAACAATACTGGGTAGAGGAAACATCGCGAGAAAAAAATTACGATTACCAGAGAAATCTTACCTCAGTCTACTTTCCGTTTTCGAAGGATGAAATTCCGTCCTCCGACTGAGAAAACGATCCCCCCGGCGTCGCCACCAATCCTCCCAAAATTTAAGTTCAGTTATGCATCGATTTCGTACATGGTCCAAATGATAACAAAAAAAAAAAAGGAGGAATTCCTCGAATCAGCGTGAGAATCTCGTCGCCGAAGGTTACGGGGAAATTTTGGGGCGGCCTAACTTCCGTTTTCGAAAATCGTTGCCTACAATTTCAAGCTGAAATTATGCAATGAAATTTCATTTAACAATAATGAACAGAAGCAACATCGCGAGAGAGAAAAAAATATACGATTACGGGAAAAATCTGCACTTCGTTTAACTTCAGTTTCTGAACGTTTAAAAAGACAAAACAACGTCCCCAGACGGAATACGATATCCCGAAAATGTCTTCACTTTATTCCGAACTAATATCCCGAAAATTTCTTCACTTTTGCATCGATCTCGAAAATGAAAAAAACGGGGGGAGGGGGGGGACTCCGCGAATCCTCAGAAGAATCTCACGTACGAATTAACCGCTGAATCGATTTTGAATGCCGTAAGATAACGTTAAAATATCGATGACCTGTAAATTTTAACTTTTGGCCCAAAATTGGCGCAGATTTCGTCGAAATTGCGATTTTTTAGCAGAATGGCGCACAAACAACGTTTTGGCGCGGGCTGCCGCAATTAGCGCAGGTCTGGCAGCCCTGAATGTAGCATTTAATTTTTTTCCCCAGAAAAACTTGAAGAACAAACAAAAATTTTTAAGTTGATGAAAATTTGCTTTCTATCTCAGAAAATTAAATCAAATGGCGATTTTCCGTAATTTCAGCGGTGTTTCCGTACTTCCGTAACAGCAACCAAAAATCCGTAAAATTACGGAAAATCCATACTAGTTGGCATCTATGGACATCCCACTAGGGAAAAAAATAATTTCTCTTAACATTCTATTTTCGATGTAGTTCTTCAAATTCTGTGTTTCCTAATTTTTGCTTCTTAACTACTGGCATATGTTATTGTGTGTGTCTATATTTTTGGATCCAAAGAACCACCTATCAATAGCTTTCTGTGGTTTATAGTCTTTAAGTGGAGGGCCATTCAAGTGAATCATCACGAGATCATTTAAAGTTGATGCTTCCATGGATGTTCTGTTGTTTGTTTTTATCAAATTCATGTGACTGAAACCACGTTCACATGATGCAGTACATGTTGGTAGAACTGCAACAATTTCCAGTAAGTGGCCAAGAACTGGAAATCTCTTTCAGTTAGATAATGGTTTTTGAGTAAATCTGCAATCTGCAAACCTCGCCCTAAAACTTTAAATTCATACCACTCACTCATTAGACTTCATTTTAGTCTCCCCATTAGGTTTTTACGGGAGGAAAGATGTCTTTCACTTTTTCCAAAATCTTCCAGGTTTTCTTCTGGCCAGAACAAAGGTGTCGAACACTGAAGAAGCTTTTTGTAAAGTAGTCTCAGACTCAAAATCGTTCCTGAAGGTACCTTATCCCATCACTGATCATTTTGTTCTTGTCTGACTCAAAGCTTTTACTGTCAATGTATATAAGCTGAATGCCCAAGTAGTTTCCACTGATAGTTGTCACATTTGTGAACTGGCTTTCATATGAGGCAGACCTAGATTCCAAGTTCTTAAGTTCATTTAGTGATCTTTTAATGTGTAGCTCAACTTGGCTTAAAAGTAACTGCTCTTTTTGAAAAATCAATGAAACTTCTTTAAATATTAACAAAAAAATCCAGTAAAAAGTGCAGCATTGCAACAAATCTGAAACATTTCATTTTTTTTTACAATTCCTCTGGCTACAGCAGCATCACCCCCCTTCTCATTTGATACATCTTCTAAATGAGCTATAACTACATTATAATTCTTTACTAATTTAGTAAGAGCACCAACTTTGCTTGAAACCCACCGAACCTTGTGTAGATACTGAAATTTCAGAAGCTTTGACTCTAGAATTTTAGCAATACTGTTTAACTGTCTCATTCGTTTAGGTGAGTTCCGGTAAAACTTGTACAGTTTTTTGAGAACAGTATCTAATTCATTTAGATATTTTACATTTTTTATTGAGCTCAGAACACTCAAATTTAATTTATGAGCAACACAGTGTTGGGGAAACAACATGTGGGATGTTTCTCTTTATTTTTGTAGTTAATCCATTTTCTTTCCCAATCATATTTGCTGCACCATCTGTACCAAGTCCGACCAACCACTGTCCTTCTAACCAACCAATTCCCAAATTTCTTATTTCTTCATCCAAGACCTTGTAGTACCCTTCAGCAGTAGATGACTGAAGAGGTACTACCAACAGGAACACTTCTTTCACTTTCTTGTCTTTGAAATAGTGAATATAAATAAGTAACTCTTCTACTGTGGACTTAACAGTTGATGCATGAAGAAGGATAGTTGCATGGTTACACTGTTTAACTTCTGCAATTAGTTCTTGCCTAACCTCATCTGCAATATGAACTCTTTACACCTCATATCATTCTGATATTGTTCAAGACTCACATTTACATCAAATATATTTAATAACACAATCAGATTTGAAAAATCTGTAAATGGCTTATAATATTTTGCCACATAATATGCAGTGTTGAAGAGCTTTTCAAGATGGTTCGACATTTTTTCATCCATCTTTTTGTGACACACTGCTAATTGTGTACACTCCGGTTTTTCTACAGAAAGATCATGCTCAATGCAGTTTCTGTGCATTTTTGATAGCTGGTGTGTCTTGAAAGTCTCAATTTTAAAAGGCCACTGGAAACCACGAACAAATTTTGAGTTTTTATCTGAAATATTGGGATATTTTGAGCATATTTTGCATGAAGCTTTATCATTTTCAAACACTAACCATGGAAATTCTTCACACCATTTTTTCTGAAATTTTCTCTTGCCATCTTTCTTATTTTCACTTGCAGTCTTTTGAGGCAATCCAAGTTTGTTTTTCTGAGGCACTTGTTCAGTTTGGCCTTTGTCATCATTTTGCAGAGTTCCAAATGGTGGCCGCTTATGAAAAAATGAAAGTAGACTCTTTTGTTCCATCATAAAGACAACTTGAACATAAAAGAATCGTGTCTCGAAGTGAGCTGAGGAAGTCAAGTACTTTTAATTTGAAGCAAATACAGAGGTGCCAACCTTCTGCTGTGCCTACCAGTAATCACCATATGAAGCCTCATCGTTTACACGTGGGAAGGGTATTTCATGAGAAATTAACGTGTGAAATGTGTAACAACCTTATAAAATCAAATACCTTATAACATGACCTTTCTATTTTAATGGTTAATATTTTTTAATAACCCAAGTGGGAATGAATATCGGCTAGATATCGAGCCAATATTGGTTGTGATGGCTGAATGTTGGTTAATATTGGACACATACCTGCCAACCAAAATTTTCCTAGATCAAAAAGATTGCTTGCAAAAATTAAGATTTACCATAAAATCAAGAAGATATTCCCTAAAATTAAGAAGATTTGCAAAAGTACCAGAACTGTTAATTCACAATTATCTATTATTAATGGAGAGTGGTTATGTATGGGATGTGCTAGCAGTATGTTTGATGATACTTGTTTTCAATTATTTTTCTGTATTAGTCACTCACAGATAGAGTTCAGAAATTGTGATGATTTTCAAGGTTTGTATTTATTTTTAATTGAATGACACAATTTTAGAAATAACTTGATTTCATTTAAGCAATGACAAGACAGACAAGACAGTGACCTTTCTTTTCTTTTTTTATGCCCTTGGATGAAAATTTTATCCATCATGAATGCATGGCAGCATTGTTTTAGATAAAAGATGAATAGTGTAACTTTGAGAATATGAATACTTTTTAACAAAAATTTTCAGCTTAGTCACTTTCGTTTTTGAACCCCCCCCCCTCTCTTTATCAGACTGAAATGCAAACCTTGGGGGGGGGGGGGTTATTTTAGAAAACAGGATACATGTTCAGAACATCGTTGGAAAAAACAAATACAGTTACGGGAGAAATATTTTCCAAGTCGGATTTTCGTTTTCGGACATTATCCCTCCATTTACAAGTTGAAATACAAATATTTATGAAATAAAATGATATCTAACAACAATACTAGGCAGAGGAAACATCGCATGAAAAATAAAATTACGATGATTACGGGAGAAATCTTTACTGCGTCTAACTTCCGTTTTCGAAAGTTTTGAAAGATGAAACTTCCATTTTCAAGTTTCAGGCGAAAAACGTTCTCCCACACTATCAATTGCCCGAAATTTCTGTTCAGTTATGCATCGATCTAGAGGATAACTCAAATTATGACGGAAAAGGAAAAATTTCTCGAAGCCGTAGCACGCTCATGCGTAATGATTACAAGGAAATTCTTGCGCCGTCGAATTTGCGTTTTTGGAAATTTTCTCTCCACTTTTACACTGAAATACAAATATTTTTGGAATAAAGTGATGTATAACAACAATACTGGACAGAGGCAACATCGCAGGAAAACAATATTATTATTACGGAAAAAAATCTTTATTTCATTTACTTCCGTTTTTGAAAGACAAAATACTGTCCCGATGCATGTTTTTACGCGTTGGTAACATTTCGATGCGTTAACCCTTTTTGATGCATACTAGACGCATAATTACGCATTTTGGCGAACTCTGCACGGCGCAGAATTAAAAAAATTTCGAACTTTGCTGCAATTAGTGCAGCTATTCCAACACAGAGAGAGGGAGTTTGAAAGGATTTGCGAGAGGGGGGGGTTGCGATCTATAAATAACTATCACTCACTGCTAGAAACATGAGATAACATAAGGTTTAACTGCTATAAGATCATAAAAAAAAAAAAAAAAAAAGCAGGAGTTTACTTAAGCGACAATAACAACAATATCGATTCCCATCAATAAAAAAATAAAAAATATCCGGAGCCATTTTGGCGAAAATCCGGAAGAAACTATCTTCCGACCGTAAAACCACCCCAAAATCCGTTCCGGGAAACCCGGAATACTTGGCAGGCATGCGGATGTCATTGCGCCAATAACGGCTTTTCCGACATATTACGCAATATCACCTTGCCGTTCTTCACCCGATATCCGTTCGATATTGGCTTTACCAATGTATCCAATATCTTAGAAACAACACCAATTAAATGTTTTCGCATTTGCGAGAAAAGAACTATAAATTTATTCGCAAAATGCGATCGCAGTGTAAACCGTTATTTTAACAAAAAAGGACACAAAATTTTGAACTTTTACAAAATACACTAAAATCTGTAATTCTTCCACCCTATCCGTAATTCCATAATCAGGCAGCCGAAACCGTAATAATTACCGATAATCCATAATAGTTGGCACCTATGCAAATAGCACCAAATATTTTTTTAAGTCGCATGAAGCTAGTTATAAATTTTTATTATCACAGTCGGAATCCTTCCAAAGCATCGGAACAGCCAAGTAACATGTGCTTCTCCATAAGCAGCACGGAACCCGAAGTCCAGTGGAACAAAGATAGCACACCTGTGACCGTCACAGTCATGGGTATTGGCACCTGAAGTCCAGTGGGACAAAAGATGGCACACCTGTCACGGGGAGGGAGATGGGCACCAAAGAATGATGACGCTCTCAATCTCTTGTTCCTTCTGCTGTGTTACGACGGCATTTTACGCAAAAAAATGAAACACAACCATTCAACTTCAAAGATCTGCTTGCTTTAGCATAAGTCTGGGTGCTAAAAATAATAGAGTAGATGAAGGAAGTGAATTTCCTAAATGCATACCTGCCAACTAATTTTGGCAAAAATCTAGAAAACTGCTTAAAAACAAACAGAAGATATTTCAAAAATGAAGAAAAGAACATGGTGCAGAAGTCAAGTTATGGTCAATAAATTACGAAGAAAAGCATTTTTAGCTTTTTCTAATAAATAATTCACACAGAGAGAGAGAGAGAGAGAGAGAGAGAGAGAGAGAGAGAGAGAGAGAGAGAGAGAGAGAGAGAGAGAGAGAGAGAGCTGTATAATTATATAACGAGATACCAGCCTCTGGAAAGGAGTTCCAGAAATCAACACGTTTACATAATCTTACTGTCATAAATTTACTTTAAAAAAGAAACCTTGTAGCTCGTCCTCCCTTTGAAGCGTTAAGGGTGCTAGCGTCAGGTAATGCAAGAAATGTATAGTTGCATGAAGTAAAACAAATCGGGATCGCACGCTTCTCTATGATTTAAAAAAACAAAAAAAAAACGCCCTTTTACCTTGCCATTCCATGCCCCAATCCCCACTCTCTCCAAGGTAAAAAACGATAAAAACAAACTAACAATGGGTTCCGCGATGGCCACCTGCGCTACATGTAGCGGACTGAGACTACGTCGTTACAGCCGAAATTCTTAACTAGAAACAAAGTGATGACACAAGTTCCGATGATATCCCACTTCGGAAGACAGAGAGCTTTGGTTTACTTTAACAGTGCACAAAAAAAGTACGGAGTTGTTTAGAAAAATATCATGCACTCAGAAATTAAAGTGTTTAAGCATAGCTATTACGTTTTTATGCAGAATTATTTAATCACTAAAACACTTTTTTCTTCACGGTAAACGAAGAAAAGAGAATCTATACGGTTTATTTCCATATCGAACTCTCTTAATGCAGTTGTTTTGTTGATCTGTTAAGTAGGTCAAGAAAGTTACGACTGGGACAGAAGCTTTTGTGTTATGCAGCATAGCAGCCAGCAAGCATGCTTCGCAGTTAAGATTCATTCAGCGCAAATGATTCTGGGGCCCCTACCCTTCCTGGATCGCGACAGAGAACACCACAATGAGCCAGCCTTTCCCACCGGTCACGTGATGTGTGGTGGAGGATAGGCAGATAGGAGAGAGACTGCAGTTTGTGCGGCCGCACGCACGCATGCCGCTGTTTGCTGATTTCTGTAAAAGATAAAAATACAACCATTCCAAAAATTTGTTTCATTACATTAAAAAAAATAATAACTGTACTAATTAAAACTGCTGAAAACATAGTCACCAGCCAAAATATTTTGGTTGCCTTTGGCGACCTGGTGACCGCATTTGTGGAGCCCTGGATTCGACATATACATATCTACATCAAAGTTGATATTCACGTGTATCAATATTAAAACTGATGTTATACAAGCACATCAAAATACGCAACACAAATCACGTTTTTTTGTTTTTGTTTTTTACATAGTAGCCTTACAATTAAAATAGTTCAAGTTTTTCTGAAAATAGTTGCTTTTGGCTGTTTTTTGAAAGACATAGAAGCCATAGTCGCCTGTCATCAAAAATAGTAGCAATAGTCGCCACTGGCAGCCCTGAACACTATTTTCATAGCACGTTTTTTTGTTTTTGTTTCGCCAATTCACAATATCAACCACATGTACTTCGTCTTTGTTTGATATTAAGAAATAAATATTTAGGAGGGTCAAATGGTAATATTTTATTATACTGTAATCAAAATAATATTTGGTTTTAGAAAAATACTGTTACTATTAATAAAAATTTTAATTTAACTTACCTTAAAATCAAGGTAAGTTATACTCGCCATTAAATTCCTTGATGTGTGCGGGAGCACGCAAAAACAATGCTACCGATGGTGTCAAGAGATGCAATGAAAACCAAGGTTACGATATTATTAGCCGTATTTGCAATTCAACTAACTATGTACCTCACCTATCCGTATTAAGTTAAAATTTATTAAAAAAACAAAAACTAATATATTGAGTTGTTGGAAAAGTCATGACGTATTTTAGCCATGTTTTGCAAAGGTCACTTACTGATAGAAAGAACAAAGATAAATCAATGATATAATGCCTGTTTTGTTCGATAACCTTTTGCCATCTTTCAGTGAGCTGCAGAATGCCTCGTTCACAGAAGGGCCTGTCTTTCGTGGCGAAAAACTGTACAAGGTGCTGATTTACAGCCTCATCTGAATTGAACGTTATACCACGCAAGGACTGTTGAAAAGAGCAAAACAAGTGGAAGTCTGATGGCGCAAGGTCAGGTGAGTATGCTGGGTGTGGCAACACATTCCACCCAAGCTCCAATAATTTTTGGCGGGTGATCAAACTTGTGTGTGGTCTCGCGTTGTCGTGATGGAACACAACACCTTTACGATGAACAAGCTCTGGACGTTTCTGGATGATGGATTCGTTCAAACTGTCCAATTGCAGACAGTACACATTCAAATTGATTGTTTGGTTCCGTGGTAGGAGCTCGAAAAAAATGACACCTTTAAAATCCCATCACACCAGAACCTTCCGCTGATGAATGTCTGCTTTGGATGTCGTTTGAGGCGAAACAGCACGTCGGGACCAAGACCGTTTGCGCAGCACATTTGTTGTACACAATCCACTTTTCATCACCAGTTATCAGTCACTTCAAAAAAGGATCGTTTTCCTCACGTTTAATGAGCATATTGCAGATGTTTAGACGCGCCATCAATTGAGCTTCTTTGAGTTCATAAGGAACCCACACATCGAGCTTGCTTACGTATCTCAGCTTCTTTAGGTGGTCGTGGACGCTTGAATGATGGATGTGCAATGTGTCTGCAATCTCTCGTGTCCTGTAACATGGGTTTGACTCGATCAATGCCTTGATTTGGTCGTCATCGACCTCAGTTAGCCTCCCAGACTGAGGAGCATCGTTGAGGTCAAAATCACCAGCACGGAATTTTGTAAACTATCGCTGGCACCGACGTTCTTGCACAGTATTATTACTGTACACTTTACGGAACTTTTCACAAGCTTGACGCACGTTCTTCCTTTTATGGAAGTAAAACAGTAAAATATGGCAAAAATGCAGAGTTTGGTCTTCCATCTTCAATTTGAAATCAAATCTCCGCAAATCAAACAAATTGCTCACAATTCCTTTTAGACTGCAGCTAGAACAGGCACATGTTGAATGCCATTGCGATAACAGAGCTGCACATGCCTATAGTACTTCAAAAACCGCCCAACCGCCATCGGGTGCCAAAATACGTCATGACTTTTCCGACAACCCAATATATATATAAAGAAAGTCTTTGAGCATCAATAATGCTACAAACCAAGTAAGTGCCCAACCATGTGGTTTTAAGGTAAGTTAAATTTTTATTAATAGTAACAGTATTTTCCTAAAACCAAATATTATTTTGATTACAATATAATAAAATATTATCATTTGACCCTCCTAAATATTTATTTCTTAATATCAAACAAAGACGAAGTTCATGTGGTTGATATCGCGAATCGGCAAAAAAAAGTGCTATAAAAATAGTGTTAGTGCTACAATGTTTGTAGTGTGAGGATATATGTATGTTTCACATATTAATTTACTTGCAAATGTTTATTTTCTTTCAGCATGTTATAAGTGCCAAAAAAACTGTTTTTAGGTGTCTTTCACTTTGCATAAACGAGTCAAAGACAACAGTAACAAACCTAAGAATTTTATTTTCCACCTTACTGACAATATTTTGCATCATATTACACAACTGTAGCATATCTTCATTCCTCACATGATCAGAGAGTGTCTTGCCACAAATTCCCTATAAGAAGCACATCTCTCCAGCACACAAATGACCCCTATGTCTCTTCTGCATTACCCAGGTTTCACAGCCATACATCAGAGTAGGAACAATTACATTTTCATACACAGGCATTTGGGGCTCTCTTGAGAACCCATCATTCCTGCGAAATTCTCATAAAGCAGCCATGACTTACAATGAAGAATTCATTTGCCTACTAATTTCACCATCTAATTTGTTCTCTCTGTCAAACATGCTTCCTAAATACACAAACTCATTCACCTGGTCAATCACTGACAGTACTAACGGTTCCTCACTTAAAAACCATGACTTGGGGTTTTCTCTTATTTATACTGTTTGAATTTCATACAAACTTTATACATTTATTACAGAAACATAGTTACTCAAAATATGAAGAGTAATGCTGTTGCACAGTGAAGTTATTGCAGTGTACACAAAGCTGCCACTTCAGAACCTAAAAATTTGACTACACTCCTACATTTCCACATTCTTTGTGGTATTTCAGCTGCACAGCAGATAGGAAAGCTGAAAATAAAGCATTGTTTCAATTTCAGGACTAAAGATAGATTAACATTACAACTTATTCAAGAATATACACCCAGTAAAAAGAACTCGTTAAAATTTAAGGACTGCCTAACTGAATTGATGCCTACCATGCAATGATATTACCAGAATTTTAGAAAATGATGCATTTTATGAAAAGAAAAAAATCTCACCATTCAAGAAACATGCTTTACCTTAGCTAGCATGTAAGCTTAGTCTGATAAGTTAATATTTCATTTAACTGGACAGGATGCATGTGAACAGCACAGCAGTTCATTTCACAAGAATCTTCACAATTAATACACTGACATGGCAAAAATTTCTTTAACTCAATGTTCTCAGCTATTTGGTATTTTTCCATTCATGATAGCAATGAGTGAAATAATATAAATGTATGGTAGTATTAAGCTAAACTGTCTGTATCATGAATATGTAAATTGACTTACCTTGTTTGCCCTACAAACGAGAGGACCAGAGTGTTATCAAAAGAATCAGAAGGGTCAACTTTCAGTGGCCAAATTCCTTTCACACCTGGAAGATCAATACTAGCATGTTCATGAATACCAATGCCATTTCTTATTATACGCAGAGAGCCTTCCTTGTATGCACCAGAACAGGTTACCAGCTACAAAATGCCAAAAACAGGTACTTACTTCACATGAAAATCACCTTGAAAAAAATAGATACAAAAAAAAAAATCTTCAAAAGAATAACAAAATGCACTGTTCATAAAAACTTCAGTGGAAGTAGCAATTAACAGGAAATGGTTCTGAATACAAAACCCTAATAAATCACTGAAAAGAATGCATCACAGCAAGTCCACACATGATGTGACAAATGCAATATAGCAAGTCTTCTGTGTAGTGCATTTATCATGAATAATGTTAATCATTTAGATATTCAATAAACATATCTTTTGGGAACATGGTGCAAATAGGTGCAAATAAAGGTAACTTGATCACGCTAGTTACGTTAACTGAAAACTTTTACAAAAAAGTTCGTAAGTTGGAAGCTTTAGACCTTATCTTAGGTCTTCATCATGCCAATGGAGGACTAAGATTGTTGCCAGATTCTAAATTTGAATTTTTCCTATTTTTGTTGCCAAAACTTAGAATTGATCTCCAGATCAACGAAATGTAGAGAGGAGATTCGGAGTTGCAAGTCATTGAGTTGAAAATAATTTCTATGCTTTCACGGTAACGGAGGGCAAAACGATTGTCAAAAGAAGCAATTCGTTTTGCTTTGTTCCAGTGGGGGCCTGCAGATGTGTCTTCCATTGTCAAAATAGACAAGGCAGTATTGGGATTGGCTTTAGAAACATCTTTTCTATGTTCTAAAATTCTATGGTTAATGCTCCTGTATGTGCTTCCAATGTATAAGTTATCCCCAGTAAAAGAAGAGATAGGAATGCAGTAAACTCCTGGGAGGTTCAGGTTTTCAACTTTGTCCCTATCCCTTTGTAGAAGTTTCAAGATGTTTGGGGTAGATTTAATGGCAAGATGGTAACCAAAACTTCTAAAAAGAATCTGTAACTTATAAGCATAGGAAGGATGGTAAGGAACAGAACCACAGAATTTCAGGTCTTCTTTCTTGTGAGGAAGGAGGCATTCGATTTTCGAATGGTTTTCATATTTCTTTATGAGGGAGTTGACTGTAACAGCAGGGAAACCATGGGAGAGGGCTATTGTAGAAATTTTGGAGAGTTCTTCTTGAAGAGAGAGTTGGTTGTTGCAAATGATATGAGCCCTGTGGATGTAGGGACTTCAATGCTGCAAGCTTGTAGAGATGCAGGGTGCAAGATTTGTAGGGAATGATGTTAGTGGCAGCAGAAGGTTTTCGATAGACGGAACGAGTAATGGAGAGATCAGCGTTTCTGCAGATAGATACATCCAGGAAATCAATTTTGCGATTTACTTCCTTAGATATAGTGAGATTAATGGAAGGAAATTTTTCCGTAATGGAGTTGATCAGTATCTGTAGTTCAGACTCGGAATGTGGCCAGCTAATGAAAATGTCGTCTACATATCTTAACCATAGGGAAGGTTGAAAAGGGTGTAGAGGAATGATGGAAACTTCAATATGCTGCATGTAGATTTCAGCAAGCAGAGGGGAAAGAGGTGAGCCCATGGGGAGACCAGATTGTTGCCTATACACAATTTTGTTGAAAACAAAACAACTGTGTTGATGAATAGTGTGGAAACAATCATAAAGATCTTTGATAAGAGGACCGGGGGGTTCAAAATGAAGAATCAATTTCTTCATGAGGAGCATGTAGGAATCAAAATATGGTACAGAGGGAAACAAAGATTCTACATCAAGAGTATACAGATTATCACAAGGAGAATAGGAATTAGGAAGGTTGTGGATGAAGTTTGAAGTAGAGACAACTGTATGAGGATGGTTGGCTGCCAGGGATTTGCATTTGAGGACCAATCTCTTTTCAAGGTTTACTACTGGAGAAAAAGAATATTCCACTAAAGGTCTGATGGGGTTGCCAGCTTTATGCAGTTTCACTTGCAGGAAGAGCCTGGGAGTTCTAAAGTAAGGAGGGGTGATATATCACCAAGGAAGGATTGAAGAGTTTCTTTCTTAGCTAATCTGTCAACTGAGTTTTTGAGTGAGTTGGTGGTGTCTGACTGCAAAGGGATACAGTTAGCAGATGTAAGAAAAGAAAGCACTTTTGGTTTAGAGTTTCTTTACCAATGATGACTGGGCAACCAACTTTATCTGCTTTGCATACGGCTAGGTCATTTTCCTGAATAAATGACCTGAATTCTTTTAAACAAGAAGAGTACTTGATTGGCACAGAATTTTGCTTGGATAAGATAACAGCAGCGTTGGCACGAAGGATAGGCTGCTGAACAGTCTCAGTTCTGTGGATGGCTGATTCTATAACAGAAACAGTTTGCGGAAGATTGATAGGAAGGGCAGGTGAAAATTTTGGGCCTAATGATAAGATTTGGCAACAATCTTAGTCCTCCATTGGCGTGATGAAGACCTAAGATAAGGTCGAAAGCTTCCAACTTACCGAACTTTTTGTAAAAGTTTTCCAGTTAACGTAACTAGCGTGATCAAGTTACCTTTATTTGTTAATATTGTTACGTGTTTTGCCCATCATCGTCATAAACAGGTGCATTTTTTCATTCATAGAAACACTTGTGGATGTGATTCTCCATGGAATTTGAAATTTTGATGAACATTGTTATAAAGGTACTTAAGTTGTACAATTATATAAAGTTATACCTGGTCTCACCTGTACAAATACAGTAAAATATCTGGCTGCACTTGGTTCCTTTAATATCCCTAACCACTCAGAAACATCAACGCATGCGCCAGCAGAACAATGGGCATAAAAATGAAAGCAATAGAGAGATAGCCCTTATTTAATCACATCCATTGGATGAGAAGTATGTATTAAATCACTTTCCTCAAGGCTTTACCCAGATATATTCATTTGGTTCTAGTTCCAGTTGAAGAAATTTTCATTAATCTCCCTTCCCTCCAAGTTCTTTTGGGTTTTTACAGACGTTTCTGGCCTCTTGATTTTAGTCAAGGCCTGTTCTCAATGTATATTTTAGTCAAGGATCCTGGATTAATGAAAGTTTGTTTACTTTTGAAGAATGTAAATGTTGTTGCCAGGTTCCTCATACTGTTGCCAGTTATTAAACTGAAATGTTTTCATTGTGTATTTTGTAATTCTGTTGAAATTAAGTTTTTTAAAACACCACTTATTAGTTTTGAAGGCTCATTGTTGGCACTGTTATTTTGAATGTAATAACTTTCTTTAATTAGTCTCTTGTTTTTATGAGATTCAAAGTCCAATATTTTAATTTAATTACAACAACAGAATTACAAAATACACAATGAAAATGTTTCAGTTGAGTAACTGGCAACAGTATGAGAAACTTTGGTAAAGTATGAGGAACCTGGCAACAACATTTAAATTCTTAAGAAGTAAAAAAAAACTTTTGTTAATCCAGGCCTTGACTAAAATATCATTGAGAACAGTCCTTGACTAAATATGCATTGAGAACATTCCTTGACTAAAATCAAGAGGCCAGAACCATCTGTAAAAATCCAAAAGAACTCAGAGAGAAGGAAGATTAAATGAAAATTCCATCAACTGGAACTAGAGCCAAATGAGAAGTATCAACTGTCTCAAAATGCCTGATGACATAAACAACTGAAAGGTTATGCGTGTACAAGGAATATCTAAAGAACCTTTGGCTAGACGAGGAGAGGAATGGAATTAGGTTTTAACTGGTTTAATTTTTAGTCTCTAAAGTAATAATGAAAAAGAATGTTTATTGTAAATTTTTCTTACATAACAGTAAGGTTTACAATTTCAGCAAAAATAACAGCACCTAATTTTAAGAAACAAGTGCAATCAAAGATTTTAACAATATTCATATAGGTGAGACCAGCAATAATTATATAACTTTATACTGTATATAATCACACAAACCTGAGCACCTTTGTACCAGTGTTCTTAAAAACCACAAGTCCCACTGTGAGCCATGCCTACGAGTGTTTTGGTTGATGAAGTGTACCCATTTACATTCTGAAAAGGTAGGTACTTCATGTTTTCATTGAATATGTGAAATTTAGGCATCTATGTTACCACAAGAAAGTGATTCTATTAAAAAAAATTAGGTATTGATGTAATTTCGGTACTTACGTATTAACGCCACCGCAGCTACAGATTTGGCGGTTTAAGTGCCGCCAATCTACACCTAAAATTTTTGCGACAAATCATAAAATAAAACACTTTATTTAAAAACAAAGTAGTCAATCGGATTTCGGTGGAAAATGGGCCGATATAGAGTTCAACATACATTCAAAACAGTCTCTATTTTCTTTCACCTGATGCTGTCGCCATATGAACGTATTAATGCCACCGCAGCTACAGATAAAACACTTTATTTAAAAACAAAGTAGTCAATCAGATTTCGGTGGAAAATGGGCCGATATAGAGTTCAACATAGATTCAAAACAGTCTCTATTTTCTTTCACCTGATGCTGTCGCCATATGAACTCTGATAAATAAGATTCCAAATGATGTCTCGCTGTCCCCCTATGTCTCTTGTTCCTCCATTTAGCACTGCCCCACATTCTCTCAACTGTTTGTGTATGAACTCCTGAATCAGGATCAATAAAATTGTATTTATGATTAACTTTAGCATGTAGGAATCCTTCTATTTCTATTCTATTTGTTTGGTAACCTTTCCAACTGTCAGAATAAATTGTGCTACCATCTGCAGTGTTTTCAATAATTTTATCAAGAAGGGTACAGCCAGTTCTATTAGGAACAGTGACAACAAACGAATCTTTTGTTTCTCTACATATACCACCAAACACCCACTGTTCGGGTAATACTCGACCACAATTATTTTTACGTTTAGTAAACAAACTTTCATCAATTTCCACAATGCAATCTGGTCCACCTACCTTCTTGTTTGGTTTATTCTCCATATCCAAGACACATAATTCACGCATGTAATTGTTCCAATCTATAACAGTTTTATCTGATAAATCAAGTTGCTTTTCACAAAATTTAATCGACGTCAACTCCTCGCACCAGCAGTATATGAATCTCAAAGCTGAACAAAATGGAATTCTGCTTCCCTCAAACCAGTTGTCTTTTCGAAGTCCCACTTGCTGATCACACTGTCTTAAATTACATTTCCAAAACTTAGGTTTACCGAAATAAAGTTTCATGTCATGGGAATTGGTACATTTTCGTTCTTTTGGTAAAATATTTCGCTCCTGAAAAAATAAAATTGCATCTTGTTCTGTTTTTGGCAAATCCCAAATGCGCATTTTCGTAGCACTAAAAAATGGCGTCAAAAATCAGCAAACAAAAAGGCAACAAAGAATCCAAAATATAAATGCCTGCGCACAACAAGATTGCTCTTTATTGGCGCATTAGCACAACTTCTGCTGCGGTGGCGTTAATGCCTGCGCATGCGAACAACAAGATTGCTCTTTATTGGTGCATTAGCACAACTTCTGCTGCGGTGGCGTTAATACGTAAGTACCGTAATTTCATACATATTACATGTAATTGATCTAAAATATATCATGGTCTTGGTGAGAGATGGGTTTGCCTCCTCAGGGTGCTTCGTGGGCAATGGCGTGCAGAACAGCAACAAAGGCCTCTGTGCATGTTGAAGAGGTGCCAGATAGTTCTGTGTGACATTGGCAAAAAGACCCCAACTCACTGGGTTTTGTTCCAGAATCCTTACATTGAATGACCAACTGGAACTGTAAGCTGTGGGCTAATCCCCCACACTGATGTATTTACCTGATTAAAAAGACACAAAGAAATGAAAAAAAAATGACTAAGTGTAAGAATACGGTGGACCTACCACACTTGAGAAGGACGGTCCACCATGGAATAGACCTGAAATTTCTAAAAGGTGCATGAGAAAGAGATCACGGTTGAGTGAGTGTAAGATTGGTGTATGGAATACTAGAGGTATAAATGGCAAGATGAATGAGGTGATTGAAGGAATGAATAAGTATAAATTGGAAGCGCTGTGTGTAAGTGAAACCAAAAAGAAGGATATTGGGATAGAAGTGAATGGAACGGTGAGTGCGTGTGGTCTGGAGTATTGGATAATGTTAGGGGACAAGCCGGTGTAGGTGTGATTTTAAGTGAAAAGATGAAGAACAACTTGATCCATTACAGCTGCATTAGTGAGAGAATCTTCTGGATAAGTCTGAAAGTGAAACTTCAGAAAATAGTAATTGTCATAGTGTATGCTTCTTGTGACTCAGAACCTTCTGATAGGAAGGAAGATTTCTGGGATGAGCTAAAAGCTTTTTTGAGCCAGTTTGGTGCTAAACAGAAAGTTATAATAGCAGGGAATTTCAACACTCGAGTAGGAGTGCAGAATGCGATTTCTGACAATGTTTTGGGTTAGCTTAATGATCCTTGTGTAAATGATAATGGTGAAAGGTTAATTGAACTCTGCATTGAGAATGGTTTGTGTATCTAATACGTTTTTCAAAAACAAGTATATCCACACATATACTTGGGAAAATTGTACTCTTGGCCAAAAGTGTGTTATAGATTTTGTTGTTTACGATCAGCGTCTGAAACACTTAGTTGTTGACACTCGTGTGATGAGAGGTGCAGATGTTGGCTCTTATCATTACTTGGTAGTGTCATGAGTGAAACTGAATGTTGGTTGGAGGAAAAGGAATAGGAAGAGGCCTAGGGTAGAAAGAATAAAGGTTGAAAGGCTTCCTGAAGATCATGAGCATTATGCTAACTTACTCAGAGAATAACTGAAGGAACTGAAATCATGTGAGAGGGATGTAGAAAAGAAGTGGGAATGTTTTAAGAACTGTGTTGTCACTGCTGCTGAGGAGGTCTGTGGTACCACAGTAGTGGGTAACAATAGAGGTGATGGTTGGTGGAATAATGAGATTAAAGAGGCAGTAAAGAGAAAGAAGGATGCCTATTTGGGAATGTCGCAAAGTAGAGTTTCTGTGGATGAAAACCGCTGTAAGGAGCGTGAAGCAGCTAAGCTACTTCACCAGAGTAAGGCAAAAGATAGGAAGGAGAAGGTGGAAAGGCATGAACTGGCTTTTTGGAAAGATAAAAATACTTTCTGGAAGTACTTGAGACTCAGGAAAAATAGGGGAAACAAAGTTGTAAGTTGTGTGAAGAATAGGGTTGGGGAAATGATATGGGAGCCCAATGAGTTAAGTGAAAGATGGGGTGAATACTTCTGTGAGTTATTAGATCAGGAAAGCAAAGATGATTCTGAGACAAATGCAGATGATGGCACAGTGAAGGAGGGAAGCACAGGAGGAATATCAACAGAAGAGGTGTGTAAAGCTCTAAAATCTCTTCAGAATAGTAAGGCTCCGGGAGTTGACGGCATAACTGCCGAGATGTTGAAATATGGTGGTGACTCTGTAATTGACTGGTTAACTAAAATTTGCCAGTTGTGCTGGGAGTTCGGAATGGTTCCTCGGGATTGGAAGGATGCTATCATTGTTACCTTGTATAAGGGAAAAGGTGATCAGACTGAATGCAACTATCGTTGTATTAGCCTACTGAGTGTGCCAGGAAAAGTGTTTGGTAAGGTCATTATTGAAAAAGTATGGTCTTATAACAGAGAAAGTGTGGGATGTTCAGAGTGGTTTCATGCCTGGTAAAGGCTGCACTAACCAAATTTTTGCATTACGCATGATGATTTAAAAGCATCTGGCTGTTGGTAAGAAAGTTTTTGCTGCCTTCATAGATTTAGAGAAAGCTTACAAGAGAGTAAATAGGACACTTCTAAGGAAGGTATTGAATGAATATGGTGTTACTGGGAATCTACTTAAAGAAACAGTAAACTCATTTTGGGCATTTTTTTTTCTATGCACAAAAATGTAATGTCGAAAGAGACATGAAAACTGACGCAATCAGAAATTCTTTATCGTAAGTAGTTCTCTCGCTAGAACATTTTTTAAATTAGCAGTGACGTCACACTAGACAAGAGACCGGATGCTCAGTCGGTGCTCTTTACCGTTTAGTGCAGCGCAGTCGATCCCATCAATCTGTAAAATGGCTAGTGTAAATCCTTATTCATTTGAACCACGATATTCTACCGATACAGTACAATGTTTAACAAGGAATGCAAAAACAAATTCAAAGGTAGAAAAGGTAATCTTGACTGGTGCCAATGTGATAACTGCGAGAGAATGCCAATAGACGCTGAGTGTTTGTGTTGAAACGAGAGTGATCAGATGCTGAAAATAAAAGGTAGTGCCCAATGTATAATAAACCATGAATCATTCGACAGTGTTGTTTTAAACATCTACACCTTACAGGCAAGTCGTTATCAAATGATTCTTCGGGCTGAAAAAAACGAGAAAAAAAATATGAACTTGTATGTAGCAAACTATGGAGACTTGTTGTGTACAAACAATTTGTATATTGGGTGAATGCCTGGATGCCTGTAGGGCAAAAAATCAGAAAACTAATCTCTTCTTGTGTTGTTAGAATGTTTTCCTGAATCTGATGAACAACAGTATTCGGGTTTTGTTTGTTGCTCTGGAAATGGCACAGAATATTTCGATTAACTCCCACTGTCACTAAAGATTTGTCAGCTACTGTCTATGTACGAATATATAAAGGTATTTTTCATTGAATTAGGTGCATATATATTTTTTAAGTTTCTCCTATTGTCATGGGATAAACAACTTTATGAGTATTTCTCGTAGCCCAAGTGCAAAGTCATTAATGAACCCGCGCACCACGAAAATAAAAATACTGCAATAGTTGAACATGATATGGAAAACAAGAAGAAAAATATGAACTAGAAATAACAGTTAGATAAAAGGGCAGTTTATCTAAGTGTTATTTCTGCTGTTGTTACTGTATGGCAGGTTAGTCAGAGATAGAAATTTTTCTACCAGCAGTTCAGCATCTCCATTACACATTTGAGCTGACCACCAGAAATGGTTGCTTATACTGGTCCGCCATGCTTCTAGTAAAGGAGCTTGAGATACTTTTTCTTCATGAGGGCACGAATGCTTCTATGTCTATCTGATAAAAAAACTGATATCTTTATTTCTTCATAGAGGCCTGAGAGTAATAAATTGCACGCATTTTTTTATAAATCCCCGTCAAAAACACCTTTTTGGACGACAATAAAATCTACAATATTTCCCTCGCGAATATCCTTAATGGAATACGTACAGTATTTGGCGCAAAAACCTGGCGAATCAAACTGTCCATGTCTGCTCGCCCAAATTTCAGAATCGCATAATTTTAAATCATCAGTAACTTGTTTTTTCAAACTGTGCCATGTAAATTTGATTATTGGCCCAACTAAAAATGTCACCACTTTGCAAAAAGTAGTTACTGAGTGCTTGTATACCAAGGGTTTCAGCAAAATCCGCAAACTGCTTAAAATTCATTCCAGTTGTGTAAATTGCAGCAGAAAGTTTGATGACTAATGAACAGGACACGTGCAACACAAGGAGAGAAATTTTTGACACTAATTACCTCGTACTTTCCCTTGCAACCCCTACCGCGCCCGCTGCTGCGAGAAGTGGTCTGACTGACTGCTTGTCTAGTGTGACGTTATCACCAGAAACTTTGTCTGCTGTTTACTCAGCTCCCAATGGCAATAGGGAAACAAATTTCGGCTCTATGAGCATCATCCTGTCACCCGCATAACATGACATCAAAAATTTGTATTTCCGAGGACCTTTTTTTTTAAAGTTTACCATTCCTTTAATAGTGTAAAAGCCATATATGCTGGCAGTAGAACTTGTGTACAAGTGAATAGCATTTTATCAAAATGGGTTTCTATTGGTTTAGGAGTCAGGCAAGGTTGTGTAATGTCACCATGGCTGTTTAATATACACTGTGACTGGTGTTCAAAATTAAGAGAATTTGAACATTTTGTCGATTTTCAAAAAGTACGGAACCAAAGGTACAAATTATGCCGCCGAATAAGACTGCAAATTTGCAGTGTCGAATACGCAAGCGTGCACGTGCAATGTGGGCGGAGCTGTGACAGCAAAGGGCATGAAAAGCACATGGCTTTTCCCCCGATTAGTTCGCTCGTACTCCTCGGCGACATTCATTGCGTTTCTTGCAGGAGTTGGTTCAATTTGATAAGCAATCATAAAATGAGTTGCCACAAACATATTGATGATGGAATGAGGTGGAGAATTGTCGGTAGATTGGAGGCAGGGCAATCGCAAGTTGCTACAGAGCTCAATGTAACGTCCAGTGTCATCTGCACTTTGTGGAAACAGTTTAAGGACACTGGATCTATATCGAGAAGGCCTCGGCAAGGTCGTCCAAGAGCCACGACTGCCAATGAAGATCGTTATTTGGCACTTTCAGCGAGGCGCCATGGGACTGCTACAGCTGCATAGCTATCTCGTGAGCTGCATGCCGCCACTGGAACCCAAGTTTCAAGGGTTACCGTTTCCCAAAGGCTTCATGAGAGAGGGCTTTTTGCCAGAAGACCTGCTGTTTGCGTCCCGCTCACTTCAGCACACAAGAGCGCGCGTTTAGCATGGTGCAGACAACATCAGCCTTAGACCAGACTTCAGTGGGGTAACGTTCTCTTCACAGACGAGTTGCGATTCAGCCTGGACACTGATTCTCAATGTACCTTCATCTGGAGAGAACCTGGGACCCGATACCTTTCCTCTAACATCCGAGAAAGGGACCGCTATGGCAGCGGAGGTGTCATGGTCTAGGCAGGCATCATGTTGGACGGCCGCACACACACGTCTCCATGTGTTTGGCAGAGGCTCCCTGACTGCCGAGAGGTATAGGGTTGAGATCTTAAAGCCCTATGTTCAACTTTTCAGGGCGCAGTTGGCCCTCGGTTCCTTTTTGTGGACGACAATGCTCGTCCACATAGGGCTCACCTGGTTGACGATTATCTGGAAAGTGAGGATATTTGCCGGATCGCCAGACCTAAACCCTATCGAACATCTGGGACACTCTTGGGAGGGCAATTGCAGGTCGCTATTCCCCTCCGAGAACCATCCAGGAGCTGAAAACTGCTTTGCTGCAGGAGTGGGACCGACTGCCAAAGGGACTCAAACTGCCTTGTTTCCAGTATGACGTCGTGCTGTAAGAGAGCTGTATGACTGTGAGAGGGGACTATACCCCACATTAGTCATTTTATGTTCGATCTTGCAACGTGGATTTTGGATATGCCTGTGCCGATGAGCCTTACTGATGATCATGAGTGCATACCATGACTGTTGTATGGTATATTATTTTTCTGTTATATAACTGTGTATCAATACCAAATTTCATCAAAATGTGTCCATTAGTTTTTCAGAAATTTGACAAAATGTGCAAATTCTCTTAATTTTGAACATCAGTGCATTTATGGACGCATGCATGCGTGATGCCAAAATGGATAATACTGGGTTATGTCTTGGTGATATCCATGTGTGCAGATTGCTGTATGCTGATGACACTGTCCTGTTGGCAGAGAGGAAAAGTGAGTTGCAGAGTATGTTGTCCCGGATGTACAAAGTTTGCATGAAATTCAAACTGAGTATTAATAACGAAAAAAATCAAAGTTATGATTTTTGAGCGGGGAGCTGGTAGTACTGAACGTAACATAAGTCTAAATGGCACAGTGATTGACCAGGTAAATGAGTTTGTATTTAGGAAGCGTGTTTGACAGAGAGAACAAATTGGATGGTGAAATTAGTAGGTGAGTGAATTCTTCATTGAAAGTCATAGCTGCCTTGGGAGGTTTTCACAGGAATGATGGGTTCTCTAGAGAGTCCCCCGCATGGCTGTGTATGAAACAGTAATTGTTCCTACTCTGATGTATGGCAGTGAAACCTGGGTACTAAAGAAGAAACATAGGAGTCTTTTGTGTGCTGGAGAAATGAATTACTTACAGGGAGTTTGTGGCAAGACACGTTCTGATCGTGTGAGGAATGAAGATGTGTTGCTGTTGTGTAATGTGAAGCAAAATGTTGTTAGCAATGCGAAGATTAATATGCTTCGGTAGCTCGGCCATGTTGAAAGAATGAGTGATGAGATGCTTAATAGGAAATTTTTTTCAGCCCAAGTGGCAGGAAGGAAAGGCAGAGGAAGGCCAAGGAAGTCATGGGAGGATCAGATTCAGGAGTGTCTGCATGAGAAAAAAATCATGAGTATGAAGTATAGAAGGTCTTGTGTATGTCGTGTGATGGATGTTAGTGAACCCGAGTTGTGTGTCAAGATTGCTGTAAATGGTGGAGTTTGATATGGCAACAGTAAGTAAATAATCTGTTAAAAATTATCTGGTAGTTTGTCTTTTCTTTGTGGAGCTAACCTCTGAATCCCAGAGAACAGCTTAGTGATATGTATGTATGTATAATCATCAATCACTATCAATCCACTGCTGGATAAAGGCCTTCCCAAATCTCTTCGAAATTTGAAAGCCAGCTATTCTGACAGGCTTTCAAAATTCTTCCATTCGTCTACCATATGGTATTTTTCTGAGTCTTTTCCTGTTCCCTTGGAATCCAGTCTAGTATTTCAGTTGTCCAACAGTGGCCAGTTCATTTAACAATATGTCCAACCCATTGCCACTTTGGGATTTTCTTTACCTTGACAATGTCATCACCTATTGCTTTTTTCCAGATACAAGAGTTTACTCATTTCTCTCCTGGCTATACCAAGTGTCCTCCCTATGCTTCTGTAAGTATTCTGTAGCCTTTGAATGTCTTTTTATGTTAAGGCCCACGTCTCAAAAAAAAAAAAAAAAAAAAACTCTTAAGAACTGGAAGGATGCATTGACTAAATCCTTTTTTTTTTTTTTTTTTTTGCGATATAGTGGTAAATTCCTTGTGTGGAAATTGTACTTCTGAACGTAAAACACTAGAAAGTTTTGCCCTACAAAAATAAAATAAATCCTGTTCATTAATATGAAACAGTAGTAAAATTTTGCCCAATCATATTCAATAAATAATTGTGTTTCTAAAGCCAACTTTTGAGAATTTTTATACTTTATTTTGGATGTACTTCACGTGAGCTTTATAATAGTCTTAATACCTATCCAACAGCATATATATAAACCACGTTAGTTAGAAAAGAAACTTCTATTAAATGTACACTAGGAGAACAGAAATCAGGCGACACCCGATTCCTGGGGCAACACTCTCGCTAGTGGATGAATGTGGCCATCGACATCAGTCTTGGAACCAACTGGAGAGTGACAGTGGCCAAAAATGTCTCCACTGAGACCATCAGAAGATCATTAGCTGTAATAGTTCACAAAGCCACTAACTGCTAACCCATCAGAGTCCCATTGCTGATGCAACGTCACTGGACTGAACACCTCAACTGAGAGAAAGAACATCGGTATTGGACTTCAGATGATTAGAGACTGGTTTTCTGGTCCGTAGAGTCCTGTTTCCAGTTATTTCATGTAGGTGAGAGGATGAAGGTCTGGTGGAAAGCGCATGAAACGATGGATCTGGTATATCAACAAGTAACTGTTCAGGCTGGAGGACGTTTAGTTATGGTCTGGGGTATGTTCAATTGGCACATGTTGGGACCTCTGGTATGTCTAGATGCATCTCTGAATGGTTCACACTATGTGCCCATCCTTACAGACCATCTGCAACTGGTCATGCTTATCATGCACTTGCAGGGCAATGGACTCTTCCAGCAAGACAATAGACTTCCCCACAGAGTCATGGTGACTAGATCATAGTTAGAAGAGCATTCTGTAGAAATTCCCACCCTGGAATGGACTTCCCATTTACTGGCCATGAACCACTTGAACTTTGGATCATCCACCCAGGAAGGCTACGGAATTATGGACAGTGGTGCAGCAAGCCTGTAAAGCACTTTTATGACTTATTGGACTTAATGCCTCGCTGTGTCTCTCTTTTTTCAAGCAAAAGATGGCTCACCCATTACTAGGTATGCAGGGGTTGCGCTGTCAATCACATTCTTCACAATTTGCGGCAAAAAAAAAAAAATTGTTTTGGCTATAGGATAAAGAGCTTTGGCGATTATCTGTTTTAATGATGTCTGAGCAAAAACTCTTGAAAAAAGATTGTTTTTGCTCGGATGTTGTGTTAAATTTTGCTTCGGCAAGGCCAAGGAAATTTCAAAAATTAATATAGAATCTCTTAAATGCAATCATATTTGTGGATTTCTTATCATCTGACATGAACCATCAACCAATATTGCATGACTCATATGAAAATAGTTTTTAGATGAAGTTCTACAGGTAATAAAGTGCAATTTCTCAACATCTGTATTTTTTTAGCCACAGAATAAATGTAATGTCTAATTTTTTAAATTTATTTTGTAATGTACCCTTGTCAATAATGCTTTGTTTGGAAATTTTATAGGTAGTAATAAGTTGAAAATAAGTGTCTGTATTTCTTTATATTAGGATTTGGGATCTATAACATAATATTTTGCTGCTTAATTGTAAAAAAATCTATAACATACTGTTTTGGTACTATTAAACTAGGGCAAGGATTTTTATGATTTTGCATATTTTTTTTTTTTTTGGCAATACTAAAACGTTGTTCAATTGTATACAAATGTGTTTTATGCAAAAAATAAGCTGATTCAAGTAACTTTGTTAAGGCATTTTTTTGCATTTATTCATGATTTATAAAGGATACAGCATTTTTTCAGGGTTTTTTTTTTTTTTTTTTTTTGTCATTTTAAGGCACTTTTTTTTTTTTTTTTTTTTTTTAGAGTCATTATTTTGCATAATTTGGTATTTTCAATAAAAAGAGCATTTTTTCCGTGAATTTATCTTGGATGAAGAAGATTGACTTGTTTGACAGCAATGAAATGGCCTCAATTAAAGTTGCACCTTTCTGAACCTGAAATTTGCAGGTAAATTTACCTAGATAAAGTCGCATTTTGGATTTCTGCCTGGTGCAATTACTTCCTTTGAGAAGTCAGCAGTGCTATTAGTGCATCAAATAGATTTGATGAAGAAAATTGGGAACAGCCTAAACAATGTGACTTTCGGAAAAGTGGGAAAGGCTGTGCAAAAGAAAATTGAGCAAGTTTAAAAAAATGTACAGAATGAAAAGCTGTACTTAATTGCAGATGTGCTATTGGGTAGAAACCCCTTTGTGAAATTTCCAACTTTGAATGAAGTGACAGTTTATTTCAGGCATGCCCATATGGTTTCAGTGGAAGTGGAAAGGAGCTTTTTAATGTTTAAAGCTTTGTTGGCAGACAATAGGAATTCATTTTCTTTTGAAAATTTGCACATGGTTTTTGATGTTCTGGACTGATGAAATAAAAACTTTCAGTTTGCTATGGCAATTTTTTTTTTTTTTTTTTTTTTTTTTTTGTCTTATAAGGGCATGTTTTGGGGCAATAAATTTTCAGTCTGGCACAGAAACTGTAAAACAATTAATTTGCATTTTTCGTTTCTTCTTTATTTTGTTTCATCTGTTCGTTAGAAAAATAAAGAATTTCGGGTGACACAGCGACAGTCAGCAAAATTGAAATACATTTTTGATATTCTTTTTGTTTGTTTGATGCACCTCTTCTTGTTTTTTAATTAATTAGTTTTGCAATGAAATAAAAATTATATGTGCATTTGTTAGGTCATTTTTCTGTTTTATAGGGCATTTTTTTCAGTTTCTTGAGTCTTAAACACATTTTTGTAGGGCATATTCTTGCAATGTTTAGGTCATAAAAATCCTAGCCCTAATTATAACAATTTATGGTTTTTATAATTCCAATGGAGAGTGAAAAAAAAAAAATGGTGACTTCAGATTACATTTGGTAAATGGGTTGGAGAAAAATTTTAAAAAAGCCAAAACAACCGCTGGATATGAATCCCATGATTTCTGTCCACTCAGTGTATAAAAGCATAGCAGCAAAAAAATTAAGTAGTGACCTTCAAATCCATGAAATAAGTTTCTTTTCTTTTTTTTTTTTTTTTTAAAGTTACAAATTTTTGGATTACGATCTCCACTAAGTGAGTGAATTTTATGATTAAATTATCAAATAGCCATGAAACACTAAACTACGTTAAGAAATATACGAAAGGAAAAAAGATTAAAAGCTAGCAATCAGTTGGCTATACTAAAAGAAATAATAAACTGGAATACTGTTTCAACCTATAAAGGATACAGTCTAGTCTACAAGACAGTAGCTGTTGAACTGTTTCAGAACTTGACATACAAAATGGTACATACACTCTGTCTGTAAGAGCACGATAGTTCTGCACTTGTCTGAATTCAGATCTGCCAGTTCTCTTGGCCTTGGTTTTTCTTAAAACAAAGAAACGCGCTGTTGGTTTCTAATACATCTCAAAAGTTCTGAAGCTCCAGATAGGGAGTTTCTTGCAAAGTCCAAATTAAATGTGTTCCCAAGAGACAATATTTTTCCTCTACATTTTTAAACACTTTTCCACTTGAATCTTTTTCAAGGATACATTTCATGCAATTTATTCTGAAAGTAAACTTAGACACACCATCTTGGTTTTACAAGTACATTTACAGAGAATAAGATGCAAAAAACATATAATACTGTTCATTGTTTCTCTTTATATTGGGGGCTATGAGAAAGCTTACATCCCATGAAAAACAAAAATTAGTGCATGCCAAACTGCACTTGTGAGAAGCATTTTCTTTTTACTTGATTTAGTTAGGTCTAGCTAAAGATAGCAGATTTTTAAACATAATGAGAAAAAACTCATAAAATGGCATGTTTCAAAGAGCACAAAATAACTCCTATAATAAATAGAAAGTTCCTGATTAGTCTGTGACAGCTATCATGGTACCACAAAATAAGCTGCAGGTGGTCACTGGGCAGAACAACTACTAGGTGGGAAGAAAAAAAAGAAAAAAATCAGGTAGAAATTAAACCAAAAATGAAAGATTTTACTACCTTATATTTCTTCTACCTAAACAAAGCCTAGCCTAGGTACTGTAGCAACTGCAATGATGACTAGGGCAGAAAAAACACTGTACCTAGAACTTTGCCTCCATTTTCAAGCTGAAACATGAAGATTTATGAAATAAAATTATATTTAACAACAATACAGGACAGAGGAAACAATGCTAGAAAGAAAACTACAGTTATGGAAGAAATTCTCGTTCTGCTCTACTTTCAGTTTTGGAAAATGTTTCTCCTTTTTTGATTTTATATAGAAACATTTTTATATCTCTATTCTAAAAAAAAGTAACTGCAGCTGTTTTAGAAATTTCGTGACACTTGTGCTTTTCTAGCTCGCAGCGCAAAAAGTATTGAACACAAAAATATTAAATTTAAGTCATTTGTAGAGAATAATTTGGAGAACACACTGAAATAAACTGTATTTTGATTCTGGCGATACTTCAAGAGCTATTGTATTTCAAAGTTAAGGTAAGCAAAAAAAGTGCTATCAGTTCGCATTCCGGACACACTAACAGCAATAGAACCACAAAACTTTGTAGGCATGTAGGGCCATGGTTGAATTTTTGCACCTCGTCTCTCTCTCTCTCTCTCTCTCTCTTTTTTTTTTTTTTTTTTTTATTTAGTTTACGAGAAATTACATTTTTAAATTTCACAAAATTATCTATTTTGCAATGGGATCCATTTTATAAAACAGATATAGGACAAACTATAAATCATAATGCATTGCAATTTTTACAGCAACAGCATAAACTCACAACTATCATCCCTCTTTTACAAAAAAAAAACAATTTTTTTAAGAAAAAGTTATTTTCTGATTCTTAAGCATTTTTAAAGATGCAAGGAAAAGAAACGAGCCGCTTATTTTGCCTTTAGCGTTAACCACACAGGAAATTTCTGGTCCCGTGACCTGCTGCCATGGTGACAAAGCTATTTTTAGCACTCTCTTCTCATTGGGTGAAAGGACAGGCTACAATCAAACTGGTAATGACGCAATGCTTAATGACATAGCGATGCTTTTAAAGTTCAACATTTTTTGTCAGCATATGTGAATACCTATGGAAATATAGGCTTTCGCCTCGTATATAAAAAAAAGCAAAGCTAGGGAAAATGCGAGTGAGTTCATCAGCAAATTGTTCAACTACTTCTAAATGACCTAGAGAACTGAAAATTGGCATGCTGACAGGTCTTAAGGTTCGTATACCTAGAAAAGTATGAAAACAAAACAAAAAAATCAAAATGGTGGCTTTGGAACATTGCTTGAATTTTTCGCAAATTGTTTGACCACTTCCAAATGACTTAAAACATCTGAAAATTGGCATGCATATAGATCTTAAGTTCTGTATACCTAGAAAACGAAAAAAAAAAAAAAAAAAAGCCTGGTTTGGAATGTTGTCTGCTTTGAATTTTTCACGAATTGTTTGACCACTTCTAAATGACCTAGAGATCTGAAAATGAGCATGCTGGTAGGTCTTAAAGCCCAAATACCTGCAAATGCATGGGAGAAAAAAAAAAACTTTGCTTTGAAACATTGTCTGCTTGAATTTTTCTATCACTTCTATACCTAGAAAAAAAGTCTGAAAACCAAAAAAATTCAAAAGGGTAGCTTAGCTTTACTGTTTCAAAATGCTGATAGATTTAAAGATAATTTTGTGAAAAACACTTAAAATGCTTTAAAAATTTAGAAGTTTGATTTAAAATTAAGGGGCGCCAAAGCCTGCTTTGTTTTATGTCAAACCGTATGCATTGACAATCATGATGCTGTTCTAAATCGTAAAACAGTTACCGATTTCAAATTACTTTTCTTTCCCTTCTTTACCTTTCCCTTTTTTTAACTTCATGTTCAAAAACGATTTTATAGATTCACCATTCGGAGAACGGGCACAATTGCTAGTAAATTAAACAAAAACAATGTTTAAACAATAATACAGTGAAGGGGAAACATTATGAAAAAATATATTATGAGAGAAATCTCCGCTGCCTTTATCTTTCATTATTGAAAATTGTTGCCTCCATTTTACAATTACAGGAGAAATTTTTGCTCTGATCAATTTGTTTCTGGAAATTTTCTCTTCCTTTTCAATCTTAAATGCAAACATCTATGTAACAAAACAAAATGATATTTAACAACCATACAAGGCAAAAAGGACAACGAAGAGAGAAAAAAAAAAAAAAAAAAAATGGATTTTAAGATTACATGGATTCATCTAACTTCCATTTTCCGGAAATTGTTGCCTCCATTTTCAAACTGAAATACAAACCTTTATGCAAGAATATGATACTTATACCGGATAAATCAAATATTGCGAGAGAAAAAAAATGATTATGGGAGAAATCTTTACTCCATCTAACTACTATTTTCAGAAAGTTTTGAAAGATATAATTCTGTTCGAAGACAGAAAACTTGCACCCATGATTTAGAAGTCTGCAATAGAGAATTTAATAAAGTTTTGGGGATATTGTTTTTGTCTGCAGGACCAAATAAAATCTGTGACGTACGCCACCCATCATAGTAATTCTGCTTTGAAAAAAATGACAATTTCCAGTTATTGGGTTGTCGGAAAAGCCATGACGTATTTTGGCACCCGATGGCGGTTGGGCGGTTTTGGAAGTACTAGAGGCATGTGCAGCTCTGTTATTGCAATGGCATTCAACATGTGCCTGTTCTAGCTGCAGTCTAAAAGGAATTATGAGCAATTTGGTTGATTTGCGGAGATTTGATTTCAAGTTGAAGATGGAAGACTAAACTGTGCATTTTTGCCATATTTTACTGTTTTACTTCCATAAAAGGAAGAACGTGCGTCAAGCTTGTGAAAAGTTCCGTAAAGTGTACAGTGATAATATGCTCTACAAGAACATCAGTGCCAGTGGTGGTTCGCAAAATCCCGTGCTGGTGATTTTGACCTCAACGATGCTCCTTGGTCAGGAAGGCCCACCGAGGCTGATGACGACCAAATCAAGGCATTGATCGAGTCAAACCCACGTTACACAACAAGAGAGATAGCAGACACATTGCACATCCATCATTCAAGCACTCACGACCACCTGAAGAAGCTGGGATACGTAAGCAAGCTCGATGTGTGGGTTCCTCGTGAACTCAAAGAAGCTCGATGTGTGGGTTCCTCGTGAACTCAAAGAAGCTCAATTGACGGCGCATATAAACATCTGCGATATGCTTATTAAACGTTAGGAAAATGATCCTTTTTTGAAGCGACTGATAACTGGTGACGAAAAGTGGATTGTGTACAACAATGTGCTGCGCAAACGGTCTTGGTCCCGACGTGCTGATTCGCCTCAAATGACATCCAAAGCAGACATTCATCAGCGAAGGGTTCTGGTCTCAGTGTGGTGGGATTTTAAAGGTGTTGTGTTTTTCGAGCTCCTAACACGGTACCAAACAATCATTTTGAATGTGTACTGTCGGCAATTGGACAGTTTGAACGAATCCATCGTCCAGAGCTCGTTCATCGTAAAAATGTTGTGTTCCATCACGACAACGCGAGACCACACACAAGTTTGATCACCTGCCAAAAATTATTGGAGCTTGGGTAGGATGTTTTGCCACACCCAGCATACTCGCCTGACCTTGCACCATCAGACTTCCATTTGTTTCGCTCTTTTCAACAGTCCTTGCGTGGCATAATGTTCAATTCATATGAGGCTGTAAATTAGCACCTTGTACAGTTTTATGCCACGAAAGACAGGTCCTTCTATGAACGATGCATTTTGCAGCTCACTGAAAGATGGCAAAAGGTTATCGAACAAAATGAGCATTATATCATTGATTGATCTTTGTTCTTTCCATCAATAAATGACCTTTGCAAAACATGGCTAAAATGTGCCGAGACTTTTCCAACAACCCAATATTTTCTTCTGCTTTTGTTCCCTGCCTCAATCCTGTGGGGGCATCCTGAGCTGGTTTGGCACTATATGAATGACACCATTTGTCAGCAACACCACTGGTTTTCTAAGTTTTGTTTTAGTTAGCCTTTCCTTAACTGTCTGGTGCAAATCCGGTTATTTGTTTGAGTGTCGTTCTTATGAATATTTTACCGTGTAAAATGTGTGCATATGCATATGTGATGAGATCTGCATAGGAAAACTATGTAGATATGATGAAGAGACTATCGTGCTGATTGATACACAAATAAAGAAGATAGCTGTCTAAGCACGAACACTTTAGCTCAAACCAATTACAACACTCAAATGAAGCTAAGACGTATCACCGGTATCAAAAGTATACACAGTTAAAACCATGACGACACAAATAACTCATTCCATTGAGGTTTAAAAAGGTTTAATGTTAAAAACTTGCGAGATCTTTCGAACCTACGACTTATAGGTTCATCATCAGGCACCAAAACTCGCAAGGTGCACATGAAACGTGGTGGTTATATACACGTGTGGTTATGGGCAAAGACCGCGCATGCGTACAAGTCGGAACAGTATGAGGTCATAAAATACATACATTTAAAATAACCTGTAGGGTAAAAAACACATAATGGCTGTCATAAATATAAGAAATATAAAATGAAGGTCAAAGTTCCCTCGCCTGAGTTTTATATATGTACAATAAAATCAATGGTTGTCTAATCTTGTTTCTTGGTTTTTCAGCAGGTATCGCCAAGGTGCTGGTATATTGGATGGAGCTTCATCATTACAACATTGTTCATTCAAATGATAAATATACAAGCTCTCGAGAAACAACAGGCCATTTTTAGTTTTGGTCGTCGATAACAGTTTTACATTGTCCCAGTCAGGATAGTGCTCTCCTTTTAGTACCTCTCGCGCTAAAGAAGTTGTTAAGGCATGTGTACGAACACTGTATTTGTGTTCTGTAATTCGTGTCTTTAATGATCTACAAGTGGATCCCACGTAAGAAGTAGACTGTGAGGTAGTTGAGAAAGAGTTCAGTGGTACCGAATAAACGCCGTATTTATCTAAGATTGATGTCGGATCTCGGTCTGATTTGGTCAAATTGAACAAACTTTCCGAAGAAACACCAACGGAACAATCGTATTTTTTGCATGAATTTTGTAAGATCGGTACAATGGTAGGATGGAAGGGGATGGATGCCACGTATTTTATGGTTACTTCATCACGTATTGGTTGTAACATTGTGGAGATCCGTCGTTGATACCTGCGTAACAATTTTGTAAATAGATATCCGGGATAACCGGAAACCTTTGTTAGATTGAAAATCCTGTGTAATTCTAGTTTTAAAGATCTTTTGGTGGATGAATGACTATAAGCCCTACAGATTAAAGATGAAATAGAACTATGTTTATAGGGAAGTGGTGTGTACGAATTATATGGAATGAGGGTAGGTGAACAAGTGGGTTTTAGGTAGACGGAGGTTTGAATGTCATTAGATGGGGTGCGTCGTAATAAAATATCTAAGAACGGAAGGGTGTTGGAGGATTCTAACTCTTGGGTGAAGGAAATAGTGGGAAAGACGGCTGATAAAGAGGCAGCAAAAGTGTCTAATTCACTAAGTGAGTATTGCCAAAAACTAAAACATCGTCGACATATCATATATAGAGTAATGGTTGGAATGTACATTACCCAACTTGAACAGGTCATAAAGTCATTGCCGATTCATGCTCAGGACCCACTTAGATATAAAATCTCTCGTACTATTGAAAAGGAATCCACTCAACCACCAACTGAAATTCAACATATATTAAAATATGAGCGTACTACTTTGTTATCTCTTTCGGGAGACACATCATTAGCAATTGTTTCTGCAGATAAATCGGACCAAATAGTTATACTTGATAACTCTACCTATATTAACAAGATGACCGCAGTTATAAATCAGATCCCACATACAGTATTATCTCGTAACCCTATCCCAACTACTATTACTGCTCTTGCAAAACTTAAAAATAGTAATACACTACCCCCAGCCATTTCAAATAATATGCAACCTCCTTTTGGTCCTCGTACACCAGATTTGTTTGGCAAAATTAAACTTCATAAACCGGAACACCCCATCCGTCCTTTAGTATCAGGCTATACTAACCCCACCCGAGAAATCTGGAAAAATCACTTGCCTCAGTCCTTTCCCCCTTAACCACATCTTCACCTTTCTCAATTAAGAGTTCTAAGTCCGCCCTGGAACGGATCCATTCCGCTACATCGGGTATTCCATTTAAAATGGCCAGTCTCGATGTAGTTTCCCTGTTTCCCAATGTCCCTGTGGATGTAGCCATTGACCTGATTACCCCACTACTTCCATCCTTAAACCTCTCTTCTACTGAATCCACTGCTATAGTTTCAGCCCTGAACCTTATCAAGAACCGGACTTATTTTAAATTTAATAACATCACCTACCGCCAGGATTTCGGTACCCCAATGGGGTCACCTTTTCCCCCGTCCTGGCAGAAATAGTACTGCAACACGTCGAACATACAGTTTTTCATAATGGTACATTCCAACCATTACTCTATATACGATATGTTGACGATGTTTTAGTTTTTGGCAATACTCACTTAGTGAATTAGACACTTTTGCTGCCTCTTTATCAGCCGTCTTTCCCACTATTTCCTTCACCCAAGAGTTAGAATCCTCCAACTCCCTTCCGTTCTTAGATATTTTATTACGACGCACCCCATCTAATGACATTCAAACCTCCGTCTACCTAAAACCCACTTGTTCACCTACCCTCATTCCATATAATTCGTACACATCACTTCCCTATAAACATAGTTCTATTTCACCTTTAATCTGTAGGGCTTATAGTCATTCATCCACCAAAAGATCTTTAAAACTAGAATTACACAGGATTTTCAATCTAACAAAGGTTTCCGGTTATCCCGGATATCTATTTACAAAATTGTTACGCAGGTATCAACGACGGATCTCCACAATGTTACAACCAATACGTGATGAAGTAACCATAAAATACGTGGCATCCATCCCCTTCCATCCTACCATTGTACCCGATCTTACAAAATTCATGCAAAAAATACGATTGTTCCGTTGGTGTTTCTTCGGAAAGTTTGTTCAATTTGACCAAATCAGACCGAGATCCGACATCAATCTTAGATAAATACGAGCGTTTATTCGGTACCACTGAACTCTTTCTCAACTACCTCACAGTCTACTTCTTACGTGGGATCCACTTGTAGATCATTAAAGACACGAATTACAGAACACAAATACAGTGTTCGTACACATGCCTTAACAACTTCTTTAAGCGAGAGGTACTAAAGGAGAGCACTATCCTGACTGGGACAATGTAAAACTGTTATCGACGACCAAAACTAAAAATGGCCTGTTGTTTCTCGAGAGCTTGTATATTTATCATTTGAATGAACAATGTTGTAATGATGAAGCTCCATCCAATATACCAGCACCTTGGCGATACCTGCTGAAAAACCAAGAAACAAGATTAGACAACCATTGATTTTATTGTACATATATAAAACTCAGGTGAGGGAACTTTGACCTTCATTTTATATTTCTTATATTTATGACAGCCATTATGTGTTTTTACCCTACAGGTTATTTTAAATGTATGTATTTTATGACCTCATACTGTTCCGACTTGTACGCATGCGCGGTCTTTGACCATAACCACACGTGTATATAACCACCACGTTTCATGTGCACCTTGCGAGTTTTGGTGCCTGATGATGAACCTATAAGTCGTAGGTTCGAAAGATCTCGCAAGTTTTTAACATTAAACCTTTTTAAACCTCAATGGAATGAGTTATTTGTGTCGTCATGGTTTTAACTGTGTATACTTTTGATACCGGTGATACGTCTTAGCTTCATTTGAGTGTTGTAATTGGTTTGAGCTAAAGTGTTCGTGCTTAGACAGCTATCTTCTTTATTTGTGGAAAACTATGTGGAATCATGTCAAGAATAACCTAAATGAGCTCCCCCACAGTGTGCAATAAAGTTTCAAGATGTTGCCAAATGAGCAGATGAAATCAATTAAGGTAAAACCAATCACTTGGAAATAAACCATGAAAAATATGAAGATATATCCAACTTTTTTTTATAACAAAAAAAAAAAAAAAAAAAAAAAAAAAAAGGCAATTGTGTGAACTGACAACCAAAATAGTTAAAATGTGAATGAGCATGAATTAATATACACAAGACATGTCACACTGAATTAATCAAGGCATAGCTAAAACCGTTATTCAGTAAGAACTCTTCAGGACAACCTCACAACAACTTGTTTTCAGACTGATTTGGTAAAAGCATAAAAGCAGACTAAATCAGAAAAGAATTTCTGATATAGCTACAAAAGTTGAGAAAATGTTGATTTGATAAATGAAAGTTTTTATTGAGTTCCACAGTTGGAAATCTGTTAATTTTGCAAATTGTATTCAATTATTTATTCTGTTAAGTATGAATTTAACAATCACTTGTGAAGACCTGGTTTTTTGGTTGTGAGTTACAACAAAAAACTTAAATAGTGAAGATATCACTAATGAACTTGATCATTATATGTTATCATATTTTGAATTTTACCTACTTGGATTTGCAATGTTGGAATTTGTACACAATAGCATTCAGGTAATGAAACTTGCTTCTTCATATGAAAAAAATGTCTTAATTCACTTGATCATCCAAAAGAAAAAAGTACACCAATTTGTCTAAAATATAAACTGACAAAATAAAAAATAAAATAAAATATACATGTTTATTGCCCCTGTAGCTTATTGCAACATTAATTTTTTGTAAACATATGATATTCTCCAAAATGCATATTAACAAAAAACAGTGCTATTTGAGTTTAAAAAAGGAAGTTAGAAACTTCACAGGAAATTTTTTTTACCACCATCTCCTCGCACTTAATGCACAAATTGAGATCACCCTTCCTCTTCCAAGCACATGTTATGTTACAGGCAGTATTTTCAATTACATGAGCTCCAGAAAATTGTTCACTGTGATGTCAAAAAATTTTCTTCAGAAGTATTATTCTTCGATTATGAGCTGATAAAAAATTATTTCAAGAATAAATTATTAAATATACAGAAAAACACTGCAGATTAAAAAGAGTTAAGACTTCTCCAATGTCACTCATGGCATTTCGAACCATGCGATATAGTGATTGGCCTATTGTTTCTGTGCCACACCTACATTAAATGAGATATTTCTTTTAGTTCTTGAGTTGATTTTTATTACTGTCTTCCCCTAGTATCTTGATTTTTATTACTGTCTTCCCATAGTATCTTGATTTTTATTATTGTCTTCCCCACCAAAGTGTCAGTTATTGAGAGAGTAAGTTTATTTGTTTGTTTCAATCTGCTTTCACTTTTTCATATTAACTGTTAATCAATTCTCACCATGAGTATAACAAATCAAATGGGGTTGAGTAATTGCAATTATGTGATCTAGTTTTTCAGATAAAGATAGTTTCAGCAGGTTTTTCGCAAAACAAGTGTATTAACTTTTTTATTCTGATAAAAAGGTCTCTGTGTTTTCACTGTTTCCCTATATTTAGGTTTTATAAGCAAAATATAAGTCAAACACCAAAATTATAGAGAGACCTCTTAATCAAAAATATAATATATATTTTGGGAAAAAACAAACAAACAAACAAGAGTTTACCAAATAAGTCACTCAAAAATAAAAAATGGAAAATATACATTGGCAGCACTAAAACTTGTTTTAAAACATCGACTTGGTCAACACATCAATAATTTGATCAGAAAACATTATAAAACCTAATGGATCTCATATTATATAAAAAGGAAACACATTTTCAGAATTCGAAGAATTCTGAAAATGTGTTTCATTTAACATCACACACACACACAAAAAGAAGAAATAGGATATGCAGAAAGAATCACCATCCAAAAAGGTAGATTGCATAACTGCAATTACTCAACCCCTGTATATAACTGCAATTACCCCAATTATTCAACCCCTTTAACAATACCTATGGAGGAAATTATTACAGAACACAAAAAAGATACACAGAAACAAATGAATAAACACACGCATAACAGATGACACTCTGAAGAGAAGGAACTGCAATAAAATTCAAGAAAGATGGTATGTTGAGAAACAGAAAGACAACAACACTCAAGAACTAATGCAAATTCTTCATTTGATATAGGTATGGCATAAGAACAACAGACCCACCATTGTATCACAAGAGTGACCCTCCCTTAGTGATACAACCAGTCCAAAATGCCAACAGTAATAATATAAGGAGAGGTCTTAAATATGTTTTTAATCTACAGTGTTTTTACGTACATTTTTCATAATTCATCCTTGAAATAAAGTTTCCAAAGCACAGTGCCACAGAAGAATAATGAATTTTTAGCATCACAGCAGGCAATTTTCTGGAGTTCATAGCAGTATAAATAATTCCTCTAACATAACATCAAGAAGAATGCCCATTAGCAGGAACACAGTGAGCAAATCTTTCTTCTTAAGTTTTTAACCTCATTTTTAAACTCTAGCAGCATTGTTTTCAGATTACACTGCACTCTTCAGAAAATATCACATTAAAAAAAAATTCATATATGAGAACTTTAATTGCAAATGGGAGGTTGCTGTAATAATCTCACCATGGGAACAATATCATAGGGGAGGGGGAGGGGTTTAGTTGATTATTTTTTGGAGAAAAAATTGGTGTGCCTTTCTCTTTTGGAGTAGAAGACCACAAAAAATGAAAAAGTCTTAAATGCAGCATTTTACATCATTAATATTATTACAGCTCAAACAACAAATTTATCCATATTTGATTACATCAATCAACAAATGGATAATGATCATATGCAGATTGTTTTGTACACAGAAATGTGCTGGTTGTAAAAATTTAAGGAAGTGAATCAATTATTTGAATCCTGATTATTATTTTTGACTATTCAGTCATCATAAAAATTAGCTTTATTTCACTTTTAACCTTACATAAAATAGACTATACATATTAATTACTGTTTCTTTGTAAACATTTCTTGGCACAAACCTTTGGATGTTTTATTATTATTCTACACCTGTGTACTTAACAAACGTAAAAGGGAATCAAAAGAAACGCACAACAAAATAAAATCCAAATTCTTTCGATAAAACTCGAAAATAAAACTGTCAGAGATCTTACTGGTTCATTTATGTATTGCACACTCAGCACAGGGGATTCATCTCTGAGAAGGGCACAGAAAAAATCTCTCTTTTGTTTTTGATTTAAAAACAAATGTGGCAATATTAACAGAACACACAGGCGCATAACACGCATCACAATCAATTGCACGAAAGCTTCAGCAGGACTACGCCATATTCAGCATGCTCACAGAAAGAAACTTCTACATATGTAGATATCTCCTGGACACCTGTGCTGGTTTGAGTAAACTCCACACACAAGGTACGGGCACAGTCACAATGTGTGTATGTCACTGACTGTAGTGACGTGACTGTTGGAAGGTTGATTGTGGTGCCATCTGTTGAACTGGAATAGAAGTGTTATTTACAGGATAATGGTTAGAAGTAACTTTCTTTTATCTTCCTTTTTTGTGGTGAATTTTTTTTTCTTTTCCAATCAATATTTTCCAGGGTTTTGGGTATGACTTTTGGGTCTTGTATTTATATATGTGTGATTTATTTTTTCAATTAAAACAGATTCAGTGATTTTTAATTTTTTTTGGATTTTGAGAAAGTTAAAATATTTATTTCACACTTAATCAAACATTTGATATGAGTTTTTTTCTTTAAGGAAATAGTTTAATTAAAAATGCAAATTTTTGAAGAAAACTCTTTTCCTGCTTCAGGCAGTCTTTTGTTGTCTCTCTTTCTCAGTCACTATCAGTTACATTAACCTAGACGGGCTTACAGCTATTTTTCACCAAATTTTTGCAAGATGTTAAGCAGTGACAAACCTCTGCAGTCACTGATGATGAAATTTTGATTATTCTCAATTTCTAGTTCTTCTTTTAATTTTCTTTTTTGAAAGTTGCTTTGGAAGACTAATTAATGTCTTTAAGTGAATTCCAGTCCATGTTGTGACAGGTTTCTGTAACATGCCTATCTAATCCTGTCTTGCTGGAGCAATTTTTTATAGCTGATTAAGTGCTAAATTAAAGAAACTACGAAGCCAGTTTTCAACATGAGCTTTATTCAAAGGATCTTTATTTCTTCAAATTTAGGGGTTTTATCATTATCTTTACGGAACTGAATGAGAGCAGAAACAGTAAGTAACATGTATGTAAAATCTACTTTTTGTAAGTTTGAAACCTTATTTCAAATTTACAAGAAAGTAAATTATACATCATTTATTTAGAGGTTTCATTATAAAAACCACGGTGATGATGACAACTATGTAATGATGCAGGTGGTGTCATGCATGACAATTTAGGACCTTCCTGTATCAAATTGAATTTCACATTTTTTTAGGAACCACCAAATAGGAATTATCATGTTGAATGATAAAAAGGAATATCTGAGACCATAATAATTTAATTTCACAGTATGGCATGCAGTTTTCACAAACTATGGTTGTATTGATGCTTCATATCAGAAACATTTCATGATGTCTAGAAATGTTGATGGACTATTATTTCTGCATTCACTGCATGCAGAAGAGTGCAAATTCTGTCTCCAGACACCAATCTTTAAAAACTTTGTTTTGGTGTAATAAAAGATAAGACAAATAAAAGGGAAGGGGGGGGGGTGATGGATAAGTTTTGTAAATATAAAACGTCAAATTTTTTTTGTATTTATTAGCAACAGGAATTTTTACAGCGCTTAATTATCTTGTATACCAATGTTTATGGTATATTTCCAGTTTAATTAATTACATTTTCTTTTAAATTTTACACTGAAAGGCTCCAGTTTTGCTCATTTTTAAACATAGCCCAAATAAAATGTTTCCTGTATCACTCGCATTTTCCTCGAACTGGAATTTCAACCCATACCTAATATTGGTAGCTCCAAAGTTGAATCCCAAAAATCTAACTACCACCTCATTCTTTTATCTTCTCATCCTTTTTATCCAATCAAATATAATACATGAGCACATTCTGATTGGCTAGTGTAAGAATAAGTACAGTTGAGTATCTATGTAATGAAGTCCCATCGTTCCACTTAAAAACCTCGTTATGAAGAAAATTTGTTAAATACAATTGAACTTAAATTGCAAAAACTTAATCAAATAAAATGAAAATGACAGTAAAATCTAGTTGAATTTGGACAATAAATTGAACTTTTTAGTAGAAACTTTTCCTAAATTAGTTTTAATCTTTTTTATACATATAAAAAAGAACAGTTTTATCTGTATTAAAAATGCCTTCTGCAGGATATTTTTTGCAAAAGTTTTTCTATATCTTTTTTCCATTTTTCACACACCTTTTCTAAACATCTGTGCTTTCTTTTGATACGGTTTATACAAAATTTCATGTCTCTTTTTAAATTTATCTAGCCATTCAATGCTGGTTAGAAATTTTGAGTGTCCTCAATTTTTAGCAAATTTCAGAGCTTTCTGTTTGATCATCTGACCAGAGAGTGACAGATTTTTACCTCAAACCATTCCCACCCATCTTAAAAGAGTGGAACTGGCATCTTCATGTGAACACAGGTTAAATCTTTTTTACTAACATTACACCACTGCTTCCGTGTTGAATGCTAATTGCAGATCGATTTTTGAAAAATTGACACACTGCTTGAGGCTATACAACACTTTAAAAGCCACTTCTTTCTTCATTCCTTGATCAACATCATCTAAAAGTTTCACTTTATCCGCAAGACAGACAAGCATTTTCATTTCAACATTTTGAACGAAGAACACAGGCTGCACTGTTGAATGAGAATGAATATGTAACTTTTACAGAGTCGGGTCCAGGCCAGTTACAGTCAGTTTTCCTGTGGAATGCAGTTTCTGCAATGGACTTTCTATCCACATTTGGAAAACCAGTTGCTTTGTATTGTCTTTATGGATATGACTCTCCGCATGTCGCCCCCTTCCAACAAGACTCCCTGCACCTCACACAACCCAAAAGTTTCAAGATAAGGAATTAAGAACACTTTGCTCCCATCTAAGTGCCAAACACAATTGTGAAGTAAAACTTTTGTAAAACACGAACACAAAAAATAAAAAATAAAATATAAAAAACACAAAATGGTAATTTTTATTTTAAAAAAACTTTAATATAAAAACTGATTTTTGCAATATGGAGATTAATTTACATGTAAATGCTGTTCAAAGTCAAGGTTCTGAGGAAAATTTCATAAAATAGAAGATTTCGTTAAATGGAAGTTCGTTATACAGGGCGATTCTAAATTCATAGAACAAACTTTAAGGGGTGGTAGGGCACATTAAAACAAACATTTTTTGTCAAACAATGTATGTCTGCAACTGTTGCGTTTAAGTGCTAACACAAGAATTGCTCAGAAAATGAAACAAATGTTTTATTTACCTTATTTTACAATAAATGCTCAAAGGAGTGACTCCAACAGTAATACGTGCCTGATAGCATCAATGCAGTGATTGGCGTACATTTTCGGAGATGCCGCGTATTTCTCGAACAGTTGCAGCAGCGACAGACAGTTTGGCGACGAGGTCCTCAGTGGAGTCAATGGGAGTCTCGTACACGAGGCCGTTCAGATGTCCCCGTAGGAAGAAATTGAGACTGGATAAATAGAGCGATCGTGGTGGCCAAGTGACTGGTCCACGTCGGCCAATCCCCCCCCCCAGTGGCATCTTGGTGATTACGCATATCAATGCTGAAATGTGCAGTGACCCCATCGTGTTGAAACCACATTCAATTTTGAACGGCTACTGGAATATCCTGAAGCAATTCCGGCAAGACCTCCTCCAGAAAAATACAATGACTCCTCCCGTCGACTCAAGGTGGTAGGAGACATGGCCCAATCAGAAAGTCACTGACGATACCTGCCTAAAAATTGACAGAGAATCGTTGCTGGTAAGCATGTGGCCATGTAGTGTGCGGATTGGAGTTTGCCCAAACATCAGCATTGTGCACATTAAATACTCCCTGACATGTAAAACAGGTTTCATCTGTGAAGAGCACATGTGCTGGAAAATCCGGCTGCATTGCACTCTGCTACATAAACCAGCGGCAGAATTCTATGCACACAGGATAATCCTAAGCCTTTCAATGCTCGAATTGTAATTGCTCCTCGTGCAAAACTCTCCATACGGTGGCTTGGCTCACACCTACGCTATGTGCAACAGCTCTCGTGCTTGTGTCAGGACTTTCTTCAACCTCTCGTAGAATGTGTTCTTCCATTTCTAGAGCTTTCGAACTTGTCATCCGACCTGCATCATGCCTGCTGACATGGAATGATCTGGTTTTACAAAACTGGCAGTGCAAACGCTCAAAAATTTAATGACTAGACATTTGCCTATTGGGAAAACATTCACGGTACAATCTTTGCAAAGCTCTTCTGTTTCCATTGGCAGCCCCATACATTAGATGAATGTCTGCCTTCTCGGAATTCAAGAATAGCTCCACCACGTGTGAAATCTGCCTTGCAACTGATGGGTTTAAGCAGAGAAATTATTTTCAAGCTCGCCAAACAGAGCTCTTTAGCGCCTACATGCTTTGATCGAGGACATACATTTTTTGACAAAATTTTTGTTTTGTTTTAGTGTGCCCTACCACCCCTTAAAGTTTGTCCTATGAATTTAGAATCACCCTTTATAGAGACTCTACTGTAATTATTATTATTATTTTGGGGTTTAACAACCAATGTGAGCAACTCTATGGTTTATAAGCAGTTGTCTATCCCTTATTTGGGAGCCCCATAAGAGTGTGGTGTTTATCTTCCAGCACTGTCTTTATCCCTTCACTGGTCCTGGGAAAGAGATAAAATAAAGACAGTGCTGGAAGATAAACACACCACCCATGCCTTATTCGGGACTCAAACCCTGACCCACCTTGGATGAACAGTCAGAAGCCACTGCTTAGATCACAGCACCACCAAGGCAGCAAATATTAATTCAGATATTATTCTAGAAACTGTGAATGACAAACTGTTTAATTTTCATTACAAGAAATCAAGCTTGTAACACCTACAAAAATACTTCCGTCCATAAATTTGTTGGGGGAGGGAAGGGGGGGATAGAGAAAATATCTGATAAAATTACTCTGAAATCTTTTTAAAGATTTCAAGAAATTTAGATTCCACCACTTAAAACTGACTATTAAGTATCCACCACATAATGAAACTAATTTGCAAAATATGACTTTAGCTGAAGACTTAAAAACAAAAAGTCTACTTTCAAAACACATTTGGCTCTTACCTGTCCTTGACCTTGCCTTTCCAAATCAACGACACACATGTCTACAATTGGTCCCAAATTAGTGAAAGTCTCCATAACATCAACATAGGATCCTTGCTCATTTGGCTCAACATTTAATTTGATCAACTGTGAATCACCAAGTCTTGAACCAATATATACTACACCATTATCAAGGTATGTAAGGCATTCTGGGATCGTGATCTGTATACAAGAATCAAAATTCAGTTTTATTTATATAGAACTTAACACTGAGATATCATAAAAACACTATAATGAAATCAAACATAACATCTATGTAGGCAGTTCAAAAAGTATCGAGAGACTGGCTTAATAAAAAAACTTTACTCATAGGTCTCAATCTAAATTCACATGACCCTTTTCAATGCAATCCCTTTTGAGGTAAATACATGTGTCCCATTGTTCCACCTATTTTGTAAACACATGATCCAAGCCATTTTTTGAGACTCACTTCAAGGTTGCTTCCTTATTACATTTTTCATTGCTTCAAGAATCAATGCCTTTTATTGCTGTTTTCAACTCTGAAAACAGCCAAAAGTCACATGGAGCTAAATCAGGACAATAGGAAGGATGGGGAATATATGAATGAGCCTTTTGTTCTGTAAAAACTGTAGCACACTATGAGAGAGGTGAGGGTGGCATTATCACATTGAATCAAAATGCCAGACTTCACTTTCATAGGAGGTTTTCTCCCTAAATGTTCAAGAATTTTTTTCAAAGTCTGACAATATTGGTCATAAATTGTTTGTTTTTGTTTTGATTGAAGGTTTAATGACCACCATGAGCAACTCAATGGGCTATAAGCAGTCGCCCGCCCCTAATTTAGGGCCACTACGACAAACACAACATCCATGCCTCACCAGGATTTGAACCCGGACCCCGTCATGGACGAATGGTCATAAGCTAGCACTTAGCCACCAGGGCGGCACCATAAATTGTGCAACCATTAACTATGGCATGTTGGTACACAATACCAAGGTGATCAAAGAATATGGTTATTATGATATTTCTCGCATTTTTTGGAGCAGGGGAATGACAGGATTTTCACTTGATGTCTTTTTGTTTGGTACAGAGGTCAAAATAATGTATGAGTATGATAACCATATTCTTTGATCACCTTGGTATTGTGTACCAACATGCCATACTTAATGGTTGAAAGATTTGATATACAGTTATTATTATATGAAGGAAGTCATAACCATGTTCCACAAAATGACCTTTCAATTAATCACAAACTGTTATCCTGTATTATTTCTGGTCTGGTATCAGCATTTAAAGGATCCATCAGGCAAATAAACATTTCATTCCCAAATAATCAGAGTATTGCATAAGCACTTCCAGCAGATACTGAAAGTTTTTTGGCAAGTTCATAAATGGCCAAACGACAATTTTCTCCAATGAATTCCGCAGTGTTAATCATCTATCAGCAATGCAAGGTTGAAGGTCTCCCAGATGCTCCTGACAGAATTCGACTTCCCGCCCTCCTCTGAAATGTTTATGCCACTGAGAAGCTGCAGTACATAACATAATCATTCAGAAGAACTTCCTGAAGTGTTATTAAGCATTTTAATAGTGGATCTTCTTAAACAAAATTTAGGGCATGACATTGTTTTAGGTAACCCTCCATTTCGAAGTCTGTAGACACAAGGAAACATTATGTAATGAGCACCACGATACAGTCTCAATATGCAAGTGACAATTACCCATGACACCTCACTTTATAACTCAAGGTTGCACCTTTATAAATATAACACAGAATCTGTGGAACATTTCTTTAACACTTTGTAATTTAATCAGTCTCATTACTTTTAGAACAGCCCTCATATATGAAGACAAGCTGATATATGAGGTAGGATTCAAAAGTTTGGGGACTTAGCGTATACTGTAGTTCCTTACCTTGAATACTTTAAAGCACTGATGCAAAACCACAATCAAAATAATCCCCTCAGGCGACGATGCAATTTTGCCAGTGCTCATAAAGTTTCTGGAAGCATTGCTGAAAGCCATGTTTTGCAAACCCTCGAAATGCCTCATGCTTTGCTGTTTTTACCTCATTTATCGACACAAAATGTCGCTGCAGATTTTGTTTCATCAGTGGAAAGAGGTCAAAATTGCAGGGGGGCTAAGTCAGGTGAATAGGCAGGATGTGGAAGCACACTAGTACAATTTCTGGTGAGAAACTCCATGTAGGGACCGATGTGCAGGTGTTGTCATGGAGAAGGTACCATTGTCCACTTCGCCACATTTCCGGCCGTTTATGACAGATTGATTTTCCGTAAGCGACGTAAAATGTCCTGATAACGTTCCTTGTTAACTGTTGTGCCCTCAGGAATAAATTCGGAATGGACAATGCCGTGAGAATGAAAAAACACCTCCAGCATGACTTTCCCTTTGCTGCAATCCTGCCTGAATTTCTTTGATGATGGGTTCCATTTCAACCTCAGGCAGGGTCATACCACCATGGTCTCAGATTTCTCTAAAAAAATTAAGGGGTGTTCCTTGACTAAAATAAGGAGCCCCTTATTTTTTCTTTCAGCAAAAAAAATTTTTCCTTCGAGATAGAGGGTTTCAAATCTTGAACCGTCAAACAAGATCTCTTGAAAACGGTTATTTTTCCTAACTTCAGTGAGTCATTGCAGTGGAATAAAAATATATATCTTGTTCAGGTATTTTTTTACATTGTGTGTATAATATATAGCAATATATGGGTGCTAAAAATTTTTACACATCGTATGATTAAAAAAAAAAAAAAATCGTAAACTTTGTGATTTTTTCTTTAATTTAATTTTTTAAGATTTTTTTAACAGGCAGGTGCGGATGGAGTGTTTTCTATACTCGTTTTTTTTTTGTTGTTGTTGTTGTTAAAGACATACAAATGTGCACTTTATTTACAATTTTTTATGTATCTGTGAAACTGCTAGTTTCCGCGTTTCGGCAGTGTTAAAAACAGCCGATTTTGAAAAAATCTCTAACTTTGCCAACAATTTTCCCAAAAAAAAAAACCATTTTTTAAAATTCTGAAAATGACATCACTGTTTCATTATCAACAGGAGAATATCTGTGTAAATTTTCACGGACCTAAAACTGCCCATTTCCGAGTTAGACGCGTTTGAATTTGGTTTGAAAGCCTACGATTTCCCGTGTTCTAAAGGTGCAATTTTGGAAAAATCTCAGATGTAAAGTATGTATTATCTTCCCCGAATGAGAGCGTTGGATCAGCTGGCCCTGGTTGAATACGTCCACCTCTCACCCTGCCCCGAGCGATGACATGCTTAAAAAATGGTGGGGGCAACAAATAAAATTCTTGCTGCTCCACTAACAAAGTTGAGTTGCGAAAGACAGTTGTTTGTTTACGTATATACTTAAAATTCACATAAGAAACTATGAAAGAGTAGAAAACTATTGTTGTGAAATAATTTTCAGAAAAAAAAAAAGAATGTAGGCACACATACTGCAAGTAATTTTTGAGGGCTAAACATCTTCGAGTTTTTCTGGGAGCTGCTAACTGTAGGCTACTGTCAGAAAAGCAGTCGCTCTTTTGTTATAGTTGCTGAAATTAACTTCTCAGTTTTTCGTAATAGTAAAATATTCGCTCAGGAGAGTTTTGTCCTCTGCGAACAGGGGCAGAGGATGCAATTCTCTTGACCTTGCTGCTGGGTTGATAGCGCTGGTTGCTACCCAAACTCTGCATACCTCCTCTCCAAAACATAATGGCAATTGTCTAATCTACTAAATAAATAACAATTAACACATACATGTGCACGCTTATTCATAACATGTAAGTTGAGTATACTTCCTATTCAATCAGCTGATTTTATAAGTAGAATACATATACAACTTATGCGCTTATAGGTGCAAAGATTTTTATCTATTTAAAACATATTCAAAGATTTCAATTTTTAAGGGGGGTGTTCTTAGTGGTTTTCACCTGGGCCACGATAAACCACGTACTGCCCATGTCCTCTGTCCCCATAGAAGATAATGCTGGGTCGATGGGTGACCAGCGGAGTTTTGCCCCCCCCCCTCTCATGTGGTGGCGAGGGGTCTCAAGGCTAAGGAGCTTTCAAAAATCAAAAATGTTTCAACTATGTTTCAGTTGGACTGGTAACAAGAGTCGAACCTGTCGCCACCCACTCCATTGGTCGGTAAGATGCCTGCGGCCACAGCATACACACTAACCATGGAATAAATTCTACCGTACATGTATCTGGCAAATATTTATATTTAATTTATTTTTGTATTATAAACCCCAACTGAAAATTATGAAAAGCTTTGAAAGTTTCCGACTACCCTGCTCATATGAATACGGTGATAATTCCTTTCGAGAGAAGTCAGGTCAGATGTAAACCCCCTCTCCCACTGTGGGTTTCGGCCCTGCTTTCAACAGAAACAAAGTTGAAGTGTTTCCTGTTTGTTAAAGAACGTAAAACAAATGCAAGTACAAATGAACGAAGTCACACATGCATGAAAAAGGAGGGGGGGGGAACGATCTCCTTACCAAATCTCTCCAATGCAGTTTACTTTACGCCTGAGATTTTTCCAAAATGGTGCCTTTAGAACACGGGAAATCTTAGGCTTTCAAACCAAATTCAAACACATCTAACTCGAAAACGGGCATTTTTAGGTCCGTGAAAATTTACACAGATATTCTCCTGTTGATAATAAAACAGTGATTTAATTTTCAGAATTTTAAAAAATGGCTTTTTTGAGAAAATCGTTGGCAAAGTTAGAGATTTTTTCAAAATCGGCTGTTTTTAACACTGCCAAAACGCGGAAACTAACAGTCTCACAGATACATAAAAAATTACAAATAAAGTGCACATTTGTATGTCTTTAACATAAAAAACGAGTATAGAAAAAACTCCATCCACACCTGTTAAAAAAATCTTAAAAAATTCATTTTTTTTAAATCACTAAGTTTACGATTTTTTTTTAATTTTAATCATACGATGAGTAAAAAATATTAGCACCATATATTATTATATATTATACACACAATATTAAAAAAAAATACCAGAAAAAGATATTTTTTTTAATTCCGCTGCAATGACTCGCTGAAGTTAGGAAAAATAACAGTTTTCTAGAGAGCTTGTTTGACAGTGCAAGATTTGAAACCCTCTATCTCAAAGGGAAAAAAAATTTTGCCAAAAGGAAAAATATGGGTCTCCTTATTTTAGTCAAGGAACACCCCTTAATTTTTTTTAGAGAAATCTGAGACCATGATGATACGACCCTGCCTGAGTTGAAATGGAACCCATCTGATCGTGGTGAAGACTGTGATTTCCATGTTGAAAAAACACGCTTTGGCTGAATATCAAACAAGTAGCACCACGTTTCATCAGCTGTGATGATGTTATCCAAAAACATAGGATTGCTCTCGGCTTTGTTGATTAATTCGCTTGATATCCGTATTCGTTCATCCTTTTGTTCGGAGGTTAAAAGGCGAGGGACAATGCACTGACACACGCGGCGCATGTCAAGATCCTCCGTCAAAATGCGCTGGCATGTTGTCCTCAATAAGTTAGTTGCATTAGGAATTTCCTCAATGGTTTGGCGACGATCCTGACAAACACATTGTGCCACCATGTTTTCCTCACTCCGTGCAGTCACAGGTCAACCACAGCGCTCATTATCTGTGATGGATTCTTGGTTCTCTTGGAAATGCAGATACCACTCGTACACCTTTGAGCTCGCCATTGTAGAGTGATTGTACACCTTTAAAAGCGTTTCTAAGGTCTCTACAGCTGTTTTACCCAAACGCTGACGAAATTTAATGTTGCAACATTGCTCTTCAAAAGCCATGTTTCTCACATCGCAGAAGACAGACTACTAACTACAGCAGCAAACGCCTGTGCGTGTATTCTGATCACTTTCCATGGACCAAACCATTCTGACTACGAAGGGGAGGGATGGCGAGATGTATTTCAGACGCCGTAACTTTAACTACAGGCCTGCGTTGCTGCGATTAGGTGCTGTCCCTGAACTTTTGGATCCTACTCCATAGAAGACTGTATGAAACTGCATAGCAAAAGAAGGAACTGGAATGAAACTATTACAAGATACTGAATAGAACTCCACATGTTTTCTGTTTTCACTTTAGAATTTAACTTACTAGTGCAGGGGTCACCAAACTACGGCCCGCCAGGAAATTTCTATTTTTACAATTTTCAAATTCATTTTACATATATATATATATTTTTTTTTTTCTGACTGAGAAAGGGAGTTGCTATATGTCACAGCATGGATGGATATCATTGCAATGCTTGATTGACACATAGCTTTTGAAACCTGTTATCAGAAATGTAGCTGAAATCCTTCCAGAAACAATACCATTTTTCTCATTGATTTTTTTTTTTTTTCTAGTTTAAGATGTCATGAAGTCATTTAGTGAGTTTAGCTTAGTATTTGTTTTAGATGTGTATAAATATCTTGAAATATTTATTTAAAAACTTTATTGTAAATGGCGAAGTTTGATACGACAACAATAAGTAAAAATATCTGGAGGTTTGTATTTCTTTTTGGAGCAAACCTCTGAATCTCAGAGAACAGCTTAGTGATATGTATGTATGATGTAATGTATTTTAAATTGCAGAACATATAAAATTACTTACACATTGACATATTTTAGTAACTAGTTCATTGAAAATTCACAATATCTGCATTAATTGGATCTTTGATTTACCATTTTTTTTAATCCAACCCACCGAGCTTTACCAATTTCCCATTTGGCCCTTCTCTCCAAAAGTTTGGTGACTCCTGTACTAATGAATAATATCAAAACTGTTGTAACTCAGAAATTCAAATGGGCAACATGTGTTAACGAATTGCAGAAATTTTGAATTTCATTTAAATGAAGAACAATTCCAAGTGCTTAGCTGTATCACATATCTAAAAACACATTCTTCTCCACATAGAGGAGCATATTTAGATAATTTATAAATATTTGGGAGGAATTTATAAATATTTGGGAGTGACTCCTACATGCAGAAAGTTGAAGGAGCCAGCCCTTAATCAAAGGCCATTGGTTCCAAGGAAAGGACACTTTTGTTGTTGTTCAGGGGTTTAACATTTTAAAACCACCCTGGGAAACTCTAAAGGGTTATATTTAGTTGCAAGGGAAAAGACACAGTCAGTGCCATAAGGTCAGACACACCATTTTATCTGGAACTCAACCTGGATCCACCTACTATATAATGAATCAAAGATCCAAGCTCTAACCACTCAGCCACCAGTGTGGCAAAATTGATATTGTATAGGAGTAAATGAAATAGGAAACTACAAGATATATTGTATAGGAGTAAATGAAATAGGAAACTACAAGATATACAGCTCCCTTTCCCCTTTTTTCAAAGACCGAAGTTGATAGTTCTTTAATTTCTACTTCTGAATCAGTCAAGTACACACACTGGCCACTGAACTAGAAACCTTTATGCAGATGTACATAAATGTCACTCACGCAGTGCAAATGCAAAACATGTGGTCACATGCATCACCATGTGATCTAGCTAACTATTTAAGACTGCTGCTTATATCAGTAATAAATAGTGAATGGTGTTTTATCAAAATGGTTTTCTACTGGTGCAAGAGTCAGACAGGACTGTGTAATGTCGCCATGGCAGTTTAATATATTTATGGATGCGTGCATGCGTGATGCCAAAATAGATAATACTGGTTTATGTCTTGTTGACATCTGTGTTTGCAGATTGCTGTATGCTGATGACACTGTCCTGTTGGCAAAGAGCAAAAGTGAGTTGCAGAGCATGTTCTCTCGGATGTACGAAGTTTGCATGAAATTCCTGAGTATAAATAAGGAAAAACCAAAGTTATGGTTTTTGAAAGAGGAACGGGTAGTACTGAATGTAATATATGTCTAAATGTCACAGTGATTGATCAGGTGAATGAGTTTGTGTATTTAGAAAGCATGTTTGACAGAGAGAAACAAATTGGATGGTGAAATTAGTAGGGGAAAGAATTCTTCATTGAAAGTTATGGCTGCTTTGGGAGGGATTCACAGGAATGATGGGTTCTCAAGAGAGTCCCGCATGGCTGTATATGAAAGTGTAATTGTTCCTACTCTGATGTATGGCAGTGAAACCTGGGTACTACAGTAGAAACAAGAAACGTAGGAATCGTTAGTGTGCTGGAAAAATGCGTTACTTAGGGGGGGGGGGGCAAGACACGGTCTGACTGTGTGAGGAATGAAGATGTGTTGCAGTTGTGTAATGCAAAGCAAAATGTTGTTAGCAAGGTGGAGACTAATATGCTTCGGTGGTTTGACCATGTTGAAAAAATGAGTGATGAGATGCTTACTAAGAAAATCTTTTCAGACCAAGTGGCAGGAAGGAAAGATAGAGGAAGGCCAAGGAAGTCATGGGAGGATCAGATTCAGGAGTGTCTGCATGAGAAAAAGATTATGAGTATGAAGTATAGAAGATCTTGTGTACGGCATGTAATGGATGTCAGTGAAGCCCAAGTTGTAAGTCAAGATCGCTGTAAATGGAGAAGTTTGATACGGCAACAATAAGTAAAAATTATCTGGTAGTTTGTATTTCTTTGTGGAATTAACCTCTGAATATCAGAGAACAGCTTAGTGATATGTAATGTGATGTATGCTTATCAGTAATCATTTGTTTTGTTGATTACAATGGGAAACACAAAGGATCTTTCAGAGTTTGATGAAGGGCTTCTTTGGATGCCTCCATGTCTGGAGCAATGGTTTTGAAAACAGCAGCACTGATTAGTTTCTCATAAGGTGAGATATCCCAAGTCTTTAATCAGTGGAAAAATAATCCACATTGCTTGTCTAAGAGGTGCAACTGTGGCACAACAACAATCTGTCAGGTACAAGGCCACTGTCATTCGAGAAGACTTGTATAGAAAACAGGACTTCTTGTGTGTAGCAATTGACCAAAGCATTCAATGAAGACTGTTCCCAACCCATATCTCAGTGAACAGAAGAGGATCGGAACTGGCAGTTGCATACCTATATGGAAACCACTGATTTCTGTGAAAAACCAGAAAATTTGTCTACAGTGGTGTCAGGAACACTGTGCCCGGACAATGGAAAAAGTCATGTGGTCTGAAGAGTTGCTGTATACCTTGTTCTGCACCAACAGTAGTCATAGTTTGGAGGGATTCCCATGAAACAATGGACCCAGCTTGCCTTTTAAACACAACACAATGTTCTGGAGGTGGTGTCATAGAGTGGGGAACATTCTGTTGGTGTGGAACAGGTTCCCAGATATAACTGGAAGGTCGGGTGTCCTCCAAGGATCAATGCTGCCACTGATGCGCTGTAGTGTGTAAATTACCGGGGAGGGGGGGGGCACCCATAATTACAAATTATATGCATCTTTTGGGACCCACATTTTATTTCGGATTTATTTAACATACCATTTGGCAAAAGTTAAATTCGTGAGGATTAGGGAAAGAACGAAAACAGCCAGCAATGCACCGTCCCTCATGATTATGTAAATATACATTATAACATAATGTACATACATACATACACATCACCAAGCTGTTCTCTGAGATTCAGATGTTAGCTCAAAAAAAAAAAAAAAAAAATACAAACCACCAGATATTTTTACTTACTGTTGTTGTATCACTTCACTGATTTCCATTACACACCGTTCACAAGATCTTTTATACTTCATACTCATAATCTTTTTCACACACAGACACTCCTGAATCTGATCCAGCCATTTCTTCCTTGGACTTCCTCTGCCTTTCCTTCCTGCCACTTGGGCTAAAAAGATTTTTTTAGAAAGCATCTCATCACTCACTCTTTAAACATGGCCAAACCACCGAAGCATATTGGTCTCCACCTTGCTAACAACATTTTGCTTCACATCACACAACTGCAAGACATCTTCATTCCTCACACAATCAGACCGTGTCTTGCCACAAACCCCACGTAAGTAACTCATTTCTCCACAACACAAAGGACTCCTATGTTTCTTCTGCAGTACCCAAGTGTTTCACTGCCATACATCAGAGTAGGAACAATTACACTTTCATACACAGCCATGCAGGACTCTCTAGAGAACCCATCATTCCTGTGAAAACCTCCCAGAGCAGCTATGACTTTCAATGAAGAATTCACTCGCCTACTAATTTGACCATCCAATTTGTTCTCCCTGCCAAACATGCTTCCTAAATACGCAAACTCACTCACCTGGTCAATTAAAGTGCCATTTATACTTACATTATATTCAGTGCTATCTGTTCCTCTCTCAAACACCATAACTTTGGTTTTTTCCCTTATTTATACTCAGTTTGAATTTCATGCAAACTCCGTGCATCTGAGACAACATACTCTGCAAATCACTTTTGCTCTCTGCCAATAGGACAGTGTCATCAGCATAAAACAATCTGCACACACTGATATCACCAAGACATAAACCATTATTACCTATTTTGGGATCACACATGCATTCGCGTCCATAAATATATTAAACAGCCATGGTGACATTACACAACCTTGTCTAACTCCTGCACCAATAGAAAACCATTTTGATAAAATACCATTCAGTCGTACACAAGCTCTACTACCAGCATACATGGCTTTTACACTATTAAGTAGGTTCCCAGTAACACCATATTCGTTCAATACCTTCCACAAAAGTGTCCTATTCACTCGGTCGTAAGCTTTCTCTAAATCTATGAAGGCAGCAAAAACTTTCTTACCAACAGCCAGATACTTTTCAATCATCGTGCTGCATAATGCAAAAATCTGGTTAGTGCAGCCTTTACCAGGCATAAAACCACTCTGAACATCCCACACTTCCTCTGATGTAAGACCCCGTACTTTTTCAATAACAATCTTACCAAACACTTTCCCTGGCACACTCAGTAAGCTAATACCACAATAGTTCTTGCATTCAGTCTGATCACCTTTTCTCTTGTACAAGGGACAATAATAGCATCTTTCCAATCCCGAGGGACCATTCCAAACTCCCAGCACAACTGGCAAATTTCAGTTAACCAGTCAATTACAGAGTCACTACCATATTTCAACATCTCAGCAGTTATGCCATCAACTCCCGGCGCCTTGCCATTCTGAACAGATTTTAGAGCTTTACACACTTCTTCTCTTGAGATCCCTCCTGTACTTCCATCCCTCATTGTGACATAATCTGCATCTGTCTCAGAATCATCTTTGCTTTCCTGATCTAATAACTCACAGAAGTATTCACCCCATCTTTCACTTAACTCATTGGGCTCCCATATCATTTCCCCAATCTCATTCTTCACACAACTTACAACTTTGTTTCCCCTATTTTTCCTGAGTCTCATGCACTTCCAGAAAGACTTCCTATCTTTCCAAAAAGCCAGTTCATGCCTTTCCACCTTCTCCTTCCTATCTTTTGCCTTTCTCTGACAAACCAGCTTAGCTGCTTCACGCTTCTTACAGCTATAATCATCCACAGAAATTTTACCTTGCAACATTCCCAAATAGGCTTCCTTCTTTCTCTTTACTGCCTTTTCAATCTCACTATTCCACCAAGCATCACCTGCATTGTTACCCACTATTGTGGTGCCACAGATCTCTTGAGAAGCAGTGACAATACAGTTCTTTAAACATTCCCACTTCCTTTTCTACATCCCTCTCACATGACTTCAGCTCCTTTAGTCATTCTCTGAGTAAGTTAGAGTAATGCTGATGATTTTCAGGGAGCCTTTCAACCTGTATTCTTTCCATCCTAGGACTGTTCCTATTCCTTTTCCTCCAATCAACATTCAGTTTCACTCATGACACTACCAAGTAATGAGCAGAGAAAACATCCACACCTCTCATCACACAAGTATCAACAACTAAGTGTTTCAGATGATGATCATAAACACAACAAAATCTATAACACTCTTTTGACCAAGAGCACGATTTTCCCAAGTATATGTGTGGTTATACTTGTGGTTGAAAAACTTATTAGATACACACAAACCATTCTCAATGCAGGGTTCAATTTATCTTTCACCATTATCCTTCAGACAAGGATAATTGAACTTACCCAGAACATAATCACAAATTGCATTCACCACACCTACTCTAGGATTGAAATTCCTTGCTATTATAACTTTTTCTTTAGCACCAAACTGGCTCAAAACAGCTTTTAGCTCATTCCAGAAATCTTCCTTCTTATCAGAAGGTTCCGAGTCACAAGGAGCATACACTACAACAATTACAATTCTCTGAAGTTTCACTTTCAAACGAATCCAGAGAATGCTCTCACTTACGCAACTATTGTGAATAAAGTTGTTCTTCATCTTTTCACTTAAAATAACACCTACACCAGCCTGTCCTCTCACATTGTCCAATACTCCAGACCACACACTCACAGTGCCATTCACTTCTATCCCAATTTCCTTCTTTTTGGTTACACTTACACACAGCACATCCCAGTCTATACTTATTCATCTCCTCAATCACCTCACTCATCTTGCCATTTATACCTCTAGTATTCCATACACCAATCTTACATTCACTCAGCCGAGATCTCTTTCTCATACGTTGTTTAGAAGGTCCAGGTCGATTCCGTGTGGTAGGTCCATCATATCCCACACTTGAGTCATTCTTAATATTTCTTTTTATCTTTTTAATCAGGTAAGTACATCAGTGTGGGGGATTAGCCCACAGCTGAGGGTTCCAGTTGGTCATTCAACCTAAGGATTCTGGAACAAAACCCAGTGAGTTGGGGTCTTTTCGCCAATGTCACACAGAACTAGCTGGCACCTCTCCAAGATTCACAGAGGCCCTAGTTGCTGTTGTGTGTGCCACTGTTACCGTGGAGCGCCCCGAGGAGGCAAAACCATTGCTCACTACAGTGTATATATAATATATATTATATTATAGTATTATATACACACTATAACAGTGAGTCCACAGAATTATCAAACCTGATTTCCCTGACTTTTTCCTGACCAAATTTATAAGAAATCCCTGACCTTACACAAATAGGTTTATTTGAGTTTTTCAATATATGTGCCATGATAATAAATAGAATTGAATTGGATAATTGAGAAACTTATATTATTTAAAAGTGTTTCCGTTTGACGTATAAAGTTTCCCAAATAACTGATTTATTTAATTATTTTTTTTTTTTTTAATCGGCCTCTACTTTCCCCATAGTTGTTCAACTCACACTTTTTTAATTTTAAGTTTACTCCTTTTTTCATGGTTTTATATTTATTGAAGAAACACTCAAACAAATCCATACACAATATTCAGAACGGTTACTATAAAAATATTATAGTAGGAACACAGTCACTGTTTTTATATTACACACCACTTTTCTTCTTTTCCCAATCTGAAATCTTCGCCTGCAATGCTGCTTCTTCCAACTCTAGTTCCTTCCGTACTCTGTCTTTTTTCCTTCAATTCCTTTATTTCATGATCAATTTTTCTTTTACCTTCAGTTTTCTTTCTTCTTCGTTTTGAAGAAAACCTTTTTTCTCAAGATAATCCTGATATCTTCGTCTGGAGGTTCTTACAGAAAGAATAAGCCTTCTATTGATGGCAATGTGTTCTACTCCTCCCACATTTTTAATGGCATCAAAAACTGTTCTCTGACAAATCAGGGATTCTTCCAGAAGATTTTCCACAAGAAGAGACTTATTGACAGAAAATCCACCTTCCACTGAAGCATTTCCATGAGACATAATGAGACAAATTTTTATTACATCCCAAAGTTCACTGAAATTGGTTTTGGTTGTCAAGTAGAGCACTGTAAAATTTGTCTAATCCAATGGAATCATCATGACTGTCTAAAAATTCATCAAATTGAGACTTTAAAGCAGATTCAGCTTCTACACACAATGAAGCGTACTGTTTATTAGCTTTTTCAGCACAGTCATCTGAAATCCTGTTTGCACTAAGTAAAACTTTGAGCACAATTTCCACTCTCTTCTTGCCTAGACTCGGCTGCTGCACTATAATATTTAATTTGGGTCCAAACAAGTTACCCCACGGACAAACTTAAATTTTAGTGGGCTTTTCTCACTAAGTTTTTCAATCATACTGGTCACAAGTTTCCTAAATTCAAGCTTAAACTCTAATTTCTCCCTTTCTGAGCACTTCACTTTTTTTAATAGCTTTTTAGCACTAAATCCAATATCAACTTTCTTAATTGAGAAGATTTTCACTTTTTGATACATCTATTCTAAAGTTAACAGTTTTGAGACACTATCAGCTTCACTTAATTTATCAGGCTTCAAGCTTCGTGCCATCAAATTTTTCTTCAGATCCAGCAAATCAGCGTGTAAGAAAGGAATTAAAGGCTTTGGGCTCTGGAAATCTTCTCAAAAAAGATTCACACTCTGAAGCTATAGTCCTAAATGCAGCCAATTTGCATTTCAACAGTGGACTTTCCATGAATTCTGCAAGAAACATGTGCTGTTTGCTGGAAACCGATGATTCTGGAACATATTTCTTGATATGATCATAGACAAGCAATGCCCTAGTCAAACAATTAACATTTTCCAACCACCTTACAGTAGTGCAAAATTTCAAAGGGAAATCTTTACATCTAGTAATCATAGTATAATTTGCACGGTGAGCAGGACTATTTTTTAAAAGGTAGTACAAGTTACGCAGAAAGTGATGTATATCCCATTTCACTGCTTCAAGTCCAGTTTTCATAGCTCCATTTGACCATGTGAAGACCACATACTCCAATATCAACTAATAATTTACCAACTGGATTTTCAGTTCTAAGTTTATCTTTCAGCTTTTGAAGAAAGCTGAGATTAACGTTAGGTCCGTCCATTGACACTTATATAGCATGTTATCCAAGGGAAGAGGTGCACTTTTAATGAATTTCTCTAAAAGGTCATTAGCTGTTGCCCATCCTAAAAACACACTACTCAAGTATCTAGTGGAAACTTTTTGCAGATTGACGTCCCAATAACGAACAAACTAATCCATTTGCCCACGCTGAGCAATTTTGTTTCAATAGCGATTCATCAAAACAAATTACAAAGTCAGTGCACTGCTTCAGATCGTCCATTAAACACTCTTTGAAATGTGATGCCAATTCATGGTTTATCACACAAGATGCTTTGCTTTTGCCTAAAGTAAATTTTGAAGCTATCGCACTGTCAGGAAACATTAACTGAAATGTTTTGTTAATCTGTGTACAAAAGTTCAGAGACATTCGCTTGGACAACACTTCTATGGCCCATATTATTTTCGACTTTGTTACATCATCTTTCACTACATAAGCATTAAGGTCACCGGGCTTCACATCATCTTTCACAACATAAGTATTTGAGTCATTAGACTTAATATTTTCTAGAAGTACTGATTCCACATTTCCTGAGCTTGTTGATGGCAAGAATTTGTTATTACAAAGAGAGTTCTTTTTCAGAGGAAGTGAAAGATGCAAGACTGGGCTGAGACATTTTAGCACGGATGTTTTTCAAATGATTAGAGCCATTTCCGTGGCTGGAGACTGCCCGACGCCCCATGCTGCTAAGCTTGAAAGTTTTAGAGCACACTTTACAAAATGCTAATTCATTGTCGCCGTTCACAGCAGATATTCTTGGAACCAGAAAACTCAGGATTTAATTGTTCGTCCAACCATTGTTCATTAAACACACAATGCTTTGACACTGCGGTCTTAATTGCCTTTTTAACAAGGTATAACTTATATCACACATTTTCTTCTACTCCTTTGACCTAAAACATAAAGAGAAATGTTAACAAGTAATGTAACACAACTTACAATAATAGGTAGGAAAATACAAGGTTACATTAGTAGGAAGAGGAAGTTAGTGACTGTCTGCAACACCAAGGGCAAGTGTGTTGGGCGATGAGGGCATCACTCCCCGACGCCGGGTTAAAACTAGTTGTAGTCTAACTGTGATTGAAATTTCCCTGACTTTTTTTAAATATCACTGATTTTTCTTGACTTTTTTTTACCAACATTTCAGGCATTTCCCTGACCAATTTTCATTTCCCTGACTTTCTTTGATTTCCCCTGACTTTCCAGAATGTGGACACCCTGTATGAGATTATGTAAATAGACAAATGCCCTGATTAATTTATTAAACCTTTCAGCTCTTTTAATCAATATTGCATCAGTTGAAATTTAAAATTTGAAAAACAAACTTACATTTAATAAGAGCACTGTGAATGATTATACTCTACTAAAACTTGTATGTCTACTTCAATGATTGTTTCATTAAAAGTCAAAAAAACTGTTCAAGAGTAGTCCTCACACAGTTCTTGTGTTTTGAAAAATAAAAACTGCTTTGGTGTTTTGAGCTGACTTAAAATGCATTGGCTTTGTGTAAGTCCATTATGATAAAATTTAGCTGAAAATTATAAAAGTTAATTCTGCCAGTACTTGATTTCTTTTCTGAAAATTGCTTTCAAAGAGCATAAGTTAAGTGTAGAACAATGTACATTACATATACAGTGTAACTTGTCTAATTTGAGCGTTTTTAATTTGAATTCTTGGTTAATTCGAATCTTTCATTTGGTCCCTTGAATTTTCTATATAAATAATGTTTAAAAAACCCTTTAATTTTAACTTTTTTTTTGTTTAATTTGAAGAAAACCCCAGTTTCATATTTTCAACAATTACCTTTTAAAATGGGTATGTACTGTTCTGGATGAAGCAACAAGTTAAACCTGAAACTATATAGCCAACTGCTTTGGAAAAGCAGGTTTCCAGCACCCGATGATGAGTCTCAACGACATCAAGGTAATGGTGGCAAGGAGATCATACCCACTGAGGAGTACTGGGAAGGCGTAGGCCGTGACTTACCGTATGAGGCTTTTGTTAGAGTTGATGACAATTTAGCTGTTTGTTGTGAGCTCACAGATGATGAGATCTTGGCTGATGTTATGAATAAGAAGACCTGCTGTTTATCTTCAGATGAAGAACTGGAATGGCCACAATTTCCTGAAGAGCACCTTCCAAATTCAGTAGAGGCCTTGGTTCACCTCCACCAGTTAAGGAAGTTTGTTGAGGGATAGCAGAATGAAAGCGACTCTCTGTTTCATTCACTCAATAAACTTGAGGAATTTACACTTACCTATAACATAAATTCTAAGAAGCAAGTCAAAAATTTCACATTTTTTTTTACAAAAAATATGTAAATTTACTGTACTGTACTTTTTTTTGTATGTTATGAATAAATATGTTGTATTTTTACAGTACTTGAATGTGCCCATATTCAAACTTGCCTAATTCAAATTTGTCAATAATTCGAATTATTTTTGTGGTCCCTTCAGCTTCGAATTATCCAAGTTACACTGTATTTTTCATTTGCTTATGCAAGTATAAATATTCATTACCTCTTGATTCTTTTGATTTTTTAAAAGGATCCAGAATATCTCACAAAGTAACCCACTTTTAAAAAATCAGTGGGTCCCTAGACCTAGCGTGATAACAATGCAACGGCAGCTCTGAGGATTATCGGAATATTGTTGCTGATCAAGTCTATCTTGCAATGTTGACTTTTTACCCAGCACGTGACGGCTGTTTCATGGACAACAATAATACTAAGGTCCATCAGGCAAGATGTGTTCAGTAGTGGTTCAATGAGCATGACAGTGATTTCCACCATCTTCCCTGGACATGAACCCCATTGAGAATGTATGAGATGTGATAGGAAAACAGATCCAGAAGGGATGTAAAAAATTTCCCTCAAATCTTAGATAGTTAAATGACTGTCTAGTGAATGCCTGGTATGCAGTAGACATAGATGCACCCCAAAACTTTGTAGGATCTATACCAAACAGCATACATGCTGTAATTTGGGCTAAAGGAGGTACAACCCAATATGCAATAAAAGTACCTCATTCAGGAACTAGGTATGTGTATAAACTGTGTTTGAACAAGCATCACAATGATAAATAATTTCTGAAAATTCTCCATTTTTCAAGCTATGCCTCCAGCTCCAGAAATGAAAAATTCATGCCACTTCAACATCAAAACAAGGAAACAGAACTTTATATACACTGTATTAATGATTGCATGAAAATTAAAATGAAAGATTACATAGGGGCAATCAACAACAATAGAAAAATTACAAAAGCATTATAACAGTTAAAGCATGTGGAAGATTGCCAGTGAGTATTATTCGCATATCTATATGGGCTCAAATGCAAATTTTGTATATAGAACGACACCTCAATATTACTTCATTAAAGAAGTAGCCAATCAGTCCACAAACAAACAAATTCAATCTTTAATAAGATGTTTTCACAACAAACAAAATATACATATTTCAATCAGCAGTATGGTAGCAGCTTTCAAATGATTTATTGGGTAAGAATATGGTAACAACATTTAAAAACACTTTAGTGAGAGCATTAAAAAATTTTGGAAACATATCTCTACATGTAAGAACAGATTGGAGTCCATTTGCTTAGAATGTTTTGCCTAATTTATTTATTTTTTAATTATTCATATTACTGTAATTTCTTTGTAAAGGCCTTCACCGAGAACTAAAATTTTGATTCCAAGGTACAACATGTGTAAAGTTTAATAGTTAGAGCATTCCAACATGAACATTCTACACAACCTGTAATTTGAATTTTTAGTATGTTTGTAGCTCTCACATAAGTTTGCGAGCAACTTGAACCTAGCAGGTAGTGCTTATTAACAAGTCTTTTTGTCCCTTTCCCCCCATCACAGTGTTGATTTTCATCAAGAAACTCTGGCTATGAATCATTCAGCAGTGAAGTACATAATACATTCTTCATTCAACAAAAACATTATCATTAACCCAAGATACCTCCAACTTCATGTGATATCAATTGACAGTAACACACAGCAGATAAGAATAACCACTTTTCTCTAAACAGAGTACTATTGTTTGTCGGAAAAGTCATGACGTATTTTGGCATCCGATGGCGGTTGGGCGGTTTTGAAAGTACTAGAGCCATGCACAGTTCTGTTATTGCTATGGCATTTTTCAGGTGCCAGTTCTAGCTGCAGTCTAAAAGCAATAGTGAGTGATTTGGTTGATTTGCAGAGATTTGACATCAAGTTGAAGATCGAAGACCAAACTGTGCATTTTCGCCATATTTTACTGTTTTACTTCCATAAAGGGAAGAATGCACGTCAAGCTTGTGAAAAGTTGCATAAAGTGTACGGTGATAATGCTCTACAAGAACGTCAGTGGCAGCGGTGGTTTGCAAAATTCCGTGCTGGTGATTTTGACCTCAATGATGCTCCTCGGTTTGGAAGGCCAACCAAGGTTGACCACGACCAAATCAAGGCATTGATCGAGTCAAACCCACGTTACACGACAAGAGAGATTGCAGACACATTGCACATCCATCATTCAAGCGCTCACGACCACCTGAAGAAGCTGGGATACGTAAGCAAGCTCGATGTGTGGGTTCCTCATGAACTCAAAGAAGCTCAATTGACGGCACATATAAACATCTGCGATATGCTAATTAAACGTGAGGAAAACGATCCTTTTTTGAAGCAACTGATAACTGGTGACGAAAAGTGGATTGTATACAACAATGTGCTGTGCAAATGGTCTTGGTCCCGACATGCTGCTTCGCCTCAAACGACATCCAAAGCAGACATTCACCAGTGGAAGGTTCTGGTCTCTGTGTGGTGGGATTTCAAAGGTGTCGTATTTTTCGAGCTCCTACCACGGAACCAAACAATCAATTCAAATGTGTACTGTCTGCAATTGTACAGTTTGAACGAATCCATCATCCAGAAACGTCTAGAGCTCATTCATCGTAAAGGTGTTGTGTTCCATCCCGACAACGCAAGATCACACACAAGTTTGATCACCCGCCAAAAATTATTGGAGCTTGGGTGGGATGTGTTGCCACACCCAGCATACTCGCCCTGACCTTGTGCAGTCAGACTTCCACTTGTTTCGCTCTTTTCAACAGTCCTTGCATGGTATAATGTTCAATTCAGATGAGGCTGTAAATCAGCACCTTGTGCAGTTTTTTGCCACGAAATACAGGTCCTTCAATGAACGAGGCATTCTGCAGCTCACTGACAGATGGCAAAAGGCCATCGAACAAAATGGGCATTATATCATTGATTGATCTTCGTTCTTTCTATCAATAAATGACCTTTGCAAAACATGGCTAAAATACGTCATGACTTTGCCGACAACCCAATACATAACAGAATCATTTTGTCACATCAAAGGGACATTCTGCAGAAATAATTAAATAAGAGCCCAGTGTGGTAACCACACTCAACAACAACCACTTATTGTATGCACATGACATAAGATCACAGATGCAAGCAATGAGTTGCCCAAGACTGGAAATTTACTTTGAGATATAAGCTTCTACGGCTGGAAATTTTATTAAAATATCTAAATGTTTCCTGCTCTTCAAGATGCAAACACCTGATACTTGACATTTGCCCTTCTATGAGCATTAAATCAGCCCTCATCCCTTTGCAGCTACTGACACCAACTTTCACATCAATAATTGGGTTTATTTTATTTTTATTTTACTTACTTGGCTTTATTTCATGTTTTTATGTGCTCTAACTTTTCTTCTTGGGATAATCTCAACAATGCAAAAACAAGTAAAAACTGCCTGTCACCCCCTCCCCCTAACACACACACTTACCCACCCAAAAAGCACACTTACCCACCCAAAAGAAAATCTGTCTACAGGATGGATTTAACACACCCATGTAAGATGTTCATGTTAAAAAAAAATATTCTCACTGAGTATTGACAAGGAATTGGGTCAATTCTTTGTTAATACTACTCTTAGTTTAAAAATTGAGACAGCAATGATGTCAAAGAAAATGAGGTAAAAAAAAATGAAGCAAAAAAAAAAAAAAAAAAAAAGTAATCACCTTTCTGCAGTTGCCATGCAGAAGTAACACAAAACACAATTATACTGTACAATAATAGGGGGCAAAAACTGTTTCAGATTTAAAATATGGTAATTATGAAAGCAGAAACTACTTTATTACTTCTCCAAGTAACTCCAGCTTGAGCTCCCGAACTGAAACAGAACCATCCATTTTCTCTTCCTTTTCCAATAGCAACATAAATAAACGTCCAGACATATTGCCCAAGAGGTAGCGAGATCCATTTGCATCCACTTTTCCATAGCACATTATAGAACTTTGCTGCATAGGGAAAAAGAAAGTTATATATCAGATGAGTAAAAATATTTCAGTGCTTAATGCATACAAATAATGACTAAATAATGACTATATAGGCAAAGACCCCCTCTTCCCTCCATCCTATTGTTTCAGTCTGCTTATTTTCAATATCACTAGAATACACTTATAATGTATGAATAAGAATGAGTGTCAAAATGCTATCATTCTCAACAGTATGCACTGCTGTCCAAATCAAGCTACTATGATTATTATACAATCACATAATCAATCTTATCAATGCTACACGAAACCTGATTGATCATACTTAACTAACAATACAATTGCTGAGAAAGTTTTACATAAAAGTTACAATAATTTATCTTTGTTTGCCAGATAAAAGGAAAGGAGAGGGAGGAGGGGATATATTCATACTTCAGATGCAAACACATACATCAAAAAAAAAAAAAAAGGATATCACCATAATTAATATTGCTAATGAGTTTTGGGGGAGGGGGAGGGGGTCACCAATAACATTTGACAGCTACTACTGATTAAAACACAATGAATTCACATGAACAGGTGCAGATTAGCACTTGCCAGGTGGCCATTAAATTTATTTCAGTGGTCGCCAGTTTGGCCATTTGTTATTTTTAGTGCTAATTTACAAAGGCATAATAATTCAGAACGAAAAGGACGTGAAACCAGTCCTAACTAGGGATGGCAAAAAACGTCAATGTTTTCGAACATCGAAGTTTTGCCAACAATAATCGATGTTGCAGAACCTTTTTAGTGCAATGCGGCCAATTAGTCGGCCCACGCGTGTTGCTGGAAGTGTTGTGGGCCAAATAATCAGCCCTTGATTTTGACATGAGTAGTTCCAAAGTCTGACAGCAGACATCAACGTGAATGATCATATCATTTATCAATCATATCATTTTGAAATGAAATCTCCACAAATTATATTGTCAAACAGTGATATTATTGAAAAAATCATAAGAATGTACAGTAAGAAACATATCGCGAATAAGTTTGTGTTCGCTTTAAGCTGCCCATGCACTTTCATAGCATAAACTTTTACAACTACAGTTGAGGCAGGGCTGTTCACATGGGATTGTGGGTGAATTGCATAACATGACAGTCTGAAAGATCTTTTTTGAGCCCTATTTGAAGTGCAATAACATGCAACTCATCCCAGCTAGTGGTCCTGTGACAATGGCGCATTTCTTATTGCCAGAAACTCTTTACATTATTCATTTCATTTTTCCTAAACAAACAGACACAATCGCAAAACTCCACGAATTACGGATGACCGCCCCCTCCCCCAACTTGTGTGTTAGCTGAGGATGAACTTTATTGGCAGCTTGTTCCTCAGTATTTGTATACTGCAGATGTTCTTTTTGCCATGGAGCTGAAATTTTTCGTAAGATTATTTGAAATGGCTAGTTGTATTGAAAGTTTGCCAAGTGATAGTGATGATTTTGAATCACCTTTGAATAGCATCAATCAATGAGGTATATTCAAAATTATAGAGGTTATTATATTTCCTCATTTTTTTCTTTCTTTCTTTTTGCAGAAGAAAGAATAGTTTTTGAAAATTCATTTTGAATTTGCGATTTCTATTAAAAAAAAATTATTTCAGGTAAAGTTTTTGTTTTTTAATTCAGTTATCTGAAATGTAATACAGTTAAACCTCGATTTAATGAATTTCAAGGGACTAACAATCTTGTACGCAAAATCAAAGAATTCGCTAAATTGAAGAAGCTTTTTGAATAGAAAATTCAAATTAAGCTAGTGTTCATAACAGATTGCATAAGCAGCTAAGTTCTCTTTCAGTGAAATTTAAATTATGTAGAGCACTTTTAATTACAAAATGTGTTATCAAAACTGATACAATTCACATTAATTTGAATATTAAATACATAATTTGTAGTATTAGACTTCAATATGTAGCATCAAAATTTAAGCGTGCTTTAAAATTGCGAGAAAAATATGATAGTTGATTTTTTCTGAGCTCTTTTTCAAGTAACGACTTCAGTGTTATGAACTGCATGAAACAGAACATCAATTATTAACTTGTAAAAACAGAATATGTGTTGATTACCTTTTTACACTGTAGAAAAGAAATGCTTTAGAGAAGATTCCTTGTTTTTTTTCTGAACGTTTATCTTTATGAATTGCAGCTTCAGTTTTATGAAGTGCATGAAAAACGTCATCATTAATATCGAAGCACATCAAGTAGTTTTTAGCACATTCTGTGACGTTAGCAGTATCACTAAAGCAGCTAACTTTCAGTTCTGCTTCATCTTCTTCATTCAGTTCTGCTTCATCTTCTTAATCAAAATTTGATGCAGTCATTACCATCTGTTCATCCAAAACATCATCAAGGGATTGCAATAGCCAGGCACGCAGATTTGCATCACAATCAACATAATTGGAAAACATAATACCTGATGAGGCAATTTCATTCCATTCTGCAAGATCGTCATCAGCAAAATTATTAGCAGGATTTTCGGTATTGGACCTACTTTCTTTTTGTTCACAACCTGAGAAGCCTGCTTTGTTAATGCAGTTTTCAATGGTATCTCTCGTAACTGCATTCCATGACTGTCGCACCAAAATGCATTGCACCGAGAATGTTAAAATAACTTTAGATGCATCATTCTTTGCAGCGATAACAGAAAGTACTTTTCGTATGAGAAGCTTTCGATAATGAGCTTTTAAAAAACCTAACGACACCCAGATCCAGAGGTTGTAATTCACTAGTACAATTCGCTGGGAAAAAATTACTTGAACATTTTTCAGAGTCACAGCACACTGATAACTGAATAAGAGGGCTTTCCTCTTTTTGCCTACATCTGAGTATCCAAGGCTTTTACATAATTTTTGAATAAAGCTGTGATAACACACTACTTTTTATTTGCTTCATATTTGGTGGGCAAAGATTTCACATTTTTGAAGCAACATGGTTTAGCAGATTTACCTATGACTAATAACTGCAATTTTTCTGACCTGGCTGCATTGATAGCTAGAAGAACAGGGATTCTGTCTTTTGATTTCTTTCCTCCATGGTACATGTCATTTCGAAAACACAGTGTTTTATCTGACTGACTAAAACAATCCAGTTTAATCAGCATTAAAGATGCTACACAGCACGTACCTTTCAATAATGTGTGGCAGTTGTTCATTTTTTCACGTTTGCGTCATCATGGGATCAACACATTTGCTTTCGCCGGATAGAGTTCTATACACTATGTAATGTCTATGCTAAAAGTGATCAGTCCATCCATTTGATGTGGTGAATTTCTTTATTTGAAGTCACTGGGCAAGATCAACTGTTTTTTCCTTCAAAAGTGATCCACAAATAGGCAAATTACTTAAGTACCTCAGGGACAATGTTTTCCTAGATTTCCTCTTACTCAAAAATTGCTTTCACTTTGATGCACAGCTTTCAATTTCTTTTCTATTTTTCGCTATGGTACACAACGTTGATTTGGAAATTCCGAGTTTCTTTGCTACAGCAGTCTGTGATACTGGGTTTGCTTCAAGCTGCGAAAAAATGTCCATTTTTTCACTGACTGAAAATCTTATCCGCATTCTTTTTTTGCTGCAATCATTTGTTGTTTCTTTTAATACTCACACAAAATGCACTTTTGCAAACTACAGTGATCAGTAAATTTCACCTCTAACTTTTCTAGTTCTACCTATGTTCATCAAAACTTTATCCGTAAAAGAGTTGTGTTGTTTAATTTGACCTGTAGATTTAACACTGAGAAAAAAGAAGCTCAATTTGGTGAAGAATACCAGAGGTTCAAGAATGGGCACATACAATGTGTGTGTGTCCTGACTTCAAAAAAGCTATTGTTCTATCTGTAGCTGAAAACAAGAATTTCCACGGTACTCCAGATCTCCTCCCCTAGACCGGCCTTTTTTTTCCTGCTTCCAAACCATGCAAAAACGTTGCGGTCCTTTGGAACTTGTTGATCATTTGCTTCCTCCTGTAAGAAGCTTACGCTTGATAATCGGAGGGAAGGCGAACTTATTTATGTTTACATCAAGCTGTGTTGCAGATGGTGTTCTTTGAAACACTGGTAAACTGCATGCGTAAAATTTTTCTGTTACACGAGGCCCTCTTTCTAGTTAACTTTTAACATGAAAATGCTGGTTAACATAGTTTGGTGGTTTAAAAACAATAAGAAATGATCACTACATCGAGTAAACGTGTTCATTAAATCGGGAAGAGCCAAGCATTAATTTCAATGTGTTTCCGTCCGGACCATAAAAAATGTACGTAAAATCGAGGAATTTGTTAAATCGCAGTCCGTTAAATAGGGGTTTAACTGTATATTTTTTAAAATAAAAAATATATTACATTTATAGAAACATTAAGAAAAATCTTTTAAAGTTCAGGAAAAACTTTTGGCCACAATATTAAAATTTATGGAAAGTACAGCATTTTTTCTTGAAGTACATATATGGGATTTCTAATAAAATGGCTTAGCATTTCTGGCATATACACACACGTTACATGTAACACTAGAAGGGTTTAAACCTCGATGCTGCAGAAGCTGGTACATCGAGGTTTCATGATAGATGTTTGAAACTGGTAAAGAATATTTTCTATATAAAGTAAATGAATTTCATTTTGTTGCATTCTTGTAAAGAGAAAGGGAATATATATATATTTTTATGTTATGAATTGGCTGTTTTGGTCAGTGTTTCATTGACAAAATCGAGTTCTTTTCCTTGAAGCTACAGGAATCGATACATCGAAAAAACATGGAGATTTTCAGCAATACATCGAAAAGACATCAAGGTTTCCACCAATACATCGAGCTTTGGAGATTTTATCCAACGACGTGCCCACTTACTGTTGCAGATGGCAAAGTACAAATTCTTCGGCTTATTAGCAACCACATCAGAATATCGAGGGTCTTCACTGATACATCGAAAATTTCCACCAATACTATCAATCAATCATAGAAATATGGAATTACACCATTGTACAATACAAATTTTTAAGTTGTGAATCCATTTATTGGTCTAAAGATGACGTGAACGGTAAGTTAGATGATATCTGAAAACTTGAACATTTCATCGTCCTGGAGCGGGAATCGAACCTGTCCCCCAGCTAACGCCCAAGTATGCTAACCACTACACCACCCAGAACGACCAAGTTTCCGATTAATTTTGATATAACCATCACAGGATTCACTAGTCGAAGCAACAGGCATTTATATATAGCTAATCTGGAGGCTTATAATTCATTCCTGTGGGCAATCACGGGAATGAATTAATTGAAATTAATTCCAAAAATAAATAAATTATTGGAATGAAAAAAAAATCTAAATTATTGGAAAGAATTCCCGTGATTGCCCGGAGGAGCATTCACAGGAATGAATTCTAATCCTCCAGATTAGCTATATATGAATGAATTCTAATCCTCCAGATTAGCTATATATGAATGCTGGTTGCTTCGACTAGTGAATCCTATGATGGTTATACTCAAATTAATTGAAAACTTGAAACCTGGTCGTTCTGGGTGGTCTAGTGGTTAGCATACTCTGGCACTAGCCGGGAAACACTGGCTTGATTCCCACTCCAGGACAATGAATTTTTCAAGTTTTCGGATGTTATTTGACAAAACATTCATGTCATATTTACACCAATAAACAGATTCGCAACTTCAAAACCTGTATGATGCTATCGATTTACATACATATCAGCCAAGTCATTCTAACCAGAAGAAGCTAAATGTTACTATATAATTACACACTGAATGTATGTCGAAGTACGTACAGCACCCACAGTTAAAAAAAAAAAGATAATAAAAAAAAAAAAAAAGACAGAACTTTACACTGTTTACACACTGAAAACTGGCATTCATAATTTTAGTGACAGGACCTTGCTGCATTTTATGTTCTCATACAGTTACATGAGTGTCAGTAAGACAATGAATCTTGCCTAAAGTAAAGTCTGCTGTGGTTTGATTTGAAGACAACACTGTGCCTCTAGCATACTGGCATTAACTTAAATTTAACTGCACATTCATAAGGTGACTTGCAACAGTGTGGACAGCACCACCCCTGGAGACCATGCCACTGGCACAATTCAAGACATTTACATAAAAAAAATAGAAGCTAATTTTTCATAAAGCTTGTTAGAAGTATGAAAAGTTTACCATGAAGCCTAAATCCTGTGATACCAAAAGATGAGCTTGAACTTTTATTACAAATTAATATCTAAACCTAACTGAAATTATAGCAAATATTATAAAGTTGAAGAAACCCCTTGCTTGTTTTTCTTTTCTCCGAGTTTCTAATTTTTCTGCATGTTTTTAGTCTTTTAATGACAATTAAGGCTTATTCTCAACACTTGATTTTACACAATGGACCTTGATGACCACCAAGAAATTCACAAACACCTTGGCGAGGAAAATAATTTCACAAGACAATTGGACTCTTCTAACTTAATAATACTTAATAACATAACCTTCAAATAAAGTCATAGTAAGTAAGCAAGGAATGCTTAACGTGAAGTAAATCCGTTTATTTTCGTGGTGTAAATTTGTATAAAGATTTGCCAAGTTTTCACACTTCACCTAGGAGGCTTTCTCAAGGCAATGTAAACATAGCATTTTATGTCCACATTGCCTTGAGAAAGCCTCCCAGTGGTGTGTGAAAGCTTGGCGAATCTTCATACAAATTTACACCACAAAAAAACAGATTTACTTTGTTATAAGCGTTCCTTGCATATTCACGACCCAGTGTATTTAAAATAAGAGTCATGGTAAGGTCTAATGTCTATACTGCTGAGTGTTCCAATATTTTGGCAACACAGTTTTTGCATCTTGCATGCATACACGTTTCTTATCTATTGAATTTATAAATACACTATGCATATATCTACCTATACAGTACAAGACAAAAAAATTTACTTCTGCCTTAACAAGAATAATTTTGAAAGAAACAGATAAATGGCATTTACCATAAATAATGCATTATCTTGTAAAGGGAGTTTGTCTATTAAATTGGCCATTATTATTGGGGGAACCTGAAAGTAATGTCGTTTTTGGAAAAAAGAGAAACACTGTTTGCAACAGAAGAAATTTATTTCTTAATCAATTATACTGTATAATCATCATCATTATCGATTACATAGCCCATCATGAAACCAAACTCTCCATGCCGTTTTTATAAAAAGACATTGGCTATGATGCAAAGAAGTCCGAGGGCTCCGTTTCGACATCAATATTACGGAATCTTTTCCCATTAAGACAGTGCTGCAGAGATCTGAACAAATATTAATCAGATGGTGCAATGTCAGGGGAATAAGGGGGATGAGGCAGAACTTTCCAGACAAAATATCCGATTGTCTGCTGGGTCTGTCGTCGTGTGAAGTCTTGCATTGTCATGCTGGAGGATGACACCTTTTCTGCTGACCAGTGCTAGATGTTTAACAGTAAGAGCTTGCTTCAAACAGCTTAGCTGTTGACAACAGAGGTCTGCCGTTACGGTCTGTCCGGGTTCCAAGAGCTCAAAGTGAGCTATGTCAGCGGTAGTCCACCAAACACAGAGCAAAACCTTTTTGAGGTGTAGGCCTGGTTTTGGTGTAGAAACTGGTGTCTGACCTGGAGAAAGCCACTGGGTTTTGCATTTGTTGTTAACGTAAAGAACCCACTTTTCATCTCCAGTGACAATTTGATGAAGAAATGTATCCTTTTCCTGTCGACAGAGCAAAAAGTTGCAGATGGTGAAACGCTGGGCTTTGTTGTCAGGTGAAAGTTGGTGTGGGACCCAAACTCCTCGTCTATAGACCTTCCCTATCTGTTGCAGGTGCTCTTGAACAGTAGACCATGATGCATTAAGATGTTGGGATAATTCATCAATGATCTCACAAGGATCCGCCTCAACGGCTGCATGCAGCAGGTCATTGTCCAGCTCCATGGGCCTTCATGAACGATGGGCAACAGAAAGGTCAAAATTGCCCGACCGGAATCGGTAGAACCAACGCTGGTGGCACTCTTGCAGACATTTAACGCATTGAAAAGTTTTCCCCAAATTCAAACTGAAAAAAAAAAAAAAATTAAGCCCATTCGGATAAGCAGCGCAAATGTTATTGGTGGGCATGGTTGCATTGTTCCCCTTGTGAAATTCTTACAGCATACAAAGACGAACACGACTCTCCTCAGGTTTTATGTCACTCATTTTGTTCTGCGAATCTGGAAGACAAAAACACTTATATAAGTTGAAGGCGAATAATTCATTCACTTGTACATATACTTACTTTATGTTGAACGTACATAAACACCTCACAACTGCTTCCCAAACTTAGCTCCCCAAAAAACCAAAAAACGACATTACTTCCCGGTCCCCGAATATATGTCAAGATTTGAAAAGGGGTTAATTGGTCTTGATCTTTTATTGATGATTATATATCATCATCATTGTCGACCATTATCAATCCACTGCTGGACCAAGTTTTCTCCACAACGATCTGTCTTGTACCAGTCTCCTCCATGTCACTCCCACATACTTTCGAATTTCATCCACCCATCTTCCATGTGGTCTTCTTCTGTGTCTTTTCCTGTCCCTTGGAATCCAATCTAAAATTCCGGCTGTCCATCGATGGTCTGTCCTTCTGGCAATATGTCCAGCCCATTGCCATTTCAGGGATTTAACTCTGATCATGATGTCTTCCACTCTTGTCATTTTTTGGATCCACGAGTTCCTCTTCTTATCTCTCCTGGTTACACCAAGCATGCACCTCTCCATGCTGCTTTGAGTTGTCTGCAGCCTTTGTATGTCTCTTTTAGTTAAGGTCCACGTCTCTGCACCATACGTAAGCACTGGAAGGATGCATTGATCAAACACTTTTCTTTTAAGACATAATGGCATATTGCTCTTGAAAATTATGCTGTTTCTTCCAAAAGCTCTCCAGGCAAGTTTTGTACGTCGATTAATTTGTTCATCAATGTGACCTTCACTTGATATCTGCTGTCCAAGATAAACGTACGTGTCTGTTACCTTCAGCTTTTCTCCATCAATCGATAAATCTTCATTTCTTGTAAAAGCACTGAACATCACTTTTGTCTTCTGAAAGTTCATTTTTAATCCCACTTCTTTACTCTTGTCAGCAAGTTCCTGGATCATACTCTGCAGCTCTGATGGGGTAGTTGCAAAAATGACTACGTCATCAGCAAAACGAAAGTGGGTTAGATAATCTCCATTAATCTTTATCCCTTTGTTTTCCCAGTTCAGTGATTGAAAGACATTTTCCAATGTGGCATTAAAGAGCTTCGGAGATATGGTGTCACCTTGTCTCACTCCTTTTCCAATTTTTATGTGTGTTGTATTTTCAAACAGCCGAATCTTTGCACTTGCATTTTCATAGATGTTATTAATAATAATAATGTATGCATCTTCAATACCGCAGGATTTCAGAGCCATTGTAACTGCTGATGGTTTCACCGAATCAAAGGCTTTTTCATAATCGATAAAAGCCATGCACAATGGAAGTTCATATTCCCTCGCTCTTTCAATTAGTTCTCTCAGTATGTGGATATGATCTATTGTGCTGTAGCCACTCCTGAATCCAGCTTGTTCTCTCGGTTGAGCCATGTCCAGTGTCACCTTCAAGCGGTGTGAAAGAACTTTAGTGAAGATTTTATAAACCACTGATAGGAGGCTGATAGGTCTGTAGTTCCTGAGATCCTCAATGTCACCTTTTTTATGTAGCAGGATCATTGTAGCGTTGTTCCAATCCTCAGGAATCTTTCCTTCATTAAGGCATCGAGTGAAAATGTGGGCGAGTACTGTTTCGATTTCTCCACTTGCTTCTTGTATGATGTCTACAGTAATTCCATCTTCTCCTGGAGCTTTGCCCCGCTTCATGTTCTTGATTGCATGTGCAACTTCTGCTGGGAGGACTGGAAGAACTCTGGTACCTTTCATGATGTCTGGAGTACATGTATCATCCCTTTCATATAATTTGGAGTAGAAATCTTTCACTCTTGTCAAAATTTCGCCTCTATTTCTTGTTACAGAACCATCTTCTTTTCTCAGTGCCATAATCTGTTTTCTTCCCTTACTGAGATGTCCCTTTGCTATCTTTAGGCTTTGGTTGTTTTCAATTGCTTTCCTTACTAGTTCACAGTTGAATTTCCTTACGTCTTCAGTGATACTTTTTCGTATTGTCTTGCATAGCTCTATATATTCCACTTTGGAAGTCACATCTTCTTTAATTGTCCCCATCTCTCTTCTTTTTTGCATCAACATTTTGGTTTTTCCTGATAATTTGTTCACATGCAACTTGTTCTTAGACCCAGCTAATTTTGTTGCTGTTTCCACAAGAGCTTTGGTTACTTTTCTGTTAACTTCAGAAATATCCACTTCTTCCGATGTTCGGCCTACTAAAGCAGAGAACCTGTTCTTCAGTTCCAACTTGAAGATATCATGTTAGTTGTAAATGCATTTATGGCACCTCTATTCATAGTGATTGTGGAATAACTTTTTTTACGGGTCTTTTAGAGGTTATTTTTAATGAAAGTTGGTTGTCAAATTTTCGAACTAAAGCCTAGTTCGTCATCAGGACTATGTCACTGGAAAACTACTCCAGTAACATAGTCCTGATGACGAACTAGGCTTTAGTTCGAAAATTTGACAACCAACTTTCATTAAAAATAACCTCTAAAAGACCCGTAAAAAAAGTTATTCCACGATATCATGTTGTTTTTTAAGGTTGGTTATGTCAATACATTTTGTTTGTCTTATGAGCTTGCCACGTTTGAGTTTAGTCTTGAGGTGCATCTTACATCTCACCAATCTATGGTCACTACCTGTGTTGAACTTGTTTAGCACACTGCAGTCTTCTATGACGAATTTTTTGTTACACATAATAAAATCAATTTCACTTGTTGTCCCATTTGGATGTCTCCATGTCCATTTCCTGTGTGGCTTTTTCTTGAAAGAGGAGTTCAAGATGAAAAACCCTTCTGCCTCTGCAAACTCTACGAGAGTATTTCCAACTGGTTTCTGTTGCCGTGACCGAATTTACCTACTGAAGTTTCATTCTGTTGCCCTATTTTTGCATTGAAATCTCCCATAATTATCTTCAAGTGCTGCTTACCTTTATTATTTAGATGACAAATTTCCTCATAAAATTCTTCAATTTCTTCTTTAGGATGACTTGTGTTGGGTGCATAAGTTTGAATAATCTGAGCCTGGTATCTTCTCGAGAGTTGGATAACGAGTCGTGCAGCTCTGTCAGAGGAACTTTCAACTTCTACAACTTTATCTCTCAGTTTCTTGTTTATTATAAATCCAACACCACTAGTTCTGCCAGTATCAGTCCCACGATAGTAGAAGAGATGTCCACTTTTCAGTTCAATGAGATCTCCTTTTCTCCTTACCTCACTTAGCCTGACGATGTCCCACTTGATCCTTTGTAGTTTCCTCTTCCAATTCAAGAAGCCTTGAATCAGAAGATAGGGAGCGTCCATTATACGTAGCCAAGGTCAGCATCAGATGGCAGCCTAGTCCGGTCCTCCGAGGATTCTTAGCACCCTCTGCCTTCATGTCGCACTGGCCGCTGCCTTGGCCAGGTACATTCCAGCTGCCGGAGACTGAGGGCCATTGGCCAGGTACATTCCAGCTGCCGGAGACTGAGGCCTTCGCAATTTGCGAAAAAGAAATTGTTTTGCCGATGGAAAAAAAGTTTCGATAATTACTTTTTTGTGCTGTTATAATACACTGGCGAAAAAAAAAAAAATTAATTTGGTGAAAACTTAAAAAGCCAGTGCAACCCTTGCATACAGGGTTCAAAGGATAAGTCCTTATTCAGGGCAATAATTGTGGAAGAAAGGGTTTGAGTGGCACACAAGTTAGGTCTACGTATAGAAAAGGAAGGATGGCCAATCAAATGAAAATAATCGGAGTGTCTCCAGTGGTAAAGGCAAGAAGTTAAGAAACCTAACTTACCAACAATGTGAGATCAAAACGAAAGTCCAATTACAAAACTGTAACACAGTGTCAAATTAGTAGGAAAAAACATAAGGTTTGCACGAATCACGTACATGAATGGTTCGAAATACTGATAAAGTGTATGTGGTCACTGGATGGTTAGGCTAAGGCAAAATACTGGACCATCATGGAGAACAATTCAAATGTGTATATAAATATTGATAGTGACATAGTAGCCAGTCGGTGAGATAAAATACTGAGGCTGGGGAATTGAATGTCAGTAGACATGCATGTTGCAAACACTGAAGGCAGGCTACTCGAACACTGAGTACTGTGAAATGGTCATCTGAATCATTCTACATTGTGGGCCAGTAATTTGCATTGCCAAACCATTCAGCGACGGTGTGCACTTTATGAGCATTTGAGCCATTTATGCATACCGTATGTCGTTTCCTACTAATTCAACAATGCGCCACAACTTTATAATTGAACTTTTGTTTCAATCTCATGCTGTAGGTGAGTTAGGTTCTTAAGTTTTTACCTTTGCTGCTAGGGGCGCTCCAATTACTTTTGTTTGATTAGCCACCGTCCCTTTTCAATGCATACCTAACTTGTGTACCACTCGGACCCTTCTTTTGCAGTTGTTGCCTTGGGTGGGTGTGTGTGTGTGTGTGTGTGAGAGAGAGAGAGAGAGAGAGAGAGAGAGAGAGAGATTACCAAAACAATTAAAATGTTTTAGTAAATGCACAATGCTAAAACAGGGTACACACTCATTTCTAAGAACAAAAATTAAGCCCTTCTTGAGCACTAAAACAATTTTTTGAGGGCTCAGGAATCTTGATTTCCAGTCTTCACAGATACATTTAAGAATAAGGGATGGGGGAATATTGTGAGGAAGGCAAAATGATTATGCAAGAAATTTTTGTGACATCTAACTTATGTATTATCATATAAATGCCTTACATGACCATGAAACAGCCAGAAATAATTCTTTTTGTTTGGAGATATATAAAGTTTAAAAATTATCAAATGAATTGGGAAAAAAAAAATTATCTTTTCAATTCTTAACACAAATCAGATTTTGGCAATAAATCTGTCATGGGGAAACACAGTGGGCAGATAGGCAACAGCAACAAGACAACTGGGAAGATGCTAGACATACTTTCTTGCCAATTCCACCAAAATAGTTTCCTGCTTTTTGATTGGCAATTCATATGGAATGTTCAACTCCAAAACCAGTTTCAATGTTAACATGCAAAGTCCAGCTGCAAGAATTCAACTGTAGGCAAACATGGCAATTTTAAACACATTTACACACACAACACAGTAAACAGATAAAACCTAAGCACCTGTTTTCAAAAATAAGGACTTTTTGAGCACTTTTAAAAACCTTAGAAATGTAAATTCACAATAAGGAGATATTAAGAACTTCTACATGCACCGTACAAACCCCATAAAAATACCAAATACTGTTATAATTCTTATCTTCAGTTAAAAAGATAATATGAATAAAGGCACAATTAAAAATAAAATGAAATAAAACAGAAATAGCTCCTTGTCTGAAATGCAGAAACTAGGCTTTTAAAAGAAAAACAAACCAAAAATAAAAAAATTCAGTTGAGGAATGACTTAACTAATGAGGGTTCTGCATACAGTCCTCTAATCATCTGACAGTCTAAAATGGTGGTACACAAAGGACCCTGATGAATGTAAAGAGAAATTCCTGGTCCCATCCTGATTAGGCTACAGCAGCAATTTGCAATCAGATTCCTTCGTGCAACATCAGACTAGGCAGATGAACAGAGAAATTCATTAGCTCATATCTGAGGTTGAGATTTAAAACTGTTTCATAATGATTCATACGCAAAGCTGACATTTCACTTGAAATGACTGATGACCAAAAACATTCAATATGTTTTGTAAGTAATGCATGCTGTGTAACTGATACTCCAAAGAGAATGGTACAAAACCACTACTTTATTTCAGAAAGGTTTTTAACATATATATATTTTTTGACAGTTTACCAGGCAATAATTGACAAAAAGAAAGCTGTCACAGTTGGTGCATACATTTTGTTTTTAAAACCACAAGGCCACAGCTTATCATCTGATGTGCTAACTCCAGCAAATGCAGAATGAAAAAAAATGTGAGAAAAACAAGAATACTGCTTTCTTAAAAATCCAAGATGTAAACTGACTCAGTAATTCAAGTATCCACACATCCCTGCAGAATAGACTCTGGTCTCATAAAAATGTCCCATGATTTGCCAGGCATAACAGATTTGCCAAGCCTTTCTTCATCACAACAAACCAAAATTCTTAGAATTTTTATCTAACTAGATAAATAACTTTCCTTCTCTTACACTTCTTGCCTTTCAGTTTTGCTGAATTTCTCAAGAATGACCATTTTGAAAAATACCATTCAATTTTCAATATAAGAAAATCACTATATTGGAAAGCCATCAATGTCTGATGGGAGACCAAATCTAATAACCTTCCGCAGAAAAGCCTTCTTAGTGAGAGATGGGTTTGCCTCCTCAGTGCACTCCATGGACAACAATGGCACACAAAACAGCAACAAGGGCCTCTGTAAATCATGGAGAGGTACCAGCTAGTTCTGTGAGACATTGGTGAAAAGACCTAAACTCACTAAGTTTTTGTTCCAGAATCCTTAGGTTGAATGACCACCTGGAATCATCAGATGTGGGCTAATCCTCCACACTGGTGTACTTGCCTGATTAAAAAGACACAAAGAAATAAATATCTGGACTCTAGTGTGGGATATGGTGGACCTACCACACTTGAGAAGGATGGTCCACAACGGAAATTAAGGGACTCTAGTGTAGGATACGGTGGACCTGCCACACTTGAAAAGGATGGTCCACCACAGAAACAACATAGAAATGGAAAAAGGTGAAGGAAAAAGAGATTTCGACTGAGTGAGTGTAAGATTGGTGTATGGAATACTACAGATATAAATAAAAAGATGAATGAGGTGATTGAAGAAATGAATAAGTATAGATTGGATGTGCTGCATGTAAGTGAAACCAAAAAGAAGGATATTGGGATAGAAGTGAATGGAACGGTGAGTGCACGGTCTGGAGTATTGGATAATGTGAGGACAGGCTGGTGTAGGCGTGATTTTCAGTGAAAAGATGAAGAACTTGATTCACTATAGCTGCATAAGTGAGATAATTCTTTGGATTTGTTTGAAAGTGAAACTTCAGATAATAGCAATTGTTGTAGTGTATGCTCTTTGTGACTCTGAACCCTCTAAAAGGAAGGAAGATTTCTGGAATGAGCTAAAAGCTGTTTTGAGCCAGTTTTGTGCTAAAGAGAAAGTTATAATAGCAGGGGATTTCAATGCTAGAGTAGGTGTGCGGAATGCAATTTCTGATTATGTTCTGGGCAAGTTCAATGATCCTTGTGTGAATGATAATGGTGAAAGATAAATTGAACCCTGCATTGAGAATGGTTTGTGTGCATCTAATAAGTTTTTCAACCACAAGTATAACCACACATATACTTGGGAAAATCGTGCTCTTGGTTAAAAGAGTGTTATAGATTTTGTTGTTTATGATCATCATCTGAAACACTTAGTTGTTGATACTCGTGTGATGAGAGGTGTGGATGTTGGCTCTGGTCATTACTTGGTAGTGTCATGAGTGAAACTGAATGTTGGTTAGAGGAAAAGGAATAGGAAGAGTCCTAGGATGGAAAGAATACAAGTTGAAAGTTTCCCTGAAAATCATCAGCATTACTCTAACTTACTCAGAGAATGACTGAAGGAGCTGAAGTCATGTGAAAGGGATGTAGAAAAGAAGTGGGAATGCTTTAAGAACTGTGTTGTCACTGCTTCTCAAGAGGTCTGTGGCACCACAATAGTGGGTAACAATGGAGGTAATGCTTGGTGGAATAGTAAAATTGAGGAGGAAGTAAAGAGAAAGAAGGAAGCCTATTTATAGGGCTGTTGCAAGGTAGAATTCCTGCAGATGAATATAGCTGTAAGAAGCGTGAAGCAGCTAAGCTGGTTTGTCAGAGTAAGGCAAAAGAATGGAAGGAGAAGGTGGAAAGGCATGAATTGGCTTTTCGGAAAGATAGGAAAACTTTCTGGCAGTACATGAGACTAAGCAAAAATAGGGGAAACAAATCTGTAAATTGTGTGAAGAATAGGATTGGAAAAATGATATGAAAACCCAATGAGTTAAGTGAAAGATGGGGTGAATACTATTATGAGTTATTAGATCAAGAAAGTAAAGGCGATTCTGAGGCCGCAGCAGATGATGTTCACAGTGAAGGACGAAAGCACAAGACAGATCTCAAGAAAAGAGGTGTTTAAAGCTCAAATCTCTTTCAAATGATAAGGCTCCGAGAGTTGATGGCATAACTGCTGAGATGTTGAAATATGGTGGTGACTTTGTAATTGGCTGGTTAACTGAAATTTGCCAGTTGTCCTGGGAGTTAGGGGTTTTATGCCTGGTAAAGGTTGCACTAACCAAATTTTTGCATTACGCATGATGATTGAAAAGCATCTGGCTGTTGGTAAGAAAGTTTTTGCTGCCTTCATAGATTTAGAGAAAGCTCATGACCGAGTACACAGGACACTTTTTTTGGAAGGTATTGAATAAATATGGTGCTACTAGAAATCTACTTAGTAGTGTAAAAGCCATGTATGCTGGTAGTAGAGCTTGTGTACGAGTGAATGGTGTTTTATCAAAATAGTTCTCTATTGGTGCAGGAATTAGACAAGGTTGTGTAATGTCACCATGGTCGTTTAATATATTTATGGATTCCTTGTTTGACAAGTCACAGTATCACTATAACTATTCAAAAATTTATGTGCCTACAATTACTTTAATAAGAGCAATGAGAGTGAACTTACCCTTACCAGTAAGGTCCGTTCTCTCAGAAAAGCATACATTTCTTTGCACGTTAACTTCCATTTTAATATCCACGGTTGGTTTTGGCCATTGGTGCGGTGGTTTTTTATGTTGTCTTCAACATGTTCTTTTATTTGACTTGAGTGAGCAATTTATTTGACTGAGTGAGCAAAAATAGAACAAAAAAGGAAAAAAATACTCCAGAAGAAAATAAAATATTAACTACAGTTCTTAACAGATGGAGCCACGGTGGCCATGTGTTCAATATGACGTGGGACATGAGGCAGACGCAAGAAATCGCTTCTCTCACTCACTCGCAATGTGACAGCAGGGCTGATACCAACTGGCCTCCAGATGATGACCCTGGATGGGTGGAAAGCTGCTCGGGGGCAATCTACGTTGGGAACGGCAGAGGTGTGGTGCATGAATGAGAGTGTGAGATGAGTTTGTAAATAGAGGGCAATGAGATTAGTTCGTTGTGAATAATTGAATTTTAGGCTTTTAAATGTTTTGTTTAGATGTTTTGGTGTTTGTAAATAGGAAGTTTGTTTATGGTTTCTGAATGTTCATGTAATTTGGGTTTTTTTTTTCTTTTTTAAGCCAATTAGTTTACCGGTTAGGGTTATTCAAAGTCAATGTAAATATAGGCTTTTTAAAGTATAAAAGAGTTTTCTTGGACCAATGTATCAGTTCTGCAGTATAGGTTAATAAATTGCTCACTCAGTCAAATAAAAGAACATGTTGAAGACAACATAAAAAAACCACCGCACCAATGGCCAAAACCAACCGTGGATATTAAAATGGAAGTTAACGTGCAAAGAAATATATGCTTTTCTGAGAGAACGGACCTACTGGTAAGGGTAAGTTCACTCTCATTGCTCTTATTAAAATATTTATGGATGCGTGCATGCATGATGCCAAGATGGAAAATACTGGTTTATGTCTTGGTAATATCTGTGTGTGTAGACTGTTGTATGCTGATGACACAGTCCTGTTGACAGAGAGCAAAAGTGAGTTGCAAAGTATGTTGTCCTGGATGTATGAAGTTTGCATGAAATTCAAACTGAGTATAAATAAAAGAAAAACCAAAATTATGGTTTTTGAGCAAGGAGCTGTTAGTATTGAATGCAATATTAAGTCTAAATGGCACAGTGATTTGACCAGGTGAATGAGTTTGTCTATTTAGGAAGCATGTTTGACAGAGAGAACAAAATGGACAGTGAAATTAGTAGGAGAGTGAATTCTTTATTGAAACTCATAGCTGCTTTGGGAGGTTTTCACAGGAATGGTGAGTTGGTTCTCAAGGGAGTCCCTCATGGCTGTGTATGAAAGTGTAATTGTTCCTACTCTAATGTGTGGCAGTGAAACACCTGGGTACTACAGAAGAAACATGGTAGTTTGTGTGCTGGAGAAATGTGTTACTTAAGAGGGGGAGGGGGTTGTGGCAAGACATGTTCTGATCATGTGAGGAATGACAATGTGTTGCAGTTGTGTAATGTGAAGCAAAATGTTGTTAGCAAGGTGGAGACTAATATGCTTCGGTGGTTTGGCCATGTTGAAAGAATGAGTGATGTGACGCTTACTAAGAATTTTTTTAGCCCAAGTGGCAGGAAGGAAAGGCAAAGGAAGGCCAAAGTCATGGGAGAATCAGATTCAGGACTGTCTGCATGAGAAAAAGATTATGAGTATGAAGTATAAAAAGTCTTGTGTACGTCGTGTGATGGATGTCAGTAAAGCCCAAGTTGTGTGTCAAGATCGCTGTAAATGGAGAAGTTTGCTACGGCAACAGTAAGTAAATAATCAGTTAAAAGTTTATCTGGTAGTTTGTATTCCTTTTTGGAACTAACCTCTGAATGTCAGAGAACAGCTTAGTGATATGTATGTATGTACAAAAGCCTTCTTTCCATCACAACAGGTTCATTATAATGCCAATAAGTACAACTGAATGAATTTTTTGCATACCTGCTAACTTCTCAGAACAAAAATTAGGAAGATTTCCTGGATGAATACCGACAAGAGAGACGATTTATGGTTACAATTGAACACTATAGTTTTAATATACGTTATAATTTACACATTATTTTGCATGTCATGCATTGCAATTTACAAATGCATATTATAACTTTTACCATAATTAATGATAAATTTAAATCAGTAACATAGATTAAACAAAATTCTCAGTACATTTAATTACAGACAAACTTTTTTTAGGGAACTAGTACAAAATATAACACTGATTTGTAATTTTTTTAGAAACTGACTGCAGCTACAGATACGAATTTCCTAAAAATATGAAGCAGTTTTTTTTTATACTCATCACATCTGAAAGAGTCATACAGCTTAGGTCTACAAGCAGTCTACTGATTTTTTACGTAAGAAGTAGAAGCTTTTCCTCTGGAGAGAAAGTTGTTGTTAAACATTGTTTCAAAGCAGTGTCTGGAGTGCTGTGGCTTTAAAATGAGCATGTTTTCTAACATGTCATCTGACAATGAGCTCCTGAATTCTGTTCTTGTTTTCCTGACAACGCTAAAAGCTCTCTCGCATTCCACATTGCTATGTGAAATACAGAGAATAGGCAACATCACTTTTGAGACTATTGAATTTTGGCTGACCAGTTTCATTTTTCACTTGGCCTACCGCAGTCCATTGTAAATCAGCTCGCTCTTCTTCTAATACTTTAAGATAAATTTTCCATCTGAAGTGCACAGAATTCGGACTGAAGGCCATCAATCACTTCATCACGCTTTCTTTCTTGAGCAGCATGACAGGGAATTTTTCTATGAAGAACTTCAAACTGGAAAAGGATGCATTTTCAATGTTTGCTAAATGTACGACTTGAACATTCACCAAAGCTGGACTTTCCAGTGGAAATTTGTGCCGAATATAGTCACATGCTGAGGCAAAATATTTTTTCACAACACTGAAAAAAACGCACTTGTCACCTTGTTGGATGCTCTTAAAAGCCTTCGATGCTGCACGGTCAATAATTACATCTTTGTCCTCTCTTTGACTTTCTTGAGAATGGTATTCAACTGAGAGGCGTGATGGACACTGATTACTGCAGGCTTCACAAATTTTGAAAGTATATCTTTCAGTTTATTCATCAGTAAAGCCTGCAGAACATGGATACATGGTGCTGCCTGTCACAGGGTTGCATTGTTGTTTTTAAATACTGGAACAGTATGAATGAGAAACAAGAAAAAGACCTTTTTACATCTCCTGTTAAAAAATAAAAGATCCTTTCTTCCCGAGAAAGAGCTGGTTTTTTTTTTTTTTTTCTTTCCTATATGAAGATCCTACTGCTTCATCATTTGGTCTTTTTTTACAGTTTGTTTAATTGGAATCAATTTGCTCTTCTTAACCACTGAGCTTTTCTCAATGCAGGGAGACGCACTAGAAGCAGCAGTTGTTTTCAGAATACAACAGGTATCCAGCGATGCAGGTAATTTTTTTGCTTCCCATGACTTCATCTTTGAAAAAAAGAAATTAGTGGTCCCCACTGGTTTAAAAAAACATTGCAAACACTTTCCAACTGGAAGCCAGCATGTACATACATGCAACTGAAGAATTTTCTGATCTTTAGTGGCATGCATCTTTTGTCTCTAAACTTCTCCTTGAACTTTTTTCCAGGTAATAGAAGATGTCAACAAGTATTTCGTCTATTTTGAATTGCAAACATCAACATTTTTCAGCCATTAAATTTGTCAGATGGCATGAACACTCAATCACAGCAATATTTTCATGTTCCTTTCTCAGAAATGCTGCTACCCCTAATTTGTGTCCAACCATTACTGGGGCATTATCACAGCACAGTACCACACAATTAGACAATGGAATCTCTTTTGATTTCAAAACATCAATGGCAAGATTTCCAATATTTTCTCCAATTGCAGCCCCTTCCAATACTGGCACAGCCAAAACACAACTTTCTATTTTTGATGACTTGCTGTTGTAGTAAGTAACATCAACTGCATACAGCTTTGCACTACTGCCGTTACTACCATCTACAGTAATATTGAAAGGACCTTGCCTAATCTCTTTCACTAAGTCTTCACTTTCAGAAACAGCCATTGTTTTTACAATAGATGTTGCTTTAGTACGAGCACAATGATAGTTCTTTGCAATACCTGATTTAGGAAACATCTTCCAAAACAAAGGGTCAGCATGATCAGCACAACTATGGCATACATGAGACCGGCCGATGACAAAAAAAGCTGAACTTTTTAACTGGGTGGAAAATTGGGACACGCGAACGCGCGGTGAGGAAATTCAAATACAGCATATATACAATATTTAAGAGTACGCTAGCCATATGGAATTATTTTCTGTAAATTATGTAAGTAAATATTAAAGTGAAGCACATTATTATATTCACAATAGAAAAGTAGGGATTTAAGAACAAAATAAAATGAAATATTTAAAAAAATCAGATTTAAAACTTACATGTGAATCTTTACTAGCTAAATCCTGAGGTGAAAAGTATTTGTCTAGGAAAGTTTGTGAATTTAGTCAAGCAATTAGAAACTTGCAAGAATTAGAAACATATATCCACAGCTTAGTTTTTAGTCATTGAAGAAGTCAATAAAGTATTTCTCAATGTAACCTTATAAAATGGCTTGCAAAATTTTTTGCTTGCATTGTGAATATGGTGACATGAATCTCCATCAACGTCAAGCAAGTGGGGAGATTTTCTCAGCCGAATTCTTGTTTTTCACCCTGTTTTTGAGCCTTCCATGACACATTCTTTCCACTTAGCTTTCAAACAAGCAAAACAAACTCCTTCTTAGAAAGAAAGAATGAAAAAAAAAAAAAACGGAAAGCTGCGTCACGAACTTTTTAGAGGCTTCGGGCCGACGTAATACTGGCCTAAAGCCGTGCTTTTTCCCCACTTAGCTTTCAAACATGCAAAACACATTCTTCCTTAGAAAAAAAAAAAGGAAAGAAACAGAGTTGCGTCACGAACTTTGTTCAGCGGCTTCGGGCCGACGTTATCCTAGCAGGGTGCCGGGCTTTCTTTCCACTAAGTTTTCAAACAAGCAGAACACATTCCTCCTCCTTAGAAAAAAAACAAAAAGGTTCGTCACGAACATGGTTCAGAGGCATCGGGCAGAAGCAATTCCGGGCAACAGCTAGCACGTCCGAACCAACGTAATTCCGGATCACGGCAAAAGAAGCCCGCCAGGCCTACATAATCCCGCGGCGCGGCGCCATTCTTCCTTTCCACTTAGCTTTCAAACAAAAGCAAAACAAATTCCTTCTCTTCGGGGGGGGGGTAGAACGAATTTAAGAAAAGAAAGCTGCGTCACGAACTTTATTTAGATGCTTCAGGTCGACGTAATCCCGGGCCACGGCGAAAAGAAGCACGACGGGCATTTTGTTTTTGTTTTTGTTCACACTTTGAAACAAGCAAAACAAATTCCACCACCTGAGAAAAAAAAAAGACAAAGGGCTGTGTTACGAACTTTGTTCAGAGGCTTTTACGTCGATTATTTACAAAATCAGTAAAACTTTCTTAATAACAGCGAAAATCTGAATATCCATAATTTTTTTGTTAGTCACCCGTAATCCCGGAGGATATCCGTAATAATTACGGAGATTCCGTATTTTTTGGCATCCTCCGTAGGAAGAGGATTCACGAGAGCTTCGATTCTCGAACGATCTCAGAAAAGCGGGAACGCATTCGGGTACATTTGCAAATTACAAGAGAGAGTTTCTGGCGATGACGTCACGGATAGAATCAAGCGGATAGTTTGGCCCTGATAGAATGCAGAGTGGCGATTTCCCGCAAGACACGGAAAGGGCTGCAGTAGTTTCCCCTAACGCACGAAGTAGGCGGAGCTTCCACCCTTTGCGCTGCGATGCTCAAGTGACTGACAACCCATCCATTGTTGACAGCATTAAACGAATTGAGCTCCTGACTCCACCCTTCAACATTTCTTCTTGCCTCCCGCGTCTGCTCCAAAAACAACGCTTTCAGCTAGAAAGCGCTTAGTTCTTTTACTCCACATAAAAGCAGAATCGCGGAATTCCGCTTTTTTTTTTCTATAGAATGACGACCCCCCCCCTAAAAAATCCTGAAAAATTTCTCTTCATTTTTGCAATGACCTCGAGAATGACCAAAATGATGCCGAAAAGCTGAATTCCGCGAATTCGCGGAAGAATCTCATGTATGCTATGGGCAAGTTGTGCTCGATCAGAAATGAAACAAACAAACACTCAGCATTAATCATGCCAACATCGCTTTTAGGTAAAAAGGCTTTTTCTATCCTTTGATTATTTTGCAGAGCAGACTGGCTTATTTTGTGTTTAGCAGACTTCGCAAGAGTCACTATATCAGTTTTTCCGCCATGGGAAATGTTCATGTCACTGTTGCAAAAAGTACAAAAGCATAATTGTCATCCTTGGCTGATTTACGAATAAATTTATAAATTTTAATATTTTAGCATACTCACATAGTACGTTTGATAATATCTATTTCTTGTAGTCATTACAAATGCACGAAATACTCTCGATTGCGGAGTGAACAAAGCAATATGTATCAACAATATGCAAAAGCATCCCACGTGCAATGCTAACAAAGCAAAATCAAAATCTATGTAAGTGTGCTAACAACTAAGCTATGTACGCAGTGTTGCCAAATCTTGACACACACGCCTCCAAATGTAACCCAAAAAACGTACACAGCAGTTGGAATCCTCCCACGTGACGGATTACAATGTATTGTATGTGCTTCCTGCACCTTCCACTGGTGTACGCTGATAAAGTCACTGGTGTCCAGTACCCCCCCCCCCACACACACACACACATACATTAATGAAACATCCTTTGTGTGCATGTTTTGAGCTTATGAAAAGGATGAGTAAAATGTGTTGACATCTAGTTTTTTCACATAAAAATTAGAAACATTCTTCATAGATACATGGACTCGCAAGAGTATTATTGTCAGCAATACGATTGCAGTACTGAACTGAGTTTATCACACTGTTCACCATGGAATATCTCCTCAGAAAACTTGAAAATTACATTGCCCTGAAGCGGGAATTGAACCGGCATCTGATTTTAGTGCGAGCATGCTGCCATTTCACCATCCAGAATAATAAAGTTGCAAGCACCAGAACTAAAAGCTATTTAGAAATGAAATGCAGTTGCTGAAAAATAATCTAATTTTGTTTTTCAAGCAACACATTTTCATAAGAAAAATTCAGTTATGATTCTTCAAACAAAATGGCACAATTGATCAGACACACACACCATCAGCAGAGATGCCACCTAACAACTGAAGTGATCAGTAGTGCACAAGAAGAAAATCAGTAGTTTCAACAATTTTTCAGTAGTCAAAGAAATCAAAATATTTGGATTTAGATATTTAAAAAACAAGTGTTTTGCATAATATCTATAAACTAAATGATGTTTAACAAAATTAACGTTTAATTTACCTATTTATGTTGATATTTAACGAAATAAATAATCTTCATAAAAAGGTAAACAAAATAATCCCAGAATTTCTTGAAATGTGCACATCATGCCACACATCTAAACATCTACTACAGTACTTGATAATTAAAACAGCAAAGAAAAATTTAATAACTATTGAATGTAGAGTAAAAGAAAAAATAATAAGGAGCTTTATATGTAATGACACTTCATTTAAAAAATTTTTGATCAAAGCATAACTTCACCATACACAGACATTTTGACTTTTTCTATCAAAAGAGCTTCTAACGTTTAAGTTCCTAGATTTGGTCTGAAATTAGTGCGATTCTTTCTCCCAATGTTGAATCTTCTTTTGCTTGCTGCATTTGAGTGTAGTATAACAAGAATACCCAGCATAGCCTGGGAGAGTATTTTGTGCTTATATTACCCCATTATAGTCCTTGAAATTGGATATTTGAAACCAACACGAGAAATTTCTTTTAGACTGTCACTGATATTTTGCAAATTGAATCTCAAGTTTTTCCAGATCAATTTCACAAACTAGTGATGGAAAATGCTGAACAACGTAAAGTAGAGTTAAAAGTGGCTTCAGCTCTTTTTTCAATATTAGCAACCTGGACATGTTTTAGAAATTCATCCTCCAGTGGCAGCTTCTTAAAAATGTAATAGCAGGCTTCAACGGAAAAAAATAAAAAATTTAAAACACTTATAAAACTCATCAATATCCTGCTGTGTCATTTTCATTTTGGTAGAATTGAGGTGCGTTCTTGTTTTAACACCTATAACCAAATTTTCATTGTCCTTTTGCTTGCTTCTCTTCTTGTTAGCTATATGTGACAAATTTAATTCACCTACATTGTCAATGGCTGTGGGTAAAATGAACCTCACTACGAGATGCATAAAAAGCTTCCGAAGCAAAGGACGCAACTTTTAGATAAATGGTGCATCTTGTTGCAAGGTGATATTTACCTTATTAAAGATAGATAAAGTGCTGCTTAAAAACAGAATGGGTAAGTTTTGTTTTGTCATTGCTTAAACAAGCACTAGCAATTTTAAATCTCTTATTTTGGATGTCATCCATATTTCTTGCTTAAAAAAAAAAAAGGAAAAAAAAAAAAAAAAAACGTCCAGAGGATCCCACTGTTCCAAAATACTAGCTAGACAGCAACTAAAGATAACGATCTTGTACTGGTGTTTGCTTGACCACAAAGTTGCTGACATAATTTGAAGCTATGTTTTCTCTGGGAACTTTTATCAAGGAAGAAATAAATGTCTACCAACAGCATCTTTTATGTTCATCACATTGCTAAATTCAGATGCAGCTTTTTGGCAGCAATATGTATTAAATGACAGGGGCAGCTAGCCCCTCATGACTGTTGACAGATTATTATTTTTTTTTTTTTTTTCTGTATAAAAGCAAAAACACCTTTTACTTTGCCCACCATTGTGCTTGCCTTATCCAAACTAAAGTCAATGAATTTTCCCAAAACACAATTTTTTTCTTCAAATTTACTGCATATGGCATTGAAAATGCCCTCACCTGTATTGTCAGTGCAAGTGAGTAATGATATTAACGTGGTAACAATTTCCCTTCTTTTTCTTGAAAAATGTTGTTAGGCGGGGATATAATTTAGATTCATAACAATCATTGCTATCATCTACGCTAATGAAAAATGGTGATGTCAGTGAAGAAACGACATCTTCAGTAGTTTGTTTAGCCATTGATACAACTATTTCAGTAGTTTTTATATGGCCACTGATGGAATTCTTGGCAATCTTTGAGTCCGGAAACATTGCGGAGAAGAGAGATTTAGCATGATCTGCAGTAGAGATTGGGAGATTGTGCTCTATCAGAAATCTTTCGAACAAAGTTTCCGCCTGTACACTGCTGGAAAAAACTTCACTTTTGAAGAAAACAGACAATTTTTCAGTCTGTTTAACAGCTTTGGCATATTCCATATGCTTTTTAGACGAAACATGAAGACTGTCATTGCGACCTCCGTGAGCGATACTGAAATCTTTCAAGAACGTGCTACAGAAAGCCAGATTAAGGGATAGTTTCGACTGCTTCAGGCATGGAAATTCGTTTGAATAAGAATCCTTGAATCTTTGGCAGTTCATCTTCCTCACTGGTGGCTCTAAATTACAGTTATCCATAAATTGTAATTATATCTGTTCACGTCTATACAACAAATTTCAACCGAGCCGAGATGTGAATATGCACTGCATGTGACGAAAGTTATTGTACTCTTACGTGCAGTAAGTCAAGAGCTTCATGAGACGCAAGTTTGAACGTGACATTGGTAGCCAGGAATGCCGTCGTGTGGGTCAGCATGCTTTCAGCGCACACAGATGGCGGTTCAGTAATATGAACGGGTAGGCGAGGGGCCGTGATGCTGCAGGCCTTGTGGAAGCATTTGCTCTCAACCAGTCTCAAAACTTTGATTGCAGCCATTTGTAGTAATCGGCAATTAAAAGAAATTGTATTATACTAAATTCTCCATATAAAAATTAATTAAATGCATAGTCCGTAGTATGTGGTTGTTAACCGTAGAAATTATGGAGAATCCATAGTAAACGGCATCTCTGCATCAGACATGCACAACACCTCTGTCTCATCCTGAACAAGGTGGTGTGCTGAGCCCATCTGGAAAGACTGATCAGAAGCCAGCACCTCAGCCCTCTTGGCCACCCAGGTTGCAAAATAACAGTTGAAGAATCACATAATAATGATTAAGAGGCAATGGCAAAGGGCAACCTACAAATGTGATACAATTCCAGTGTGAAAAAGTGGCTCTTCATCATCGATACCAACCTCTGGAAGTTTTCAGTAATACACATGTTGGGTTTTTTTCAGTAATTATCAGTAATCCAGCACACAGTGGCAAATTTGGGTATCTATGATGACAATGAATCCCAGGCTGTCACAACAATTACAGGGCTGCCAACCTATCACACTCAAGAAAATAGTTGCTTTAGTAGCCACTAATGGTAAAAATAGTAGCCTAAAAAGCAGCCACTAATGGTAAAAATAGTAGCCTAAATAGTAGCCTTAACAACTTATGTTAATGACTAAAATAGTTGCCCAAAAAAGTGTACGAGTTTTAGAAATAAGTGCTCCACACCAAAAAAAAATTTTTTTTTATATTTTTTTCAAACCATGGTGACAAATTGAGTACATGTTCACATTTTGGTAGGGAAAAAAATTATATATATATATATATACACACATCCATACACTGCAAAAAGGGCATCTCAAGTTTCAATATAATGCTACTCAAGACACTCAGAACTATAAAGGTTATGGAAATTACAACTCCCCCCCCAAATATTCAATTATATATCAAGAACTACTTACATAAACTAACCTGATACAAACTTTGGAATTACAAAACACTTCCTTCTTTTTCATTGTTCTGGTGGTCAGATGTTCTCATCTGTATCAAGCCAGTACGGAGAGCTTTCTTCTGCGTTGTGGTTGGTAAAAAATATATAAGATTTTCCAAGTGGGCTTCATACACTGTGTTGAAAAAATTGTTGTGTATTTCTTCTTTCAGATGCCATAGTTGTGGACATTCAGTGTTTTGATGATCACTTGTTTTGTTCTGTACACATAATAATCATAGTTACCTCATATGAGGTATATCAAGAATCTCATTCGAACAGATGAACATTTGGAAATATTTCAAACTTGTCTTTTGTATAGCTATGACAATGAATATCAAACACTGTGAATGTGTTTAGTATGGAACCAAAACATGAAGCCTAGAACTAAAGAAGAAAGATTACACCGAATTTTCGAGTGTAATAAGCACGTCTTTTGAATCTATTCTGACGCAAATTAAATTTATCAAAGCTATTCAAAGTCAATAGAGCAAGTATGGAAAACAATAGTATCTGACAGAAGAAAGAAGTTTTTCAATCGGGTTTTTAATCCCTCAGATATTGCTGCAAATGAATTCGTGAGCTTACGCCCTCTGGTTGCAGACTTGTGTGTTAAGAAAAACATGAATTTATATGAGAAACATTTCGCACCGGAAACGCTCTCCAACACAGAAGGAATTTTTCAAATCGGACTTTCAGAAACAGAGATATCAACAAAAATAAGATGTGACTTTATGTCCCCTGGTGGGAAAACCATGCATTATTTTAGGAAGAAAGTATTCTCAAAAGGATTTTCCATACGAGCAGTATCGGTCCAAGGAAAAAAAAAAAAATTTAGTCGAGTTTTCAGGAGCTTAGTTTTTGCTACAAATACATCGGAAGCAGAAATTAACACTTATGCCCCCTGGTGGCCAAACCATTCTTTACCAAACATTAGAAATTGTGTGAAAAATATTTTCCATCAGGTCTTGTATGCGACACAGGAAGAATTTTTCAAATCGGAGTTTTAGAAGCACAAATAACGCATAAAACGCAATTTGCCTTTATGCCCCCTAGCGGAAAGTCTATGAATTACTTGAAAATTTTGAAATTATATGAAAAATATGTCACACTGAAAACACTATCCAACAAAGAAGAATTTTTTTCAAATCGGACTTCTAGAAGTAGAGATATTGACGAAAATAAGATGTACATCTATGCCCCCTGGAAGAGAAACTGTGGAATATTTTAAGAAGAAAATATTCCGAAAAGGTTTATCGGTGTGAGTGGCATCAGTCCACGAAAGAATTTTTTCAATCTATATTTTAGAAGCTCAGATTTTATGGTAAATATATCAGAAGCAAAAATTAACACTTACGCCCCCTAGTGACCAAAGTATTCTTTACCAAAAATTTGAAATTATGTGCAAAATATTTTCCATCAGGAGGTGTATCCGCTGAAGAAATCATTTTTCAAATCGGAGTTTTCGAAGAAGAGTTATAGGGGAAAATGTTATTTACTTTTATACCTCCTAGCAGAAAATCTATGCATAATTTGAAAAAGTAACTATATCTAAAATACTCTTCGACATAAATGGAAACGAAATATAGAAGTTTTTTTCAATCGGATATTTAGAAGCAAATATGTGGATTAAAACGTATTTTTGAATTCAACATCATCTGCATTTACGCCCTCTAGAGGCAAAATTGTACATAGTTAAAAAAACAAAATGAAGGATCACCATTTGCATATTTCACGCTTCCCAATGCAAAAAGAACTTTTCAAATCGGACTAATAGCTGCAGAGATATCGTGGGTATGGATGGACGGACAAACCGATAACATAAGCACGATCTTTTTTTATGAAAGACGTGCTAAAAAATGAAAACTTGCAGTTTATTATCATCAGGAATGGAATGGGTATAGTGTAATCTCCCTCTTCAATAATGGAAACTCTAACTCATAAGTAATAATAATAATGGTGCTTCACATGATTTTGAATTATGTTGTAAAAGAGTACATTTTTTTTTTATTTTGATTCCCATATTTAAAAGGTAAACGTGAAAAACCTGTGTAAAATGTCTTCATTTCATTAGGGCATGGACAACTGTCTTACGATTCACGCTCAAGTCTGTGTAGGTCAGGTATAATTGATATGAAGCATTACACTGATATACACCTGCCTTGATAATGCTACAGTCGTCATTCCTCAGTGTCCTTGATGCTTTTGAGACAAATATAAAGAAATTACTTTATCCTGTAAAATTATTCCAACTCATAATTACAAAAATAACAAAAAAACTTGACTTTCTTTTAATTTGGGTTACTTTTATAACAGCAGACAGTTAAAATCCCTAGTTGTTAACCATGATCGATTTTCAAAGCTCTAACAACAATAAAACTAAGATTATCCTTACACCCACTGTTGACAATAATAAAACCAAAGATTAAATTTTTTGAAATGATTATAATTCTTCTGAAAATTATTGTCATGGAATATCAAAAACTTTTATATGATGCCGATCCCCCTCTATGTATAAACAAATGTTTTTTTATCATTTAGCAATTTGGGGTGGGGGTGGGGCAGTCCTTAAAGTTTACATTATTCTTATACCATGGTAGCAATTCGGAAGAGTTATATGCAGTAAATTATTTCAAAAATTTAGTGGATTTATACCACTGTCATCAGTGCATATAAGGGTAGGCTTAACAAAAAAGCTTCCTCATTAAACCTTAGATTTATTCCTTTTTTGAGGTTATCTGCATAAATGCATCAATTAGGGAGGATTTTCTTTTATGAACTACCCTATTCATTTTTAATGCTTCAAGTTCATGTCGTCTTTCCTTTTGTCGGAGTTTCTCCGTCCGGTCCTTCTAGAATGCCATGTGCAACTCGCATAGATGCCAACCTCTAAAAGTAGTTTTCAGTAACCACCATGTTCATTTTTCAGTAATTTTCAGTAAAAAAAATTTTTTTTCAGTAATTTTCAGTAATCCAGTCTACAGCAGCAAATTTGGGTATTTAACACTGCAACAAATTTTAATCTGTCAGAATTATTAACCAAATAATAATAATAATAATAATAATACAATAAAAAATAATTAGCTAGTGGGAAAATTTAAAATACTGTCTACCAGGAAAATATAATAAATTACCTCCAGACATGAAGAAAAATTATTCCTTGGAATGTTGCCAAATTATTATGATAAACTGGCTGTAGTTGCCATTTTAACTTCCTTAGTTCAATTTGCAAAAACTTCTTCTGATAGCATAGTTCACTGTGTGCAATGCTGTTTATTTTTTCTACTAATAAAGAAGACAGCACATGACTACTTAAATTAGGTCTGAATCATTCATGTTTTTTTTTTTTTTTCACAATACTGAAAATTCTTTCTGTACTTGCATTGCTATGAGGGACTATTAAAATCATTTTCATAATTTTGCTTAATGATTCATACTTTAACTGGCCACTTTCATTTTTCATTAAAGAAATTCTGTGCCACACTTCATCCATTCTCTCAGAAGTAACAGCACAGTTAACATTTTCAAACTGGTAGTGAGTAAATGCAGATTCCACCTTGTCAGATTCTTCTGGTTTCAAAACTGGAAACAAGGAACACATATATTGGACTGATGCAAAAGAAACACTTTGCCTTAATGCTACATCTGCAATTTCAGCATGACTCAGAAATTCATCATTAAGTGGAAATTTTCTTAAAATGTAATTGCAGCCTGCCTTGTAAAATTCCCTTACCTCAGAATAAAAAGTAGCCACTGTGTCTTCACTCAGATCTGCAGTTGTGCCTATATAAGATCTCGCTTTTGACCCAATTACGAGATCACAGTTTTCTTTTGATTTCTCCTTCTTTCAAAATTTCCATCTGCAAGAGATGTTGCTGTCACATCAAATGCCGATGGCTTGATAAATCGTACAAGCAATTCAGATAACAGACTATGAAGTTTTCTTTTTGATACATACACAAGCGGAGCTTTCTGCTGCAAGAACACGTTAACAGATGTAAACAAAGGAAGAGTAGCAGATAAAAAAAGACAATTAAGTTTAGATGAAGTATTTCCAATCATACTTGCAAGGTTCTTATACTGTGTATTAGCTTCTTCATTGTCACTAAAATAATGTTCTAGAGCCTCTCAATATTCTAAAATTCTGTCAATGGATTCCAAAAGTGATAACCAGCGAGTATTGACATGCTTTAGAATTTTGCGTAGTTTAGTACCACAAATAGGCTTGACTCAGTTTTAGATTGTGTTTCCTCTTTGAACTTTTCTCCAAAAAAAGTACAACTGTATCAGAAACTGCTCAACATTAAATCCTTTCAGTTGAGTAGCATATTTCTGTGCAGATAAATTTACTAAATGGCATGAACATCGCTGCACTATGATTGCAGGCTGAACCTTCTTTATGTGAGAAACAACACCTTTTACTTGACCTATGATAGTGTTAGCATTGTCACAGGAAAATGACACACAGTTGCTCCACGAGATATTTTTAGAACAAACTCATTGTTCAAAACATTGAATATTCCTTCACCTGTATTATTACTTGATTCAACCAATGATAACAAAACAGTTGAATTTTTCCCTATTTTTTCGTCAAAATGTTATTGTAATGGGATACAGTTTATTTGCTTGAGCATCATTACTTCTGTCCGTAGATAGAGAAAAAGGATTTTTTTAAACTTCAGATACGATGTTACTTGTAGAAACACTGGCCATGTGCTGAATTAGTGCAGCAGCCTTGGTTCTTCCACACGAATATTTTTGCGATCGCTGAATCAGGAAACACGGCTTGAAATAACGGTTTTCAAGCCTTCAGTTTTTGGAAATTTATCCAACATTTTCAAGCTGAATTGACTTCACTTTTCGGAAATTTATCCAACATTTTCAAGCTGAAATACAAATATTTATGGAATAAAATTATATCTAACAATACTGGGTAGAGGAAACATCGCGAGAAAAAAAAATTACAATTACCAGAGAAATCTTATCTTCGTCTACTTTCCATTTTCGAAGGATAAAATTCCGTCCTCCGACGGAGAAAACGACCCCCCCCCCCTCGCTGCCGCCACCAATCCTCCCAAAATAAAATTTTAGTTCAGTTATGCATCTATTTCGTACATGGTCCAAATGATAACAAAAAAAGACGGAATTCCACAAATCAGCGTGAGAATCTCGTCGCCGAAGATTACGGGGAAATTTTCGGGCGGCCTAACTTCCGTTTTCGGAAATAGTTGCCTACAATTTCAAGCTGAAATTATGCAATGAAATTATATTTAATAGTACTGAACAGAAGCAACATCGCGCGAGAAAAAAAAATATGATTACGAGAAAAATCTGCACTTCGTTTAACTTCCGTTTCCGAACGTTTAAAAAGACAAAACGTCTCCAGACGGAATGCGACACCCCCCCCCCTCCACACACTAATATCCCAAAAATTTCTTCACTTTTCACTTTTGCATCGATCTCGGGGAGGGGAACAACCGGAGGGACTCCACGAATGAATCTCACGTACAAATTCACTGCTGAATCGATTTCGAATGTGACCGGTAAATTTTAACTTTTGGCGCAAAATTGGCGCAGATCTCGGCGAAATGACTATTTTTTAGCAGAATGGCGCAAGAACAACGTTTTGGCGCGGCTGGCGCAATTGGCGCAGGTCTGGCAGCCCGGAATGTAGCATTTAATTTTATTCCCCCAGAAAAACTTGAAGAACCAACAAAAATTTTTAAGTTGATGAAAATTTGCTTTCTATCTCAGAAAATTAAATCAAATGCCGATTTTCCGTAATTTCAGCAATGTTTCCGTACTTCCGTAACAGCAACCAAAAATCCGTAAAATTACGGAAAATCCGTACTAGTTGGCATCTATGAACTCGTATGGCAGGTACGTTTTTTTTAATGCTTGCTTTAGTCTCTCACTGGCTTCTTTAAGCACAGAGTTTAATGATTATTGTACTTCTCTTTTTTCTTGAACAAGAATTTTTATCTTGTTTTCCATGCTTTTCTATAGTTTGCTTTCTGCTCTTCAAATCCTTTATTTAGCAATTCTTGTTTCAATCTCTCAGCACTTTCTTTCTCTGCTTTCAGTTGCTGTTCCTTTAATCTCTGCTCCTCTTCCAAATGGTTGCTATATGACCTATGTGCATTAAGTGCTAATTTTATTAGTTCTTTGGTCATTAGCACCTTTGCAACTTGGTTGTTATACATTTTTAGTGCATCTCGAATTTTTAGTCTCTCATGCAACATTTTCTCAGACATAGATGCCTTCTCATCTGAAAGAACTCTTTCGTGATACAGAAGAGCCTCTCTCTACATCAAAGTCGCCATGTGATAAAGCAAGGCATGCTTTCACAACTTTAGCCAAAGATGGATATTTCCAGTGATCCAGTCTTCAAATGTCTTTTGATACAATATGTCTCTCCAAAAATGATAAATCCTAATTTCACTGTTTGGAATAAATTCTTATACATACAAGTACATCTATACCTAGACCCACGTGACTAGAGGAACGACCTACTCAAATGACAAAAAGTACAGTCTCATTATTTTTAACAGATAAGCAGAAATGTCTCATCAGGTGTTTTTTCGATTCATTACCACTTAATTTTTTCGTTATGAACGATTCCTAATTTATGTTAAACAGTTTGTAGATAATGTAAAGTGAGTTTAAATGTCTGTTGGCGAAAACATGCATTTTCCGTGTCATTCGGAAAATAAAGCTGTGAAAACAATCGCGTATCATTCATGAAATTCTAGGTATAAAATTTTCGACTTGAAATTGATACATTTAACTGCAAATAAACTACAGTAAGCATAGAAAACAAGTCTTTAATATGGCGAAGGCAAGATAAGTGCTCGCTCCTGGCACTGCCGTACAGAAATCTCTGCCGTACTCCAAACAGAAAACCGGGACACTTTTCTGGCAGAATATCTTGATTTGAGTAGGCAGTTTCTTTAATCACATATGGGTCTAGTCTATACTTGCCATTGACTTTCCTCCATCATATTTGCAATAAAGCAGAAAGCAATAAAATGAACAAGACATATTGAATAATGATTCGCATGGTTCATACGCTTTTTCAATGACAAAATTCCAGGACTTTTCCAGGACATACGATCCAAATGCTCTTACTTAAAATATAGTGAAACCATACGTCTGTTCAATTTGTAACCTACAACAAAAAACTTCCAACACGCTTAGGCAAACTTAATGCAGAATCTACATTTTGAGGTTACTCATCTTTATTCCTAAAATCTTTTAGGTTTTCGTCTCTACACATTTCCAACACGAATTTTTGAAAAATACGTGTTGGAAATGTGTAGAGACGAAAACCTCCTACTCCTAAAAGATTTTAGGTATAAAGGTGAGTAACCTCAAAATGTAGATTATGTCTAAATAGCACGTGAATAATTAAGCAGCTAAGTGACATTTTGACATTTGCAATGCTGTATGAATATATGATTAATACAGAATGTTAAAAATGATGTCTGCTGCAGCTAATCAGAAACTTAGAATCACAGATAAATACTGAAATACCAAAACTGTCACTGAAAATGTGACTATATCTACTAAACTTTTATATACGGTATACTACACTGATTTTGAGAAAATTTTCTACTTTGGCTTTATAGTTCAATTATTTATTGAAGCAAATTAAAGAATAAAAAAAACAACATAAAAACTCAAGAATACATAGGTATGTAACATTTCTTTTGAAATGCTTTCATATACCACACAATCAATACATAAAAATAGTATTTGTATTTAATTATTTTGAAATAATGCTTACATTGGAAATTTAAGGGTAAGGAAAGGTGAAATATCTAGAACATTTTCAAAGGACCAGAGGGATTGTTCTTTCTTAAACACATAACCATGGTAACAAGTATTTGTGTTACATTTTATTTATGGAAGGAATTTTCAACATAATATCGATGCTGTAGCTATGTTTTAAATTTTAATTTTTACTTGCCAGCAAACAAAGTATGCACAAAAATTTCCAACATGAAATGAAAGAGAATAACGGGAAAACCTTATGTCCAAGAGCTGTGTGCAATAATATTTATTAGTGATCATGGCAATTTAACTGGGCGTGATTAAAAAACTAATTATAGAAGCTCAGAAAATACTAAGAAACAACTAGATTTAAGTTTCTAATTTTAGAAAGCAATCTGATTTTATGGCAAATTTTTATATAAAGTATTCATTAGAAAATTTCAGTAAAGGTAAAATACCCCCCCCCCCCCACACACACACACACACACATGCGCGCGCGCCAAAGAATCAGCTATTTACTTCTACCAGTGGCTAAAAAATATGTTACGAAAATTAAAAAATGGTGCAAAAAACGTTTCCCGTAGCACAAGGAAGGTATTAGAGACAAAAATATTTTTAAATCGATCAGTTAAAAGGAGAGATATAGAAGGAAACATGATTTAACTATGCATTTCAGCGGAAGAATTTTGCATAATGGAAACAGGAGAAAAGCATTCTTCATAGCAAAAGCTATGCTAAGGAAAAATAACTTTTCAAATACATCTGCCGGAAGCAGAGATAGCAAGAAAAACGTTTTGGCCTTTACAACCTCTATGGGGAAAGTTGTACATTATTCGAACAGGATCTTCTTATTGTAGCAAAAATCTTATTCACTCTGTCTTTATTATAGCAAATGGCATACAGTAAAAAAACAAATTTCTCAATAGGGTTTTTACAGGCAGAGATAGCCTGCAAACAGAAGTACACAAACACCACCTAGTGGCAGAATTGTGAACCACAAACCTCCTCAAACCTAAAGTGTTCCATAAGGTAAATGGTGTTAAAAGAATTTTTTAAATCGCACATTCAAAAGTACAGATATTAAAAAAAATAGATTAAATATTTGCACCCCCTAACAGCAAAATTGTGCATTATTTTGTGAAGAAAATACAAATAAGGAGTTTTCATAGTTAGGTATCGGATCGAAAAAGAATATTTTTCAGTCGGGTTTTTAGTCCGCAGTATTGCTGCAAAAGGAAATGTGAGCTTACGCCCTCTAGTGGCACACTTGATTACTTCTGTAATTCCACCATGCTTACTTCTGTAATTCCAACCAAAAAATATGGAAAATCCGGACTGGTTGGCATGTGCTTGGGGTGGGGAGATGTTGCCAAGAGTTTCACTGGCAGTGGCTGCTTTTATCAAGTAGACAGAAATCAAAACGAATGCATACATCAACTATACTATGCCATATAACTACTCTAGCACAAATTTCACACATCATTAATATCAAGAACTACAGAGGATTTTCATATCTAACATCACTGACTACAGTACAACAGAATGCACACAAATAACACAAATGATTGATAACTTACTTTTATTAAAGGTGGTGCTATCGCAATGTACTTGTCACCATTATGGTAAGTAATAGATTCTTGACCGATAATCAACGCTCCACAAAAAGGCTCAGGAACTATTAAGAAAAAGAAAATTGTCTCTAAAATACAAACTAGTAAGTCACATTCACTCAGCACAATCATAATTTGAAAAATAAAAATTAACATGGAACAACATTAAGAGAGGAGGAAAAAAGCATTTTGGTTTACATTTTCCAGTTATCAAAACACCTTTTTCACCATTTTCATACATGGTTCTGACAAGCTTGTCAACATATGAGAATGTCTTCAGATCATGCAATTCTTCTGGCCATATTGTGCCACACCTGCAACAGAGTCATTACAAGCTACATGGCAAATTTAAGGGAAGTGGTCTGCTCCAAATCAAGTATTTCAATTCATCTGATAATTTTCAAAAGGTAGTTAAAATTGGGACTTTGCTAGCAAATACATGTTTTGCAGATTGAGTAGCATTTAAATGAAATGATAATTCTTAACAACCCCATAATTTGAAATAATTTATACAAGCTAGGATTCCACTGTTTGGCTAATATTAGAAAAGCACTCCACAGGACAAGACTGGCAGGTAGCTTACATAGTACACCTATGCACTAATAAACATCCTCCATGTAACAAACCCTTTTCAAACAATGTGAGTGAACTCCACTTTTTTCCTTTCCCATGTTTTGTTTGCTTGCTGCATGCACACCACACCCTTCCACAAATTTTCTGGAGGTATTTGCTGGGCTAACAGATTTTTCAGCTGGATATAATAAGCAAAATATCACTTTAAACAATTCATTATCACTGTCATCTGACTGCAATTAACCACTTCAACTTTTCCACCAAACTTAAAATTTTCTCACTATAAATAATAAGCCCTAGTAAACACAAGGAGGTAAATCTTTTTCTCTATACACAGCAGGAGTTTACCGAAAAAAAGGGGAAGGGGAATGAATTTGAAATGGGAATGGATCGGTGAAAACACAATTCACTTTTATGCCTCTCAGCAGAAAATCTATGCATAACTTGGAAAAAGTGATTATACCTAAAATAGTCTTGGACATAAATGGAATCGAAAGGTAAAATCATTTTTTCAATCGGATGTTTGGAAGCAACTATATGGAATAAAGTATATTTTGAATTCAATATCTTCGACCTTCACGCCCTCTAGTGGCGAAATTGAGCATCATAAAAAATGAAATGCAAGGATCATTATTTGCACATTTCAAGCTTTCCAATGCAAAAAGAATTTTTCAAATTGGACTAATAGTTGCTGAGATATGGTGTCCACAGGCAGAGGGACAAACCGGTAACGTAAGTAATAATCTTTTTTATAAAAAATGTGCTAAAAAAGAGGCAACACTGATTTCCTAAAAGAAATTGAGTTAATTCAAATATATTTTTAAGCACTAATTTTAAATTTCAAGGCTTTACAAGATAGCTTTAAAAAACAGTTTTTTCCAGGATATTCCAGGCCTTGAAAATGTAATCATGATTTTCAAGGACTTTCCAGGTTTTCAAGCACCCATGCACACCCTGTACCCTTTTTTCACTTGCTACCTGTCTGCAGGCTGTGGTTCAAGTAGATTGAGTCTTCTTTCGGCTGGTGAAATCAAGGGCCCTTGGAATCTGTGCTTTTTCTTCTTTTAGGGACCTACTAGCTTTCTTCTCATATAAGCGATCAATTCAGGTTTCAGTAGGTATTCTCGTGAACTTGGGGTGTAATGAATGCATTCCATGCGAGTCATCAGCATTTCTCAACTGTTGTCTCATCACCTCACTGTACTTGCTGATGGAGTTAATTAGCTCTCCGAAAGCTTTCCATAGAATAGTCAGCTCACAAATCTAAGCAATCAGTCGAGGTCCTTTCCTTTCACATGCCTGTCCATGAAATATCACCCACCAACTCCTACCTTATTTGCAATTCACAGGCCCAGGACTGAACTGCATTATCAGAGGAATCAGGCTGACCTTTACTAGAAATAAAGCATCCACTTTCTTACAATGCCCATCAACAACTGCCCTCCCTTTTCCCAATAGTCATGATATCACTGTCTCCTGTCAAAAACAAAACACAGCATTAACTTTACATAGCTGTTTTCACTCTCATTACTACAAAATGTACTACTACTCTGTTTACTCTAGCATCAAGCATCCTGTCTGGAGTGGGGGAAGCCAGTTGGGACATTTTATTCTGTGGTTGCAGTTTCGTCATTCAAAGCCTTTTTATATATCATGCAAATACACTGAAAGGACAAACCATTACGTACACCTCTGTGAAAATACAGCAGCAAATCATGGTGTGCAGAAAACTGGTTGGGGCTATAAATAGAGTGGGTCAGTACGCACAAGAATACATTCCGTCAAGTGCCAGCATGGGTCGAGGACGAGACTTAAGTGAGTTTGATTGAGGTCAAGTCGTTGGAGCCAGGAAGGCCGGATGTTCAATCAGTGCAACGGCAAAACTGTTAGGAATTCCATGACAAACTGTAGCAAGTGTGTACCTGGAGTACGTGAAATCAGGCAAAACCGCTAACAGTCGAATGAAATGTGGCCATAAAAGTGCATTGGATGATCAAGGGTGCCGATGATTGGCCTGCATCTTACAGACAAATCAGAAGGCTAGTTTGCAGCAAATCACATCACAATTTAATAAAGGAGCATCCACAAGCCTATGCTCAAATACAATCCATTAACACAAGGCACAACTCTGCTGGGGCAGTCGACCATATTGTGTGCCGATGTTAACAGCACAGCATCGCATGATACGGCTGCGATTTGCGAAGGCCCGTCGAAACTGGAGCATGGATGATTAGAAACGTGTCATATGGTTTGACAAATCCCATTTCACACTGTATTGTGCCAATGGCAGGCAGCGTGTGTGGCGTAAACCACATGAAGCTATAAAACCCCACATGCCAAGTTGGGGTACTACAGACCGGTGGAGGCAGTGTAATTATTTGGGCATCTTTCACGTGGTCCGGCCAGGGTTCTTGGTACCTCTTCAGTCTTCCATCACTGGTTCCAGCTATGTGCAGCTCCTGGCCGACCAACTCCACCCCTTCATTACGGGACTCTGTCCAAACCAAGTTCTGATCTTTCAACAGGACAATGCTCCACCCCATTGGTCCTGGCTAGTGACCGACTGGCTCCAGGAGCATAGCAGTGCGCTTACCACACTCCCATGGTCCTATCGCTCACTGGACATCAACCCCATACAGAATTTATGGGACATATTGAAACAAACTGTTTGTGATCAACCATCCGCACCTACATCTTTGTCTGCTTTACGCCAAGCACTCTTAAGACTGCTAGTCAGAGATGCCCGAGTCTGTGTTTCGGAAACTCACTGCACCTGTACCATGACGCTTGGATGCTGTCCTATGTGCAAAAGGTGGTGCCACATGCTATTAGGAGAGTGTACATAATAATTTGTCTTTTCAGTGTATAGCATATGAACAATTTCCAAACTCTCCTTATTTACAATCCTTAATTTCTAAACCAGGCATAACAATACAATGGTTGCTCTGGCTTTTTTAAAGCTTTTGCCAACCTATTAGCCAAACTCTATTTTTTTCTGCCAAAATGTTATAATAGTACAAAAAGATAATCGCCAATATTTTTGTCAAAACTTTTACATCACCAACATGATTTTTTTTTCTTCCAAATTCTGAAGAATGCGATCATCAATTTTAAAAATAAACTACTCTTACAACCAAATATTAAAAGTTTGGTAACTTTTGGTACTTTCTGTACCACAAGTAAAAACATAAAATGGTAATTTAGAAGCACTTTAACAATAGGGAAATGTGGACTGTCATTCTTAAATTTAAAAAAAAATGTATATTAAATGATTGAATAAACAATTTTGAATGAGACTTTTTACAGATATTTTATTTAATTGTCTTTGTGTACATCTCTAGTCCCCCATAGCTTTCAGCGTATCAGACGTGTCACTATTAGTGGTACAAATCTTCCTTTCTGAAGCACTGATTTTAATGAAGAACAAAAGGTGAAAATGAACTGTCACCTGCGGTATTTATTATGTAAAGATAGTACCACAAAACATTTATCAGAGTAGAACTGATAATACTAGTTTTCTACATTTTAACATACAGCCTTATATAAAACCCTTGCTCCAGTTGTGTACAAAAAGTTTAATGATTTGCTCGTAAATAAAAAAATAAAAAAATAGCCTGGTACTGATGTCTTAACCAACATGTAATTTCCAGCTGACGATGCTATCGGACATTTACAGTGCCAACCCATAACTGCTTTTCTCCTAATGGGCAAGAACTGGAAATCACTTGGTTCTAACTTTGGGTTGCAGGAAAAGCAGTGATCAATATTTTACAATGACCATTCCACCAACAAGCCAATTTTTCTTGAATTCCAGTTCACAATTTTGTAGACAGACAAAAGTTCAAAGGAACTGGGACTGCAAACAATCATTGTTTGCAAGGGAGGGGATTCCTTCACCTGGATACTGCCTGATGCACAGAAACCGCAATGCCTTTGATTCACCTATAGTCTATTCTGTGTGTGTAGCTGTTACTGAGATCTGGTCACTTTGTAAGTCCTATTATCAGGGGACCGAAGGCTCCATTATCACATTTCAGAAGCCGACAAGGCAAGTTAAGTAACATTACATTTTGAACAGAACTTTCCTTATGCAAGCAGATATTACAAAATTTTTATTAAACCTGCAATCAGTACAGCAGCCTCTATTTCCACATTGTCTTGCTTCCATGGTCCTTTCAAAAACTCCTTGTCTCGCAGTGATATTTCATATGTTCGTACATGCCTTGCCTGAGTGTCTTGATGAATCTGAGCAATTGTTGGTGTTGAACAGCCATGTAAAAACTGCATGTCTTGGACATGCAGTTCTTCCATCCTGAAAAGAGGAATTTTGTTTACAACTAATAAAATTTTGTTTGCAAGAATTTAAATTACTTCAAAAGTTTACTGCACTTAATAACAACAGCACAGCATTACTCAACAATAATAAACATGTGAGTTTCTTATTGAGCACAAAAGCAATAAAAGCCACACTTTAAATGATTTCGTAGAACTCGTCACAAATGACCGATTCTGTAAAACTCTAAAGACAAGAAAAATAAAAATTAACATACTAGGGCTTTATGAATCTGCACCAAACCAATCAGAGATTATTTTTTTCTATTATGGCACATAATAAAAATCCTTTTGTGTATTTTAAATAAAATTCTGCTAATTTTTTAATAAAACTCTAAAGGCAAAGCAAGCAAGATAAAAATTAGATTTATCAGGGCTTAACTACCAATAATTTGAACCATACTGCATGGAATAATTTTCAGTGTAAAGATAATTTTCAGTGTAAAGTTTTTTTTTTCTTCTAATTTTTCTTATGAATACTCTTTACAGCAATAAGTGTGGGATCATTTATCCAGAACCCTTGGGACTTAAGGGTTTTCTGGATAATGGGGTTTTCCTTAATTTGGAGCACAAAGCCTAAAATCTGATAAAAATGTTAGAAAAAATAAAAAAAATAAAAATTCTGCTTTCAAAATAAAGGTATGTTTGGTTAACTAACATTAACTACAAATCATTTAACATTAATTACAAGCCACATTTGACATTAATTGCATAGAGCGTGCCCCCGTAGCAGAATCGCGGAGACGCGCAACATACGTCGCAGAGTTATTTTGGTCCTGCAGACAGAAACGATATTCCCAGAACCCTATTAAAACGATCTTGCAGACTTACTAACATAAATGCAAGTTTTCCGCCTTTCAAAATTTGCGAAACGGAAGTTAAGCGTAATGAAGATTTCTCCCGTAATCGTAATTTTTTCTCTCGCGAAGGACGACGTACGTTGCAGAATTATTTTGTACTCATTCCCATAGCAGACTCACGCCAATGGCCGACGTACATCGTAGATTTATTTTGTACTCATTCTCGTAGAAGAATCGCGCCGACAGGCGACGCACATCGCACATTTATTTTGTACTCATCCCCGTAGAAGAATCGTGGCGATGGGCGACGTATATTGCAGGTTTATTTTGTACTCATACCCGTAGCAGAATTGCGGTGACTGCCGACGTTCGTCGCAGATTCATTTTCTACTCATCCTCGTAGCAGAATCGCGGCGACGGCCGACACACATTGCACATTAATTTTGGTCCTGCGGACAATCAATATCCCCAGAACATTATTAAACTATCTTGTAGACTCCCTATCATAGATGCAAGTTTTCCACCTTTTAAAATTTCCGAAAACGGAAGTTAGGCGGAGTGAGGATTTCTCCCGTAATCGTAATTTTTTTCTCCCGACGTTCTCTCGATGCTTGAAAAGAGAATTATCCGGTATTGTTGTTAAATATCATTTTATTGCATAAATATTTGTGTTTTTGTTTGAAAATGGAGGCAATCTCCGAAAACAAAAGTTTGACTGAATCCAGTAATCTTGAATTCTTTTTCTTGTGATATTCTCTCAGCCCTGTATGGTCATTAAATATCATTTTATTAGATAAATGTTTGTATTTAAGATTGAAAATGCAGGAAAATTTTCTGAAAACCAAAGTTGTACGGCACAAAAATTTCTCCCTCTAATAATTGAAAATGGAGGAAAATTTTCTAAAAACCAAAGTTGTATGGAGCAAAAATTTCTCCCTCTAATAACCCTCCATCCGCTGTGCTTCTGTATTATTGTTTAATCATCATTTAATTACATAAATGTTTGCGCTTGAGATGGGAAATGGAGAAAAATGTTTCAAAAACGAAAGTAGAAAGGGGCAGAGATTTCTCCTTTTATTACAATTTTTTCCTAGTGATGCCTCTGTGCTTTATTGTTAAATATCATTTTATTCCATAAATCTTTGTGTTTCAGCTTGAAAATATTGGTAAAATTCCAGATACAGGGGACCAGAATGTTCTTGATCCTAACTAACATTGCAATTGTTGTAGTACCAAAGGGTAGACATTTTTTTAGGTAGAAAAATATGTTCGATTTTTATTGTATTCTGCATTTAGCAGTTATCTTGCACGGAAACCACCCGCAGATTATTTTGTGGCACAATGATATCTGTCGCAGACTGTCCAGGAACTTTCTGCTATGGGGGTCGTGCATTCCTTGGTAAACTTTTCAAAGCTCTAAATGCAAAGTATAATCTTTCAACTAACTATCATGCTGAAATATCAACATTTATGAAATAAAATATTTAAAAACAATATTTAAATATTATTTATATCATTTTAAATATATTTATCATTATATTTTATCATTTAAATATAATTTTAAATATATTTATCATTATATTTTATCATTTAAATATAATTTTAAATATATTTATCATTAAATATATTTTATCATTTAAATATCAATATCACTTAATATCAATATCATTTATGGAATAAAATTATACTTAAACAATACAGGTCAGAGGAAGCACCACAAAAGAGAGAGAAAAAAAAAACGATTACAAGAGAAATCTCCGCTCTGTCAACTTCTGTTTTCGTAAAAAATTCTCCACTTATGCAATAAATTTGTATAGAGCAGAATTACAGATTTTTTTTACAATTTAAAATGTACATATATTAATACGATAATGACAAGGAGAGGTAAGCTTTAGTCTTCGCCCCTACATTAATTTGTTTATTCAGATTGTATTCTACTTCTACGAACATATGTATCAGAAAAGATTTAAACTTATGTATGAAAAGTTTCTACTGAAAAGTTCAATTTATCATCCAAATTAAACTACATTTTATGGTATTTTTCACTTTATTTGATTAAGTTTTTACAATTTAAGTTTATTTCTATTTAACGAATTTTCTTTACAATAAAGTTTTTAAGTGGAATGATGGACTTCGTTAAATAGACTCAACTATATTTATGAAATAAATTATTTAACAACAATACAAAACAGAGAAAGCATCGTGAGAAAAAGAATTCATGATACAGTGTTCCATTTAACTTCAATTTTCAGAAATTGATGCCCCCATTCTCTAGGTAAAAAATAAAAATTTATGCAATAAAATAATATGTAACAATAATGTGGACAGAGTGGACATTGCAAGAAATAACAACAACAAAACTACAGTTATGGGAGATATCTTCACTTCATCAAACTTCCGTTTTCAGAGAAATTTGAAAGACCGATTTTGTCCCCAGATGGAAAACTTATGCCCATGATCGGGAAGAGAAATCAATCGTGATCATGCAAGAGAATCTAAAAAGGTGTTTTTTCCCCCTTCTGCAAGACCAAAATAAAGGTTCTGGGGGATATTATTTTTATCTGCAGAACCAAAATAAAATCTGTAGCACACATCACCTGCTGCCACGATTCTGCTACGTGGCTGGAATGTCACCGGTTTTTGGAGCATTCCGGATACCTGGATACCAGACAAAAGAATCCATGCTGAATTATGACAGAACATTGATACATTTCATACTAGAGGATACTGGACATTAAGTCCTGGTTACTGAAAATAAGTTACACTTGGTTATGTAGAATTACTCTAAAAAAACATCTTTCATTACTGACAGTCATTTTTGACAAAGAAATGACATATTTAAATAGACATTTAAAATGCAGAAATCCTAAGGGAAAAAAATCTATTACACTAAGATAAAAAATGTGAAGTTAAGAAATTAATTGAAACAGAAAATTACACACAGTGAGCTTTTAGAATTACTTGGAAAAGACAGCTATTTCTGCTGTGTACAATAATTCTGTTACCCACCACTTCAGTAGAAAGGCTTTTCTTTCAAGAATGAATCTTATGTGTACAGATCTGTGATCAAGACAGAGATAAAAGGTTCTTGATTAGCATCTGTGCATAACAAGGGACTAAACTATATTGCAAATCAAGAGTGTGAGGCAACAAAACTGACATTTCTGAAGTTACTGGCAACTATTACTGCAAATGGTAATTATAATGCCTGGGTCCTGATTTTTCTTTTACTTTTTAAATTTGTTAGTTTCTTTATTCTTAAAAAGCTCTTCAACTATTTTCCCTTAAAACACTAGAATTACATTTTATGTATTCAAATGTAATTTAAAATATAAGTATAAACACTGATTTTTCAAATAAAAAATGTTTGTATTGGGTTGTCGGAAAAGGCAAGACGTATTTTAGCCATGTTTTGCAAAGGTCATTTATTGATAGAAAGAACAAAGATCAATCAATGATATAATGTCCATTTTGTTCGATAACCTTTTGTTGTCTTTCAGTGAGCTGCAGAATGCCTTGTTCATAGAAGGACCCGTCTTTCGTGGCGAAAAACTGTACAAGGTGCTGATTTGCAGCCTCATCTGAATTGAACGTTATGCCACGCAAGGACTGTTGAAGAGAGCGAAATAAGTGGAAGTCTGACGGCGCAAGGTCAGGCGAGTATGCTGGTGTGGCAACACATTCCACCCAAGCTCCAATAATTTTTGGCGGGTGATCAAATTTGTGTGTGGTCTCGCGTTGTTGTGATGGAACATAACACCTTTATGATGAACGAGCTCTGGACGTTTCTGGACGATGGATTCATTCAAACTGTCCAATTGCCGACAGTACACATTCGAATTGATTGTTTGGTTCCGTGGTAGGAGCTTGAAAAATATGACACCTTTAAAATCCCACCACGCTGAGACCAGAACCTTCCGCTGATGAATGTTTGCTTTGGATGTCATTTGAAGCGAAGCAGCACGTCAGGACCAAGATCGTTTGCGCAGCACATTGTTGTACACAATCCACTTTTCGTCACCAGTCGCTTCAAAAATGGATCGTTTTCCTCACGTTTAATGAGCATATCGCAGATGTTTATACGCGTCGTCAATTGAGCTTCTTTGAGTTCATGAGGAACATACACATCGAGCTTGCTTACATATCCCAGCTTCTCCAGTTGGTCGCGAGTGCTTGAATGATGGATGTGCAATGTGTCTGCAATCTCTCGTGTCGTGTAACGTGGATTGACTCTATCAATGCCTTGATTTGGTTGTCATCATCCTCGGTGGGCCTCCCTGACCGAGGAGCATCGTTGAGGTCAAAATCACCAGCACGGAATTTTGCGAACCACTGCTGGCACCGACGTTCTTGTAGAGCATTATTACTGTACACTATACGCAACTTTTCACAAGCTTGATGCGCGTTCTTCCCTTTACGGAAGTAAAACAGTAAAATATGGCGAAAATGCACGGTTTGATCTTCCATCTTCAACTTGATGTCAAATCTCCGCAAATCAACCAAATCGCTCACTATTCCTTTTAGACTGCAGCAGAACTGGCACCTGTCGAATTCCATAGCGATAACAGAGCTGCGCATGCCTCTAGTACTTCCAAAACCACCCAACCGCCATCGGGTGCCAAAATACGTCATGACTTTTCCGACAACCCAATACATAAGCTAAACTAAAAAAATGCAGCATATTGATTGTCTGAGTTCATAATCAAATTTGTTTCTTTTAAACATTAAAAGATCTAAATTTTTTCACAAAATCATGTAACAAAATTTGCTTTTTACATAACTTATAACTTTAAAAAAAAAAGTGAAAAATCCTCTGATATTATGTGATTAATGCACAAGGCTTTAACAGAGTTTATTGAAAAAAATATTTTAAATGTTAGGCAAATAAAGTACAACAGCACAATGTTTTCTACATGCAACCAACAGAAATAAATGAAATAAGCTAGCATGTAGGATAAAATTTACCGAATGTTAAAAGCTTTGAGCTCCTTATTTTCTCTGTCCAATGGGATGATTTTGAACAGGCCATCATACAGACGCAATCCAATCACTCTGCATTCAGGATCAATTATAGCTATGCTTCCAGTTTCTGAAGGCCTTGCAATAGTGTCCTATCAAAGATTAAAAGTTTTTACCAAAGCTCAAATATAAATAACTGACAGAAAAATAATTTCAAGCTAAACTGATTTCTACATAATGTATTTGGAAAATATTTAAAAAAAAAAAAAAAATTCTAGCACAACTGATTTCTACATGATGAACCTGGAAAATATCACATGATTTCAAGCATAACTGATTTCTACATAATGAGCCTGGAAAATATCAAATACTTACTGATACATTTCCATGAGCTTTAGTTCTGATTTCCAAATTATCTCCATCTTGCACACATTCTAAGATAGCTGCATTGTACTTGTGAGTTAGGAAAAATAACTGGTCTTTATTTTCCCCCTGAAAAAAAATAAAAGTGCTTTTATGAATTTCGAGAAAAATGCTATATTAAAAGTTATTCTAAAAAAAAAATTCAACACATTGGTACAACATTACTATATTTACCTGAATACAAAAAAAAAGTTTTTTTTTTTTGTCTTTTTTTCGACATTCAGTCCTCCCAAAACTATAGGTCATCTTATATCAGCATACGAGAGAAAACATTCTATTGGGGTCAATATGTTTGTACATGACAGCAACTAAATAAGTACTGAATCTTGGTTTCTGATACTGATAGACCTGTAATTCAAGGTTTATATCACATTCTGTGTTATAAATGGAATTTTCTTTATTTAAAAAGAAGTTAGGTTTGTGTTATGTGCAGGGCTCGACAAATCCCGGGCGCCAGGGCGCCCAGGCGCCTAAACTTCGGGCCGTGGCGCCTAATTTTAGTCTTACTTGAAATTTCGTAATTTGCAGTAAATACTGCAATTTCTGTTGTATATTCCATATATTATCTATTAAAAAGTTATAAATTTAGGAAAGCGGACACCGCTAAAGGAAAGAGAAAAAAAAAAAAAAACGATGCAGCGTTTAAAAAAGTCTGCGAGGTAATTGTCAGGAGAGGTGGTGTTATTGGGAAAGTACCGTAAATGCGGTAACATAAAAAATGTAACATAACAGCGAAATAAAAGACCGCGAAGAGATTGTAAGAATATATACATATATATATATATTTATTTATTTATTTGTACTTTAGAAGAATTTTGACAGAAAATATGACGCAAGGAAGGCGTTACTATTCGCGCGTGCGGAAGCCTACGTGGTGTGAGAATCCGCTACTCTCGGGAATCCCGCAAAGCTATTCTGTAGCATGTAACCTTTCTGCGAATCAAATTGCCTAGTTTTGGTGCGCTAATTGTGTTAGTTAATTTTTTTTTACTTTTGGTATTCAGTTAAAACGTATCCACAAATAAGACGATGCGGACTGTCCGCAATTTCAACGAATATTTTTAGTGTAACCAATGAACTACGGTAATGCTGCAACAGTTAGCGATTTTAGTTCTTTACTTACTTAAAAGTAGCACAGAAGTACTGCCAAATGACAATTACTTTTTCAATGAGACGATCATTTCTTTCTTACATCTTTGGATTTCGGAGGCGGTCCTGTGAATCCCAGTTTTCTGTCGGAAATTACTATTCACGATTAACATGATAGGTGCGGATTATACGACTGTCGTACATGCCAGTTATTATGAAATGTCTAGTTTCTACGGATTTTGTTGTCTGACTACGGAACTCACACTCGAAACTACGGATTTTACGAATTTTCATTTTGTTTAAAAACAAAAAATTTTTGGAGGGGGGTGATCATTTTCCGTCAGGGCACGGTATTTTGTTTCAAAGCTTTCGAAAACAGTAGTTAAATGGAGTAAAAAGCATTTGCCCTAATCGTAATTTTTTCTCCCGATTATGCGTTTGTGTCTAGTATTCTTGTTAAATATCATTTTATGGCATAAATGTTTGTATTTCAGCTTGAAAATAGGAGAAAATTTTCCAAAACCGGAAGACGGACGGATTTCCCGTAATCGCATCCCCCCCCCCTGCGATGTTCCCACTCTCCAGCGCTGTTAAATGTCAACCCCCTCCCCCTTAAGTTTTTGCATTTAATCTTGATAAAGGAAGAAGGAAATTCCTGAAAACGGAAGTGACGAAAATTTGCAAAAATTGATGCATGGTGTTCAAAAGTATTAATATTCCCAAAGTAACACCATTTATCTAAAATAGTTGAAGCTTTGATATCATGCGCTCATGGTCCTCAGACTGATGGTTTTTATCTGAGGGCATAAAAAACAAGAAAAGAAAAGTGGCAATGAAGAAGTAGGGAGAGAATGATAGCAGAAAGAAAAAAATTAAGCAGTGATGCTGTGAAGTTGCAGAGTCAATAAAAGACAAACCCACAGTAGTACGTATTCTTGCTGTCATTTTGATTTTTCACCAGTTAAAATATTCAGCTTTTTTCCCCCTTCTTTGGTCTCATCTTCTCCTTAAACTGCAATTTTAGGGGCAGTATGATCATATGGTAAGTGGAGGTTCGAGCACTGTACGTTCACTTGCTTTGATTTCCTGTCTGTCAAGCATCATGGAATCCTGAACGCATCTTACTGATTTTTACTGGTGGAAGTTTTGAATCTTGCTGGCGAAAAAACTTTGTGTTTTGCACGTGTTAAGTTTGTTTCATTAGAGTCCTTGTTTGTTGTAACGTTTTGTTGCGGCGCATATTTGTTTTTTACAAAGAGATGGATTATTTCATTAAATAGTCCATGTATGCCATGCAATACTAGTTATTAGTAACAAGGCTGTTAGCAGGTATGGACTGGTTGTTTTTGTTTTGTTTTTGTTTTTTAAATATCATGGTCTGCGACATGCTGCTGCAGATTATGCAAAGGAAAAACTTGTTTTTCTCAGAATTTCACGATCTACAGATCATATGCCACAGCGGATTATATGTGGTATTTTTTTTTTTTTCACAGCCTTTGGCTTATATACACCCTTGTGGACCACACGAAAAAAAAAAAATTCTGAATTTTATGGTTTACAGATTATACGAAGCAAAAAAATGGCACTTTGAATTAATATGTACAAAATATGACTTACGCAAATAGTATTTTCATAAAATCGAAATCTGAAATTTTTTGAGATTGTCTACTGAAAGAATATAAAAAGAAAATTATGAAGCAAATTGGAACTTTATTTTGCAATAAGTGGTTTGGGTCATGAGAAAAAAAAATGACAAGAAATATGGTTTACCACTTTTCGCTTCAGTGTCATAAGTCATAACAAAACATGTTTTTTCTTCATGCGTTATTGACTTCGTTTCACCTGGCGCCTAAATTTTGGAGCTAGCTCCTAGATCTAGAACGTATTTGTCAAGCCCTGGTTATGTGTTTGGAGTTGCAGTTTGATTTAAGAATTAAGCTTATGTGCATTCATAAGTCAAATGCATGGCTTTTCCAACAAACATTACACGATTCTTATATTTGGGAAAATTTGGTAAAAAGCAGATATGACATAAATTAGATCCTACATCTTCTGTTTCTTTCCACTTTTTTATGTGGCAATAATAAAAATACACAATCCTTTTTTTTTTTTTTTTTTTTTTTTTTTGAATTTTTGAAACATTTGACTAAAAACAGCAAACTACATTTTATTTTATAACAAATTTTATCTATTAACATAAAGGCATGTACATTTCATTAGCAAAATAATACATCATCTAGTGTTCTCTTCCTAGATTTTTTACAGCTGGGTGACAAAATTTTTTAGCTGGGTCATACTTTTAACGACCCCTTTCCCAATCTAAGAGAAAAGGATGTTGTTTTGCTTAACATTATTATACTTATTAAACATCTTTAGCAGTGTGGCAGGCATTAATGTAACATAACATGATAAACAACATTAGAAAATAGTACATAAATGATAAAAAATCATTACTTGCTAATAAATCATTCAACACAGATTTAAACCAGTTTCCCTCAATATGTATATGGTGTATGTGGGAATGAGTTTTCCACTTTTACTATTATGTATGTTTGTGAAAATGTTCATTTAAAGAGATTTAACTGGGTGGCAGAAAAAATTAGCTGGGTCAGCCACCCAGTAAAAAGGTTCTAGGGAGAACACTATCATCCTCAAACATTTAATGAGATTTCAATCACCTTTCAGTAATTTAACTAATTTTTCCACATAAATCTCTAAGCCTGATGCAGGGTTCATTTTAAGACATTTTGTGTGTGTGTGTGTGTGTGTGTGTGTGTGTGTGTGTGTGTGTGTGATTACACCTTGCTCTTATGATAAATTCAAAAGTTGAAAAACACTTTTTTTTCCAGTCTCAACTCTGATCTACATATGCAGAGGTGCCAATTTCTAGTACAACCTATCAGTAATCAATAGGGTATTTTTCAGTAATGTTTCAGTAATGTAACATGCCATTTTCTTTCAAAGTTAAGGACAATATTATAGTACTACTGTGTAACCTGTAATATGAGGTGCCTATCGGTAATCACTATATGAAGCCTCATCATTAACGCGCGGAAAGGGTATTTCATGAGAAATTAATGTGTGAAATGTGTAATAACCTTATATGTTTACACTATCCTGACAAAAAATTATGAAATTACATTATCAACATTGTACTTACCTCATGTCACAGAGGTGCCAACATTCTGCAGTGCCTATCAGTAATCACCATACGAAGCCTCATCGTTTATGCGTGGGAAGGATATTTCACGAGAAATTAACGTGCGAAATGGGTAATAACCTTATAAAACCAAATACGTTATAACATGACACTCACATGACCCTTCACTCCGTCTAACTTCCGTTTTCGAAAGTTTTGAAAGACGAAACTTCCATTTTCGAGTTTCAGGCGAAAAACATTCTCCCCCACTACCAATTGCCCCGAAATTTCTGTTCAGTTATGCATCGATCTCGAGGATAACTCAAATTATGACAGAAAAAAGAAATTCCTCGAAGCCGTTGCACGCTCATGCCTGAAGATTACAGGGGAAATCTTGCGCCGTCGAATTTCCGCTTTCAGAAATTTTCCCTCCACTTTCACACTGAAATACAAATATTTTTGGAATAAAGTGATGAATAAAAACAATACTGGACAGAGGCAACATTGCAGGAAAACAAAATTACCATTACAGAAAAAATCTTTATTTCATTTACTTCCATTTTTGAAAGACAAAATACCATCCCGATGCGTATTTTTACGCGTTGGTAAAAGTTCGATGCGTCAACACACTTTTTGATGCGTACCAGACGTGTAATTACGCATTTTGGGGAACTCTGCATGGCACAGAACTAAAAAAATTTGGAACTTTGGAGCAGTTAGTGCAGCTATTTTAACAGAGAGAGAGGGAGTTTGAAAAGATTGACGGGAGTGTGTGATCTATAAATAAATATCGCTCACTGCTAGAAACATGAGATAACATAAGGTTCAATCGCTATGAGATCATAATTAAACATAAGCAGGAGTTTACATTAAGTGACAATAACAACGATATCAATTTCCATCAATAAAAATAAAAAATCACGAGCCCTTTTGACGAAAATCCGGAAAAAAACTACCTTCTGACCGTAAACTACCCCAAAATCCATTCCAGGAAATCCGGAATACTTGGCAGGTATGCAGATGTCATTGCGCTGCCAACGGCTTTTCCGACATATTACGCAATGTAACTTGATTGACATTAAATGTCCGTCATTATTGTTTCACACGTTATGCAAGTTATGCAATCGGGGGATTATTAAATGATGTTAGATACGTATGGGGCATAGTATCGGCAATTAAAATCAAGAAACAATGAACTATATATGTACTTAAAATATTCGTAGCTGCTGTCGGGGCTTCATATGTACGGCTGTAATGTGTTTATTCACAAGACATTGCCATAAGTATCCGACTCATTCAAAGAATGTGAACTTTTTTCAATTGGGAAGTTTAAAAAAATAAAATTCATGATATTGTAAAATCTGTACCAGATAAAACTGAACAAGATGAATGTTTACAATGAAGATAAATAATTCCTTTAACAACAACGAAATATGAAACTGAATTAAAACCTTGCCGAATTTTAAAAAAAACGAACTATAATCTTGAAGACGAAATCATCTTGACTGCGAAGCACCATGACAACAACAAAACATGAAAACGAATTAAAACTTTGCCGAAATTTTAAAAAATGAACAGTCTTGAAAAAGAAATAATCAGTGCTTTGCAGTCGGGAGATTTATTTCTTTATGCTTTGCAATCAAGATGATTATTTCTTTTCAAGGCCCTATATGCCTACAAAGTTTTGTGGTTCTGTTCCTGTTAGTGTATCCAGAACGTGAACTCGTAGCACTTTTTCGCTTATCTTAAATTTGAAATACAATAGCTCTTGAAGTATCCCCAGAAGCCAAAATCAGTTTATTTCAGCATGTTCTCCATACAATTCATTACAAATGATGTAAATTTCATATTTTTGTGTTCAATACTTTTTGCACTGTGAACTAGGAAAGCGTGAGTGTCGCAAAATTTCTAAAACAGCGGCAGCTGCAGTTACTTTTTTTTTTAGAATAGAGATATTTTTCATCTACAGACACAAATAAAGCTTAATGACTTCATAGAAATATCATATATACTTGTGTGCAAGTTTCTGGAAGAAATACTGCTTTCAAAGTTGGGGAGTTGGCTACACATGGGTCAGTAAAAAGTGGGCTGGATGTCCGTGAATTCTCAAGCGAAGTTTACAAGACAGGTTTGCTTACATTTTAGATTGCAGCTTTATGTATGTCACTGCACAAAATAGTTTTCTGACCTTTTGAAAACTGTCGTCATACAGTGACACAATCAACATCCTCAGCTGTGACCTCCAAATGTTTCAGTTACTTTGGTGAAGTTTAAATTCACCAGAGTAACTGAAACATTTCCTTTTTGAAGATAATATAAAGAGCAATGAACGAAAATATAAGCAGCAAAGATGTTGGTCAAAATGGCGAAGGACAAGCTAAACAAAAGGCACAGCGCACACGAGATATAGAGCAAGGAACTTTGAAAGGAGAAATGCATATGTATGTTCATGCAGTAAATGCTGTGTGTTAGGGCATATGCAAAAAACTGGTCGTTTTTCTCGATTTAGCTTTTCTGTGATCTTTCTTTATTTTCGGGCCCCGCTCTTTCCCCTTTCCCATGGCCAAGATGTCATTGGTTAGTATGTTAGGGCAGCTTACATTTTCTCTTCCTCACAGGAAACCATACGAAGCGATGCTGAAAAGTTCTAGGCCTAACCCACTTCCTGTAATTGTACCATTGTTTTGTCACTGCAGCTTGAAAGAGTGTTCTTTTATATTGTAAAGTGCCAATTTTCAAACTAATAGCACTGGTTTTTATTTATTATTTTTTTCCCCAGATGTTTGACATCCTGAACTTAATCATGTCAATGCAAAGTGTTGAATTTTTGAATGTGGAACTTTAGGCTGTCATGAAATACATGTTACTGCAAGGCGAATCTATAAGTGTACGACACAAACATTAAATGACAAGTGCCCTTCATACTCCACTGTGAAGAAATGGTGTGCCAACTTTCAGCGTGGAGACTTTGAGACCAAAGATGCAGCAAGATCGAGGTATTCAACAGTGACAACACAGGAAATTGTTGATCGTATTCATGCTTAGATTTTGTCAGATTAGCGAATCTCGGCTAAAACAATAGCTGAGACACTGGTAATATCCAGAGAACATGGTAGGTTCATAATTCATGAGCACTTTGATATGCAGAAGATGTCAGTGAAGTGGGTGTCCAAATGTTTGAACGCTGATGAAAAACAAAAACAAGTGCACACTTCCAAATTGGTTTTGCAGCATTTTGAGCGATCTGGCGATAACTTTTTGCTGTGCCTTGTCACTGTTGATGAAACGTGGTTACATCACTATGATCCAGAGATGAAACAACAGTCGCTGCTGTGGCGGCACTCGGGTTCTCCACGGCCAAAGAAATTCAAGAATCAAAGGTCTACAGGAAAGGTCATGGCAACATTTTTTGGGGGGATTTGGAAGGTGTTTTACTGACTGACTATCTCCCAAAGAGCCAAACAATAAATGCTGAATACAACTCCAACTTGCTGTTCTGATTAGAGTAGGAGTTGAAGGAAAAACAGCAAGGAAAACTGTGGAAAGGTGTTCTCTTTTTGCAGGACAATGCTCTGGCTCACAAGGCTGGCAAGACAGTGGATGTCTTGAGGGATCTGGGATTTAAGTGCATAGACCATATCCCCTACTCACCAGACCTTGCTCTATCGGACTATTTGCTGTTCCCAAACCTTAAAAAAAGTTTGAAAGGGAAGCATTTTTCGAATGCTTCGGAGGTTATATCAGCAGCAGAGCAGTATTTGAGTGATCAGACTTCACAATTTTTTTTTTTTTTTTTTTGGAAGAGTTAAAGAAACTCCAGAAAGCTATGCCAAGTTTGTTGAACTTTGGGGTGAATATGTGGAATAATCTAAGTTTCATGGCTCTACCCCATTTCCTTCTTGGTGAGGCAGAGAACTTACCAGCATCCCCTCGTATACTTCTAAAATGCTAATTTTTCTGCCACTTTTTCTTTGGGAACTCTCTTATCAGAGCACTCTGTTGCTGCTCCTAATTCTTCTCTACTTCAGTCCCTCCAAGAGGTAGAGTGTGCTGCAGGTTGAGTGGACACTAAACCTTTTCAGGGTTTCATCATCATTGCTGTGCATTGGCTGGCTCACACACACACACAGCATTTTGTCTTTCTCAACAATACAAAAACAAAATGACTCTCTCTGTCCCTTCCTACAACTTCCCCGATCTTTCATTATGATACCATTTCTCTTTCCTCTCCGCACAAACTTCTGAACTGAGAAAAAGCTTTTGAGGCAATTCCTTTTCCAATAACACCCCTCTCCTGAACAAATATCCCGTGGATTTTTTAAAATCCAAGGGCCAGAAAAACTCTTTTTTGTTTTGTTTTTTAATTGGCATATTATCTGCATCAGTGTACAAAAGCAAAATTTTTTTACCGTTTTAGTGGCTAATCTGTGGATTATAAAACAGAAATTACAGTACATGTTTTTTTTTTTGTTTTTTGAGGTGGTGGTTCAGAAAAAAATTTTGGTTGCCCTGGGCAACCAGGCGACAGCATTTTGTACCCCTGTAGATGACATTAAATGGTTCAGAATAAGGCACTGTTCACTGACATTGGAGTTTGGAAGCATGTTTCAGAAAAAAATATACTAAATCCAAAAAAGTTTGCCCAGAGAATTTCCTATTTCAGTACAATGTGTTTTTGTAAATCCTATATTCACTGGAAAAAAAACAAATAAAAAAACTTTAAATCAAAGTACTGCTCTGTTTAGACTGACTGACACCTTACTAAACTCCACAAACAGCTTTTGCTACTTTACCAGACTAAGTTTAAAGAGCTCGCCACTGCAAAGGATACTCACAAAACACTAGCGAGCAAGAAAAGGGCAGGAAATGGCCTTATGTAAACTGTTACATGGGGGCATTTTACAGCAATTACTAGTTCCTTTTTTCATTAATTTGTACAAACACAGCTGTAAAGATCATATGTCAATAATTTCATTAATCAAATGTGTGTTTTCTTGAAACTAAGTGTTAAATTCATTTTTTTAACTTTGATGCCTTTAATTACAAAATATTTGGTCATCGCATAAGTAATACAGTATTTCCAATGTGACTGGAATGAATGCTGCTAGATGGTGCAATCGTGGCAGATCTGTGGGGTCTATAAGCTGCTGAACAGTGTAATGTTGGCATAGTAACTGAGTAAACTTTAAGCAATGTAGACGTCCATTTTAACACCTCATCATGGAGGTGCCAAAACTTCACATAAGACATGTTTTGCTTTGGGAGTATTGTCAGGGCAACAATGTCACAGCAGCAGTGTTGAACCTGTGCGAGATTTACAGTTCAGATACTATAAGTGTGAGTCAAGGGACAAAGATGGTTCCATTGTTTTCAGTCTGGGAACTACAGCCTGAAAAATGAGCCAAGGCCAGGACGTCTTCAGGAGTTGGATGATGAGCTGTTATGAATGATCGTCGAGCAAAATTCTCTTGAACACTGGAAGAATTAGCTAAGCAGTACCAGTCAACCCATTCCACAGTCCATCAGCATCTGAAAAAGATTGGTAACGTTTCTAAGCTGGGTCAATAGGTTCCTCACAAATTATTGGAGCACAATCTGAAACAACAAATGGAGGTCTGCATGTCTCACCTCTGTTGACTGGACAAAGAACCTTTTCTGAATTGAATTGTTACTGATGATGAGAAATGGATTGTGTATAACAGAATTAAATGTCAAAAATGATGGGTGGGCTGCAACAAGACACCAGCTACACAGCCAAAGGGAGGACTCCATCCGAAGAAGATAATGCTGTCAGTTTGGTAGGATGTGAATGCAGACCTGCCAACCTCTAAGAACCAAAAAACGTAGCACTCAGTTAGAAAAATCGTAACACGACACATGCTGATAATTTTTAAAGCCTATTTCAGCTATATAAGTTCTTGATGATGAGAATGTAGGGATGTTTTCCCTACATCAAAATTTTATTGAGAAACTAATTAAATCTAATCAGCAAACACTTTTACGTTGTTAATTATTAGAAAAAAAAATTACGATTACGGGAGAAATCCTCACTCTGCCTAACTTCCGTTTTTAGAAATTTTGAGAGGCGGAAAACTTGCATCTTAGGAGGTCTGCAGGATGGTTTAATCGGGTTCTGGGGATGTCGTTTTTGTCTGCAGGACCAAAATAAATCTGCGATGTGCATCGGCCGTCGCCACGATTCTTCTACGGGTGTGGGTACAAAATAAACCTGCGATGTACATCGGCCGTCGCCACGATTCTTCTACTGGTGTGGGTACAAAATAAACCTGCGATGTACATCGCCACGATTCTTCTACGGGGATGAGTACAAAATAAACCTGCGATGTATATCGCCACGATTCTTCTACGGGGATGAGTACAAAATAAACCTGCGATGTATGTCGCCGTGTTTCTGCTACGGGGATGGGTACAAAATAAACCTGCCATGTACGTCACTGCAATTCTTCTACGGGGACGAGTACAAATTAAACTTGCGATGTACGTCGGCCGTTGACGCTATTTTGCTACGGGGAAGAGTACAAAATATTTCTGCGACGCACATCGTCCTTCACGAGAAAAAAAAAATTATGATTACGGAAGAAATCCTCACTACGCCTAACTTTTGTTTTCGGAAATTTTGAAAAGCAGAAAACTTGCATCTATGATAGGCAGTTTGCAAGATGGTTTAATAGGGTTCTGGGGATGTCGTTTTTGTCTGCAGGACCAAAATAAATCTGCGACGTACGTCGCCCGTCATCGCGATTCTACTACAAGGCTTCTGTCTGAAAAGGGAAAAAATGGGGAAAAAAATAACTATTAAAAAAAATCGTATTTTTGGCGGCAAAATTGTATTAGCGTACTGCAGCATGATTTATCATACTAAATACGATAAAATCGTAACAGTTGGCAGGTGTGGATTATGTCTACACAACTTTAAGTTGTTTCAGTTTTTAGACTGTGATTTCAGTCATTACTGACACCTGCTTGTCTTATAACAACAGTGCACACATTCCATTTCCTTAACCCTTTAAACAGCCAATGAACTTGGGCCAAGTGGTGTCCAAAATCATCTGCACTCCCTAAACAGAAATGTTCACATAGTGATCGGGTTTTATGAAAGCTATGGCCAAGTACTGTATATACTCGCGTATAAGTCAAGAAATTTGGGACAAAATGAGAGCTGCAAAGTAATGGGGTCGACTTATACGCGGGGTCTAAAAAAATCGTAAGTCCAAAAGTTCTTCCCGTGAGGCAAAAGGCAATCCATCCCAAAAGAAATAAAAATGCCGATGCGGTATTAATTACGAATCGCAACCCTCCAAAAGAAAAAAAGAAGAAAAAAAGAAAAAACACTGGTGTGGCAGTAATTACGAAATCGCGACCCTCCGAATTTCTCCGCGCTTTGAAAAGTCTCCTCTCTCCTGGCTTTGCGTATCCACAGCGCAGTCACAGCCGCGCATAGAAAGCTCCGCCCTTCCGACTACCAGTTGATTGCGCTGACCTTCGACGTAACGGAGCCGTGTTCTTAATCGCACGTGTCTCGCTTCTCCTATTATGGGTGACACGGATTGTGTAAAGAAACGGATGTCCTATAACGCAGGATTCAAGTTGAAAGTGGTTTCTTTTGCAGAAAATACTAACAACTGTGCTGCTTCACGCCAATTTGGCATTAACGAAAAACTGATTCGAGATTGGCGTAAAAAAAAAAAAAACGGACTTGGTGAAAATCCCAAAATCGCAAAAGGCGCTGCGCCGTGGAACGACATCTTTCCCAGAGCTGGAAAGTGTCTTGAATGATTGGATTGTGGGCTGCAGACAAAATGGTTACATTGTAACGCGAACTGGTATACGTTTGCGAGCAATGAAGCTCGCAAAAGATGAAAAGTTTGCAGCCACAAATAACACTTTTCGTGCCTTACCAGGTTGGTGCACAAGGTTCATGAACCGCTATGGGTTGTGTCTACGCCAGCGCACCAAAATTGCACAAAAGTTACCTCATGACCTCGAAGCAAAGATAATGGAATTTCAAAAGTATGTAATTCAAAAGAGAAAGCAGACTGCTTTCGAACTTTCCCAAATAGGGAACATGGATGAAACCGCCATGTGTTTCGACCTTCCTGGAAATAAGACGGTGAACCAAAAGGGCGAAAAATATCTTGATCAAAACGACTGGCCACGAAAAATCCAGTTTCACGGTTGTTCTTTCCTGTTTGGCCGACGGCAGTAAGCTACCTCCGGTAATTATTTTAAAACGCAAAACTCTGCCGAAAAGCGTTGTCTTTCCGTCTGGTGTGCTCGTTCGTGCCCATGAAAAAGGATGGATGAACGAATCCGGAACAATTGACTGGTTAAAGAATGTGTGGAACAAAAGGCCAGGTGCACTTTTGAGGAAACCTTCTCTTTTGATGTGGGATATGTTTGTTGCACACCGTTGTGAAGAAGTGAAAAAAACTGCAGAAAATTTAAAAACAACTCTTGCTGCCATCCCTCGTGGGTTGATATCTGTTCTTCAACCACTAGATGTCTGCTTTAATAAGCCCTTCAAGGACAATGTGTGGAGGTATTGGGCAGATTGGATAAGTTCCGATTTGCCGACTGAAACCAAGGGCGGAAATCTAAAGAAGCCGGATATCGTTTTGATTGTGCGATGGGTCAAGGATGCTTGGGATGCGATATCTGCGGAAATGGTCGTGAAATCATTCAAGAAATGTTGCATTAGTAACAAACTTGATGGCACAGAGGATGATGAGATTTTTATGAGTGATGATGACAGTGATTCTGATGACACTGGCATAGATGGGAATACTGATGGTTATGATGACGCGCCGATGACTGAGAAAGACTTTTTTGAACTGTTTGGCGAGTCTGACTCGGAATCGGATTTTGAAGGGTTCCGATGAAGTTTTTGGGTATGCAAATTAAATTTAGTATTATATATAATTTTTTTCGTTTTCAAATGTTTTTGAATAAATTCATCGAAATTTTTTTTTCTCATTCCGGGATCGACTTACACGCGAGTTTCCGATTTCTTACGATTTTTTCCTCTGAAAGTGGGGGTCTACTTATACGCGAGTATATACGATATTCCTTTCCCCATCTGTCTGAGCAGACACCTGCAGATCTGCTACTGCTGACAAGCACTGCCTTCTAGTTTTTTTATTCTATGCTCCATTACCCAAGGCATGATGGTGAAAGCCTAGTCCCTATGACAGAGACACCATGCCACTGGGTAGAAACAAGTTACTCAAACATCTCTTCTTAAGTTTATCACCTTTATAATAGCATACCTGCAAACCCGAGAAAATTCAAATGCTTAAAATTGTGCACGAACAACATTTCTAATTATTTTTTTTAACTATGCGCAAAACAACATTTATGCATTTGATAACTTTTAGATGTTTATAATACAAACAAATTATATTACATTTTGACACCATACTCGACATTTTCCGTCGTCCGTAGCAGACCGACGATTATCATTGCATACTCGATGTCTTCTGTTGTCCATAGCGGACCGACGATTTCCATAGCATACTCAATGTTTTCCGTCGTCTGCAGTGGACCGACGATTTCCATAGCATACTCAACGTTTTCCTTAGTCCGTAGCAGACCGATAATTTCCATAGCATACTCAACATTTTCCGTCGTAAGTAGCAGACCGACGATTATCACAGGATTCTTGATGTTTTCCGTCGTCCGTAGCAGACCGACGATTTCCATAGCATACTCGATGTTTTCCATCATCTGCAAAGGACCGACAATTTCCATAGTAACTACGTAAAATCCGTAGTAGTTGGAGTCTGAATCTTTCTTCCCACCACATGATCTTATTCAGCATCAAGCGGAATGGTGTGAACGGAGAATTTACTGCGCCGAAGTCCGGACGATGATGACAGGGACAGATGTTCTGGCACACATTGGCGCAAAATTCTCATCTCTGTTATATATTTTATTTATAGGGATATTTTTAGCAAAAAATACAGAAAAATTTTTAAAATCCGGAAGAAAAGTTCTTTTGACAGGAAAACCAGAAATTTAAAAAAACGGAAAACTTCCACAAAATCCGGAAGAGTTGGAAGGTAAAATTTAACTGAAACATTAAAAAATATTTCTCAAGGAAGATTAAAAAAAAAAAAAACATACGGAAATGTGTAAAAAAAAAAAAGCGATCTATGCGTAAAATCGTAAAGAACAGTTAAAATGCGTAAATTTTATGCGTAATGTGTAGCAGTTGGCATGTATGTGAATGGGGTTATCCATTATGAGCTGCTACCAACCAACCAACTAAACAATCATGAAGGAGCATTATTGTCAACAACTGGACTGGCAAAAGCAATCCACTGAATAAAAAAGACCAGCACTGGCCAACAGGAAAGACATTTTCTTTTTACCATGATAACATCAAACCTCATACGGTGAAAGACACGCTCCAAAAATTGAGGCAGTTTGAATAGGAAGTTATGACACAGCAGCCATATTCGCCTTGCTTGTTGGCACCATCGCATTTTCCGCAGTCTTCAAACATCACACTAGTGGGAAATGATTTCATACAGAGGATGATGCCTGAAGGGAGCTTGATGTATTCTTCAGCTTAAAACTGAAAGACTTAATTTAAGATTACGATGGGAAGAAGTTGTAAATACTGATCATAAATACATTTTGGATTCAAAGTAACTTGTCATATTGTTTGTTGCGTTTTAAAAACTACCTCCGAAAAACTGCATTACTTATGGGATCACCCAATACTACCCAAACTTTGTGCACATTCCCATCCCCTGTGTGATCTCTTAGTACTTAAATACTAATTTTGTGAAGCCTTTTCCTGTAAATGGATTTGTAATTTTAGAAAAGTTTCTTGTCCATAAGTACTGAATGCAAAGGGGGTAGAGCAAATATCATCTATTCTTCCTCCAAGATGGAAGGCTAGTTTTGATAGGGTTTTATCATGTTCCCCAATGACACTGTATAATTACACTGAAGTGAAAAAAAGCCATGGGATAGCAGTATACAAATTTTTAACTGGCGCTGCCGTCGTATAAAGCCTTTGACGCATGCTACGATTTTTATCAGTTGTGAGGTGTAATCTCGTGAGTCAGGCTGAACAACTGCCAGTAGGATTATGGCAAGTCGACGTGAATTATCGGAATTTGAATGAGGCATGGTAGTGGGAGCCAGACGGATGGGACATTCAATTTCCAAAGTTGTGCGAACATTCAACATTCCTCGATCCATGGTGTCACGTGTGTACTGAGAATACCTCATGGAAGTCATTACCACTCACCATGGACAGCGCATTGGCCGACCACAGGTGTTGAATTACTATGACCAGTGGCGTCTAACCAGGACTGTCCATGCTGACAAGTGACACTAGCTCAAATAACACCCACATTCAATGCAGGAGGTACTAGAGACATATCCATCAGGTTGGTGCAGCATAATTTAGCATCCATGGGGTATGGGAGCAGAAGACCCACCAGAGTGCTTTTGTTAACACTATGACATTGGACACAATGCCTCACCTGGGCTCGTGAACACGGTAATTGGATCCTGGAAGACTGGCAACATGTGGCATGGTCCGATGAGTCACGCTACCAGTTGTTATGATAGGGTTCGGATGAGGCACAGACCCCATGAGGCCATGAACCCAAGATGTCGACGAGGCACTGTGCAAGCTCATGGTGGTTCCATACATGTGTCGGGTGTCTTTACATGGCACGGTTTGGGTATTCTGGTCCTCGCAAACATGTTATTAACTGGTACTTGCTTTGTTGCTTTGCTGGGTGACCATTTGCAGCCCTTCATGGACTTCATGTACCCCAACACAGATGGGATTTTCTAGGCAGATAATGCACCATGTCATTAGGCCCAAGTTGTCCAAAATTGGTTCGAGGAGCATTCCCGACAGTTCTGACAGATGGTGTGGCCACCACGTTCGCCCAATATGAACCCAACAGAGCACTTATGGGACATGGTGGAAAGGTCCAATCGAATTTTTTCTATTTTTGTTGCCAAATCTTAGAATTGATCTCCAGATCATCGGGATGTAGAGAGGAGATTCGAAATTGCAAGTCATTGGGTTGAAAATAATTTCTAGGCTTTCACGGTAACGAAGTAAGATAAGGTCGAAAGCTCACAACTTATGAACTTTCTTGTAAAAGTTCTTTTCTTGTAACGTAACTAGCATGATCAAGTTACCTTTATTTGTTATTATTGTTACGTGTTTTGCCCATCATCATCAAGGTCCAATCGTACCTAAGATCTTACACCTACAAATACCAGGGAACTGCAGGCGTTTATTCAGACGGCATAACTCAACATCTCTCCAGAAGTCTTCCGGCCACTTGTGGAATCTATGCCACGTTGAGTTGCTGCACTTCGCCGGGCTAGAGGAGGTCATATACATGATACTAGGTACATATCCCATGACTTTTGGCTCTTTAGTGTACATAAGTTCTCCCTAGACTAGTCTATTAGTTTTTTTTAAAGCTCTCCCTTTTATTCTTTCCTCACTTGACACAGCTTCTGCATCACATCATGATGAGGCAGGGTAGGATGACAGATCAGCAGATGGTTAGTTCCAACACATCTCATGTTCAGCATGCGGGGTGTCTCTGAAATCTGAGTATCAGACAACACTTCTGCAGAGCTACTATTGTTTTTACACATCCTAAACAATGCATTGCTAAACAGCACTCACAAAAGCACTTCACAATGGTTAATGAAAAATAAGAAACCAGCACTGATCATTGTTTAATACCTGAGGACGAAATAATTTCATGTTAGTAATACGTCCATAAATGGCAATTTCCTTCAGTGGCCTCAGCCCTTCTGGTGAAACAACATATATCTCTAATCTAGTATTCTTAGCCAGCAGCAAATTTAGATCATCTGGGGAAGTAAAATTTCCTGTAATAGAACAAATACAGTATTAAATACAGTTCTTAAATCCACTTAAATTTGACACATACATATTTTAAAACAGAACTGTCAAGCAAAATGTCCAAACAACAAAATTTTGTTTCATTAATTACATCTTTATTATGATGGAATTAAAGTTCACCTACTAAATCACTGAAGTGATAAGATAGTTGGAATGCCTTGACCAGCTAGAACAGCTCCAGTACTCACCCAGGATCTTTTACATATGCATCATAACAGTTAAGGTCTCAAGAACACCGGTCACAGTTGTGTGTAGGGGGAATCGGTGGAGGTGAGAATAACAGCTGCTGAGAACAGGGGATATCGCGAGGAGATGACCTCGAGCCTGGAGTCCAGGTGTCGTCCCACCCTCTCAGGGGCAGGGCCTTGGCAGTAGGAATGGGCACATCGGCGAGAAATCGGTGGTTACTCGTTCCTGAAGCGTCGATGCATTGAACTTCTTCCTCTTTATAAGAATGCAACAAAAAGAAATTCATTTATTTTTTGTAGAAAATATTCTTTAGCAGTTAGTTCAAATACCGGGTCATCAAACCTAGATGCTTTTTCAATTATCAGGCTCTCCAGCATCGATTATAGGTGGAAAACATCGATATTCAAAAGCATGGAAGTTTTCAAATGTCCGTCCCTACAGCCAATCAAAACCCACGCTTTTTTCACTTTATACTGAACGTCGGCAAGCTATCTCAACGTAACCGTAATCACAAATTCTCATAACGGATTCGTTTTGAAAAAGTCACAACATTTTCGTAAATTTTGTGCTAATTCAGCAGATGTTTTTCACTGGAATTACCAGTTTTTTTAGGAATTATTCATCAGGAATTACATGTTTGGGAAAATGTTTTGTTATAGGATTTGGGTAAGCCAAAATAATTTTTTCTCAGCTTAATTTGAATATTTCACCCATTAAATGGACGAGAACTCAAAGAAACGTAAGTTGGGAGACAGAAACCGAGGTCATGGCAAGTTTCGGGCTGATTAGATTAAACTATTTCCCTGGCATTGTTGATGTATCTAAGATAAGATCTACCCATGTTTTTTGTAAAATATGCAGCAAAGATATTAAAGTTGTAGCATCTAGCTTATATGATCTGAAAGAACACTTTAAGACAAAATTGCATGAATTTTTTTTTTAATGAAGAAGGAAGCATCTATCGAGACTTTCTTTGCTCAGCCAAAGCAGGAAGATAATGTTAAAAGGGCTGAAGTTTTATTTGCTAATTTTGTCACCCAGCACAATCAACCTGCTTCTGTAGCTGATCACTTTTCTGACTTAGCAATTAAAATATTTCCTGACAGTGCCATTGCCAAGAAGTTTCATTTAAAGCGGACCAAAACAACACTTATTACTAAAAACTGCTTAGCTTCATCAGCAACAGTACTAGTTATCAATCTGTGCAGGGAGTCACCCTTCTTACTGATGATTGATGAATCAAATGACAAGAAAACTGATAAAAGATTAGCTATTATGGTGAGAATTTTCGAAGATGGTTTGGGACCCAGAACAAGATTGCTGGACATGCCAGTATGTAGTGGTGGAATCAGTGAGGACATTTTCAATGACATTGACACAACATGCACTAGGCTGAATATCCCTTGGAGTAACTGCATTGGCTTTGCTAGTGACAATTGCAGTGTTATGGTGAGGAAGGCAAACTCTGTACTTACCAGAGTGAAGCAGAGAAATCCTGATGTCTCCAGTATTGGATGCATTTGCCACCTGGCCAATTTGTGTGCACAAGCTGGGGTGAAGCAACTGACTGTACCAATTGATGACCTACAGATTGACATTTACTGCTATTTTCAGTACAGTTCTAAACAACGAAAGACATACAAGGACTTGCAACTTTTTACTAATATGGATGACCTGAACTTATTGAAACATTGCCAAACCCGATGGTTATCACTGCACAAAGTAGTAGACAGGGTTCTTAACCAGTATGCAGCTCTTTCGTCCTATTTTGAAAGCAGCCACAGTGATGTTGAAAAACCAGGTAGAGTAAAAAACATCTATGATCTTTTAAAATCACCGCTGACCCAGATGACTATGAGTTTTCTTCATTTTGTTTTGCCACTTTTAAATGAGTTTAATAGACTTTTTCAAGCAGATGAATCACAGATTGGTGGTATGATGGAGGAGATGGACAGATTACTCAGGAAGTTTATGGTTAAATTTGTGCAGATGAAACATGTCAAACAAATTGCTGATTTGAGTCAAATCAAGCTTGATAATTGTGAAGTGCAGCATGATGATAGCACACTAGCAGTAGGCCTCTCCAACAGAACATTAATGGAAGAAATGGAATTTAATGGTGCAGACAAAAAGGTATTCTTTGAAGATGTGAGAAACTGTTATGTTGCAGTAGTGAGAAAGATAGCAGACAAATTTCCATTTGAAAATCAGGTGCTGAAAGACCTGAAAGTACTGGACTCAACCACTAAAGACAGCCTGAAGTACACACATATTTGTAGATTGGCAGATACCTTTGCTCCACATCTTGATCAGGAAGCTCTACAGAATGAGTTTGATGACTATTGTTTGATCTCTAGTGACTATGTACCTGTACTGTCAGACAATGGCCAGAAAAAGAGCTTTTGTAGCTACTGGCTGGATATTTAAAGTTTGAGAACCAGTACTGGTGGTATCTGCTTCCCAAATCTTAAAGTGTTTATTCAGCGACTCCTTACTTTGCCTCACAGTAATGCTGACTGTGAAAAAACGTTCTCCATGATGAAGAAAATTCATACAGATTGTAGGAAGTCCCGGAATACAGATACACTAAACTCCTTTTTACAGTGTAAAATAAACACTGAAACTTGCTGCATAGGCTTTAAATCCACTGATGACATTTTGACAAAAGCAAAACATGCATGTGTTAACTATAATACAAAATGCTCTTAGATTAAATATGCAAATAATTAATACATGTGTATCAGTTGCTGTCATAAAACAGTTCAGCTTGTAAAATTTATGGGTTTTTTTTTTTTTTTTTTTTTGCGTAAGGGTTATTTAGTCTTTGTAAGGTTCTTATGGGTTCAGTGTACAGGTTATCATCTCAAGAGGTTGACAGGTATGGAAGGAGCCAGTTTCAAATTGTATGGTGGATGCTAGAGCACCTCCCAGCCAAGTTGTGCAATTTTGTCACAAACCTGTTGTGCAACATGCGGGCGAGGGTTGTCATGAAGTAGCTGTTCACATAGAACAGCTGCTTTATGACAACGATATTTGCAGCATCTCTGTTGTGTCTTTATGTAGCCTCTCTGTTGTCTTTATGTAGCATCTCTGTTGTATCTTTATTTAGCATCTCTGTTGTATCTTTATTTAGCATCTCTGTTGTATCTTTATGTAGCATCTCTGTTGTATCTTTATGTAGCATCTCTGTTGTATCTTTATGTAGCATCTCTGTTGTGTCTTTATGTAGCATCTCTGTTGTGTCTTTATGTAGCATCTGTGATGTAGCATCTTTGTTGTGTCTTTTGTCACAAAGGGCATGACACAACTTTGTCAATGTGTTAGCATAGATTTCGGCATTCAGTAGTCCCCTTGGGATGAAACTCCACTAGGAAAATGCCATGCATGTCCTGGAACATTGTCACGAGGGCATTTTGTGCAGATTGGGTTACTCTGAATTTTTTTGGTAGTGGGGAGTCGGAATGTTTTCACACCATACTGGCCTTCTTTGTTTCGGGAGTGTAGTGGTACGCCCAGGACTCATTGCCCATCACTACACCTGCCAAAAATTCATGTCCTTCTGTGCAACGCATCACGTGGGCAAGGACGACATCATTCTTTAATCTCTTCTGGTCGTCCGTCAAGTTCTTGGGCACCCATCATGCACTGACCTTGCAATTTGTCATGCACAATATCGTACACTATATCATACAAAATGTTGAACTTCTGTGCCAATGTGTGCAGACGGATCCGCCAGTCACTCAAAATTGCCTGTTCAATACCTCTCACAGTGGCAGGTGACAATGCGGTTACAGGTTGACCGAAACATGGTGAATCAGTATGGTTGCCACTGCCCTCTGCAATGAAACTGCACCATCTGGAGATATTGCTACGATCCAGGCGATCACCACCATACACTTCGACCATTTCTTTGCAAATTTCCATTGGAGTTTTCCGGTTAGCCCACAAAAATCACATTACACCGTGTTGCTCTTCATTCATAGATGATGCTAACAAACATGACATCTTTTTGCCATTGTTCACACAGTCTTCCACCATGGCAACACCTGATCCAGCCTGTAGCGTGATATTTAAACACATTGTCAGCCAAACTGCAACCTACAAAAAGAAAAAAATTGCTGTGCATTACTTTTTGATCCTCCCTCGTAATTCTAGTACTTAAAAATGAGGGCATTGATAATAATATCAATCTCTAAAATACAGAATTAACTACCACAACATACAAATCCATCGATATTGTTATAGATAGCCAGCAGGCTGTTTTATCCAAGTTCCTCAACTCTTTGGAACTTCTTGGAATGCCAACGCACAACTTAATTTTAAAAATGGGAGCCACGATAATGTTACAGAGTAATTTTGATCTGCCTAAATTTTGTAATGGAAGCAGACTATGTGTTAAGAACCTCATAGCAGATGTGACAGAAGTGGAAATATTAACAGCCGATACCAGAGCAGATGTGATAATTCTAATTCCACACATTTCTCTGATACACATCAGCTTGCCTTCCAATTTTCAGAAACTGCAATATCCTGTATGAATTGCATTTGAAATTACTGCAAACAATGATCACAGAGTCTCATAAAGTAGTACATATTAACTTGAAAATCCATGCTTTTCATACAGATCATATATCTCAGCTTAGAAAATCCATGCTTTTCATACATCTCAGCTATATGTTGCTTGCTCCAGAGTAAGCAGGCAAAGAAGTTTATTCATTTTCACTTCAAACAGAAAAAACAAAAACGTTGTTTATCAAAGGGATAACCATGTGGCAATATTAAATGTAGCAATATATAAATGTGAAATAATGAAATGAGTTATACGAATTCTAACTCAGGGTCAGACAGGCAGTACATTTCAGATCTAGGAGCCAGGCAAAATGAATTCAAATTTCAAAGAATACATAAACATAATGTGTGTTGATGATGTTGGAACATTCTATAGAGTATCTGCTGCCATTTTTCTTCTTTATTTACTCAAACAACCTATTGCTAAAGTCTAATTTCATCCACAAACTTTCTTTTCTCATTCTTCTAGTTCTATTTTTGATTTTGATTTTAATTAAATACAATTAGCTGAAGTTACATTTGCCACTCATATAAACTGATAGTACAGTATTTTCCTTAGTATAATCTGCATACCATGACATTCAGAAAAATATATTTTTCCTTCATATAATACACAGATCACTTTCAAGTGAATAAACAGCAAAAATCTTTAGTTTTCCCAGCTTTGCCCATACATAGTTCATTAATTTGACCTAAGGACCATTTATGTCAAATCAACAAGGCTCACAACCAACTTTGATTTCCTTGAAATTTGGCGCTCTTATTCAGCATGTAGACTTATGCATAAATCCCCAATTTTAACTCTGTTCACCCATGGGGTTTCAAATTACATGACCCAGAAAACTTTACCTCTGGACAATCTTTGAGAAGTTGTATCTCATTATCTAATTAGGCTAGAGTGTTTAAATTTGTGTCTTTTCAAAACATTTTATATGAGCTTTTAAATCATGTGCTGAAAAATAAAAAACATTGTTGACTTTTTCAAGATTACAGAAATAATCTTTGACCTTGAACATTTTAAAAAACTAATTCTACAAAAACTACACAGCATCCTTCAAGTTTTGTTTAGCAGTATGCCAAATTTCAAGTTGGGACCAGAATGGGATAATTACTCATAAAATTTTAAAATGAAATATGCCCTCACCAAAAATGGCCTCAAAATGAAGTAATGTAAGGCAAAAGTGTTTTAGAGTGAAATAGCCAACTTAAATTGGGAGGATTCTTCTCAATCAGAATATATCTCCAACATATGCTACGTAAACCATAACAATCACTGTTGAACTAAAATTGGTATAAAGGAATGATATAGCAATGACTTCAGTGATCATTAAAAACAATCAACTATCTTTTCTTCTGCTGATTTTGCTAGTTTCAAGAGATGTTTGGTTGACAGATAAGATACCAGAGTCTAAGCTGGCTCAAAAAATGCTGTAGCAAAAATGCAGGAAAAAGTTGTAGCAAAATGCTAAAGAAATTTAGCCTCTTTTGTCGACGAACTGACACGCTACGAATCGGCGTAGTGGACGAACTGACGCGCGACACTGTCTGACCAAACAGTGGACGACGGAATCTAATGAGAGACCCACCCCCCATTATCTTCATAAAAACAGATTCAGAGCAGTTACTGCATAGGATCATTAGATTGACTGCAAATATTGCATATGATTTTGTTCCAAAATGATTGATTTTTTTGGCAATTGATTTTCAGTGCTGTAATATCATTACTCTTACATCTTAATTTAGTGTTCACCCTAGAAACTGAAAAGGGCATGGTAATTTTCTGAAAAAGGGCACATTTGTAAAAAAAAAGGGGGGGGCACGGGGAGCTTGTTATGTGTGCAAAACGTTGTAAGGTCTGGAAAAAGGGCACTTTGTGATGACAACAGGTCATATCTAGAAGAAAGGGCCATTTTATGTATGCATAAGCTCATAGCTTCAGACCCTGCTACCACACCTCCCCAAAACCAACTTTTAACCCTGTTCTCATCCTAAACATACCATTACATACAGTGGTGAAGTAGGAATATTTTTTTCAACAACAAGCTCCATGGTTTTTGTAATTTTTTTTTTTTTTTTTTTTTTTGGCATTTAGTATATTTTTTCATGAAAACCAAAGAATGTAAATTAAAATTGATTTCAATATATTGAAATGGTTTCGTTTACAACATTCATTTACTCAATAAGAATCAGATCTACTTTTTCCTCTACCAGAAGAACATATAAAAATTTTTATAGTTGCCTATTCATGGATAAAAAGTAAAAGTAAATGCTTCTTACCATACTTCTAATCAATGGATTATTAACTACATGAAACATACATTAAAATTATTTGAAGGTAATTTATTTGAACCAAACGACTGAAAAAAAAAAAAAAAAAAAAAAAAAACTTGCTTCCATCTGGTGTTTTGCTGCCTTCGAGGGGGGGGGGGGGTCAGCATTTAATTTGATGGCCAACAAATTACCCTTTCATTTCTAACTGTAGAGTTGAATTCACTGGTAACCAAGATAAAACTATGAAATTAATCTTTTCTTTTGAACCATCCAGTATTTTGCTGCTTCACGAAAACAAACTTCAAAATTCAATTTGATTGCAGTCCAAAAATAATTGTTTTAAGCACGGATGCTCTGATTTTCAGAATTTCGAAATTTTCTTACTAAGCTTCGTATTTATTTAATTTTATTTTTTCTTTCCCTCATTTCACTTTGTGATTATATTTTTACTTTTTGATCTTAATATCTTGCGATTAGTGAAAAGAGAGACTATATTTTCTAAGAATTTTTCCTAACGAAATGCATGTTTCTAACAGTCTCTTCAAAACCAACCAATCATTATAGTAAACATTTTGCCCCTTCTCCTTTTACAAAGCGAAATTCAATTTTAAAATCTGTACTTAATCAGTCCATTATAGAGAACCTGCCGTTTCCATGACCCATTAAATTATCATGGCAGAGTGAACAATGCAGTATCGATTTTTTACATTTAATTTCACTTAAAGCATGTTTTCTCAATCTGTAGTAACATTTTGTTGCATTAAGAGCACAGCAAGAATTGTTTTGTTTTTTTAAACAAAATTAAAGTTCCAAAGATGCTACTGTGTGCTCACCGTGCATAGGAAACGAACTTAATGGGGGACGAAAGACAGCGACGAAAAGTTAAAGTTCCAATTTCGAACTTCGATTGTTTTGTTAACAAAAGTAATAAAATTTTTGCTCTTCTTTTTCTGTTGATAAGCAGGAAGTGACTAATCAATGAGAAATCTTGCATTTTTGGAAAAAATAAAAGCGAGCTGTTGAAGTTGGTTTGTGACCAGAGTTCCAGCTGAAGCTCAGATGTCCATTGTCATTACTTTGTGCTTAAACTTCAATGGGGGAAAAAACCATCTTGAAGAGTGAATCTATAAATAGATCATACTCACTTATTTACTGAGCAAAGCACTGTTTTTTTTTCATGTGTGAGTTGGATGATAGAAAATGCCTTGCAAATTTATAGGAGTCTTGAAAAATGCAAATAAATTCTTTAGTAAGGAAAAATTCTTTTGACCACCAGATCGTGCAGAGAGACAAATTTTCAAGCCTGGCGAGTAAAGCAACTTTTTCTACCGGCCACTCTGTTTCATCCAGTTGTCATGCGGGTAGTGGTGAGCACTAATTTTTATCTTTACTTACAACCAGTAACGACTAGCTGATGACCATTATCCTGTACCGTCCAAATGCGGACTCCACAGGGTTAGAAGAACTCTCTCAAAAGATTTTTAGTGACGGCGTTGCGAGTAATCCTGCCAGGATCCGACATTCCCCCATCCGGACAGAATCTGTCCGTAGACCTGCAGTGCGCTGCTACCCCCGTTTGCCGGCACTTCCCACCTCTCCATCATGACCCGGGTGCGCGTGCCATTTGGGCAGGGGCTAGAAAAGAAATTTCTCTACCCCTGACTGGGAGAATATTTGCTGGCGCAAACTGTTTGGGGCGACTGCCCTTTATTCAAACAGAAACATGGTTACAAGCATGGTTATTTACACTGAGGAACCCATCTCCGCTTAGGAAACAAGTCCTTCGCTCAATGGGCCCTCTCACATTGAAAAATATTTAAATATTTACATTATTTACATTGCCACAGGACTAGGGTCGGTTCTGTGGTGATGACTCTGGGCTCGAGTCATCGGTTTCTCTTCTTAAATTCTTCCTCCCTCTTCTTTTCTTCTTCCCTCTTCTTTCTTCTTCGGTCACCCATCTATTAGGTAGACCGCCTGTTCCTCTTTGAGGTACTTGACCATCTCGATGAGCCCCTGTCGCGCTCTTGGGTACGCGAGCAGGATCGAGAGGCCCCTCGTCTTTGCCAATTCTGGCACTAATGTTGCTCTCTTCCCTGCCAGAGAAGCACATTCTAGAATCATGTGTGCGACATCTGCAGTCTGGGCACCACACATGCACACTCGCTCCCTAACCGCAAATCTGCGGAAGTACTCCGGCGACACTCCGTGCCCGGTTAGTACTTGGTTGAGGAAGCCATTACTCTCAATGCGCCTTATCGAGATTCGGGGGAAGATACGGCACGTCCTTCTACCCGTATCCCCTTCATCCCATCTCTGCTGCCACTCCACCAATGTGGCTGATTTCAGTTGCGTCCGCACGCTTTGCAGCGGCGTTCGCATCTGAAAATCTATGTCATCTTTACCAGTAGCTTCCTTCGCTAGCTGGTCTGCGCGTTCATTTCCAACTGTACCGACATGACTTCGGATCCAGTGGAAGGTAACCCTCCTACTCTCCATTGACTTGTATAGCACTTTTATCTCTCTGACAAGGGAGTCTTACTCCCGAATTGGCCAAGCTCTTTCAGGGCCGCTTGGCTGTCAGAGTATATGCTATAGGCCCCTTCACCGTTCATAGCAAGCACCCAACGCAGTGCTTCTCTGATCGCCAATAACTCTGCTTGGAACACAGAGGAATTGGGCGATAGTTTCATTCGCTCCGCGTGCATCTCGTTGCCATCCGAGATCACGCAGAAACCTGCGCCGACACTACTTCCTATTTTAGAACCGTCCGTGAACAGTTCCTTCCCCTGACCTGTGGGGGGAGGCTTTATCCCAACTCAGACAAAGCTCGTTGGCAAGTCCAGTCCATTCTCAGAAGTTCCACCTCGGACGACCGATACTGGTATCCCAGGAAGGAAACATCTTCCCCGTAGCGGAGGGTCTGCATTGCTGCTTCCCTCGCTACGACCAGGTCCGCCGGTTCGCACCCAGCCAGCACTTAGAGCTGGTGTGGAGGTCGTGCGGAAGCACCTCGTCATGCCCAATAGCGCCCTGCGCTCAATTTGGTTAATACCATTTCTCATCCTGACGGTATCTGACCACCAGGCGGGACATGCATATGTTAATATGCGCTCCACCCCTCGCTTATAGAGCACCTTTTAGCTGGCCCAGGCAGCCGCATTCCGTTGATCTTATTTAGAATGCTGGTGCATCTGTCCTTCAAGAAGCGAAGATGCGGTAGCCCCGACAATCTGGTGTCAAAGATGACTCCTAAGTACCGCATCTCTCTCACCGCTTTAATAGTATGCCCATTGAAGCGACACTTTGGTGGAGTGACCAGTTCCCCTTTCTTTGCTATTAGCATTAGTGTCGTCTTTTCGGAAGCGAAGCAGAGCTTACACTCCTTGCTCCAACTATCTAGCTGTGAGAGAGCGGTGTGTACCTTCCGCTCAATCACGTGACTTAGAACCAGTAGTCCTAAATTAGGGACGGGTGACTGTTTATAGCCCTTTGAGTTGCTCATGGTGGTCATCAAACCCCCAAACGAAAAACAAATGTTGCAATTTCCATGAGATCTCGTTAACTATAAAATTTGCAGATATCTGCGCGTAGCAAGACAGTTACATGGATACATATGTGACTGACGCTGTGATTATGAGTGTGGCAAGCTGCAGAACAGCAAGGGCAATATGAAACTAAGGGCAGGGTAAAAATTCGGGGAGGGCAGCTAGCATTTTACCAGTCCAAAAAGGTGGCAGGACGAATTTTAACATGTCAAAAATGGGCAGGGTGCTGTGCCCTGCAAAAATGATCCAGGGGGAACACTATTAATTTACACATACATAATTTACTTTCGAGAGGCCATTGAAGTTAGGTGTTTAATTTCTTTAATATTTAAAATAAAGGGACAAAAGCTAGGATATATATACATAAAGTGGCACTAATAATGTTGATACAGTTTACTGCTGATATGTACTCTGTCTGATCTTCTCATCAGAAGTTGCCCACCACAATTGAATAGCATTTTGAGGATCAAAATCTTCAATGGAAGGGTCATTGCATCTAATCATCATTAAAGTGCCACTATTCAGACATGCCCAATTACTCATTTTTATGAGGTTCATTGCTGAAAAGCCACTCTCACAAGGAGCAGTACTACATGGCATCAGATGTAGCAGCTGCATCATCTTAAAAACATTGTTGTAACAGTTTGTTTCTTTTTGTTCAGCACATATGCGGCTAAACAGAGATTCAAAGATAATTATTTTACCTGTAGATGACGTTTTCCTTTGTGCAAGGTATACCATTGCAAAGGTTGGTATGGCAAAGATCAAATATACCATGGCAACGGTTGCTTTAGTAACCTTGACCCCAGAATCGCAAAATATAGACGTACACCCGTGCGCGTAGTTTCCAAATTATTAGCAGGTTTTGCAGATAGTTTTTGCTTGTACATTAGAAAAAGAAAACTGTTATTTATAGCAATTAAAACACTTACTTAAGGCTTTACTCAGATTAATATACTTAATTCTCTCTTAACGTGAGAACTTTTAATTATTTTTCACATCTTCTGAGTTATTTTGTTTTTACAGGCGTTTCTGGCCGCTATATTTTATTAAGGCCTGTTTTCAATGTATAGGAACTGTATCATAAGTTTCGTTTACACAGAAAGAATTTAAATGTTGTTACCAGGTTTCACTTGCAGTTGCCAGTTATTAAATCAAAATCCTTTCCTTATGCATTTTAGAAGTCTACTTTTTTTGAATTAAATTGTTGAAAATGCTATGTATAATTTTTGGGTGGAAAACAAAAAAGAGAAAACCTTTGCATCTTACAATATGCTTTGCTCTGGAAGAGTTCTAAATTTACCATTATTGACTGTACAAAGGATGTTACAACTCAGTTTTTAAATGGATTACAAAAAAATGGTACAGATCTTTGTTCCGGCAGATCCACAAAATCATAAAATGGCTGCCACAGCACAACTTAAAGTTCATCGCTTTGCCAGAGCCTCAGATGACATTGCGGCAATCCTTGGGGTAAGCTCATCAGAATGTGTTTACATTACTTTAAAATGCATTGTACAGCTAAATTTTTTTTCATCATTTCATATCAAATTACATACTTTAAAATATGTATTAACTTTTTTTCGAAATTTTCATCCAAATAATTTAGGACACTAAACAACACATTTACCCAATTATGTGCTGGAGAGATGTGATACTTAAAGTGGGTTTCTAGCAAGACCTGCCCTGGTTATGTGAAAAATGATGAGTAACGTGAAGCAAAATGGTGTTAGCAAGGTGGAGACAAATGTTCGGAAGGTTGTTTTTGGCCATGTTGAAAGAATGAGTGATGAGATGCTTACTAAGAGAATTTATTCAGCCCAAGTGGCAGAAAAGAAAGGTAGAGGAAAGAAATCATGGGGAGGATCAGATTCAGAAATGTCTGTGTGAGGAAACGATAATGAGTATGAAGTACAAAAAGATCTTGTGTCAGACTATGATGGATGTCAGTGGAGCTCAAGTTGTATGCCAAGACCACTGTAAATGGAGAAGTTTGATACATCAACAATATGCAAAACCTACTGCCATCAATTTGAAATCTAATCTTGCAGATCAGCTTTCTTTCAAGAGCTAACCTTTAAATCTCAGAGCTTGCAGTAATGTATGCATATTTACTTATTTAATCTACAATTCAGTGTATATTTTGAACACTTCATATTACTGTTATTTTGATCATTACACATTACTGTTATTTTGAACATTTCATATTACACTTTTACTGTGCACACATTTATTTTTTGGCACATGAATTCAGGAAGATTTAATGTCATCATGTACAATACATGCAGAAAGATAAGAACAATTATGGAGACATTATTGGCCATTTCATATTGTTTTGTTTGAGCTAAATATGACCTTTTAAGTAGAAAACAAGACTGAAGAAAAATAAAATTTTGAGCCTCTGGACTGAAAAAAAAAACCCCCAAAAAAACGATGAGAGAAATGCAAAACTGGCGTGCAGTAGCACAAAACACAAAGTTTGCCTGACAGAAGCGACAAATTTAAATGGTAACCTATGCATTGGAGTTCAAATTGTTGTCTGTTCATTGTTCACAAGGCATGTTGACCTTGCAAGAATTGTAAAGGATTAAATTTCCAATACACCATGGATTTAAACCTAGCTCACATAAGATAAACAAAGAGACTAACTACACAAACAGACATCATTCTGTTGCAAAACAAAACACTGTGAGGAGAATGCAGTCAGTCACACATGCTGAAGCTGCATTGAAAGCATATTTTTACTTGTAACTTTTTTATACTACACAGCTGTCAGTTTTTACAGGTATTTGGTATTTGTTGCATGCTATCTGTTTGAAATTCATGTGTGCTACATCTGTCATGCAAGATTGATACTTGTTCATTTATCATCTTATTACTTCCTGATATTGGTAAATCTGTTTTTTTATAAAATGTTTTGTAAATAAAATTTATTTAATTCAAATTAAAGTCAATTTTAAATCATAAAAAAATACGGCAATCTGTCTATCAAAATATCAAAAACTGTTCTTAATCACTCATTTATAAGCAGCTGCTGTCACTTACACTGTGAAAGGAACCAATATACAATTACATCACTGATAACTTGTATGATTTTTGAATCCAAACTCATCTCGAAGCAGATGTATTAAACAACTTCACACTACGGACTGGTAAACAAACCGCTGGTTCAAAACTGCTCCGAGATGGCAAAATGCAAATCATCACTTTGGTAACCGCTAAACATCGCACAACCCAGCACCAATGCCGTTAAATATTGGGCAATATATCATCAAAAAAATATATTTGGGGTCCCAATAAATGCGCCCATCGGTCATTAAAATATAGTTTGTACACTGACGGATTGACAAACCTACCCAACTTTGTCCAAGATGAAAATACTGAAAAGAAAACAAAATCCTGTATCTCTACTTTATCTAGTTCACGTTAGTACTAAATTGTCTCCACATGGAAACACGATCTAAATCATGTTAACTCTCCTACAGAAAACTTATTCAATTTAAAATTTTATACTCTCAAGAAAAGGAACAAAATTACGAACCCGTTGCACAAGCACAAACGCCGGTAGGTTTGTGAGCAGTGACCACATAATTATAAGCCATCTTTTCAGCAAAGAAATCGCACGAACGCCAATAAAAAAAGTTCAGTTACCAACTGCAAATTTTTTTCATATGAAAACTGTCTCACGACAAAATGTATAATAAACAAGAACGCATGTTACTTTCCCTCTGCCTTCCTGGACTCCATGCAAAGCAACTTTCAAATGCATTGCCAGATCCAAAAAATTGGTATTTTTGAGGTTGGTCCGGAATGATATGTGTCAGCTGATTTCATCATCCAGATGGCAAAGTTTCAATGAATCATAAATTCCACTTTTTTTATTAATTTCGTTTTGATAAAATCATCTCTTTTTATTTGAAAAAATTTATTGCTGCGTATTTAAACGTTTCAGATTCCAACTTTTCTACTCAACCTCCATTGAAATGCCGTTGCCAATCAACTATAGTAATTGTCGGGGTAAGCTTCGCATCGGTGTAAGAGATGATCAAGTGCTTGACTCTTGTAATGTTCGAACGAAATTGAACGAGCAGCGAACCGGAACCTGTGCCAATGTGAAACTCTAAACATTTGCATCCGTTTACCCTAAAAATAAATGCCTAAAAATATGTGCTATCAGTACGAATTGGAAACCTCGACGAACTATAGGGGGCGCTGCGCAAACGTAAACAAACTTCTCTAGTACGGGTAACGTCGCACGTGTCTCCATAAAGTCGAATGTTAGAATGGCTGGTTTGTCGCTTTCAATCCTTGAAATAATGAAATTTGTGGACGCTTCCAAAAATTCAAGATGCATTAAAGAAGGGGAAGTGATTGTTCATGTAGGCCATATAATTTCTTGTGGAATTAAAAAGGAAGATGGAAGAGAAATTCTCATAGTTTCGCACTGTATTCAGTCCACGGCAATAACGTCGTCGCCTCACTCCATCAACGGTGTTTTAGATACAAGTAACAGTGAAATTTCTATAAAGTCATTTAAGTGCTCTTGTAAAGCGGGCAGAAGTGGAACGTGTAAGCACTGTGTAGCAGTAATGCTTTACTGTAACAGGTAATTTTTATTTTTACATTTTCAGGCCAGTGATATAGTAATACCGACAGTGGTGTTCTAATCCGGATTACTATTAAAAGCTGACATTTCGTTTCACTTGACGTTTCCCAGGACCCATTTTCAATACTGTCAACAATAACATTTGTAATTTTTGAACATTCTGTTCCTAAAAGTGTTTGTGAATTGGTAATTGTTGATCATCATTCTGCGTTTTTGAACCGATGCCTGTTGATAGAACATTGCAAATCTTGTTCCATAATGAAGTTTAAATTTATACGGATAACAGCAATTATTTGTTTTCAAGATTATGTAGAAATGCGGATTTTTTAATTACTACTATGCAATAAAAACATGCTGCCTTGTTTATTATTCATTCAAAGACGTTACTAGGTTAGTAGCATTTCACTGGAAGGATTTCAAACGCAAGGCACAAACGTTTATACTAACTTGTGAAAAACATAGCTGAAACTTTGGGAACGACATTGCGGGACACAACAATATGATTTGTTCTTCTTCACGGAATTCTCCATTATACAACTCTAATTCCAGAATGAATGCAAAAATACACCAAACTACGACAACTGAACGTAATGAGCGATCTCCCAACAGCCAAGCATTGAGCCGAAAACGTTACCCATACTACAGTAATTCTTCCTTTTGCCGCTAGAGGGAGAGCGGACCGCTGAGATTGCCAATAGTAAATACGCTTAAAATTGAATAAGATAAGTATTTCTTTTTTTTTTTTTGATTGGAGGTTTAACGACCACCGTGAGCAACTCAATGGGATATAAGCAGTCGCCCGTCCCTAATTTAGGACCACTGGTTCCAGGGAAGGGAGAGAGCCAGTGCCGAAAGAGAAACACAACATCCATGCCTCACCGGGATTCGAACCCGGACCCCTTTGGGACGAATGATCAGAGGCCATCGCTTAGACCACTGCGCCACCGGGGCGGCGATAAGTATTTCCGACTACGAGAAAGAAGTTGTGCTCGTACGCAACGCAAAACAGTGATAATAATCACTGCTTTGCGTTACAAAACAGCGACGATTCTCAGCACGTGTTTGAAAAGAAACAAAACCAGACATCCCTATGTTATCGAAATATATTTTATTTCGCATCATTGCTTCTAACCAGCATAAGTCGTCCAGTTGGCCGAGCAGTCTGAGGCATTGGCTTTGGATTAGTTGGGATCCGAGTTGGGCGCGGATTCGAAACCCGAGTACAGATATATTAAAAATGATTATTTTCAATCCGGTTTTAGACGTGCAGATATAACTGCAAATATGATTTAAATAGAAATATCAACTTAAGCCCTCTAGTGGCAAATCGTACGTTACGAAAAATTCAAAATTGTAAGCATATCATTCCGGCTGGACTTCCGAATCAGAAAGCTTTCAAGTAGTTCCTGATTTTGGGTGTATCATTCTAGTTTGTTTACGTAAAACCTGATCACATCCAACGTGAAAATAAGTAGTTCACGAAAAATGTTATGCGGATTTTTTTGTTTTGGAATGGCGTTATAATAGACGCCTCAATGACTATTTTTATTTGTAAATATATTTTATGAAGGAAATATATTAAATAACGTACTACGGTTTTCAACTTTTGTTCAGGAACTCAAAGTGGCTAAGATTGATGCCTTCGTTTTTAGTAATACACTGACGGAAAAAAATCCCCACACCACGAAAAAATAGTTGTAGAGGAATGAAATGGCGGCAATACATTTGTATATGTAACGTATTTAATCGATTAAGGTTTCAAGATCCCAGCTTATTGTAAGCGCGAGAAGAGCCATTTTAAATGTGAAATGCTGGTACATTAATAACCGGTGTAACCGCCAGAATGTTGAATGCAAGCACGCAAACGTTCATGTATTGTGTCGTACAGATGCTGGATGTCAGTTTGTGGGATGGAGTTCCCTGCCTATTGCACTTGGTCGGTCAATACAGGGACGGTTAATGCTGGTTAGGGGTGACGCTGGAGTTGTCGTCCAATGATGTCGCATACGGGCTCGATTGGTGAAAGATCTGGTGATCTAGCAGGCCACGGCAACATGTCGACACTCTGCAGAGCATGTTGGGTTACAACAGTGGTGTGCGGGCGAGCGTTATCCTGTTGGAAAACACCCCCTGGAATTCTGTTCATGAATGGCAGCACAACAGGTTGAATCACCAGACCGACGTACAACTGTGCCGTCAGGGTGCGGGGGATAACCACGAGAGTGCTCCTGCTGTCATAGGAAATTGCTCCCCAGACCATAACTCCAGGTGTAAGTCCAGTGTGTCTCGGCCGCAGACAGGTTGGTTGCAGGCGCTCACCTGGCCTTCTTCTAACCAACACACGGCCATCACTGGCACCCAGGCAGAACCGGCTTTCATCAGAAAACACAACAGATCTCCACTCCGTCCTCCAATGAGCTCTAGCTTGACACCACTGACGTCGCAAACGGCAGTGGTTTGGAGTAAGTGGAATGCACGCTACAGGGCGTCTGGCTTGGAGCTGTCGTTCAAGTAACCGAATTGTAACAGTTCGTTGTGTCACTGTGGTGGCAACTGCAGCTCGAATCGCTGTCGCAGACGCAGTACGATGCGCCACGGCCATACGCCATACACGGCGGTCTTCCCTCTCAGTAGTGCCACGTGTCCGGCCGGAATCCGGTCTTCTTGAGGCAGTACCTTCCCTTAACCACCGCTGCCAACAATCATGCACAGTGGCTACATTCCTGCCAAGTCGTTCTGCAATATTGCGGACAGAAAATCTACCCTCTCGGAACCCTATTACACGACCTCGTTCAAACTCCGTGAGCTGTTGATAATGGCTTCTTCGTCTTCTTAAAGGCATTCTTGACTAACATCAACACCCTACGTCGAATCTCAACGATAACTAACGCTCACGAACGTTACAGCGCGTATTTACAGCAAACCTGCTTTGCATGTTCCAAGGGGTGCTACTAGCGCCACACGTATGCGCCGAGCGCGAAATTTGCATAGACGTCATCTTACAGATGTACTCTCACCGCCTACCAACTGTCGTTTATCTAACACAACCCCTTCTTGGTGTTGGGATTTTTTTCCGTCAGTGTATTTATAGCCTAATGGAATATTTGTTTCGACAGTTTTGTAAAAAACAAAATTTAAATCCATTTGAACCGTTCAGTGAAGTATTTCGTTCTACTGACTAGAAAAATGATTGTTACACACATTAATTTCAAGCTGTTATATTACATGAAAAGGGCATTGCGTTATGATTCTTTATAGAATTATGATTTAGAAATCTGTGATGTATGAAATAAATGCGTTATTATTTTTATAAAATAAATGCCGATGATTATTTCCATTACGATACGATTCTTTTTCGTTGTAAATAGTAATAAAAATTTGGCATCGTATCTTGAAATACTTTCTTTCGCGTTGGATGTGATCAAGTTTTATATAAACAAAGCGGAGCATTACACTCGAAATCGAGAACTATTTGAAAGCGTTCTGATAAGGAAGTTCAGCCAACATTCCTCACCAGAAGCATTCATAAAGGAAGCATTGTTCGACATAGCAAGAATTTTATAAATCGGAATGTTCGAAGCAGAGATATCGAAGATAATATGGCTTACACATGTGCCTCTTGGCGGAAAAACTGTGCATTCTTATAAGCATATAATATGAGCTAAATGTTTCCCTTTAGTGAGTGGTATCTGACAGACAAAAAGATATTTTTTCAATGAAGTTTTCAAAAATACAAATATTGCTGCAAATACATATATATCGTATTTATCGTTGTCACATTTCTGGCTTCCCACATAAAAATACTTTTTAAATCGAACTAACAGGTGCAGAAATGAAACGTCCAAAGAGTCTGATGGACGAACATATTTATAACATAAACACGTTCTGTTCTTCAAAAGACGTACTAAATACTGTATATTTCAATGAAAATATTTCCTTTCAGTTGCATTACGTTTTTTCACATTAATGTAGTTATATGCAGGGATGGATTGGGGGACCAAACCAGGCCGGAAATTTTAGTCTTGTAGTCAACTATTGAGTCACATGCGCCAGCAGGAGAACAACTCGTAAAATCCCCAATGAAAAAAACTCTGTTAGATCCCGGATTAAACAGAACTGCTGTACATTGTAAAACGAATTGAACGGTGAACAAATTTAAATAACAATTTAACGGTGAAAGAATTTTAAAAATTTGCTTATGATTGAATGTAGTAGCATTAAAGCTCTGCACAACGGAGTGTTTTTAACAGGTATTTTTTCTTTAAGAAATTTAATTCTGACAACAACAAAAAAATCACAAGTCCCTTGAAGAACCCATTTCAAACTAAATAATCACGAAAATGATTCTTCAACTTGAACTGCACACATACCACATAACAATTTTTATACGCAGTAAGTTATTATATTAATTTTCTCACCCATTGCCTACTGCACAATAGATAGTATTTATATCTACTCCTTGAACGTAAGTCCATCCATTCTTTTTGAACCACAACCTATGACCCAATCGCCTCTTTTAATTCTCTGTACTTCTCACGTAAATACAGAGAATTTTGCTGTCATTTCACACAAAAAACCTAATGTATAGACAGAAAAAAAAACTTTTTTTTAAGGAAGCAACTTTTCAGACACAAATAAAGCTCAAATGAATTTAACGAATGTTATTCATGCGCACCAAAATAATAATTCTTTCGTTCCAAAATATCCAGGCAAAAAGAATACGATAAAGTTGGCAATTTCTCAAGTGGTCCACCGCGAAACGTCCCGGTACCCCAGTCGGCCAATCCGCCCCTGACCACATACGTGGTAATTACAAACAAATATGTTGAACCTTAGCTTGTATGCTGCTTACTGCAAGCAGAAGGTTAAACAAAAAATATTGATAGTAAATTTTAACTTTATTTCAATACGTTTAACCTATAAAGTTTTGCAGGGTTATTCTAGAGCTCTTTCTCAATCGATTGATACAGTTATATGCTGTATAAGAAGTTAACATGAGGTCATTTTTTTGGAAAAACTAGGGCTCTTCCTTTGAAATCAATGGTAAAAATCTACAAGGATCCCCGTCATTGCAACGGCGCCGGAACATTCAAAATCCTTTATGTTAAGTGGATCTCAGCCAATAGGGTGAGCACTCTATTACTTTAACTGCACTGAATATCAATAAATTTACTTCTATGTAGTGGTACGAAAGAGTGGCACCACCTGTACGAAAATATCGTAACTATGTCGAAGTTATTGATTTTTAATACAGTTCCGTAAGTTTTTTGCAAAAAGCACTGATTGTACAATGTAAGTTAGGATGGGTTTTTTTTTTATCAATGAGCCAATTTTGATGTATGGGAAATATTTCTTGGCTAGGGAAATGGGGTCGAAATTTCTTGGAAGATGCTAAGTTCACAAGGCCAGGATACCATGTTAACATCACAGATGATATGCCTCTACTATTGATAAACCCACAGAAACCCATATAATATAATTACGGCCAGAAGAGATGTAAACATTGTGTTTTTTGAAGCAGTCAAAAAGTTCGAGAAACTGATGCGGAAATAAAGCAGATATACTACTACGTTCAAAAAGCTCCGGAGCTTTTTGAATATTTGCCAAATGTCAGTGAATTACGTCATTCCCCGCTGAGCAAGCGAAGAACATCATGTGACCGACCAACGGTTTGATCCAGATCCAACACGTGCAGCGCATGTGCGTAGTTCGTGATTACAGGCATTCGAAGCTCTCCGTCGCGAGGACAACGATGTCGAATTTTGAACAGCGTTCAAGTGTAAAATTTTGTGTTCTGCTCGGAAAATCTTTCGCTGAGACTTTTCAAATGATTAAGTCAGCGTACGGTGAGAGTGCAATGAGTCGAACTAGAGTTTATGAGTGGCTTCGACGATTCGAAAATGGGCGACAGAGTATCAAGGATAATGAGAGGTCAGGACGACCTTCAACATCTACAACGGATGAACAAATCGCCATTGTCGAAGAAATTGTGAAAAATGGCCGTCGAAAAACTGTTGCAAATCTTTGGAAGACCAACTCGTGGGTGCTCCATCACGATAATGCGCCGGCTCACTAATCCCTCCTGGTGTCCGATTACCTGTCCAAACATCACATCCCCGTTCTTCCACAACAAGCTTATTCCCCTGATCTCGCCCCCGTGTGATTTTTTTCCATTTTCCCCGGATGAAGAATTTGCTTAAGGGGCGACGCTTCTCGAGTTCCGAAGAAGTGCAACGAGCTGCAACGGAGGCACTAGAGGATGTGGCAAAATAAGGCTCTGTAACTGTATGAGCGCTGGCAAAAATGCATAGTTACACAGGGTAACTGCTTCGAAGGAAACACCGCATAAACAGGTATCATCTGTACTAATTCTTTTTTAATATAAAAAGTTCCGGAACTTTTTGAACGTAGGAATATTACGCCTCCCACAGGCACCGACTGCGGGGATGCTCGGTTGCTTAAGCATGCTCCCCTCAGAAAACAGGGCATGCTCAACATGCTCAGATATTTGGGAGGGTAACCTAAATTATCTTTCGTCAACTGTTCGCATACTGTAATTGGAACTTGTGGAATAAGATGTTTCTATCAGTTAGCATCAGCCAAAGATTATTAAAAATTAAAAATAATATACATATTCAACACATACTTTTGAAATCGTGTGCGTTGAATATATTATTTTAGTATAAATACATTCTGTAATGTGTTATATCAGTTATCGTTCTATGCTAAATTCAATATAGCAAAAAAATTTTTTTAATCTACTGGGAAATGAAACATGTGAAGCAAGAACAGTTTTTACTAGTAATATATAAAATTTGTTCACAACCATGAGTACTGAATCAAAAAACAGATCACTATTTCAAAAGTTTACTACTGAATAGTGATTAAAAATAACACATTTTTATTTATTTTCTTATACATTTGTGATTTGAAAAAAAAATTAGTGCATAAACGCCTTTGCGGGTTTTTTTTTGTTTTTTTTTTTTTTGTCCGGCATACCCTGAGATTTACAAAATACGCGTATGACGCCTCCGATGTTATTATGCCTCTGATGTTCTCTCCACCACAGTTCTGCTTTGTCAGTACAAATTGCCAACATTCTAAAAGATATATCTCTTTAGGATAAAGGTTTTCAGATGTAATATCACACTTGGTGAAACAAAATTTATGACTTTTAGTCTGAGTTATGTATACGTCCTCAAATTTGGGGGTACTGCACAATTTGTCCTCAAATCAGAACTCCAAAATCCAGTGTCTGGTCGTCTTACGTTAAACCCCAAAAGAAAACCAAAAAAACACACCCTCTTTAGGAAAAGCTGCACATTAGTCTCACTGAATGTTTCGTATTTCAAGGAATGAAAGCAGTGTTTAAGAAAAACTTAAATCTCAACAGGCCACATCCACGTACAATCGTTTAAAGTTGTTCAAATTAAGCAACTTTTGGTTTGCTTAACAAAAAAAAAAAAAATAATAATAATGAGCAATGAATTTTGGTAAAATTTAGAAAACGACAAAAACAGGTAATCAGATTTTGAATTTCTCTTTAGAAACGTTCAGGCTCCTTCTTCCGTGTTCACCGCTAAGACTCTTTTTCATTTAGAACTATCTCTTAGTGTAAAATATTGTATTTCATTGACGTGTTGTTTCTTCATATTGTGTGATTTAGAAAGCTAAGCTTGTGCTGCCATCTCTGGGATTTCTAAATATTAAAGCAGTTCTTAAAATGGACGCTAAGCAGAAACAGAGTTATTTCGCATAATAAAGAACGAAATGAAAAATAATAATTATAAAATATGTGCTTACGGAAACATAACGCATATTAAAGGGTTAGTCTGGTGTTGTTCGTTATGTTAGAACAAATACCCTTGAGACACCTGACGTTGTTAACTTTTTGCAAGGTTTGAGTTTCCGTTAGACAGACTTTTCGAAAAATAACATTTCTGCGCAGTGCCCGATAGGAAAGTGACGCGGAAGCGAGATAGAAAGGGAGAGGAAGACGCCCTTATTTATTACCGTAGTGAGAGGAAGACCCGGGGTCCGACGGCTTAACGTGCCCATCCGACGCACGGCGGATATTTAGTGGATCGAGCGTTCGTACCTGCTGGGATCGAACCTGAGGTCTTCTCCATGACAGTCACGAACGTTGCCGGCAACTCGCGGCCCAATTGACATAAGAGTCCGCTTATAGGGTGAAAAAAGTTTAGTCATGTCAGATAATCTACAGATCACAGCTGCCTGCAACAGCGGCAGAGGAACAGTTGTGATAAACGTACGTACGTATATACACGGAACACCCAAAACATTATGACCAGCGCGTCTTTATGCAGATCGAAGCAACTGCAGCTAAACGACGGTGTGTGTGTGTGTGTGTGTTAGAGATGAGCTCGGGCCCGGGCTCGGAATTGCACGTCTTGAATTTCATTACTGTAATTAATTCAACACGTGTAATTCCGAGCCCGGTTGAATTGCACGTGTTGAATTTCATTGTGGATTTGGTTACCACGGTGGAAGGATTTTCAATTTCCTAAGCTAGCTGCCATTGTAAGACAAATTTTGCTTAGCAAGATTTGCATTATGCATTGTCCGAAGCTATGCCCAAGCAGGGATTAGTTTAAGGAGGTCTGGTATCGAAAAACTGGGGAAAAATCACATTCCCTTTTTTTGTATTTTATTAAAAATCAAAAATCTTATCTTTAAAATGATGTATTAATTTCCAAAATTGTGCAATGATGTATTAATTTCCAAAATTGTGCAGTTAGAAGTATTGTTATTTATTTTTTTTAATTTCCTCACTCTCGCGATTTTTGGGGTGACGTTGGTTTTTTAGTGCTGCAGGTCGAGTTTTAGAGAAAAGAAGACCAAGTTGAAGCGCTGAGGCATTAGATGCAATTCTCTCTCTCTCTCTCTTTTTTCATGATGAACTTGATCTGGAAACTGCACACACATATGATAATATTGTGATTATTATACTATTAAGCGCAAAGCTTTGTTAATGTTACAAAATGCAGAATAATCTGGTCTGGAATGCTTTTACGTTCTTTTTTTCTTTTAATTTTGGAAATTTCCCTACATGCTTTTTTTTATAATCTACTACATCACTCTTAACTACCTTTACCAATTAGCATATATGTAAATTATATTGCAAAGATTAGTTTTCTAGAGTCAAAATTTCAAACACTTGCAACTGTCTGTACGGCGTTGTACGTTTTATAATGCAATTTATTCAAAATAAAAGTAAATTTAGAAATCAAAAAGAAATAACGAATGGAATTTTTTGTTTCTAAACGATTTTATTTTTTTCAGCTTTTATCAAGATTACTGATTTCCCTGATACGGTCGAAGGGCACGTTGATTATTTATTTATTTTCAAATCCACATTTTAGAACATTTGGCTTTATGCGTAGTATTTCTAAAAACATATTAATATTGTGAAGTGGATTAACTGAACTAAACTTTTTAAACTAATCCTTGCTTGGGCCATATCTTTGGCCAGTGTATAATGCATAAATGCAAGCCTTGATAAGCAAAATTTTCCAAGATTCCGGGCCCGGGCTCAGCAAACACATGTAAGCAAAGAAAGCGGGCCGGGCCCGGGCTCTAGGCCTTTGGACCCGGGCGGGGCCCGGATTCTAAAATTGAGCCCGAACTCATCTCTAGTGTGTGTGTGTGTGTGTGTGTGTGTGTGTGTGTGTGAAGGTCATGAAACGTTATAAATAACAGCTGATACCGAGCTCTATTAATCAGTGTTATTCTTGTTCTTCAGATGGGAAAAGCAGCTAGCTGACTTAAAAGATAGTTTGACAAAGACCAAATTATAATGGCCGGACAACTGGGTCAGAGCATTTCCGAAACGGCAAGGCTTCTGGGGTACTCACGGCCAGTTGTCATCTGTCTCATAAAACTGGGTCAGAGCATTTCCGAAACGGCAAGGCTTGTGGGGTACTGCAACAGACAACTGGACGTCCTTTATCGTGTTTTACCGTGGCCAGGAGGCTGCACAAAGGTGGTCTATTTGCACGACGACCAGTACGGTGTGTTCCATTAACGACTGCTCATCGGAGACTGTGGTTTCTGTGGTGCCAGGAACACGAGAACTGGACACATCAGCAATGGGGTCGAGTTCTCTTTACGGATGAGAGCCGATTTAGTCTGGCGAGCGATTCTGGATGTATACACATCTGGAGAGAGCAGGGAACACGCAATCACACCTCCAACATCATAGAAAGGGACCGGTTTGGAGGTGGCATCGTTCTCGTTTGGGGCGTTATCATGCTTGGTAGCCGTACTGACCTCCACATCTTCCAAGGTGGTTCAGTCACTGGTGTCCGCTATTGTACCGAGGTTCTCCTGCCTCACGTGCGTCTGTTTAGAGGTGCTGTGGGTCCTGAGTTCCTCTTCATATGTACGACAACGCTACACCTCATCGTGCAGTGGCTGTCGCAGAGCTGTTGGAGAGTGAAGATATTCAACGCATGGATTGGCCCGCAAAGTCTCCGGACCTAAATCCAATTGAACACGTGTGGGATTTTCTCGGGAGATGCTTAGCAGCACGTCACCAGCCGCCAGCAACGATTCCGCAGCTGCGATTGGCGCTACAAGAGGAATGGGCTGCGATGCCTCTACAGCTTCTGGACAACCTCGTCCTCAGCATGGACAGACGTTGTAAATCCTGCAACGCAGTCAGGGGTGATCATATCCCCTACTAAAGGCTGGATTTTTCTTGGCAGCAGCCTGTCACATGGACGTTTCTCTCTTCTGTCCAGTTGTACTCAAAGCTACCTTTTCAATAAAGTGCCTTTGTATCCTTTGGATTCTTTGTTTGGACGGTTTTGCTCACTTGTTCCATATTATTACATCTTGGGGATCTTATGGTATGATTTGAGTCGATGTGGAGCTCTTCTGCACGACGTTACATTCGAAAAACCGTCTTGTCCTTAATTTTTGCACGCCAAATGATCGGAGCCAAATAGAAGTCAATGAATAGGGGCAAAAATGAGGTTGGAATCTTGTCTCCTATAGATCGTCTTAAATCCTACTGTACTTCATTAAGTTTTTTAAACAGCCATGGTTACATTACTCTAATTGGCATGATGAATGGCAGCAAATAGTGTTTTCTGAAGTGTCACGGTTCGACCTAGCGCAACCCATTCCGAAAAATGTGTTAGATTTTTTTAATTCAATTTATCTGTCTCGAAATCATTCCAATTTGGCGCTAAATGGCGTAATAAGTTAACATAGCAGTGTTTCTGTCTGGAAGCAACGAAATCTCTTATTTCTGCCTGATTTTTCTAATTATCTGAGCCAAATAGAGGTCAATGAATAGGGGCAAAAATGAGGTTGGAATCTTGTCTCCTGTAGATCGTCTTAAATCCTACTGTACGTTCATTTTTTGCAGAGACAATGTGTACATTAGCAGAGAACCGCTGAATTTGAGCTATAGAAAATCCGCCTACTTACTGAGCTTCACCCACAAATAACGTCACTGGTTAAAACGTAACAACGCGTATTTAGCCTTTTCATCGTGGAGCCAACGAGAAACCGCTTCCATTCTGAATATGGTGAGGTCTGCAGTGATTCGCTGACGTTAACTTCTGGGACAGTCACTCAAGCCAGGTCCAAGGAGTTATTTTTTGCGCCATCTATCGCAGAAGATGAACCCTAACACTCGTTTAAAAATAGCCTTAAATTTTAACGTTTCTCCGAAAAATGAAAAAATTTTTTTTATATATTTAAGAAAAATAAGAAAAATATTATTTATAATAATTCTTTTTAATAAAAAAAAGATTTTATTATAAACATATTTTTTCTATTTTATTTCAATTTTTACTCTTATTTTCGGTTTGTTTTTGAAAAAAAAAAAGAAAAAAAAAGGCATTTCTCTCTTGCCTAGCCCAAAATACCAATATGCCCTGTCACCATGTGGCAGAGGATCATTGGCGCAGTTGCTCCTACTGATTCACCTTTAAAAGTAATTCCTCTGTAGTTATTCATCGTTTGTACTCTATCACTTCAATTTTTCATGTTTTCAAAAATATAATGCACGACAAAATAAGGAAAAGTATGTTAATATAAGAGTCATTTACATAAACCATCAAAAGTAAAAGTTCAAAGAATATATTTACAACAACGTGCAGTTTCCAATATGCATTTCTTGTCTTGTGGGGAAGCTGAGCCTCCTCTAGCTCCCTAAGGTACTGTTTGTAAGTAGTCATTCACGGTAAAGTCAGAATAATGAAGGTAACAATATAAATTTTTCTGCGCTATCGCCAGCAGAGTTATGCATTTTACAGATATTAGCTGTAATAATTCAGACTAAAGTTCCGCGATGCACTACAAAAAAGACACGTGTCGAGAAGAACTGACCACCATTGAACGAACGAAATACTTGACTGGATTTCTACGGATAGGTAAAGATCCAGAAGAAGGCCATGTGAAAGAATGTGGGATGATAAAATTCGAAACCATGTCGGAATCAAAGATGGAAACGGGTCAGCGGGTCAACGGGTCGACAATTTCTTGTGGGTCAAACAGGCCGGGTCAAGGTGTTCCTGATCCGATTTCGACTCGGTTTTATTTCCGCTTTATTTTTGAAAAGAAAAAAAAATAGTTGAAAGAAAAATACGTAGTGTGGAATTTTGTGCTCGATACTGGTGCCAGCGGAGTAAAAAATGATTTCTCATTGAAAAATTATTGCCGTCTCTTTATTAAAGCAACGAAGATCTCCACCGGTGGACGATACGGCGCAGACGCTAGACTCACCTATACCGTATCGTAAAACAACACTTCCTTTGCGTTTGTTTTCAGTGCGATTGTCCGAAACAAGGTGCGCAAACGTCTACCACCTGTTTCTCTGGTGATTCACTCTCTACACCCCGCGTGTCACATTGTAAGACTGAGAATTACTTTACACATCGCATCTTTTGCATTGAGCATTCAGAGGTTTTCGTTTGACGTGCTAACATCCCGTTCCATTGTATGCCATATAGGAATTATTGCCTAATTTGTTATTATGAATGGATTTATTATTCAGGAGATTGAAAAAGGCGTCGAGGCAAACGAATACGTTCTTGTTGAAAACAAAAAAGGGGAAGAGTGAATGTTGGAATTGTTTCGTCTCATTAAGAAACCAGAATATGTTTCACATCAACACCAATTTTCACAAGCTTGTGATGAGTTTCCGAAAATGTTAATGTTGATTTCTTGAGTGTTACTTCCTTCTGAGGGACAATGATAAAATCAACATCTACATTTTGGAAACTTTTAACTCATTAGAAGCTGGTGAAAATTGGTGTTGCTGTGAAAAATATTCTGAAGCTTGATATGTTTTCAAGAAAACAGCAAGAACTGAAATTAAACATACAAGTTACTTAATTCCAAAAATGTTATTGTACCACCATCAAAATTAAGTGGAACAGTCTTTAACATCACTGCGGAGGGACGTTTTGAATCTCGTAGATGTGTTTAAAAACGTCTAAAACAGTTAGGTTATGTGAAGGACAACAGTTTCAACACTTTCTGTAAGTGAGTAAATTATACCTTCTCGTATCACATTTGTATGATTTCTATGTAACCTATGATACCCACTGCGAAGAGTTTTTTTGAAAGCCCTGTGTATGGTGTATGTATACATATATACACACATGCACATGGCATATACAGGATGTAACCAAAAGTCCGGAAACATCCACATAACTGGTAAAATAAGGGTCGTACAGGAACGAAACTGGTGGCTAGGTATAGGTCAAGGGCCATGGCCGATCGAACGGGACTAACAACGGCGCCCTCTGGCGTGTGTTTGCGGTACTTATGAAAACTAGCTTCGAAACAAGGCGAGATAAGGCAAAAAGGTCAATAGCAAATTAGTAGGAAACGACACGTGGTTCGCCGGAAACCAGAAAGGAAACGCCTGTAAACGCAACGAATGCGAACGTCCGCCGGACTTATCCAACGACTGAGAGAGACCGGCTCTGTAAAGAGTCGACCGCGATCAGGCAGGCCGCGTGCATCTGGAATTCGCCTGCATCGAGAAGACGTCCTGTGATTTGTCCTGGAGATTCCTCATGCTACATAGTACACGAGGTGTCAGTGAAGCGTGCGGCTTCTCAGACGAGCGGGTATGGAGAATCCTTCCTGAATACGGCGCACATCCCTATCACCCTGTACTGACGCAACATTTAATGCCTGGATACGATTGCAGGCGTTTCGACTTCTGTAACTTCTTCATAAATACCGTGAAAGACAACGCACATTTTCTATCCGAGATTCTGTGGATCGATGAGTCTCAATTCACTCGAGATGACATTATTAAGAGGCACAATGAACATTGTTGGGCTCTAACGAATCCGTTCGAAGTCAGAACAGCCAATCATCAAGCGCGCTGGTCAAGCAACGAGTGGTGTGGGATCTGGCATAACACGATTGTGAGACCTGTCTTCTACGAGGGCACTTTAACAAGGTGATAGATATATAATCGAGTGGATGGATGAACTTCCTCTCCGGGACGTACAACGTCTGTGGTACCAGCATGATGATGCTCCGGCACACAAGGCGGCCGAAGTGTGTACTTCGCTATCACCGACGTTCGGACACCAGATAATTGGATACCGAGGACCTACACCGTGGCCTCCTCGTTCCCCGGATTTGACCACTCTAGACTTTTTTCTGTGGGAATACCTCAAAGAGCAAGTATACTCCATGGAACCGACAGATGTCCAAGATTTGCGCAACCGTATCATCACCGCATGTCACAGTGTGACACCTGAGATGTTGGAGAATGTATGAGGAGCAGTGCTTTCTCGAGTTCAGACGTGCATAGCAGCCGACGGTGCGCACATTGAACAAGCCTTGGATGAGGTGCGCATATGGAACATGAGGGTTTTGTATGCACGCATGTCTGACCTTTGTTATCGGTACGTAATTGCATTTTGTATGATTACATAAAAATGCTTACTCTGTTTCAATAGCGTCATCATTCTTCCGTCCTTTTGCTGTATCGTGCGTGTTGCATGTCGGTTTCTAAGCACCGTTTTCCGACTGACTCCCTTTCTGCGAACGTTGGCATTCGTTGCGTTTACAGACGTTTCCTTGCTGGTTTCCGGCAAATCACGTGTCGTTTCCTATTAACCAGTAAATGCTCTACAACTTTGCAATTGACTTTTTTGCCCTATCTCGCTTTGTTTCGAAGCTAGTTTTCATAAGTACCACAAATATACGCTAGAGGACACCGCTGTTGATCCCATTCGATCGGCCATGGCCCTTTACCTATACCTAGCCACCAGTTTCGTTCCTGTACGACCCTTATTTTACTAGTTATGTGGCTGTTTCCGGACTTTTGGTTACACCCTGTGTATAAATCATACATAATCTACAGTATATAGAATTACACATTATACACTATATATAGAATTATACATAATTATATTCATATATGTGATCATGTATAATTATAAATTGAGTTTCAAATTTATAGTTCAAAGCAGATTTGTCCGGGTCGGGTCCAAAATTTTGACCCGTTTCCAACTCTGGTCAGAGTGACACGGAGGAGACTGGCTCAAGAGAGAAAGTTGTGGAAGAGACTTAGGGAAACCTTCATCCAGCAGTGGATACGTAATGGTTTATGATGATGCGCAGTGATCATGAGAGATGTTGTAGTCACGGCATTGCTTTCGCGTGAGGTGCTTATAAATGTATTTATTCATTACTGGTTTTATTGAATGTTATACAACGGAAAATAAAGCTCAATTTTCTAAAATGTAAACTTATTTTGAAATGCAACTTTTAATACAAGTGTACATGTAAATGTTACGGGCAATGTGTGAAAAACAGGCATTGTACATAATGCCTAGGAAATCTATGGAATGCGTGACCTTTTTAGGCAAAGCATGAAATATTTGTTATTTTAATATTGTATATACTTTTCCTAGGCATTTTATATAAATCTTACGCATTATATAAAACGACAAGGACTATTTAGGCAAAGTATGAAAATAGAATCATGAAAAGGCCTCAATTGAAAAGACGTACATGAAAATCAAGGAAGAAATACAAAGTAAAGTATACGACTTTCTTACTGAAATAACAAGAGATAAAGACTAGCACTGACCTACTTGTTGCAACAAGGAAGGCTAGAATGGCATTTTGAATTGCATTTATTTGCCTTTTTTACACAAGAGCACTTCGTTATTTTGGCACTTGGTTTTGCATATGTACCTTACAAATCTTTGACCACTTCCTGTGGACTGAGCGATAGCAGCTGATTTAACAGGAATTTCGTGGTCGGAAACGTCTTCAACTCTGAGTAAGTCCTTTGGATATAAAATGAATTGTGACCTGGCATAGAGTTGGTTCAAAATTTCTCGAATAGTTCCAAGTCGGTGAAAACCGTCTTCTGTCACACTCATAACAATTGCCATCAGATTGCGCGAGTTACCCCGTCCCTTATCGACGTCAGGAATTGGAACTCAGACAGTGGTCCCAAAAGATGCAAGAGGAATTTTTTTTTTTTTGTCAGAGTCCATTTTTTTTTTGAGCCTGTATTTCTAGATTCAATTCAGATTCAATTTTGCGAGCATTGAAAGTCACGTGCCTCGCCACGGGAAAAGTCACTGGCAGGAGTATTTTATACTCTGCCGATTTGCCTTTTGGCATTGAGAGTACTTTGCCAATTTGCCTCTTCGCAGAATGCCTAGGAAATGTGCAAAATGTTAAGCGTTTCGTACTTGGACGTTCCGTTTTTGGCATTCTACAGATTTCCTAGGCATTCTGTAAAATGCCTAATTTCAGACATTGCCGGTAACATATACACTGAGGTAGTTTGCATTAGGAACACTTTTCTGTGCAATCACGGCTCGTAGACGCCCATAAACAGTTTCTACAAGGTGTCTAACATCCTTTGCTAAAAATGCACCCAGAAATCTTAATATCAGCGCAGTCTCTTTTACACACCTGTATTACTTAATTTTAATTGAGCCTCAAAGAAACTTTCAAATGGTCTTCGGCTCAGCATCATAACTCCAACAAAATAGCCTCAATGTAGACCGATTCTATCCTCTTTACTTCAGTTGAGCTTGAGTCCATTTAGCACATACGGATTTGAAATATAATAAGGGTTTCTGAAAAGCAGCTCAGACCGCTTGGGTGGATAGAGAAATCTCTAACAATAAAATAAGGGTCGCCCAAGTGAAACTGAGACTGTTGTTTTTTACCGTAAGGATTTGTAGGTTGGAATATGTGAACATACAGAAAGTAAGAGTGACACATGGCTATAAACCGATACACATAGTCGCCTTGTTGGTTCAAGCAAGTGTCTTAGCGTGGCACGAGATTGTGGATACCCTGAGCGAAGAACATCCGTGGTTGGCTGTGGAACCAATCTTCAACGGCGTCCCGGACCTCAGTGTCTTAACAGTCCGGCGGCCCTTGAGAGCTTTTTTCAGTAGCCCGAAGATGTGGTAGTCGCAGGGCGACAGATCGGGGCTATAGAGGGGATGGTCGAAGTCCTCCCAGCGGAAGTTCCGCAGCAAATCTTGGCACACTGTCGCCACATGCTGGCGTGCGGTGTTGTTGCGCAGCAGAATAACCCCATTTGACAACATACCTGGTCGCTTACGCTTGACGGCCGTTTTGAGGTTGCGTAACGTATTGCAGTAGGTGGTTGCCTTGACCGTATACTGCCTGCGTCCAGGCAATCCAACAGCAATGGGCCATTCTCATCGAATAAAACCGTGAGCATAACGTTTCCAGCTCTTAAGGAGGACTGAGCTTTTTTTGGGCGTGGAGAGTTGAGATGCCGCCATTCCATGCACATCCGTTTTGTGGCTTGATCGAAGTAGTGGCGCCAAGTTTCATCTGCGGCCACAATCTTGGAAAGAAACTGTCCCTCCTCTACGTGGTAACGACGCAGATGCTCCAAGTAAGCATCCATTCGCCGAGTCTTCTGCTCTTTCTGGAGATGCTTAGGGACCCATTATGTGCAAACCTTGCTGCATCCCAATCGGCGATGGAAAATGGTCTTACTGACGGACAATGTTTCTGCAAGCTTGCGGGTGGGGATTCGGCGATTCTCCTTCACAAGGTTCCATGGTGATGGCCACGTGTGCTTGCCCCGGGTACAGTGCCCAGGGTCTCGGCATTTCCTCCGTGCTCTCACGTCCTTTACGAAATTCACTACACCAGCGGAACACTGTACACCGTGACTGACACTAATTCCCATATATACACATCTACACATCCTTCATACGACGATAAATTTTGGCTCCACTAACACTTTCTGCAGTCAAAAATTTCATAACTGCCTGCTGGGCCGGTTTGGACGAATCCATGTCACGACCCTACGTAGTTGACTTGCTTCTGCAAGTGCAAACAGCACACTGACACGTGCCGCCGATAACAGTGTGCTTCCTGACATGACACGCCATCTACAGGCCCAAATGCACGGCTCTGGGTAATTTTACAACGACGCTATTACAAGAGTCTCACTGTCATTTGGGCGACCCTTGTGTCTTGTGCTTAAAATTCTAGGTGAGGATACAAGTGGGTGGTAATAGAGGCCATGGTCTCCCCCTTGAGAGTTTACTGAATTAAATTCTAATTTGCTTAACTACGACGTATACTTTAACTTTCGTTTTGAGTTGTCTTTATCTGGGTAAATTTTGAGTTCGTTCGCTTTTAGCGTTTCCACCTTAACGCTATATTTTCTCACTCACTGAATGTTATGTTGGCAGCAGTCTTGAGGTCAAGAGTGAATGACGTGTATATGTTTCACAAGCTAAGAACGGTATGTAATGTATGGAGCTAGCCGACAAAGTGTGGTGTAGTATTCTGGAAACTGTCTTACGATGACCCGGTCTGTTCTTGAAGTTTGCCTGTTCGAGTAATGTTATAAATTCCGTGTTAGAGTTCGTTAATCTACTATTGTGTTTACTAACTCAAGTTAATAAGCTGAAACTATTGCCATTGTTAGAACATTTACCTAAAAGTTCTTCATTAGTGAAGTGCCTAGAGAGTTTCGGCTGAATAAAAGACGAACACTCTTGAATTTTATTTGAGTGACTTCTGCTTCATTTAAAGTCAGTGAATAAGAACAAATTTTACGTAGTTGTTCCATTAGCTACATATACGCGTTTTTTAAACATTGAGGAACACTACGTAACTTTGCGTAGTTTATATTGCACTGTAAACTTGATGCAATGATTTTAGTTTTTGACTATTTTGTTACAGGTTATCAACAGACGCTCATTGATTACTTCGCCACATTACAATTTCATTTTTGTAAATTTAAGTAACATTTTCATGGCCTTCCGCTTGTAAGTTTTCCAGTTCCACACTTTCTAAGCTTGACCTAGAAACAGTCTGCCATTTCTTACTACGATCTCATTGGGTTTTCAAGAGCAACTTTCACTGTAACCTTTGCTACTCACTGACCAAATTTTTTCACGGGTACGTAACATTTCTGTGCGGTTACCAACGCGCATTTGTATGCAAAGTTTGTTGCACTCGTGGAAAGAGATATAAGACTGCCTTTTATGGAAAGCCATGTTTGGAAGACAACGCTTGATCGTTCATGTCAGGGGGTGGGACTAGGAATAATGTAGCATTTATTAGAAGCACCACAAGACTGAACCGAAACAGTTGACGACATTTCTGACGTCATCGTGCATAGGTGAACGGCTTTGCAGAAAGAAGATGACAACTGTGATGACGTCCGTATCTGTCGCGAAAGCGCATTCTTGCGAACCCGTGTGTCTGGAAGTAAGTTAGATTGAGACCCGATTGCTGGATTTTGGCTCAAAGAAACTGAAAAGGGGACAAAACGACTTAGACGAAACTGAAATATTGAAAATTACGGCTTATCTTGAACGTGACAAGTCTGGAACGAGTACTGGTAAGTGATATCTTACAAAATTTTATTGTACTTAAAAGTTTTAAGAACTTCCTTTATTGTACATTACTTTAATTCAAAATTAACTGATGCTAAACTAAAGGGAAAATTATATGACGTAAACGCAAGTAACAAAAACCTATTTACGAGCGGTAATTTTCTATTCACTATGGAATCTGAAAACATTTGTGTTTTTCATTTTCAGTAGTGCGTACGCATAAGTGCAACAAGGCTTGTATGTTAACTACAACGTCTGAACTAGAACCTGAATAGATATTGCGTTGCATGCAACCATTGTAGTTTAGTACCAATTGAAGCATTTCCAGAGATCCATATACACTAACGTGTTTAACGTCAGTAAGTCGTAGTGGGCAATAATTTTAGTACGAGGCTAAAGTAATACTTTAAGCTGTCGAAGGTGTGACACTCGATACCAGCCAGTAACTGAGTGGAACATCATATGAGTGTGAAAGAATCCGACGAGGATCAATCACGAGTATGGCTGGTTAGGACGTTTTCTTTGATGTTGTGAACGAACAGTGTACTGTATATGATGTAATATGCATTCCTTAAAATAAGGGAAGAAAGATAAAGTGAAATTCCAAAATTACAGCGATGAACAAAAGTGTTAAACACCTTTCCATTATTTAAATTTAATTATCATTTTTTTTTTCTGGCGTAGGACTACGTTTAACTCCGCGGATAGTATGGGGCGACTTAGGTCCGACCGCCTGTGACAAAAATAGGTCCCAATTGATATCATTATAGCGTTAAAAATACGCGCCGCACACTAATCGTGTTAGCACATTCCTAAACAGCATGGAATACAATTCGCGTACTGCGCAATACATCGTGCGCGCGACGCTATCCTCGTTCCCTGTGCGCGGGGGAGATGATGCAATATTTCTGGGTGTGACCCAGTCTATCTCAACCGCGAACGCAACACGACTGTGCGTGGTATCGTTTTAAAGCTCTCGGCGAGATCTATTCAAATATGCGAAGTATATTTTGTAGTGGTTTGAACTAAACATTTAAAAATTTGCTTTCTTGTGAACCAGTGAACACTTTTGACAATATCGCGGTTTATCTGGACAACTCGCAAAAGGACTGTGTGTGGTTATCTTTTTAAAGCTCTCGACGAGATATATTCAAATATATAAAGAACATATCGCAGTGGTTTAAACTAAAATGTTAAAAACTTGTTTTTGTGTGAACGGGTTAACATTTTTTGACAATGCCACGGAATTCGCAGCATGAACGCAAGCAAAAGTGGAGAAAATCAAAACGAGGGGCAAGAGCAGGTGATGAGGAATGTAAGAAGCTCAAGAAGACTGCAGCATGAACGTAAGCAAATGACTGCAGCATGAACACTCGGCATAGATGTTGTAACCGATCTGTTAGGTAATTCGTGTATCGATCTGCTTTGTGTTCGCAATATATCCAGCATTATTTGTAAAAATTATTATGTAAGCTACTTTTCATATCATAGACTTGTGTTGGCTATAACAAATTAAATAAACAGTTTGAAACCATACTCCACTAGCTCATTGCATGTCGTAGTCCTACGTTCCAAACTGACGGCTCAATCAGAACTGAGCCTACCTGTTTTTTTTTTTTTTCGTTTTATGCGTTTCTAACAACAGATTATTTATTTTAATGTTCAGCGTTTATTGTTCCCACTAAATTAGTTATTCGTAATCATTTAGGAAGCACCTGTTGTCAAAGTACTTTTGTTATCGAGATAGTGAGTGAGTTAGGGATAAAGCTTTGTGGTTTTATTGCACTTACACTTGAGTAAGCGTTTCTCTAAATATGCGGTGTATAGTTTGTGAGGAATAGTTTTTCATACCATTGCAGATCGTAGCTACAGCTACAAATTTTGTGAACTAAGTGCCGGTCCTTACTACAAAGCATTTAACGGATTTTTTTTTCGGTTTTAAATGCTTACTATGAGCCATTAGGAGTGTCTCGGAACTATTTTTATTTGTTTCGGGATATAATTGGTGGTTCGCCCTAATTCGGGGTATCTGGTTTTGGGGAAGGGAGAGGGTTGGAATTCATCCATGCCTGATCATGGAATCGAGCCTGGGGTCCAAGTGCGGCGACTAGTCAGATATCTGCGCCTCTGACCACTCGGCATCGGGGCGACAATGGCATTCTATACACAAGGGGTAATTCTCCTGGTAATAGGAAATTCCTTGACAGTTGTAATGGTATTTTTTCACAAGTATTAATGCGGTAACTTACTAAAGAATTACAAGTATAACCTCCCCGATGGTGCCCTCACATTGTGGTGGTGGGATTGAGCATCTTGAGCATCATTTTATATGGTGCGGAGACTTGGACATTGAATAAAAGACATCAACAAAGATTATTGGCTACATTGATGGACTTTTGGAGGCGTTATGCAAGAAAATCCGGATGTGAAAAAGTGCGTAATACAAAAATTCGAGATATTATGAGTGTTAAAGTAGACATTCTTCAAACCATTGAGATGTGGAGATCGCAATGGTTTGGCCATGTAAGGAGAATTTCATCAGAAAGACCCTGAAATTCTGATGGAGTGGGAGGTTCCAGGAAAGGGGAAAGAGGACGACCAAGAAGAAAGTGGATGGAGGAGATTAAATCAAATGTAGAAAATAATGGACTGGATGAAGTGATGGCCTTGGATAGAGAGAAGAGGAAGACCCTGGCTGAACTATATGGTCGAGGAACGCTTGGTAGTGGAAATTCCTAATGATGATGACAAGTATAAATCAACAGATACAGAAAAGAAGTTACAGAAAGAACTTCCTTTTATCTTTTTTAAAAGATTGTGCTTATGTTACCGGTTTGTCCGTCCATCCGTCTGTGGACACCATATCTCTGCAACTACTGTATTAGTCCAATTTGAAAAATTCTTTTTGCGTTGGGAAGCCTGAAATGTGCGAATGATGATCCTTTATTTCGTTTTTTACGTTGCACAATTTCGTCGTTAGAGGGAGCAAATGCAGATGACATCGAATTCGAAAACATTTTATTCCATACATTTGCTTCTAAACATCAGATTGAAAAAAAATTGTCACCTTTCGATTCCATTTATATCGAACACTATTTTGGTACAGTCACTTTTTCAAGTTACGCAAAGATTTTCCTCTAGGGGGCGCAAAATAAATAGCGTTTCTCTCAATATCTGAGCTTTTAAAACTGTGATTTGAAAAATTCTTTCTGCAGCGGATACAGCTCCTGATGGGAAATCTTTTGAATATATTTTCTAATTTTTAGTAAAGAATGGTTTTGCCACCAGGGTGCGTAAGTGTTTATTTCTACTTCTGATGTATTTGCAGAGAAATCTGAGCTCCTGAAAACTCGATTGAAAAAATTCTTTCGTAGACCGATACCGCTCACATCGAACAAAAAAAAAAACTTTTGAGAATACTTTCTTCTTGAAATAATGCATGTTTTTTTCCGCCAGGGGGAGCGCAGACTCATATCTTATTTATGTCGATATCTGCTTCTAAGATTCCAATTTGAAAAATTCTTTTTTTAGTTGGGAAGCGTTTCCGCTGCGAAATGTTTCTCATATGTTTTCAAATTTTTCTTAACGCACAAGTCTGCCACCAGAGGGCGTAAGTTCATGTTTCTGTTTACAGCAATATCTGCGGGACTAAAAACTCGATTTAAAACTTCTTTCCTCAGTCAGATACTACTAACTATGCAAAATTTGTGTGCAAATTTTCTTCCCAAAATAACAAAATAATGCACAATTTCGCCGCTGGGAGGAGAGGGGGAGGGGGGGGTGAAAAAACTTTCTCTGTTTTTCTCAATATCTCTGCTTCTACATGTGCGATTTAAAAAATTCTTTTTCAAAACCGGGTGCCATGTACCTTGTAGAACACTTTAGGCTAGTATATGAGGAATTTTGTAGTTCACAGCTCTGTCGGTAAGGGGTGTTTGTGTTCTTCTGTTTGCAGCTGCATCGCCGTTTCTAAAAGCACCATTGAGAATTTCTTTTTTTTTACAGCACGCCATTCGCTACAATAGATATGATCATGATCATTATCATATGTAGAGGATTTTAGGAAGGGAGTGTCTGACCCCAGGTCTTAAACAACCCTTAGAAATATGAAACTAGGAGATTTGGGCTAGAGCGCCCCATAGGAAAGTGACCCGGAAGCGAAGTAGAAAGGGGGTGGAAGACGCCCTTATTTATTACCGGGGGCCAGTACCCGGGGTCCGACGGCTTAACGTGTCCATCCGACGCACGGCGGATATTTAGTGGATCGAGCGTTCGTACCTTCCTGGGATCGAACCTGAGGCCCTTTCCGTGGCAGTCACGAACGTTGCCCACTCGGCCACCCGAGGCTTACAATAGATATGTGGAGCATTTTCCTCTTTAAATAATGCACAAATTTCCCGCTAGATGCGTAAAGGATGAAACCTTTTTTTTTTTCGCTAACTCTGCTTCCAGGAGACGTACTTGAAAAGTTCTTTTTCCTAAGCATAGCTTTTCCCATGAAGAATATTCGCCTATTTTCAACTTTTCCATTATGCAAAATTCTTCCGCTAGCAGACTTAGTATATCATGTTTCCTTCTGTAGTTTTTCTTTTAACTGTTCGATTTGAAAATCTCTTTGGCTCTGATACCTTCCTCGTGCTATGAAAAACTTTTTGTGCGCCATTTGTAAGTTTTCGTAACTTGCTTTTTTGCCATTAGGGGAACTAAATAAATATCTGTATATCTGGATGTTTTATCGACTGAAGAAATAATCGGTTCTATTTATAAAAGCTAATCAAAGTGAATGGACCCGAGGGAATCACTGTAACAGCGGAATAACTACAGAAGGTTTCTGCAAAATGTTTTGCGCCCAAAGATTCGCCAAAGAAGGCCCAACATACTCGAAGCTGGCGTCATCATTTTGCACGATAACGCGAGGCCGCATGCTGCCAGTGTACAGTAAAGAGACATTCTAGATTAGTATGGATGGGAATTGGTTCCCCACTCGCCATACAGTCCTGATATGAGCCCGCCAGACTGTGACTTGTTCCCAGAACTGAAGAAGTCACTCCGCGGGAAACGATTCAGTACGATTCAGGATGTTTCTAATGAGGTGACCCGAGTAATCCGATGCCTGAACAATGAAGGTGTCCTGGCTGGAATACAAGACTTGTCCAAACGTTCTTCCGCTGTGATAAAGAAACATGGAGATTACTTCAAAGGCCTGTAAAGGTACGTTGTGAAATAAATTCGTTTTATAACAGATAACCCACGCTGTGCAAAACTTTTGAAATGACCCTCGTATGACTGGTCTATATTTGGCATATCTTCTGAATTTCGAGTTGGTGTGGAAATTGAATACAAGAAGAGGAAGTCACAAAAATGCCCGTTGATTTTATTTTCTGTGTCCTACTTGCGAGAATCAGGGTTTTTCCGTAGTCGTCACTGTTGGCGAAGTAATAGAAATACGTCTCATTGTATTTGCACGGAGCCAGAACGTGCAGAGTAGAAGTTTTCAGACTTTGGACTCAGAGATAGGAACGGACACTGAATACATGATCGTAGCCTCCTCGATCTGTGCAAAGGAAGAACTCTATCAGTTTGTGCTCTGCGTTTGTTCAGTGCAGTACTCAGAAATCTCTCTTCTTCTTCTTTTTTTTTTCATACGCATGTGTGTGTTCCAGTTTGTAAGTTCAATTTATCATGCAGCTTCGATTCGTTCATGATTAAAGTCTTTAGTACAGATAGCCCATATTAAGTCAAACTTCTTACTCGAATATATATAATTCTGAAATATTTTTTCATCTATTAGGACAGATGCTATTTAAAACTTGCTAGTGAAGGTTATAATAGGACATAATAACAAAGCATATTTAATATGCCACGCACACATTTGCAACAGTCACTTTAAATAGCAAACCGATTCTTAGTGCAGTGTCCAGCAGTCTCTTGTCCTATCCACAGAAAATTCTAGACACACCATCGGATATTTTTTTACTGAACAGTTTTAAAGGTCTAAACGGGAGTAGTGTGAAAGCCCGCGTATAGTAACAGTATAGAGCATGTGTAAGAGTGAATTGCGTTGTATCGAAATGGCTTTCTGTTGGTACAGAAGTCAGACAAGGTTGTGTAATGCCGCCATGGCTGTTTAATATATTTATGGATGCGTGTATGTGTGATGCCAAAATACACAGTACTGGTTTATGTCTGTCAAATATTCGCGTGTGCCGATTGCTGTGTGCTGATGACATAGTCCTGCTGGCAGAAAAGCAAAGGTGAGTTGCAGAGAATGTTATTCGGATGTACGACGTTTGTATGACATTCAAACTGAGTGTAAATAAGGGAAACGAGGAACTGTTAGTACTGAAAGCAAGATCAGTCTGAATGGAACAGAGATAGACCAGATGAATGAATTTGCATATTTAGGAAATACGTTTGACAGAGAAAACAAATTATATGGTGAAATTAGTAAGCGAGTGAATTCATTGAAAGTCATAGCTGTTTTAAAGGGATTTCACAGGAATGTTGGGTTTTCGAAAAAATCATTAATGATTTTGAATGAAAGTTTAATTGTTCGTACTCTGGTGAATAACAGTGAAGCCTGGGAACTTCACAAGAGACACAATAGTACAGGGTGATTCAAAAGTCCCCGAACTCTATATTTTAAAACGTATTCTCAGTAAAACCATAAAAGATATCCGAGTATTGCTGCTTGTGGCTGCTGTGTGTGACCTTGGGGAACGAGCTGCGCCACGTGATAGCACCACGTGACACTACGCTTACGCGGGCGCTGGCAAGCAGTAACGTTTAGTCAACCGTGAATCTCACGCAAGAACAGAGAGTCGCTTTGTTAGAAGTTTATTTTGCGGAAAAATCTTACCAACGTTGCATCCAGCTCTTTCAAAGTAAGTTTCTTGATGCTCCTATAACAGGGAAAACACTGCGTATGACCTTGTGAACCGGTTTCGCGAGACAGGAAGTGTTTAGGATAAACCTAAAAGCGGCCGGCCGTTCGTGGTGACGACCACGTTTCTGGAGAAAAATCACGTTTCCTTGCAGCGCTCTCCCCGGAAGTCACTTCTGCTGCTGTTTCAAGAGTTAGGAGCATCGTATTCAGCCCGACAGAGGGTTACTAAACGTCTAAAGCAACTGCCGTGCGGAATTCGAGTAGTGCAAGAGCTACGTCCTTTGGACTCGGAAAAGCACATTGCCTACTGCCAATGGTTTAAGAGTTTCACGCGCAACAATGTGACTAACTAGCTTAACAACACATTTTTCAGTGACGAGGCATGGTTTTATTTGAATGGATATGTCAATAGCCAAAACACTCGCATAGGGGCTGCGGAGAATCCACACGCATAGCATTAGGTTGGACTTCACTGTCAGAAAGTTGGAGTGTGGTGCGCCATGTCTAGACGGCTAATTGTAGGGCAGTGTTTTCTCGGCACAACTGTAAATTCCGCTGTGTGTGCAGACATCATCCATCAATTTGTAGCGATGCTGGAAGAACACGAACGTTACTGTTGGTTTCAACAAGATGGAGCAACGTGCCACACATCAAACGACACAATAGAGATGCTCAGTGAGTTCTTCCACGATCGATTAATCTCGAAAAAACTTTGGCCGCCTCGCTCACCAGACTTGAGTCCTCCAGACTTTTATTTGTGGGGCTATCTGAAAGACACAGTTTACCACAACAACCCTAAGACGGTACAGGACCTGCGGAACAACATCATTACAGCCGTGAGGGACATACCAGCCAACACGCTGAAAAGAGTGTCCGCCAACATGTGTCTTCAACAGAATGGTGGGCAATTCCAGCATCTATTGTAAAGTGGTTTTCATTACCTGCAAGTATGAGTGTCAATATAACAGCATATATATATTTGTTAAACTATTTTAGGTGGGAATGTTACTTGCATCTATGGCCTTGCAGAAACCCATTTCCAACTAGGTCTTTGTGGAAGTGAGAAAATGCAGAGTTTTTGCCGGTCCTTGATAAAGCCAAGGCTCAGTATTCTCGACACCTTCTACATTCAGTTGTTTTATTTTATTTTTTTATCTTTTCTCCTTTTACTCACACAGGTAGATACATAACCTTTTCTATGTTGTACTAGGTGTGAGTCAAAATTATATATGTATTTTTTTGCTTAGGTATCTTCTTTATAGAATGTGAATTCTGAATTTTCAAAACTGCTGCGTTGCGCGTTTTGATTTTCAGGTTATTTTGCAACCTTCGTTTTAAATTCTAAAGTTTTTCCTTAGTCTTCAGTTTTGCTCTTAAGTAACTAATTTCAATTTATTATTTAGCAGCTCATGCGCAAATTCTAGTTGAAATGTTTTATTATTACTTTTTTTTTTTTTTTTTATTTGAGGTTTTTTTCTTTTTCTAATTTTTATTTTTAGTATGTTTTGGATGCAGCTTTTTGGAGTGTAGTTTATACTCGAGTTTGGTCTTTTCTTGGACTGCTTATTTCTAAAAGTTTTTCCTAGTTGGTTTGCTCAGAATTTGTTTTTGGCCCAAGTGGAACAGATGAAGAGCATGGGTCGGGCCAGGAAGGTTAATGGATGCAAGCGAAATTGTTAACTAGTGCTAGGTCATGCAACTCTACGGAGGACATGACATATATATATTTGTTAAACTATTTTAGGTGGGAATGTTACTTGCATCTATGGCCTTGCAGAAACCCATTTCCAACTAGGTCTTTGTGGAAGTGAGAAAATGCAGAGTTTTTGCCGGTCCTTGATAAAGCCAAGGCTCAGTATTCTCGACACCTTCTACATTCAGTTGTTTTATTTTATTTTTTTATCTTTTCTCCTTTTACTCACACAGGTAGATACATAACCTTTTCTATGTTGTACTAGGTGTGAGTCAAAATTATATATGTATTTTTTTGCTTAGGTATCTTCTTTATAGAATGTGAATTCTGAATTTTCAAAACTGCTGCGTTGCGCGTTTTGATTTTCAGGTTATTTTGCAACCTTCGTTTTAAATTCTAAAGTTTTTCCTTAGTCTTCAGTTTTGCTCTTAAGTAACTAATTTCAATTTATTATTTAGCAGCTCATGCGCAAATTCTAGTTGAAATGTTTTATTATTACTTTTTTTTTTATTACTATTTTTTTATTTGAGGTTTTTTTCTTTTTCTAATTTTTATTTTTAGTATGTTTTGGATGCAGCTTTTTGGAGTGTAGTTTATACTCGAGTTTGGTCTTTTCTTGGACTGCTTATTTCTAAAAAGTTTTTCCTAGTTGGTTTGCTCAGAATTTGTTTTTGGCCCAAGTGGAACAGATGAAGAGCATGGGTCGGGCCAGGAAGGTTAATGGATGCAAGCGAAATTGTTAACTAGTGCTAGGTCATGCAACTCTACGGAGGACATGACATATATATATTTGTTAAACTATTTTAGGTGGGAATGTTACTTGCATCTATGGCCTTGCAGAAACCCATTTCCAACTAGGTCTTTGTGGAAGTGAGAAAATGCAGAGTTTTTGCCGGTCCTTGATAAAGCCAAGGCTCAGTATTCTCGACACCTTCTACATTCAGTTGTTTTATTTTATTTTTTTATCTTTTTCTCCTTTTACTCACACAGGTAGATACATAACCTTTTCTATGTTGTACTAGGTGTGAGTCAAAATTATATATGTATTTTTTTGCTTAGGTATCTTCTTTATAGAATGTGAATTCTGAATTTTCAAAACTGCTGCGTTGCGCGTTTTGATTTTCAGGTTATTTTGCAACCTTCGTTTTAAATTCTAAAGTTTTTCCTTAGTCTTCAGTTTTGCTCTTAAGTATGTAAAAATAGTTATACATCACGATATTCGTGGTAGAAATATTTGAATTCGGGGACTTTTGAATCACCCTTAGTTTGTGTGCTGGAAAGATGTGTTTAAAATCTGTATTAATGCTGCGGTTGTGGCAAGTCTTTTTTGATCCTATGAAGAATGCAGATTTGTAATGTGATAAATAAAAGTTATTAGTATTGTGGAGACAAATATTAGGTGACTTACCGATATTGAAAGTATGAGTGAGAAGGTTCTGCTGATTATATACTGTATATATTACTTGCAATACTTCGTTTAATCATAATTATCGTCCTCGATCCCCCCCCCCCTCTACTTTTGGACTAAGTCTATACCACGCATGCTATGAAGCATTAGAATTTAGCCCCAATTTCTCTTTCTGAGTTTAAATTAATCCCCTTCTCCCCCAAAAATACTTAAAACAAGAAAGATGACACCGAATTTTTGGGTGTAATAAGCAATGGAACCGGTATGGAAAACAATGGTATCTGACGGAAGAAAGAAGTTTTTCAATCTGGTTTTTAATCCCTCAGATATTGCTGTAAACGGAATGGTGAGCTTACACCCTCTGGTTGCAGACTTGTGCGTTAAGAAAAACATGAATTTATATGAGAAACATTTCACACCGGAAACGCTCTCCAACATAGAAAGAATTTTTCAAATCGGACTCTTAGAAACAGAGATATCGACAAAAATAAGATGTGACTTTACGTTCCCTGGTGGGAAAACAATGCATTATTTTAGGAAGTATTCTTAAAAGGTTTTTCCATATGAGCAGTGTCGGTCCAAGAGAAGAAAAAAATTAGTCGAGTTTTGAGGAGCACAGATTTTGCTACAAATACATCAGAAGCAGAAATTAACACTTATGTCCCCTGGTGGCCAATCCATTCTTTACCAAACATTTGAAATTATGTGAAAAATATTTTCCATCAGGTCTTGTATGCGATACAGGAAGAATTTTTCAAATCGGAGATTTAGAAGCAGAAATAACGCAGAGAACGCAATTTACCATTGTGCCCCCTAGCGGAAAGTCTATGATTTACTTGAACATTTTGAACTTATAGGAAAAACATTTCGCATCAGAAACACTATCCAACAAAGAAGGAATTTTTCAAATCGGACTCCTATAAGTAGAGATATTGACAAAAATAAGATATACATCTATGCCCCCTGGCGTGAAGCCATGCATATTTCAAGAAGAAAATGTTCCTAAAAGGTTTTTCGACATGAGTAGCAACTGCCAACAAAAGCCTTTTTGTGCAATCGAGATTTTAGAAGCTCATATTTTGCTGCAAATACATCAGAAGCGGAAATTAAGATTTACCCCCTCTGGTGGCCAAAACTTTTTTTTTACAAAAATTAGAAATTATGTGCAAAGGATTTCCCATCAGGAGCTGTATCCGATGCAGAAAGAATTTTTCAAATCGGAGATTTAGAAGCAGAGATATAGGGGGGAACGCAATTTACTTCTACGCCCCTAGCGGAAAGTCTATGAATTACTTGAAATTTTTGAAATTATATGAAAAACATGTCACACTGAAAACACTATCCTACAAAGAAGGCATTTTTCAAATCGGACTCCTAGAAGTAGAGATATTGACAAAAAATAAGATATACATCTACGCCCCCTGGCGGAGAAACTGTGGAATATTTTAAGAAGAAAATATTCCGAAAAGGTTTATCGATGTGAGTGGCAACAGTCCACGAAATAATTTTTTCAATCGATGTTTTAGGAGCTCAGATTTTATGGCAAATAATCAGAAGCAAAAATTAACACTTACGCCCCCTGGTGGCCAAAGTATTCCTTATACCAAAAATTTATGAAATTATGTGCAAAAGATTTTCCATCAGGAGGTGTATCCGCTGAAGAAAAAAAAATTCAAATCGGAGTTTTAGAAGAAGAGTTACCAGAAAAATGTAATTTACTTTTACGCCCCCAAGCAGAAAATATATGCGTAATTTGAAAAAGTAACTATATCTAAAATACTCTTCGACATAAATGGAATCGAAAGATAAAATAATTTTTTCAATCTGATGTTTAGAAGCAAATATGTGGAATAAAACGTATTTTTGAATTCGACATCATCTGCATTTACGCCCTCTAGCGGCGAAATTGTACATCGCCGCTAGAAGGCGTAAATGCAGATGATGTCGAATTCATCATTCGCATATTTCGAGCTTCCCAATGCAAAAAGAATTTTTGAAATCTGACTAATAGTTGCAGAGATATCGTGGGTACAGACGGACGGACGGACAAACGGGTAACATAAGCACGATCTTTTTTATGCAAAAGACGTGCTAAAAAATCAAAGGGGGACAGTAGCAACAGCGCCGCAACCTATTACGTAGAACTACGTCGGCACAGTTGCTATTGCGCCCCTTTGATTTTTTTCAGATATGAAATTTTTAAGAGATGAAACGAAAGAAATTTTTTACTTTATTTACTTAAAAGCAACTTGTACTACAGATACAATTTATAGTAAGTTATGCTGATTATAAATTAATGTTAGTAGAAGGCGTAGTATCATCGTTATCAGTAGTTATTGCTAAAATTGTTTCTGAAGAAATCGTTCTTCCGAAACAATTTTTCAAACTCCTTAGTTGCCTTCTTATAAATTTGGAGATACATATCGGGCCTGATGATGCACTCTTCTTGTTGTTGCTCTTGTTCTTGTCTAGATTCAGAATGCATCGTCGGTGTAAAGGTTTGAGACGTAATACATTCATTATCCAGCGAAGTTGTGAAGACTGACGATGTACATTGGTATTCCATGCTCGGTATGAAAATTTTAAAATTTGGATCGATGACATCAATCTTCATCTGTTCTTGCTGTTCAGGCTCAGTTTGTGCAGTTGAAGTGGAAGGTTGTGTCTCTAGAGTCGATCGAACTCGGGTGAAACGCATCCTGGCGCGCCAGGGCCGTAACCAGGGGAGGGTCAGGACGGGCTGCCCCCGACCTGTGTTTCCTTTTGCCCGCACTAGCGACTCGCACAACACTATAGTGCCCGATCTGTTTCACATCTTTTGCCCGATCACTTTACATCTTCGCCTGATCTCAATCATCAGCCGCCCCTTCCAACTTGCTTGTCTGGCTACGGGCCTGTGGCGCGCGGACTTTTGAGACTCAATGCATTCCCGTGAACTTTCGGTTGATGACTTAGCGGGTCTTTTCGGATTCCTCTCGTTCTCCTCTAGCTGTTTATTCAACTTTCGTCGGTTCTTATACACTAACGGAAAAAAAAAATCACAACACCACGAAAAAATAGTTGTAGAGGAATGAAATGGCGGCAATACATTTGTATAGGTAACATATTTAATCGATTAAGGTTTCAAGATCACAGCTTATTATAACGCGAGAAGAGCCATTTTAAATGTGAAATGCTGGTACATCAATAACCGGTGTAACCGCCAGAATGTTGAATGCAAGCACGCAAACGTTCATGCATTGTGTCGTACAGGTGCTGGATGTCAGTTTGTGGGATGGAGTTCTATGCCTGTTGCACTTGGTCGGTCAATACAAGGACGGTTAATGCTGGTTGGGGGTGACGCTGGAGTTGTCGTCCAATGATGTCCCATACGTACTCGATTGGTGAAAGATCTGGTGATCTAGCAGGCCACGGCAACATGTCGACACTCTGTAGAGCATGTTGGGTTACAACAGCGGTATGCGGGCGAGCGTTATCCTGTTGGAAAACACCCCTGGAATGCTGTTCATGAATGGCAGCACAACAGGTTGAATCACCAGACCGACGTACAACTGTGCCGTCAGGGTGCGTGGGATAACCACGAGAGTGCTCCTGCTGTCATAGGAAATTGCTCCCCAGACCATAACTCCAGGTGTAGGTCCAGTGTGTCTCAGCCGCAGATAGGTTGGTTGCAGGCGCTCACCTGGCCTCCTTCTGACCAACACAAGGCCATCACTGGCACCCAGGCAGAACCGGCTTTTATCAGAAAACACAACAGATCTCCACTCCGTCCTCCAATGAGCTCTAGCTTGACACCACTGACGTAGCAAACGGCAGTGGTTTGGAGTAAGTGGAATGCACGCTACAGGGCGTCTGGCTCGGAGCTGTCCTTCAAGTAACCGATTTATAACAGTTCGTTGTGTCACTGTGGTGGCAACTGCAGCTCGAATTGCTGCCGCAGACGCGGTACGATGCGCCACGGCCATACGCCGTACACGGCGGTCTTCCCTCTCAGTACTGCCACGTGGCCGGCCGGAACCCGGTCTTCTTGAGGCAGTACCTTCCCTTGACTACCGCTGCCAACAATCCTGCACAGTGGCTACATTCCTGCCAAGTCGTTCTGCAATATTGCGGAACGAAAATCCACCTTCTCGTAGCCCTATTACACGACCTCGTTCAAACTCCGTGAGCTGTTGATAATGGCTTCTTCGTCTTCTTAAAGGCATTCTTCCCTGTGGAGTCCGCAATTGGACGGTACAGGTTAATGGTCATCAGCTAGTCTTAAAGGCATTCTTGACTAACATCAACACACTACGTCGAATCTCAACGATAATTAAAGCTCACGAACGTTACAGCGCGTATTTACAGCAAACCTGCTTTGCATGTTCCGAGGGCGCTACTAGCGCCTCACGTATGCGCCGAGCGCGAAATTTGCATAGACGTCATCTTACAGATGTACTCTCACCGCCTACCAACTGTCGTTTATCTAACACAACCCCTTCTTGGTGTTGGGATTTTTTTCCGTCAGTGTAGTAATTAGTGCAGTTGAAGTGGAAGGTTGTGGCTCTAGAGTCGAACTCGGGTGAAACGCATCCTCGCTCGCGGACTTTTGAGACCCTACATTCCCGTGACCTTTCGGTTGATGACTTAGCGGACCTTTTCGGATTCCTCTCGTTCTTCTCTAGCTGTTTCTTCAACTTTCGTCGGTTCTTATAGTAAATTTCTTTGGATTTTCGCTGCATTCCTAAATTTTTGCCGTCAATTTTTTTTTTTCTAAAAAATAAATAAATTTTAAATCCACTTTATTTCGATTTATCATATACGTCCGTTAGCTCTGACCATCTGGTACGGAATGTGAGGCTGAGGTCATCGCTATCATTATCTATATTCACTAGTTATCAACTTTAAAACGGCATGCAGCGAAACAAAATCATGCGAAATTCAGTTTAATTTTCAAACCTACTGTATCGAAGAGTTACGGGGTGGAGGGTTGAAACTGGTTCTGTTATAAATGGGACTCTATAAACTATCTAATGCATTATTTATGACTATATAATTATTAGTTTCGAAGATACAAGCGTTCAAAGTGTGACATGTTTTCGTTGCATCCGTGCCTCCGATCCCTACCCAGCACGGAGAAAGACGTACGTCAAAGAAACTATGCGCATTTGAACAGCTAATAACTTAGCGCAGCCTAAAACCGTGCTTGTTCGTACTCCATTTAAACCAAGCCTGCATGCAGTCTGTCAGAAAATCATATACAGTATCTTCCAACTTCTTCCTCTCGTGATAATTGATACCGATCTGGTCATTCGCAGCAGATTTCGACGTGTTTGTTCTCTAGTGGCTAGGGTTTTTTTCATGGAAGTGCTGCTTCATAAAAAGGCTGCTCTGATTGGAATGTAGCCTTAACTTTTTATTCCTGGTTGTGGATTGTAGACTTTTTGGCTCTGAGCGATACGTCCGACAAACATTCGGAAAGCACGTGCGATAAACTTCGCAGATATTTTTTCCAGCCTGTCTTCAGAAGTTTAGAAGTTCATGAATATACATCACCTTACTTAACGCGCTAATTAGGCTTTGAAGTGCGGCAAATTACGTTCTTCTAACTAATTAGAGCAGAGGGGTTCGACTTTAATCTCTCATGCAAATCAGCGTGACCGTACTAGATAACGCGTCGGGGATGAACCGCCTTTTACTGCAGCAGACTCCATGAAAGAGAAAACAAGAAAGACAACAGCCAAAAGTGGAGGATTTTCTTCCGGCGGAGAACGAACGACCAGTGGTTAGCAAACAGGATGTCGGACGATCGGCACTTCCTCACGCTGGCCCCTTTAATCGAGACTCTCTCTCGGACGTTGCAGTTTCCATGGCCTCGGGCAAAGCGGAAGTGGCTGAATTTATTTTATTTATTCATTTATTTTTTTCTTTCCCAAACCTCGATCCGTAAGCATAGAGGTCGCTTCGTGGAATTACACTGCTTGCTCCATTGCGTGTGTTCTTCGGAAGTTCGTCGAGTGAGCCAGCGGTTTTCACAATAACACAGGAACAACCCGCGCGACATGCGGTGAGTGAATGTATGTGCATGTGTGTGTGCGCGTGTAAAGCGTGCGGCGGTGATGGTCTGTGCAAAGCCTTGAGGACGTTTTGTTTCCACGGTACCCACTTGATATTTCGTTCAACGCTGAAATGGGCAACTGGAAGTGAGTATCAATTCCTTTTTGTTATTTTTACGATAACATGCGTCTGCTTGAGTGGCGCTCTTGCGTTTTCGAAGGAAACACTTCACAGCGACGAAATCCGTTATTCGAGTAATGTTGAAAAATTTCTTGCCTGCCGCATGGTTTAAAAGCCGCGAGGAACAGGCACGTATTCTGGGGGAGGGTCCTAGGGGTCCGCCCCCCTCCGCGAATTGTTTAAATATGCATTTTATGGATTTTTTTTTTTTTTTTTTTTGCAGCAGCAGCAGCACAAACATTTTCTTTTGAATAGGCACAAAACCTAAGAATTTAAACATGAGCTTCTGCAAATTATTAAATTGATGTAAACATTTACGATTTGATGTAGAGGTCTGCATGGATTGGGCTGAGTTTGGGTACGAAGAAAGTGAAGCATAATGAATTTTTAGATCAAAAGTAGTTTAACGGGCCGGCTTTTTTACGCTTTTCAACCGTAGGTTGAAGAAGCGTATATGCTTCAGCTTTGTCCGTCTGTCTGTCTGCCCGCACGATAACTCGCGTAAAAATGGTTCGATTTCGATGAAATTTTAGTATGTGGTTTTTAATATGAACCATGTGAACTCTATTGAAAATGGGTGAAACGGGGTCAAAGGTCAGCACATAGGAGCGGTATCCATTCCATCTTCCTTATGCGTCATAACTTACGTAAAAATGCTTCGATTGCGACAAAACTTTATCATGTTGTTCCGGAGGTATATTGACCCGGTTCTGTTGAATATAGTCGAAATGGGGTCAAAGGTCAGGGCACAGGAGCGAGATTTATTCCACAGCCATTATCCTCATAACTGGAGTAAAAATTCTTCTATTGCGGCAAAACTTTAGTATGTTGTTCCTGAGGTATAGTGAACGAATCAATAGTCATGGTAGGGAAGAGGGTTTGTCTGCTCGCGATTTCTGGCATGTTGGAAAGCGTATCATAATCAACGCATTGCATGATTTTACTAACTTGTTAACTATGCTAAAAATCGTGTCTTAACAGGTATTTTTAAAAATCTCACTGTTGTTGTGTGTTGGCTTTTTTCAGTGTCCAAGTATACTTTCAGTAGCCTCACCCGTGTGATATTTGAGACGAGTTAGTGATTTGTGTGAGCAATTAGGGGCGCATTTCTGATTACTTGTTCTACATTTTATGACGAGAGAAGACATCCGGGAAGAGATAGACTTCTTCACAGAATCTCTGTGGGGATATAGAGAACTGGGAGGCGACACATTTTTGGTGAGGAACTGCCTTACAAAACAGCTGTTTTAGTGCCCAACCATCGCGCGAGAAGTCGTTTTGTAAAATTCTGAACGACTCTTAAACGGTGTGAAGAAATAGCTCTTTTTCTCCCTATCTGTGCATGGAAGTAGAAAAACAGTATTTACACACACATACAAATTTTCTGCCCCCCCCCCCCAACAGAAATTCTGGCTACGTGCGCAGTGAGGGAGGTAGAGCTCTGTTCGAGTCTCGATGAGACAAGATACGTCTTCGTACGGTGATTTTGATGCGCCCCCCTGCCTGGCATCACTAACCCTAATTTAAGGATCGGAATCTTCCCTAATTATGCCCATCTGTTGAGTGTTCTAGACGGACGGGCAAGGCCGTTGCTAGTTCTTGGGAGCACAGGGGCTAACAGGCAGCTGCGGAGGTGCGTCCCGGTGGCCCAGTGGTCTAAGCGCTGTCTGTTATAACCAGTGTTTCTTTCAAGCATACATTCGGGGGGGGGGGGGGGGGGGCTCACCCGTGTCTCGGGGGGGGCTCCCGATAACGACCATTGCCCCCCCCTCCCCGAGACATTTTAAGCTACCGAGCCAAATGTTAATAAATTCAAGTTATGATGAAAAAGAAATGTTCGCTTCTTTTTTATGCTACAAATATTTCTCCAATTATATTTTTTTTAATATTCGTTCTAGTATTATAGTTTATTTTGCTAAAAAGTATATTACGACGCATGCTATTCTTCAAAATATAATAAGTAAATTAATCATACCTAATTGTCTGGGAATCGTGATTCAGGATTAAGAGTGTGTTAAATGTATTTTATTAGATAAAAATTTCAAGCCTTACACCCCCCCCTGAAACTTCCTCTCGTTTAGCTGAAAAAAGTTTATTCTTGAAATGTTTGAAGAAGTAATTACTATATCAGGAGTGTATACAGAATTTTTCTTCGGGGGGGGACGAAAAATGGAAGTTTTGGGGAATTCACCAGAACAAAATTAAAGTTAATGAAAAATAGAATAAAAATTAAAGCATTGTTTTCTAATGTAAGTCGCATGTTAACGAAAAACAAAAGAAAAATGAAACACTTTCTGGGGGTCAATGCCCCATGGCCCCCTCTAAATGCGCCCCTGTATGAGATATATAATAATTACTTCTATATATATAAATATAGTAGTTAAAAATAATATACATATAGCAAATAGAAAACTTGCCCTTTGTAAGATTCCATTTGTTCCCCCGGTCCAAAATTCCTGAAAGAAACACTGGTTATAACCGTCAGCAGGTTTAATGCTAAACACAGGTTATGCTAAAGGTTATAATGCATGTTTTTCTGCTTCTTTTCTATTCTGTTGCTCTTTCAAATACATTTAAATTTTTCCAACGCAGGAAATTTCCTGAAATGAAAGTGTATCTATCTAACCTAACTTCATATTTAAGAAGAAAAAAAAAAGTACAAGTGTCATCATACAGGAGTTCTAGTGGAGCCATTACAGTTTTAACCTGACAGGCATTGCCGACGCCAGCGTCTCAGAAGTGAGTGGGCTATTAGGGGAGCTAAGCATGATGGGGGGGGGGGGGGGGCACGAATTTTGAAGTGTTTGGCAGAAATTTCGGCAAAATATTCCACTCATGTGCATTTTACCAATTACGCTGATAATGTTATCCTTAGTTAAAAAAGTTTTCAGGTGACTACTTTACGTAGTGTTTGTTCAATGTATGTAAAGTAGTGTAGTGGGGCCGGAACGCCCCGGAACGGCGTTTCGGTAAATCCTATACAGCATAATTTTTCTTTTTAAAATACGAATGTCCTGTAATTCTTTCCCAATAAAAATAAATGCAAAAAAAAAAAAAAAAAAAAAAAATCTGCACAGTTAGTGGAATTAACGTCCCATGTTTGTTTGTAGGTAGAATTAGTCTCTAAATCCATTCTCACTTGGCAATCCCAATTGATGAAATCTGAATCAAAATGTGTAAATCCCGGTCTGATTTCGCCCGATCTTTATACTTCCTTTGTGAAATCACAAGTTTGTCTAGTCCGCGTCTCCTTACTCTGGAGTAAGTCGCTCTCCCACCTCAGCTACGCGGACAGAACGCTTCGCTGCATCTTTGTCGTCTTGACACATGTTTTCACCTTTGCAGTACGTCACATAATCTCCCTCTTAATTTTATTTTTTTTTTTGGAGCGAAGTAGGAATTTTTCATTAATTCCAAACATTGTGTGGAACAAATATCACACATTTTTCGAAGAACCCAACGGCCAGTGGATCCATTTTCCACCATCGGGTGCCAATGTGAAAACACAAGTTTCTCAGCGACGGACATCGTAACCGTGTCCCCTCACTCCGGAGTAAGTCACTCTCCCATCTGAGCTACGCGGACAGAATGTCTCGCTGCAGCTTTATCGTCTTGACATGTTTTCACCTCTGTAGTACTTATCAGCAGATTTTGCACAGAACTCCGATTTTTGTGTCTTATTTGTGCTTTTCCCGTTTGGATAACTTTTATCTTACATGAGCATCTTTAAGTTAAAGGTTCGTGCTCTCTTTCTGTGTACTTGTCAAATCGGTGAGTACCATATTATTTCTACAATCATCATTTTTATTTTCAACCAAGCTGGTCGGTTCCTCCGTTAAGCCTCGCCATTATTCATGGCCGCAGCAGATATTGGCAATGTTCACGTCCATATCGAAGAGGCTTCTCCTCTAGGAGATTTTTTTTTTTTTTTTTTTTATTGGAAGTTTAACGACCACCGTGAGCAACTCAAATGGGCTATAAGCAGTCGCCCGTCCCTAATTCAGGGTCACTGGTTCCAGGGAAGGGAGAGAGCCAGTGCCGTAAGACAAACACAACATCCATGCCTGACCGGGATTCGAACCCGGACCCCTTACGGACGAATGATCAGAGGCCAACGCCTTAGACCACTGCGCCACCGGGGCGGCCCTCTAGGAGATCAGTCACAATCACCGGCTGCCGGCACATCCCTCCCTTAGCCAGCTGATGCACGTGACTCCTCTTCTTTAGCTCAGACTGTTTTCTCTGCTCATACCTGTGTTGCTGATGTGACGCAACTCCCCGTCACGATCGACAACGCCATGGATACTTCTGGAGGCGTTGCTCCTCTACCTTCTGCCTTCCCTCAGCTGCCGAATAATCCTTCGACGTCTAGCACGGCTTCGGTACCTGTCCGTCCAGGCTCTGCTTCTCGTTCATATTCCTCTGTGACCTCCGGAATCACCGCACCTTCAACTTCGTCAACAGCAGTTCCCATAGCTTCTTACGCCAGCGTTGAAGGAGATACCATCACGCTTGACATCCCTCCCAAATCAATAGCAGGTCAGCATCTGCTGTCAACATTAGATCTAGGTGTGTGCCTTGATGCATTGCCTGACACTAAGCTCAAGCAATACAGTTCAGCCATTAAGTCCATCCTTCCATCAGCAGCTATTTCTCATATGGCCCGCAAACCTCCAACTGTTCTGGTATATTTCACTAAGAAAGAATATGCTGATCGCACTTACAGTCTGGTGTGGATGTCAACAACACGCATCTTCTTGCTGAGCACCTCTCCCAGCGCCCTGTGCAAGTGTCGTTTTATCCAGTTCCACCTGAAATTTCAGATGCCATGCTCTGTGCCGCGATCAGTAAGTGTGGACGAGTTATTGGCTCCGTGACAACCTATTCCGCAGCACCAAAAGACCCGGAAGATAAGACCATCCGTGGTTTCCGCCGCTCTGCCCGAGTGATCTTCCCATCAGAAGAGCATATCCGTAAGTGTCCAACCTTCCTAAACGTTCGTTGCGGTTTTGAGTTCCGGCGAATTGAAGTGCTCACGTCTCTCCATTGTACCCATTGTAAAGGAGCTGGTCATTTCCGGGCCAATTGCCCCATCTTACTTCAAATGCTCCCTCAGCCTATAACTACACTACTCACGTTCCCCCGAGCCGTACTAAAACGTCTGTTTCTGCAGGTGAAGTCCCAAAGCCCAGTTCTGCACAAAGTCTGCCTACAGCAGTTGATCAACACACGTCTAGACCCAGTGCTACGGAAAGTCTGACTACAGCCGTTGATCAACACACGCCTAAACTTAGTTCTACAAAAAGTCTGCCTACAACTACTAATCAACGCACGTCTGAACCCAGTTCTGAACAATGTCTACCTACATCCGTTGATCAACGTACGTCTTCACCGACTCCTCCAAAGATTGCTCACCTTAATGTCTTTTCTCAAGACTCTCCACTCCCACCTCGTTATGTTCCAGCTACAACAATGCTTACTGAGTATTTTCAACCAATCTTTACTGGTGAAACTCGTGATACTGACGTCGATGGTACTTCAAGCCATGGCTCTCCACCCAAAATTCATCAGTCGGGTGCCTCAGCAAAACAGCCTGGCATTCGCATTCGCCCTGGAAGTCGCACGAGAAAGAAGGAGAAATCCCATTCCAAACAAAGTAGGACTGACCGCTTTCGATCCCCAGGTCGCATAATCTCTTCCCCTCCAGAGCAAGAATCTTCTGAGTCATCCTACGCTGGTGTCTCTCCTACACTCGAAGAATTTACTACTACACTCCAAGAACTTGGTTTTGCTCCAGAACCCCTTCCTTATGAAGATATCCTTCCTCTCGCTCTGATACTCGTGAGTGGCTATCGTCGTATGAGGGCGTCCTCTACAATGTACGTACTAATTTGGAAAATCTCTCGTGTGCTCTTCAGAAGAATGTGCTGAACACGGCGTCCACCCCGTGGGGTGCAAGCTGTGTTGTTCGCATCAAGTCTTTGCTTTCCGTCATGGACTCACTCCTTCAACCAAAAACTGATTTACCTATTCAAGATAGCCTCACTTAATTGTCGTGGGTTCGCGTCCCCCGTCACCAATGCACTTGTACATGAAGACCTCGCCCCTTTGGGCGCGGATCTGCTGCTACTACAAGAAACTTTTTGTCAATCTACCTCTCTTTTCCATCAGTGGCGGCCATGGGATTATACTTTTCATCATGCTTACGGATTCTCTGAAAGAGGAAGTATAGCCATTGCCGTCAATCACCAATTTCAATCCTCTATATCCACGCTATCTGTTAGAAATTTATATAGAGATCTACTACAGTGTATCACCTTTACCATTACCTCTGTCTCTTACCATGTATTTAATATTTATGTACCGTGGTCTTCCACCTATATACCAGAGCTTTTTCATGCCTCAACAGTGCTCTCGCTAACATCGCAACCACCGATAAGGTGATCATTGGTGGAGATTTTAGCTGCACTATCAATCCACGACTCGATCGTTCGCCCTCGTCCAGAGAATTTCGGGGAGATTTAGTTTCCCGCTTGCACTCCACAATTACCGATTTCTCTCTAGTAGATGTGCAAAGACACTACAATCCAACAGATCCGTCTCACACTTTGCGATCATCCCGAGTGACTCTGCCGATGACGGCCCGCCTTGACAGATATTACGTTTCAACTACGCTCCTCCCTGCAGTGACTGACTCTCTCCGTCATCCTTCCGCTTCCTCAGATCACTGTGCTATTACCATCACAGTACATGCTACACCAGCACGGTACCGAACAGCCCGACCATGGACTCTTGATTCCACTCTCATCAATGATCCTAGCTTCCGTTCTTCTGTACGTGCTTTCCTTGCTACTAAACGGCTTGGTCTCCAAACCAATACTTGTGCCCTTACCTACTGGCTTGAGGTCAAGCTACAACTAATTCAGTACATACGTCAGCTCTCATTTACAGTATCCACACTTAAGCGGATGCAACTGGATCATGTCCGTCAAATGCTTTCCTTACTCAGTCTTGCAGACCCTCTTTTTATTGTTTACCAAACAGAACTGAAAGCACACTCCAACCTCTTCATCGCCTGCGTCTATAACATCGTAACCCAGACGCCTGCGGCTATGATTTCTTAACATCAATAGAGTCTACTTGTCGAGCATCTGCATCCCTCACTCATCTACGCCTCCCCACCGGGGAAGTGTCTTCTGATCCTATCACCCTCTGTACTCAGGTACGGAGTTTTTTCATTGAAAAATTCTGTGAGGCTCCTCCTCCGTCCTCCTCTGCCTCTGCTTCTTCTTCTTCTTCTCTTCTTTCTGACCTACCTCAGGTCCCTTCCAATCTCACTTTTTCTCTCCTCCTCTGCCTCTTCTTCTCTTCTTTCTGACCTACCTCAGATCCCTTCCAATCTCACTTTTTCTCTCCTCCTCCCTCTGACCTTGACTGAACTTTCGTATACCTTTTCCTCCCTCAATCCCCGCGCCGCTCCGGGTCCGGACGACCTCCCTTTCCTTTTCTATAAAACTTTCCTGGACGATCTTCTGCCTTTTCTCCTTCACGCTTTTTCTGCTACCTTTCTCTCCTCTGCTCTTCCAAGGAGTTTCGCAGATACCCATGTTGTCCTCTTCCCCAAGAAAGGCGATCCATTTGACTTGAGAAACTGGCGTCCCATCTCTCTCCTAAACTTAGATTACAAATGCTTCACTAAACTCATCTCATGCAGACTCAACTTCATCCTTCCCTACATTCTTTCCACTGATCAGACTTACACCGTTTCTGGTCGCTCCATTTCCCACAATCTAAACCTCCTTCGTGATCTAATCCACTTTGCCAGCTCTCGCTCTGAACCTCTTGCCCTTCTTTCGCTTGACCAACAAGCTGCTTTTGATAATATCTCTCACGCATATCTTTCCACTACACTCCTTTCCTTTGGTTTTCCTCCTCCTTATGTTTCCTGCCTTCTCTCTTTCTACCGAGACTCCACTTTCCATGTCAAGTTGCCCGCCCTTATAACAGCATCAAACCCATTCCGTCGCGGTGTGAGACAGGGCTGTCCGCTTTCCGGACAGCTTTTTGCTATTGCTATTGAGCCATTTCTGCGCTCTGTGCTGCACTCGGTCCACGATTCTCTACCGCCAACTGTAGCTAGCTCAAGGCATCATGTTGTAGCATATTAAGCGTATGCAGACAATATTACGTTCTGCATCCGTCATGACTCACAGTTCCAAAGTCTCCGCCAACTCTATGATCAATATGCCTCATGCTCTGGTGCCTCCCTCAACATCTCAAAGAGCTGCGGCCTGTGGTGTGGGGCCTATGGTCCCACCGCACTGACTCCCCATGGGGTGCAGTGTGTACTGCTTCCACTCAACGTTTTCTCGGCATTCATCTTGGACCACCCCAAGCTGCCTACAATGTTTCTTGGGCCACACTTCGTCCTCGCCTACAACGTTCTGCTACTTACTGGAAACGCGCTCAATAATGCTCATCGGTTTTTCAACGAGCTCGCCTTACACGTACCTACGTGATTTCAATGCGCACTTATTCCTGGATAGCGTCTAAGTCTCCAGTTCACTGTCTTCTAGATATCACACGTTACCTTACTAAAGTGATCTGGACCAGTCATCACTGGATCGGCGTTCCCCAGCTCTGCCTCCCTCCTGCGTACGGTGGAATTGGGTTGACTGACGTTCCTACTCTCTACAAAGCGCATCGCATCTGTACCCTCAGCTGTCACTGTTCGTAATGTCATTGCCTCCCCTCGCAATCCTCACTTGACTTTCATTTCTCTACTTCTCATGGACCGCTTTCCTCTCACATCCTCCCGTCTTCCGTCTGTTTACTCCGAAGCTTTCTGCTTTCTCCGTTCCCTCCCTCTCTCTCTCGTTCCCCACCTGCCTCTACCTCAGGACTCCTCTCTGAACCTCTTTTCTTCTAATCTGTTCTACATCCCCCTCATTTCTCATGCTTCTCTTTTCCATCCTGGCTCCGAGCAGGAGTAGTAACAGTACGTGACCTCACTACTTCTGATCTTTCCTGGAGACAATTTACAAGTCTCCCCACAGCTCTCCTCTCTTCTCCCACCGCATCACTGCCTACGATTCTATTCTATCCGCAATCATCTCTCTGTTCCCCAATCTCCCCTCCCCTCTTGGTCTTCTCTCAGTCTCCTCTGCCTCTCTCCCTCTCCCCTTTTGCTTACCCATTAAAGGCACTCTCCTCCCACTTTCCTCACTGTCAGTGTCTACCGTTTTCTATCTTTCTCAAATTCTCCCTCAACCCGTCCTATCCCCGAGGTGCCTTCTGCCTCCACCTCGGCCGCTTGGTCCGCGGCCCTCTCTCCTCTCTCTGCTCCTCTTGAGATTAGCACCCATTGGCTTTATCGTCTCCCTGTCCCATCTATCCTACACCGAATGACTCTTCTCTCCTCCCCACTTTGCCCATTCTGTGCTGAAAAAGCAGATGTATCACACGTGTACCAATACTGCAGAGTGCTACTACCGTTATTTCATCTTGCCTTCTCAATCGCACAATGTTCCTGCGCTGCGGACCTCACCTTCAGTGCGTACGCACGCTTCTTCTCTGCACATCTCCACCAACCCGTTTGCCTCCAGTGTGCTCTTATATTTTTACACTGGTGAAACATATATATGTCTATCATCAGCAACAGCGTTATGTCACCACCTCTGCCTCTCCGCAGCAAGCCAGTGCTGCGTTACTACTTCATTTTCGTGATCGTCTCCTCTTACGCCTAGAGTTTCATACCCATGCTGCCCAGCGCCGTGAACAAAATTTCTTCTCTACATGGTCCCCGGCGACTCCTTGGTTTGAAAGTTCACCTTCCTCGATTCGTCTTACGGTGGGAGGTTGTTTGTAACCCACTGTTCTTCAAACAACCGTAATGAACTTATAAACTGTTTTTTCCTCGCACTTCAACGTTTGCCAAAACTGTCTTCATTTCAGCTCATCCTATATGTTTTCTACGGTTTGAGCAGATTCCGGTAATACTCCTATTCATAGACTGTTCGCATTTTTGTGGACTTTCGTCCCTTCTCTTCATAATATTGTATACTCCGAAACTCGCATTGACCTGTACATTTTGTAAATATTCCAATTTTTTGTTGCTTTTTCACGCATCTTTTACACTTTTTTTTTATCGTTTCATCATTTTCTTTTGTCATGCGATTTCGTACCTGTATGATTATTATTATTCTCACTGCTGCGTCAATGAAATAATTTTTTTTTCGTACGCATCTCCCACATGAACACTCCAGAATGCCACATTGTATATACCACTCACTGTGCTCATCAGTGTGTTCTGTCGGTCATTTCATCGTCCACGTTCTTATACATTTTATTATTATTAATAAAGTGATTTTGAAAACCTCTGTAGTACGTCACATCTTGTTCTATAAATAGAGTGGGAGCATGTTATAGCGTGGGTATACGGGGACAAAGCGATAACCGCGTTACATAGATGCTCGCGCGGTATATCCGAATCAGAGTATGTATTTTGTTTGGGGGACACGATCGCACCCACGTTATAACCAATTCCGGGGACCAACCGCGTTATATCCGGCTTTTCTGTATAAGAAAGTAAAAAGGAGAGAGGCGGAACGGGACGGCGGAGGTCTTAAGGAGGGAAAGGTATTGAAGACGTAAAGGCACTGCGCGTTCTTATACTTTTTCAATTAGCACTACACCATTGTGTATGTAGTATGAAAACCATGGATACGAATCTCTATGGTAAGTTACTATTTCTTCGCAATTTTAGCCTTAGCCTACTTAGGTCGTTTTTTCTTGTTTATGGTTTGCTTTTATAAGGCTATTTATGAATTTCAGTTTGTAACCTGACAAGGAATATATATATATATATATATATATATATATACTTAAGAGCAAAACTGAAGACTAAGGAAAAACTTTAGAATTTAAAACGAAAGTTGCAAAATAACCTGAAGATCAAAACGCGCAACGCAGCAGTTTTGAAAATTCAGAATTCACATTCTATTAAGAAGATACCTAAGCAAAAAAATACATATATAATTTTGACTCACACCAAGTACAACATAGAAAAGGTTATGTATCTACCTGTGTGAGTAAAAGGAGAAAAGATAAAAAAATAAAATAAAACGACTGAATGTAGAAGGTGTCGAGAATACTGAGCCTTGGCTTTATCAAGGACCAGCAAAAACTCTGCATTTTCTCACTTCCACAAAGACCTAGTTGGAAATGGGTTTCTGCAAGGCCATAGATGCAAGTAACATTCCCACCTAAAATAGTTTTAAAAAATATATATATGTCATGTCCTCCGCAGAGTTGCATGACCTAGCACTAGTTAACAATTTCGCTTGCATCCATTAACCTTCCTGGCCCGACCCATGCTCTTCATCTGTTACTATTAAACAGAGAGAAGAAGATTAAAGAGAACTCAAGCTGTGAGAGTGACATAATAATTAGAAATAATTTTCAGCTATAACGAAATGCCAAGTTCGATTGAGAGAGAATTTAAACCTGAAAATCAATGCAAAAGAAATCCAAATTTTTACATTGCAATTAAAAAAGGAAATATTAATTTTTAAAAAACAGATTTTTTAAAGAAAACTTGAGTCTAAAACCCCCTACTCTACAACTTATGACAGCACGAAAACGAGAATAAGTTAAAGACAATAATTAACTAAAGAAAACTTTGTGAAAGTTATATGCCTTAAACAGTTAGTTGCAATATGTACAAAGTATTTCAGCAGTGCTTTAAGTGCATAATTAATTAGTTATTAAGAACTTAACTACTTTGAAAATACAGCGCATAGAAAAGGAACAAGCTTAGCCAACTTCTGTTCCTAGGTACCCCAAAAAGACGCGCAAAGTTACAAAGAAAAGAAAGAGTTAAAACCCTCAAAAATGTTAACAGACAAGCCAGTGCCTAAAAGCTGAAATGCTAAAAATCAACAGAGAAAAAGTACATGAAGTACAAACATTGAACTTATAAAACCTAGAGCCCAAAAACAAGGAAGAGAGCTTACCTCTTGTGTGACAAAAGCTTTCTCCTCACAAGAGTAAAACATGGCTGACCTCTTCCGCCACTCCCTAGTCGCTGGGGGCAGAGAGGGTGGGGCTGATGGCCTCCTCAAACAGAAAGAAGCCAACTCGCGGAGATTTTAACCAGAGAAAAAAATATATAAACTTAAGACTGTGGATCTGTATGATCAGAAAGAGCAGAATTAACTCTCCAGAATACATGAGAAATATTATAAAATACACGAGTAGTGTACTTAATAATCTTTGCATGTATTAAATCACCTTAGTGAGCTTCTATAGATTAATCAGAATCTTATTAATTTTAATGTTGGTTTTACTATTTTTAGCATAGCTATCCTAGTGATGAATAACTAGTTTTCTTTTTTATTTGTTTTTATTTTCTTTTATAACCAGATTTTTAAGCTTTTTTGTGATTTTGTTTATATTATTTAATTTTTTTGTTTTAATAGGACCTTCATATCCATAGCACTAAGGTTCCTTTAGGTAGTTAATAGGCATCCTCTAGCCAACTTCCTTACGGCTTTGATTGGTCAGAATCATATTATTAACTGTGTAGAAAATTAAAGCAGATCTGCCAACCTTACTCTATTATTCAGAATAATTTTTCTTAAAGTTCTTTTGATGAAAGAAGAAGGAATTTCGTTCTCTAGAAAACTATCTAATAGTATATTAATGTGGTAATTGAAGTCCAAATTGTTGCTGCAAATTCTTGAAATTCTTAGGACCTGAGAAATTAGTACATTCTCAATTGTTCATGTACAAATAAGTGTTGAAATCCTAATCTTCATAATTATTTGGTATCATGTTAGCAATGGCATGTACCTGAAATTTAGAAACAAATTTACTTGTATTACTTAACAATTAAAAATTAAACTTCGCAATTAAAAAAGAAACTGTCATGGGGGAGGGGAGATAGCCTGGGTCTCGGACCCAAGATACGCCACTGACTATTTAATTATTGTTGGTAGATTATTTCCCCAGTTGTCATCTCTTTAACACAGTTCCATGTGCTGCCAGCGACAGGCTATTTAAAATTGAATTCAGTTTACGAAGTAGCAATTTCATGTACAAAAAGAAAAAAAAAAAAGATGCAGGTATTATTTATATTTGTTTCGACGAGGAGCAAAAACCAAAAAGCCAGCTAGCATGTCATCTAGAACCGAATCTGCCATTTTTTAGCACTTCTAGGACACCGATTCGGATGCCACCCCGAAATTTCCTTAGGTATTTCTTTTCTTTTTCAAATCTGTTACCTTTTTAAAAAAAATGCTTTGATAATTTGCTTTAATTATTGCGCTATTTGATTGATAACTCCTTAGTCCGATTTGTGAAACAAAAATGCTAATGCAACGAACTTTGTCTATCAATGGACTTCGAACTTCCTTTTTCTTTTTGAAGTTTGTCAAAAATTATTTCAGTGGCTGATATGACGTCGAAAAATCGTAATTTAAATGTGTCAAAATTTTGAGAACTGACACATTTTGTAATTTTAATACAGTTCGAAACTTTGCTGCTAAGGGCTCTAAACTTTAGAATTTGGAAAGTTTTTCAACTAATGTATGGTTGTTTCAATCAGAGAAGAGAAAATTCTATCTGCTAGGTCACGCGAAATAGTGAAGCTTTGCGTGTTTTTACTTCTACACATTTACTTTTCAAAATTACACTAGAACTAAGTTACGCGCACTTTTAGCGGCGCTTCTAAAGACTTTTATTTACATTGAAAACTTATTTACACCTGATAGCATTGTAAGGCAAATAAGAACTGAATATATTCGAAAACATAATTTTTTTTTTTTAACGGTGCGAATTTCCTATTGTGGAAGTTATAATAAAAATATTCTAATACGTTGAAATGTTCTTGTGATATTGATGTTGAAATGTTCTTGTTATACGTTGAAATGTTCAGCTCAAAAATTGCTACCAGATGGTCATAAAATATTTAATTCTTTATTTCTCCTTCATAAATTTCTTCATGAGCTGAAGGCATGGAAGTTTTAGGACCCTTGAGGACTGGGGGCGTATATAGAATTCGGGGGAGGGGAACGAAAAATGGAAGTTCTGAAATCCACTAGGACAAAATAAAAGTCAATGAATAATAGAAGAAAAAACTAGAGCATTTTTTCTAATGCAAGTTGATGCATATTTATTAAGCATTTTTTCTAATGTAAGTCACATTTTAACAAACATCATAAAAAAAAAAATTGAACACTTCCGGGAGGGGGGGCAAAGCCTCACGGCCCCCTCTCTAAACACTCCCCTGCTTGAGGAAAGAAAATGACTGTTGTCCTCTTTAAACCGTGGTCCAGATAACAACAATTCAATCCTTTTGCCTTTGTTGTCACCGTTAGAGAGAGAGAGAGAGAGAGATCGTGCTGAATTCCAGAATTTCAACCGCTTTCTCGCGAGTTCTTAGGCCGATCCTATGTCCTGACCTTTGACCCCATGTCTCCCATTTTCAACAGGATTCGTCCCCAGGTGGTGCAGGTTGGTAATTCAGTAACATTGAGAAAAGGTCGTGCAGGGGCGTTCAAGTCTTCTGCCAATGATGTGCCAGATGAAGGAGACGTCCTCCGAAGCGAGGCCGATAAGAGACAGGGCTTCTTGCAGAGGAGAAGACAGTGAGAAGTGAGCTCGGAAGTCCCTTTCCTGTATGTTTGCTGGACAATATGCAGTACCACTATCACGCCAGATTAGTTGTCGTCGACAATCGACTGACAGTATAACCTTCCTTTGTTGCATATCTGCTTTTGAAATGCTTTGAGCAGGTTCATTACGCTTGCTCCTCGATGTTTTTCGTTCGACGTTGTTGTAGACGATCCATGTTTTCTGTTATTTGTGGTCTTATGTTACCAAATCTGTCTGTGAAGCACGTACTTTTGGTGTTTAAATTGGTTAAAATGAAAATTGGTGGCTGCTTGAGGAAAGAAAATGACTGTTGTCCTCTTTAAACCGTGGTCCAGATAACAACAATTCAATCCTTTTGCTTCTAGCAGCTTCTTTAAAATATGTACATCCATTTTTATACCCCACTTTAATTTGGGAGCAGACCTATTTAAATATTTTTAGACACCATATAATAGTGTAATAAAATTGAAAACGTGTGCGATTAATTTTGCCACAAAATTAAATTATTTTTGGCTACCTGTTATGTTTGTTTTTCATGGTTTTGCGCTTTTTATAAAAAATAAAAAAATAAAAAAACTTCAATTCCGCCGCTACCTGAATTTTTCAGCCCCATGCACGTGGTTAGTGTGTTTTTGCCTGAATACATTCCTGATGTCATCCTTAAAGCATTGTACAATCACAATGCGGCTGTAACAGGGCATTTTCCTTTTTCGGGATGAAGTTTCATTGCTCCGTATTCGTTGAATCATTTCGCCCTACTCCATAATGCGCTAAACGGTGCTTTCACTTGAAGAGTCGAAACCGGGACATGAGCATCCGGAACTGGAAGGAAGTGGAGAATAATATGCCATCAATGTCATACTCAGGATTCGAATCCTGGACCGAACGATCAAAGCCCTTCTCCTCTGATTTCTCAACCGCCACAACAAGGCAGCCAATAAGTTATGAGATTATGAGTCATCACTATAACAGCTGGTTTGTTAGCTGTTTTGAATTATTTTTGATGATGTCTGGTAAATTGTTTTGCCGACCAAAGTGGTCCGACACCGGCTTAGCTGGGATTATTATACTGAGCAGACCTAATACCGAAATAGACTGTGAAGTCTTCTATATTTTGCTCAACGAGATACGAAGCTAATTCACTTCAGATTCTTCCCACCTTGAACGAAAATAACAAAAGTTCATTTTGCGCAGTTAGGCTTTCTCTCTGACTCGTATCTGGAATGGCACCTGTGCCCTCACGATTCTTTCTTTCTTCTTTTTTGTTAAGCAGCACGAAAAAGGCATCGGAAGCGTTCTACTCCTGCTATACACAATTTTTTCTTTATTTTGCTATACTGTAGAAGTCAGAACACATGGACAAACAGTTTTAGTTCTGCTTTTCTGTCAGCCATCGTGGAACAAACACGGCTGCGACACTTCTCGCGCTTTTGCCATTTAACATTAAATTGCGCACGTGAGCCGACGATTCATTTCTTTTTAATGACAAATTTCAGGGGTACTCGTCGTTTTGTCAGAAATTCGGCTTCCATTTAAACGACAGAGCCACTCAAAACATTGGTGCGTGGCCTATTGTTTCATCTTCAAAAGCTTTTCATCAACTAGTAAGTTTCAGCTCTCCGACTTCTCAGTTTTCACGCAAAATTTACAGACCTGAGCTGCATTTTCCACTTTCTAGAATGATTCGACTTTCGTGAATCTATACGGGATCGCGAATGAATGGATGGAGTCGTGGAGAAAGCTGCCAGCGCGGCTTCCGGCGCAGAAACATGTGAGAGCATGTTCCTCGAAGCCTTATGTCAAACAAAACAAAATGAAGACCACATTACTGGAGTTCATGTTAAAGATCGTGATGCCAGTCTTCATTAAAAACATCTATAGTATGTTGTGACGTACTGTTTAAAGGTGAAGCACATGTCAAGACGGCAAAGTTGCAGCAATAAATTCCGTCAGTGTAGCTTAATTGGGGAAGCATTCGGCTACGGAACTGAAGGATGCGGGTTCGATCCCCATCACTGGCAAATTTGTGTTTCGCTACAATGTATCAAACTTACAATTTCAGCTTCTCCGAACTCTTCCATAGTTTTGTTTCAAATACATTCCACAACGAGATCAAAGTTAGACTTCCATCTGAATGGGTTGTTGCCGCCCCGGTGGCGCAGTGGTCTAAGCGATGGCCTCTGATCATTCGTCCGAAGGGGTCCGGGTTCGAATCCCAGTGAGGCATGGATGTTGTGTTTGTCTTATGGCACTGGCTCTCTCCCTTCCCTGGATCCAGTGACCCTAAATTAGGGACGGGCGACTGCTTATAGCCCATTGAGTTGCTCATGGTGGTCGTTAAACCTCCAATAAAAAAAAATGGGTTGTTATAAGTTATTCCCGTATGTTGCCATCGAAGTGAGCTTCCGTTTGATCCACTATTGCTTCACTACTGCAACAAATAATCTATCACAAAGACTTGATTTAGATGACGGAATAGTTTTCCAATTGTAAAAGGCTTTACATTTAAGTGTACATCATGAGAAAGTTTTACTGAACCGAGGTTCGTTCACAGCCTCGATGAAAATGTTAGAGAAAGGAATTAAAACTTACATTCCAGCCAGTCATACATTGGAAACTTCTTGTGCGCTGTTCAGTGGATCACTGGAAGAAAAATAAATCTCTGACAGTGAATTTTTGAGATTTATCATCGAACGGAAGCAGAATTTAACGCTCTATGTTAGCCGGCAGAACGTAAATTTAACACCATGCTGCTGAAAGAGCCAAGAGCCATAACTAGCATATAGTCACATTAATGTAATGATGAAACAAAAGAGACTTTGTAGTGTAGATGTTTATTCATGAGGCAGAAGTCTGGAATATCGTGCATTAAACGAACATCTGTACATCGGTGTTGTGTGAAATAGATATCGATGTTTCTGTTACAACAAGCGTGTGTGGACTGGTGTTTTCTAGGTACTGGTTGGCTCCGTTAAAAGGGGCATGTAAACATGTGTGTCGATAACTTAAGTGGAAAAACCGTTAGATATTGATGAACCTCAGTATCTGATATGGCATTTGTTACAATGCTATGAAATTTGTGACTGCTGAGTTGATGGAACGTTTGAAGAAGGAAATCTGTAACCTTGTTCACATGACTCTAAGGCCTCTTTTTTCCAACAAGTATGTGCTGGGCAGTACCTCTACCATACCAACATTCGAACCCTGTCTAGGTGCAACCTGAAGGGGATGAGACAGGGAAATTATTCACAACTTCAGCCATCCACTAGCTGACAGCTGGATCGTTAAACCGTTTTAGCGCTATGACGTCTGCTAAGGAACTGCTGAACTCAAAGATGTGAGAAAAGTAATCATCTCGCATAGTGCAACAGAGTCATAAACTGAGCTGGGAACCGGAAGTGAAAATCTAAATATGGATGTAAGGGCGAAAACTAATAATGCTACGAATGTAAATTACTGTATAAATTCATGTTAATATATGAGTGTGAAAAAAAAATATGCCTCGTGTTTCGATGGACGACGAAGTGTCACCTCGAGAAGGACTTTTCTCTCATTGAGGGGATAACTTTCGTTCACAGTGTGGTTGTACAATGCAGATGTCTGGCGTGTGATTAACGGCGCCAAAAGGAATGCAAGGTGAACCTCGACAACGAAAACAATGTTTCAGAGGGACAATGCCTTACACAGGAAATCTTGCTTTTAGAGAGTATCAAAACAGACCCAGACAATACTCTATGTCAAAAGGGTGCCAGTAGGTCTGGTGATCTGTAAACTTCCTTTATGTAGAAAGTATGCTGCTATTGTTGAATGCATTCATGTATCTGTTGGGAGTCTGGTTTTCAAGCGGAAGGGCCAGTAGAGGAATGCCACGAGTTGATCGCGGAACATGATGAGGTTAGCCAGGGGACAGGTTAGGAGGGTCAGCGAGAGTCACGTTTTCTAGGGAGAAGCCTGATAGCCTGAGGCCTGTAGTCCGGTACCTGAGAGGGCAGAGGCCGATGCCTCAGGGCAATGGAGCAAATGGAATGGTGGGATTCTCGGAAGAAGAGCGAAGAAGGTCACGCGGAGGAAAAGCGTGAAGAAGGGTTCGAAGTAGGTTTTGGTAGTGTTCAGACGTGGAGAGCAGGAGCTCCCGGGAAAAAAGATTGCGCTTTGGAGAGAAGCCGAGTGCTTCCGTAGGAAAGCGTAGAGTCAGGAAGACTCTAGTGTGGGAGGTGTAAGAAGGCACCGAAGCATTCAACAGAAGCAGGGTTGGAGTAAGAAATACTTAACCGGAGGCTTTCTTCGTTGCCGGAGATTAATAGCTAGCCAAGATAAGTGAATTATTAGTAATCGGATTAGGGTTATTTCGTGACGGACCCAAAATACGTTAGGCATTCTCTCTACGCGGACTTTTCGAGAGAAACCAAACTCTCTGTATTTAATTTATCATCACTAAATTTCTTTATTCTCTAATACGGGGTAATTACTGCAACTTTGATTTTTGTGCCTTATTTTAAAACCTTCCCTCCCTTCCTTGGTTCGCAGATATCCCAAGTAAAGCGGAGGAAGAGAGAGCCTGGGACTTAAATTTATATTAAATAAATTATGTGTAGAGAGAACCTCAGTTGATTTGCTGTGAGTGGGTGACTGCTAAGTAAATTCAAAGGACGACCTCCTGAGCGGAGGTGGGACTTAGTACAAGGGCCGTAGGCTCACCCCCACAATGGATATACCAGTTCAGAATCCTCATAGAGAGAGATGATGCTACTAATGTGCTAGGAAAAAAAACTGTCAGGAAAACAGAATGGGTCTTTCTGGTGAGACGTCTTTCCATGAGCCATTGTCAGTCCTGAAAAGTAGCCATTGCAGTAGCATAGCAATGCTTTCTAGTAATTCTTTTAAAGGACGGATGGCAAAGATCTCTTGTCTTGAATGCCATTTCTGACTATAGTAAGGTTGTGTGCGCTTATGAGACATACAGTACATTCTATGTCTGTGTCTGCATCGTGCACGAATAAAGTCCATATTTTGCTTGGGTAGGCGTCCAATCCATATGATACATCTGCGTAGGCCATCAATTGATAGTAGGAATGCTGTCAAGCGTCTAGCACATATTTCGCATCACCATTACTTTTGCTGTCCTTTGATACTAGCTCATGAACAAATATACCTCAATAATGGGGAGGTGATGCCTCTCCATTAGGTTCCTACTTTATGAAAAATGTATTTGAGAGAGAGAGAATGAGTGCGTGCGTGCGTGAAGAACATCCAAAAATTGACAGTTTTAATACAATTCAGGTATAATTCGTAAATGCACCACACATACACACATACATATGCTAGCTCTGCATTAGGATATCACAAAACGGAATTAGTGATTTAAAAATTCCATTTCAACCAAAATTTGAAATCCCAAGACGAAATGATGATGTAAATACAGGGTGATTCAAAAGTTTGGTGCAAAAGTAAAATGCGATTAAAAAAGATCTATGGGTCGGAAAGACATGCGGTTTGCAGATTAATATTCACCGAGGTATGGGATTTTGTATGGCATCAAGAAAAAAAAATAGTTCAATATCTCGACAACAGAGAGCACTGTCGCAGAGAATGCCACATAAGTAACGTTTGCACATTACCCGCACAAAGCAACGTTAGAGTGAGACATAAAAACCATTACGGAGAAATGCAGTCATTTTCAATGTGCGAAAATAGTAAAGGTTCGTGCTGTCATTGTGATGGCAAAACCACACGGTTTTATTAAACTAATAATTTGCCTATAACGTGAAATCAGGCGTGCACGTTTAGCGCCGATCGTCTATTGAGCAGGCATAGTGCACACGAATGGCATCCTAGATCTCCAGATCTCACACCCGTTGATTTCTGGTTGTGGGGCTAATTTGAAATCCTGTGTCTATAGAGGTAATCAATCCCCAGACCTTACCATCGCTGAAAAACGCCATACGGCAGGAGGTATCAGCCATTCCCGTTGACATGTTGTTCAATGCTGTATCAGGCGTATACCACGACTGTACGCAGTACTGGAATGTGGTGGTGGACACATTGAGCACTTGCATCTGTAGATCATGCTGAAAGTTTCACTGATTTAACGAAGGTCTCATTTCACAATTCTCACTCTCGTTGTTTTCTCTGGAGCAGCGCCCTCTATTGTCGAGGTCATGAACTAGGTTTTTTTTTTTTTTTTGATGCCATACAAAATCCCGTACTTCGGTGAACATTAATCTGCAAACCGCATGTCTCTCCGACCCATAGATCTTTCTTAATCGCATTTTACTTTTGCACCAAACTTTTGAATCGCCCTGTACATATACAATCTGACCGAAAGAAAAAGATTGTTTTCACACAGTTTCAAGGGTGGAAAAGCCTGTTTGTTTTGTTATTTAATTTTTTTCGTCTTTTCGTAGAAGATACCCGCTGGGGGGGGGGGGTGATTAACCGTTACCACAAAAATGTTGCGGTTGAAAAGCGTCTGAAAGGACGGCAACATGCTCACAGAAAGGCGGATTCAAAAACATCTAATCCCTCGTTCATGACATAGCGCTCTTTTTAAGGAAATATAATGAGAAATAATTCTTTAAGAACGTTACTCACGTTATATGTTTTTAAAAACTCACTTCTTTAGTATACTAACTTGAAAGTTTGTCCGATTTCAAAAAATATATATTTTTTTTTACTTTAAAGGTAATGGTTGATATTGGATGTGATGATGCTGAATTCTTCTCCTATAACACTATTAATCTTGCAGAAAACTGGGGTCCCTATCGCGAATCTTCCTTCTCCACTGAGTTTCTTCTGCGTCACCGCACATTTTGATTACTTTACATCCTTGTTTAAACAATCCCTCCATCTCATCATAGGTTCTCGTGATTTCCGTTTTCTTAGTTACTCCATGTTCATTATTCCGTCCCCTTGTGTCCTTCGTCCCGTCTTAGTACATGTAGTTTTGCCATGTTTTGCTCCTTTTTTTTCTTCTGCTTTTTACAGCGGCACCCTATTTCTGCCTGAGCGTATACAGTTCTGCAGTGTTTAACTCATTTTCCATACGTCATCTCATTGAGCAAGTCCCCGTGATACACAGCAATGCTGATTGTTGTTTTGTCCTGGAAACTTTGCTCTTCTATTTCACCGTCCGTCTTCTATCACATATAGAAGACTGACCCAGGGTTCAAAAGAAAACAGATGCAAAACTTAACTCGACGTAATAAATTACCTCGAAACTGAAGAAAAGATTAAATTCCTTATAACGAAGTGAATTTCTCCGTCATTTTTGGTCTACGCCGGGATTCGAAATCGGGTCCACTCATTCCGGAATAAGTTGCTCTACCAATTGAGCTACGCGGACATTTTATTCTGATTCCTATTTGCCTTTATGTCGTGTGCGTCCTTCTGGCAGGTACGTCACATCTCCTGGTACGTTACATCATCTCCCCTTTATTTATTTTTTATTTTATTTTTCGAAGTGCTGCTCTTATTTTTCCTATCTCGCGGTGTGGAAATAACATCACACCATTGCGAGATTGTGAACGGTCGGGTCATCCGGATAGTTCGGGCGCCATTATAACGAAGTGAATTTCTCCGTCATTTTTGGTCTACGCCGGGATTCGAAATCGGGTCCACTCATTCCGGAATAAGTTGCTCTACCAATTGAGCTACGCGGACATTTTATTCTGATTCCTATTTGCCTTTATGTCGTGTGCGTCCTTCTGGCAGGTACGTCACATCTCCTGGTACGTTACATCCTTTATTCAAAATGTTCTCTATCACCTGACACTTATACAAACCAACGTTTAAACTAACTTGCTAAACTTCAGAAATGTTGAGACCAAGTAAACTCATATGTGACAACGATGCAATTTCCTAATGAATTATGTCAATATGGTCCTATTTTGTGTCGTGTACCAATGAGACCACCCCCAGAGTAGAGAAATGAGTACGCCTGGAGACCGAACGGTGGTGCAGGTGAAGTTCACAGAGCAGTATATATACAACCCGAGGACCGGCTTTCGGTTAGTAGAGTGTTCGGAGTCAGAATTGGAAAAGCTGCCGATTTATCGGAGTTTGATAAAGGACAAATTGTGATGGCATGGCGCCTCGGAACTACGATTCCGGAAACGGTTCAGTTTGTGGGTTGTTCACGTGCCGCTGTAGTGAGTACGTATCAAAAGTGGTGCACAGACGGCCAAACGACGAACCGTCGTCCAGTTGTGAGTCTTCCGCAGCTCATTGATGCCAGAGGGGAGCGGATACTGTCGCGCATTGTCCACAGCGACAACAGGGCCACAGGGTGACAAATCACTCGCAGCTACATTAGTGGTGATCAGGGCAATGTGTCACAGCATACGGTTCGTCGCAGCCTTCTTCCCATGGGCCTGCGCAGCCGAAGACCCAGCCGGGTCCCCATGCTCACTGTACATCATCGCCAACAACACATGAAATGGGCCCAAGGTCATCGAGATTGGACCATGGATGATTGAAAGAAAGTGGCTTGGTCTGACGTATCAAGAATCCTGGTGCATCACGTAGACGGCCGAGCGCGGATACGCCGATTACCAACGGAGGCTATGTCATCTGGATGCATTGTTGGGCGAAAGCAGCCGACAGCGGCGGTGTTTTGCTGTGGGCGATGTTTTCTTGGGACACTTTAGGCCCCATTATCCCAATAGCACAATCCCTGACAGCTTTCAGGTATCTAAACATCGTTGCGGACTCAATTCACCCATTCATGGCAACTGTGTTCCTTGCTGGTGATGGCCATTACCAACAGGTTAATGCGCAATGCCACACTGCCAGAATCGTCAAGGTGTGGTTCGAGGAACACGCTGGTGGCTTTCTGTTAATGCCCTGGCCTCCAGATTCACCTGACATGAACCCAATCGAACATTTGTGGTTCGACTTGGAAAACGGGGTTCGCGCTAAATCACCACCACCCTGAAACGTACGGGAACTGGAGGACCTGCTGTTGACGTTATGGTACCAGATATCTCAGGATAACTATCGCCGCCTTATCGAATCGATGCCTTGTCGAGTAGCCCCTGTTCTGCGGGCAAAAGGGGATCTTACAGCTTATTAGGTAGGTGATCATATACACTATCTATCAAAAAGTAATTGGACACCCCTGCAATCGACGATATCTGCGGTCCTGATACACATCACGGCCGCCGCTGTTAAATATCGTGTGGGAAACAACAACGCAACCAGTAGCATGCAAGATGCCACGCAGTTCGGAGCTCTCTGATTTCGGAAAAAGTGTAATCGGCGGGTATCACAGAAATGGCCGATCCATACGTGACATATCCAGTGAGTTGAAGTACCCAAAATCGACAGTGGCCTACGTAATTGGCAAGTGAAAGATGAGAGGTTACTGTCGGAATGTGCCCCGATCCGGCAGACCCACAAAACTGGGAGTTAGAGACCGACGGGTGTTGGCCAGAGAAATTCGGAAGAACCGCACCTAATCGATGGGCCACATCCGCGAGGAGTTTCAACCGGCATCCGGGAGTGTCCTTTCTGTGAATACCATCCCTAAGGAAGCCCATCAGCTCGGTTATCATGGACGTGCTGCCGCCCACAAGCCTTTGAACACCAAGTTCAATAGCGCTGCTCGGCTAACATGGTGCAAAGAACGTCGACAGTGGACCGTTCAACAGTGGAAACAGGTTCTCTGGAGCGACGAACCAAGGTTCACCCTCTACCGTTCGGATGGCAGGATCTGGGTTTGGCGTCTGCCTGGAGAACGCCTCCTACCGGAATGTAATATGCCAACTGTGAATTTCGGCGGCGGTGGAATTATGCCATGGGGGTGTTTCTCCTGGTATGGCACGGGGCCCTTGGTCGCAATTCCTGGTAGACTCAACGTCGAGACCTGCTGCACCATTTTGGATGACCATGCGCTTCCTACGTTGTGGCAGTTTTATGCGGTGGACCCATGTTACTTTCAGGATGACAATGCCACCTGTCATGTTGCGAGGTCCACCATGGATTGGTATGGTGACAATGGGGTTAATCGAATGGACTGGCCTGTGCAGAGCCCGGACCTTAACCCTATCGAGCACTTCTGGGACGAGTGGAGCGTTGACTTAAGGGGTGCCCCCACCGTCCGAAATCGGTGAAGGAAGTGACCTGTCTTCTCCAAGCCGAGTGGAAGAAAATACCGCTAGCCGTCGTACAACGCCTGGTTGAGAGTATGCCCCGGAGGGTCGCAGCTGTAATCGCCGCTCGCGGAGGCTCCACCAACTATTGAAGGTGAATAAACTTCGTTTTCCTTTGCTATCGCAGGTGTCCAATTACTTGTTGGTAGATAGTGTATTTTGGTTGTCATCATCATCATCATTGTCAACCATTATCAATCCACTGATGGACGAAGGTTTCCCCAAGTTTCTTTCACAACGGTCTGTCTTGTGCAAGTCTCCTCCATTATTCCCGCATACTTTCGAATTTCATCCACCCATCTCCCATGTGGTCTTCTTCTGTGTCTTTTTCTGTTCCTTAAAATCCAGTCTAAAATTTCGGCTGTCCATCGATGGTCTGTCCTTCTGGCAGTATGTCCAGCCCATTGCCATTTCAGGGATTTAACTCTGATCATGATGTCGTCCACTCTTGTCATTCTTCTGATCCACGAGTTTTTTTTTCTTATCTCTCCTGGTTACACCAAGCATGCACCTCTCCATGCTACTTTGAGTTGTCTGCAGCCTTTGTATGTCTCTTTTAGTTAAGGTCCACGTCTCTGCACCATACGTAAGCACTGGGAGGATGCATTGATCAAACACTTTTCTTTTAAGACATAATGGCATATTACTCTTGAAAATTATGCTGTTTCTTCCAAAAGCTCTCCAGGCAAGTTTTGTACGCCGATTAATTTCTTCATCAATGTGACTCTCACTTGATATCTGCTGTCCAAGATAAACGTACGTGTCTGTTATCTCCAGCTTTTCTCCATCAATCGATAAATCTTCATTTCTTGTAAAAGCATTGAACACCACTTTTGTCTTCTGAAAGTTCATTTTTAATCCCACTTCCTTACTCCTGTCAGCAAGCTCCTGGATCATACTCTGCAGCTCTGATGAGGTAGTTGCAAAAATGACTACGTCATCAGCAAAACGAAGGTGGGTTAGATAATCTCCATTAATCTTTATCCCTTTGTTTTCCCAGTTCAGTGATTGAAAGACATTTCCCAATGTGGCATTAAAGAGCTTGGGAGATATGGTGTCACCTTGTCTCACTCCTTTTCCAATTTTTATGTGTGTTGTATTTTCAAACAGCCGAATCTTTGCACTTGCATTTTCATAGATGTTATTAATAATATTAATGTATGCATCTTCAATACCGCAGGATTTCAGAGCCATTGTAACTGCTGATGGTTTCACCGAATCAAAGGCTTTTTCATAATCGATAAAAGCCATGCACAATGGAAGTTCATATTCCCTCGCTCTTTCAATTAGTTCTCTCAGTACGTGGATATGATCTATTGTGCTGTAGCCACTCCTGAATCCAGCTTGTTCTCTCGGTTGAGCCATGTCCAGTGTCACCTTCAAGCGGTGTGAAAGAACTTTAGTGAAGATTTTATATTTTAACGTGGAAAGAGCGATGACTTCTGTTTGGTGTCCTGATCGGCCTGATCCACGTCGAGAGTATGAATTAATTACTTTTTAGCCTTTTTTCTTTCCGTTTTTCTTTCTTTCTTTCCTTTTTTCATTCTTTCTTTAATATTTATTTATTTGTGGCATGTATGTTATCATACACATTTTTCATACGACTACTTTTTTTCTTTTTTTTTTGCGTTTGTTCTAAGTGAATTAATTCTGTGGCTTAGAAGGTGGCATTCATTTCTGAGATATTTCAAAAGCATCGTTCAAACTTCTTTAGTGTCGTAATACATCCACTTCCAGACTTTCCAAGTGAAGATAGGAGCAAGGCTGAACTAGAAAGGGGCGGAAGAGAATTGTGATTAACTCCACACTCGCATGTGATTAACTCCCCACTCGCATGTGATTAACTCCACACTCTGACACGGTGATCCACCGTTCCTATACAGAAACGGGATTCGTCGTTAAACACTATACGTTGCCAGTCCGTAGCATTCCACGTTGTTTGCTGCTGACACAACTGCAATCGGCGCCGACGATGATCAGGTGTAATTGCAGAAAACGTAAGGGCTGTCGAGAGTGCAGATGCGCCTCTACAAGGCGTCTGAAAATAGTTCTGGCGGACACATAAGTCTCTTGTACAGCCGCAGCATGTCTTTGGATATTGGACAAGAACGTCGTTGCATCTGTGCGTGCCGCTTTCACGATCCCACAGTCCTCTCTGCTGGTGGTGTGCCTGGGTCGTCCAGAGCCAGTCCGCCATACGGGTGCCTTCTCGTGTCTATTGCTCCGAACATGATTGCACCGTGCTGTCCAACCGACCCAAATGGTGGCCAATTCGGCGCGCCGGCCAACCTCCCTCTCTCATTCCGACGATACGGCCTCGTTCAAACTCCGTCGGTTGCCATCTACGGCGGCTTCTTGGCATGTCTATCTCTCAGGGATCTCACCTGACTCTTACCATGCAGTTCGGCACGAATGTGGAGTCCCCTGCGCTGCGCCTTATAAGCCCCAAGGATTGCGACTGCAGCGCCGGTCTTGGACGCGCGGGCATGAGGAATAGCACGAAACTTTAATCATTTGCATGTCTGCCCTTCTCGTAGCTATTCGCCGAGTTCGCGTTAATCGCATGTTTTTTTCTTGTTGCGCGGATTTTTATGACAATGAGTGTGTATGTATATATATATATATATACATAACCTTTTCTATGTTGTACTTGGTATGAGTCAAAAAATGTTTTTGCTTCAGTCTCTTCTTAATATAATATATATATATATATATATATATATATATATATATATATATATATATATATCATTGTCAACCATTATCAATCCACTGCTGGACGAAGGTCTCCCAAGTTTCCTCCACAACGGTCTGTCTTGTGCCAGTCTCCTCCATGTCACTCCCGCATATTTACGAATTTCATCCACCCATCTCCCATGTGGTCTTTTTCTGGGTCTTTTCCTGTCCCTTGGAATCCAATCTAAAATTTCGGCTGTCCATCTATGGTCTGTCCTTCTGGCAGTATGTCCAGCCCATTGCCATTTCAGGGATTTAACTCTGATCATGATGTCTTCCACTCTTGTCATTTTTCGGATCCACGAGTTCCTCTTCTTATCTCTCCTGGTTATACCAAGCATGCACCTCTCCATGCTTCTTTGAGTTGTCTGCAGCCTTTGTATGTCTCTTTTAGTTAAGGTCCACGTCTCTGCACCATACGTAAGCACTGGAAGGATGCATTGATCAAACACTTTTCTTTTAAGACATAATGGCATATTGCTCTTGAAAATTATGCTGTTTCTTCCAAAAGCTCTCCAGGCAAGTTTTGTACGCCGATTAATTTCTTCATCAATGTGACCCTCACTTGATATCTGCTGTCCAAGATAAACATACGTATCTGTTATCTCCAGTTTTTCTCCATCAATCGATAAATCTTCATTTCTTGTAAAAGCATTGAACATCACTTTTGTCTTCTGAAAGTTCATTTTTAATCCCACTTCTTTACTCTTGTCAGCAAGTTCCTGGATCATACTCTGCAGCTCTGATGGGGTAGTTGCAAAAATGACTACGTCATCAGCAAAACGAAGGTGGGTTAGATAATCTCCATTAATCTTTATCCCTTTGTTTTCCCAGTTCAGTGCTTGAAAGACATTTTCCAATGTGGCATTAAAGAGCTTGGGAGATATGGTGTCACCTTGTCTCACTCCTTTTCCAATTTTTATGTGTGTTGTATTTTCAAACAGCCGAATCTTTGCACTTGCATTTTCATAGATGTTATTAATAATATTAATGTATGCATCTTCAATACCGCAGGATTTCAGAGCCGTGGTAACTGCTGATGGTTTCACCGAATCAAAGGCTTTTTCATAATCGATAAAAGCCATGCACAATGGAAGTTCATATTCCCTCGCTCTTTCAATTAGTTCTCTCAGTACGTGGATATGATCTATTGTGCTGTAGCCACTCCTGAATCCAGCTTGTTCTCTCGGTTGAGCCATGTCCAGTGTTACCTTCAAGCGGTGTGAAAGAACTTTAGTGAAGATTTTATAAACCACTGATAGGAGGCTGATAGGTCTGTAGTTCCTGAGATCCTCAATGTCACCTTTTTTATGTAGCAGGATCATTGTAGCATTGTTCCAATTTTTCCTCAGGAATCTTTCCCTTTTTTCATTCTTTCTGATATTTATTTATTTGGGCGAGTACTGTTTCAATTTTTCTCCACTTGCTTTCTTGTATGATGTCTATAGTAATTCCATCTTCTCCTGGAGCTTTGCTTCATGTTCTTGATTGCATGAGCAACTTCTGCTGGGAGGACTGGAAGAACTCTGGTACCTTTCATGATGTCTGGAGTACATGTATCATCCCTTTCATATAGTTTGGAGTAGAAATCTTTCACTCTTGTCAAAATTTCGCCTCTATTTCTTGTTATAGAACCATCTTCTTTTCTCAGAGCCATAATCTGTTTTCTTCCCTTACTGAGATGTCCCTTTGCTATCTTTAGGCTTTGGTTGTTTTCAATTGCTTTCCTCACTAGCTCACAGTTGAATTTCCTTACGTCTTCAGTGATACTTTTTCGTGCTGTCTTGCATAGCTCTATATATTCCACTTTGGAAGTCACATCTTCTTTAGTTGTCCTCATCTCTCTTCTTTTGCATCAATATTTTGGTTTTTCCTGATAATTTGTTTACATGCAACTTGTTCTTAGACCCAGCTAATTTTGTTGCTGTTTCCATAAGAGCTTTGGTTACTTTTCTGTTAACTTCAGAACATATCCACTTCTTCCGACCCAAATGTTAGGCCTTCTAAAGCAGAGAATCTGTTCTCTCAGTTCCAACTTGAAAGTATTATGGTGTTTTTAAGGTTGGTTATGTCAATACACTTTGTTTGTCTTATGAGCTTGCCACGTTCCAGTTTAGTGTTGAGGTGTATCTTACATCTCACCAATCTATGGTCACTACCTGTGTTGAACTTGTTTAGCACACTGCAGTCTTCTATGACGAATTTTTTGTTACACATAATAAAATCAATTTCACTTGTCGTCCCTTCTCGTAGCTATTGCCGATGTTCGCGTTAATCCATGTCCATTTCCTTGTGTGGCGGATTTTCTATGAAAAATGAATTCAAGTATGAAAAATCCTTCTGCCTCTGCATATACTCAACGAGAGTATTTCCACGCTGGTTGTCTGTTGCCGTATGACCGAATTTTTTGCTACTGAAGTTTCATTCTTAATATAATATATATATATATATATCATCATCATCATTGTCAACCATTATCAATCCACCGCTGGACGAAGGTCTCCCCAAGTTTCCTCCACAACGGTCTGTCTTGTGCCAGTCTCCTCCATGTCACCCCTGCATACTTTCGAATTTCATCCACCCATCTCCCATGTGGTCTTCTTCTGGGTCTTTTCCTGTCCCTTGGAATCCAATCTAAAATTTCGGCTGTCCATCGATGATCTGTCCTTCTGGCAGTATGTCCAGCCCATTGCCATTTCAGGGATTTAACTCTGATCATGATGTCTTCCACTCTTGTCATTTTTCGGATCCACGAGTTCCTCCTCTTATCTCTCCTGGTTACACCAAGTATGCACCTCTCCAGGCTTTTTTGAGTTGTCTGCAGCCTTTGTATGTCTCTTTTAGTTAAGGTCCACGTCTCTGCACCATACGTAAGCACTGGAAGGATGCATTGATCAAACACTTTTCTTTTAAGACATAATGGCATATTGCTCTTGAAAATTATGCTGTTTCTTCCAAAAGCTCTCCAGGCAAGTTTTGTACGCCGATTAATTTCTTCATCAATGTGACCCTCACTTGATATCTGCTGTCCAAGATAAACGTACGTGTCTGTTATCTCCAGCTTTTCTCCATCAATCGATAAATCTTCATTTCTTGTAAAAGCATTGAACATCACTTTTGTCTTCTGAAAGTTCATTTTTAATCCCACTTCTTTACTCTTGTCAGCAAGTTCCTGGATCATACTCTGCAGCTCTGATGGGGTAGTTGCAAAAATGACTACGTCATCAGCAAAACGAAGGTGGGTTAGATAATCTCCATTAACCTTTATCCCCTTGTTTTCCCAGCTCAGCGACTGAAAAACACCCTCCAATGTGGCATTAAAGATCTTCGGAGATATGGTGTCACCTTGTCTCACTCCCTTTCCAATTTTTACGTGTGTTGTATTTTCAAACAGCCTAATCTTTGCACTTGCATTTTCATAGATGTTATTCATAATATTAATGTATGCATCTTCAATACCGCAGGTTTTCAGAGCCATTGTAACTGCTGATGGTTTCACCGAATCAAAGGCTTTTTCATAATCGATAAAAGCCATGCACAATGGAAGTTCATATTCCCTCGCTCTTTCAATTAGTTCTCTCAGCACGTGGATATGATCTATTGTGCTGTAGCCACTCCTGAATCCAGCTTGTTCTCTCGGTTGAGCCATGTCCAGTGTTACCTTCAAGCGGTGTGAAAGAACTTTAGTGAAGATTTTGTAAACTACTGATAGGAGGCTGATAGGTCTGTAGTTTTCGAGATCCTCAATGTCACCTTTCTTATGTAGCAGGATCATTGTAGCGGTGTTCCAATCCTCAGGAATCTTCCCTTCATTAAGGCATCGAGTGAAAATTTGGGCGAGTACTGTTTCGATTTCTCCACTTGCTTCTTGTATGATGTCTACAGTAATTCCATCTTCTCCTGGAGCTTTCCCCCGCTTCATGTTCTTGATTGCATGTGCAACTTCTGCTAGAAGGACTGGAGGAACTCTGGTACTGGTATCTTTCATGATGTCTGGAGTGCATGTATCATCCCTTTCATATAATTTGGAGTAGAAATCCTTCACTCTTGTCAAATTTTCGCCTCTATTTCTTGTTACAGAACCATCTTCTTTTCTCAGTGCCATAATCTGTTTTCTTCCCTTACTGAGATGTCCCTTTGCTATCTTTAGGCTTTGGTTGTTTTCAATTGCTTTCCTCACTAGTTCACAGTTGAATTTCCTTACGTCTTCAGTGATACTTTTTCTTACTGTCTTGCATAGCTCTATATATTCCACTTTGGAAGTCACATCTTCTTTAATTGTCCTCATCTCTCTTCTTTTTTGCATCAACATTTTCGTTTTTCCTGATAATTTATTTACATGCAACTTGTTCTTAGACCCAGCTAATTTTGTTGCTGTTTCCATAAGAGCTTTGGTTACTTTTCTGTTAACTTCAGAGATGTCCACTTCTTCTGATGTTAGGCCTTCTAAAGCAGAGAACCTGTTCTTCAGTTCCAACTTGAAGGTATTATGGTGTTTTTTAAGGTTGGTTATGTCAATAGATTTTGTTTGTCTTATGAGCTTGCCACGTTCCAGTTTAGTGTTGAGGTGCATCTTACATCTCACCAATCTATGGTCACTACCTGTGTTGAACTTGTTTAGCACACTGCAGTCTTCTATGATGAATTTTTTGTTACACATAATAAAATCAATTTCACTTGTCGTCCCATTTGGATGTCTCCATGTCCATTTCCTGTGTGGCTTTTTGTTGAAGAAGGAGTTCAAGATGAAAAACCCTTCTGCCTCTGCAAACTCAACGAGAGTATTTCCACGCTGGTTTCTGTTGCCGTGACCGAATTTACCTACTGAAGTTTCATTCTGTTGCCGTTGCCCTATTTTTGCATTGAAATCTCCCATAATTATTTTCAAGTGCTGCTTACCTTTATTATTTAGATGACAAATTTCCTCATAAAATTCTTCAATTTATTCTTCAGGATGACTTGTGGTGGGTGCATAAGTTTGAATAATCTGAGCCTGGTATCTTTTCGAGAGTTGAATAACAAGTCGTGCAGCTCTGTCAGAGGAACTTTCAACTTCTACAGCTTTATCCTTCAGTTTCTTGTTTATTATAAATCCAACACCACTAGTTCTGCCAGTATCTGTCCCACGATAGTAGAAGAGATGTCCACTTTTCAGTTCAATGAGATCTTCTCCTTTTCTCCTTACCTCACTTAGCCCCACGATGTCCCACTTGATCCTTCGTAGTTCCTCTTCCAATTCAAGAAGCCTTGAATCAGAAGATAGGGAGCGTCCATTGTACGTAGCCAAGGTCAGCATCAGATGGCAGCCTAGTCCAGTCCTCCGGGGATTCTTAGCACCCTCTGCCTTCATGTCGCACTGGCCGCTGCCTTGGCCAGGTACATTCCAGCTGCCGGAGACTGAGGGCCAAGATTTAAGTTGTGGAATCATTTTGGAGGGGTTTGGCCATAACTCACCACGCTGGCCAAGCGGGTTGGTGAGTGTGGGATAGAATTTCCTCTAATCCCGATGGTATAGTTATACCGCTATTGGCGGTCGTCAGAGCCCCTTTAGTGGGAACAGGATGCACCACGAGAAGGCGGGGTTGACATTTGTCAAGGAGAGGCTGTGATGTTACGCATCACCTGACCTTACATCCCTATATATATATATATATATATATATATATATATATATATATATTCCATTGTCCATGGCTTTTGTCGATTATGGAAAGGCCTTTGATTTGGTGAAACCATCAGCAGTTACAATGGCTTTGAAATCCTGCGGTATTGAAGATGCATACATTAATATTATGAATAACATCTATGAAAATGCAAGTGCAAAGATTCGGCTGTTTGAAAATACAACACACGTAAAAATTGGAAAGGGAGTGAGACAAGGTGACACCATATCTCCGAAGATCTTTAATGCCACATTGGAAAATGTCTTTCAGTCGCTGAGCTGGGAAAACAAGGGGATAAAGATTAATGGAGATTATCTAACCCACCTTCGTTTTGCTGATGACGTAGTCATTTTTGCAACTACCCCATCAGAGCTGCAGAGTATGATCCAGGAACTTGCTGACAAGAGTAAAGAAGTGGGATTAAAAATGAACTTTCAGAAGACAAAAGTGATGTTCAATGCTTTTACAAGAAGTGTAGATTTATCGATTGATGGAGAAAAGCTGGAGATAGCAGACACGTACGTTTATCTTGGACACCAGATATCAGGTGAGGGTCACATTGATGAAGAAATTAATCGGCGTATAAAACTTGCCTGGCGAGCTTTTGGAAGAAACAGCATAATTTTCAAGAGCAATATGCCATTATGTCTTAAAAGAAAAGTGTTTGATCAATGCATCCTTCCAGTGCTTATGTCTGGTGCAGAGACATGGACCTTAACTAAAAGAGACATACAAAGGCTGCAGACAACTCAAAGTAGCATGGAGAGGTACATGCACTAGGTAACTTGGCAATTTTTTTATCGCTGAACATTATTTCTGATTCATTATGTCACTCTTACAACTTGAGTTTTCTATAATCATCTTCTTTCTGTTTATTAGTAACAGATGAAGAGCATGGGTCGGGCCAGGAAAGTTATGGATGCAAGCTAAATTGTTAACTAAAGCTTGGTCATACAACTCTATGGAGGTTATGACATATATATATATATTTTTATTTTTTTTGGTGGGCTTATTACTTGCATCTATGACTTTGCAGAAACCCATTTCCAAATAGGTCTTATTGGAAGTGATAAAATGCAGAGTTTTTGCTGGTCCTTGATAAAGCCAAGGCTCAGTATTCTCGACACTTTCTACATTCAGTTATTCTATTTTTTTCTTTTTACTCACACCGGTCAATACATAACCTTTTTTATGTTGTACTTGGTATGAGTCAAAAAATTTTTTGCTTCAGTCTCTTCGTAATAGAATGTGAATTCTGAATTTTCGTAACTGCTGCGTCGCGCGTTTTGATCTTCAGGTTATTTTGCAACTTTCGTTTTAAATTCTTAAGTTTTTCTTATGTTTTCGGCTCTGCTCTTCAGTATATATATAACATCTCAAAATATCATAACGGCTCTGACTTTATTAACTACATCGGGATTATAGGCCTGTTAAAAAAATCTGTAAATTTTAAAAAGTATTTTAAGTCAACAATGACTTTATTTCATTTTATTTTGCTCTGTAATTGTAGTTCGGTTGAAAAATAAATAAAATAAAGAAAACATTTGATAACTAACCCAATGCTCTTCCGCCCCTTTCTAGTTGAGTCTTGCTCCTATCTTCACTTGGAAAGTCTAGGAGTGGATGTATTACGACACTAAAGAAGTTTGAACGTCACTTTTGAAATATCTCAGATATGTATGCCACTTCTAAGCCACACAATTCACTTAAAACAAATCCAAAAAAAAAAAAAAAAATGTAGTTTTATGAAAAATGTGTATGATAACATACATGCCACAAATAAATAAATATTAAAGAAAGAAAGAAAAAAAGGAAAGAAAACAGTTTAAAAAGTAAATAATTCCTACTCTCGACGTGGATCAGGCCGATCAGGTACACCAAACAGAAGTCATCGCTCTTTCCACGTTAATAAGTGAGTCACGGAAAAATTATCATCGGCCGCCACCGGGAATCGGACCCAGAGTTTTCCAGTTTCGTGCCGGACATGCTACCACTGCATCACAGAGGCCTCGAATTTTCCAGACTCACAAGTGATTAACTGCCGAATCACATGGCAGGTTGCTTCATGGAGCCCCGCACAATGCTGGGGATTCACCAAAGATGGAGAGCAGCAACTGAACAAACAATTAGGAGGCGAATAAGTAATTAATTCATACACTCGATGTGGGTCAGGAACACCAAACAGAAGTCATCGCTCTTTCCACGTTAATAAGTGAGTCACGGAAAAATTATCATCGGCCGCCACCGGGAATCGGACCCAGAGTTTTCCAGTTTCGTGCCGGACATGCTACCACTGCATCACAGAGGCCTCGAATTTTCCAGACTCACAAGTGATTAACTGCCGAATCACATGGCAGGTTGCTTCATGGAGCCCCGCACAATGCTGGGGATTCACCAAAGATGGAGAGCAGCAACTGAACAAACAATTAGGAGGCGAATAAGTAATTAATTCATACACTCGATGTGGGTCAGGAACACCAAACAGAAGTCATCGCTCTTTCCACGTTAATAAGTGAGTCACGGAAAAATTATCATCGGCCGCCACCGGGAATCGGACCCAGAGTTTTCCAGTTTCGTGCCGGACATGCTACCACTGCATCACAGAGGCCTCGAATTTTCCAGACTCACAAGTGATTAACTGCCGAATCACATGGCAGGTTGCTTCATGGAGCCCCGCACAATGCTGGGGATTCACCAAAGATGGAGAGCAGCAACTGAACAAACAATTAGGAGGCGAATAAGTAATTAATTCATACACTCGATGTGGGTCAGGAACACCAAACAGAAGTCATCGCTCTTTCCACGTTAATAAGTGAGTCACGGAAAAATTATCATCGGCCGCCATTGGGAATCGAACCCAGGGTCTTCCAGTTCCGCGCCTAAAAAAGTATTGACCGGGCCGGCGCCCTGTCAGTCCCGGTGGGTTCGTCGCCTATGACATGGAGCGGCCAATTTCTTGGAACCAACAGACCATTTTATGAAAATCGGTTGTCGTGACACCACAACGAATACAATCCCAGTACTTTGCGTCTGGTTCAGCAAATCAATGCGCATTTGGAGTTGTTGCGTGGGGCTAACGACTCTCCCTCATAAAAACATCCCTCTCGTTCCGACATCTTACGAAAAACACTCCTTGAGATGGCCGAGGCCCACACAAGGCTGTCTGGTCATTAAAGAAGTAACTAATGCACATCGTTTCAATGAAATTGAATTTTACAGATGAAGAATCTGTTGATTGCCTGCAACAAAACTGGGAAAAAAAAAAAAAAACCTAGCAAATTGAAATCATTTCAACAAGTATAAGTGAAGTATAGCTTTCCACCTCGGTGGCTGAGTGGTACGAGGCGCTGACTTCTAATCATTCGTCCGAAATGGGGGTCCGGGTTCGAATTTCTCGTGAGGCAGAGATGGCGTGCTTCTCTTACGGCACTGTCTCTCTCCTTTCCCTGAAACCATCCACCCTACATTAGGGACGGGCGACTGCTCGCGGAGCTCGTCAAACCTCCAAGTAAAAAAAAAAGAGAGAGAAACGTAGCTTGTACAAATTAAGTTATATTAAAATTTAGTTTAGTAATCCTCAAGGCCATGTCCTCTATGGCCATCCCTCCTTGCATTCGCGCCTGGACGCCACTCCAATGCTCATTGCTTCTGAGTTGATGTGTACGAATAAGGATCTTCTGTTGGTTTCCGCGAAACCGAGAGGTCAGCTGAGGCGCTCAGTATAACAATTCTCTCACTTACTCCTTTGGTTTTTATGCCGGCGTGATCTTACCCAGCTTCCAATTTTTTTTACATGTTATACGCAATATGGTTTATGTAATTCATTATTTTTAATATAGTAACCAGAGATGAAAACGGATCACAGGTCAACGGGTCGACAATTTCTAGCGGGTCAAACGGGTTGCGTCAAGGTGTTCCTGACCCGATTTCGACCCGGTTTTATTTCCGTTTCATTTTTGAAAAAAAAAATTGAGCACTCTGAAATTCCGTGCTCGATACTGGTGCCCGCAAACTGGAAAATGATTTTTCATGCAATACGGAGGAAGAGTGTCCTCAGAAGAAAAAGTTCCCTTTTCTTCTGAGGAGCAATGCTGACAACAACATTAACATTTTAGAAACTTTTTTTTTTTTAGTTTGTTAAGTTATAGTTGCGGAACTTGGGTGAAAAACTGCACTAAAAGCAAGTTCAGGTGCTGTTTACTACATTCAATACTGAAAGTATTAGTTGTTCTGAAAGTTTGTTTTACGACGTGTCAGAACACGTTTTATTGACATGTCAATGCATTTGTTTTCTCGTGGACATAACATATTATAAATTCTGTGGAAGAAATATTCTTTCCTTAATACGTGGAAGTACGCCAGAATTATTACCTCAGCAATCACACATCCCTGAACTGCCTGTATTTATTGTTCATTACGTATAACATAGCATGCTCGAACGGAAATCAGGAGATTCGTTTTCCGCTACAGGGTGATGTAATGGAGAAGTTTTCTGATGTGATTGATGTTACGTGATGGACAGTAAATACAGGCAATCCAGGGATGTCTGATTGCTGATTGCTATGTTAATCATTCTGATAACAAATTATGTTGACATTGGCTGAACGCGAACTGTCTGCTAGTGTGGACAAGCTAGCTTTATCGCCCCAGTTACAACAGATGCCATAACATTAAACTACAGCTCTTCGTTTTTGTTTTTTTTCAGAGTGAAGCGTTACTTACGATTTTAAAATTGGGAATGTAACTGCATTAAGTGTAGTGTTTGACATTTACGCTCTTATTTAACATTCTATTTTGGTTCTCTGTTCTTATTTAAATTACGTTACTTCTACTTACCTTTTCATACTTAACATCATATCTTCAAAGAGCTTACTTTTTCGGAACTCCAGGCAGTAAGACGTAGATAAAAGATCATTGCTTGAACAATGGGTGTGGCATGTGTAATTCAGCTTTCGAGCTAGTCTATTCTCTGTCGTTGTCAACAGGTTGTAATTTATTCGAAGCCGTGTTATTTGTTGTAGCCGAAGCGTTCGTAACTATATTTACCTTGGTTTAATTGCTCATATTTCTTCACGTAATTCTTCTGTTTGTGTCTGCAACTTCTAGTTTACAAACATAGGTTTTGCCGCCCCGGTGGCGCAGTGGTCACGGATGGCTTCTGATCATTCGCCCAGGGAGGGGTCTGGGTTCGAATCCCAGGGTAAGGCATTGATATTTGTGTTTGTCTTTCGGCACTGGCTCTCTCTTTGTTACTTGATCATTTGGTTATACTGTCTACCATGTTCGCTATGTCTATGTGTTACTTGAGCAGCACTGTCTCTCTGTTACTTGATCATTTGGCATGCTGTCTACCACGTTCGCTATGCCTGTGTGTTACTTGATCAGCACTGTCTCTTTCTGTGTTACTTGATCATTTGACAATCATTTGTCTACCATGTTCGCTATGTACATTGTTGATGTAAAATGAATATACCATCTATGTCTGCCTGACAGTACTGTACAACTATGTCCGTTTATGAAAGGGAAAGTGTAGCACAACCTTTTGTTACGAGCAATTACAGTATGAACCGGTACACAGTGGTACAGAGCGTGTTTACTGTTCGCACGTACTGGAAAACTGCGTTGCAAAAGACAATTTATTGCGCAATTTCTGAGTTCGGAAACCACCGAACACGATCTTGTCCTTTCTAAGGGACTTTGTCCACCAAGGTAACCTGATCTTATCCCACCGGATTTCTTCCTATGGGTTATGCTGAAAGGGAAAGTGTAGCACAACCATCCACGGACTCTCATGGAACTGCAGTTCATCATGCTTCTCATACAGCTAAGTAGGTCAGTGTCAAATTTCATTGAATTGCGTCCATTAGTTTGCGAGGTATAGGGGAAATTCAGAGGCCGAGAGCGAAGGAAACATCCTGTACAATAATAATAATAAGAAAAAAACTTCGATTTTGTCAAGGACAATAAGGAAGGGTACTAAAAGTTTTAATTAGGCCATTTATTCCCTTTGTCTTGCGTTACTAGAGATACCGCTGAACCACGTTTAGGACGTGATTAATCTGTCAAATGTTTTACATCTAAATGGGAGCTAAAAGAATTTTTAAGCATTTCTCGGTTGCTTGCACTGTAGAGTGAGGTAACAATATCATGCTCGGAAAGAAATCTGGGTTCGATTCTCATTCCGAGACGATGTAGTTTTGGAGAGTGACCAATGAAAACGCTTAAAATCGCAAGCATATCGTAAAATGATGTGTATACTGTATTTTTAGAAGTGTTGTTCCGGGGTATAACGACCGCTATGGGCAATTCTAAGGGATATATAAGCAGTTGCTCGTCCCTAATTTAGGGCTACTAGTTCCAGGAAAACGTAAAACACAAACACGCCACCTATGCCTCATCGGGGAATAGAACCTCACTCCGGTGACCAGCCAGAAACCTATACCGTTTATCATTTGGCCACTGAGACGGGTCTTAGAAGTGTTCTGGTCTCAAAAATAGCCCTTTGAACTTCAAGTAAAGTTTTAATTGCGTCAGATGGAAAATTTTCGTGCCGCCCCGGTGGCGCAGTGGTCTAAACGATGGCCTCTGATCATTCGTCCGAACGGGGTCCGGGTTCGAATCCCGTGAGGCATGGATGTTGTGTTTGTCTTACGGCACTGGCTCTCTCCCTTCCCTGGAACCAGCGACCCTAAATTAGGGACGGGCGACTGCTTATAGCCCATTGAGTTGCTCACGGTGGTAGTTAAACCTCCAACCAAAAAAAAAAAAAATTTCGGAATTTCGATGACATTCTCATAAAATTCACAAAGCTTAGTGAGAAGAGGTAAAATTGGACGTGCGTCAAAAACACTCTGAATTTAAAAGCGGATCACCAATCACTAAACCAAAGAAATTAGTTTTAAGAGGCTTTTGAATTTTTATTGACATGTCAGAGCACGTTCATCCAAAAACTGTTTTTTATTTTTCCATGCGAATTCAACTTGGATGATATTTATTCAGTTTTTGTATGCGCTTTTGTAAACCTGCCAGCTAATTTGCCGTGAGAATTTCTGACGCTTTCATCTTAAGAGTGATGTGATTGAATTCTGTCTGGCTTTGACGTTCAGCATTCATGTTACAAAAGCCGTTTGTTGTGGCATTATGACTGGATGATGAGAATGTCTGTGACTTGCAGCGTTACTGGTGTGTCATTCCTTGTACAGCCCACGTTACGACATAATTCCCTTTAATTGTCAGTACTTCCTTTTGTAATAGGCTGTAGTTCCTTCCTTCCGGCTCTTTACCACATTTCCTTATATGCCTGTCAGCAAGTTCAGGTTGATTTGAGTTTTCTTCTGTCATGTCATACTACGGAAAATGCATCAATTCCTCGTTTACATTTCCGTTTCTCGAACAGTGCGTAAACTGAGTGACCGGAAAGTCAGTATTCTTTCAAGAAAAATATTGATTTCACTGATTAATACATTAACCAAGCAAATAATTGCAGCGATCATATGCGAACTATTAAAATCAACGCCGCTTAAGCTTATCGTATTACACTTCTTGGTCTGCGAAGTTCCTAATAGAAGCACTAGAAACTTTAATGATCGACTTGATGCAATGTCATTCGCATGTACATTTTATGTTGCCGAATAACAGCAACCTAGTTACTGCGATATAAAATGCCGAATATTTTGACTACGCTATTATGACATAGGGTTAATTCTCTGAAATAAGGATTTAATTATATGAAATTTTCGGAGAAGTGAAAAATGCGAGTATAAAATTAATTTGCAAATTTTGGTTAGGGAGTGATCAAAAATAATCAAATTTAGGTCTTGTCGTTTAGTAAAGGCACGATGTAGTTAGATGAAATACTTTATACATTGTAGGGGTGAGCCTATCGCCCGTGTGCTAAATCCCACCTCCACTTAGGAGGGTGTCTGCTTATTTTATTAGCACCTACCCACTCACCAGCAAATTTAATGAGGTTCGTCCATACATAACTTTCGTATGTGAACTAATGCCCAGGCGCTCTCTTCCTCAGCTTTACTTGGGTTATCTGCTAATCGAGGAAGGGAGGGAAGGTTTTAAATAAGGCATTGGATTCTAGATGCAGTAATCACTCCTTTTTAGAGAATCAATAAATGTATTAAAACAAATTCAAAGTCTTAGGGTCTGATTTCTCACGAAAAGCGGTTTCGTTGGAAGAACACCTATGGTTTATTCGGTTCGACTCATTATTCGAACCGGCTTTCATCTAAGCGGCTTATCTGTTTCAGACACCTATATTCGGAATCTATCCGATTCTATTGACACGATCTCCTTGCTTTTCCTGCTGCTCCTGCCGGGAAACTTCGATGTATCCGCACACCGATCGTACACGATTTACCGCAACTCCTAGTCTTTACTCATGAAGCACTCTGCTTCCTTCCTACTCTCAACATTTGATACGAGATCTCCTGCCTCACGTCCTAACGCTCCTGAAACACACTTCACATGCCCCCAACTCTTCTCCTCTTGCCCACGTGACTTCCTTCCTCCTCTTGGGAGAATACCCGGCATCCCTCTCGGTGCGCTGCCCCTAGGCGTTGGGACCTGACGTTGCAAATTCCTGATCCCTCCTAACTTACGCCCTCAGGCTACCATGGCTTCCAACTCGGATGACCACCCCTAGCTGGCCGCCCATCACGCGCACCTGCCGTTCTTATCGCATGTCGGGATCACCACGTGGCATTCCCCTCTCCGCCGCCTCCGCTTGAAACTAGACTCTCTACAGATACATTAATACAATGCAAACATTAGCTACATACTATCATAATAAAAGAAGATTACAATCTATCAGACCTACTGGCGACCATAGACATCAAGCTTTGTCCAGCTCTTCTTAGAAAACCTCTAAATGAAGGATTTCCCGTAGCCACTAATGGTTCTCCGGAATCCTGTGTTTCCGTTGTGATTGTTCGCCTTGTAATCCGTTGACGCCATTAGAACCACGCCAGACATTCGCAGTTTTTTAACAATGGCGTTGAGATAAAAAAGTTAATTCCTCCGTGGGGAGAGGTCCTTCCCGAGGTGAAATTCCGTTTCTCATAGGCGAAAACGTGGCATAGTTTGTTCATGAATATGCATAAATTAAAATAATTGTATACATTATCGAATATACTTTGAATTATTAATTTTCGCCCTTACATACATATTTTAAATTTGTTTGAAAAATATATTCAAAATGTTAAATAAATATTTCAAATATTTTAAATTCATTAAAAATATAATACGTTTTGAAAAAGTTAATAGATGTAAGAATTACCCATGGAATAGCAATAAGATTTAATACTTTTTATATCATGCAATCAACAGACCTTAATTCGTTTTAATTACAGACTTTTTTCATTTTTGAGTGAAGTTATAATGTGACAGAAAATAAAGTAAAAATACTTATTTAAAATATCTCGTGGTTGGCTGCTGCAGCTCTCCGTTTGACAACTTCTGTTCAAATAGACCGAGACTCATATACTCTTTAAAATTCCGACAAAGGGTAGCAATCCTGCAGGGCGCACCGACAATCTTCAACGGAATTCTAAAGAATGCGTAGGAACCCTCTTTGAAGATATAGGTACCTTTCTGCCAAGATGTTCCTTTTGTAAGATTACACTCTCGTGAGAAATGAGTGGGGTTGTTAATGCTAATAAATTTTAAAACAAGCACTGAATCTGTAACCACCATTTTAATTTCCAGCGCCAAAGGTTGAAGTTATTCGTAATCTTAAAGGCTTGTAAACAGTAACTGTTACTGGAAAGAATATTAACAGATCTGCAGTAAAATATACACTTATGAACCATAAAATTATAATCGCCCACCTGAGAGAGTGTTGGACCCTTTTTCGTCCCTACAGCTTATTTTATCCGAGTTGGCATCAATTCCACTAGATCGCGGAAGGTGTCCACAAGTACTCTGTGTCAGCTGGACAGAATGATGTCCCAAAATTCGGCGACGGGACATCATTTGGTCACTGGCGTGGACCTGCGAATGTTGCGCTCCATTGCATCCCCTAAAAGCTTGTAAACAGTAACTGTTACTGGAAAGAATATTAGCAGATCCGCAGTAAAATATACACTTATGAACCATAAAATCATAACCACCCACCTGAGAGAGTGTTGGGCCCTTCTTCGTCCCTACAGTTTATTATATCCGAGTTGGCATCAATTCCACTAGATCGCGGAAGCTGTCCACAAGTACTCTGTGCCAGCTGGACAGAATGATGTCCCAAAGTTCGGCGACGGAACATCATTTTGTCACTGGCGTGGACCTGCGAATGTTGCGCTCCATTGCATCCCTTAAAAGCTTCTAAACAGTAACTGTTACTGGAAAGAATATTAACAGATCCGAAGTAAAATATACACTTATGAACCATAAAATCATAACCTCCCACCTGAGAGAGTGTTGGGCCCTTTTTCGTCGCTACAGCTTATTTTATCCGAGTTGGCATCAATTCCACTAGATCGCGGAAGCTATCCACAAGTGCTCTGTGTCAGCTGGACAGAATGATGTCCCAAAGTTCGGCGACGGGACATCATTTTGTCACTGGCGTGGAACGACGAATGTTGCGCTCCATTGCATCCCCAAAATGTTGGACGGGATTAGAGTCTGGGAAATTTGGCAGCCAGGGATCACACGAAATACTTGGATATGATCCTCAAGCCATTCCCGCACAGTGCTGGCCTTGTGACACTAGGCTTGTCCTGCTGAACAAGTCCAGTGCCATCCAGATGCACGGTCACCACGTAGGGAAACACTGGGGCCAAAACAGTGCCTAGATACGATTTGGCGGTGAGGGTATATTCAGCGGGAATGAAGGAATTCAATGATGTCCGTAGAACGATCCCTATTTCATGATACTTTCGCCACATTCTGTTTCCGTCCAGCCATGCAATATGATGCAGCAGTTCAGCCGCGCGATAAATGTCCATCGGCATGTTAAAACTGGAACCTGGTGTCACTGAACCAGGTGACAGTTTTTCCAGTCTTCCATTATAGGTACGGTTCTTCCGTCTCTACTATAGGCGGAGCTGTCGATGACAGCCTGTCATGAGCACGTGTACAGGCCGCCGCTTACTCCTTAGGCCTATTCGCAATAGCGTACGGTGGATTGTGTCCTTAGAAACTTCTATCTTTGCTCTCTGGTTGTATTCTATCATTAAGTATGGATTCTGAACCGATGATTACCCGGACAACACCTGTGAACTGGTGTTCACCTCAACTATCAACCAGTGCTGGTCGCCTCTTTCCAGCACGTTGAGTGGACGTATGTGTCCTTCGGGCCATTCCCGCCACAACTGAACTGCGGCGGCCTCTCAAACTGGCCAAAATGACTGAAGTTGCTGAGATAGTGACCCCAGCCTTTTTCGCGTCGATAATTACTTTCCGTTCCTACTTACACCAGTTCTCCTCTTTCCCTATTATATGGGCTTTGCACTAGTGACTATCCGCGCCGGTCAGGGACGTCACTGGTACGCATTGTGGGACGCGTCTACTCTTGGAGCCTGGAGTAGGGTCATGATGATCACGCCCAGGAATGTACTTTTAAGAAAACTTCTCAGTGTTACGTGGCACTCGTCCACTTGTGGAGGCCAGTCAACGCAACAAGTTATGCGTTTCAATATAAAGATTATCGTAATCTTTTTACCGTCTGGGTTGGACACAGCTCATCATGGACGCGAAATAATATGAGCATGAAAAATATAACTACAATTTTGTGGGGCTTTTTTCTTTTGTTCTGAAAGAGCCTCCTACATAGTTTGCATGTTTTGCGTAACTTCAACCGTCTGTCGAAAGCTGGACTCATTGATCTTGTCGGAGTTTTCCATCCATTTGCCTGTCATCATGATAATTCACAGAAAATTGCCTTCGCTGTTGTTTGACGCCACCCTCCGCGCCTTTTTCTTTTAGTTTTAGATCAAGCATTTCAGCAACGCAGTGATAAAAAGTCTTTCTTCCCTGTGGAGTAAACCAGCAGCGAGTAACCCTTTGTTTACTGAGGCCGATAGTTACAACTGATATTCGGAAGCATGTTCATCGCCGTGTTTGAAAACGACCGCTCCATAACAGTAATAAGCTTTGCAGAAGGTGCGCTGAGCACACACACACACGCATGCAGTAGCATAGAATCCCCACCTTCTCTTCTTGCTGCATCAGGCAGAGTCAGTTGTTTGGAAGAACCTCTCAACTAATTGCCCTAGAGATTGTCATCGTCAGTCGAGCATGGTGCCCATGATTTCATTTTTTGACAGATTGGCAAACCTGTTGTAAGTAGACAAGTAATGAAAAACCACACTCTGCGATGGCCAAAAATATTTTTGGTTGTTTTCAACGAAAACAAAAGCATCTGCAACCTTGAGCCATTATGACCATTTGCACGCCTGTCTCGCCGACATTTCACATACATGAGGCAAAGTCTGTAAGGATAGGATTTATATAGAATATCTGTTTTGATTTCTCCTAATATCGAGCGTAAAAGGGTCTGTTTCAGTTGCAGCTCTGGTATAAGGGAATCTGTCTTCTGAGGTTTAAAGAAAAAGTTAAGTCTTTTTAATTAAACCTTAGAAGATAGATTCCCTTCAAGATAGATTCCCTTCATAGCTCAAACCAATAGATTTATAAGCTGCAGGTTTTTTTCTCATTAAATTCGGAACCACCATGGGTGGTCACTAATGCTAGCAGAAGATGCTCATTATTAATTCACAGTAACCGGTTCCAAATTAAGGAGTCAACCAGAATCGCAACTCTCATTTCTTCACTATAGGTCTAGTGGCTTGAGTATTCGAAAGCCAGCGTTCTTCACTACTGGAGATATCAAATCCGAAACGGCACTAATCGCTGTTCAAACCTTAGAAGATAGATTTTAGATAAAATCAAGTTTTGATTGCTCCGAGCACCGAATGAAAGGTTTCAATCACAGCTTAAGACTGGAGATTTATGGAGTTCTACCGAGCAAGGGGTCTAGCTTGCGCAGTAGAACCACAGAACTCTTTGAAACCACGAACTCCGAACAAAAGATAGATGAAGGACACTATCAGCACAGGCCGTAGAAATGTAGACTTCCAATCAATAGGCTTGTCTGCTAACCCCATGCGAAAAGCTGAAAAATGAAATTATAGTGTTCTCACATGATATCAAGCCCAAAATGATGCGTTTCAATCACGGCTGAAGCTCCAAATGATTAGTTTTTAATGTTCTTCAATTCTAAAAGTGATGAATTTTGCCAAAAAGTGATACATTTCACTTTGAAACCAGATTTATTTTTAAATTATATATTTCAACATTGATGGGTATGTGCTTTGGTGTACGAAGAGGTTTTAATTATTAATTGCTCAGATAAAAAAATATGATCGGCTTCAGCAGTCATGTTTCAAACGTAAGTGATTGAACTGTATTTACCTATAGCGATGGGTTTTAAAGGTTGCCAAAGCTTGCTTACAAAGTGCAGAATTATGTATATAATTACATGTATATACGTATATACATACAGTATATAAAAGACAACATCCGAAGTAATCGATTTCTCCCTTAGGTCCAACTTATGGTGACAAGGGTATCAAGTTAAATCTTGTCCTTATAACCAATTTAAGATATGTTAACAACATTGTGTTGTCGGCCAAACATGGAGCTGAACAGAACACGGAGGAAATTAATCAAAAGTCGAGCTCAGAATTTTGAGTTTTTAAAATGGCTGGCAATTCATCATGACACGTTTCTAATAACAGTTAGTAAAGGGGCTACAATATATAAAATTTCGAGAGAGCCTTCTTTCAGAATTGCTTACTTTAGCTGTATTTACTTAGAATTTAATATTTCAGTTTCTTCCAAGATCATAGTCTTATCAAGCGAAGGATTTCAAACACTGCACAAGTTCATTTGAGTTTCCGAAAAAAAACCCCAAAAAACCCGGCGTTTTTGTATAGGACAGTTCCATGACGTAAATATGCATATTTTCTGCGGGGCGGTTTTCCTGTGCTGCAGTAGACTTCAAAGCTCGTACTGTGGGGATCAAACTAGGCGTGAAGAACATGCCGCGACCTGTGCGTTGAACTTGTACTGTGGTCAATTGCAATGGCTACAAAGTTTGAAGTACTGATTCTCTTGCGATATTATTGAAAACAAGGGTTTAAAGCTGTTGAAGCAATCCAAAAAAAATAACGGAGGTAAAGGTCTGGCAGTTTTTGGACCGCGCTAACATGGTTCAAAAACTCTGCAGCTGGTGACTTGAACTTGAAAAGAAAGGAAGGTTCGCTGTTGATTCAGATGACCTGCAAGCTGGTGTGGAAGGCAATTCACGTACAAGCATTCGCAAATTGTCAGAACTGAGTTTTCTAAATGTACCACCGCTGAGCACCTGAACAAGATCGGAAAGGTTTACAGAAGATGATGGAGGTGCCTGATGAGCTCACCCCAACTCAAGCTCAACGATGTGTCGAGGTATGCAAGAAACTTCTCAGAAGTCCACGCGATACTCGATTTATCAAACTAATACATATTGGGGATGAAAAGCTGATATATTTGCGTAATCCAGATTCTTCACAAGAGTGGTTGAATAGAGATGAACCAGCTTTACCTACCCCCAAACGCGAACGTTTTGAGAAAAAGTTCATGCTGTGTGTCTGGTGGAATTGTGAAGGTGAACTCCACTTTGAGCTCATCCCGAATGGTCGATTTATCAATGCCGAACTGTATTTTCAGCAGTTTGACAGGGTGCATGACAAACTTTGGCGGAAGAGTCCTGCCTTTGTCAACCGAAAGCGAGCGCTGCTGCAACTAGACAATGTAAAACCTCATGCCGCTAATAGGACTCAAGTTAAACTTCTAGAACAGCATGGAATCGAGCTGCTGTCTCATACAGCTCCGAGCTTTCCTCCTTCAGACTACCAATTGTATCGGACGATGGCGTACTTTCTCCCTGCCAAGCAGTTGATTACTTTGGACGATGTCGAACACGAGTACCAAGAGTCCTTTGTCGCTAAACCGAAAGCTTGGTACTGTGCAGGAATTTAACAACTTGGCAAACAGATAGATTCAAACTACTGAACATGATGGCGTGTGCTTTGAAATTTAGCTTGGATTCTTCTGAGGTTCTGGGTAAGTGAAACTGTTGTATCAAAAACGCCGTTTTTCTTGTTTTGTTTTTCGGACCCCCCAGCAAATTCGTAACTCGAAAGGGTAGCAGTAGAATACGTTCCGCCGCTCCGATGGCGCAGTGGTCTAAGCGTGATCATTCGTCCAAGATGGGTCCGAGTTCGAATCCCGGTGAGTAACAGATGTTGTTTGTTTTACGGCCCTGGCTCTCTCTCTTCCCTGGAACCAATGACCCTAAATTAGGAACGGGCGATTGCTTTATAGCCCATTGAGTTTCTCACGGTGGTCGTTAAACCTCCAATCAAATATATATATATATATATAAATAAAACTAAAAAGAATACATTTCTTTTGCCTACTTTTGTGCAGTGATGAATAGTGCCCCAAATAATTGCAGAAAAACCTATAGCTTATAAAATGTGTTTGTAATTCTGTGAAATTAGTCATTCGAAACCTTCTCCGTTTTCGTACAGACAGTTGTTCCAGGGTTAGATACAAAATATAAAAACTTTAAAGAATTCAAATACAGTTTGGTGAAATGTCGGAGATGTTGTATTTATGTATAATTTAAAAAAAAGAAAATTTTATATGGAAGGGAGACGTATAAAAAAGGGAATTTTTTATTGTGTATTAAAGAGTTACGTTAAAAATTACACCGAAAAGCCAAAATATTATGTATTTGAGAAACTAATTTCTCGGAAGAAATAATTCTTCATTTATGCATGGTAGGCATCAATGCTGGTTTTATACCTCCGCACACATCCACAATCACCAAATCATGGCTAGAGGAATATTCCACGTCCGGGTCCGAAGTTTCCAACTCTGGTCACAACACACAGTGCATCGAGCCCTGTTGAAAATGAGGCTGCGCCGCCCCGATGGCGCAGTGGTCTAAGCGATGGCCTCTGATCATTCGTCCGAAAAGGGTCCGGGTTTGAATCTCGGTGAGGCATGGATGTTGTGTTTGTCTTACGGCACTGGTTCTCTCCCTTCCCTGGAGCCAATGACCCTAAATTAGAGACGGGCGACTGCTTATGCCTTATAGCCCACGGAGTTGATTACGGTAGTCGTTAAACTTCCAATCAAATAAAAAAAAAAAAAAAAGAGGCTGCGTAGCTGCAAGCTGCTTTGAGTGCCCTTGCTAACTTCCGTTCACAGTCGAAAGCGCCTACAATGGGCACATGAGCACCAGATCTGGACCTTGAAAGAATGGAAGAAGGTCGTCTGGTCTGATGAATCAAGTTTCCTGTTGCACCATGTGGATAGCCAGATACGTGTGCGTCGTTTACCTGGGGAAGCGTTGGCACCAGGATGAAACGTGGGAAGAAAACAAGCCGGTGGAGGAAGCGTAATCCTTTGGTCAATATATAATGCTGGGAAACCTTGGGTCCAGTCATTCATGTGCAGGAAACTAGGATGTCTACCACCTCCCTAAACATCATTGCAAACCAGGTTCATCCTTTCATGGCAATGGTATTCTCCTCTAGTAGTGTCTTCTTTTACAGGATAATGCCCCATGCCACATTGCCCGGATTGTTCCAGAATGGTTCGCGGAATATGAGGAAGACTTCCAGGTATTTCCCTGGCCTTTAAATTCCATAGACATCAATCCAATCGAGCATCTGTAACCAAGAGTTGAAGTATCTGCTGGTAACGTGTTGGTACAAGATATTAGGGGTATGCAAAAGTTTCCGCCGCACCCGCTAGAGGGCGCTGTACGGGTCTAACCGGCTGGCGACCCGTGCTGTCAGCTCTTACATGAAGCCAAGCATGGTGGTCGATAAAGTTCATTTGCGGCAATGTTTGTTATTCATGTTTAATTTATGGAAAAGTGCGATTGAAGCATGCGGTTCAATATGTCAGGCGTATGGCGAAACGGTTATGGGTAAGCGGACGTGTCGAAAATGGTTTGCCAGGTTTAAGAAAGGTGATCTAAGCTTGGAAGACAGGCCACGTGCAGGTAGACCGCAGGAACTCGCAGACGAGGAGCTGGAATCGCTGTTGCAGGAGGATGTCACACAATGGACGACGCAACTGGCGAAACGTTTGAAAGTGGCTCAATCGTCGGTGGTACGATGCCTACAGGCCTTGGGGAAGCTACAGAAGATTGCTAAGTGGGTTCCGCATACTTTAACGGAGCGTAATATTGGTCTACGATTGGACATCTGCATGTCATTGCTGAAGAGGTTTCAAGGGGGAAATTTCTTGTGGAAGTTTATTACAGGGGATGACAAATGGGTCTATTGCGACAATCCCGTACGCAAGCGACCCAGGCCAGCCATCAAGATCCACTGCAAAACAGAATATTCACGGGGAAAAGGTGCTGTTGTGTGTGTGTGGTGGGATATGCATGGAGTGCTGTACTTCGAACCGTTGAAACCGGACGAAACTATCACTGCACAACGATATAGCGATCAGTTGATGAAACTGAACTCCGCAGTCGAGCAAAAATGCCCATGGACAGGTAAAGGACGCCGCTCAGTCATCCTGTTACACGATAATGCCAGACCACATGTCGGTGCCACCATGAAATCAAACCTTGAACAGTTACACCAGGCGATTTTACCGCACCGGGCTTACTCCCCGGACATTGCACCCTCAGACTTTCATCTGTTTCGCTCTATGCAACATGTCCTAGCCCAACAGTGGTTCACCACAGCTCCAGAGGTGAAAAATTTCGTCACAGCATTCTTCAGCTCAAAACCCAAGTCCTCCTATCACAGGGGCATTCATTTGTTGCCTGAAAAATGGCAAAAGGTATTTGATGCTAACGGCCAATATTCCGTTGAATCAATGTGTACTGGTTTCCTGATTGTTCCTGTCTCTTTTCTCCTTAAAACAGCGGAAAGTTTTGCTTACCCCTAATACAACAAGACATCTTTAGAAATCTTGTAGTGTCTGTGTCTCGCCGGGTAAGAGCTGTTTTGACAGCACGTGGAGGCAAAAATTATATTACGCAGGTGATCATGACGTTTTTTCTCTTCGGTGTATATTCAGGCAGAGGTAAGTGCATCGAGTAAGTGCATGTCGTTTCAAAATTTTTTTTTCTCGTATATCAAACAACTTCTGAAGTACAAAACTGTTGGAAAAGCATAAAAAATTGTCATTTTACCTTAGAAGCACATGAGAGCTATTTGTCGCGACTTTGCGGAACTAGAAACAACATAAATCAAAGCACCGAAAAGTCGAAAAGTCTTATTGTAATACTAGTTTTCTCCCTCAGAACTCGTATCTCCTATGTTATGTTACGTGCATGTTCCAAGAATCGAACTTTGATGAAAACTAAGTTTTTCGTGCAAATTTGCTTTGTTGAATTGTTACCTGGAACAGCAGAATATGATTTCGGCTTAAAAATAAAATAAAAAAAAGGAAGGTTCTTGTCAGTGTAGCTTTTTTCCCTTTTCTGCAGTCGTCCCAAATTCTGTTCAGTTTATCGTAAATAAAACTTCTATCAGGGTGTTAACTACTACGAACACCCACGTCAAATGATTGTTCATAGTAACTGATCATTGCGGAGTTGTTTTCGCAGAATCTCGTCTCGTGTAGGAGAACTCAGTTTTGTACACTTTGTCAGATCTTTTCAAACCAGCAGCCAGATCCCTTTATTTGCATATATTGTGGTTTCTCACTTCACACTAGAAAAATAATTTGGCTATATAAGAAATCTCATTCCTAAATAAATATCGTTCCACAAACTGGAACGAAAAAGTCCAACTCATGATATTTAGCCTCACGATTTTTAATCCTCCTTTTTAGGAAAGATGAAAAAAATTACAATAATGCTGCAGGTTTAAAAAAGACGTTTTTCAAAACACTGGGCCAATAGAGGGGCGGTCTAGAAATTTCCCAGACTTGCAGAGGATGTGGTTGTCTCACTGGAGTTTGTTCGTTTGCCGGTCGCGTTGGATATATCCGAAAATTTAAGCGTGAGTTCTACCCTGTGTAGTGTGTAGACATTGGTAATTAAAATACCGAATCCGATGCATGCTAGTACGAAATGCGGCTGATTTTCCCAATTTGGAATGAAATTATCTGTAATTCGAGCACAGTGTGTAAAATTTTTTATGAAACTTTTGATTTTCAAAGATCTTACGCTATGGATTCGTAATGTGGCTTAAATTCGCCTTGAAAGGCGACAACACTGATGGAAAAAGCACATTAAGTTTCTTCTAAAATTGAAACCGACGGAAATCAAAAAAGCAACAGGCGCTTGTTTCCGAATATAATACTATATACATTGGGAATTAAAGAAATATGTTGTTAGTTTTCTATAAGAGTTAAATGCGTTTAAATGTAGCTCATGGTTACAAATATCGAAAAGTGGGCTTTCGCTAGTAACCGAAGAAGCCTATAGATATGCAAAATACTTTCAGCAAATGTGGCAAAATTGAAAATTTATTTGAATATATTATACAGGGTGATTCATAAAGAAGTATGCAGTTTCAACGCACTATAAAACGAGAACAATGTAAGATATTTTATGTTACCTGTAACACAATTGTAGGGGAAAGTTTCAAGTTTTTTTAGAGACAGTCACAGATGTTCTATGTGTGCACAATTAGTCACACGACACATATCGAGCCGGTAACCCATTTCCGCCCAAACGCGAGGTAAGATATCTGAATCAAGTGCAGTGATAGTGGCTGTGATACGCTGTTTCAGCTCCGCTAGATCAACAAGAAGGGGAGGGGCGAATACCTTGTCCTTTACGTACCCCCACAGGAAAAAGTCACAAGGTGTTAAGTCAGGACTTCTGGGTGGCCATGTTGTAGTCCGCGGCTCGTCCAATCAATCGGGGAGGAAGATGTTCATCGAGATAATCTCGCACGTCGCCTAACCAGTGCGGCGGTGCACCACCCAATTGGAGAATAAAGTTGTCACGGTCGTCCTGCAACTGTGGCATCAACCAAAGACTTAACATATCCAGAAAAGAGCCCTTTGTGACAGTTTTCTCGTGAAAAAAGAAGGGGCCGTACACTTTCTTTTTGGACACAGCACAGAACACATTTACCTTAGGGGAATCTCGCACGTGTTGCACTGTGAATCTGGAATTCTCCGTTCCCCGAAAGCGAACATTGTGCTTGTTTACCTGACCACTCACGTGAAATGTTGCTTCATCGATGAAAACTAAGTGATCGGCAAAATCGTCATTTTCAAAATGGTGCTGCATTTCGGCACAAAATTCAAAGAGCTTTATCTTATCAAGGCCAGTGAGATTTTGCAACATCTGCACTTTGTATGGAATCATTTTCAGCTTCTTTCTCAAAATTCTCCAGACAGTGGGCCGTGAAATCTGCACTTCACGACTCACCCTCCACGTTGATTTTCGCGGGCTTTGTTGAATGGCGGTGCAAACACTATCGACGACGACTACCGATACACGCGGTCGTCCAGGACTTTTAAGTTTGCACAAACAGCCCGTAGTTTTATAATTTTTTATGCCAATCGTAGATAGATTTTCTGGTTGGAGGTTCTTTTCCGAATCGTGATCGAAAATGCCGTTGCACAACAGTTGCAGATTCCGTTTTGCTCAATTCAAGAACACAAAACGCCTTCTCCACTGCAGACGCTGCCATTTTGACTGACTAGTCACGTTACACGCGCACTATCGCCTACGTCACTTCCTCAGTAGCGGGACACAAACTTTATGAGTACATCTACCTAACGATTCGCAGTTGTGGTCCGCGTCTTCAACTGTTACTGTTTTACAGCATCTGGAAACTGTATACTTCTTTATGAATCAGGGTGTATTTCTTGTGTCTCTGGTGGTCACAATGTGTGTGTGTGTGTGTGTGGGGGGGTAATCAAAATGTACAAGCAGTAGACAAAGTTATGGGAAACAGTTATGCCACCATATAACAAATCACAATTGAGGATTTTCGAGTGAAAAATATAAAAGTATTTGGATGATATTAAGATACAATTCCTGTGTGAAGATGAAAAGCAAATGAAATATTAATTTAACTATATCCGTAATAAATATAGTCGTATTTTTGTAAAAGTTCAACTTCTTCAATCCTCTGCAACGCATTTATTTTTGAATTCGATCTTACTATTTATTTTTGAATTCGATGCGTCCCAGGCTAAATACTTAATCTCATACAATAGTTATTAGTGTAGCGGTAAGTCGAATAATTTTAGAGATGATAGTTCTGCCTTTCCATCCTGGTATAAATTTTCCAAATTCATTTAGAAATTATACTATGATTGACGCAGCGCTGGTTGAATAGAACTTTATTTCCTTAGCAGCACACCGAACACGAACGAAAAAGCAACGTTTATCTAAGGATTTCCTAGCCACCACTTCTGCGAAAGTAGGAATAAGAAATTATTAACAAAGATATTCAGGACAGCCATATTTTTTCATGGTTTATTGCTACTTTTACGCTCAAACAAGCTACACCACGTATTTCAGAAATGCAGTTTTCCAGTTCACGGCCATTTGGATCAGTGGCGTAACTGCCACCCCCGCAGGCCCTGCAGCTGGGGGAGGGGGGGACACGCAGGTAACAAAAGGGCGTACTGCAGCTGCCAGTTTATAATTTTATGAAAAATTCACTTTTTAAACACTGGATGTCCTACAGATTGAAGCTATTGGACCCTTTGTCTCCGGGTTGTAATACGATCGCTCTCCAATTGCCCTCTCTCTGCGCTGCTGAGGAAAAGTAAGAGGCCACATGGGGATTCCCCGCGGAGGATGTTGGAAAACAGTCACCTAGGATTACGTACACCATAGGGGCCAATATTTATTCACAGCAGCCGCAGACCTGCGATTTATAAGAGGGTGATTTCTTCAAGTGATTTATTTTAGTTTTGAACAAAACAATTACACTTATTTTTAAATCTATTACTTAAAAAGTTGAAAGTACAGGATTCTAGGTATCCCTTTACTTTTCCCAGACACTCTCCCTGAGTTTCTGACTCTCCCAAGATACACACACAAAAACACATTCTCCCTCGTGTTAGAAATCCTTTGGGGTGCTGAAAAATGGGGGGGGGGGGCGCACGTTGTGCTAGTTACGCCATTGCTTTGAATATACCTTCTGAAGAGCTTCTAGGTTTCAAACTATTGTGTCTGTTCAGACTGAAACGGAATTAAGAACAATTAGCCCAACAAAACAACACATTGCAACAACACTTTAGCTTCACTGAGTGTCCAGTTTATTAGAGCCACTTGCCTAAAACGTTTTGACCACCTTTGGCCTTCAGAGCATGAAGAATTCGCCTCAGCATTGCTTTCTCTAAGTTTAGGTAGCATTCTGGCGGAATATTAGCCTAGTATGTCGAATAGCAAGAAATAGAGGCGAAATTTTGACAAGAGTGAAAGATTTCTACTCCAAATTATATGAAAGGGATGATACATGCACTCCAGACATCATGAAAGATACCAGTACCAGAGTTCCTCCAGTCCTTCCAGCAGAAGTTGCACATGCAATCAAGAACATGAAGCGGGGAAAAGCTCCAGGAGAAGATGGAATTACTGTAGACATCATACAAGAAGCAAGTGGAGAAATCGAAACAGTACTCGCCCAAATTTTCACTCGATGCCTTAATGAAGGAAAGATTCCTGAGGATTGGAACACCGCTACAATGATCCTGCTACATAAGAAAGGTGACATTGAGGATCTCGGAAACTACAGACCTATCAACCTCCTATCAGTAGTTTATAAAATCTTCACTAAAGTTCTTTCACACCGCTTGAAGGTAACACTGGACATGGCTCAACCGAGAGAACAAGCTGGATTCAGGAGTGGCTACAGCACAATAGATCATATCCATGTGCTGAGAGAACTAATTGAAAGAGCGAGGGAATATGAACTTCCATTGTGCATGGCTTTTATCGATTATGAAAAAGCCTTTGATTCGGTGAAACCATCAGCAGTTACAATGGCTCTGAAAACCTGCGGTATTGAAGATGCATACATTAATATTATTAATAACATCTATGAAAATGCAAGTGCAAAGATTAGGCTGTTTGAAAATACAACACACATAAAAATTGGAAAGGGAGTGAGACAAGGTGATACCATATCTCCGAAGCTCTTTAATGCCACATTGGAGGGTGTTTTTCAGTCACTGAGCTGGAAAAACAAGGGGATAAAGATTAATGGAGATTATCTAACCCACCTTCGTTTTGCTGATGACGTAGTCATTTTTGCAACTACCCCATCAGAGCTGCAGAGTATGATCCAGGAACTTGCTGACAAGAGTAAAGAAGTGGGATTAAAAATGAACTTTCAGAAGACAAAAGTGATGTTCAATGCTTTTACAAGAAATGAAGATTTATCGATTGATGGAGAAAAGCTGGAGATAACAGACACGTACGTTTATCTTGGACAGCAGATATCAAGTGAGGGTCACATTGATGAAGAAATTAATCGGCGTACAAAACTTGCCTGGAGAGCTTTTGGAAGAAACAGCATAATTTTCAAGAGCAATATGCCATTATGTCTTAAAAGAAAAGTGTTTGATCAATGCATCCTTCCAGTGCTTACGTATGGTGCAGAGACGTGGACCTTAACTAAAAGAGACATACAAAGGCTGCAGACAACTCAAAGTAGCATGGAGAGGTGCATACTTGGTGTAACCAGGAGAGATAAGAAGAGGAACTCGTGGATCCGAAAAATGACAGGAGTGGAAGACATCATGATCAGAGTTAAATCCCTGAAATGGCAATGGGCTGGACATACTGCCAGAAGGACAGATCATCGATGGACAGCCGAAATTTTAGATTGGATTCCAAGGGACAGGAAAAGACCCAGAAGAAGACTACATGGGAGATGGGTGAATGAAATTCGAAAGTATGCAGGGGTGACATGGAGGAGACTGGCACAAGACAGACCGTTGTGGAGGAAACTTGGGGAGACCTTCGTCCAGCAGTGGATTGATAATGGTTGACAATGATGATGATGATGATGATGATGTCGAATGGAATCTTCCAGCTCGTGAAGAATGTATGACAGCAGATTCATGTGTCCGATGTCCCTTTCATATTCATTACACAAATTCTCCATGGGTTTGAGATCTGGTGACTGAGATAGCCAGTGAAGCAGGGAAAAGTCTTCATGTTTTTGAAGCTCCTCTCAAATAATATCTGGACATTGTGGCACCCCTAAAATTGCTTGAATCTTGGAAGTATTCATCTGTTAAGGCACAGACTGACTATTGTTGGACGAGCTTGATCAGCAACGATGTTTAAATTCACTTAGGCATTCAAGTATGGGTCCACTTGAATCAAGAGCCTAAAACAAAAATTAAAAATGAAAACACAGCAGCCTACATCATTACACTGCCCCCACCAGCCTGGAGATTCATGATGAAAGATAGGTCCCTGCTCTTATCTCCCAATTCTCACCCTTCCATCGCCATTGTTACTCTGAGCTCATTATTTACAGCGAAATTCCTTAATATGATCTAAGTTAAAATCATTTCCCATTTTCCTTAGTTCTTGGGGGGATATTGAGAAGGTCCCTGATCTAGTTTTCAGCCAGCAGTTAATGAGGTACGAGAATTGGCCACACCTTGCTAAGCTGTAGGTGTTCAAAGAAAAACTATCACTGTTCGTTTATCGTCATCGGCTGTTCGTGAAATTAAATTTAGGAATTACTTTATTGCTCTGGAAATGTTCTTACAAGTGTTGTTTGGACTTCTTAGAATTTATTTTTTTCAGTAGGATGTGGAATGAACTATAGCTCACACGTAAGAGAAAGGCACACGTGCAAATTAAGTTGCTAACGAAGGGGTTTGAGAGGGGTGAAAGTGACATGGAGCTGATCTGATGGTGGCAAGGGAGAACACGAGAACCTCACTAGAAGACAAATCCGCGCTTTTACTGGGAGAAAAGAAAGAAAAAAGCAGAAAAAAGAGAGGAAGAGTTTCATCTGGCATTTGAAGATGGTAGGAAGCGATTTGGTGATTCTTCGTGCGGCGGAGAGTGTTTTCGTCCCTCCAAACAAAAACGGGAAGACGCGGGGAGATAGATTTTTAAAACGTCCGATGTCGAGATGGAAGATAGAAGCAGAAATTAAATTGGAAACGGGAATTTTGGCAACGATGTGACCGAGAAAAGCGCCTGCTAGAACAGGTAGGAACAATGTGTAAACAATAAAAAGACTGATACAGAAATCAGGACAAGCAAATCCGTGACTTCCCCATATACTGCAGATCACTATTGAAAAAGAGCGAGTTTTCATTTAGTCATTCATTCTTTTCACCACATGAGGAAAATACAGCTAAAATCCCGTAACTGCTTAATTTTCTAACTAGTGAAGGCCTGATGAACCCACTTGGCAGGACACAGAAATAAATCGAGTGATTATCCCTGCAACAACAAGCAGCAGTTCAAAAACAGACTAGAGAACTTTCCAATCACTGATGATTCATCTCTGGTACTCCAGAGCCCACTGGAGACATTTAGTCTTTTTTACTATAGACAATGATAGTACATGGACAAAGTCCTCTGCTCTTGCAATGCAGACGGTGGAACGTATACTAGATTCAGCATCCCATCCATTGGGATACCGTTTAGCATTATTGTTGATTATCCTCCGCTTACCGTGGGCGTCTGCTAGCTATTTTTGACCACAAGTAATGGGGCTTAGTACTGTATATATATATATATATATATATATATATATTACTGCGTCATTTATTTTTTGTGTACTCCTAACTCTTACGGCTGTTACTCTTCCAAGAGCGCATCGGTTTTGCTCATAGTCTCTTTACTCCTTTAAGCATCCACTATATTCCATGATCATAGTTAGTTTTATGAGGTCGCTTTCCTTCAATACCTTATTCCGAAGTACTGCTATTAGAGATCCCGATCAACTAATTCAGCAGCCGCAGTCACGTGACGATCACGTATCAGCCTGCTTACCTAAAACAGTACTAATTCTAATTTCTCACTCAGTGCATTTCTTCGCCAGGCACTTTTGTTCAGGGCCGTAGCTGCTTGGAGTCGGTTGCCTTTCCAGAATGGTCACACTAGTGGCGTAAAAATAGAAATGCTACGTGTGAATAAATTTACTGAACATTGTCACTGAAAAAGAAAATTTACACTTAGGTATTTTATTTTCCAAAGACTCTAATTAGCCGCATACAGTATTTTGTGTGGCTAACCAAAGTACAGAATAACCTACTCTGTGAGGTGTTGACACCTCATATACAGTATGTCCGAAAGGAATTGTCCAAAATAGAGAGGCATATAGAGCAGTATGCAAATATGCCTAACCTCCGTGACCTTTTCGAATATTCTATAGAGATGAAGAGCTAATTAGTCACGTGTGCTCTGTCGCTGACAGTTCCTGGAACGAAATTTTTCAAAGTTCTACCCCAATGATAAAAGAAGACGGTTCACTTTAGGGGAAAGCTATAAGTCTGGGCGGACTCTCTCTCTCTCTCTCTCACTCTGACAAACACACATGTTATATGTCTGTGTTCCTTTGTACGCACAAAAATAATTTAAAAATTCATAGTGAATAAAAACTAAACCGTAATAAATTTATAATTCAGCTAAAAGTGTCTCTATTCCAAACAGCAGGTTACACGTTAGCTGAAGGAGTTTCGTTTTTCTGAATTGCGCAGCTGAAAAATAGTGGAAACGTTTGGAATTCACTAATTGTTTTCCTACTTAATTGTACATAGTAATAATCGTAATAAATGAGCATATTAAGTTCATAGACGTTGTGCGGTATCAAAAAGGGCAAAAACTACACACCCCGGTAATTTAAACTTGGAGAGGAACACCTCAGAGAGTGTTCCTTTCTTGTGTTAACCAAAGAAACCACTGATGTTAGATACCACTTAACACAATTAGAGGATGCCATCTCTTCCAGAAGCCAGTGCGGTCTTGGTCAGCTGCTATGTACCGAATTGTTACTGTGAATAAATTTGAGTTTGGTATTCTAAAGCTACGGTTACTAGACTCTGTTAACCTTGTTTTAAATCAAGCCTGCAGCATTCTTACTAGTTCCACATTCTGCCCTGCGGGATAAAGTAAATACTAAACGATGCGAAAGTAAAACAATCGAATACGAGCATCTCCTCTGGCTACGGCCTTTAGCTGAGAGTCCTAGATTTTGTCTCCGGTCAAAAGCTCTGAAAACTGCAAAATCAGAGACAAAATTTTCAAACATAAATATCTTACAAAGAGAATTCATAGATATAAATAAACTGCGAGACAAAATTTCCTCAGTATAGTTCTGCAGTACATTATTTTTTTCAAATATTGTGTACTTTTCTCACCACTGTTTAGGGGAACGCTGTTCCCCTTACCAATTTCTAAAGGGAACGCTGTTCCCGCCACCCCGCTTAAGCGTGGGCTTATGACCATTCGTCTGTGAAGAGTCCGTGTTCGAACCCCGGTGAGGCATGGATGTTGTGGTTGTCTTACGGCACGGGCTCTCTCCCTTCTCGGGAGCCAGTGGCCTTAAATTAGGGACGGGCGACTGCTTGTAGCCCATTGAGTTGCTCACGGTAGTCGTAAAACTTTCAATAAAAAAAAATCCCCACCGTTTCCACTCACTTTCACCACAGTTTTATCCTGAAAGTGTTTTGCAATTGTTACGTTCACTGCCTGATACTCGTTCGTTCTCTGGTGGTTAGTTTGTCGTTCTGCATTTCCGCGGACAGTTGTGTTGTCGGCATTCCCACAACTTCTGCGTTTTACTGACCCTTGGGTATTTACCTAGTTTTCGGATTTTTAGTAAAATTGTGTCAAAAACCGGAATTGCGAATTTTGAACGATCATAACACTTTCGTGTAACGGAGGTATGAGAAAGTAAAAACTGCGTACTGTTTGAGTGGAAGTGGAAAACTCTTGAACTAGGAAGGGCATAATTTCAAGCAATCCCTCTTCTGCGCGTCGGATAATAAAAGCTTTCTTTGGCCCTGCTTCTGTCAGCATCAGTTTCACATGAGAGGTCGTAATCTTCCTTTCAAGTGGGCAGAAATTCTTGTTAGCAGCACCTACTGCAGGGAGAGCTAACTCTGTAATGGTGACTTCACCTCAAAAGTATGTATCAGAAGTATTCGGATATTATTCCTGAGAGCCGACAACACACACTGGTGCGCATTTAGAGCATCGAACAATTAATTTCCCCGAGAAGTTCGTTACTTGCCAATTTTTTTGTTTCTGTCTAAAGCGTGCAGAGTGAGTTTTTTCCTACGGTAACGCGAACCATTTACTCACGCTCAGAAACACAAACTAGAATCACTAATTGAACTCGATCCCAATTCACAAGAGACACTTCCTCTCACTAGGATGTACGGTCGTTTTAGTACTTCGTGTTTTAAATATTTTAAAAATTTTCTTGAAAACTCGTGGATTGAAATTTGAGCTCTGCAAAAGCACCGAAATTTATGTCCAAGAAAAAAAAAATTGACATTTTTGCCGCCTCAGTCACCGATTCGGATGCAGCCTCCGATTTCTTTAGTGATTCTTTTTTCAAATTTGTTGGCTTAAAATAAACAAAAACAGATAAGCTCAGTTCTGATTGAGCCGTCAGTTCGGAACGTAGGACTACGGTCCGTGTGTTGGATTTTTGTTTGGCGGCGGCTGCTTTCAGGCGTTCTCGATACTCTCTAGTTCGTTGGGCTGCATGCAGTCTTCTTGGGCTTCTTACATTCCTCATTACTTGCTCTTGCCGCTCGTTTTGATTTTCTACACTTTTGCTTGCGTTCATTCTGCAAATTCCGCAGCATTGTCGGAAATGTTAACCGTCCTCACGAAAACAATTTTAAAAGATTTTAGTTTAAACCACTGCGATATGTTCTTTATATATATATTTGAATAGATCTCGTCAAGAGCTTTAAAACGATACCACGCACAGTCGTTTTGCACTCACGATTGTCCAGATAAACCGCGATATCGTCAAAAGTGTTCACCGATTCACAAGAACACAATTTTTAAAATGTTCGGTTCAAACCACTGCGAACTATTCTTCGTATATTTAAATAGATTTCGTCGAGAGCTTTAAAACGATACCACGCACAGTCGTGGTGCGCTTACGGTTGCCGAGATAGACTGAGTCAAACGCGGAGGCACACCCATAAATATTGCATCATCTGCCCGGCGTACAGCGTACAGGGAGCGAGGGGAGCGTCGCGTGCACGTGTATTGAGCAATACGCGAATTGGATTCCATGCACTTTAGGAATATGCTAATACGATTAGTGTGCGGCACGTATTTTTCAACGCTATAATGATTTCAATTGGGACCTATTTTTGTCACAGGCTGTCGGCCGTCAGTTGCCCCATACTATCCGCGGAGTTAGACGTAGTCCCACTTCAAAAAAATGCCTACATAATTCCTTTAATGCAGTGACTATGTGATGGGTAACAGTGACATGTGCCTCTATTTATCTATTTTACCTTCCTTGTGAGTTTCTGTTTTCTTATGTAAATTACGTTACTCTTTGTTTAAAGATTTGCTCACTTAACGGCGCATTACTTTCCCGAACAGCTTGTACATTTTGACAACATTGACAGTGAGTCAGAGGAAATAAATAGACGACACTGAATGAGAATAAGGTGGAGATTGCATGTACACTGAAGAGCAATTGAATTAGAGATACCTGTCTAGTAACGTGTAGCACCACCTTTCGCCCTGATGACTGCGGCGATTCGTCTTGGCATGGACTCGACAAGACATCGGAAGCGTTGGGAACCATACGGATCCACGACCCCTGAACAAGCTCCCAGAGTTCACGAAGATTTGATTTAGGAGGGTCAGAGCCTCGAACATCTCTCTCGATCGCATCCCAGATGTGCTCGATGGGATTGAGGTCAGGTGCCCTAGCTGGCCAAGGAAGTGAGGTTCCGTCGGTGGAGTGTTCATCCAACCATTCGGATACAATTCGGGAGCGATGGCACGGTGCATTGTCTTGTTGCAGGATTAGGTCCCTAGTGGGATGTTGAAGACGCACAAACGGGACAAATGGTCGTCCAGGATATCCCGGTAACGTTGACCTGTGAAACACGATGTCACACGTACCAGGGGTCCCTTTTCAGTCCACGTAAACAGTCCCCAGACGAGAATGCCACCCCACCAGCTTGAAGAGTACCCTGCTGGTAAGAAGGATCCATCGCTTCATGTCGTTTGCGCCGTACTCGTATCCTGCCCCCCGCATGTACCAACGTGAATCTCGACTCATCAGTCCAGGCAACATTTTCCTACATGTCTAGGGTCCAGTGGTGATGTTCCCGTGCCCATGCTAATTTTTGCCCCCCGTGATTTGCGGTCAGCAGCGGTACCCTCGTGGGACGATGGCTTCTGTACCCCATAGCGAGGAGATGGTCGTGGATGGTGTCTGCTTACACGTTTTTGTGCACCAGCGTTAAATTGCAGAGTGATTTCTTGCACTGTGGCCCGTCTATCCGCTGTTATAATGCAAGCTATCCGACGATGACCCCGTTCATCCACACGCTGTTGTCCACGACAGTTGGCCCTTGCATTGATGGTTTTACCGGATTCGATGTACTCACGGTGCACCCGTGACACAATGGCTCGTGAAAATCCCAGTGCCTGCACGACTTCCGAGATGGAGTGATCCATTCGTCGAGCCCCGACAATTTGCCCACGATCAAATGCGCCCGACTCTTACTGCATGATTCCCGTCGCATCAATCCTTATATTGTCGGATGGCTGCATACGTCACGTCGTTTCCGTTTACAGGGCCGCCCACAGCGCAACATTTCCATAACGCCAGCTGTCTCTAATTCAATTGCTCTTCAGTGTAGATTGTGGAAAGTTGATATAGCGAAAGAGGTTGAAGCTTCTTGAATGTTTATGTGAATTGAAGAATGCATTTTGTGGAAAATTTTCTAATGTAATTAATTGAATTGCTTTGTCTATCAGTCTGTCGTTTGGTTTGTCTGAACGACCTTTTTTTTTTTTTTTTTTTGATACGCTCAAAAATTCTTTTTTTGTGGTTGATAAGACATCATCATCATTGTCAATCATTATTATCATTCCACTGCTGGACGAAGGTCTCCCCAAGTTTCTACCACAACGGTCTGTCTTGTGCCAGTCTCCTCCATGTTACTCCCACATACTTTCGAATTTCATCCACCCATCTCCCATGTGATCTTCTTCTGCGTCTTTTCCTGTCCCTTGGAATCCAGTCTAAAATTTCGGCTCTCCTTCGATGGTCTGTCCTTCTGGCAATATGTCCAGTCCATTGCCATTTCAGGTATTTTACTCTGATCATGATGTCTTCCACTCTTGTCATTTTTCGGATCCACGAGTTCCTCTTCTTATCTCTCCTGGTTACACCAAGCATGCACCTTTCCATGCTACTTTGAGTTGTCTGCAGCCTTTGTATGTCTCTTTTAGTTAAGGTCCACGTCTCTGCACCATACGTAAGCACTGGGAGGATGCATTGATCAAACACTTTTCTTTTAAGAAATAATGGCATATTGCTCTTGAAAATTATACTGTTTCTTCCAAAAGCTCTCCAGGCAAGTTTTATACGCCGATTAATTTCTTCATCAATGTGACCTTCACTTGATATCTGCTGTCCAAGATTAATTTAGGTATTAGTTATCTTCAGCTTTCCCCCATCAATCGACAAATCTTCATTTATTGTAAAAGCATTGTACATCACTTTTGTCTTCTGAAAGTTCATTTTTAATCCCACTTCTTTGCTCTTGTCATCAAGTTCCTGGATTATACTCTGCAGCTCTGATGGGGTAGTTGCAAAAATGACTACGTCATCAACAAAACAAAGGTGAGTTAGATAATCTCTATTAATCTTTATCCCTTTGTTTTCCCAGTTCAGTGATTGAAAGGCATTTTCCAAAGTGGCGTTAAAGAGTTTGGGAGATATAGTGTCACCTTGTCTCACTCACTTTCCAATTTTTATGGGTGCTGTATTCTCAAATAGCAGAATCTTTGCACTTGCATTTTCATAGATGTTATTAATAATATTAATGTATGCATCTTCAATACCGCAGGATTTCAGAGCCATTATAACTGTTGATGGTTTCACCGAATCAAAGACTTTTTCATAATCGATAAAAGCCATGCATAAGGGAAGTTCATATTCCCTCGCTCTTTCAATTAGTTCTCTCATGTACGTGGATATGATCTATAGTGCTGTAACCACTTCTGAATCCAGCTTGTTCTCTGAGCCATGTTCAGTGTTACCTTCAAGCTGTGTGAAAGAACTTTAGTGAAGATTTTATAAACCACTGATAGGAGGCTGATAGGTCTGTAGTTCCCGAGATCCTCAATGTCACCTTTTTTATGTAGCAGGATCATTGTAGCGGTGTTCCAATCCTCAGGAATCTTCCCTTCATTAAGGCATCGAGTGAAAATTTGGGCGAGTACTGTTTCGATTTCTCCACTTGCTTCTTGTATGATGTCTACAGTAATTCCATCTTCTCCCGGAGCTTTTCCCCGCTTCATGTTCTTGATTGCATGTGCAACTTCTGCTGGGAGGACTGGAAGAACTCTGGTAACTTTCGTAATGTATGGAGTACATTGTGATGTGCCTGTACCGCAGGACGCACATGAGATAAAGGCAGATAGCAGCGAGAACATACGTCTGCGTAGCTCAGTTGGTAGAGCGACTAATTCCGGAATGAGAGGGACCCGGGTTAGATGCCCGGTGTGGGCAAAAATGACGGAGATATTTACTTCGTTATATTGGCGCCCGAACTTCAAGTATGACTTGGCCGTTAAAGTTATCGCAATTGTGTGATGTTAATGAGTTCTCGCAATGGTGTGAGAGAACTCATTAACATCTCGCAATGGTGTGATGTGGGACCACCTCGATGGTTTGATGTTCTTTCCACACCGCGAGACGGGAAAAATAAGAGAATCCCTTCTTCAGCGCTTTGAAAAATAAACATGTGTAATGTTACGTTCCACACACCAAATTGACTGTGATTTCTCCAATGTACGTTCTTCAGCGGACGACTGCCTACAGCGACACATGGTCCCGGCTGACACGTGGGCCATGCCCGTGGCCTTCTTTCGGGGGTCGGGGGTGGGGAGATGTGACGTACCTGCCCCGCAGGACGCACATGAGATAAAGGCAGATAGCAGCGAGAACAAACGTCTGCGTAGCTCAGTTGGTAGAGCGACTTGTTCCGGAATAACGGGATAGTCGCTCTACCAACTGAGCTACGGAACACCCGTGCATGCTGATTGGTTTCTCTGGGGCGGATGAGATCTTCCAGCACGAAAATGTGACGACGTATCACACAGCTAGAAGGTCCAAGAGTGGTTGGAAGAGCACGTTGAAGACTTCAAAGTACTTTCTTGGCCCCCTAATTCCCCAGACGGAAACCCAGTTGAGCATCTGTGGGACCACCTGGATGGTGTTGTTCGCTCTATGGATTCTCCACCACGCACCATCCAGCAGTTGTCAGATGCACTGCAGTTAGCATGGCTCCATATACCTGTGAACACCTTCCAGCACCTTATTGAGTCACTCATAGCCCGTCTAGCTGCTGTCCGCGCTGCACATGGCGGTTAGCTGGTGGTCACAATAAAACAGATAACCGTGTAACAGTCAATAAAAGGTAGAAGAAAAAATTAAAGCTTTTTTTTATTAATGTAAGTTGATGCTCTTTTATTAAATTAAAGAATGTTTTCTAATGTAAGTCTCTCGTTTCAATAAAACAATAAAAAATGAAATACCTTCGGATCCCCTCGTCTATATACCCCCTCCCCCGCCTTTTAAGTTTTTAACACAATTCATAGATTTTCTGCAAGAAGGCCTTGAAATCAGAATTTTGAAAATTTTGTAGTAACGTCGTATGGAGGTCATTTCAGTTCGAGGTAAAAGAGAAATTTTGTCATATAGGTTGTGAGAAATGTCAAATTTGTGCTCGTTTTTATTTTTAATTAACTTGTTTAATTGTTTTCGAGGAACTCTTTAAGTCGTGTCAATTTAGAGTTGCTTGTTTAAAGACTAATGTATTTACTGTGAAAGCTATTTTTTCACCTAACGGCGTTTGCCAAAAAAAAAAAAAAAAAAAAAAAAAGGCAGTCTGGGTAATTTTGAAAAAAATAATAATATATATATATATTTGCGTTGCGAATTTTCTCGCTGTAGGTCCTGTATTAAAAAAATTTCAGTGCTTCGATGTGACGTTGCTTCGTATGACCAAATAATAAATAAATAAAAGCGGCCTTTCATATAAACACCTGTAATTCTACATACAGAACGTGCAATGTACATTGCTCCGTAGGTGAAAAGTCGTTCTTGTTAATATCTTTTCTCGGAAAACAGGAAACATTTCCTGCGGTAATAAAAAGTGATCTGTGTATTTGAAGAGCCCGGCCGAACTTTCCGGAAGCTAGTCTGCGTTTGCTTTGGTAGATTAAGTCGGGATGGAATATTAGCTACGGCAGGACTAATAAAATATTTCTTCCGGTGAATCACCCCCAGACTGGCTTTTATTCAAAGATGTAAGGTAGGAAGAGATCGCGCTCTGCAAATATACTGCGTTAACAAATATGTTGCATTAACTCACGATTCACGTATGCAGGCACAAGTATCTTTCTCTCTCTTTCTGCGGAAACCTTTTGGAAGTGGAACTGTCGCTCCCAGCAATCATTGTTAAACTTCCAGTGGGCAGGAAGTTTGCCGTCTAATAGCTTTCATTTTATCCCTTTCCACTCGATGCTGACAAACCCCAAACACTTACTAATACCGGTTTGGTAGGGGCAGTTCCTGTCGAAATGACTCAATTTCGCTGAAACTGCTTTAGAAAATGTTTTGCCGAACTCGGAATCAACATGAATTAAAAACTCGCAATGGATCTACTTGTCGATTAACATAACGGAAGTGGCTCATAAAATGAAACTGCTAAGAGAATATTGCCCCGAGTGCCTGTAATTCACGGCCTTCTCTCCTCGTGCATTTTAAAAACTACATAAGGTTGCCGGATAAAAGTCAAGCCCGTTGCTGTGTTCACGAAAAGGCTCAATTAAAGGCCTTATAGCTTCTGCAAGAAAGTTTCCGTGGGAAGGATAAACTTCCTTACAGAAGCTAAAGAAAAGTTCAGTTGGACTAAATTTAAATACAAAGTTGAAATTTAACTTAATTTTTTATCGGATAACAAGCTGCTATCAAAGTCAGAACGGCCTCTTATTTGAGTAATATTATCCGTCTATTGCCAGAAGGTCACATCTAATTAAATAGATCATCGTATGGTCAAGAATCATCTAATATCTCCTTCATGGATCTCCTTCTGAATGAAAATAGATAACAGTTTGACCCCAGCACAGTTTAGTTGGCTACATAGTTTTATAGTTTGATCTTTTTCCTTTCCTTTTTCTTTTGAGGGTTTAATGACCACCGTGAACAACTCAGGGGGCTTATAACCTCAATGGGCCACCACATGAGCAACTCAGTGGGCTTATAGCCTCAATGAAGTGAGCAACTCAATAGGCTTATAGCCTCAATGGACCACCATACGAAACTCAATGGGCTTATAGCCTCAATGGACCACCGTACGTAACTGAATGGGCTTATAGCCCACTGAGTCTCCTGTTCCTAATTTGAGGCCACTGGTTCCAGGGAAGGGAGATACGACATCCATGCCTCGCCTGAAATTCGTGGTTGGGCCCATCTTGGCCGAATGGTTAAAAGCCAACGCTTCGAACCACTCTGCCACTGGGGCGGGGAATTTGACTTTGAACAAATCACTATTGATATGCTACTGATAACTTTACATTGAATGAGTGTAATTAATTTCAGGTAGGCTAACCAATGAGTGATTAATACCATTTTAGATAGATTTCCGTTTATTATCGCGAAGAATATCATTGAAAAGCTAGTGAACTACACTGGTTTCCATAAATTAAAGAACAAAATAAAAAATCGCGATAAGTTGGCTAAACGTTAAATATGCACAGAATTTGCATATGTTACAGGGAAAGTACAACAGCACCAGCGAATGGTATGCAAATGAGTGACACTGGCATAGCTTTATGGAAATTAACAGCATAAAACTGATTGTTTCTCAGTGAGTTGCCAATTCACGTGCAGAGATTGAAGAAAGGATTTCATGATAGAAATTGTGTTTTGAAGATGACAATCCGTTTTTTGGTGTAAATATGACTAGGATGGTAAGTCAAATAATATCCGATAACTTGAAAATTTCATCGTCCTGGAGCGGGAATCGAATCCACGTCTCCCAGATAGCGCCCGGGTATGCTAACCACTACACCACCTAGAACGCCCAAGTCTCAAGTTTCCGATTAATTTGAATATAACCATCACAGGATTCGCTAGTCGAAGCAACCGGCATGCATGTTTAGCGAATCTGTAGGTTAAGAATCCTATCCCGTGATTGTCCGGAGGAGCAGATAAATCATGAATGGAAAATGGGATTACACCATACAATACAAATTTTGAAGATGACAATCCGTTTTTTGGTGTAAATATGACAAGGATAGCATACCCGGGCGCTATCTGGGAGACGCGGATTCGACTCCCTCTCCAGGACGATGAAATTTTCAAATTTTCGGATATTATCTGACTTACCATCCTTGTCATAGTTACACCAAAAAACGGATTGTCATCTTTGAAATGTGTATTGTATGGTGTAATCCCGTTTTCCATTCATGAGATTGTGTTGTAATGATTTCGACACGTCATTTACTAGCGGAATTACGCTACAGCGCTATAGGGAGACTCGAGGCAGGCCAAAGTCAGGCGATCGTAGCCAGATCGCTGAACGTAAGTTCTTCTGTGGTCCAAAGGCTGTGGAACTGCTTCCAAACCATAGAATCATGTTCCCGCAGGTACAGCCAAGGCAAGCCTAGGGTAACAACGTCCTCACAAGATCGATATTTGCTGCTATCTTCGCGCCGGAACGGAACTGCTACACCGACCCATCTTCGATCTGTGCTTGCTGCAGCTATACCGGAAAGACAGTATCAGCTTCTACGGTACGCTATGCTGGGCGGTCCGTAACATGCGTACCCCTAACCTCCCGCCACAGGTGTAAGGTTTGGTTTAGGCGCGCAAGAATGCGAATTGGAGTCCAAATCAATGGAGATCTGTACTGTTTATGGAGGAGTCGAGGTATGCTTTACAGAGTCATTCTCAGCGAATTTTCACCTGCAGAGAACCAAGGACCAAGTATGATCCCTCTCATATCCGTGAAAGCGACGCGTATGGTGGATGTAGTGGGCTTGTATGGGAAGGCATCTCTTCAGGCGGACGTATCTACCTCTTCGTGCTACCAGGTGGCAACTTGGACGTTCGGAGGTATAGAGATAATATCCTGGACCCTTTCTTAGGCCATGTGCAGGTGTAATTGGCGACACACACAGCACGGCTGGTACAGCAATACCTTGAAGAGGAGACTATTGTCCGTACGGAATGGCAGCATGCTCACGGACATCAGCACCATATTTTCTTTAAACGTGGTAAATGGCTAATATCGATTTTAGGTGTCCATATTTTCTTTAACACGTTCGCAGCGGCGACGTTTTTAGACGATTTTTTTGTAGTACGTTACGGCCCTTAGGTGGGGTATTAATTGTTTCAATACAGTGCTGTACGACACACCGGTGGGTCGTTTAAAGTTGTATACATAAAGTGACTGATATCCACTACAGATTTATGTATATAAACTTTTTTTTCCTCCTCTGAAAAATGTAGAAGTTAACGCGTTACGACTCACCGGTGGGTCGTAACTGTTTCAATACAGTGCTGTACGACACACCGGTGGGTCGTTTAAAGATATATACATAAAGTGACATATCCACTACAGATTTGTGTATGTAAACTTTTTTCTCTCCTCTTAAAAATGTAGAAGTTAACTTACGACCCACGGGTGGGTCGTAACGCAGCGAACATGTTAAACATGATAAATTGTTCATATTTAGTTCATGGAGTTTTATGAAATTTTCTCTCAACATTTTTTATTTTAAACGCTCGAGCTTCATGTTTTCATGAAAAAAAAAAAAAGGAAAGAAAAGCCTGTTTCTAATATAGTGGGTTTGTTTCTGGAATATATATAGGTACCTCTACGGTTTTTTTTTTTTTACATTTTGTTCAGCAACATCCTGTGGTCCCATCTCACTGCCGGAAGCATAAAGTTGGGATTTTTCTGGACCAGAGGAAGATGCAAGAATTCTTCTGTAGGGCTGCTACATGGGCAGTGTCAAAAGCCTTAGCCGTCAACGTGAGCAATCACGTGTGGTATTTCTTAAGAAACAAACAAAACAAACACGGAGGCGGGGAAGAAAAAGTACAAATGCGAACAATCTTGCTTATTAAACGTGACTTGCACATGGCTACAGAAATGGAAAATCGCTCTTATGCTTCGCAGAATTCTCAACTGATATCGGTAAATGGGTGGGTGGAAAAGAGTTTTGAACTTTCAGTATGAGGCGTAGAAAGAGCTTCTTTCTTTTTTTTTTTTAGGGGTGTTACTTTCTTCTGGCTGGTAGAAAAGCAAGCTTTCGTCATTAATTTTTTGAGGAATAAGTTCTGTTTGTTTTTCATTTGAAGTCCTTTTTTAAAAGCTTCGGAGCATTACAAATGCCATCGTGTCGCAACGGTTCCTCGAAGGCGCTCGAAATTCAACTAGTGAAGCGGGAAAGGGTTACTAAAGAGAAGGGAGATTTCTCTGCAGGGAAAGTAATTTGTCAGCGATTTTCTTTTAAACGCGTTCTAATTACGTCTGCCATGCTTACGCAGATGTTCAGAAATACGAGGGAAACGGGTATCGCCGAGCTCAAAAAGGTTGTCAGCAAAATCAGCTTTAATTTGTTTCTGATGAAACGGAAGTTCACCAAGGTTAACCCTTATTTACGAATAACTTCTTGTAGTTTAGTTGGAGAAAGGCAAATGTTCTTTCTACCAGCGTCGGGTGCTAAGTAAGAATCAAAGTAACGCAACACACCCGTGAACTTGGAGAGAGTACTAAGAAACTTTACTTCGGCGGGCTTAGGAAATAAACTAAAATAAACGCTTTGGTGGATTCCGGTGCAAAACATAAGAAACAATACGCTGGACAGGTTCCATGTCTGACAGTTGTCCCGTGACGGAAATTGAACTCAGTTTTATTTTGTTTGATTGAGAAATGCCGGAACATAACAAGACTTTACTTTTGAATCATAGTGGATCTCATAGTACAAATGCTGTTACATGTCCAGAAAGCACAAAAATACGTTTGATGGAATTTTATATGAGCATTGGTGTAGTGCTCATATAAAGGTAGAACGGACCGGAACGGTGTTCCGGTACTTTTTTTCTCTAGCCGGCACGCGTTCCGGCAAACCCTTACAACATAATTTATTTTCTTTTTGAAGTGCGAATGCCTTATAATGCTTTTCCGATGAAAAAAGTTGCGACAAAAAAAAACTGCACAGTTAGGGGAATTAACGTCCCATGTTTTGTTGAAGGTAGAGTTCGTCTCTAAATCCATTCTCATTTGGTAGTTAATCCCTTGAAACTCCTTTTTCTACTGTTAAGAACGTTGAGGCGGTGATACTGCAGTGGGGGAGATTATTGTAATTTGGAATTTAATTAATCTAGTCATTATTAAGGATATTACTGCGCCCTTTACTAGGATTCCGCGAATCACTATTACGTCTTATTCGCCGTAGTGGGATTAAGTAAGTATGCAAAAATCTTTTCTCTCTACTTCTGCTTCCAGGAGACGTATTTAAAAAGTGAAACTCAGGCACGCTGGTTGCAGCGAAAAATTAGTCTTCCCTAGGTTACACAAAATGGACACACTGCAAACAAATAAATAACTCTCTATCTTCCGAAATGTATCATATCGTTTCTTTCGTTATCACGCTCAAAAACACAAGTCGCAGAACAAAAAAATTGCAGGTGCACCACGTCCTGGATCACGTGACAATGGCACGTCGAACCACGCCATTGCACGATTTTTAAGTTGGTAAAAAGTGGAAATTACTCACAAAAATTAGGTAGCAAATGTAGCGATAAAAGTACCTTAAAAATCAGACAGTGAGAGTTTGTAATTTGGCCTTACGAGGTGGGGTTGAATAGTTCCTAGCCTCACATAGGAGGAATGCTACAAAGCCCCATCTTTTTTTCGATATAGCCCCCTGTTAAATCAACACATTTTCTGGCACGATCCACTACTTGTCGTAACCCGCTTCAAATAAAATTCAGAAGATTTTGACTCAAACCATTTGTTCACTGCATTGCACTAAGGAAGATCGAAAAGTAACGCACAGCAATTTTTTTTCTTTTCCTTTGCAGGTTGCAAGTAGCATGTGCAGTTTGGCAGACAACGAGTTTGAATATCCCGTGGTGGAAAAAAGTATGAACGACGGCACAAAGATGTCGCATTTGTTAGCGTCGTCTGCGAATAAAGTGCAACGCGGTGCAGTCCGATTTTTGTGAGCTAAACGGACAACTCCGACGGAAATTCAGAAAGAATTGGTCGAAGTGTATGGTGGTGATTGTTTGGACCGCAGCAACATCTCCAGACGGTGTGGTTACTTTCTAGAGGGCCGTGGCGACCTGTAACCGCGTCATCACCTGCCACTGTGAGAGGCATTGAACAGGCAATTCTGACTGACCGGTGGATCCATCTGCGCACATTGGCACAGAAGTTAAACATTTCGTACGGTATAGCGTAAGATATTGTGCATGACAAATTGTAATTTGGCAAGGTCAGTGCGCGATGGGTGCCCAAGAACATGACAGACGACCAGAACATACAGAGAATGACGTCATCCTTGGACTACTTGATGCGTTACGCAGAAGAATCATATGAATTCCTGGCAGGTGTAGTGACGGGCGCTGAGTCCTGGGCGTACCACTACACTCCCGAAACAAAGGAGGCCAGTATGGTGTAGAAACATACCGACTTCCCGCCACCAAAAAATTCAGAGTAACCCAATCTGTACAAAAAGTCCTCATGACGGTGTTTTGGGAGATACATGGCGTTCTCCTGGTGGAGTTTCATCCAACGGGAACCACTATGAATGCCAAAACCAACGCTAACACACTGACAAAGTTGCGTCGTGCCCTTCATGACAAAAGACCCAACAAGACGCTGCAAATGTCAGTCTGCAACGCTCGCCCACATATTGCACACCACGCTCGTGACAAAATTGCGCAATTTGGCGGGGATGTGGTCCGGCACCCACCGTACAGTCCGGAGCAGGCTCCTTCGGACTTTCATCTGTTTGGTCCCTTGAAAAGATTCCTGGGCGGCCAACGCTTCGATTCGGCAGACGAAGTCAAATCGGTTGCCCGCAGGTGGCTTATACGCCCAGTAAACTGACTTTTATGAACAAGGTGTACTAAAACTGGTACCACGCTGGGAAAAATGTCTCGAGCGTCTCGATTCTTATGTTGAAAACTAGCTAAGAAATGTAGTTTCACTGAGTATGTTTTGTTTTGCCTACCTATTAAACTGTTGCCAAAAAAAAAAAAAAAAAGTGTGTTACTTTTCGATCCACCCTCGTAGCTGTCAAATTTCTGCGCTTTCAAATACTTTCTGAGATTTGGAAACTGGAAATAGTCCGATGGTGCCAAATCCGGTGAGCAGGGAGTATGGCATCACAGCTTGAACCCACAGTCACGCAGATTTGTCTGAGTCACAAACGCTGTGTGCGCCGGTGCGTGGTCTTGACGGAAGATGAATCCTTTTGCCAATTTCTCCGCAACTCTTGGACTTCAATTTTTCGCGGAAACGTCTCAGTAGCTTAGAATAACACTCTGCGTAGATAGTGGTTAATCATTTGAAGAAATCAACCGTGATCACTTCTTCTGCATCCCAGAAAACTGTTTCTGTACACTGTAAAAAAAGTGGTGTGAATTCACAGAAAATTTCTGTTAAAAACGTGCAGCAAAGTTGCCGGTAAGTGTCAGTCTTTCAACGGAATTTCCGTTTTTAAAAGTGCCCTTTTCTTTAAATTTCCGTATTTTTGCAAATTTTCCATAGTCAGTAATTCCTTTTATCTCGGAGAAGTCCGTTTCAAGTTTTTCCGTTTAGACAGCAATTTCGCAAAATACAACATATTTCAGCCCTTACGCAAAAGACTCCTTTTGCGCCGGTGGTGGGGTTCGGACCCAACCGTTTGGGTTAGAGCCGCGCTTCCTAACCACTAAGCCAGAAAGTCACAAGTATCCAGCTCACGTGCAAGGTAAAACTAATTGCGCGATGATTTTTTTTTCATTAATATCAGTGACTTCATTTCATTTACGCTTTCCAACCGTAGGTTGAAGAAGCGTATATGCTCCAGCTTTTTCCGTCCGTCCGTCCGTCCGTCCGTCCGTCTGTCGGCACGATAACTCACGTAAAAATGGTTCGATTTCGATGAAATTTTAATATGTAGTAGGGGACCACCAGGGGACGAACCCTATTGAAAATGGGTGAAGTGGGGTCAAAGGTCACGCCATAAGAGCGGGATCTATTCAATTGCCCTTATGCGTCATAACTTGCGTAAATATGGTTCGATTTCAAAGAAATTTTAGTATATGGTAGGGGACCACCTGGGGACAAACCCTATTGAAAATGGGTGAAGTGGAGTCAAAGGTCAGGACATAGGAGCGGGATGCATTCCATCGCCCTTATGCGTCATAAGGTGCGTAAAAATGGTTCGATTTCGATGAAATTTTAGTATGTGGTAGGGGACCACCTGGAGAGGAACCATATTGAAAATGGGACAAATGGAGTCAAAGGTCAGGACATAGGATCGGGATCCATTCCATCGCCCTTATCCCACACTATTAAGGTGGACGTCAAGTAATTTTGCTTCCTATATTTCCGAAGGAAAACCTCTTCTACACATTTCCTTCACAATTAGTGTGTTCCCAAGGATGGAAATTTGAATATCGATTAAAATAACTTTATACTATAACTTGGAATACTTAACATTTTCTAAAACATAAGCACAATTATATTAAAAAACAATAACGTTTCCTTTGGTGGTGTTGAAACCAGAAAAAAGATGGCGCGACCTGTACTTTGATGACGTCAGTGGACAAATAAATGTTGGATTGCATAATTACGGTTATGGTTTAGAAAATATTGTTACGGTTATGCTTTAGAAAATATTAAGTATTCCAGGTTATGAAATGAAACTATTTTAATCGATGTTCAAATTTTCATTCTTGGGAACGCATTAATTGTGAAGAAAATGTGTACAGAAGTTTTTCCATTGGAAGTATGGGAAGCAAAATTACTTGACGTCCACCTTAAAGTAGAAATTCTTGTATGTATATGTATGTACATTTTATTTTGAAAACGGCTCTAAGAATTTTGATGAAAGTCGTTAATATACCGTTTCCTGGTACTAGAAATCGATTTAGCTTGATCTCGACTTTAAGAGAATTCGTTTAGTGGGTTAAATAACCACCTCGAGTTATAACGTTTTTAGTGTCATGGCGTCGTTTCATTAATCTTTCCAATGCTTAGAAATCTTATGACGTCACAATCTCGCGTTTGAGAATGTTGGCGCGCGGTCACGCCATCTGTCTTATTACGTCACGCGTTGTGCCGTTACCTCCGAGATCTTGAAGGCCTATCAAGTCATGACGTCATTTTCAGTGACTTCACACCTCGTGGATCTACTGATCAAACAGTCCCTGTCTGCATTACCACGCTGACTTGTAATTAAACGCGTGACTTGTGTTCTTTTTTACGCTTTCCAACCGTAGGTTGAAGAAGCGTAATTTACGCTTTCCAACCGTAGGTTGAAGAAACGTATATGCTCCAGCTTTGTCCGTCCGTCCGTCCGCACGATAGCTCACGTGAAAATGTGTTCACCTGGGGACGAACCCTATTGAAAATGGGCGAAGCAGGGTCAAAGGTCAGGACATAGTAGCGGGATTCATTCCATCGCTCTTATGCGTCATAACTTGCGTAAACATGGTTCGATTTCGATGAAACTTTAGTATGTAGTAGGGAACCACCTGGGGACGATCCCTATTGAAAATGGGTGAAATAGGGTCAAATGTCAGGACATAGGAGCATAGGAGCTGGATCCATTCCATTGTCTTTATACATCATAACTTCCGTAAAAATGGTTCGATTTCGATGACATTCTAGGTAGGGAACCACCTGGGGACGAACCCTATTGAAAATGGGTGAAATAGGGTCAAAGGTCAGGACATAGGAGCTGGATCCATTCCATTGCTTTTATGCGTCATAACTTGCGTAAAAATGATTCGATTTCGATGAAATTTTAGTATGTGGTAGGGAACCACCTGGGCACGAGCCCTATTGGAAATGGGGTCAAAGATCAGGCAGGACATAAGAGCGGGATTTATTTCATTGCCCTTATGAGGCATAACTTGCGTAAAAATGGTTCGATTTCGACGAAGTTTTAGTATGTGGTAGGGAACCAACTGGGGACGAACCCTGTTGAAAATGGGCGGAATGAGGTCAAAGGTCAGGACATAAGAGCGGGATTCATTCCATTGCCTTTATGTATCATAACATGCGTAAATATGGTTCGATTTTGATGAAATTTTAGTATGTGGTAGGGAACCACCTGGGCACAAACCCTATTGAAAATGGGCGTAATGGGGTCAAAGGTCAGGCAGGGCATAAGAGCGGGATTTACTCTATTGCCCCTTATGCGGCATAGCTTGCGTAAAAATGGTTCGATTTCGATGACATTTTAGTATGTGGTAAATAACCACCTGGGCACGAACCCTATTGAAAATGGGCGAAATGGGGTCAAAGGTCAGGCAGGGCATAAGAGCAGGATTTACTCTATTGCCCCTTATGCGGCATAGCTTGCGTAAATATGGTTCGATTTCGATAAAATTTTAGATGTGGTAGGGAACCACCTGGGCACAAACCCTATTGAAAATGGGCGAAATGGGGTTAAAGGTCAGGACACTGGAGTACGATCCATTCAATTGCCCTTGTGCATCATAACTTACCTAAAAATGCTTCGATTGCGACAAAACGTTATCATGTTGTTCCGGAGGTATAGTGAACCGGTTCTGTTGAATATCAACGAAATGGGGTCAAAGGTCATTGCACAAAAAACAACATTTATTCCACAGCTATTATTCTCATAACTTGCGTAAAACTGCTTCTATTGCGTCAAACCTTTGGTATGCTATTCCTGAGGTATACTGAACCGGTTCTGTTGAATATCATCGAAATGGGGTCAAAGGTAAGGACACAGGAGCGAGATTTATTCCACAGCCATTAGGCAAATAACTTGAGTAATAATTTCTGGTATGTTGGAAAGCGTATCATAATCAATGCATTGCATGATTTTACTAACTTGTTTTCTGTTGGAGCTTATTATTTTTTCAATACGCTTGTAATAATTTTATTTTTTTCTGTAGGTGGTCTTATTACAATTTATATACTTATTTTTTCATCATGATTTTTCGAAGCAACAGAATGATTTGGAGTTTGAGATCTTTTATTCAACTGACAATAACTTTCAATTGTCTTTAAGAGAAGGTGCAATGCGGACTGCTTTATTTCACGAAACTTCTAAATATAAAATTTACTCTTGATAGCTTTTGCCTTAAGGACTCCACAGACTGATACATAGACATCGTACAATCACCTCTACAATAAATTAAGTACCCGATTTCTTACGGAAACACGATATATAATAGCTGCTGAACAAAATGGGGAAGAAAAGAAGAAATATCCTGTGCCACAAAAACCAAAATTCATGCGATATACTATCCTCGATATCCGATCTCGCTGCTGACTTCAAAGTCAATTTAAATACTTCGACGGACTATTGAAATTTAACAGTTAATCAAACCCCCAAGTATTCCCATGAATCTTTATTTTTCGTATGAATAGGGAAAAAGTGAGAACGGAGTTTTCCCGTTAGTATAACAAAGGTAATGTGGAAAGGTTTCTGAAAATTCAATTTTTTTCGTTTAACGCCTCTTGAAAATGGTAATTTGTCGTCAATATAAGAAAGGAATTGTGAAAAAGTTTCTGCAAATTCAGAATTTCTCTGGCATACGAAAAAACCCAGTGAAATTCAGAGGGTTTTTTTCCGTCATTTCACGGAAAAAGTTGTGCCAGAAATATGCTTCGTTAATTCACGAAAGAAATCACGGAAAGTGGTTCGTGAATTTCAGAAGAGTTTGTACAGTGTAATTGAAACTTTTTATCATCAGATCATCAAGAAAAAATGAAAAACTTTTATTATCAAGAAAAATGAAACTTTTTATCATCAGATCATCAGTAAAAAGAAAAAAAAATAACAATAGTGTACTTCTCCGTGATTCAACAGACTTTTGGGGAATGTTTAAAACATTTTCGAATCCTTTTTTTATAACAAAAAAGACATAGATCGCGGACTATCTTGTGTCTTTTTGTTGGGCGCAAAACTCTTGGGTGCAGATTATGCGAAGGTGCGGACAAACTGGTGGTTTTTTATTTAACTATTACATGCAAATATGTCCATCACGTAATTTTTGTTCACACCTCACCTTAAATATTTTTATATATCACTTACTTTAAAATAAATACAAAGTAACAAAATATGATAAATTCGAATTTCCAGTACTGTTTCAAATAAATTCCAACTATGCAAGTTAGAAATAAAAAAAAAAGACCCCCCCCCCAAAAAAAAATCCCAATAAAATCCGAAAACACCCAATAAAACCCGAAAAAAACCCAAATGGGCGGGGTTTTTTCAAACCCTGTATAGACCTCACCCGTCGTTCTAGTTCATCCCATAGGTGTTCAATGGGATTGAGGTCCGGGCTCTGAGCAGGCCAGTCCATCCGCGAAACCTGATTTTCTTCATACCACTCCATTGTAGCTCTGGGGACATGCCACGTGGCATTGTCATCCTGTGCAAAACAATCGTCGTGTCCGTAGAACTGTCACAACGTTGGGGGCATTGAGTTATCCAGCATGTCTATACCGCACAGAGTTCATGTTGCCACGAATAACAACCAGTGGATTCACACTGCAATAGCTGAAACATCCCCATACCATAAGTCTACCGCCTCCGTGCTTCACAGTCGGCACTGCCCCAACATTGGGAGCATTGAGTTACCCAGGATATCTCTATACAGTACAGAGTTCATGTTGCCATGAATAACAATCAGTGGATTCACACCGCACCAGCTGAAACAGCCCCATTCTGTACTCCACCGCCTCCGTGCTTCACAGTCGGCACTGCCACAACATTGGGAGCATTGAGTTATCCAGGATATCTCTATACAAACACTTGCCGCCAGTGCTCCAATGTCCAATTTTTGTGCTTTTGACACCATCGTAGCCGCATGGCTTTATTGGTTTTTGTGATGAGAAATTTATGGGCGGCTGCTCGGCCATGGTACCCGAGTGCATGGGCTTCCCTTCGAAGTGTCTTGGTGGAGGCCATAACATCTGTGGTCACCTGGAACTCATGTGGTATGACGTGCATTGATCGGGACCTGGTTTTTCGGATCTCCCTCTGCAGCACTCTCCTGTCCCTGGGTTGCAGTTTCGTGGGTCTTCTAGAGCTAGGTGAATTTTCGCAATGTCTCGTCGTCTTCCACTTCTTGATGACAGGCCACAAGCGAACTGCCTGATATCAGCAATGCTTACTATGCTCGTATCTCTGATTAAAGCAGCCTGTTAGAACGCCCATTTCAAACTCTGAGAGCTATCTCCTTCTAGCCATTTTATCAGCGTTGATATGAGCGTACTCCCGTTGCCGATTTTATCTCTTATCGACCAGGTGTCTGCTGCGAGAGCATACCATCACGCCTGCGTGGTGGTGTCCAATCACTTTTGTCCACATAGTGTACGAAAAGTAACGAGAAGTGATATAAGTCAAATAAGAACAGTGAACCAAAATGAAAAGTTAAATGAGAGCATGTACGTCAGAAAGAAATAAAGTAATAATAATAATAATAATAATTATTATTATTATTATAATTAAGGTAAAGTTATACACAGTCGATTCACATTATTGTGACCACCTCCTACTTTTGACGTCAATTGCGCGTAGCCAATGAAGGAAGGCACGTGTCGTGAGCTGGCTTAGAGGTCGTTTTCACTTATATAGCTAAAATAACCCCCAATGAGAAGTTTGAAATGTGATGAGTTGTTGTGAGTATAGTAGTAGTGGGTAGAGGAGTTTTGTTTGTTTTGGGTGATTGCTTGAATTTTTCTTGTTCATCCTTAGTGTTCTGAGAGGGGTGCTTTTTGGTGATGAATTTACTGTTACTGGCGTTTTTATTAAGAGTGATGGTTATGTCGATTTGGGTAAGAAATTGATGGGCAGGGCCAGTTCGATTGTAGATTGACGAAAAATATTCGTAGGAGGAATGTTATTTTAAGAGCAGTGAGAGGAATATTAGTCGATCTTCCTTCTCCGAGGATATCTATGGAATTTTGGATCTCTATTAGGATTATTTTTAGGATTTCTGATTGGAACAGGAATGTTTTTAGCTATTCCTTTTTCAGGGGATATTAGTCTTTCTTTTTCGGTTGTAGTTCATATTATACGAGATGTAAATAGTGGTTGGTTGGTGCAAGTTCTTCATTCTAACGGCTCCAGAATAATTTTTTTTTGCTCTTATATTTTCATATCGGGCGGGCGTTATACTATGAGTCTCATCGGCTAAAAAAACTTGGTTGAATGGGGTGACGATTTTTTTATTATGTATAGCTACAGCTTTTTTAGGATATGTTTTACCTTGAGGGTAGATATCTTTCTGGGCTGCGACGGTTGTTACAATTTGTTTGTCAAGAAAACCATATATTGGCAAGATAAAAAATAATAGTGGAGTGAGGGGGGGGGTCGCCGTAAGAAACCCCACTTTGACTCGGTTTTTTGCTTTTCACTTTATTCTTCCTTTTGTTGGGGCGGTATTAGTAATCACTCATTTAGTATTTCTTCATGAAACAGGGTCAAGAAATCCTTTAGGACTATGAAGGGATAGAGAGAAAATTTCTTTTCATCCTTTGTTGACTGTGAGGGACTTGTTGGGGCTGGGTGTGGCAGTATTTCTATTAGTTTATATTTCTTTAATTTATCCATGCATGTTTTGTGCTGTAGGCACTCTGAAAAGATACCATTCGTTTCTCGCATGGATTAAAAGAAGCGATTTATCAGATTTGCAAAAAAAGAATGATGATCGGCTTTCGGTCCAAAGGTGGTAGTATTTCTGAAACAGCGCAGTTTGTGAACTGTTTGCGTGCTGCTGTGATTAAACTGTAACGTGATTGAAAAAATGGCACCATTGCGAATAAGCGGCGTGGGAACAACGGAGCACCACGTGCCGTTGATGTGAGAGGTGAACGTCGGCTGCTAAGTTGCGTGAACCGATCGATACGCTACAGTGGAGCAACTCACTGGCCGATGAACCAGGGGGCTACCGGAAGTGTGTCTCAAATGAGAGTTCAGCGAACCCTGCTGCGTATGGGGCTCCGATGCGGACTGATGGTCACGGCACCTATGCTAACGAAGGTGCATCGGCAGAAAAGGCGTTACATTTCCATGGCAGTATCGGAATTGGACCTCCGCTGATTGGCAAAGGATTGCCTTCTCCGATGAGTCATGTTTTCTGCTTTATCGAACGGATAGACGTTAGCGTATAAGGCGAGTAACATCGGAGAATGAACACTCCTCAGCCAATGCTGGAAGAACACAAGCTAGTGGGGGCAGCGTTATGGTCTGGGGAATGTTTTCGTGGCATTCCCTGGGTCCACTCGTACCTGTGGAAGGCACTATGGACTGAATTCGTTATGAATCCATCCTTGCAGACCACGTACACCCATACACGCTGATTGTCTTCCCTGGGGCGGATGGGACCTTTCAGCACGACAATGCGGCGTGTCATGCAGCTAGAAATGTCTGAAAGTGGTTGGAAGAGCACGATGAAGACTTCAAAGTACTTTCCTGGTCCCTAATTCCTCAGACTTCAACCCAATTGAGCATCTGTGGGAACACCTCGATCGTGTTGTTCGCTCTACGGATCCTCCACAACGTACCCTCCAGCAGCTGTCAGATGTACTGCAGTCAGCATGGCTCCACATACCTGTGAACACCTTCCAGCACCTTATTGAGTCATTCCCAGCCCGTCTAGCTGCTGTCCGCGCTGCACGCGGCGGTTACTCTGGATATTAGCTGGTGGTCACAATAATGTGAGTCGACCGTGTATATGTTTTTATATTAGGGTGAGTCGAAAGTTTTTCGATATTTGGATCACTTTATGTCTTCATACGTACCTTCATTCAAAGCATAGGCCACCGTGTCTATGTCTTCATGCAAAGCATAGGCCACCGTGTTGCACCATCTTTAGCCAGTTCTTCAATTCCGCGGCGGTACCAGTTCTTGTCCTTCGAGGCGAAGAACTCCTTCACCCCAGCTGCGACCTACTCCTGGTTGTTAAAGTGCCGCCCGCAAAGAAAGTGGGTCATGGACCGGAACAAATAATAATATAATCCGACGGGGTAAGATCCGGACTATATGCTGTATGTGGCATCAGTTCGATGCCCTCAAGTTCATTGAGACATTTTTTGCCCGGGTCGTTCGCGCGGTATGAGGCCGAGCGTTGTCCTGCTGTAGGAGAGCGCGCTTTCTGTTTACCAGTGCCGGATACTTCTCCTCCAAAACGGCATACATCCGCTCCAGCTGTTCAGAGTAGCGGTTGGCGTTGATGGTCCGACCGTCTGGAACAAATTCGTAATGGATTATCCCCTCGAAATTCCACCAGACGCAGATCACCACCTTGTGCTGATCGTCGAGGTTTCTATCACCTGAGCGAAATTTCTTGAACCATCTGGTTGCGGTGCTGTGGTCCAGGGAACCTTCCCTTTTGCATGACAAATGTTTCGTGTTGCTTGAGCAGCTTTATGGCCGAGTTCAAACTCGTAAAGCAAAAGTTCCCTAGTTAGCCGGTTGTGGCTGTTCATCTTCGAGGCTTCCCAACCACAGACAGAACGACGACATGCAATGCTGTTCACAGCAACGACTACCACTTTATATCCCTTTCGAACTGCAAGGCGCGACTTAAACTAGTTCAAACACGTGACATATCCCCCGCAGCATATGCGTTTATGCAAATATTGCAAAACTTTCGACTCACATTTATTTCTTTTCTGCGAAGTGCAACAGCAGTGGTTTGTGTTTCACCAGAGCTAAAAAAAGCGCTGTCTTATGAAATTTGACATGCCAATGAGTTTAGGTTATTTTAACTTTAACATTCCTTTTATACTAAAAGGTAAACAATGCCTTATACAACCAACGTTCCTCGGGACCATTAACATATAAAGTCATATCCTTTCGCAGAGTGTAATTCTATCTATTATGTACTGTATTTAGTCACGAGTTATACGTTTCCTTATTTCGCGTCCGGCGACTGGAAAATGTTATAAAGACATTTATTCGTCAGCAACCAAGATAGTTTATCGAGGAAAAGTAAACAGCAGTCTTTCTGTTTTTTTGTTTAAATTGAATTCTGTTTTTATAGAGAAATTTCTTTAAACTACCTCATATGTTTCATCCTTTACCAGGTGTTGCTAATAACAAAGTTTTAGTGCAGTTCATTCCATCATTATTCAGTCCACTAAGCAAGTCTGTTGGCAGAATAAAACTTTATACAGAAGACAGATACAAGCGTAATAGAAATAGTGAAAAATTAATCCCTCCATCCTGCGATAACAAGCTTTCAAATAGCCATATAAACTTCTGGTGCGAGTCGCTTGTTTGTCCTAAAATGAAACATATAGTGCAGTCGGCAGCAAAATGTAACCTTTTAGCCTTGTGAATAAGGTGCTTATATACACTCATTTGCAAAAGTTTAAGACCACCTGTTGGTATTAGATTTCTGCTGACTGCGTCAGCTACTGTCTGTATTACGGTGTTGCATCATCCCACAGCGGCAGCTGTTGATAGAGTTGGAAGAACCATGCGAGCGTCAGTTTGCTTCTGGTTTTCATGCTGAGAGGCTTTGTACGTATTTTCTATATAGCGAAAAATGGGCAAAAAAACGTCATTAAGTGTTACTCAGGTGGCACAAATAGTGATTTTATATAATGAAGGATACTCCGAACGTGACATAAGAATAAAGGTGAATGTGAGCAAGACTGCTATTCATAACGCGATCATGAAATATCGAGATACAGGTGAATTTAACGAGCGAAAGAGAAATGGACTTCCAAGGAAAACAACCCCGCGTGATGACAATACTATAAGCCGAATAGTTATGAATTCTCCGAGGAGTTCGCGCAAGAAAATCAAGGTCTTTCCATATTCAGAAGGGTCTAATATTAGTACCAGCACTGTTTCCCAACGTCTTAGCAAAAATTTTGGATTAAAGTCTTATAAACTTGTACATAAACCTAGACTAATCTCTGTCATGAAAAAGACGACTCCACTTTGCGAAGCGTCATCAATCGTGAACTGCTGAAAATTGGAGCCAAATTTTTTTCCCAATGAATCAGCTGTGCGTCAATTCAAATCACGTGAAGCACATGTTCTGTGATGATGTGAAGATTAGGTGAAAATATTTAGGACAGGAAAACTGGAAAAAATCCAAAATGGCGTTCCGTCTCCCATTTTGGATTTGTGCCACATCGACGACCGAAAGGTTTAATGAAAAATACACCGTTAGCACCGTGAGACATCCGCCTAGTCAGATGATATGAGTTGCTATGTCAGCATCCTGTACTGCTTCATTATCCTTTTTTGTCGACAGGCACTACCATGATTGGTCTTTTTTTTATGTGGAAATATTACGTGAGAAGCTGTTAACTCATATATATGCAAATGCACAGATGCACAATCTTTATGCATGATGGTGCTCCATGCCACAGATCAAAGACAGTAAACGTCTGCCTGCAGAGGGAAAACAAAACTGGGCTCGACTGGCCCGGTAGTAGTCCCGACCTGAACCCCATCGAAAATTTGTGGACCATTTTTAAAGACAAGGTAGCATAAAAACAGCCGTCAAATCCCCAAGCTTTGATTGACGCGATAAAGTACGTGTGATGCAAAGACAGCTGGATTGACGCGATAAAGTACGTGTGATGCAAAGACAGCTTGGATTGACGCGATAAAGTACGTGTGATGCAAAGACAGCTTGGATTGACGCGATAAAGTACGTGTGATGCAAAGACAGCTTGGATTGACGCGATAAAGTACGTGTGATGCAAAGACTTACTGCAAATCCCTCATTGAGAGTATGCCACATCGTATTCTGTCCGTTATGAGAAACAAAGATGGCGACACAAAGTACTGATTTCGGTCTTCTTGTATTCTAAAGAATGTAAGTATTCATCTGTGGTGTCATTTTTTCAAATATCTCTGACTAGTGATTAGTTGTTTCTTTGAAATCTTAATTTTCAATAAATTGACAGGTGGTCTTAAACTTTTGCAAATGACTGTATAATATTACGACGATTATGTGAACGCACGCTGAGGGTGATGTTTTTTTCTTCTCTGCTTGCAAAATGCAACTGTAATAACAGAATAAGTTATTATGATTAAAGAGCGATTTAGAGTAAAGCTCAAGCGCTAAAGGCTGTCGTCATGCGGACAATCTTCTTAGAACAAATTAATGAAGACAGAAGTTACGCAAGTGCTGAGACCACCTGCGCCGCAACTGTAACTCACGAGAAATGCTTACGTAATAAACGGAGGAGATTCGCTAATTGTTATTTTGTGCTAAACTTTAATCAATGCTTCGAGCTTCTAGCTCAAAGTAACAGTCGCAAAGCGAAAAAACTGATGAAAGATATGGATTATTTAAAACTACAGATTTCACGGGTCGTGATGGTTCTGTGTTTTTCAGTGAACGTCGTCATTAGTGAATGTCTTACATGATCAGCGTGCCTGAAACTATAAAATCTCATATTTACGCACTTTCTTTCCTTTAAAACACGTTTCTTTTTTTGTCTGTTGTGTGATTGTTTCTGCGATATGTGCTCAGTCTTTCTTCCTTAATTTAAACATTTTTTTTATATTTCTTGTGTTTTGAACTGTTTATTTCTTTGAGGAAGTTAGAGAGACGGCCTTGGAAAGCTTTGCGAGGAAGTTTTTTTTTTCTTTCTTTTCCCCGTGAACTGGAATTAGTTTCACCGTCGAAATGTGGAGGATAAAATGATGATAACGAGGGCTTGGCAACAGCCATCGAGGAAGGAAATCAAAATTTCCTCTTGCTGTGAAAACACAATAACTAATGTGAAAGGGATGGAGAACCGCACACAATCTGTTGGTGTGTGTATGTGTGATTGTTGTTCGAATGAGTTGAATCGCAGAACAACCTTGTAAACAAGCACGTTCTTCCCTTTTGCTTCGCGGAAAAGCCGAGAACAGGTGAGAGGTATAAATGAATGAATAGTCCTTCTATCTTTCTAATTTCTGTTGAGTTTTCAGACTTTACATTTTTTGTCAGAACTTTGTTGCTTTACAGCTATTCTCTCTTTCTCTCTGACACACACACACACATACACATACACACATACAGGCGGCTGAGTTTTAGTCAAAATATCTTACCACGAAGTCGAACGAGACATGGTTGCTTCTCAGGACGGAACTGAACTGTTCGTCACTTGAAGCGCCTGCAACGCTGGGCAAAATTTTCCGAGGAAGCGATTTCTTCCATTTGATCCGCAGTAGTGATTTGTTCGTTTGATTTATTCGATTCAGTGAACCATTGCATTCGGTGCATTGAATTGATTGTAGCCCTCCACTCCCAACGCGTATTAATGAGCATGATAGTTTGTGTACCTTTAGCAAGAATTATGGAATTCCTTCTTAGTGTACACGGGAACACAAATCCTGTTTTCATTGCAGAAACACCCATGCGCTTCGCCTGCAATGCGAAAAGCAGCACAAAAAATTTATTTCACATATTTATTTAGTTTTCAGTTAGACTGTCTCCGTGAACACAGGAAATCTAGTTGAACAAGGGATCATCTCCATCTGGTTCGGGGGTTGCTGGCACCAGAGAAGGGAGAGAGCGGAGGAATAAGAAAAGACATGGCTATCTCAGAGTCACCTCAAAACTCGATCCCAGCCCCGATGTATTTTGAAAGCTTTTTGAGCTTCTAGCTTAAGGTATTGTTACCAATATCTTAGAATTCATTAATAACGAGAAACTATCCACCAATTATGTAGAATATAGTAAAACTATGCTAGTAATCCGATTTATTGTCGTAGGAATATATAAACAATCAGATTGCAGTTTCTGTCTACCTTCCTTGAAAAAGCCATCGGTTGATGTGCGAAAGCTTGGAAACAACTGTTTATATATTCCTACGTCAATAAATCGGATTACTAGCATGGTTTTACTATTTTCTATCTTAGAATTCATGTTGAAAGTGAGTCATTCAAACACACCGTGAAATACGGGATTACACCAGTGTACAATACAAATGCGAAGTTGTGATTCCGTCTCTTGGTGTAAATTATGACAAGAGTGTAAGTCAAATAAGATCCGAAAACTTGAAAATTTCATCGTCCTGGAGTGGAAATCGAACCCGCGTCTCCCGGTTTGCGCTCGAGTATGCTAACCACTACACCACCCAGAATGACCAAGTCTCAAGTTTTCGAGAAATTTTAATTTAACACATCACAGGAATGTGTTGAGTTAAATTCTGTGATGTGTTAAATTCAAATTACTCGGAAACTTGAGACTTGGTCGTTCTATAGGTGGTGTAGTGGTTAGCATGCTCGGGCGCAAACCGGGAGACGCGGTTCGATTTCCGCTCTAGGATGATGAATTTTTCAAGTTTTCGGATATCATTTGACTTACCACTCTGTCATAGTTTACACCAATAGATGGAATCATAACTTCAAATTTGCATTCAAACAGAATTTCCAACAGCTTTCGCGCAGTGCAATTTCCCTGAGAAATGAATTTGAACAACTTATTCTTTCTGCGGCCATAATTGAAGAGGATTCCTAAACAAAATTCTTTCGCTGATTTAGAAGTCATATCGGAAGAGTTTTCAGAGAATGTCTAATGAAAGCGAAGATAAGCGCGGGGCAGGTGAGGAGCAGATGAATACAGCTCGCAGAATGTTCTGGCGACTGACTTGCTGTCTCAGATTGATTTTTTGCCAACTACAACTTCGTGCTAATAACTTAAACAAGAAAAGTTTATCCTCAGAAAAAAAAATAGGTACAGAATGTCTAGCTGCTGGCTACAAAGATAAAATATCAACGATCTTTTGGAAGATCTGAAAGTGCTACAAAAGATATTTGTTTATTTTGTTCAAATATATATTGCTCAAGATCTCACTACTGAGAAAATAGCTTGCTTAACATGGAATTTAAAAGTTTTATTGTGTTGTGAGTCAAAAAGCATTGCTAGCTCAAGTAAGAGCTGAAGTCTCGTAATACGATGAATCTGTACATTCGTAAAGCTCTGACAACTTTGTTGAACAAGGTGCTTCACAACTACTAAACTAAAAGGAACCAAAGACAATTATTGAGCGTAGGAGTCGCAAAACAGACTTACTTTTCTTCCCGGCATCAAGAAATACTCAAGAGCCGTAAAATCTAGACCACCTACTTAATAGAATGTTCAGCCACTTTTCGTCGTGGGCATCAACTTTAGCGTAGCATCAGTTCCACTACACCAGCGGTTCCAAACCTTTTTTGACCCGCAAACCCCTTTCAACATTATATTGTTATCGTGAACTTCTTTCAACATTATATTGTTATCGTGAACCTCTTTCAACATTATCTTGTTATCGCGAACCTCTTTCAACATTATACTGTTATCACGAAACCCTTTCAACATTATATTGCTATCGCGATTCCCTTTCAACATTATATTGCCATCGCGAACCCCTTTCAACATTATATGGTTATCGCGAACCCCTTTCAATATTATATGGTTATTGCGAACCCTTTTCAACATTATACTGTTATCACGAACCCCTTTTCAACATTATATTGTTATCGCGATTCCTTTTCAACATTATATTGCCATCGCGAACACCTTTCAACATTATATGGTTATCGCGAACCCCTTTCAACATTATACTGTTATCGCGAACCCCTTTCAACATTATATTGTTATCGCGAACCCCTTTCAACGTTATCTTGTTATCGCGAGCCCCTTTCAACATTATCTTGCTATCGCGAACCCTTTTCAACATTATATTGTTATCGCGAACCCCTTTCAACATTATATTGTTCTCATGAACCCCGTTCAACATTATATTGTTATCGTGAACCCCTTTCAACATTATATTGCTATCGCGAACCCCTTTCAACATTATATTGTTATCGCGAACCCGAGGAGTTCTCCGCAAAAGATACCTTGTGCGCGTGGATAGTCCTCACCTCCCGTAGATGAAAAGCCACATTTAATATGATCTTCACTACATTTCTTTTTTTTTTTTTAGTACTAGATGTAATGACAATATTTTGAACATTTTTAAGCAAAGTTTCGGAATTTTTGACAGTTGACTGCGTTATATGGGATTTTAGGAGATCATTTTACAGCACATTTTAAAAAATAATATCATTCTATTGTTCCTCATTACCACGTTTTACCATAGCTCCAGTCTTCATACTGTGATCCATTATTTTACAGTAAAAAATTAATAATGGCAGATATTTCCACCTCGAAGTTCAAATTTTTCACAAGCTCCTACAACCCGAGTGCTACCTTAACGATTCACAGACTTTCGATGTTCTGAGAGTATCGGTGAACAACAGCAACACATGCGCACTCTGCTAGTTCATCCCACCAGCTAAAAACTAACCGATTTCTTTCTATGTCAGAGTTAGGTAAAACGAACTATTCCGTGACCTTTTGATGTAACGGAATAGTCTTTCCCTCGCTGTGTGCGTCCTTTGCACACGGATGTTTTTGAAGCGAAATATAGCACCGATCACTCGCTCATGCATGCTGGCTATGTAAGAACGCGTATCCCAAACATCTGCAAAAAATAATTAAACTGTTAATACATTTAAACTTATTTGTGTTTTAAAAAATACTTTTATTGTAATTTTATGGAGACGTTATTACAGAATTTTTACCGCGAACCATTTGCAACACCTTCGCGGACCCCCAGAGTTTCCGCGAACCAGCAGATGGGAACCGCTGCACTAGACGAAGGTGTCCTCAAGTGTTCTGGTACAGAACACTTGAGGACACATTGGTCTAGTGCAGAATGGCGTCCCGGAGTTCGGCGACGGAGCGGGACACTGGCACTGACCGGCGAATGCTGCATTTCAGAAATGCTCGGTTGGATTTTTTTTTTTTTTTGTGCGGCTAGGAGAGCATTTGAAATATACTTGTACATGATCCTTGAACCATTTTTGCATTGTGGAGCCTTTTGACAAGCGTCGTTGTCGTCTTACTGAATCAGTGCCATCCGGACACACGGCCACAATGCAGGGCAACACTTGATCCGAAAATGCCTCGATAGGATCTTGCGGTCAGGGTGTATTCAAGATGAATGAGGGGACCGAAAGAACAATCCCCATTCATGATACCGCCGCCGCCAGCCGGCTTCCACCAGGCAGTGTAGCATCTTTGCAGTCATTCACCTGCGGTGATTCGAATAGGGACTCGTCGGCCGGCATGTTGGAGCTGAAACTTCAATTCATGGAATCCGGCGGTTTTTTTCCAGTCATCCAATGTACAGTCACCGTGCTCCAATGCCCACTGCAGGCAGAGTTATCGATGACAAACGGTCAATATGCGCACATGAGCGGACCGTCGAATCCTTAGGCCCACACGCAAGAGAGTCTGCTGCATTGTGTGCTCCGAAACGTTTTCCAGCAGTTTCTTGTAGGGTTCACACTCACAGTGAATGTTTACAATCAACTACCTGTATCCCACAGGACTTTCGTTCTGTGGATCATAAACGAAGTTGCTTTAGATGGAATCTAGAGGCTCAGATTGGACAGGGGGTGGACAGATCAGAGAAGTAGGAGTGATGGATTGAAAATGCGAGTCGACATAGTGGGGACTGCCGAACTATGACGTCACAACGAGCACTTCCAGGAAGAGAGAACAAGGGCAGGGGAAAGGAACAGATGACCTTATTTGGGGCGGGGGGGGGCCTAGTGCCCCGGGTCCTACGGCTTAACGTACCCATCTGACCCACGGCCGGTATTCAGTGGTTTAGCGTAATTCAACCTACCTGCGATCGATCCCGTCTGTGACCATCATGTCAGAAGGCGGTTTCTCTAAACACTAGGCCACTCGCGACCCTTCTCGGAAGCATTTCTCTGTGTGCCTCTGTTGTAGCCTGCCGTTGACTGAGGGATCACGAGACTTCGGTTGTTCCGAACACTACGGTCCAACCGGCGTTCACCTCGACCATCAGCCAGTGGCGGTCTCTTTTCGGACCACTCCAACCACACCTTCACTACGGTAGCCCTCGAGCAGCAAACAATGCCTATCCTGTTTGCGTACATGCTGCCCTGCCCTCACCCGCCGCCCGCCTTTTTTTATGCTGATAATCATGCCTTGTTGCATGGCTTTCGTACTGGCAAAATTACCCATCCTCACATAATGACAAGTGAAACGCCTTCGAAGGTTTAGTTTCCTGTGCTGAAACGCATGGGTGGATTGCGCGATGAAAGCTTTCTGGGACAAAGATATCGAAATAAATAGACGGGTAGTATACTCCGGTAGGGTAGGAACCCCCCCCCCCCTCCAAAAAAACAACAACAACGGGAGAATGGGAGACAAGAGGAATATGTACACCATGCGATGTGAAAAAGTAAAGTTGTAAGCCAGGAATTTCAGAACAGCAATGTATTATTAAACAAAAATTAAAAGCGGAAATGAAATGTACACTGCTGGCCACCCAAAATGCAACACCAAGAAGGACACGAGATAGCAAAGCCAGATTTACTGGACACATAACAAAAGATATAAAGATGAAACGATTGAGCTTACAGGCCCGTGCCACTTGCGGAACACGCAGATATCAATAGTTCGTGTGGCCCCCATGGCTAGCAATAACGGCCGCTACATGCCGCGGCATCGAACAAAAGAGGCTTTGGATGTGGGCTCGGGGTATGTCGGTCCAGGTTGCTTTCAGACGTTGCCACAGTTCATCAGGCGTAGCCGCGGGTGGTGCTTGCCGGGACACTCGGTTGTCCATCAGCGACCAGACGTGTTCGATGGGCGACATATCGGGAGACTAGGTGGGCCACGGCAGCAGTGACACCTGGTGGGCCGTAAAGAATTGTTGCACGATGCGTGCCACGTGCGGGCGCGCATTGTCCTGTTGAAACGTGGCCGCTGGCAGGTCCTGCGGGTAAGGGAGGACTACAGGCTCCAAAACGTCAGAGATGTAGCGGTGGCCGTTGAGTGCACCGGCGATGCGTAACAAAGGTTTGCGGGTGTCATATCCAATTGCGCCCCAAACCATAACGAAAGGCGACGGACCGGTATGGCGATGCATAATGCAGGCGTCACACAGTCTCTCGCCGCGGTGCCGCCACACGCGGATCCGACCATCGTGGTGTTGCAGGCAGAAGCGGGATTCGTCGGAGAAGACAATGTCGTGCCATTCCGTAGTCCAGGTGCGGCGTTCAACGGCCCACTGCCGCCGCACTCGCCGGTGGTATAACGTCAATGGTAATCGGAGCAATGGGTGCCGTGCGACAAGTCCCCGCTCCTGCAGACGACGTCGAACGGTACGTGCTGATACAGGTTGTTGCGCAACACACAGAGATAGGAAAAGACCCCAAAAGGGACTTCGTTGAAATGAGTGGATGAAATTCGAATACATGTCGGATTAACATTGAAGAGAATAGCCGAAAACAGAAAGTTGTGGAAGAGACTTGGGGAGACTTTGTGACGTACTATCGAGGTAAGGCACGTGTCAAGACGGTAAATCTGCAGCGATACATTCCATCCGTGTATCTTAGTTGGGAGAGCAACTTACTCCGGAGTGAGGAGGCGCTGGTTCGATCCTCGTCACGGACAAACGTGTGTTTTCACATTGGCGCCTAACGTAAAAATGGATGTACTGGCCGTTAGGTTCTTCCAAAAATGTGTGATGTTTGTTCCACACATCATCTAGAATTATTGAAAAATTGGTGAGATGGTGTAACGTACTACACAGGTAAAGCACGTGTCAAGACGACAAATCTGCACTGATACATTCCGTCCGTGTAGCTTAGATGAAAAAGCAACTTACTCCGGAGTAAGGGGGGGGGTGTTCAATCTTCGTCACGGACAAATTTGTGTTTTCACAACCTTCACCCAGCAGTGAATTGACTATGGCCGATGATGTCTTAAATTCATGTATTGTATACGTTACTACGTTGTAGCAGAAATTACCCATTCAGATGAATTCTGGGAGTACCCGTTTCCTTCTGTCCAAACAAAAAAGAATTTGGCAATCAGCATTCGAGTGACAAAAACACCGTGATAATGAAAATATAAATTGCCATTGCTTTACAAGAAATTCTGCAACAGAAGAAGTTAGCACATTTACCGAAAACAGTGGGTATATTTATCCTTAAACGATGAAAAAAATAATAATAACTATTTGAATGCGACATCTTAAAGTGGAGATATCATGTCCACGGGCAACCCAGTCCGACTTGAAAACATAAACACCCTTCATTTTTTCAAAGCACGTGCTAAAAAATAAATGATTTATCTGTAACCTGTGCTGAAATAAGTAGGATTGACAGATTGTTTATAAACACACGCGCAGCATTTTAGCGCCACACAGCACGAAAGATAATTAGTCGAAGAAGTTTATTTTATCTCTGTCGTTGAAAATGTTGCAACGAAGGATGTGACGTTGCTTCCGTAAATTGCAAGTACGACGTTGACGCATACGATGCTTCATTAGCGGATATATTTCTGCATTTGCTAGTAGGCTTTACGCAAGTACCCGAAATGAAATGCTCCAAGTGTTCGTAATCCGATAAATTTCTGTTTAGTATAGAGAGAAATGGCGGAATCATGTTTGGAAGCGCTGGGTGCAAAACGGAACAATATTAAAATATTTTAATGAAATAAAAAGCAAAAGAAACAAAGTGCAGTGTTATCTAAGAAGAAAAATAATTGCACCTGTGCTTTTGTGGCCTGTAGTTTAGAAAACTTTTCAGTACTATTAGCATAGTCATCAGAATTGGTAGTTCCACTTTCAATGTAAAATATCACCAAATTGCAGAATTTTCTCGTCCTGTACTATTACTGCGATATTTTTTTGATCTTATTAAACAACAGAATGTTATTTCCCCCATTTCTATTTGAAACCGTTGTTAACAAAAATATTATACAAATTGTTCGAATACAGTGAAACTTCGGTTTTGCGTTTTTTTAGAAGATGGCCCTAAAAACGTATAAATGTAAAAAAGTATGAACAAAATTTCAAAATGTTAAATACCATTGTAAAATTTATGCTTTAAGGGAGTACAGGATATTCCTTAATAATGATTTGTTTAAAGTCGAATCTGCTGCGAAAGAAAAAACAAGTTAGCAAAATCATTCAATGCATTTATTATGATACGCTTTCCAACATACAAGAAATTATTACACAAGTTATGAGGATAATGGCTGTGGAATAAATCTCGCTCCTATGCCCTGATCTTTGACCCCATTTTGATGATATTCAACAGAACCAGTTAAATATACTTCCGGAACAACATGATAAAGTTTTGTCCCAATCGAAGCATTTTTACGTAAGTTTTAACGTATAGGGCGATGGAATAGATCCCGCTCCTATGTCCTGACCTTTGATCCCATTTCGCCCATTTTCAATAGAGTTCGTCCCCAGGTGGTCCCCTAAGGTTACATGCTAAACTTTCGTCGAAATCGAACCATTTTTACGCAAGTTATGACGCATAAAGGCAGTGGAATGGATCCCGCTCCTATGTCCTGATCTTTGACCACATTTCGTTCATTTTCAATAGGGTTCGTCCCCAGATGGTCCCCTACCACATACTAAAATTTCATCAAAATCGAACCATTTTTACGCAAGTTATCTTGCGGACGGACAGACTGACAAAGCTGGAGCATATACGCTTCTTCAACCTACGGTTGGAAAGCGTAAAAAAGCGTTACGAACTGTAATATATTTAATCGCATTGCAGAAATCATAAAGCCTATGAAAATCAGACTTCTCTTTGGACGACTCTATCTGTCTATAATATTCCTGATTCTGCATTAGTGAAATCCTCACAACTAAGAATCTGAGACCAGTGCTTCAATATGGAACTCATGAATTAATGATTTTTTGCTTTGTTTTTTTCTCTGCGGATCCTGAGTTTATCCACTTGAAACCAGAATGTTAAATATTGATGATACATTCAGGATTGTATTATACTACGCCACGAAGTAGTAGAGCCACAAAGTTGCATTAAATTTATGTGAGAGACAAAGTTGCATTAAATTTATGTGAGAGACAAAGTTGCATTAAATTTATGTGAGAGACAAAGTTGCATTAAATTTATGTGAGAGACAAAGTTGCATTAAATTTATGTGAGAGACAAAGTTGCTGTAATTAATAAGTAGGAACTGTACACCGATGATACTCAAAATAGTAGAACTATACCAATGATCCGAATTTCTTGGCGTAGAATAGAAATCAAAGTTTTCAAGCTTTCGCACATCAACCATCATATGACTTTTTCAAGGAAGGTAGACAGCTAACTGCAAACTGGATAATAGAACATTTCAACAATTTGAACGCGGTGACTTGACTGGACAATATATGAGTTAGCGAAAATGTGACAATTCGAAGAAACGAGGTCACGTTGGTTGGGCACGCGGCACCAATGCAGAAAACGCAGCATTATTTGAATAATTGATTCCAAATGAGTGGCAACTCTAGAGAGACGCTATCATTGCAAGCCTCTCTGCTGATCAAAATTTCCAAGAATGACCAAACGTTCGTTTGGAATTAGAATCAGCGAACATAAAATGGATACAAAAGACGGAAAAATAACCACTCCCCTATCAAGAAAAGTCAAGTTCAAGTCCGCTGATCCTATGTGGAGTGATGTAAAGAAATTAGCTTCATGCTCCACACCCAAAACTACTTCCATTCGCAAAACCTTGGAAATCTTGACTAACAGCGAGGCTTGCAATGATAGCGTCTCTCGATAGCGTATGCTTTCCCAATTAAGCAACACCGACGGAATTTATCGCTGTAACTTTCCCGTCTTGACATGTGCTTCACCTCTGTAGTACGTCATATCGAAAACCACCATCAAGACAAAATGATTACCTCAAAAAAATATTTGCTGTAAGCTTAAGAATTAGACCACAATGTGAATTGAAAGTTCCGAGACGAGAAAGAGAGAGAGAGAGGGGGGGGGGGGGAGTGCTAGAATCAACGATTTTCTTTCCGGGGAGATGGGATTGAAGTTGTATTATGACTTATAAAAACTTCCTCACAAAATAATAAAAAGATACCTGCGTAGCGAAAATTTTTGGATTGTGAATATTTTAGTGTAAGAAATAATAAGGTTTCCTCTAAAATATAGTCGTATAAATAGTCCCCCCCCCCCCGATACATGTTTTAGTGATTGTTTTTTAATGCATAGTGGAGTTAATGACCAATTAGTGACTTTTTAAACTTATATACGCGCTCATATATGATTTTTTTTATTTTTAGTTTTTTTTTTATGACAGTGGATAAATGGCCTCCAGATGTAGCCCGCAACCAACTTTGATATTGTTCTTTTTAATTTTTAAATTTTAAGTACCTGGCTTGCACGCATATTGTTAAATATATAAAAGTAAGGGCCACAAAATGATTAAATTTAATTTGCTATTTGGTGAATGCGGAAGATATTAAGGTATTTACAATAATCACTTGAAATCCGCAAATTTCAATATTTGTGCGGCGAAGGGCGATAATTTATTCAAAAATTGGGGGGGGGGATTGGAAACAAAAAAAAAACTTTTTAAAAACATGTTTTTAAAGGCCTCACACCCCAAAACTTACACACAAAAAATAATATTTGCAAACAATTCTACTGAAAATGATTTTTTTCCTAAACTGCGGGGCCCAGGGCGAATGCCCCTGTTGCCCCTATGGTCCAGCCGGCTCTGGTCGGACCACGAGCAATTGATTCACGCCTAACAAGTATTGATAGTTCTGTGATTTGCTGGGCGACATCTTCGTCCATTAGAGCTTGCAAAATGCGCTCTGCGTCTCCTTCGGCCGTCCGCTACGCTGCTTGCCCTCCACGCTGCAACCAGCACTTCTGAACTTTATAACATCACACGTTCTTTCTCCTGAAACTTACTCGCCGTATGCCGAACAAACCAACTCCCTTCTGCAGCAGGTTTCCTTGGATTAAACATGAACAGCAGACAGTGAAGTATATGCATCTTGTCTGTCTTCATGTCCTAGCTCAACGAATTGCACGTGTGGGCTGGGCTGTCCGCCAACGCTCATCATTCGACTCAGTGTTACCACCTTACCCCCACAGAACGAAATTTTGATAAAATTCAACCGTTTAACTTAGCCCGCTACGTTAAGCGCAGGAAACTTATACATAAACCCAATATTTAGATATACGCATTTAATCTGTACTGGTTTCAATAGATTAACGGAAAAAATAGAAAAATCGCGATTATTTGTGAAACAAGAGTTGGAATTTCACAAAACTTAGGTATATCACGTGAAATGTAATGCTGAATCAGGGGTATCGTATGCAAATGAGTGGCGCTGGCGTCCGTTTAAGCAAACGCAGCATACGAGGTTTTTCCGGAGGTGTTCATCACATCGTCTGCAGTATGGATTTTGGAAAGAATGGATTTTGGATAGCAGATTTGTTTTAATGGCTGCGAAACATCACTTAACAGGTGAACTGAGCTCGAGAACGATCGTAAAACTAGAGGCAGGCCCCTGCTTCTCTGGTGATTCATTTTCTCACACCTCGCGTGTCACATTTTAATAAGACTGATAGTTACTTTTCACATCGCATCTTTTGCATTGAGCATTCAGAGGCCTTCGTTTACGTGCTAACATCCCGTTTCGTTTCATGTCGTGTCGGAATTAATGACTTACAGTATTTGTTAATATGGATGAATTTAATATTAAAGAGATTGAAAAAGGCGTCCACGTCCAAGATGGGCCCGGGTTCGAATCCCGGGGAGTCATGGATGTTGTATTTGTCTTACGGCACTGGCTCTCTCCCTTCCCTGGAACCAGTGACCGGTGGCACAGTGATCCAAACGATGGCTTCTGATCATTCGTCCGAGATGGGTTCGAATCCGGGTAAGGCATGGATGTTGTGCTTGTCTTACGGCACTGGCTCTCTCCCTTCCCTAGAACCAGTGGCCCTAAAATAGGAACGGACGACTGCTTATAGACCACTGAGTTGTTGCTCACGGTGGTCGTTAAACTTCCAATCAAAAAAAAAAAAAAGGCGTCCAAGACTAACAAATATGTTTTTGTTGAAAACAGAAAGGGAAAGAGTGAAGGTTAGAAATTGTTTCGTCTCATTGGGAAACCAACCAGAATATGTTTCACAGCAACTCCAACTTTCAAGAGCTTGTGACGAATTGAAAGTTTCCAAAATGTTAATGTTGATTTCAAGAGTGTTCCTTCCTTCTGAGGGGAGCAATGATGAAATTAACATCCGCATTTTGGAAACTTTCAACTCACCAGAAGCTGGTGAAAGTTGGTGTTGCCGTGAAACATATTCTAAAGCTTGATATGTTATCAAGAAAACAGCAAAAACTGAAATCAAACATACAACAAGTTACTTCAAAAATTTTGACTGTAGCACCATCAAAATTAGGTGGAACAGCCTTAACATTACTGCGGAGGGACTTTTTGACACTCGGAAATGTGTTAAAAAAACATGTGTAAAACAGCTAGATTATGTGAAGAACGACAATTTAAACACTTCCTGTGAGTAAATTATACATTTCCGTAATACAAAACTTTCTATACAGCCTACGACACCCACTGCGGAGAGACCTTTCTGAACGCCCTGTGTGTGTGTGTGTGTGTGTGTATGTACATACACACTATATCATCATCATAATTGTCAACCAATATCAATCCACTGCTGGTTGAAAGTCTCCCCAAGTTTCTTCCACAATTGTCTGTCTTGATCCTGTCTCCTCCATGCCATTCCGGCATGCTTTCAAATTTCATCCATCCATCTCCCATGGGGTCTCCTTCTGGGTCTTTTCCTATCCCTTAGAATCCAGTCTAAAATTTCGATTGTCCATCGGTTGTCCGTTCTTCTGGCAACATGTCCAGCCCATTGCCATTTCAGTGATTTCACTCTGCCCATGATGTCGTCCACTCCTGTCATTTTCCTTATCCACAAGTTCCTCTTCTTATCTTTTTTGGTTACACCAAACATGAATCTCTCCATGCTTCTTTGAGTTGTCTGCAGTCTTTGTATATCCTTTTTAGTTAAGGTCCATGTCTCTGCTCCATACGTAAGCACTGGGAAGATGCATTGATCAAACACTTTCCTTTTAAGACATAAATGGCATACTGCTCTTAAAAATTGTACTGTCTCTTCCAAACGCTCTCCATCCAAGTTTTATACGCGGATTAATTTCTTCATCAATGTGACCCTCACTTGATATCTGCTGCCCAAAGTAAATGTAGGTAACGGTTGTTTCAAGCTTTTCTCCTTCAATCAATAACTCTTCTTGTAAAAGCATTATGCATCACTTTTGTCTTCTGAAAGTTCATTTTTAATCTCACTTCTTTACTCTTGTCAGCAAGTTCTTGGATCATACTCTGCAACTCCGAAAGGGTAGTCGCAAAAATGACTACGTCATCAGCAAAACGAAGGTGAGTTAAATAATCTCCATTAATCTTTATCCCTTTGTTTTCCCAGTTCAATGATTGAAAGGCATTTTGCAATGTGGCATTAAAGAGTTTGGGAGATATGGTGTCACCTTGTCTCACTCCCTTTCCAATTTTTATTAGTGCTGTATCCTCAAATATCCGAACATTTGCACTTGCATTTTCATAAATGTTATTAATAATGTTAATGTACGCATCTTCAATAGCGTAGGATTTCAAAGCCATTGTAACGCCTGTTGGTTTCACGGAATCGAAGGCCTTTTCATAATCAATAAAAGCCATGCATAATAGGAGTTCGTATTATCTTGTTCTCTCAATTAGTTCTCTCAGTACATGGATATAATCCACAGTGCAGTAGCAACTCCTGGTTGAGCCATGTCTAGTGTTATCCTCAAGCGATGTGAAATAACTTTAGTGAAGACTTTATAAACACCTAGTAGGAGGCTGATGGGTCTGTAGTTTCCGAGATCCTCAACGTCACCTTTTTTATGTATCAGGATCATCGTAGCATTGTTCCAATCCTCAGGAATCTTCCCTTCATTGAGACATCTGGTGAAAACTTGGGCGACCATAGTTTCAATTTCTCCTCTTGCTTCTTGTATAATGTCCATGGTAATTCCATCTTCTCCTGGAGCTTTCCCTCGTTTCATGTTCGTAATTGCATGTGTAACTTCTGCAGGATGGACTGGTGGGACTTTGATACTGGTACGAGGATCTCAGGAACTACAGACCTATCAGCCTCCTATCAGTGGTTTATAAAATCTTTACTAAAGTTCTTTCACACCGCTTGAAGGTGACACTGGACTTGGCTCAAATGAGAGAACAAGCTGGATTCCGGAGCGGCTACAGCACTATAGATCATATCCACGTATTGAGAGAACTAATAGAAAGAGAGAGGGAATATGAGCTTCCTTTATGCATGGCTTTTATCGATTATGAAAAGGCCTTTAATTTGGTGAAACCATCAGCAGTTACAGTGGCTTTGAAATCCTGCGGTATTGAAGATGCGTACATTAATATTATTCATAACATCTATGAAAACGCAAGTGCAAAGATTCGGCTGTATGAAAATACAATACACAAAAGAATTGGAAAGGGAGTGAGACAAGGTGATACCATATCTCCCAAGCTCTTTAATGCCACATTGGAAATGTCTTTCAATCACTGAACTGGGAAAACAAAGGGATAAAGGTTAATGGAGATTATCTAACTCACCTTCGTTTTGCTGATGATTTAGTCATTTTTGCAACTACCCCATCAGAGCTGCAGAGTACGATCCAGGAACTTGCTGAAAAGAGTAAAGAAGTGGGACTGAAAATGAACGTTCAGAAGACAAAAGTGATGTTCAATGCTTTTACAAGAAATGAAGATTTATCGATTGATGGGGAAAAGCTGGAGATAACCAATACCTACATTTATCTTGGACAGCAGATATCAAGTGAAGGTCACATTGATGAAGAAATTAATCGGCGTATAAAACTTGCCTGGAGAGCTTTTGGAAGAAACAGTATAATTTTCAAGAGCAATATGTCATTATGTCTTAAAAGAAAAGTGTTTGATCAATGCATCCTTCCTGTTCTTACGTATGGTGCAGAGACGTAGACCTTAACTAAAAGAGACATACAAATGCTGCAGACAACTCAAAGTAACATGGAGAGGTGCATACTTGGTGTAACCAGGAGAGATAAAAAGAGGAACTCGTGGATCAGAAAAATGACAAGAGTGGAAGACATCATGATCAGAATAAAATCCCTGAAATGGCAATGGGCTGGACATATTGCCAGAAGGACAGACCATCGATGGACAACCGAAGTTTTAGACTGGATTCCAAGGGACAGGAAAAGACCCAGAAGAAGACCACATGGGAGATGAGTGGATGAAATTCGAAAGTATGCGGGAGTAACATGGAGGAGACTGGGACAAGACAGACGTTGTGAAAGAAACTTAGGGAGACCTTCGTCCAGCAGTGGATTGATAATGGTTGACAATGATGATGATGATGATGACCTGTCGTAATTTCTGGAATAGATGTATCATCCCTCTCATACGGTTTTGAGTAGAAATATTTCACCCTTGTCAAAATTTCGCATCTATTTCATGTTTACAGTCCCATCTTCTTTTCTCAGTGCCATAATCTGTTTTCTTCCCTTACTGAGAAATGTCTTCAGTGACACTTTTCCGTACTGCCTTTCATAGCTGTATATATTCCACTTTGGAAGTTACATCTTCTTTATTTGTCCTCATCTCCATTCTCTTTTGCATCAAAATTTTTGTTTTTCCTGAAATTTTTTTAATATGTAACTTGACCTTAGTACCACCTATTTTTATTGCTGTTTCCACAAGAGCCTTGGTAAGTTTTCTGTTAACTTCAGAAATATCCACTTCTTCCTATGTTAGGCCTTCTAAAGCAGAGAATGTGTTCCTCAGTTCCAACTTGAAGGTATTATGATGTTTTTTAAAGTTGGTTTTGTCGATACATTTTGTTTGTCTTATGAGCTTGCCACGTTCGAGTTTAGTGTTCAGGTGCATCTTACATCTCACCATTTAATGGTCACTACCTGTATTGAACTTGTTTAGCACACTGCAGTCTTCGATGACGAATATATATATATAATACGATTATGTGTAATCATAAATTGAGTTTCGAATTTATAGTTCAAAGCAGATTTTCCGGGTCAGGTCCTGCTCGGGTACAATCATGTGAAGTCTGGGTCTGGTCTGGGTCCCGAATTTTTTACCCGTTTCCTTCTCTGGTACAGATCACAAGGGATAATTACATCACTAACTTCTAACCAGGGACCGAACCCGGGCCTAACTCAGACGATTAACTAGAAGCGCACTCAGGTACAGTATGTTGTTCGCGGCACTATTGTGTTTCTATACGCTTGCATTTTTTGCGCAGTAATAATGTAACTTTATATTTTCTTTGTAACCAATAACACATATCTGCGGTTTTGAGGAGCACTTTCGGACTTTTCAGATACAGCCATGATGATTTAAAGATTTTCGCTAAATGTAAAGTGGCAGTTTTGCTACTTGGAATAACGCGTCCTGTTCACGATTGCTATCTAAACAGGAAGTGTCTGAGTAAATTATCAAGTTTAACTTTAAAATTCCGTTGCATAAATGGTTATTCTCTACTTATTATTAATCTGTATCTACTTCACAAAGAACTGATTCGAATAAAGCCGACGAATCTTCCTCTCCCCGCACAGTCAGGGGATGTTTGATTCCCATGCATCTAAATGAACTAGCATCCATTTGTCATTTTAAAGGTGGTTAATCTTCAGGACTTATTCTCTGCCTAACTGGCCCGCTTGTTTCTGCTAGCTTTTGTGTTCTGCTGGATTTTATCACGGTGCATAACCACGGAAAGAAGTGACTCGAAATTTACATGGAGGATTTTTTTCTTTTACTATTGAAATCTCTACCAATTAATATCAATACTGGATCTCACACAAAACGTACAAGACAGGAACTTTGTACATTTTTTTATAGATTTCACGCATGAGGTTTCTTGAACTCCCAGTACAACGAAAAAAAAAATGGCTAAATAGGTCTTACAACTTCGTCAGTTCTAAGAGCTATTTGTTATTCAGATTCGCCTCGACGGGCGCTAAAATCCGACTGTAAGCAAGAAAAATCATTTTAAGCATTCAACGGAATGTTAAAAAAGACTATTTTAAATTGCAGGAAAGTTTCTAAATTTATTTTTTTCAAAGATAAGGTTTATAAAAACTGCAAATTTTGACACCTTTGATTTTTCTTAGGTTTTTTTCTTAGAAAATAGAAATTTTAATAACAAATTCTGAAAATTATTTCAAAGGATTCGCCAGACTGTGTTCTGTTATTTATTATGCTCTACAAAAAGTTCTCTAGCATCGTACAGAAACTACAATATCATATAGTTTAATAAGTGAAAATTTTTCTAATTGCCAGAAAACTTCAAAAGGATTCCTAGTGGCTAAAGGACTAAGACAGGGATGTTGCATATTTCCAACATAATTTAAGATTTACGCGGAACAGGCTTTGAATAAATAGAAAAGGAAGTGTCGAGCAATGGGAATTAATTTAAATGGAACGATCGTATTTACTTTACAATTCGCTGATGATCAGGTACTTCTTGCAGAAGATAAATTCGATTTGGAGTATATGACTAGAAAAAAAAAGAAGAATATGAAAAATGGGGATTAACTATGAATATGAAAAATGAATATGAAAGAAGAATATGAAAAATGTGGATCTCTAGCATCGTACAGAAACTACAATATCATATAGTTTAATAAGTGCAAATTTTTCGAATTGCCAGAAAACTTCAAAAGGATTCCTAGTGGCTAAAGGACTAAGACAGGGATGTTGCATATTTCCAACATAATTTAAGATTTACGCGGAACAGGCTTTGAATAAATAGAAAAGGAAGTGTCGAGCAATGGGAATTAATTTAAATGGAACGATCGTATTTACTTTATAATTCGCTGATGATCAGGTACTTCTTGCAGAAGATAAATTCGATTTGGAGTATATGACTAGAAAAAAAAAGAAGAATATGAAAAATGGGGATTAACTATGAATTTTAATAAAACAAATATTTATGCATTAGAAATAATGAAACAAATCCACAGCTAGAAGATAACAAAGAAATTGAAATATATGATCATTATAATTACCTATTTGTTAAAATTACACAAGAAGGTAGAGATGAAATGGAATTAAAAAATAGAATTGCACACGGAAGAAAAGCTGTTAAACGCTTGGATGGAATCTGGTGAAGTAAGGAAATAACCAGAAAAAAGGAAATTGGGTATTTATAATAGTATTGTTAAGAGCATCTTAATGTATGGGGCCAGGCTTAGCGATTAACAGAAGCGGATAGAAAGATAATAATAGCTGTAGAGATGGATGCTTTAAGAAGATCATGTAGAGTGTGAAGAAGACAGAAAATAACGAATTAAAGTATTAAGGAATTGATGGAAGTGAAAGAAACAATTTTAGAAGACATACAGAAGAGACAATTGCGTTGGTTTGGTCATGTAAAACAGAATGACCAATGAAAGACTGCCCAAAATTGCCATGGAATTTAAATCAAACAAACGGAAAAATAGAGGCCGACACAGAAGAACATAGTTTGATGGAATAAAGAGAGCACTTAGTCAAAATGGCCTGTTGGAAGTATGGTGCTTAGATAGAGAAAGATTGAAGAAACTCTTGGAGACGTCAAACGCCATAAAACCGATTTTACATACCGTATATAATACAATTTTCCGAATTAGTTGCAAGGGGCATTAAAAATCTAAAAATGTAAGAAAAGAGACTGAGAGAAGGGATACATAGAACATTTTGGGTAATTGCAAGTTCTAGAGTGACTCTCAATTAATATATATTTCAGTTTCCTTTATGTGGATTTTGTGCATGAAACTCTTAAAGCCAGTATAAAACTTGCAAATCAACATTCTTGTTTCGTTTGATGGGCCATTGAAAAGTGCATACAAACGGTAATGCGAAAGTAACGAGACGGATTTTCGTACGTGGATACTGGATGTTGTGAAAACACCAATCTGCCTGTGGCGGGGATCGAACACATCCTTCTGCTCAGGAACCGAATGCATTCCCAATTAAGCTACGCCGCCAAGGGCTTATCACTGCTACTTGTCGTCTTGACATGTGCACCACCTCTGTAGTACGACACAGTGTACAGTGCTCATGGTAAGAAAAGGGAGGAAAGGGGGTTGCAGGTCAGAATTGTTGCACTTTCAGCTTCGCAAAATCAGTCGCGTGCTAATATTTGTGATAAGCAAAAATACGTCGTTCTGTGGAGCATTGAGCTCCTAGTGCTTTCTCTGCGAAACGATTTTTCACCGAAAAGGACGCTACTCAGCTTCGTCACGCATCTTATTCGTCAGATTTAGCTCCCAATTACTTTTGGCCCAGGTTGTAGCTACATCCCAGGAGTGGGGAATTATAAATTCTGATGCCTTTGTACAAACAGTATTATTTTTCTCGCTTTTCGATAATGTACATTACAAGCTTATAGTTTCACCGCATGAAGAAAAAAATTGGGGAAGGGGGTCTTCCATCTAACACACGACGAAATTTCAGTTTTGGTTTACATATCAGACAATTCCAGTTGATAAAAATAAAACGTTTGTGTGAAAACGGAGAATTAAATGACTGAAAAAGAATGTATTTTTAAAATCGTTATCTGACTGAAAATTCCATATACTAACATCAATGTTGTCCGTTTGCGAAGCTTTCGCGAACAATTGTGCAGACAGATTTCTCCTGTTTGCAATTAAAAAAAAAATAGCTATAAGGTCGAATGTTGAAACGACTATTTGGCTTATACGAGAAAATAGGTACCTGTAAAATTTCTCTGAAAATCTATTATTATCAGTAAATACGAGTACTCGTTTGTGGGAAATTAGCTTCCTGGAAGTTTTAAGACAGCAACTTAGTACTTATGAGGAAGTGAGCCTTGCCTGTCTTCAGTGCACCCCCCTTTCCCGTTTATGTTCTTCGAAATTCCGCCTTTCTCCAAAAAGAAAAAAAGGCACCCGTTTTTTCCTCTTGTAACTCTTAGCATCAATAAGTCCTTTGATTACGGGAAGAGTCTCTTTGACACAGTCGTTCCCATTGATTTACCTTGAGTATGGCTCTACTTACACAGAATTGGGCACTAGGCACAACACAAAATCAAGTTCCCCGCCGTCAACATTTTTACAAAAATAAAAACAATCGAACCCACGTATAACGAGCTCGTATAATACGAAGCTCTGTATAAACCGAAGTTTAGCCGCCCCTGTGGCGCAGTGGTCTAAGCTATGGCTTCGGATCATTCGTCCGAGATGGGTCCGTGTTCGAATCCCGGTGAGGCATGGATGTTGTGTTTGCGGCGCTGGATCTCTCCCTTCACTAGATCCAGTGGCCCTAAATTAGAGACGGGCAACTGCTTATAGCCCATTGAGTTGCTAACGGTGGTCGTTAAGCCTCCAATCAAATAAATAAATAAATAAATCGAAGTTATCATAGATTCTTTGAACTTGGTAATATTTTCTTTTGTTATTTTAAACGCATATTACGAAACACAATTTTTTGGGGAAACCGCAAATATTGAAGGTCATCAGCAAACAAGATAAGTGCCATTTTCACCCACTTTTTAAACCTTCCTCTTTCACTGCTGTTAACAACACCCGTGGTTCCGCTTACAAGAAAGTTAGCTCCCTTGAAAGAAAGAATGTTCCTTTAGGTGGCAAAGTAAGCAGTAATTTCTGGGTATCAAAACTGGGAATCCGGTTTTTGGCAGAGAATGGGTTTTAATTTTTCTTGAACCTTATCAGTTCTTTCGCACATTCATCCCAGGTGAGATCTTCCTAAGAGAAGATCTCACCTGGGATCTTCCTAAGAGAAGCAGAGACGTTGTGTACCCAGCTCTGAGGTGAAGAAGAAAAGTTTGGGAGTTGTTTAATTATAATATTTGTGGTTACATTAATACACATTGCAAGCATGAGAAATGCACCAATCCAGTTTAGAACTTTAGTGCTTTGGTGCACGTGTTTATAACATGAGAACCGTGCCTTCTGTCGTTCACATTGTAACTATGCTAATGCTCAATGGCAGACACAGCGCGAGGAGAGGGGCTGGGGGCAATCGCCCCCAGCAGATTTTTTCTTTTTAAATGGAAAAGATCGTAAATAATTAATGCATTTATTTTAGTAAAATTACAGTAAAAATGCACCGGTTTTCTCGAAATTTTTTTTATGACAATTGAAATTTGCTGTGAATTTGGAGATAAAATGACGTGTTCTAGCTTCAGCAGAAAGTAAAGATAACAAACAAGAAAGATGAGACCGAATTTTCGGGTGTAATGAGCACGTCTGCTGAATCGTTTCGACGCGAATTAAATTTATCAAAACTATTCAAAGTAAATGGAACCGGTATGACAAATTGTAGTATATGACCGAAGAAAGAAGTTTTTCGATCGGGGTCTTTAATCCTGCAGATATTCCTGTAAACAGAATCGTAAACTTACGCCCTCTGGTTGCAGACTTGTGTGTTAAGAAAAATTTGAAATAGTATGAGAAACATTTTGCAGCGGAAACGCTCTCCAACAAAGAAAGAATTTTTCAAATCGGACTCTTAGAAGCAGAGATATCGACAAATAAGATATGCATCAACGCTCCTGGCGGGAAAAACATGCATTATTTCAAGAAGAAAGTATTCTTAAAAGTTTTTTCGATGTGAGCGGTATCGGTTCAGGAAAGAATTTTTTCAGTCGAGTTTTTTCAGTCGAGTTAGCCCAGATTTTGCTGCAAATGCATCAGAAGCAGAAATTAACACTTACGCCTCCTGGTGGCCAAACCATTCTTTACCAAATATTAGAAATTATACGAAAAAACATTTCCCATCAGGAGCTGTATGCGATACAGGAAGAATTTTTCACATCGGATTTTTAGTAGCAGAAATATCGAGGAAAATGCATTTACCTTACCCCCAACAGAAAGGCTAGAAATTACTTGAAAATTTTGAATTTATATGAAAAACGTTTTCGCACCGGAAATGCTGTTCAACAAAGAAGGAATTTTTCAAATCGGACTCTTAGAAGTAGAGATGTTGACAAAAATAAAATATACATCTACGCCCCTGGCGGAGAAATCATGCGTTATTTTAAGAAGAAAATATTCCAAAAAGGTTTATCGACGTGAGTAGTATTGGTCCACAAACCATTTTTTTTTTCAATCGATATTATTAAAAGCTCAGATTTTGCTGCAAATACATCAGAAAGGGAAGTTAAGACGTACGCCTCCTTGTGGCCACACCATTTTTTACCAAAAATCAGAAATTATATGCAAAATATTTCCCATTAAAAGCGGTATCCGCTGAAAAAAAAATTTTCAAATCGGAGTTTTAGAAGTGGAGATATCGGGGAAAACGCAATTTACTTTTACGCCCCCTAGCGGCAAATCAATGCTTAACTTCAAAAAGGTACTATGCCTAAAATGCTCTTCGACATAAATGGAATCGAATGGCGAAATAATTTTTTGAATCGGATGTTTAGAAGCAAATATATGAAATAAAATGTATTTTTAATTCGATATTATCTGCATTTAAGCTTTCTAGCGGCGAAACTGTACCACATCGTAAAAAAAAAGAAGAAAAAAACGAAATGAAAGATCACCATTCGCATATTTCAAGCTTCCCAATGCAAATAGAATTTTTCAAATAGAACTAATAGTTGCAGAGATATGGTGTCCGCAGACGGACGGACGGACAGAAGGACAACCCGATAACATAAGCACGATCTTTTTTTTACAAAAGACGTGCTAAAAACCAGAAATTCAGAAACAGAGAAAGACAATGTTCCGATCTAGCTTCAGCAGAAAGAAAAGATAAAAACCAGAAATTCAGAAGCAGAAAAGGACAAAATGTTCTGTTCTAGCTTCAACAGAAAGAAAAGATAAAAACTAGAAATTCAGAAATAGAAAAAGCGTTCGAAGAATGGAAGGGCTCACAAATGTTGTATCCAGAAGTGAGTTTTAAAAAGCGCTAAGCTTGTTTCCTCGAAAAGCTGAAAATTGAACATTAAAAACTTTTTTGGGGATAGTCCCAATTGATTTAAAAATTTAGAGAATTCTCTTTTTGTTGTTTGTTTCGGGATTTAGCATCACAATGGCCTATGTTCGTCCCTAATTTGGGGCTATACCGGTTACAGGGAATGCAGGGAATCTGTGCCATAAAACATGTACAGCATCCATACCTCACCCAGAGATCGAGCCCAGAACATATCTCATACGAATGATTGGAATCCACGCCCCGTACCACTGGGCGAGCAGGGCGGCCATTTTTCTTTTTTTTTTTTTAATGGCAAAATGTTTCAAAATCCCTGCAATTCACCAGTAGACAGACACGCATGCTTATGCTGCGCAATTTATACACCGTTTTAGTTCTAAGAGTCTCGTTGAAAACAACTACTGCTGACACCAATGTTGAAGAAAACTGCCCTATGGATCACAAAATTATGAGAACAGAAAATTCCCATTATTAACAGTCAAAGCTATTTCGTTCTGTACTGAGTCATCTTTAAACTACTACTTCTCCAACTCGAGGAAAAATTCTGTCGCAGTTATAGGAGCGTGCCAAAAAACACAAGTCTTCCATATCAAATTAGTATTTCTGTCCAAGATCTCAAAAGAGTGATAAATTGTCGCGATGGTTGGCACACACACTAAACATTCTGTTTTGTAACTAGAAGAAGGACTTTTTCCTTGTCCAGGAAGTGTTACCACGTTTCAGGTTATTTCCCGAGACCGGAAGCTTTCAGTGAAACAACAGGAATTATTCCACACCATCTATTAGGGTTAAAGTCGCAACTTCTACAAGATCCTTTCTCCGAATTTCCACAAATACATTTGCGAAGGCAAGATTGTTTCCTGCAGAATGCAACAGAAATAACTCCACGACAACGACAGAATTTTCGGCAATGCCCCCCCCCCCCAAAAAAAAGCCAATGCGCTCTCAGGATGCATCCAATTAAATGCTATATAGGCGTCGGAAGCATTTGAAGTACACCCATTGGCCACTAAATGTGGAGCCATTACGCAGATGTATGTAAACGTCACTCACGCAGCGTATATGAAAAATACGTTGTCACGTGATCTGGGGAATCGTTTGAGACTGCTGCTTGTCAGTAGTTGATCACAATGGGGGAAAAACTAAGAATCTTTCGGAGTTCGATAAAGGGTTTATTGTGGATACCCGTCTGGCTGGAGCAACGATTTTGAATACAGCAGAGCTGATTAGTTTCTGTAAAGATGAGATATCCCGAGTCTTTAATCAGTGGGAAAATAACGCACATAGCTTGTGTAAGAGGCGTAACTGTGGCGCGACTACAATCTGTCAGGAACGAGATCGCCGTCATCTGAGAAGGATTGTACGGAGAAACAGGAACTCCTCTTTGTCGGAACTGACCGAAGCATTCAACCAACGCTGTTGCCGGCCCATATCTCAGCGAACTATGCGGAAGGAATTGAACGAAGGAGATCGGTATTAGCAGTTGCATGCCTGTACGAAAACCACTGATTTCTGCGAATAACCGGAAAGTGCGTCTACAGTGGTATCAGGAAAACCGTGACTGGACACGTTGGACCACAAGACTGGAAAAAAGTCATGTGGTCCAACGAGTCGCGGCACACCTTCTTCTGACGCTTCGGTATTGTGGTCTGAGCAATGGCTTATGACCATTCGTCCGAGTTGGGTCCTGGTTCGAATTCCGGTGATGCATGGACGTTGGGTTTGTCTTACGGCGCTGGCTTTCTCCCTTCTCTGGAACCAGTGGCCCTAAATTAGAGACTTTCGACGGCTTATAGCCTATTGAGTTGCTCACGGTGGTCGTTAAACCTTAAAAAAAACAAAAACAAAAACAAAAAAAACACTGTCTTCTGTACGTTTGGCGGGATCCCCATGAAGCAATGGACCTAGTTTGCCTTATAAACACATCACAAGGTTCTAGAGGTGGTGCTATGGTGTGGGGCAAGTCTCTTTTTTTTTTTTTTTTTTTGTACGGAACGGATATCCTGATACTACTAGAAGATCGGGTGTCCACTAAGGATTATTTGAACATTGGTGCCGATCAAGTTCATTCTGCAATGTAGAGGTCTGCACGGACCCTTATTTGGTGAGCCCAGCCCGGCGCGGCCAGGCCCGGCCTAAGACATTTAAGGCCCAGCCCGGCCCGTGATGTTCCATTTGGTATTATTTTGTCTTTCTATTGTATTTTATTAAATTGTGGAAATTAAATAATGAAATATCATTGAAAATATTTAGTTGAATATAAGCTTAAAAATATTAACTAAATTTTAACAATTATCAAAGAATATAACCTTTAAAGATAAACAAAAAAGAAGACTAAACGCGTTGAAAATCTCTCTTTCTCTGAACTAACAAGCGGTAACACTACAAAAGTCAGTGCCTATACAGATTAGGAGAAACAATCGATGTCGTCCCACTTTCTCATACAAACACACACTTAGACACCCCACATCACTGCAGACACCCCTGTCCTTCATTCCACACAGCACACACACTCGCTCGGGGTCGAATCTTTTTGTTGTCAATAAGCCCCAAAGTGGTTTTACCAATACCTACAGATGGTCACTATGAGTGCTTCTCCTTGCTTTTGTGATTACGCCCTAGGCTATGTCATGGAAGTAAGTAAAGTCAGAGAAACAGTTAAACAGACCAGGAAATCGGGAACACGACTTTTTCTTCTTTTTTTACCATTGCGATAAAAAAATGGATCGACGTGGCTCGGCCCGGCCTGCTCGTAAGTGTCTGGGGAAAAGCTCGGCCCGACGCGACCCGTTTGCTTTGTTCTCTAAACTAAAAAAAAAAAAAAAACCTGAGCCGGCCCGCGCGATGGGCCGGGTCGGGGCTTAGCGGGCCAGGCCGGCCCGTTCAGACCTCTACTGCAATGTTGACATTTTATTCAGCAGGTGACGGCTGCTTCGTGGACGACAATGCTTCTGTTCATTGCGCAATGTGTTCAGCAGTAGTTCATCGAGCATGAAAGCGACTTCCACCATCATCCCTGCCCAGCACAATGCCCCGATCGGAATCCCATTGAGTGTGTATGGGACATGTTAGAAAATCAGATCTGGGAGCAGTCTTTCGTCAAATCTAAGCCAGTTAAAGGACTGTGTGGTGAACACCTGGCATGTTCAGGGCTTGATTTACGCCTAGAACAGCAAGGCCCGGGCCTAGGGCCCCACATTGTATGGGGGCCCAGAATCGCAATGCAGAAAAAAATTCATGCTTTTTTTATTAATTACTATGAATGGGAAAAAAACTTTGGGGGAAAATACTTTTTTTTTCCTGAAATGAAGATTATAACACTGGTGTTTTTACTAGGCTCTTTCACTCCCACTTCATTTCAACTGCAGCTCAGTGACGTCATGTTGTATCGGAACAAGAGTAGCCCACAGGAGCAGCCATTCTATAACCGTAACATTGCTTGTTAATGTTATTTACTAGTTCCTACATGTATAACAAGTAAAATTAAATTCAAAAATAGCAATACTAAGCTATTAAATAGTGTTTTACTTACTTGTCTATATTTTTAAGTGCGAATTTCCTTGCTAATATTATGATATAATAAAAGTAGATGTCATTTCCTATTTTTCCCTGAACAGTGTCCCATTTATTAAATAGCTTTTAAATTTATTGGTAATATTTAGTGGCAACAAATGTACTTACTCTTTCAAGAATGTTGGACTGGTCTCATATTGTGCTGAGCCTAGGGGCCCGATTCTGTGCAAGTCGGGCCCTGGGTATGCTGTAGACTTAAATGCACCCCAATACCTTGTGGGATCTATGCAAAACGGCATACATGCTGTAATTCGGGCTAAAGAAGATCCAACTCGGTATTGAATAAAAGTTTCTAATTCAGCCGCCGGTATGTGTATATTAAATCTACTAATGGAAATTCTACTGTCAGAATTAGTAGGTGCTTTCCTATATCCTGGAATTCTGTTTTTCAGCGCTGGGAAAACAAAAGCTTGTCCGCGATGGGCACCGAAGCCATGTCCCCTCACTCCGGAGTAAGTCGCTCTCCCAACTGATTTACGCGGACAGAATGTATCCCTAAAGATTTGTCGTCTTGACACATGTTTTCACCTCTGTAGTACGTCACATCATCTCCCTCTTAATTTTTATTTTTGAAGCGAAGCAGGAATTTGTCATTAATTCCAAACAATGTGTGGAACAAACATCACACATTTTTTCGAAGAACCCAACGGCCAGTGGATCCATTTTCCACAATCCGACGCCAATGTGAAACTACAAGTTTGTCTGCGACGGGCATCGAATCCGTGCATAGGCACCGTCTATAGGGGGCAAGGTGAATCTTACCCCCTAATAATTTTACTAGGGGGCCAGTGCCCACCATATACTTTTTGTCCTGTTTAATTAAATAATCGCTTTGGCCTTATAAAGTGGGCCAAGCTCCACGTTATGAGGCCAAAGCGATTTATTTCCGAAAAATTTATAAATTACAAAATAACTAAATTTTTTTTCCCATATAAAGCATTACTTATTTCATAAGAAACTTGATTGTCAGCCTCGTATTTTGTTCGATATGTTCTCGTAATGTTTAAAACAATTATAAAAAATAAATAAATAAAAATACAGAAACGTATAAAATCTAGGGTCTTTATTTTATGTATCTATTTATTTTTTGCTCTTCTCATGTTTTGTTTGAGAACATCGCTAATTTTTCATAACTTTGATAAACGTTTGGAAACAAAACCTCTCAGGATATTTTTACAAAATCGCAGGCTGAATTTCATTTTTAAAAATCTTATTACTCAGCAAAAGAATATTTCTGTTTTCTTGTTCATTTGCTGATGAGTAATTACAATTACGGTTCAAAATATACGTCGAATCTCGTAGTTTATCCCCCCCCTTTAACTTTTATTTACGCTTTCCAACAGTAGGTTGCCGCCCCGGTGGCGCAGTGGTCTAAGGCGCTAGCCTCTGATCATTCGTCCGTAAGGGGTCCGGGTTCGAATCCCGGTGAGGCATGGATGTTGTGTTTATCTTACGGCACTGGCTCTCTCCCTTCCCTGGAACCAGTGACCCTAAATTAGGGACGGGCGACTGCTTATAGCCCATTGAGTTGCTCACGGTGGTCGTTAAACCTCCAATCAAAAAAAAAAAAAAAAACAGTAGGTTGCAGAAGCGTTATGCTCCAGCTTTGTCCGTCCGTCTGTCCGCACGATAATTCGCGTAAAAATGGTTCGATTTCGATAAAATTTTAGTATGTGGTAGGGGACCACTGGGAACGAACCCTATTGAAAATGGGCGAAATGGGGTCAAAGGTCAGAACATAGGAGCGGGATCCATTCGATTGCCCTTATGCGTCATAACTTACGTAAAAAATGGTTCGATTTCGATGAAATTTTATTATGTGGTAGTGGACCACCTGGGGACGAACCCTGTTGAAAATGGGTGAAATGGGGTGAAAGGTCAGGACATAAGAGCGGGATCCATTCCATTGCCGTTATGTGTCATAACTTGGCTAAAAATGCTTCGATTGAGACAAAACTTTGTCATGTTGTTCCGGAAGTATACTTAACCGGTTCTGTTGAATATCATCGAAATGGGATCGAAGGTCAGGACACAGGGGCGAGATTTATTCTGCAGCCATTATCCTTATAACTTGAGTAATAATCTCTGGTATGTTGGAAAGCGTATAATAATCAGTGCATTGCATTATTTTACTAACTTGTTTGCCTCCAGACAAAGGAATAGACGTGCTCCTCCTACGTCAGATCTCTTCACCCCTGCCCCCTCGATAATTTGGTAAAGTCGGCGCCCTTGAATCCGTGTCTCCTCACCCCGGAGTAAGTAGCTGTCCCACCTGAGCTATACGCGGACAGAATGTCTCCCTGCAGAATTGTCGTCTTGACACATGTTTTCACCCCTGTATTATGTCACAGCACATATGTGCTTTCCATAATCTATGATATTTTAGGATCGTTTCTGTCTTTATTTATTTATGTAACATCCCAATTTCCTGGATTTTGAACAGGTTATTGCAAAAATTTTCTTCCTTATGGCAGTCTCGTGGGCTTTAGCAACTTGGAAGTTATTTTGCGTCCAGCGTTAAGGAACATGCAACTCAACCACAATCAAGCAAATTCTGAGAATGTGAATTTTTTATAATTCAAGTGAGCCCATTTTTCCCCTTTCTTCCCCATTAGTATTTTATTTTATTGTTTTTACGTTTTGACTTGGAGAATTTAGTCGCTAGTAAAGTAAATTAACAAAAGGCGCGAAAAAACAAAGCAAAACTTGGATCTGTATTCTTGGAAGAAGGAGAATTTTCTTTTTCCAAATCCCGGTAAAAGCACACTTGTCGGGAAGGCATGGTTTTTTAATGTCAGCGATGGTAACAGCGTTTGCGTGAGAATTGCGCTGATGATTATTTACGCTGTGCATGACGTCATTCGGTGGAACAAAAGTTAAGTATACTGTCGCACTCTGTCATGGAGGAGAGAGCAAATATCCAAGTCTTTGAAAATCTGTAAAAGTGCAACTCAGACAGGTGAATCGTTGCGTATGCGTATGGGGCTAATTACCTATCTCGTGCACAAATATTCCGATGGTGTGCGCGTTTCAAGGATGGCTGGGAAAATTTGGAAAGTGACGAAATGCCTGGACGCCCGATTTCAATGCACATGTCTGAACTCATTGAGAAAGTTCACGAAATGGATAAAAAGTGATCGTTGTGTGAATTTGAGGATGCTGGAATATGAGCTCGTTTGTTGTCAATAAAGAGACTATTCGTTAAATTTTAGTGCAAGATTTGGGGAGGTAGGGGGGGGGGTTGAGCTCGTTTTTTTTCCTCGTGTTTTGTGAGACGACTAGAAACATGCACGAGTGGAGTACATAAAAAACATCCTGGAGACTTCAGAAACGATACACAATTTTCTCCAAAGCATTGTGGCAGGTGACGAGACATGGGTTTTCCGTTATGATCCAGAAAGAAAACTTCAGAGTACTCAGTGGAAATCACCAATCACCCAAAGGAAAGGAGATCAGGTTACAGAAGTCAAAAATCAAGACGATGCTTGTTTGCTTTTATGACAGCAAGAGAATTCTCCATCACGAGTTAATTCCTGAAGGTACAACTCTCACTGGCTATGCTTACACATCCATTTGGAAATATTGTGGAAGAGGATTGTTCGAGTCAGGCCTGAGTGCAAGAACGGGCAATGGCTTCTTCTTCATTTCAACGCACCCGCACACAAAGCAGTCAGTGTACAGCGATTTCTGGCATGAAAACAGGTGTGTGTGTGTGTGTGTGTGTGTGTGTGTGTGTGTGTGTGTGTGTGTGTGTGTGTGTGTACTCAACCATTCCCCCTATTCTCCAGATTTGTAACCGTGTGAGTAGTTTCTATTTCCCAAATTAAAGCTACCTTTAGAAGGAAAGGTTTTTCCAGACGTTGAAGACATACAAAGAACTGTGACAACAGCTCTTCACTCCATACCAAAAGATGACCTCTGCATGTCCTTCCTTTCGTTGCCTGATCACGCCACTTCTTGTATTAACGCAAGAGGAATGTACTTCGAATAAATATGAAGACCTGCAAAGAACTGTGCCATCAGCTCTTCACTCCATAGCAAAAGATGACCTTTGCAAGTTCTTCCTTTAGTTGGCTGATCTTGTCACTTCTTGTATTAACACATGAGGAACGTACTTCGAATAAAATACACGGTGCCCATAAAGTCTTTCCCACATTACAAAAATTAATATAAAAAATGTATTATAGGTACAAGAAAGGGATTGCACGACAATGATGGTGCGGAAGAAAAATTTTTTGGTTGTTTTTTTTCCAGTGTCAGTACAACTTCACATGGGCGCGATTTGTGGCCCGGAGGACATCTAAACGATATTCGATTTCACGCCATGTTTTGTTTAACATCTCAGCAGAGACAGAACCAATGACGTCCGTTATTCTGCTCTTCAACGTCTCGACATACGGAACACTGCTAGATCACATAACCCCACAGGAAAAAGTCTAGAGGGGTTATGTCGGGCGCTGGAGGTTGCCATGTCATGGGACCGCCGCTGCCAAACCTTTCTACCCGGAAATACGGCATTCATGAACTCACGAACCATTACCGATGTGGTGGGGCACAGTCTTGTTGGAAAATAACCGAAGGTTGGAGTGCCTGCAACTGACGTGCTACAAAAAGTTCCAGCATGTCCAGGTACACGTTACATGTTACCGTGGGCTCTGTAAAAAAGAAGGGTCCGATGATTTTGTCATGCACCAGGCCGCACATTCGTTCACTTTCGGGCTAGCCCTCTGTTTTTCGATGACATAATGGAGATTTTCTGATCCGAGATTCGCACATTGTTCCTATTTACTGTACCAGAGACGTGGAATGTGGCTTCATCTGAGAAACAGACACGGTGCATATAATCACTATCATGAACTATGCGCTGCAACATCTCCGTCGCAAATGCAGCACGGCGAGGCAGGTCTTTAGGATGAGGAGTTTGAACGATCTGTACCTTATAAGCATACAGATGAAAACGTTTGTGTAAAAAAGTTTTAAACGTGGCACGGGGAATCCCAGTTTCCAGTGAAGCACGACGAATGGATTACCTGGGGCTTCGCACAAATGTCACCCGAACAGCTGCAACTGTCTCTTGTGTAACCGCTCGGGGGAGATCGCGAACCCTACCCGTCGCTTGAAACTTTTCGTACTAAGCTTTTATGCTTTTTAGGTCCGGTGGTGATCGTCTGTACTCTTTTCTGAAATGACGCTGTAACTGCCGATTTGGTCTCATGGAACCACAACACGCATGCCGCCTTTTCTTGCATGGAAGCCATTATCGATGAAATGCTCCTGTTATTCAGCAATAGCGCTCACCTAAAGAACAGGAAAAAAAAACTTTGAGTGCTGCTATATTATGTTGCCAAGCATTTTATTTTAATTTATATAGATTTTTGTACATTCATTTTTGTTATGTGGGAAAGACGTAAGTTTTCCTGCTTTTCCATTTTATTTAAAATTCAGTCTCGTTACTTAATTGCTGCGCTGTGTATGAAGCCCCTGAGATTAATCTTAAGACCCCCCCCCGCCGCTTCGCTTCGCTTCTGCTAGCTACAGTTCTGGGGAAGATGTAGTGGTGCATATTCGAGGCTAGCTAGGCTAGCTGCGAAGCCCAGAGAATGCCCAAATAAAAGTCAATTATCAACGGTATTAAGATATGTCGATGCTTTCGGTGCCAAAAAAAAAAAAAAAAAAAGAAAAAAACAAGCGGATTAGTTTCTTTCGATTATGAGAATCAGTCTGGCGAGCGATGATCAACGGCATAACGCAAGTAGTTCTGCGAGAGCTTTCGCTGTTCTGATGCAAATAGCTTCCATACTATCGCCTGCTAGCGTTTCCATGACAACATGAATGAGCTGCAGAGGTGAGTGTACGCTTGCTTTGCGCAAGGGTTCATTCAGAAAAAAAAAGAAGACTTTGGACTACCTCAGTCCCTCCATGCTTCCAGCGCGTGTTTCGCGAGAGTTGTTTCAGTTTGTGTGGTGTCAATGAATTAAAATCAGTGATGTTATATCTTAAATTTGTGGCTTTGTTGGATTCAAACTGTTTTGGTAAATTTTGTGAAAGCTTCCCTGAACATCTACTGTCAGAGCTTAAAGAACTCTATGCTTCAAATTTTGATACAGCTCGATTAAAAAATGAACTGAAGGTGTTTTATTCCCTTTGATGAATACAAAACAAACCAGTAAGAGACATTATTTGTTACATAAAGTTGAATAATTGGACAGAGTGTTTATTGAGGTGTACAAATTAGCAGATCTAATATTAAACTTTCCATCAACAACTGCAACTGCCGAAAGAAGTTTTTCCATGTTAAAAGGAATCAAGATATGTCTTAAAGCCACACAAGGACATGCACATTCGAGCAACTTGACTGATTTGTTAATAGAGAAAAACATTATTTTTAAATATGAAAAAGTACTCGGAAGAAACGTTTTTGTAAAAACGTGACACTCAAGTTCACACAAAAGGAAAGAAGAATAGAGTTCGTGTACAAATAAGTGTTCAAATCCTAATCCTCATAATTATTTGGTATCATGTTAGCAATAGCATTTACCTAAAATTTAGAAAAAAATGTTACTTCTATTTTTATTACTTAACAATTAAAAAATAAACTTCGCAATTTAAAAAAAAAACAGTACTAGGGGGGGGGGGGTAGCCCAGGTCTCGGACCCAAGATACGCCACTGAGGAGATGACATGTGATTCATTGAGTTTGTCTCGTAAGAGTAGCAAATACTAGGAATTTAAGAATACTGGAAATCTACTATAACAGCTCTTGGTCAGCTTACTGGAATTTAATTCGGGATCATATGACGGAACTGTATCTCACATTGCTTCGAAATCCACGTAGCTGAGGGATCTGAAATGAGAAATTCAGACGTAAATGGTATTCCCGTTGATGAAATAAGTACACTGTGCTGATACAATGTCTAAACATAGGTGTTATCTGTGAAATACAATGCATGAAGATAGGCTTAATCCTGTTTTCTGCTGTCCTCCGGAAATGCTTCGATTCAGTCAGGGGCACACGACTCAGCAAGGCGGAACGTAACAGCGAGCTAGTTCAGTCGTCTTTTATCTCACGGCAAGTGCACTTTGGGACTACCACGTCTGAGGCGGCGGCACCGTTGATCTTTCACTTCCTCTTGGCCCACGTGCTTGCTTGTGCTCTTACTCACCGCTGCCTCCCCCCTCCACTTCCTCATTCCGGTTGCTTCGCTTAGTCGCTTCTTCAGCGACACAGAGGTACAACAAACACACACATACACACACACACACACACCCCTTTTCCCGATTGCCATCGTTACAACGAAGTGCGAAGCTATACGGAGAAACATGTCTTCGAAATTGTTGCTTTTCAATTTATCAGCCCGCCAGGCAGGAGGATTCTTCTGTGCGGCGGCCGCCGATTAACTACTCGCCCGCCTCCGAGGAAGCTGCTTGTATGTCGCGGATATCTGGGGGAACTTTCTCTCGAGAGACGGAATTTTGCAGCAGCAGGTGAATGAAGTACAGGTAGGTAGGTCGGCCAGATTTTGACGGCAGCTTTCTTGCTCTCTATGATCCACTTTTCACGTGACAGGTCGGAAAGCATTTCACTTCCGGCTGAGTTATCTCGCTCTTCGAATGTTTCTCACGCGCATTTTTTTCCCCTTTTGTTTTCTGTTCTTTAATTTACATGTGTAATACGTTATCATTTCCTTGTGACTTCTTGTCCTTCTCTTGTTTGTGTGTTCTCATTCATATTGTTTTTTTTTTTTTTTTTTCTGTCATAAAGTCGGTGAGAATGCTTCTTCCAGATTTCAGTTTCTTTCTTGAATGATTACAGCCAAAAAGAATTTAATGAGGACTTGGTGCGTCGAAGTAAGCCATGCGACATTTAATTACGGGATTGCCTTGTGAGGAATGACGGGTTTTCTTTGTTACAGAAAAAAATTTACCGTTAGGTTTCCCCTTCTAAAAACAGTATAGGGGGTGGGGAGTAGAGAATGAGAAAAAATTGAAGCAAAAGCTTCGCAGATCAGCCGTCCATGTGGCGCAGTGGCCTAAGCGATGATTCATGACAATTCACCCATGTTGGGTCCGGGTTCGAATCCCGGTGAGGCATGGATGTTGTGTTTGTCTTACTTTACTGGCTCTCTCCCTTCCCTGGAACCAGTGGCCCTAAAGTATGGACGGGCGACAGTTTATTGCCCGTTGAGTTGCCCACAATGGTCATTAAACCTTCAATCAAAAAAATAAATAAATAAATAAATAAACAGAAGTCATCGCCCTTTCCACGTTTATAAATGAGTCACGGAAAAATTCTCATCGGCCGCCACCTGGAATCGAACCCAGGGTCTTCTAGTTACGCGCCGGACATGCTACCACTGCACCACATCGGTCTCGAATTCCTCCAGACTCACTCACATACGAGGCAGCTGTGGTGCAATTGTAGCATGTCCGGCGCATAACTGGAAGACCTGGGTTCGATTCCCGGTGGCTGCCGATGAGAATTTTTCCGTGACTCATTTATAAACGTGGAAAGAGCGATGACTTCTGTTTGATATTCCTAATCCACGTCACTTGTCTGTATCAAAAAAATAATTCACTCAATTTGCTTCTTAGCTGGGAATAGCTCAAAAAACATGGGGGGGGGGGTGTTAAAAAAACGATTTAGCAAGAGGAATATTTCACAGAAATCAATGGGAAGCAAATCCCCGGAAGAAATAATTCTTAACAAATACGTACAACGCATATACATATCACTGTCAGCATGTAACTGCAGTACTTCTTATTGTTTCCCATGCAGTCATCCTTCAGAAAACTTGAGAATTAAATCCCCCAGGAACGGGAATAAAACTATCAACTCTTGAACGTAAATCGGAAGATGCACGTTCGATTCCTGTTCCAGGACAATGTAACTTTCAAGTTGTCTGAAAGATGGCTGCGTGGGAAACAGTTTAAAAAGTACGACGTCTCTTTGCCGATAGTGATATAGGAATATTTCACGTTCTGTTTCTGTGAAAAAATTTCACGAAAAAAAAAAAAAAAAATGGAAAGGACTTCTTATATTAAAGTTAAATACACTAAACTGAAACATTAGGAAGAACAAAATGGGTTAGGAGGAATAAAACGGCTCAGTTCATAAGAGAAAAGAAATGAAATCAGTTATTTTATCCAGTGGCTGACGGGGGAAGCGTAAACGGCCGTAAAAGCGGATTTTTTGCTGCCCACTGTTTGGGAAGAATTGTCTAGGTACCCCAATCCAAAGTTTAGTGGTATGTTCGTATCTTAACTTCTTGTTAAAGCTTCTTTTCAAACGCAAGTCTGAAAATTACTGCAGCGCTTGTGCTGCGACGATAATTAGTAATTAATAGCTCTTTACCCATTTTCTGGAAGTAGTGTCTTAATAAAATTCAGTACTAAAAAATAAAATTCAGTACTAAAGGATAAGAGAAAAAAATATTAAAAAATTGAAGATTTCTACAATTGCAATAACTTTAAAGCAAATTTATAAAGTGAGAGAAATTAAGGAACGCGAAAATAAATGTTTATTTAATTACTTTCAAATGGAGAAAGCATTTTTGCTGAGGCAGAAGCAGGTTTTTTACAACGGCAGTTCAAGATTTCTTACGGCTGTTAGACCCAAAATATAGTAAATCAGATGCTGACACACCGGCACATATACACTGACGGAAAAAAAAAGAAAATCCCAACATCAAGAAGGGGTTGTGTTAGATAAACGACAGTTGGTAGGCGGTGAGAGTACATCTGTAAGATGACGTCTATGCAAATTTCGCGCTCGGCGCATACGCGTGGCGCTAGTAGCGCCCCTCGGAACACGCAAAGCAGGTTTGCTGTAAATACGCGCTGTAACGTTCGTGAGCTTTAGTTATCGTTGAGATTCGACGTAGTGTGTTGATGTTAGTCAAGAATGCCTTTAAGACTAGCTGATGACCATTAACCTGTACCGTCCAATTACGGACTCCACAGGGAAGAATGCCTTTAAGAAGACGAAGAAGCCATTATCAACAGCTCACGGAGTTTGAACGAGGTCGTGTAATAGGGCTACGAGAAAGTGGATTTTCTTTCAGCAATATTGCAGAACGACTTGGCAGGAATATAGCCACTATGCATGATTGTTGGCAGCGGTGGTCAAGGGAAGGTACTGCCTCAAGAAGACCGGGTTCCGGCCAGCCACGTGGCACTACTGAGAGGGAAGACCGCCGTGTACGGCGTATGGCCGTGGCGCATAGTACCGCGTCTGCGGCAGCAATTCGAGCTGCAGTTGCCACCACAGTGACATAACGAACTGTTACAAATCGGTTACTTGAAGGACAGCTCCGAGCCAGACGCCCTGTAGCGTGCATTCCACTTACTCCAAACCTCTGCCGTTTGCGACGTCAGTGGTGTCAAGCTAGAGCTCATTGGAGGACGGAGTGGAGATCTGTTGTGTTTTCTGATGAAAGCCGGTTCTGCCTGGGTGCCAGTGATGGCCGTGTGTTGGTTAGAAGGAGGCCAGGTGAGCGCCTGCAACCAACCTATCTGCGGCCGAGACACACTGGGCCTACACCTGGAGTTATGGTCTGGGGAGCAATTTCCTATGACAGCAGGAGCACTCTCGTGGTTATCCCACGCACCCTGACGGCACAGTTGTACGTCGGTCTGGTGATTCAACCTGTTGTGCTGCCATTCATGAACAGCATTCCAGGGGGTGCTTTCCAACAGGATAACGCTCGCCCGCATACCGCTGTTGTAACCCAACATGCTCTACAGAGTGTCGACATGTTGCCGTGGCCTGCTAGATCACCAGATCTTTCTCCAATCGGGTTCGTATGGGACATCATTGGACGACAACTCCAGCGTCACCCCCAACCAGCATTAACCGTCCCTGTATTGACCGACCAAGTGCAACAGGCATGGAACTCCATCCCACAAACTGACATCCAGCACCTGTACGACACAATGCATGAACGTTTGCGTGCTTGCATTCAACATTCTGGCGGTTACACCGGTTATTAATGTACCAGCATTTCACATTTAAAATGGCTCTTCTCGCGCTTACAATAAGCTGTGATCTTGAAACCTTAATCGATTAAATATGTTACCTATACAAATGTATTGCCCCCATTTCATTCCTCTACAACTATTTTTTCGTGGTGTTGGGATTTTTTTCCGTCAGTGTATATAGTACACAGAAATCTTAACGTATACAGGGAATTTCGAGTTCTCTGACCCAGATTTAAATAATATTCGTGCGATTACAAAAGGAAAAGTTAGTGTTTTTATTGATTTCATTCATGCTGCTCTGCTGACAGCATATTTGATTATACTGATGATATTATATTGCAGAGCTATTCAACCTCAAATAATCAAAGGAGCGTAAGATAACGAGATATCAATAGAAAGAAATGGACCTGAAATTTGAAAGGGGGGGGGGGTATGCCTGTAAAATAGTGTTTCGCTCAACGGCAATTTGCTGCGTAAGTTTTTTTTACCGTTTTTCATCAGAAACCATCAAGATGGTGAACAAACTTTGTCTTCCTCACATAACTTGACTTTCTTCTTAGCGAAATGCAACAAAAATATGCATTTTAAAAAATTGACATGGGGCCCACGCACAGGGGTGCAGTCGAGGCCTGGCTTTTTACCTACCTGAATAGGATTTATCTAAATTTATTTATTCAACCATCGAACATTGAAATCGACATTTTCTTAACACAAATAATCTTAACCGCGTTTTTTCTCTTTCTTCTTCGCTTTCTCTCTATTTATTTAATTTTTTTTTTTTTTACATGGTGGTTATGCACAAATCCGTCAACCTTTTGTTTACCGAAACCACGTCAGAAATAGCTATAGAAAAGTGAGTACCAGACAATATATATATATGTATATATATTCAGAAGACAAAACTATTGTACAATGCTTTTACAAGAAATGAAGATTTATCGATTGATGGGGAAAAGCTCAATATAACCGATGCCTATATTTACATTGGACAGCGGATATCAAGCGAGAGTCACATTGATGAAGCAATTAAGCGACGTATAAAACTTGGTTGGAGAGCTTTCGGAAGAAACAGTACAGTTTTTAAGAGCGATATATGCCATTATGTCTTAAAAGAAAATTGGTTAATCAATGCATCCTTCCAGTGCGTAAGTATGGAGCAGAGACGTGAATCTTAACTAAGCAAGTTAGTAAAATCATGCAATGCATTGATTATAATACGCTTTCCAACATACCAGAAATCATTACTCAAGTTATGAGGATAATGGCTGTGGAATAAATCTCGCTCCTGTGCCCTGACCTTTGACTCCGTTTCGATGATATTAAAAAGAATTGATTCAGTATACTCCCGGAACAACATACTAAAGTTTTGTCGCAATAGAAGCATTTTTACGTAAGTAATGACGCATAAGGACGATGGAATGGATCCCGCTTCTGTGTCCTGACCTTTGACCCCATTTCGTTCATTTTCAAGAGGGTTCGTCCCCAGATTGTCCCCTACCACATACTAAAATTTCATCGAAATCAAACCATTTTTACGCGAGTTATCGTGCGGACGGACTGACAGACAGACGGACAAAGCTGCAGCATATACGCTTCTTCAGCCTACGGTTGGAAAGCGTAAAAAAAGACATACAAAGACTGCAGACAACTGAAAGCAGCATGGAGAGATGCATGCTTGGTGTAACCCGGAAAGATAAGAAGAGGAACTCGTGGATACGGAAAATGACAAGAGTGAAAGACATCATGATGAGAGTAAAATCCCCGAAATGGCAATGGATTGGACATGTTGAAAGAAGTATGAACCACTGATGGACAATCGAAATTCTAGACTGGATTCCAAGGGATAGGGAAAGACCCAGAAGGAGACCACATGTGGGAGATAGGCGGAAGAAATTCGGAAATATGCGGGAGTAACATGGAAGAGACTGGCTCAAGAAAGACAGTTGTGGAAAAAACTTGAGGATACCTTCATCCAGCAGTGCATTGATAATGGTTGTGATGATGATATGACTATGTACGTACCTATCCTTCCCCCCATATATGCTGGAGTCGATACTAACCCCTGGGTCGGTCTTCGGAGCTCCAGGCCACTTCTTTTTTCAGGATTGCATCACTGAGCCCATCGGCCCAGAATGTTGCGGTCTACCGAGAATTCTTCCGATATCCCGGAGGCCCAGTGCTCGCCTGATCTTTTACACAAGCCTTATTGAGAGAATATAGCTGAAGCAAGACCTTGAGGCGGAGACAAAGCAAAAAATACAAAGCATGCAAGAAGAATATCATTAAGACAGAAACAAATGCTGCGCAGATGTAATAGGAACAACAAATAGGTTGCTGTAGATTCAGGTTAATTGGGCCATCAGTTAATCAGGACAGCAGTTTATAAGAGAGAATTCTTCAAGAACATCCCAAATTGGCTGTTTGTGATAAAGCTTCGCATAACTGGGGCTGCCGTTTAATTGAGCCAAATTGTTCTAGCCCCGATATGTCCCAATTAACCAGAACCTACTGTATTTAGATGAAATATATATCAGCTAGAATTCGGCGTCTGAGAAATGGGCGGAATGCAGCTGGAACGAATGAATCTGCGCATCAGAAAGCCTTGCTTTCCCTTTAGCTTTGTTAAGTGATCGTTTAGGGGATGATTGACACTAATCCTTTCACTGATTATCTGCATAACAATGATGTAGAACCTAAGAAAGAAAAGATAAGAGGTTTAAGTAACTTGTTTCTACCCAGTGGCATGATGCCCGAGTCAGGGAGACTAGCTCTTACCCAATGCGTTAGGGCATGGGTCAGAAAACAAGAACTATTGGGTTGGTCAAAAAAGTAATTGAGTTTTTTTTTTCTGTGTAAATGTAAGGCGAATTTTGAATGGGAAACAAAAACTTTAGTTAACAACATATCGTCCATTTTGTCCGATGATCTTTTGCCATCTTGCAGGTGAGTTCATGATTCCGCGCGCAAAAAAGGTTCTGTTTTTTCCGCAAAAAACAGTTCCAAGAGCGATTTGACCGCCTCATTAGCATTGAAGATTTTACCATTCAAGGCGTTTTGCAACGAACGAAACAAATGGCAGTCTGATGGTGCCAGGTCTGGCGAATATGGTGGATGTGATGACAAATCCCATCCAAGCTGCAACAATTTTTGACTAGTGACCAAACTTGTTATCATGGTGAAACACAACGCCTTTGCGATTTACCAATTCTAGATGCTTCTGTTTGACTGCATCACTTAATTTATCCAGCTGATGACAGTACACGTCCGAATTAGTGGTTTGGTTCCTTGGAAACCATTAAAAATACACAATACCTTTGAAATCCCACCAGACTGACAGCATAACCTTCCTGTGGTTCATATCTGCTTTTGAAGTGCTTTGAGCAGGTTCATCACGCTTGCTCTACGATCTTTGTCGTTCGACATTGTTGTAGACGACCCATTTTTCATCGCCTGTTTTCATACGTTTCAAAAATGGATCGTTTTCTTCACGTTTCAAAAGCGAATCGCAGATTATCCCAGTTGCTTTAAATGGTTTTCAACGATATCTTCAGATTCTCAACAATCTCTCGTGTCGTTAAACGCTGAATGGATTCGATCAGTGCCTTTATTTTGTCGTCATCAACTTCGATTGGCCTTCCTGAGCATGGTGCATCTTTCACATCAAAATCTCCAGATCGAAATTTCGCCAAGCAATTCTTACACAGCCGTAGTTTTAAGGCATCTTCACCATACACATCACATAACTTGTTATGACTTGCACAGTGTTTTTCCTGTTCGGAAGTAATACAGCAAAGCATGACGAAAATGTTCCTTTTGATTGTCCATTTTGAAATCGGCGTCAAACAAACACTTGTTAACGAAATCGTGCACTTTCTGCTCTAGACCACTATAAATCGGACTACTTATGTTCTCTGGACCACTATAAATCGGACTACTTATGTTCTCTGGACCACTATAAATCGGACTGCTTATGTTCTCTGGACCACTGTAAATCGGACTACTTATGTTCTCTGGACATTAAAAATCGGACTACTTATGTTCTCTGGACCATTAAAAATCGGACTACTTATGTTCTCTGGACCACTATAAATCGGACTACTTATGTTCTCTGGACCACTATAAATCGGACTACTTATGTTCTCTGGACCACTATAAATCGGACTACATAATTCTCTGGACCACTATAAATCGGACTACATAATTCTCTGGACCACTATAAATCGGACTACTTATGTTCTCTGGACCACTATAAATCGGACTGCTTATGTTCTCTGGACCACTGTAAATCGGACTACTTATGTTCTCTGGACCACTATAAATCGGACTACTTATGTTCTCTGGACCACTATAAATCGGACTACTTATGTTCTCTGGAAGGAAAATATGGCAGTTTATTTCCCGGATACCGAAAACTACTTGTAGCAAATACTGTCTCGTGAAAAACTAATCATTTATATTATCGATGCTTTTTTTTATAAATAATTAACTTTACATTCGCTTAAAAATTAGTAATACCTTGTAAAGAACGAGAAAGAAAAACCTGAAATATGCCTTAATCGTAAATCAGCCATAGGATTCTATATGGGGCCCACAGATTCAAGATTCACGGCTACTTGTGGAAATGATCGAAAAATAACGGGGATCTTTTTCGTGACAAAACCGTGGGAAAATAATATCTCATTTACAGGGAAAGCAGAGAAACTCGTTATTTTATCGTACTCAGAAGCAGCCGGAAGTAATTTCCTCTGGCCCTTCAGAAAGCATGGAAATAGCGTCGTGATGTTGAAAGAAACGAACCCGCATCTCTCGATTTCCGTATCTGAAAAAATTGTTCAGTCGCTTTTAGCTGCAGTGTTCTGGGCGGTGTAGAGGGAGAAGACCCAATTCCGGTTTCAGAGAGACGCAAGTTTCAAACTTCCTAAATAGTTTGTGACATACCTTTTTCCGGGGTGACGTACATTCCAACGCTGGCATGTAGCAGTGATAAAGCCCTTACCGGCGTAGCTTAATTAGGAAAGCATTCATCTCCGGAGCAGAAGGATATGGGTTAGGCAGAGAGAGAGAGAGTTTCAATTTCACAAGTTGACCTCATGTGTAAAAGTTAATTCCTACATCATTACTGCGTAAAATAACGATCCGTTTCAACTCAACAAAAAATTTAAAGATGTGATTTAGCCGCCCCAGTAGCGCAGTGGTCTAAGCACTGGCTTATGACCGTTCTTCCAAGAAGGGTCCGGGTTCGAATCCCGGTGGGGCATGGATGTTGTATTTGTCTTACGGCAATGGCTCTCTCCCTTCCCAGGAACCAGTGACCATAAATTAGGGACGGACGACTGCTTATAGCCCATTGAGTTGCTCATTGTGGTCGTTAAACCTACAACCAAAAAAAAAAAAAAAAAAAAAAAAAAGATGTAATTTAAAAACGAAAAATAGGTCTGCTATGTTTTTATCTTCTGCATTCTTGTAGTTTGCATTGAAAAACAGAAAAAGCAACAACTTAATATTGAATTTGAGTACTTTGGATAGATTTGTGAAAGCGTCTTCTCATACAATAAGAAGAAAGAGTTTTATTGTTTTATCTTTTCAGGGTAAAATGGGCTGGGCACCACCGACAGAGAGAAGGGTTCAATTCCTCTCATTATTATTATTTAATTTTTCCTCTTTCACCCAGCTGTTTTTTCCACCCAAGGTGGGTTTCCTCCGATATTTTACTTTTTTTCCACACCATACATTCAATGGATAGTGTATAACGAAGTAAATTTCTCAGTCATTTTTGTCCACGCCGGGCATCGAACCCAAGTCCCCTCATTCCGGAATAAGTCGCTCTCCCAACTGAGCTACGCAGACGTATGCTCTCGCTGCTATCTGCCTTTATCTCATGTGCGTCCTGCGGTGCAGGCACGTCACAAGCGTGTTGGTCCTCTTCTAGTACATGACACGGCACTGACTCCACTTAATGTTGCAGCATTTTCCACAACTCCACCAGAGACTACGCTCCAGGATCCATGGATCGGATGTTTCGCTCTACGGCATCCCATAGAGTTTCCACAGGGTTTAAATCCGGGTACCTTCGGGGCCTGGATAGTTCCAAACTTAGATGAATGTTCCTCGAGCCATGTCTGCGTGGTTGTAGCCCGGTGTGGCGGTGCATTTTGTTGCCGATGGTCTGCTGAACAGACTATCGGCCTCAGGATGAGTAAAGGACATGAAAGCGTGTACGTTAACATCCAGCACATGCTTGTAGCACTCAGCTGTTAAATGCCTCTCCAGACACACTAAGGGATCTGATATGTCCCATGAGAAGGATCCCCAAACCATCACAAAGCCACCATTGCCTTGAACAGAGCCGATCTGGCGCGACGCGACGGGGCCATGGCTTCATGCTATCAACGCCACACCCACCTCTGACAGCAGCATTCATCTGACAACACGACGCGGCTCCACCCTGCAAAGGTGTATTTTTGATGTAACCGGCACCAGGCGAGGCGTAATTTCCGACGAGGAGTCAAAAGTTGCACACGAGTAGGGCGTCGGCTCCCGCACAGAGTTGGAAACGGGCCAAAAATTTCGAACCCGGACGTCCCATAACTGGACCCGACCCGACCCGGACCCGTAATTGACCCGCACAAATCTGCTTTGAACTATAAATTTGAAACTCAATTTATATATATATAAACGTAATATGCATATATATTCATCCCAATAACTTCTTGATATTTAATAACTGAAATCCTTTGTTAATAATAAAATTTGGTTACTTGCTAAATTTTAGTGTCATTTTTAGTGCCACTATTTTGCGTAATCCAAAAGTAATTGCTGACTATGACCGTGACCATGGAGTATATTACAAATGGGAATCATTATTTACGATTACACAAATCTATTTAGATTGTTCACTCTTTCCACGCTTTGATGGAGGTGCGCATACTTTTATATGGTCCGTTAGATTTTTGGTTCCAGAATCTTTTATTACACCGTCGACACCTTTCTTTGTAATTATACACTTTCCACATTCTGAACAACAAGCAACACCAAACAACACAGCCGCCCCGGTGGCGCAGTGGTCTAAGGCAGTGGCCTCTGATCATTCTTCCGTAAGGGGTCCGGGTTCGAATCCCGCTCGGGCATGGATGTTGTGTTTGTCTTACGGCGCTGGCTCTCTCCCTTCCCTGGAACCAGTGACCCTAAATTAGGGACGGGCGACTGCTTATAGCCCATTGAGTTGCTCACGGTGGTCGTTAAACCTGCAATCAAAAAAAAAAAAAAAAAAAAAAAAACAGAATTATTCACCGGTTTCTTAATGAGACGAAGCAATTTCCAGCATTCATTCTTTCCTTATGATTTTCAACAAGAAAGTATTTGTTGGCCTCGACGCCTATCTCCACCGCCTTGATATTAAATCCATCCATATTAACAAATAAAGAGTTAATTTCGAAATGACATCTCATGGGAACGGGATGTTAGCACATTAATCGAAAACCTTTGAATGCTCAATGTAAAAGATTCGATGTGAAAATTAAACTCTTAGTCATACAGTGAACTTCGCAAGGAGAGAGTGAATCAGCTGAGAAGCAGGCGAATGGCGTTTGCCTGCTGTAGCTTGCCCTGGACAATCGCACTGTAAAAGAACGCAAAGGAAGTATCTTTTTACGATATGGTGTCGGTGTGTCTGGCGTCGGTCGGTGGAGATCTTCGTTGCTTTAAGAAAGAGACGACAATATTTTTGCATGGCAAATCAATTATTCACTTCATGGGCACCAGTATCGACTACAGAATTCCACAACACGCATTTTTCTTTGGAACATATTTTTCTCTTCTCAAAAATTAAACGGGAATAAAACCGGGTCGAAATCGGGTCAGGAACACCTTGACCTGACCCGTTGACCCGCAAGAAATTGTCGACCCGTGACCCGTTTCCATCTCTGCTCCCGTAGCCCACGGTATGCTGCGTTCGCCGTACCATTCACTCGCTGACGCTGTTTGGGCCTCCGACATCTAACCTGGATATACACTGAAAAGCAATTGAATTAGAGACAGCTGGCGTTATGCAAATGTGGCGCTGTGGGTGGCCCTGTAAACGGAAATGACTTGACGTATGCAGCGATCCGACAATATAAGGAGTGATGCGACGGGAATCAGTAAGAGTCGGACGCAGTATGGGTAAGACGAAGGATCTAAACGCATTTGATCGTGGGCAAATTGTCGGGGCCCGACGAATGGGTCACTCCATCTCGGAAGTCGTGCAGGCACTGGGGTTTTCAAGAGCCACTGTGTCACAGGTGCACCGTGAGTACATCGAATCCGGTAAAACCATCCCTGCAAGGGCCAACTGCCATGAACAACAGCGTGTGGATGAGCGGGGTCATCGTCGGCTAACTCGCATTGTAACAGCGGATAGACGGGCCACAGTGCAAGAAATCACTCGGCAATTTAACGCTGGTGCACTAAAACGTGTAAGCAGCCACACCATCCAGAACCATCTCCTCACTATGGGGTACAGAAGACATCGTCCCACGAGGGTGCTGCTGCTGACGGCACATCACAGGGTGCAAAGATCAGCATGGGCGCGGGAACATCGCCACCGGATCCTAGACATGTGGGAAAATGTTGCCTGGACTGATGAGTCGAGATTCACGTTGGTACATGCGGATGGCAGGATACGAGTACGGCGCAAACCACATGAAGCGATGGATCCTTCTTGCCAGCAGGGTACTTTTCAAGCTGGTGGGGGTGGCATTCTCGTCTGGGAACTGTTTACGTGAACTGAAATGGGACCCCTGGTACGTGTGACATCGTCCCTCACAGGTCAACGTTACCGGGAAATCCTGGACGACCATTTGCTCCCGTTTGTGCGTCTTCAACATCCCACTGTGGACCTAATCCTGCAACAAGACAATGCACCGTGCCATCGCTCCCGAATTGTATCCAAATGGTTGGATGAACACTCCTCCGACGTGACCTCGCTTCCTTGGCCAGCTAGGTCACCTGACCTCAGTCCCATCGAGAGAGATGTTCCAGGCTTAGACCCCCTCCATCAAATCTCGTGAACTGTGGGAGCTTGTTCTGTGGTCGTGGATCCGTATGGCTTCCCAACGCTTCCGGTGTCTTGTCGAGTCCATGCCGAGACGAATCGCCGCCGTCATCAGGGCGAAAGGTGGTGGACAGGTATCTCTAATTCAATTGCTCTTCAGTGTAATTTGCGCCGCAGTTGCCAATCGGTCGGTCTGTACGAGCTTGGATAGTCTACGTCGACCTCGGTCATCAATGGCGTGTGGTCGGTCATCGCTTGCTCCCTCGGCGATGGCACGTCCGTTGATGATATACTCGCGGTACAGTCTTGATACCGTTGACCTCGGGGACCCTAGGGTTCCTACTATTTGGGAGATAGAATGACCCACCTGTCTTGCACCGACAATGCGTCCGCGATAAAAGTCGCTCAGATCACCACGTTTACCCATGTTCGTTGATTGCGATACACTATTGCGAAGTCCTCCTATTTATCGCCTGCGTTCGGTTTGGGTCTGTTACACTCTGCGCGGGGAATGTCTATGTCAACTGCCCTATCTCTAATGTTCTGTCTACTGAGTGTAAAATCTGAAAGCCTTAAGATCTTTCACTTTTAACTTTGCTGAAATTTCATCTAACAAGTTTGGCTCGAATACGTACTAACAGTCAGATTGACTGAGGCTGTAGCGGATGCTTACCGCCCCGGTGGGGCAGTGGTCTAAGCGCTGGCTTATGACCATTAGTCCGAGAAGGGGCCGGGTTCGAATCCCGGTGAGTCATGGATGTTGTGTTTGTCTTACGGCATTGGCTCTTTCCCTTCCCTGGAACCAGTGACCCTAAATTAGGGACGGGCGACTGCTTTTAGCCCACTGAGTTGCTCACGGTGGTCGTTAAACCTTCAATCAAAAAAAAAAAAAAAAAAAGAAAAAAGAAATAGCGGGTGCTTTTTCTTTTAACTGTATATATCTAAATCAACAAAGTAACAGCTAGGACATGTGTGCGGTGTCGCCGAAATATTAGGTTGTTTTAGATGAAATGTAGGAATATTGATGGAAACTTCAAACACCCGAAATGAGGTCCAAAATAAACTTCATTAATCAAAATAGTCACCGCCAGAAGCAGCACTTTTATTTACAAGAAGTGAACTTCTGTATGCCTCCCTGAAAAGAAAATGTCGATCTTCGGGATGCGCCAAACTTGTGGAATGTGGTTTCAAGTTAGGTTTGATTGGGGAATGATTTACCCTGTAGAAAGGTGTCCAGGTGCTTGAAGAAGTCATAATCTGATAAATAAGGTGGATAAGGTAAAGTTTCGTACCTCAGCTGGTGCAGCTTTCATTCGTCAACCACCCATTGTAGAATTCTTCCTTATTATCTGATGTTAAAATCCGCGACCACAGTTTTAAGAGATCAGGGTGCCTCACTATTTTGTAAGAACAAAAGAAAAAAAAAATCAAGGAAGAAAATTGGGTTTCGGTGCACTGAGAGCGAAAAATTATATTAATGCTACATACTGGGTAACCACAGAGGTTCGTGCCGTTTTGCGCGTGAAAACAGACAAGGTGACGTTTGTGCAAAACGAGAGACAAAAGGCGTCATTGTCCCGCGATGTCGCAATTCTAGAAGCCGGTCATTAATAGGGTACGTGGCACGTGTTTCCTACGACTGACACGTGCCACCTACCCTATACCTTACTAACCTTGCCCTATACCAACCCTATTAATATTATGTGACCTTAAGCGTATGTGCGTGCACTTCCGTTGGCTCCTGCTTGAAAATGTTACTGTTACGTGTGAATCGAGAGATGCGAAACAACTTCCCTTATTTGGACATTATTATTCCGTAAACGGTCGGAACATTTACTGATGGCGACGAATGCGCGACGCATGAAGTGCTTCGCTATGGGTCTTGGTTTGAATAAATTAGTTTACCTACGGTTCATGAAATATTATGCAAAACGTGTTTTTAAATTTATTTTCGTTACATTCCCTTTTCTAAGAGGAAATCCATGGCTGGAGCTAAAGCTATGGAAACAGAAGAAGCGAAAAGGCAAAAAACAAAAGAAACCCACACATTTTAGAAATTCATGGAAAGAGCATTAACGCATTTTATAAAGAGGTGTTATGAGCTCAGGCATTTTCCCTTATTCGTGTATTCCAAATATACTATTACTGCACTGATAAAAAAATTTACAGACATAGAGTACATGAGAAATGAATATTTTTTATGGTAAAGGGATCAGAAGGTGGTGGTATTCGTAACACAATCTTTCACTATAGTAAAAATCAGAGTATGCAGTTGGAATCTTATAAGCGGATACCGCCGGATACAGTTCAGCAAGTGAGTCCATGATATCTCTCTGTAAGCAACGTTAATGGCCCTTCCATTAAGTGCCAGAATGTTGATTTTCTGTCTTTTTGTTTCTTCTGTTTCTAGAGCTATAGTTGCAGCAAAGGGTTTCCTATTTCGGGTGGAAGCTAATGAAAACAAGTTTGACAATTACAACTTGAGTGCTTTTTTATGAACCGTCGGTAAGAATATTTACCCAATTGAAGACCGATAGTGAAGCACTGCATGCATTGCGAAAATGACATAATGACATGCATTCGTCTGCAGAAAAATTTCTGACCACAGATGGAACAACAATGCCCAAATAAAGGAAGTTGTTTTGCGTTTCGCGACGCACACGCGACGCGAATACTTTTCAGCAGGCGCCATTGGCAAGCTCAAAATTTCAAGGTCACATATGCGTTTCGAGCTGTTTCTCTAGTTCCCGTAGAAATGGCATAAGTGTTCTTGTTTATAGTCCCTTACCCTCTTGAAATTTCGATTTGAAAGCGGCCACTACAACTCGAAAAGCAATCTGCCACTCTTTCGCGATGAGTTATGGCCGCCAGAGGCATGCATTCTCTTACATTATTATGTATAAGATAAAGAAGACGAATACTGTTACAACATCCTTCACGACTGAGCGAGAATGATGAAAATGACACGTCCTCCCATGTTTTGCAACACCGTTTCCCTCTCAGCTGGGAGGCGCATAGACAGGGACGTCGCCAAGAAGGTGCGAGGGTTTGCTTAAGCCCACCCTGAAATTTGTCTTGCCTATTGTCCGTCCACCCAGTTCAAAATGTGCCATTTTTTCAGTATATTTAAATTTAAAATTAAAAATTAATCTGCACTTTGCTAAGTAATGTGTTTTATTTCATGTAGCCCTACGTATTTCCCCCTAGGATGTGCGATGTTTACGTCACAAAAAGAGGTTATCTAAATAGCATTCCCAGGGCCATGAAAATTCAATTGTTCTCCGCTCTTCCAATTCCTTAGTTTAAACCTCACTGCTCTCTGTTTGTTCTCTTTACAAAATAGGGGATTTCAACACAGAAAGTTGAGTCTCAAGCTACACTAGCGCTTGCAAGACTTCTCCGAGACAGTGAAAGTGCAGAAAGTGGCTGACGAGTGCTTTGTAAGAGAGGAGTGCAAGACGAAGTCGCTGGCTTGGAGGAAGGGAGTTAAGTAGGGGGAAGGTATTGTGTCTGCGTGGCACGACGTTAAAATTTGATTTAGATAAAGAAAAACGTCATATCTTTTAAATAAATTGTTCAAGTACGGTACTATTTCCGTAAGCAAAACTGCAAAATTTTGAAAAGCAATTTAAGACAATGCATTCAGAGCAAGCAAAAAGTTGAAAGCGACATTCTAATAACACTTGTATCTTACACTAGTGGCGTGACTAGTCAGATACGTGTATGTATTGGAGGGGTAGGGAATGCACGAATTCCTTTGTAGTCGGTATTGAAAAACATTAAAAATTCGTTCTTTCAGTGTTACGTACAGCGTACAGAAAACTTGGATTTATCATGCGACCTTCCAAGTATTACTCGAACACTCAGACATTTATTCGCATTTTTGAGACTACGGTCAGATCTTCACTGGAATATGCGGCGATCATTTGGAGTCCTAGCCAAGTAACTCTAGTAAATGAAATTGAGAAAGTTCAGAAAAAGTTTCTTCGACACCTTTTTTATAAATCGACCGGTGACATCCCGACTGCTGACCTGACATTCTTCAAGATGACCTCTTCGCAATCGAGAAGGAAGGCTCTCCAACTCAAGTTCCTGTACGTCATCAATAGATGATACTCAAATTGTAAACCAATTAAGTTTCCGTGTCCCATCTTTACCGAGGACAAAATGTGAACTATTTGCAGTGCCATTTTGCAGAACTGATGCTGGAAAAAATTATCCGTTATGTAAAATGTATAGGCTTCACAACTCACTTGAAGAATGTCCGGATATTTTTAATGTAAGTAATAATTTTTTTTCATAAAGCATGTTTTGCAAGATTGTAAATATCACTGTAAATATAAATATAGCAATTCCTGTAACTAGATTACCGTCTGTAGGGATGTGCTTACAATAAATAAATAAATAAATACGTAAAAAAAGTTGCAATCAAGTTTGCCGCACCAAAAATAATGCTCGCCCACCCATCGCCCATCGTGATTTCAAAGTCTAGCGACGTCCTTGGGCATACGTCTCTCAACTGAGCGGGAAGGATGTAGATTTTTCATTTCTAGTTGCCCAGGTGCATGCAACACGATTGTGTTTGTCCCTTGTTAAATTCTCCCTAGTATCAAGAGGTAATAACGTTTGCTGAGAGGATAAAGGGGAGTCGGCACATAAATACGGCTGAGTCCATCTGTGAGGTATACGCCTAAATAACCTTCCCTTTGAATTTCTATTTTCCTGTGTACGTTTAGTTTCTTCTTGGTTAAACGTTTTCTCACTGAACGGCACATTACTTCTAGAATTCGGCAGCACTGACAGTGAGTCAGAGCAGTATAAAAATGACAAGATTGGAGCTATGAAAGGGAGTTGAGATAGTTGATGGACAAATAGCTGACAGAACAGATTTGATAAAGAAGGGAAATGGTAGAAGAAAGTTGATAGAGTTGTGAGTTGTAGCTGGAGAGAGGAAGAGTTTATAGTTCTTTGGTGGAGTTGATGAAAAACACACTCAATGACAAAACATGTGAGATAGGGGTGATGGGCAGTTGACATGGGCATCACCAGTGCACAGTGGAACAAACCCAAACCGACGCAGGTGATAAATAGGCGGAGAACAGGGCTTCCCAATAGTGCATCGCAATCAACGAGCATGGGTAAACATAGTGATCTGAGCGCTTTTGATCGTCGGCGCAAAACAGATGGGTCTTTCCAAGTGGTAAGCACTCCAGGGTTCCCAGGGCAGCCGTATTAAGGGTGTACCGCAAGTATACCATCGACGGACGTACCATGGCCCAGAGAACAAGCGGTGGCCGGCCATATACGCCATTGATGACTGGGGTCGACGTAGACTACCCCGGGTGGTACAGACCGACCGCTTGACAACGGCGGCGCAAATCACATCCAGGTTAAATGTTGAAGTCCCAAACAGCGTCAGAGAGCGAACGGCACGACGCACGCAGTATACCTTGGGCTACCGGAGCCGACGTCCTACTCGTGTGCCACTGTTAACTGCTCGTCATCGGAAATTACGCCTCTCCTGGTGCCGGGAACATCAAAACTGCACCTCTGCAGAGTGGCGCCGTGTCGTGTGTTCAGATGAATCCCGTTTACTGCTCTACCGAGCTGATGGAAGAATGCGGGCGTGGCGTCGACAGCATAAGGCTATGGCCCCGTCGTGCCAGGTCTGTTCAGTTCAAGGCGGCGCTGACTGTATGATAGTTTTGGGTGCCTTCTCATGGGAGACGTTAAGTCACTCATTGTGTCTAGAATGTTTCTTAAACGCTGAGCGCTACTAGCAAGTGTTACCTGATCAACTATACGCGCTTTTGTGGCCTTCGCGCATCCTGCGGCCGGTGGTTTGTTTCAGCATGGCAGTGCGCCGCCCCACCGGGCCACAACCACGCAGACACGGCTCGAGGAACACTCATCTGAGTTCGGAACTATACAGACCCCCAAGATCCCCGGATTTAAACCCCGTGGAATCTCTCTGGGATGCCGTGGAACGAAACATCAGTTCTATGGATCCTGAACCGACGTCTCGGGCGGAGTTGTGGACAATGCTGCAACAGGAATGGCTGGCATTATCTCCGGAAAATTACCGCCATCTGGTACAGTCGAGGCCTCGGCATGAACAGGCTGTTATTCACGCTAGAAGAAGACCAACACGCTATTAGGTACGTATCTCTAATGTTTTGTCCATTGAGTGTATGCGATCGACAAACGGATGGCGTTGTATTGAGATTGTCTTTTGGATTGGAGCCAGTGAGGTTATATTATGGCAAGGGATAATCTTGATGTCTTAAAGTATAAGTGATTAGTGATTACCGAATAAATTGGTGGGTTGATGTATGTGATTGGCTGATTCCTTATATGTGACCGTTTGGTTAATGATTTACATAGTCATTTATGTACAACATAGCTATATATTGAATAACATCAGCCAGTCAGTTAGCTAATCAACTGAATTAAAACTAAAGCTAAAAGGAGTTAAAAACTTCTTCCGCCTCTTAAACGTCCACTGTAATGAAATGCCGCCCCGGTGGCGCAGTGGTCTAAGCGATGACGTCTGATCATTCGTCTGTAAGGGGCCCGGTTTCGAATCCCGGTGAGGCATGGATGTTGTGTTTGTCTTACGGCACTGGCTCTCTCCCTTCCCTGGAACCAGTGACCCTAAATTAGGGGCGGGCGACTGCTTATAGCACATTGAGTTGCTCACGGTGGTCGTTAAACCTCCAATCAATCAATCAATCAAACCACTGTAATTAAAAAAAAATCCTTTGTTAGCGGAGTTTAGAAGCGAATGAGTTCCCATGTGACGTATACTCTAATTTAACTTTCCTTTTTAGTTTCTTTTTCTATGTAAATTTGAGTTAATTCTCCTTAGCGTTTTTTAAACTTAACGTGATATCTTCTCTCTCGCAAGAGTATGGTTGGCAACACCTTCAGGTCGGAACGTATGACGTGTGCATGTGTCCGATGAGAACTGAACGTTATATATAATGTTTGAGCAGCAGCAAAAGTGTGGAGAGAGACGGTGGAAATACTAATGTTAATTGTTAGACAGGCGTTGTCTAATTAAAGCTGCAAAGGATATCCTGAAAGTAATGACTCGTCCCTCATAAGATTTTTATTTGTAGCAGCAAAAATGTGAAACTTGGTGGCAAAATACGTCAGGCATGGATGTTGTGTTTGTCTTACGGCACTGGCTCTCTCCCATCCCTGGAACCAGTGACCCTAAATTAGGGACGGGCGACTGCTTATAGCCCATTGAGTTGCTCACGGTGGTCGTTAAACCTCCAATCAAAAAAAAAAAAAAAAAAAAAATACGTGCTTGGACATATTGTTAATAATGCTAGCCTATCTAAAGTATTGTCCATCACTTTCTATACATTTCCGCCATCTTTGAACCCAGTGGTAAAATCCATTTTGGAAAAATTCCTGAGGCTGTCGTTTTACCCATGAGTTCACAGCCAGTTTAACGTATGTCACATCTTCGAAATGTTCCCCACGAACAGTGTTTTTCAAAGGGGGAAAACAGGAAAAAGTCTGTGGGAGCCAAATCAAGACTGTAGGGGGGTTTGAGCATCACCGTCCACCCCCTTTTTGCAAGAGCCTGTGAAGTCTTCATTGAGCTGTGAGTTCGTGCATTATCATGGTGTAAAAGAACACTATGAAGTGGAATGCCACGTCTTTTCCTTCTGATAGCTCCCTTTAGCTTCTTAAATGTCTGCACATAGTAAGCACTGTTTATTGTTGCAACACCTGGATGGTGACACGACGATCAGCTGTGATATGAGGTCTTTCACTCGTTGCCTGTTGGCATCTGTCACTGCAGTTGCAGGTCTTCCACTCTGTTGTTTGTCCGACCCTGAACTTTTTCCTTTCGAAACCTCTTCATCCATCTTTGGACATTACTGATATCGATTGCCGCAGCTCCATACACCGCCAGGAGTCTTCTGTGAATTTCTGGAGCCTCACATCCGTCTTTTTCCAGGAATTCAATTACGGCTCGCTGCTTTTCTCTGTCATTCATGATCTTTATTTACGATTCTGAAAAAAAAATTGTTCTCACATTGGTAGCATGTCAAAGTACATGCCAGTGCAGTTTCATTAAAATCACTTCAAAATTTCAAAAGTTATTAAGGAAGAGGCATTACTTTCAGGATGTCCCTTGCATTTGAAGACTGCGTGTTATATTCAAGTGTTATTATTATCAACTCACATTCGTTTTATTAAGATAGTAATATTAAAAAATAGTTGTAGTTACGCTTTATTGAGTGCCAAAGGATTAGTGGCTGAATAAAGACTAAACGTAAGTAACTGTTTCTCGACGTTCTTTTGAATGACTACTGTTTCACTGTAGGAGAAGTTTTTGAGAACTGATGTATGTAGTGTTCAGTCAATTCAATACAAATTTGGAAAACGTGAATCCGTTTATTGGTGTAAATATGACATGGATATTGTCAGATAATATCCGAAAACTAAAAAATGTCGTCGTCGTGGAGAGGGAAACGAACCCGCGTCTCCCGGATAGCGCCCGAGTATGCTAACCACCACACCACCCAAGCTTCCAGTTTCCGATTAATATGAATATAACCATCACATGATTCGCTAGTCACTAGCGAATCCGATTCCCGCTCCAGGACGACGAATTGTACATCAGTATTATGTCACATAACATCCATGTCATATTTACACCAATAAACGAATTCACATCTTCCAAATTTGTATTGTGTAATAGTGTAATTCCGTATTTCATTCATTGATATTCTGCGCCTCCGGGCTATTACGGAAATGGATTCCTAACCTCCAGATTCGCTATTTTTTTTATTTTTTTTTGTTGGAGGTTTAACGACCACCGTGAGCAACTCAATGGGCTATAAGCAGTCGCCCGTCCCTAATTTAGAGTCACTGGTTCCAGGGAAGGGAAAGAAAAAACACAACATCCATGCCTCACCGGGATTCGAACCCGGACCCCGTTCGGACGAATGATCAGAGGCCATCGCTTAGACCACTGCGCCACCGGGGCGGCCCAGATTCGCTATATACTGTATATGAATGCCGGTTGCTTCGACTAGCGAATCATGTGATGGTAACATTCAAATTAATCGGAAGCTTGATCGTGCTGGGTGGTGTAGTGGATGCCATACTCTGGCGCTATCCGGAAGACGCAGGTTCGATTCCCGCCGCTCCAGGACAACGAAATTTTCAAGTTTTCGGATATTATCTGACATAACATTCTTGTCATATTTACACCAATGAACGGATTCACATCTTCCCAATTTGTATTGTGTAATGGTGTAATCCCGTATTTCATTCACTGTTATTCAGTCAGCTCTATCTATACGAACATTACACCCAGAGAAATCCTATGCAAAGCTAAGTAGAATTGAGCCTCCCACATGACCACGACATCCTTAGTTGTATGTATATAAGGCTAACGTAAGAGGTGTGTTTTTGTGTCCACCTTTTTTCTAGACCATGCTTTTATATATAATATATCGCCGATCGTACCAGTTATTCTTGGGTTTGAGGTGCATTTCTCTTGATCCTGATGGTAACGAGCACCTGCATGTATACGGCTGCTCCTCTAGCGGGAAACAAACAAGCTTTCTGGGAATCCCGTGTGTCCTGCAGCCTTTTCTGTTTATCATGAGGTGGAATCCAAGTCTATGCGGACGCATATCATTCAAGGATGCTGCAAGTTTACAAAGAAGTTATCGGAAAACAACCGTATCGACAGCGAATCTACCAACAGGGAAGTAAAGAAGGGACGCAGGTACTGCGATGCGATGCGTGTACGTAAGAACTTCTTCGTTACATCCCATGAATAATTATTATTATAATAATATGACGATTCTAAATGTTTCCTTCTTTCCCAAGGCTGACCATTTATTTGTAAGGTGAGGGACAAGGTATCTCTCAAAGCCAAAATAAAATAAAATAAAATAAAGTAGTAAAATAAATATATGTAATCGACAGAGATAAAGGAAAACGCGAACCACTTTTATTGAGGAAATTTCCTCCTTCCTTCAATGCATTACCTGCAGGAAGTGACCTTGCTTAAAGCTTGAAGGCTTCACTGACAAACCGTGCAAAGTGCAGGAAATGTTCTTCCATATCGTATGACTGACTTTCTACGATAGTCGCTAATGAAGGCAAACAGTTTCCTCCTGAATCTTGTCTTACACCATCTTCCAGTTAATGATATTCCCTATTTCACGTAGGCCGTTCCTCTGAAAGTCTTGCTTGCTGAGTAAGAAACATCGCTTTGTGCTGTCTGCTTCCACATTGCATTATATACTTCTTTGGATAATTCTAACGGATCAAGTCAGGTAAACTCATTGCTGCTGCTTGTACTTTCTGTGTTTTTTTATTAGTGATACTAAATTTATTAACTCTCTTATTTGGCTGCATTTATTGTTTATGTCTTTCCCTGCATGATCACACTCTGTTCGCCGCCCCAGTGGCGCAGTGGTCTAAGCAATGGCTTTTGATCGTTCGTCCGAGATGGGTCCGGGTTCGAATCCCGGTGAGGCATGGATGTTGTGTTTGCTTATGGCACTGGTCCTCTCCCTTCCCTGGTATTAGTGTTCCTAAATTAGGGACGGGCGACTGCTTATAGCCCACTGAGTTGCTCACGGTGGTCGTTAAACCTCCAATCAAAAGAAAAAAACCAACAACATCCTGTGCTCGGTAAACTTAGCCAGATTTGTCCCCTTGGATATTAAAGTCCATAAGTCTATCAACATTATTCGCTATAAGGAAAATTTCAGCTATACTAAGACGGTTTACTCCTACGCTCCGGGTTTATGACGCTGATTCGTTCGTGAAGGATAGATGCGTCCAAAGTCTAAACATTTTCCCCATGGCCCGCTTCAGTGGTCGAGTGGTCAGAAGCGCAGGCTTCTGACTGATCGTCTGCGTTTTGCCTAGGGCCAAACCCCAGATGAAGCATAAGCGGTGCGCCCCCCACCCACGGCATACGAGGACCCAAATTAACTGTGGCTCTCTTTAGTAGCCCTAGATGCGTATGCGAGTCGCTAAACTACGGAATAAATAAAAATAACAAAAACATGCATATGAGTTCTTTTTTTTTTTTTCGATGTTTAACGACCACCATGACCAGTTTATAGGGCTATATAGGTCCTTCGCTAATTTAGATTCGCTAATTTAATTTACCCACCGTTTCCCGGAAGGAAATAGCCTTCCCCCCCCCCTGCCTTGAACCCAGATCCATCTCGGACGAAGGATCAGAAGCCCGCCCCTCAGACCATTCGGCCACCGGGGCGGGGAGCGCTAATTAGCTCAGCGACTGTAAGGGTTGTTCGCCGCCCCAGTAGCGCAGTGGTCTAAGCGCTGACTTATGACTACTCCATAGGAAGTCGATTTATCGTGCTGAAGGATATTAAAAACAGTTTTGCCGTCTTTACACGATTTAAAAAATTACGGTTAAAATGATATATACATGAGCACTTTCAAGTCCACTGTGGACCCGTCATCAGATGCTGTGGTTGCACTATGCTCTGGGGAGGGTATATATTATGTAGTATGCGCACTGACGAAATAGTATGTTTTGGCATGCGCATGCTCACTACCCAATCATGTCGTTTCATTAGAGCAGCCGGTATTGTCTCTTTCGTTGTAATAGTTACAGAGTAGTTTCCATGGCAACGGTATAATGATAGGGGTATCGTCGTTACAGCATTCAGCCCTATGTTTATGTATCAATAGGCTTTCTAACAGGAGGATAGATGAACATGTAGTTGGCGTATGTAACATAGTAACATCGTCCCAGATAGGCTGGTGTTTACCCTTCAGGCATAGCCTTGAAAGGGCAGTGGAGGTGGAGCATGTTTTAACATTATATCTATGTTCAGAGACACGTAAATTAATATTGCGACGGGTCGAACCTATGTACATCTTATCGGTTACATCAGCATTCATAGCTTTTAGTGGGATTGCGTAGACACCGAATTTGGAATCATGGGGAATCCGATCCCTGTCATTTTTAATTAGGGCGAGAATGTTGCACGTTTTTTTGTCAAAATCAAAATTAAGTGGACGACATGCGTTTTTTAGGATATTTGTGACAGCAGGGATGTATGGTAGCTTGCCGACATATGAAGTGCTTGGTATCGTTCTTGGTAATGTTGAGTATGATGCATTAAAGACACGGCGCATTATGGAATTAACTGTGGTAGATGGATAATTGTATAACGCTGCAATATCCATAATTTTTGCAACTTCTAGGTCTCTTTGATCGGTTGAGGATGAATGTGTAACTGCTCGGTGAAACATAAAGTGAAGGGCTGAGAGTTTTTGCCTGAGTGGGTGGTAGGAGTTATAGGGAATCATAGATATTGTTGCAGTTGGTTTTCTATAAACAGAGTGAGTTACTTCGTTCGTATTAGGGTTTCTTTCCAACAAGATGTCCAGATAGGGTAATGCATAATTGGTCTCGAATTCTGTAGAAAATTTTATGGAACTGTATTTTGTAGACAACAAGCTGGTGAATTCGGTAAGGCTTTCAAGGGTGGACTGCCAAAACAAAAGCACATCATCCATGTATCTCAGGTATAAAATAGGTTTCACATGAAAGTTTGCGAGGACTTCGTTTTCCAGGTCTTGTAACAACAACTCAGATAGAACTGCTGAGAGGGGTGACCCCATAGGGGCCCCTTCCCGTTGACGGTAAATAGTTTCATTAAATCGAAAAAATGTTCTGTTGTACACAAGTCTTAAGGCATTAATAATGCCTTGAATTTCATTATGGGTATAAGTTCCGTGGGCTGACAACATTTCTTCAATGATACGGTGGACAGCAGGTACAGGTACGTTAGGGTATAAGGAAATGATATCGAGTGAGACCATTATAAACTGCGAGCTAGATGGTGTAACAGAATGTATTTTATTTAATGCCTGAGCGGAACTGGTCACCGAGAATATGGATGAAGTGGTTAATGGAACTAGACATTTTGCCAATGCTCCCTCGAGGGGTCTAGTCGGACTTGCATAGGCCGAAACTAGGGGGCGTACGGGATTACCTGTTTTATGGGTTTTAAGTTTTCCAAATAATTCGGGAACACGGGGTCCAGGTGGTGGGTGCATAGCTTTAGTGATATTTGTAGGAAGTAGACCTGAAGATTTTAACCTGGAGAGGGCCGAAATGGTAGCATTAGTGGGATCACGGGTGCAGATGGTATGTGGAATGTTTGCAATTGCCTGGTTCATTTTATCAATGTAGTCAGTTCTATTCATTATAATAACTTGGGAGGTCTTGTCCGCACTGATTATGGAAATATCGGGGTTCTGACGCAGCTGTCAAAGTTGGTTCAGTTCATATTTGAGTTTCTTATATACAGGATTATTGCTAGATTGGTTATGAATAGTCTTGATGGCTCCAGCTACTTGATGTCTAGTGGAGTCTTGAATAGAATAAGGGAGCGCTTTAACAATTTGTTCAATCTGTGGAATAAGCTGAATATCATTGACAAGATTGATAGGGTAGGCATACTTAAGTCCTCTATCGAGCGCACTTTGCAGAACTGGGTGCAGTTGTATACCACTGAGGTTGATGTAGGATGTTGAGTTCAGGCACTGCAGATTAGGTAGTGTTCCACGTTTCACAACTCTATTGTCAACTTCTTGTGCGACCAGTTGTCGGAGCTTTTTAATATGTGTTTCCCGTGTTTTAGCGTCCTCAGATAGGCTAATGGCATTGGTTACTGTCAGGATTCTGTCCAGGACAACAGGGTGTGTCCATTTAGTTAAGTTCAAGTGGGCATCATATGTTCGTCGTTGTAAATAGTCCAAATATCCTCTTTTTTGCCGAATAGTACTGGCGAGTCTTTTTGTTTCGGCCATACGAAGGATAGCCGCATCACGGGGGAGTGGTGAGGCATGGATGCTGTATTTGTCTTACGGAATTGGCTCTCTCCCTTCCCTGGAACCAGTGGCCCTAAATTAAGTGCGGGCGACTGCTTATAGCCCGTTGAGTTGTTCACGGTGGTCGTTCAACTCTCAATAAAAAAAAAAAAAAAAAAAGGGTTGTTTTTCCAACTACTCATTTGATTTTCTGGTCATTTATTGCTTTTAAACTATATTCCATGTACGATATTTCAAGAAAAAAGAAAATGGATTGTAATATTTAAGAAAAAAAATTATATAGATATATCAAATCACCGTCCCCTTACTTTTAGCTGGGGACCCTCCTCCCCTTATGTGTTCTGTGAAAGATCAGTGCATGAGCACTCCTTTTAATCAGCTCTGGCTTCACTCAGTCCTTACTTTGGATGGCGTTTATTCCATAGAGTAGACTGGTTACATGTTCTGCAAGTCATCAGCTCATACCCTAGAGCTAGGTTCAGCCCCCACCTCTCTCTCTCTCTCTCTCTCTCTCTCCTGTTTACTTCATTAGACAGAGACTTAACTAGGGCGGGAAAGTCGCCCCGGGCAGAGGACGCAAAAATTACTACGTATAATCTCATTAAAATCGGAATTGAAACTTCAGCACCAGTTTCCAGCAAGGTTTTCCCGCGCGGTACTTTTTCATTTGTCTATTTGCGTATTTTGTTATGTTGAAGGAGGACACATTTTTAATTTTTTAATATTCCGGGGAGGTCTGAACCCTTCTAACAGAGTTCAGACCTCTTCCGAAAATTTTCACCTCCACTTTTTTTTTTTTTTTCATACTGTCATTTCTAAATTGCATTTTTACGATATAATGATTACAATTTGTGCATTGTTTTTTCTCCTAACAGTTGCAAGGTTAATCAGGTTAGCTGAAGTTATTACAACTTTATTTGAATATAAGTACAGTACATTATGTTACATCTTCAACATTTTTTTCACTGATCGTTACACTTTTTGTGTGCGCTGACTTCTCGCACATTGGATTTTTGAAAGGCAATCCTTCCACATAGAGGCTTGTAGAGAGAGAGAGAGTGATAGAAAGGTGAACGGTATCCCCATGGGAACGTCAACCTCCACGAGTATTGCAAATCTATTCCTGTTCTTTAAGGAATATAAATTCATTAAAAATCACTCCACCTGCTCCGATAACTACCTTTACACATTTAGATATATTGATGATCTGCTGTGTATCAATAATTCAGAAGTAATAGAGAGTGATTTTGATAATATCTATCCTAGCTCTCTTAACTTATGTAAAACCAACCACAGTAATCAGGAACTTGAGTTCCTAGACTTGAGCATTAAGCTTAACAGAGGTAACCCATCTATTAGCCTCTTTGATAAAAGAGTTAATTTTCCTTTCAAAGTAATTAAATATCTACACTGGAATAATAACATATCAACCAAAGTAATTGAGAATGTACTAATTTCACAGGTGCTTAGAATTTCAAGAATTTGCAGCAACAATTTGGACTTCAATTACCACATTAATATACTATTAGACAGTTTTCTAGAGAACAAAATTCCCTCTTCTTTCATCAAAAGAACTTTAAGAAAAATTATTCTGAATAATAGAGTGAGGTTGGCAGATCTGCTTTAATTTTTTACACAGTTAATAATATGATTCTGACCAATGAAAGCCTGTTGGAAGTTGGCTAGAGGATGCCTATTAACTACTAAAAGGAACCTTAGTGCTATGGATATGAAGGTCCTATTAAAAATAAAAAATTAAATAATATAGACAAAATCACAAGAAAAGCTTAAAAATCTGTTTATAAAAGAAAATAAAAACAAATATAAAAGAAAACTAGTTATTCACTCACTAGAATAACTATACTAAAAATAGTAAAACTAACATTAAAATTAATAGGATTCTGAATAGTCTAAAGAAGCTCACTAAGGTGATTAAATACATGCAAAGATTATTAAATACACTACTTGTGTATTTCATAATATTTCTCATGTATTATGGAGAGTTAATTCTGCTCTTTCTGATCATACAGGTCCACATTCTTAATTATATATATATATATATATATATATATATTTTTTCTTATTAAAATCTCCGCGAATCGGATCTTTTCTGTGTGTGGAGGCCTGCAGCCCCACCCACGCTGCCCCCCAGCGACTAGGGAGTGGCAGGGGAGTTTAGAAGTTTGGGTGAAAAGGTCGGCCATGTTTTTCCTCAAGTGTGGAGGAAGTTCAGTTGCATAAGAGGTAAGCTCTCTTCTTTGTCTTTGGGTTTTAGGTTTTACAAGTTCAATGTTTGTACTTCTTGTACTTTTTCTCTGTTTTTTTTTGCTTTAAGCATTTAGGCACTGGCAAGTCTATTAACTTTTTTGCGGATTTTAACTCTTTCTTTTCTTGGTAACTTTGAGCGTTTTTTAGGCACTTAGGCCAAGCAGCTGGCCATTCATAGTTCTTGAATTTGCGCTATGTTTTCAAAGTAGTTAGGTTCTTAATAACTACTTTATTATGCACTTAAAGCACTTCTGAAATACTTTGTACATATTGCAACTAATTGTTTATGTCATATAACCTTCACAAAGCATTTCTTTAGTTAATTATTGTCTTTGTTTTGTTCTCGGTTTTGTGTTGTCAGAAGTTGTGGAGTGGGGGTATTATAATCCAGTTTTCTTTCAGGAATCTGGGTTTTTAAAAAAAATAATATTTCCTTTTTTAATTGCAATGTTAAAAATTTTGAATACTTTTGTATTGCTATACAGGTTTAAATTCTCTCTCAGGCGAACTTGGCAATTTGTTATTGCTGAACATTATTTCTAATTATCATGTCACTCTCACAACTCGAATTTTCTATATTCTTCTTCTTTCTGTTTAATAGTAACAGATGAAGAGCATGGGTCGGGCCAGGAAAGTTATGGATGCAAGCTAAATTGTTAACTAAAGCTAAGTCATGCAACTCTGCGGGAATCATGACATATATATATAAATTAAAAAAAATTTTTTGGTAGGCTTATTTCTTGCATCTATGACTTTGCAGAAACCCATTTCCAACTAGATCTTTGTGGAAGTGAGAAACTGCAGAGTTTTTGCTGGTCCTTGATAAAGCCAAGGCTCAGTATTCTCGACACTTTCTACATTCAGTTGTTTTATTTTTTTCTCTTTTTACTCACACCGGTAAATACATAACTTTTCTATGTTGTACTTGGTATGAGTCAAAAAATTATTTTTGCTGCGGTCTCTTCTTAATAGAATATATATATATATATAAATGTCCTTCAATCATTGAGCTGGGAAAACGAAGAGATAAAGATTAATGGATATTATTCAACTCACCTTCGTCTTGCTGATGACGTAGTCATATTTACAACTGCCCCTTCACAACTGCAGAGTATGATCCAGGAACTTGTTGACGAGAGTAAAGGTGTGGAATCAAAAATGAATTTTCAGAAGACAATATCGATGTACAATGCTTTTACAAGAAATGAAGATTGATCGATTGATGGAGAAAAGCTGGAGATAACAGATGCCTACATTTACCTTGGACAGCAGATATCAAGCAAGGGTCACATTTATGAGGAAATTAATCGGCGTTTAAAACTGGACTGGAGAGCTTTTGGAAGAAACAGTACAATTTTTAAGAGCAAGTGCTTAAAAGAAAAGTGTTCAATCAATGCATACTTTCAGTGCTTACGTAAAAGAGATACAAAGACTGCAGACAACTGAAAGCAGCACGTAGAGATGCATACTTAGTTTAACCAGGAGAGATAAGAAGAGGAACTCGTGGATAAGAAAAATGGCAACAGTGGAAGACATCATGATCAGAGTAAAATCCCTGAAATGGGAATGGGCTGGACATGTTGCCAGAAGAACTGACCAACGATGGACAACCGAAATTCTAAAGTACATTCCAAGAGACAAGAAAAGACACAGAAGAAGACCACATGGGAGATGAGTATATGAAATTCGAAAGCATGCGAGAGTGACATGTAGGAGACTGGCGCGGTTCAGGCCGTTGTGGAAGAAACTTGGGGACACCTTCATCCAGCAGTGGATTGATAATGGTTGGCAATGAAGATGATGATGTATATACCGTATGTGTAGTAACATGAAGGAGACTGACTCAAGACAGACAGTTGTGGAAGAAACTTGGGGAGATCTTCATCCAGAAGTGGATTGATAATGGTTGACAATGATAATGATGATGTAACTGTGTGTGGGGTGGGGGGGGCAGAAAGACAGATGGGGGCGCAATATTTTGTGGTTTGCCCCGTGCGCAGAAATACTTTGTGACGCCTCTGCACTTGATATATTGCGCTTCCTTACAGGCCTACTCACTACCAGCTGTCAGCTAATGAGTGTGGCATTTAGATTTTTCCCTGGTATTCTGAGGTAAGCAAAAAAAAAGCATGTCATTGTTTATTCAGTATTGGTTTCAAGACGCGACAATAGTCGAGAAATAAAATGGTTGAAAACGAAAAGAAAAATCATCGAAGAATTAATTTTGTTCCGTTTTTTCACTTCTCTCTCTCTCTCTCTCTCTCTTTCCCTCTCGCTCTCTTTCTCTCTCTCTCTCTGTCTTTCTCTCTCTCTCTCTCTGTCTTTCTCTCTCTCTCTCTCTCTGTCTTTCTCTCTCTCTCTCTCTCTCTCCCTCTCTCTCTCTCTCTCTCTCTCTCTCTCTCTCTCTCCCTCTCTCTCTCCCTCTCTCTCTCTCTCTCTCTCTCTCTCTCTCTCTCTCTCTCTCTCTCTCTCTCTCTCTCTCTCTCTCTCTCTTTCTCTATGAGATCGTTAGGCTTAATCAACAACATCAAATTCTCTCGTTGTCGTTACCATAATATTTTGGCTAAGATTGAATTAGGTAAAAAAATAAATAAATAAAAGTGTGGGGGTTCTGACCCATTGGATCCAGTCCTGGCTGAGCCACTGCTATGAAACAGGGTTGCACGTAGTCAATGCCAGAAAAAATATATTCGTTTTGAACGCTTTAAATTAAAGTTTGAAGCTTCAGATGTTGAACTAGAAGAAATACAAAGAAAGCCCGGAAATTCAGAGTGAGACATTTAGTGAATGAGAGAATTAAGAAGGTACCAAATCTGTTCTTCCCTTTCTTGTGTATCAAGATTTCGTTAAATATGTCTTAGACACAGATCGGTTTCGTTTACAGGAATTACTCAAATTGAAAACTGGCGCGCACAACGATATTTTGAGTGGGGGCAGACAAGGAGGTATTTAGCACATAAGTAAAAATCTTTCACTGGAGAAAGAAGAGCGACATTTTATGCTTAATATTTTTTTATTTAATTTGATAAATAACAGATGATAAATTTAGGCTCTTCAGCAAGACTTCATTTCGTTTAATTCTACAATTTCTGTTCAGCGCTTTTACCACGGAAATGTTGTTCAAGGGCTACTGGACTTGGGGCATGATACCTCATTGATGAGACATTAGTACCCCTTATCGGGCTTACTTCCTTTGATCCAAAGTGTGCTTAAATATTTATACCAAATCTAAAAATGTATTATTTAAAATATTTACATTGGGTTTGTGAGATAAAATATCTGCACGTTCTGCTTCCGAAGATTTTTTTTTTCGTAGTAATTTTAAAAATCGTAGGTCTAGACAAATTGATAACAAGAAACAGTACACCAACTATGTAGAATATAGTAACACTATACTAGCGATCCGATTTATTGGCGTAGGAAAATATACATAAGCGTTTCCAAGCTTTTGCACATCAACCAGATGGCTGATGTCAACCATCAACCAAAAGCCATCTGTTTGATATGCGAAAGCTTGGAAACGCTTATGTATATTTTCCTACACCAATAAATCGGATCGCTAGTATAGTGTTACTATATTTTACGTAGGTCTAGACGTTTGGGAAGATCCTTGTATTTTTGGTTTTATGAAATACTACCGTTAACACTTCGTCAGATGTCATCTAAACATAATCTAAAAATGTCTAAATAAGTTTTCTATAGCTGCAGCTTCGTCTGAATTTACGTTTTAAAACACATTTACTTTTTTCTAAAAATAAGGCAAAAGATAAAATATAAATCCGTGATCCAACAGGGAACAGTTTTTTTTTAAATCTGAATCTTGTTATATATACATCATGTTTCAGTTCTTTTTTTTTTTAACTATACATAGACCCCTGTAGTTTATCAACCGTCTTCGTTTGTTTGTCGCAGATCGGTGTGCTGTTTACTTCATTATTTTCCTTCTTTATTTCTTTCTTTTTTTCTGCTTCTGTAGTGTTTAACGATGCCATCGGAGATCGCATTTTCAGAAACTTTTTGCATATCTGCCCTCATCAAAAGTTTTGATTGTTTCGTGGTAATTTACTATAACACTTAAAAAATCTTCTACTTTGGATTATTCAGTCTTGGTCCTAAATTTATGCAGTATTTGTTTTCATTTGGTTGAAAGACACTTTAGTTTTTAAGGCAAGGCAAAATATTCTCTATACAGAAAGGAACTTTATTACATTGTAGAATTTTACACGAAGAAAATCCTGTTTATGGGAGCAGTGGAACCTCGGTTATACGTTTTTCTAGGGGATAGCCTTAAAAACCATAGAAATTTAAAAGACGTGTAAATGTAAAAAACGTACAAAAGAAATTACAAAATGTTAAATACTACTGTAAAATTTTGAATACCTCCAAAAAGAAAACCAACAGGGGAAAAAAACAAACAAACAAAAAAAGAAACCCACATAATTTTAGACTACTCTAATTTATAGTGTACGACATACTGTACGTACATTAATACTTTGTTTGCAACCGTAAGCCTCTGTCTATATTTATATTGACTTCTGTATAATTTTTTTACTCGGATTTCATTATAAAAACTAGATATTAATAACTTCTGTAATCGTTTCAAATATGAGAAAAGAAAACCCTCTTACCTTTGAAATCATCATCAACCATTATCAATCCACTGCTGGGTGAAGGTCTCCCCTAATTTCATGCACAACGGTCTGTCTTGAGCCAGTCTCCTACATGTCACTCCCGTATGCTTTCGAATTTCATCCACCCATCTCCCGTGTGGTCTTCTTCTGAGTCTTTTCCTATCCCATGGAACCCAATATAAAATTTCGGTTGTCCATCGGTGGTCCATTCTTCTGGCAATATGTCCAGCTCATTGCCATTCCGGGGATTTTACTCTGATCATGTCTTCCACTCTTGCCATTTTCCTGATCCATGAGTTCCTCTTCTTATTTCTCCTGGTTACACCAAGCATGCATCTCTACATCCTTCTTTCAGTTTTCTGCAGTTTTTGTATATCTTTTTTAGTTAAGGTAGATGTCTCTGCTCTGGAAGGATGCATTGATTAAACACTTTTCTTTTAAGACATAATGGCATATCGCTCTTAAAAATTGTACTGTTTCTTCCAAAAACTCTCCAACCAGGTTTTATACGTCGATTAATTTCTTCATCAATGCGGCCCTCGCTTGATATGCGCTGTCCAATGTAAATGTAGTTATCGGTTATCACCAGCTTTTCCCCATCAATCGATAAATCTTCATTTCTTGTAAAAGCATTGTACATCAGTTTTGTATTTTTAAAAATAACTTTTAGTCCCACTTTTTTACTCTTGTCAGCAAATAGAGTTTCAGAGTATGATCCAGTAACTTTGCTGACAAGAATAAACAAGTGGGATTAAAAATGAACTTTCAGAAGACAAAACTAATGTATAATGCTCTTACAAGAGATGAAGACTTATCGATTGATAGAGAAAATCTGGAGGTAACCGATACTTACATTTACCTTGGACACCAGATATCAAGCGAGGGTCACACTGATGAAGAAATTAATCGGCGTATAAACCTTGGTTGAGGCTCAAGCCATCATACTCTGCAGTTCTGAAAGGGTAGTTGAGGAAATGACTGCATCATCAGCAAAACGAAAGCGAGTTAAACAATGTCCATTAACCTTTATTCCTTTACCAATTGATTTAAGGACGCTAATTGATTTCACAAATTGATTCAAACGACCCGGGATGGAATCCCGGGTCGTTTAAATCAATTGGTGTTTATAGTTAATCGGTCAGGTATATTTGTAGGACAGTGTTCAGAGATTTGTGGGGCTAATCATATGCCGATTGTTTTAAGTGTAATGAGAAAGCATGATTTTTTGAAGCAATGGGTTTTAGGAAAGTGGCCGAGGAGGTGAGGTGTTAGTCTCTTAAATTAATTACGGTTAATAAAGTTTATTAAATGTCAGTTTGTCGGACTGGAGAAGAGAATATTCCACAAATAGGACCTATAAATTGAGTTTTTTTCCCGTTGGTAATAATGGTGTTAGTAATGATTGTCTTGGTAGGAATGGAAGAAGAGGGCAGTGTAGGGTGATGGAGATTCGCTATGAGGAAAGTTTATTGAAGGAAACAAAGCGTCGATAATGAGAATGTTTTCTGTTTTGACCCTGTTTCGGTTTTAGGGGTGTCTCTAAATTGGGCAGCGTTGGCGTTGTTTTTGGTAGTCATCCCGTTAAGATATTATGAGGTTTGGGGGTGGATAGGGGGGTTTATAAACCCACTCTAAAATACATACATGACATTTGTAATGTGGGATTCCATCTCACATTACAAATGTTTTTCAATCTCCCTTTCCAATTTTTATTCTTTCTGTATCCTCAAATAACCGAACCTTTGCAGTTGCATTTTCATAGATATTATTAAAAATGCTAATGTATGCATATCTTTGAAATACTAGGTAGTAAATCTTGTGGTGCAGTCCTGAAAAAAAGAAGAGGCCTGGCGCTCCGAAGACCGCCGGCCCAGCCGTTATCCACACCATTGGCGGGGGGGGGGGGAGGGGGGCTTTGAAATTGAATATAATTATATATACTGTACGGTACCCAATTTAATGGCTATTTTTGAGGTGGTTTCGGTAAACAAAAGATCTACGGATTTGTGGTGCATAGCCGCCACAAAGAAAAGATAATAATAATAAAGAGATAGAAAGAGAGAAGTTGTAGTTTTTTGAAGTCAGAGAAAAAAGAGAATTGTGAACGAAAAGAAGAAAGGGAAAAGGAACTCGGTTAATATTATTTATGTTAAAAGAAATGTCGATTTCGATGGGCGACGACTGAAAAATAAATTTTAAAAAGTCCGATTCAGTGAAAGAAGGCACGTGTCGTGGCCTGGCTTGGAGAGTATATAAGGTGTGCTGTAGGCATTCTGAAAACATATCACTTGTTGCTGTCATGGATAAAAGGAGCGATTTATCAGATTTGCAAAAATGGATAATTATCGGCTTTTGGGCCAAGGGTGGCAGTATTTCTGAAACAGAGCAGTTTGTGAACTGTTGGCGTGCTGCTGTGGTTAAAGTGTATTGTGATTGGAGAAAGGGAACCATTGCGAATAAGCGATGTGGAAACTACGGAGCACCACGTGCCACTGATGTGAGCGGTGAACGTCGATTTCGAAGGTGCGTGAGGGCCGATCGACACGCTACAGTGGAGCAACTCAATGGCCGAATGAACCAGGGGGCTACCGGAGGTGTATCTAAAATGACAGTTCAGCGAACCCTGCTGCGTATGGGGCTCCGATGCAGACTGATGGTCACGGCACCTATGCTAACGAAGGTGCATCGGCAGAAGAGGCTTACATTTGCATGGCAGTATCGGAATTGTATTGCCTTCTCCGATGAGTCACGTTTTCTGCTTCATCGAACGGATGGACGTTGGCGTATAAGGCGAGAAACATCGGAGAACAAACACTCTTCAACCATTGCTGGAAGAACACAAGCTGGTGGGGGCAGCGTTATGGTCTAGGGAATGTTTTCATGGTATTCCCTGGGTCCACTCATATTTGTAGAAGTCACCATGGACCGAATTCTTTATGAATCCGTTCTTGCAGACCACGTACACCCATACATACTGATTGTCTTCCCTGAGACGGATGGGATCTTCCAGAACGACAATGCGACGTGTCACACAGCTAGAAATGTCCGAGAGTAGTTGGAAGAGCACCATGAAGACTTCAAAGTACTTCCCTGGCTCCCTTATTTCCCAGACTTAAACCCAATTCAGCAAAATTTGACGTATAATCGGAAAATGCATGTAAATGAATTACATATAACTGAACTGACAAAGCAATAGAAACTACAGTACAATTTCGGGACTAGCGCAGAATCACGTATAAAAGTTGTGACGTACTACAGAGGTGAAAGCATGTGTCAAGACCGAATCTGCAGCGAGACATTCTGTCCGCATAGCTCAGTTGGGAGAGCGACTTACTCCGGAGCGAGGGGACACTGATTCGATGTCCGTCGCGGACAACCTTGTGTTTTCACAAAGTGAAAAATGTATAACCGGAAAACCTATAACTGAGGTTGCTCTATATTTCCTAATAAAGCTCAGAAAACTGTTCTGTGTGTTTTTTTACATTTTCTAAACTTTGTTACAAATTTAATTATCTGAGAGGTTTTTACGAATTTCGTATTAACGTTTCACCCAGATCAACTGTGGAGTAACTTTAACGTTCACCTCGTTTGGCAAGCAGACAATAATTTTGAAGAATAATTTACATAAAACTGCTATATAAAAAGGCTCAAGTTAAAAACAGTGCTCCTGATGACAGATGCGGTAAGGCAAAACTATACTGAACTCTTAAAACAAAAACCAGTGTTCGTGAAAAGACAAACTTTTTTTTACAAAGGCACTATGCGGGGCATATACAGATAACCTACGCCTCTGATTACTCAGCTATCGGAGCAGCGCACAGTTCTTAGTTCAAAAAGGTGGCAGTATAACTAGAAATCCTTAAGAAGGACTGAAACATTTCGCCATATACACTTATGGTCATAAAAATCCGCGCACCAAGAAGGAGGCGTCTGATTGAAATGAGATTTTTGTAGTGAGATGGTACATACCAAGGACAGAAGTGATTACAATATCACAGCAGCAGGACGATTTCCCGCGGACATACAGTACACATTCCGGTCAGCGTTAATACCGCGTCGGACAGCCTCGTGCTCGGATACATGCGGTGATATGGTCCGGCATGGAGTCAAAGAGACGCCGTATGTTATCCTGGGACAGATTGGCCCACACTTCTTGCAACTGACGCTCTGAATCACGAACACTGGGACATGGAGAAAGCTGGCGTCCTATCTGGTCCCACACGTGCTCGATGGGTGAGAGATCAGGCGATCTGGCAGGCCACGGAAGCATCGAAGCATAACGTAGACAGTCCTGGGAACCCACAATTTTATGTTCTACCTGCTTTCACAATGATTAAAACGAGTATACCAACTAATGAACATATAAGCTGCATTTAACTTTGTTTTGTATTTTGAAAGGCGTAAGGTTTAATAGCAACTTTTTTTTTCGTTTTTTCACCTGATTGGATCCATAGTGACACTGTTGGAAGTGGATCAAGTTGTGCAAATCCGCAGTGTCTAATAATATCCCATTAAATCTGAAACAGTTTCAGTGTTCAGTTTGTTTCCCAGCCTATTTTAATTTCTCTCACATTTCCAAACCAACGTTCATGATTGGGCCAATTTTGAAGTTATCACTTCCAGTAATATATTCTGACTGTTTATCAGCAAGTTTAGAATGTCTATAAAGTGAGAAAAGCATGCTGTCTGCTTCAGAATGGTAGAACCAACAAATATGCTTCAGCCACTGCTGCTGGAATGCGCATGATCGATCGCAATCATATTGTTGCGATCTCGTGGGTTGTTATCCCACAGTCGACCACCAAAATGTTACGGTACCGGGCCGAGCTAGGTTATGCATTCACCGCTCGCCACCAAAATGTTACGACAGTGGGCCATTATCCCACCGCGGTCAATCAATTTAACAACCGTAGCCGAGCAATTAGTATATTTCTTCTCCGAGGTCCTTCGACGTAGTTCTTGGCGCGAAAACTGTATTATATGGGCATACACTTAAACAATTTGAACCAATCACATGCGTACACATAAATAATGTGTTCTATAACTGCGCTGACTGCCTAAACAAATATTTAATTGGCTATAAAAACATAAAAATGGCACACATACGAATAAAATTTAGCTGTCTTCTGAACATAAGTATTGGGTCAACTTGGACCTAAATCAGTTCCCGCGAGATAGTTTTAATGAACTTAAATTCCACAGTTCAGTCTTACTATTTCTCAGTTCAGTTCTTGCAATATATTAGTTCAGTTCCTCGGCTAATTGCGTAGCAGATGTAACAATAAAAACAAAACGTTTCTACTTACATGGATGCTGTCCAGAATAAATCGAAATTGTGATTTAGCTTTTCACCTGTATATTTGTTAGGTATCCAAGCCACCGCTCTTACGCTATCAATTTTCCTTGCGCCGGCTTTATCCTGTCGCACTTACCCGTAGAGGCTGCGCTGCTTACGTAGCCACACACACACACATGGGGCCTCGCTTCGCCCCGCAGGACCAGATCGCTTCCTTCGCCGCTTCAGGGAGAGGATGGTGATTGCACATTGCCGTAGTTGGACTCGAACCCGAGCTTCGCTTCTCATTGGAATGACCACTGTCCACTCGCAGACTTCTTAATTCCTCTGTAACTCTGCTTTCATTGGGCCAACCAGTCGCTAATTTCCATTAGGCTCCCAGCCTAGAAATTGCTGCTTTATCACGCGGATTTAGGCATTCCGCTGTCTTTATGGCAAACTGGCATCTCCAGCTGGCTCCGTTTCATTTATCCCAATTCATATAGCAGATCCAAGGCATCCAGCCTTTCACATCGGAGAGCGTACAGACAACTGAACTTTCTTCCTTATTTTCACGCTAAGTGCGAAATCTTATTTTTCTGCACGGACCACACAGAGAGCAATTGTTCTCGAAAATGCCCCAAACAATCGACGAACTTACGATTATTCGCTAAACCTTTTGTCCCCCATCTTCATTCATTTCTACTCAAGTGGCCTTCTTCGATACGTACCTCTTTCCCTTTCCGTGTTGCTTAGGCTGCCCGTCAGCTATGCCCTGATATTTACGACCTAATAGCGCGCTAGGAACTCTAGACCACCCAGCCAGAGGGAATGCTTCGCCTCCTTTCTGTCCTATCCCCAATAAAACTTTCTCTGCTGTTTACACTTTTAAGCTCCAATCAAGCCTCGAACATAATTAATACTTAATTAATTTCATACATCCACCACGCCCATTAAGAACTAAATTAATGGCGGGGGTGGGTCGTGACAATATTTTCTAACACGGATACTTTTGGACAGGGGCGCACCCAAGATTTTAACAAACAGGAAGAGGGGGGGGAGGGGCTTCAGAAAATACCGTCTTTGATTTCAATATATCACACACACAACGTGCTAGATAGATATATTAACTGGCAAAATTATTATGGATTGGACACTTACTTAATTCTTCGTCAGATCTTCTTGGTCAAGGATTACGGTGGGACTTCGACGGGTGAGCATTTGAAACCATTTAGATGGAGATTTCTAGAATGACTTTGAGGGACAGCGAGAAACTTTCACACCAAACCCCACGTTACACTTTTTTGTCCGTCTGCCTGTTTGTCATTATGTCCACCTGTTTTGGATAATGCTTTCGGGAACCGTTTGTGATAGATTTGAAATTTTCTGGATGGCTTTTAAGAAATGGGCATCCATGTTTGTACTTTGTATTTCTGCCCGTCCGACGGTACGTCCGTCTGTCCTGTGATTTCGATGAATGTCTAGGGAGCAGAGATGGAAACGGGTAGACAATTTCTTGCGGGTCCAACGGGTCGGATCAAGGTGTTCCTGACCCGATTTTGACCCGGTTTTATTCCCCTTTTACTTTTGAAATGAGAAGAATATATTCCAAGGAAAAATGCGCGTTGTGGAATTCTGTAGTCGATACTGGTGCCCACGGAGTGAATAATGATTTGCCATGCCAAAATATTGTCGTCTCTTTCTTAAAGCAACGAAGATTTCCACCGACCGAAGTCAGACACACCGATACCATATTGTAAAAAGATACTCCTTTGCGTTCTTTTAAAGTGCGATTGTCCAGGGCAAGGTACAGGGAAACGCCATTCTCCTGCTTCTCAGCTGATTCACTCTCTCCGTGCGCAGTTCACTGTATGACTAAGAGTTACTTTTCACATCTCATCTTTTACATTGAGCATTCAGAGGTTTTCGATTGATGTGCTAACATCCCGTTCCCATGACATGTCATGTCGAAATTAACTCCTTATTTGTCAATATGGAGGGATTAAATATTAAGGAGGTTGAGAAAGGCGTCGAGGCCAACAAATACGTGCTTGTTGAAAACCACAAGGGGAAGAGTGAATGCTGGAAATTGTTTCGTCTCATTAAGAAACAGGTGAATAATTCTGTGTTGTTTAATGCTGCTTGTTGTTCGAAATGTGGAAAGTGTATAATTACAAAGAAAGATGTCGAAGGTGTAATAAAAGATGATGAAACCAAAAATCTAACAGACCATATGAATGTATGCGCACCTCCATCAAAGCGTGGAAAGAGTGAATAATCTAAATACATTTAAAAAAATACATTTGTGTAATCGTAAATAATGATTCCTATTTGTAATATACTCACGGTTATAGTCAGCCATTATTTCTGGATTACGCAAAATAGTGGCACTAAAAATGGCACTAAAAATGGCGCTAAAATTTAGCAAGTAACAAAATTTTATTATTAAAAAAGGATTTCAGTTATTAAATATCAAGTTGTTATTGGGATGAATATATATATATATATGTATATTACGTTTATATGCCTATACAGTACTCGCCCAAATTTTCACTCGATGCCTTAATGAAGGAAAGATTCCTGAGGATTGGAACACCGCTACAATGATCCTGCTACATAAGAAAGGTGACATTGAGGATCTCGGAAACTACAGACCTATCAGCCTCCTATCAGTAGTTTATAAAATCTTCACTAAAGTTCTTTCACACCGCTTGAAGGTAACACTGGACATGGCTCAACCGAGAGAACAAGCTGGATTCAGGAGTGGCTACAGCACAATAGATCATATCCATGTGCTGAGAGAACTAATTGAAAGAGCGAGGGAATATGAACTTCCATTGTGCATGGCTTTTATCGATTATGAAAAAGCCTTTGATTCGGTGAAACCATCAGCAGTTACAATGGCTCTGAAAACCTGCGGTATTGAAGATGCATACATTAATATTATTAATAACATCTATGAAAATGCAAGTGCAAAGATTAGGCTGTTTGAAAATACAACACACATAAAAATTGGAAAGGGAGTGAGACAAGGTGACACCATATCTCCGAAGCTTTTTAATGCCACATTGGAGGGTGTTTTTCAGTCACTGAGCTGGGAAAACAAGGGGATAAAGATTAATGGAGATTATCTAACCCACCTTCGTTTTGCTGATGACGTAGTCATTTTTGCAACTAGCCCATCAAAGCTGCAGAGTATGATCCAGGAACTTGCTGACAAGAGTAAAGAAGTGGGATTAAAAATGAACTTTCAGAAGACAAAAGTGATGTTCAATGCTTTTACAAGAAATGAAGATTTATCGATTGATGGAGAAAAGCTGGCGATAACAGACACGTACGTTTATCTTGGACAGCAGATATCAAGTGAGGGTCACATTGATGAAGAAATTAATCGGCGTACAAAACTTGCCTGGAGAGCTTTTGGAAGAAACAGCATAATTTTCAAGAGCAATATGCCATTATGTCTTAAAAGAAAAGTGTTTGATCAATGCATCCTTCCAGTGCTTACGTATGGTGCAGAGACGTGGACCTTAACTAAAAGAGACATACAAAGGCTGCAGACAACTCAAAGTAGCATGGAGAGGTGCATGCTTGGTGTAACCAGGAGAGATAAGAAGAGGAACTCGTGGATCCGAAAAATGACAAGAGTGGAAGACATCATGATCAGAGTTAAATCCCTGAAATGGCAATGGGCTGGACATACTGCCAGAAGGACAGATCATCGATGGACAGCCGAAATTTTGGATTGGATTCCAAGGGACAGGAAAAGACCCAGAAGAAGACCACATGGGAGATGGGTGGATGAAATTCGAAAGTATGCAGGGGTGACATGGAGGAGACTGGCACAAGACAGACCGTTGTGGAGGAAACTTGGGGAGACCTTTATCCAGCAGTGGATTGATAATGGTTGACAATGATGATGATGATATATATATATATATATATATATGTATATTATGTTTATATGCCTATAGATGAGGACAACTAAAGAAGATGTGACTTCCAAAGTGGAATATATAGAGCTATGCAAGACAGCACGAAAAAGTATCACTGAAGACGTCAGGAAATTCAACTGTGAGCTAGTGAGGAAAGCAATTGAAAACAACCAAAGCCTAAAGATAGCAAAGGGACATCTCAGTAAAGGAAGAAAACAGATTATGGCTCTGAGAAAAGAAGATGGTTCTATAACAAGAAATAGAGGCGAAATTTTGACAAGAGTGAAAGATTTCTACTCCAAATTATATGAAAGGGATGATACATGTACTCCAGACATCATGAAAGGTACCAGAGTTCTTCCAGTCCTCCCAGCAGAAGTTGCTCATGCAATCAAGAACATGAAGCGGGGGAAAGCTCCAGGAGAAGATGGAATTACTATAGACATCATACAAGAAGCAAGTGGAGAAATTGAAACAGTACTCGCCCAAATTTTCACTCGATGCCTTAATGAAGGGAAGATCCCTGAGGATTGGAACAATGCTACAATGATCCTGCTACATAAAAAAGGTGACATTGAGGATCTCAGGAACTACAGACCTATCAGCCTCCTATCAGTGGTTTATAAAATCTTCACTAAAGTTCTTTCACACCGCTTGAAGGTAACACTGGACATGGCTCAACCGAGAGAACAAGCTGGATTCAGGAGTGGCTACAGCACAATAGATCATATCCATGTACTGAGAGAACTAATTGAAAGAGCGAGGGAATATGAACTTCCATTGTGCATGGCTTTTATCGATTATGAAAAAGCCTTTGATTCGGTGAAACCATCAGCAGTTACCACGGCTCTGAAATCCTGCGGTATTGAAGATGCATACATTAATATTATTAATAACATCTATGAAAATGCAAGTGCAAAGATTCGGCTGTTTGAAAATACAACACACATAAAAATTGGAAAGGGAGTGAGACAAGGTGACACCATATCTCCGAAGCTCTTTAATGCCACATTGGAAAATGTCTTTCAATCACTGAACTGGGAAAACAAAGGGATAAAGATTAATGGAGATTATCTAACCCACCTTCGTTTTGCTGATGACGTAGTCATTTTTGCAACTACCCCATCAGAGCTGCAGAGTATGATCCAGGAACTTGCTGACAAGAGTAAAGAAGTGGGATTAAAAATGAACTTTCAGAAGACAAAAGTGATGTTCAATGCTTTTACAAGAAATGAAGATTTATCGATTGATGGAGAAAAACTGGAGATAACAGATACGTATGTTTATCTTGGACAGCAGATATCAAGTGAGGGTCACATTGATGAAGAAATTAATCGGCGTACAAAACTTGCCTGGAGAGCTTTTGGAAGAAACAGCATAATTTTCAAGAGCAATATGCCATTATGTCTTAAAAGAAAAGTGTTTGATCAATGCATCCTTCCAGTGCTTACGTATGGTGCAGAGACGTGGACCTTAACTAAAAGAGACATACAAAGGCTGCAGACAACTCAAAGAAGCATGGAGAGGTGCATGCTTGGTATAACCAGGAGAGATAAGAAGAGGAACTCGTGGATCCGAAAAATGACGAGAGTGGAAGACATCATGATCAGAGTTAAATCCCTGAAATGGCAATGGGCTGGACATACTGCCAGAAGGACAGACCATAGATGGACAGCCGAAATTTTAGATTGGATTCCAAGGGACAGGAAAAGACCCAGAAAAAGACCACATGGGAGATGGGTGGATGAAATTCGTAAATATGCGGGAGTGACATGGAGGAGACTGGCACAAGACAGACCGTTGTGGAGGAAACTTGGGGAGACCTTCGTCCAGCAGTGGATTGATAATGGTTGACAATGATGATGATGATGATATATATATATAAATTGAGTTTCGAATTTATAGTTCAAAGCACATTTGTCTGGGTCAGTTACGGGTCCGAGTCGGGTCCAGTTATGGGACGTCCGGGTCAAAACCGGGTTCGAAATTTTTGACCCGTTTCCAACTCTGCTGTGGAGCAGTTTCAGATCCATGAATTCGATGTTCCTGTCCACGGCTTTCCATAGAGCTTGACAGGGTTTAAATCCGAGGACTTTGGGGGCCACTTGATGGTTCCAAACTCAGATGTGTGTTCTTCGAGCCATGCCTGGATGGTTGCGGCCTGGTGAGGCGGTGCATTGTCCGGCTGGAACAGATCACCGGCCGCAGGATGGGCGAAGGCCATGAAAGCGTGCAAGTGATCAACCAGCATATGATTGTAAAGCGAAGCGGGTGAGGACATCTCCAGTTACCCTAAGGGACCTAATGTTTCCCATGAGAAAGCTCCTCAAACTATCACAGAGCCACCACCGCCTTGAACTGAGCTGACCTGGCAAGACGGGGGCCATGGCCTCATGCTGTCGACGCCAAACCCACACCCTCCCGTCATTTCGGTGCAGCTGAAAACGAGATTTATTTGACCACACGATGCGGCGCCACTCACCAGAGGTCGAGTTTTGATGTTCCCGGCACCATGCTAGGTGTAATAACCGATGACGAGTATTCAACAGGGCACACGAGTAGGGCGTCGGCTCCCGTAGTCCAGGGTATGCAACGTGCGCTGTACCTTTCGCGCGCTGACGCTGCTTGGGTCTCCTATATTTAACCTGGATGTGATTTGCGCCGCCGTTGCCAATCAGTCGGTCTGTACCACCCTGGATAGTCTACGTCGACTCCGGTCATCAATGGCGTGTGGTCGGCTATCGCTTCATCTCTTGGCGCTGGTACTTCCGTAGATGGTATACTTGCGGTACACTCTTGATACGGTTGCCGTCGGGAATCCTAAGGGTCTTACCCCTTGGGCAATACAATGATCCATCTGTCTTGCGCCAACGATCAAAGTCGCTCAGATCATCACGCTTACCCATGGGATGTTTGTTGATTACAATACACTGTTGGGAAACCCTGCTGTCCGCATATTTATCGCCTGTGTTCGGTTTGGGTCTGTTCCACTCTGGGGTGGAATAGGATGAAGCCCATGTCAACTACCCATCACCCCTGCCTCTAAGGCTTTGTCTACTGAGCATATATATACAGTATATAATTTTTTTAAGCTACTCCCACTTCTCAGGAACATGCAGTACGCCATATACCGATAAACAGCGCAGGATCGAAGCGGTAATTTGTCGTACAACCTCTGTGCCAGAAATTTTTTCTGCTTCCGGGTTATAATGCATCATCCAAGATAGGTGATTATGAATTACGAAGGAGAAAAAATCGAATTTCTGGGCAAAGCTCTCGCATGTACGTAGTTATGTATTTCTTGGTGTTCCACTTTGCAGTTGGCAACAAAAAACCTCAATACTGAAAGTAATTAGTTGAATGATAAAGCAATTGACTGCCCACTTTTCAAAGAACTTTTTCATGGTATTACTGTGGAGAGGCATGCGTAGAGCCCCTATAATTTTTAAAGCAATATTTTCGTGAAGGCACCTCGCCAAAGAAAAGTTCAGTTCGAGAAACTGTATAAAGAACCAAAATTAATATTTTCTGTTATTTATCGCATTGCCACCCCACTTAAGCGTAACGTAAGGAGATCTAACGTCATATACTGTTAAGTTCCTTAATTTGATTGAAGTAGATTGAAAAAGTGAACAAGATCATTTTGTCTTCCATTTTCGCAGTGTAAACACTAAAACAAGATTCCGTTCTTCGTCGTGAACGTGATGTAGATATTTTTTTTTCTTTTTCATTATTTGTTTATGGAATGAGGAGATAGTTCTATCCGTTGAAGAAAATACTCTTATGTACTTGACCTTCGGGTTAGTAATAAAATGAACGGTAATTCTTGCTTAAGTTGGCCGCTGCCGTATCAACTTTTTTTCTGTCTTGCTCCCCCAAGGAAAGCGATTTTAAGCAATAGAAATCTGGACCGCATTTCATTTTCACTCCTGGGAATAAGGATTTATTTAGGCTGTTTCTTAAATTTAAAAAGGAAAAAATCTGATACCGCTTGCTTACCGTTGCACGAATATCTACTAATGTTTATATTTTACTATAATAAAGTATCCGCAGAGACAAGAAATAAAAAATCTGGCAAAAGTTATGTAATTTCCGATTCCAAGGCTGATAAAAGGACCTTACGTTCTTTTGCGATTAAAGTAAAAAATTGTGAAGAACATTCACTTCCTTTAGTAACTGGAAGTGGTTGCTCTTCACAAAAAAAAGTATGAACTTGTAGCAACATCTTTTAATTATCTTTAATATGATAGGTTTAGGGACGGCTTCAAAGAACTGGTGCACTTTGTTTATTGTTCTGTCCTCTGTGGTTTTTGAAAGACTAGTATTCTGCGATTTGGCTATGTTCATCAACGAAATGTTCTTATCTCCCGGTTGCTGTAGCTTTATCATGGGATCTGCTGCCTACGAAAAAGTCGATTCCGCGGAAAGAAAGCATTTTGAAATTTTTGCTGTAACGCTAACAACTGGTGTTAACTGATATTAACACTTAAATAAACAAGTTAGTAAAATCATGCAATGCATTGATTATGATACGCTTTCCAACATACCAGAAATTATTACTCAAGTTATGAGGATAATAGCTGTGGAATAAATCTCGCTCCTGTGTCCTGACCTTTGACCCCATTTCGATGATATTCCACAGAACCGGTTCAGTACACCTCAAGAATAACATACTAAAGTTTTGTCGCAATAGAAGCAGTTTTACGCAAGTTATGAGAATAATGGCTGTGGAATAAATCTTGCTTTTGTGCAATGACCTTTGACCCCATTTCGTTGATATTCAACAGAACCGGTTCACTATACCTCCGGAACAACATGATAACGTTTTGTCGCAATCGAAACACTTTTTGGTAAGTTATGATGCACAAGGGCAATGGAATGGATCCCACTCCAGTGTCCTGACCTTTGACCCCATTTCGCCCATTTTCAATAGGGTTCGTCCCCAGTGGTTCCCTACCACATACTAAAATTTCATCGAAATCGAACCATTTTTACGCAAGTTATGACGCATTAGGGGAATGGAACAAATCCCGCTCTTCTGTCCTGCCTTACCTTTCACCCCAGTTCGCCCATTTTCAATAGGGTTCGTGCCCAGGTGGTTCCCTACCACATACTAAAATTTAATCGAAATCGAACCATATTTACGCATGTTATGACGCATAAAGGCAACGGAATGGATTCCACCTTTATGCCCTGACCTTTGACCCCATTTCGCCCATTTTCAATAGGGTTCGTCCCCAGGTGGTTCCTTACCAAATACTAAAATTTCATCGAAATCGAACCGTATTTACGCATGTTATGACGCATTAAGGCAATGAAATGGATCCCGCTTTTATGTCCTGACCTTTGACACCATTCCACCCATTTTCAATAGGTTTTGTTCCCAGGTGGTTCCTTACCACATACCAAAATTTCATCGAAATCGAACCATTTTTACGCAAGTTATGACGCATAAGGGCAATGGAATAAATCCCGCTCTTATGCCCTGCTTGACCTTTGATCCCAATTTGTCAATTTTCAATAGGGTTCGTGCCCAGGTAGTTTCCTACCACATACTGAAATTTAATCGAAATCGAATCATATTTACGCATGTTATGACGCATAAAGGCAATGAAATGGATCCCGCTCTTATGGCGTGACCTTTGACCCCACTTCACCCATTTTCAATAGGGTTCGTCCCCTGGTGGTCCCCTACCACATACTAAAATTTCATCGAAATCGAACCATATTTCCGCAAGTTATGACGCATAAGGGCAATTGAATGGATCCTGCTCTTATGGCGTGACCTTTGACCCCACTTCACCCATTTTCAATAGGGTTCGTCCCCTGGTGGTCCCCTACCACATACTAAAATTTCATCGAAATCGAACCATTTTTACGTGAGTTATCGTGCCGACAGACAGACGGACGGACAGACGGACGGAAAAAGCTGGAGCATATACGCTTCTTCAACCTACGGTTGGAAAGCGTAAATAAAAAAAAAAACGGAAAGAAAAAATCTAGTTACTTGGAATATGTTTCAAAATTTTACAATGCATTCCTTACAAAGTTAAAGTAGTTTAATTTTGTTGCTTAATTTTTTACAAAAATCAGAAAACTTTTTTTTTTAAAGCTTAGAGAAGCGCAGCCTCGTTTAAACATAGCTGCGGTTCTGACGATTTCCCGTTTTTATATTAAAAGAAATGATACGCAAACAATTTTATTTTGTCCTGCATTCATTTTTTCGTTTAAACAGACTAAAATAAAAATTGTTATAATTCCTTCAGGCACTTCGGTTTTTCTACGATATGAGCAATATCTCTACGTACTTTCTGTACAATAGATGAAAGACGATTCAAAATGATTCCATCCAAAAAAAAGAGCAAGATATATTCTCAAAACTCCCCGCATGTGATCAGAGTTGAAACGGGCCAAAAATTTTGAACCCGACTCGGACCCGGACGTCACATAATTGCACCCCACCCGGATATGACCCGAACAAATCTGTTTTGAACTATAAATTTGAAACTCAATTTATAATTATACATACACTGAGCGTTCAAAAAGTCTCTTCGCAGTGGGTATCGTAGGTTGTATGGAAATCATACAAATGTATTTTGAGAACGTATAATCTATTTCACTTACTTACAGAAAGTATCGTCCTTCACATGACCTAACTGTTTTACACATGTTTTCAACTACATTTGCGAGAGTCAAAAAGTCCCTCCGCCGCAATGTTAAGGTTGTTCCACTTAATTTTGATGGTGCTTCAGTCAAAATTTCTGAATTAAGTAACTTGTTGTATGTTTAATTTCATTTTTTGCTGTTTTCTTGATAACACGTCAAGCTTCAGAATATGTTTCACAGCAACACCAATTTTCACCAGCTTCTGATAAGTTGAATGCTTCCAAACTGTGGATGTTGATTTTACCATTGCCCCTCAGAAGGAACACTCATGAAATCAACATTCACATTTTGGAAACTTTCAACTCATCACAAGCTTCTGAAAATTGCATGGTGTTACTGTGAAATGTATTCTGCTTTCATAACAAGACGAAACAACTTTCAGCATTCACTCTTCCCCTTTTTTGTTTTCAACAAAAACGTATTTGTTGGCCTTGACGCCTTTTCAATCTTCTTAATAATAAATTCATCCATATTAACAAATAAGGCATTAATTCCGACACGACTTGCAATGGAACAGGAGCACGTGCTCCCATTCCATTACATGTCAAACGAAAACCTGTGAATGCTCCCATTCCATTGCATGTCAAACAAAAACTTGTGAATGCTCCCATTCCATTGCATGTCAAATGAAAACCTGTGAATGCCCAATGCAATAGATTCGATGTGGAAAGTAACTCTCAGTCTTACAATGTGACACGCGGGGTGTAAGACAGTGAATCACCAGAGAAATAAGCGACAAGTGTTTGCCTGTATATTGCACCGGACAACCGCACTGAGAACAAACGCAAAGGAAGAATCGTTTTACGATATGGTACTGTCGTTGGTCGGTGGAAATCTTCTTTGCTTTAAGAAAGAGACAGCAATATTTTTGTATGACAAATCATTTTTCACTACTCTAGCACAAAATTCCACTGTACGTATTTTTATTTTCAAAAATAAAACGGAAATAAAACCGGGTTGAAATCGGGTCAGGAACGCCTTGACCCGACCCGTTTGACCCTCAAGAAATTGGCGACCCGCTGACGCGTTTCCATCTCTGACTGTGATGACGTTCCCAGTAGCCACATCCCGTCGCGTTGATGATCTGGAGAGGAAAGACTTCTGAATCAGGACGTCTGAATCGAGGGTGGGCCCTGAATTTTTTGTCGCCCACCCTGCATCTACCCAGTTCACCACGTACCGGTTTTCAATTTTTTTAACTTTAAATTACAATCTGGACTTCGCCAAGTAATAATAAGTCTCGTGTTTTTCGTTGTGTAGTCGTTCGTATCCCCTCCCCCTCTCCCAGAAAGTGCGTTGTTTAGTCGGTAGAAAGGCTATCAAAACATGTTTTGATAGCCTTTCATGGCCTTGAGGATGCTGCAGCATCCTCAAGGAAAATTTCATTGTTCTTCACTGATCAAAATGTCGCTAGATTTCGAAATTAGGGTGGGCGACGCAGTTTTTCACGTTAATATGGCCAGGTACAAATGAAGAGGGTGAATAGGAATTCACTGAGCAAGGTCATTGCTTATTGCTCTTCTGTTTGCTAGTTCTACTAACACGGGAAAGTGAAGTCTAAAGCTATACGAGCGCTCTAATGCCTGCCCCAGGGCAGTGAGAGAGCAGGACGTGGTTGACGACTGCTTTGGAGGAGATGAGAGTGCAAGGCAAGATTGCTTACTTGGAGGAAGGAAGCTAAGGAAGAGGCTGGTATTCTGTCTGCGTGTCTTATTTTCCCTCATCCCTAATCCATGAAAAGTTTTGGTTTCAGGCCGTTCTCCCAGGCGTAAAATTTTCTTTTAATCAGTAAGTGGTGCTGGTGGCAGTGTGTTATGTTTGTTACACTGGTATCTAACTCCCCAGATTTTACTGATTTCATTAAAAATGAATGGACGGAACATTAACAAAAAAAAAAAAAAAGGACCACAACTCTTAAATCTTTTGTATTCCAAGAGGTGTAAAAACTTCAAGACAGCTCCGAAATTAATTAGTATTATGTATCCGAGAAGGGGGAGGGGGATTGCACGAATTTCTTTGTTGCCGGTAATAAAAAGCATTAAAATTATTTATTTCAGTGTTTCATGAATGAAGATGCTATCAAACTCGCCCCAGCAAAAATGATACTCGCCCATCCGTCGCCCACCCTAATTTCGAAGTCTAGCGACGTCCCTGTTCTGAATACGCTCAAAAGTTGCTGCGCTCGTTCCTGAATCTTTTCTTTTACAGATGCATCTCTAAATTTTCTATAGCATTCGCGAACACGGTTACCACTTTCTGGATCTTTCTCATATTTCCTTTTGAACTCTCGCTGAACAGTAGTAGCACATTATGTTCAAAACATTTTCTCTCTGAGAAAAGCATTTTCGAACTGTTAGATACAGTCAGAAAAATTAAAAACTTTCTGTCGACTTCCAGCTGTTACTGCGAGTAGCTTAAAAAACTTTTCCAGCTTCTCCTTTACCTACGCCGCATGATTTCTTTTGTTTTGCCATCTTTGTTAGATTAATTATTTATAATGACTTAAAATCGGAACGCTCCTTTAGAATCACTCTAAATAGTAGAAATACAGTAGGGAGCAGTTGCTTTTCAAATACACTGACGGAAAAAAATCCCAACAACAAGAAGGGGTTGTGTTAGATAAACGATAGTTGGTAGGTGGTGAGAGTACATCTGTAAGATGACGTCTACGCAAATTTCGCGCTCGGCGCATACGTGAGGCGCTAGTAGCGCCCTCGGAACATGCAAAGCAGGTTTGCTGTAAATACGCGCTGTAACGTTCGTGAGCGTTAGTTATCGTTGAGGTTCGACGTAGTGTGTTGATGTTAGTCAAGAATGCCTTTAAGAAGACGAAGAAGCCATTATCAACAGCTCACGGAGTTTGAACGAGGTCGTGTAATAGGGCTACGAGAAGGTGGATTTTCTTTCCGCAATATTGCAGAACGACTTGGCAGGAATGTAGCCACTGTGCATGATTGTTGGCAGCGGTGGTAAAGGGAAGGTACTGCCTCAAGAAGACCGGGTTCCGGCCGGCCACGTGGCACTACTGAGAGGGAAGACCGCCGTGTACGGCGTATGGCCGTGGCGCATCGTACCGCGTCTGCGGCAGCAATTCGAGCTGCAGTTGCCACCACAGTGACACAACGAACTGTTACAAATTGGTTACTTGAAGGACAGCTCCGAGCCAGACGCCTTGTAGCGTGCATTCCACTTACTCCAAACCACTGCCGTTTGCGACGTCAGTGGTGTCAAGCTAGAGCTCATTGGAGGACGGAGTGGAGATCTGTTGTGTTTTCTGATGAAAGCCGGTTCTGCCTGGGTGCCAGTGATGGCCGTGTGCTGGTTAGAAGGAGACCAGGTGAGCGCCTGCAACCAACCTATCTGCGGCCGAGACACACTGGACCTACACCTGGAGTTATGGTCTGGGGAGCAATTTCCTATGACAGCAGGAGCACTCTCGTGGTTATCCCACGCACCCTGACGGCACAGTTGTACGTCGGTCTGGTGATTCAACCTGTTGTGCTGCCATTCATGAACAGCATTCCAGGGGGTGTTTTCCAACAGGATAACGCTCGCCCGCATACCGCTGTTGTAACCCAACATGCTCTACAGAGTGTCAACATGTTGCCGTGGCCTGCTAGAACACCAGATCTTTCACCAATCGAGCACGTATGGGACATCATTGGACAACTCCAGCGTCACCCCCAACCAGCATTAACCGTCCCTGTATTGACCGACCAAGTGCAACAGGCATGGAACTCCATCCCACAAACTGACATCCAGCACCTGTACGACACAATGCATGAGCGTTTGCGTGCTTGCATTCAACATTCTGGCGGTTACACCGGTTATTAATGTACCAGCATTTCACATTTAAAATGGCTCTTCTCGCGCTTACAATAAGCTGTGATCTTGAAACCTTAATCGATTAAATATGTTACCTATACGAATGTATTGCCGCCATTTCATTCCTCTACAACTATTTTTTCGTGGTGTTGGGATTTTTTTTCCGTCAGTGTATTTTAATTGAAAGAAAAAAAGTCTGTATCCCCGCTTGAAATAAAAATGCAGTATTCTATTTGTAAAATCACTGAAAAGAAATGCAGTGTTCTATTTTGTATATAAAACCGCTCCCTGAAAAAACGAATGGGAGGCAGTCAATATATGCTAGATTAACAGCTGTTGAATGACTGCTGTTGAACTTGTCAGATGTTGTCATGTTCAGTTTTCTGAAGAAAATATTACTTTAGATATTGTCTCTTGTAATTGTGCCGCTCCACAGTTACGTCATGAAGGGACTCTTATTGAGCTGACAGATCTTGCATATGCCTTCTCATAACAGACGTGTAATTCGAACTTAATAAAATCAAGTAAGATGTGTAGTGTTCTTAGGGTTTTTAAGGGTGTAACTAGAAGTTCAAAGTCAGTTTACCTAGAACATTAACATTAAGTGAAGCTTGATTAATTATTGAAAATGTAGGATAGCTTAATACTCAGTGTCTTTAATTAAGCATAGATTGACCAAACAAGAAAATAAGTAATAAGTCGGTACTTACTCAAACTTTAATATTTTGTTTAGTCATTCAGACACTAGTTAGCTAAGTAGCGTGAATACACTCTTCAAATATATCAAACTTTTTAACGGGTTTTAAATGCTGTAACAATCAACTTCCAATAAACTCGAACTTCACAATGAAAGACTCAAAACTTCGAACTATTATCCCCAAAATATTTAACGTAAAACAGTAGAGATAGCTAACGAACAACCTCAACCCCCTACCTCATTTGTCGTTGCCAAAAAGACGTTCGGGCGATAGAGAAAGTGTAAACGTTAAGTTTGGAAACTGCTTAAGGAGAACAAACCAAAATTTACATAAAGACAAAAACTGAAAAGGAAAGTTATATTAGAATATATGTTACAGATGGTACATTGTTCGAAAGTATTATACACACAAGCAATAAATTAACTTACAACCAATTCCTCGGAGTCACCGGTTTACTGCTTGAGCAACTACAACTCGTAGTAACACAGAAGTTTAATCAAAAATCTAGCACATAGAACACAATCACAGACGGATTAAACACTAGCGTGAGCGAAGTTTCTAAGCAGTACAGACATTTGAGTTGTGTGGTCCTTGCATTTATATCAGTTATAATGACTTGGCTGACTGATAGTCATTGCCTAGCAAAAAAGAAAAAGAAAAACTCATGAGAGTTCAGACTTGACGTTCAGTTGGAAAACAACAAGAAGCAAGCAAAATTTTTACGTAAGTGAAAAGTAAGCCGAAGGTTAGAAGGGCAGTATCCACTGCTGGATGAAGGTCTCCCTAAGTCTCTTTTACAACTATCTGTCTTGCGCAATTCTCTTCCACGTCATTTCCTGCACGCTTTCGAATTTCATCCACCTATTTCGCACGAGGTCTTCCTATGGGTCTTTTCTTGTCCCTTGATATCCAATCTAGTATCTGTTGTCCAACGGTGGTCAGTTGTTCTATCAATAGTAATGCATCAAGCCAGCCCACTACAGCTTGATGGTCCGTACTTTGACAATGATATCATTCACTCTTGTCGTTTTCGTGATCCATAAGTTCCTTTCTATATCTTCTTTCGTGACACCAAGCATGCATCTCTCCATATGCTTCTTTCTATGTCTTTTTAGTCAAAGTCCATGTCTTTATTCATAAGTAGGAATTGGAAAAAAAGGGTATAGAATATCTGTACCCTTTTTTCCAATTCAATGTATCTTTTCTTTCAAGGCGCAATGGTAAATTGCCCTTGAAAATTGTATTGTTTCTTCCAAATGTTCCAAGTTCTATTCGCCTATAAATTTCTTCTTCGATGTCGCCCTCACTTGATATGTGTTGTTGAAAGTAGATGTAGGCATCAGTTACTTCTATAGGTGCTCCATCAACCACTAAATAGAGAGAGTTATGTCACACAATCTGCATTAATTTATTAAATCACAAGTGCATGGAAAGTGAGTCATGCATTATTTTCTTCAATATAATAATATTTTTCCGAGTGTGACAACCCTAACTCTCAAGAAAAAGAAACAAAATTATAATCATGCACGCAGTTGCTTTATCTGTATACTATCATTTAGAGATCTCTTTGTTTCCATCAGATTTAAAGGCAGAGTTTATAAGGCAGATATAAGGAAAGTGAAACGAACTCATATTTTCCAAGTTCCCTATTTATATCACATAATCAATAGCTGACGTTAAATTTGTTCGCTTTAGGAGGAAAATGCCGGTTTTAAGTTCTGAGAGCAATTATTGTTGTCTGTCGTCTTCAAGGTCCGCCAGATCTTGTCACTGGGTTTTTATTCCATCAGCGACTCGGCTTCTAAGAATCATCGGGGAATCTCCGAACATTGTGGCAAGTTCTAAGAAGCACCAATTTCAGCAGCTGTGTTGTTGTTTTCCTGACAATTCCAATATCTTTAAGATCTTTCTTCAGTGTTCTTGGAATTGCTTTTGATACACGGAACAGTACTGTGACAGCTGCTACTGTGTACTCCAAGGGGTGCTGAATTTTAATTTATAAATGTCGATATTTTACAATCTTTTCAAGGTCTTTTTCTTCAATTCTGTCATCCCCTCGAATGACCACGGCCATTACTGCCACTTTTCTTTTTCTCAATCACAGTAATATCAGATGTATATTAATCTAGTTTTCTTCTTTTTGAGTTTGAAATCCTATAAAATCTTTACGCCGGCATTTCCCCCATTTCTTTTTTTTTTTTTTTTCAGGTATGTGCTCCACTAAGTTCTTGTAGATGGTAGGTGTAAGGGTCGCCCGTAATCGAACTGTCAAATATGAATTTATGTACTTTTAATATTGTGATGAACACGTGCGGACGGACGTTTCATTCCGCCATTTTGTTGTTTCAGATAAGAACTGATATTTTTCACCACCCACGTGGTACGATTTTTAATCCTATGGGGGATTAAGAGAGGGGTGCATGAACACTTGGGGCATCTGACCTTGAAGAGTCAGCTGCTCGAGTGCTTCTGTTAAACAAGTTGTCATTCTGCTTTGGTATACGTGCAAGGTTGTAATCCCCTGCGGGTATCCGACGACATTCCTGAGTACAGGTATTTCACGTGCTGACCGGGAAAACCAGTTTTTCTTGCGCATGCGTGATAGAGGACAGAAAGGGCGAGGAGGATTAAGTGAGACAGTTGAGCTTCGGTCGTCAAGGAGAGAGGGTCCTGGTTTGGACACCAGTTTCTGACGGAAGGACTGCGGTTATCGCAGACGTGCAGCGTGGTGAACGGGAAGGAGGATTCCTTCGTCCACCGGGTATCGCGGAAAGAATTGTGGAAAGGTAGCACGTGGTCAGCACGGGAACCTGAGCGGAAAGTCATCGGAAACCCGTGAAGCAAATGTTATCGGAATAATAAAGTCTTGTTGTTTTTATTTCCGTGTACTGGACTGAGTTTGTCGAGGTAATTATTCTTCTACACAAGAACGCCTTCAGCCGCCTTGATAGCCAGATCGTATAGTAAAGGCGAGGCGGTAGCTCGCTATACGGCGGGAAACAAAAGGTATTATCTAAGAATTGATATGTCTGGCCCTACAGCCAGATAAAGTGGCGCAGTCTATCGGTAGGATCAGCCTGAAAGCGAGCTCATGAATGACGTGAATGGCGACACGTGTGAAGAAGGAACAACGGACTTTTGTGAAAATTCCTGTGACCGAATGACAGAACTCTGACGACGTGCCGACCGGAAGAGACACCAGCGTGCTAGCCGAGATAAGGTATCCATCGTGTCGACTAAGACAAAGACAGTGTGCACCTCAGCGTACGGAAATCCCAAGCAGGACGAGGACTTACAAGCAAGACAAGAGAAGAAGCCTGAATGCTCCGGTAACGTACCACATTTTTTTTCTGAGATTATTTCTGTGTCTTTGCCTGTGCATTTGGTATAATTTAGGGTTAAGAGTAGAAGTTCTCATCATGGTACTAGAAAGGAAAGGGAAAGCTAAGAATTAGATATTCTCAGAGTAAAGCATTGTAAAGTAAAATTTTGTAACAGTTAATTTTATGTCAGTTGCTAGAGAATGCGAAGTGTCAAAATATTTTCATTAAGTAATAAGTGTTTAGATAGGTTGAGATTTCATGTTTACGATTTAAGAAATTTGAAGCTAAAATAGCGTAGTGATTTTTTTTTTTTTTTTTACGTGTAGTGAAAGAGGCAGAAGGAATATAAGTATTCTGAGTAAAACAGGATAATAGATGTTCGGGTAATGCATGAAGGTAGAGATAGGTTAGAAACAAAACAAGAAGCAGATTAACCTTCGATGATTTAATGCGGAAGTTTGCATGATTTCTTTTCTTATTTCTTTGCATGAGTGTATTTTTTGAATGTGTATTGTAGTGTATTATCATGACTGAGCTTTTGGAAGGGAAAGTTGAGGATAATTTAGACGCGGACAACGAAGAGAATAGTATTCTTAACGATTCAGAATTAGATTCTAGTAAAGAAGTAAGCATTAATATGGAAGACAAGAAAAATAATCCAGCTAGAATGGAATGGGAACTTCAATTTAAAATGCTTGAGATGGAAGAGAGAAAGGCTGAGAGGGAACAAAGAATGCTAGAATTACAATTAGCGGATAGGAAAGAAGAAAGGAAATTTGAGTTAAGAAAATTAGAATTAATTAATGAGAAAGAGAAGGAGTCTATTAAAAGTAAAAATGAGATTAAGTTGGCCGACTACATGAGAATCTTAGAAAGAACTTTACCCAGAAGTCCCAGTAAGCCGGAAGAAATTCTGGACTTCTTTGATTCGTTAGAAAGGGCATTTGTATTACACTCAGTACCGGAAGAAATGAAAGGTCGTTTGGTGATAGCCTTATTCAATTCAGAATGTGTGAACCACTTATTTCGTCGTTTGACTATAGAGCAGTACGATAAGTACGAAATAGTTAAGGAGGCAATTTTGATGGAATGCCATTTGACTCCGGATATTTATTTGAAACAGTTTGAGAATATTAGTAAGAACAAAGGGGAAAGCTACTTGCAGTTAGCGGGACGTATTAAGAGGACCCTAACCTACTACATCAACAGTAGTGAAGTGAAAGAATTCGATCAGTTGGTCAATTTGTTGGTATGCGACAAATTCAAAACTTTGTTGTCCCCAGAACTGAAGACCTACATTCTTCAAAGAGGTTCCGTAGGGAAGTTAGTTCCTTCGACAGAATTAGGAGAACTTTGTGATTTATACGAAAGTCACGTGGGAGCTATGGGAATAGAAGTAGGAAGATGTAAACCCAGTCATCCCTTGGGAAAGTATTTCAAAGGAGGTCAATCAGAAGCCTGGAAGGGAAGTTTTCAGACAGGCGGAAATCAATTGAAAGGAAAGTTTTACGGGAAAGATCAGAGCGTCGGACATAAGCCAGGTTATTCAGCAGCGAGGCCTATCGTAGGGAATACCAGTTTGGATAAGGGAATTATATGCTTTAGATGTGGAGTAGTAGGGCACCGTAAAGCAAACTGTAACCAGAAGGCATCCCAGAGTACTCCCAGCTCTTACTCTCAGAATCGGAAGAAAGACCCCCCAAATAAGGTAAACAGAGTAGCGATGGGACAAAGGGGAGCCGAAGATGTTTCAGAGAGAAGGATAGAGGTCAGCGATGATAAAAGAATGACGGCTAAGGTAGATAGAGTTTTAGGCCAAGAAGGAAGTCAGAACGAGGTAATAGAAATTCCGGTAGGAGAAGTGAAGAGGGTTAAGTCGGAATGCGGAAAGAGCACAGAAATCCTTATTGACTCAGGCGCGGAGGTGAGTTGTGTAAGAGGAGGTTTACTTGGCGAAGAGTTGTTGGAACCAAAGGGTAGAATAATTTTAAGAGGCTTCGATGGTAGTAAGGGAGAGTTTGCAATTAAACAATTGAATCTCCGATTAGATGAAGAGGGATTAGAAACAGGAGAAGCGCCAGAAAGTTTTTGTGAAGTGATGTGTGCAATTGTTCCTAATCTGGTAAACAGGGTAATTATAGCAGCGGAGGATTACCAGCGCATGAAAAGTTTAAGGGAAGCTACTCCGATGTGGGCAACCTCGTGTGAAAAGGCGTTAGAGTTAGGGAATAGGCCGGATGTGCATCCAGAAACTGAGACTGGCGAAGCGCTAGTCGAAGAAGAGGATATTCTAGGAATGGAAAGCCCGGCGATCACAGATATTTCAGCGGAGGAGGAGCAAGCGCGCTTGGTAGGTAAACCGTGGCTTGAAGGGCAAAATAGCCCCAGGATATTAGCGCTCAGTGCTGGAGGCGGCGAGGAGAATCAGCGAGGGCAACAGCAGGTCGACCAATCAGGAGAGGCAAAGAGAGCTAGCGAGGGAACAGGAGATAGCGTTACTGATTTGGATACGAGTGAAGCTCAGGAGAGTTCAGACAGACGCTTGTTTACAGAGCAACAAAAGAGGTGTATGACGTTAGCAGCCGCTAGGAATGAGGCGGAAAATGGCAGAGGTGGTTATCTCTATACGGATGGAATGTTGTATCATCGGGAGCCAGTGTTGGGACAGGTTACGCTACAGTTGGTAGTTCCTGAAGAGCGGAGGGCGCAAGTGTTAAAGCTGGCACACGATTCGGTTTTTGGCGCGCATTTAGGCCACAAGAAGACCCTAGAGCGGATTAGATATTCTTTCTACTGGCCTACCTTGAAGAAAGATGTGCGTAGATATTGTGATGTATGCGAAGCGTGTCAGTTGAGACGTCCCATCACGAGGGCAGACAGGGTTCCGATTGAGGCAGTTAGGAGACCCCCCAGACCATTTCAGGTTGTTAATGTGGACTTAATCGGACCGATTGAACCACCGTAGAGCAAGGGTCACCGGTGGATATTAGTGATGGTAGATCAGCATACTAGGTGGCCGGAAGCCGTATGTCTGACTTCATTGAATGCCCGGAGCACGTGCGACGCACTACTGGAAATTTTTCAGCGCACAGGGATTCCGGAGGTAGTAGCGATGGACCGGGGCACAAATTTTGTGTCGGGGTTGACACAAGAGATCCTAAGGCGTCTAGGGTCGACTCCTAGGTTCTCCGTCCCGGGAAATCCCGCCTCGAACGGTCTTGTCGAGCGATTCAACAGAGTTTTGAAAGGAATGCTGCATCATGTGATAAGGGAGGAGCCTCGGCAGTGGCATAAGGCTTTGCCATATTTATTATGGGCCTATAGAGAGGTTCCCAATGTTACAACGGGCGCGGCCCCGTTTCAGTTGCTATACGGGCGAGAGCCCATTGGTCCGCTGGCCATTCTGAAGAAAAATTGGGCGGGGGAATGTAGGCTGCCCGTTGGCATATCAGTATCAGCGGAGCAGTACCTGCAGCAAATGAAGGAGCGCATGGAGAAGGCGGCTCAGCAAGTGGAGGAGGTGGCGGTGGAACAGCAGCGACGGTATACGTCGTATTATAACCGTCGGCTGCGACAGAGGTCCTTTCAAGTGGGAGACCAGGTGATAGCCCTGATCCCGGACTCCAAGAACAAGGTGTATGCTAGGTGGACCGGCCCAGTACACATAACTGAGAAACGGGGGTCCAATAGCTATGTAGTTGAACTAGGAAACGGGCAGTTTCGGCATGTACACGTGGGGAAGCTAAGAGAGTTTAAGCCCCGGATCAGTGTAGTCGGAGTGATTTTTGAGACCGATGAGGAGTTCGGCAAAATTAAGGAGGCTCCGGTGAGGAAAACGGAGGAAGCAAAAGAACCTGAGGAAATCAGGATAGATAGGGAGAGGATAACTCGGGAGCAACTTAGGGAGTTACAGGAGCTGGTGAACAGCTCGAAGAAGTTCTTTTCGGGAGAAGTGGGAGAGACGTCAGTGGGGAAGCACGCAATTACACTCAAGCCGAAAAGCGTACTTCGTACCCAGCACAGGTACAAGGTGCCACAATCGATGCAGAGAGCAGTGGAGAGCCAGATCCAGGAGTTGTGGGATCGTGGGATGATTGAAGAATCAAAAGAAGAGTATAGTCATCCGGTAGTATGTGTGGCTAAGAAAAATGGAGAGGTTCGGATGTGTGTAGATTACAGAATGTTAAATTCTCACACTGTTCCGGACGCATTTCCGATGTCTCATATCCCAGATTTGTTGGCGAAGGTGGGGGCAGCCCGGTATATTACTACGCTTGATATGTTAAAGGGGTACTATCAAATCCCAATGGACCCCGACAGTAGAAAGTATACCACTTTTGCAACGCATAAGGGTCTCTATCAATGGAAAGTAATGCCCTTTGGGTTATCAGGAGCGGCGGCTACTTTTCAGAGAGCCATGAATAAGGTTTTAACCCCGCACCAAGACTATGCGATAGCGTACCTGGACGACGTGGCTATTTTTTCTGGCTCATGGGAGGAACATTTGAAAGGAGTAATTGAAAGTTTGGAGGCGGCAGGCTTTACGGGAAATTTGAACAAATGCTGTTTCGCCCGTACGGAGGTGAATTACTTAGGGCACGTGGTCGGCTCGGGTCATCACCGGCCGGACCCCGAGAAATTACAGGCCATCAGGGACCTTTTGCCCCCTCAGACAAAAAAGGAAATACGTAGCTTTTTGGGATTATGTGGGTATTACCGTGATTACGTACCTAACTTCGCAAAGATAGCTAAACCTTTAACAGATTGTACAGGGAAAAGGGCGGCAGATAGGGTAGTTTGGTCGGAAAAGTTGGAGGAATCATTCAGGTCTGTGAAGGAAAATTTGTGTAAGGCACCGGTATTAAACACCCCGGATTTCAGTAAGCATTTTATCTTACACACGGATGCGAGTTCCTTTGCGGTGGCATGTTGTTTGAGTCAGAGGGATGAGGAAGGCAACATTAGGCCAGTGGCCTATGCTAGCAAAAAATTAAATGGGACGCAAGCCAGATGGGCGGTCAGCCATCAGGAGGCGTACGCCATAGTATGGGGTTTGCAAAGGTTTGAAGGGTGGATTTTCGGTAACCGGGTCGAAGTTATGTCCGATCACAACCCCTTACTTTTCTCACCCGTTCCGCATCGCAAAGTTCAAAATTACAGCGTTGGAGTTTGGCTATTTCCCAATTTAATTTATCCATATCTCATGTCGCGGGCAAACTAATTCCTCACGCCGATGCGTTGTCAAGACTCAGTTTTAAAGAGTAGGGCAGCGCCATGGTGAGAATGTTTCACGGCACAGGTGGAGATCCACAGAAGGTCTCAGGGTGGTACAAGTGTTACATAACGTGCGAGAAGTGAAAAAGTGTATTATGTTGTGTCACCCAAGATCTGCAGGCAAGGAAGAGACTGACTCGAGAATACGGCAAAAGACCGTATCTCTCGTTCATTTGGTGGGGGCCTGTAAGGGTCGCCCGTAATCGAACTGTCAAATATGAATTTATGTACTTTTAATATTGTGATGAACACGTGCGGACGGACGTTTCATTCCGCCATTTTGTTGTTTCAGATAAGAACTGATATTTTTCACCACCCACGTGGTACGATTTTTAATCCTATGGGGGATTAAGAGAGGGGTGCATGAACACTTGGGGCATCTGACCTTGAAGAGTCAGCTGCTCGAGTGCTTCTGTTAAACAAGTTGTCATTCTGCTTTGGTATACGTGCAAGGTTGTAATCCCCTGCGGGTATCCGACGACATTCCTGAGTACAGGTATTTCACGTGCTGACCGGGAAAACCAGTTTTTCTTGCGCATGCGTGATAGAGGACAGAAAGGGCGAGGAGGATTAAGTGAGACAGTTGAGCTTCGGTCGTCAAGGAGAGAGGGTCCTGGTTTGGACACCAGTTTCTGACGGAAGGACTGCGGTTATCGCAGACGTGCAGCGTGGTGAACGGGAAGGAGGATTCCTTCGTCCACCGGGTATCGCGGAAAGAATTGTGGAAAGGTAGCACGTGGTCAGCACGGGAACCCGAGCGGAAAGTCATCGGAAACCCGTGAAGCAAATGTTATCGGAATAATAAAGTCTTGTTGTTGTTTTTATTTCCGTGTACTGGACTGAGTTTGTCGAGGTAATTATTCTTCTACACAAGAACGCCTTCAGCCGCCTTGATAGCCAGATCGTATAGTAAAGGCGAGGCGGTAGCTCGCTATACGGCGGGAAACAAAAGGTATTATCTAAGAATTGATATGTCTGGCCCTACAGTAGGTCATATTCTTTACATTTGTTGTAGCTTATTACAGGGGTGAAGCACGTGTCAAGAAGGCAAATTTGCAACGATAAATTCCGTCGGCTGACTTAATTGGGAAAGTATTCGACTCCATAACAGAAGGATGCGGGTTCGAGCACCGCCACCGGCAAATTTGTATTTTCACATTGGCGCCCGATTGTGGAAAGGAATCTACTGGCCGTTGGGTTCTTCGAAAAATGTGTGATGTTCCTTCCGCACGTCATCTTCCACACGTCGTCTGGAATTAATCAGAATTCTTTCTTCAGATCAGATCAGATCATATGTAGAGGATTTTAGGAAGGGAGTGTCTGACCCCAGGTCTTAAACAACCCTTAGAAATAGGAAGCTAGGAGATTTGGGTTAGCGTGCCCGATAGGAAAGTGACACGGAAGCGAGGTAGAAAGGGGAGGAAGACGCCCTTATTTATTACCGGGAGGCCAGTACCCGGGGTCCAACGGCTTAACGTGCCCATCCGACGCACGGCGGGTATTTAGTGGTTCGAACGTACGTACCTGCCCAGGATCGAACCTGAGGTTATCTCCATGGCAGTCACGAACGCTGACCACTGGGCCACCAGCGACCCCGAATTCCTTCTTCAGCAGATACTTCAAGAATGGTTTGCCAGCTGACCCGAAAACATACGATTCCATCCCAGCCCTTTCTCAAGGAGAGGGGGTATGTGTGGCATACTGCAAGAGTGAAATAGATGTCAAGACGGCAAAGTTGCCAGTGATAAATTCCGGCGGGGTAGCTTAAATGAGAAAGCATTCAGCTCCGGAGATGAAGGATGTGGATTCGATCTTCACCATCGGCAGATTTGTGTATTCACAATGTTCCAATGCAACATTGTAGTAGCGACTTTGTATCATTACTATTATTATTGTTGTCGTTTGTTGTTGTCAACGTCGTGAAAATGTTACTTTAAAAGATCCTAGCATTTTGTCGTATGATCCTGAGGGAGTTGTTTATATTTTGGGTACTAATATATGTATGTAAGTCTTAAATTTCTCAGCTCACGCACCATATTCACGTAAAACAACTTTTGACAAGAACCTGCTTGTGGCTCTGTGCCTAATAAAACTTCAGTGTCGCCGTTTGCAAAGTAACAACCGAAGGTTAAATGAATTAACGTTTTCATGAGAACACTTTTGTTAAAAACAGTTGCAAACATTTAGTGAGGCATTCGGATGTAATATGCAGGAGTTCAAAAGCTTCCTTTTGAACTTGATCTTTCCTTCGCTAGAATTTTTTGTTTCTGATTTTCAGTGCGATTGATGAAATCGTTATGTTCGCTAATCCTGCATAACGAATGAAGAGTGTAAATTCGTTCCAGATTTCTTTGTGCTTCTCTACGTTTATGTGATTTTCGGGCTTCTACATTCTTGCTATTTGATTCAAAAATATTTTTACATTTGAATACACAAAAATGTTTTGCCAAGTTCAAATATTTTTCAGCGCAGCTTTCCGTGGAAATAATTTTACGGAACTTACTGACGTTCACTGTGACGTCAAATAAGCTGTTATGAGAGGGGTGTTTAACTTTTATGCATAATTAATGTTGCACCGCAGTAGTGTACAAGAGCGTTGGACAGCTCTCTTGCGAAATGGAAATTTTAAATATAACTACTAATAACAAATTATATTGAAATATTTTCTTCTGTAATTTCGGAAACTTTCTCAGATCTGCAAGTATATTTTTATTATGTTTGCTGTCTCAAAAGTTATTGGAGCAAAAACTCACACTATCGCGTTTGGTAATATTGATTTAGGCCTCAAACTACAAAAAGCAACACATCAAGTAAAGTAAAATTCAAGCATTCTCCGTTATCCATGGATTTGATTTTCATCCATTTGTCAAAGTACCATGTGGTTAGTGTATGAACAATATAAAAAAGTACTTCTGTTAATTAATATTAAAATGGCCACCACGTGTCTTTAATAATTTCGTAGGCAACGAATTAATGCCTCATTGTAGATGGTTAATAGTCATGGTAAAACGCAAAGCACAAATTTTTCCCTTCGTTAATTTGCTCTTTTTCACTGTATGTTTATTAGGCAGTTGAGAAGACACTTGGCAGTGTGCCAGAGCTCAAAAAATCAGAAGAAATCAGTTGATCAGACTTTTTTTGCTTGAAGTAATTATGATACTGACAGATCTTAATACTGTAGTTTTGTATGTAATTTCAATGCGAAAGAAAACTTAAATCTACCGGTATTTCAAACAATACCAATACTCCTTAAACTACTATTAAACACCAGAATGAAAATTCCAACCAATACAATCCAGAGCCAATTTTTCACGAGATAATTACTGAAGATCAGCTTTATGAAGTAATGGTCATCATTACAACTAATGTTGGTGTAAATAATGATGGCATTGACCATTAAATGTACTTACAGTTGTATTGATCTCACTTGTTTTCTTCCTAAAATCAAATGGTTATATACGTACACATTTTACTAAATGATAGGCAGATATTCCCAAAGCTTTTTTTTTTTTCCCTTCAGACCAGTTCTGAGGTGCGTCTTGTTGATTGGATCAGTAGATGATGAGTACTGAAAAGATGCAGACATTCTCAGACAGCATGTTTCTCAGTGTGTTAGATAAAACGCACAGGTACTCACGTACTCTCTTTGACATCTCCATTGCCTACCGAGGTGACTTGCCTGGTCATTTACCGACTGGTAACCAAGATTTTCACAACCCTTGAAATCTGGACGTAAGTTAGAACTGGCTGATAAACACCTAGCCTTCTGTACTTCATTTCCGTGTGTTTATCCTAAGGGCTGTTTAAGATCTAGGTTCAGACACTCGCTTCTTAAAGTCCTCCCCAACATCATTTATTCATCGTTCATTTCTAATCAACTTGTAATGTTCGTTTAAGTATAACTGTCTGAACGCTACACAAATCAGTTCTTAATAACTTCACTTTTAAGCGAATCGTGTGTCACTCAAATAACTTCAGAAAAGGGCACTTACTATTAGTCTTTATTCAGCAAACACTTCTTTAGCACGACTCAGTCTTCAATAACATTAGTGGAAAAATCCAGTTACTTGTTAGAGAACGTTTAACGAGAAAGAAAAACACCAACTCTAAATATTAAACACGCAGATGTCAAGAAATCACAACTTCAAGTGCTTCAACTTCCGCAACTACTATTATATCATCATACTACCACCATCTCAACTTACTGCTGCTGCTCAAAGAGTATATATACTACGTTCAGTTCTCATCGGACAGATACACACGTCATACTTTACTACCTCAAGGTATTGCCAACCATACTCTTGCGAGAGAGAAGATATCACGTTAAGTTAGAAAAATGCTAAGGAGAAGAAACTCAAATTTACATAGAGAAAGAAACTAAGAAGGAAAGTTAAATTAAAGTATATGTCCCAAACTTTCATAAAAAAACAAAAAAAACGTAACCGGCTGCTTGAAAAATTACATAACATTAGTATCAGAGGTTCATCACACAAATTATTTTCCAGTTTAAAGGAGGGGGGGATATCTATCAAATAAACCCCCCCCCCCCAAAATGGTCTCAAGCCAAAAAATTAAGCATACTAGTAGAAAATTCTGGAAGTGGCCTTAAAACAAAGAAAAATCAGTAGATTACGAAACTCTATCAGTAGACAGGAGTCAAAATCAGTAGATCTACTGATCAATCAGCACAATGGCGACACTGCTTGGATATGTAAATTTTCTGTTGAGTTCAATGCGATCGACTGCGCACACCGTTCGAAATGATTCGCACCCGATGCTACGGGCCAATGTCATCCTGAAAGCTGCAATCAGCATTCTAGTGACGGAGACCGACCATTCGTGAACGATTCGTTCACAACGAATGACTTTTCACCCTGAATGGCTCATTTAGGCCGCCATTACTGTGACCCACAATGGAGCAGTAGCGTGTTTAACTTTCTTCCGCAAGATGGAGTTCGGAAACAAATTCCCAATGAGAAAAGCAATGTCGAGAATTTTTTTCTTCGTCTTAGCCTGTTGACACCCACTGAAGGGTGTCGACAGGCTAAGATGAAGAAAAATCCCTCCCTCAGCCTTCCTCTATCTTTTCCAACTTCCTCGATCCTTAGCCTCAGTCCACCATTTAGCACCTCTGGATTTTTGAAGGTCATATCTCCATCTTATTCTCTGGCGCACTTTTCGTCTCCTTCCATCTCTCGGTTGCTATTCTGTTTTTAATCTTGTCCATCTTTCATCTTTCTGTCTTCCAACATGTCCAGACCATCTCCACTTTGTTTCCTTTATTATTTTTATAATATCTGTTATTCCTGTTCTTTCTGTTATAATTTCATTTCTAACTCTATCTCTTCTTGTTATTCCTAACAATCTTCTCTCTAACTCTTTTACCGATACTCTTATTCTTTTACATTGTCTGTGATACTCCATGTTTCACTTCCATAAGTAAGCACGGGAATAATACATGCAATGAAGATTTTTCTTTTTAAACACGTTGGAAGATCACTGGTTAAATAGTCTTTACGTATCCAAAAGGCTATATTACCTTGGATAATTCTTCTGTTGATTTCTCTTTCTTTAAAACTGGTTACTTGACCGAAATAGGTGCATTCGTCTACTTCTTCAATTTCTTTTCCTTCTATCAAAATGTATCCTTTTCTGTATTGTTCATATATTTAGTTTCTGCTCTGTTCATTGTCACACCTTTTTTAAGACTTTCCATTCGTAAGTCTTTATCATATTCTGTATTTTTCAATTGCTAGTTGCAATGATGACTATGTCATCGACAAATCTTAAGTGATTTAGGTACCTTCCATTTATGTTTAATCCCTTTTCTTCGCAGTTTAAATTTCTAAAAATATCTTCTAATACAGAGTTAAATAATTTCGGAGATAGTGGATCTCCCTGTCTAACTCCTCTCTGCATCTTGACACCCGAGTCTACGTTCTCAAACTTTATTGTTGCTGTAGCCTTGCTAAATAATTTATTTATTAAACTGACATGTCGAGAATTTACTGAGTGCAAACCGTTATGTGACTGAGCAATGAACTAGGAAATAGTGAAAGTTAAGAATGGGAATGATACGTAAATGCCTTTCATTTGAACGCTGTGCCCGAATCGTTCGGTAGCGAATCATTCGTCATGAATGCTGAATGGTGCAGAGCTTGCGCTCTTTTTGGCAGTTTGCCAATTTCCGCTATGGCCTTCAAAACACTTTAATCGTGAGCATGGTATCCCTGCAAAGAATGATTTACTCAGTAAGCGTAGGGACAACCTGGAAGTTGAATGGTGATTCATTCGAATGATCATTCGTGAATGATTCTTCCGATCAACGAACTCCCAAGAAGGAATGATTTTTGTCATCCGTACAGCATTTGGGAGTTGTTTGTCCTTGACTGCACCTTAGTTTCTTGAACTTTGCAATATTTCGCGACATTCACAATTCCATCAATGATCAGAGAGCTCACCAGTATATCTTCTGATATACACTGAGTGTCCAAATTATTATCACCACCTGGTTAGTACATTTTTGAGCTACCTTTCGCCCTCAAAACAGCTTGAATTTGTCTTGGTATGAATGTATTAAATGTCAGTGGCTCGGGGTATATTAGCCAAAACGCGATGAATTGCACCTTTCGACTCTTGAAGATTTGATGGTATAGCGGATCCAACTGTCTGATGCCTCTTTCGACTTCATTCCACAAATGATACTTTGGATTGAGATTCTGTGATTGATGAAACCAATGTAGCAAGGAAAAGTCTCCTTGATGCTTCACAAAACATTCGCGTACAATGTGAGCCCAATGACATGGAGCATTGCACTGGTGGAAGTAACTATCTCCATTGGGATAAATCATCAACATAACTGGGTAGACTTGGTCAGCAACGATTTAAGTACTTTTGGGCAGTCAGACGTTGCTCCACACGAATCAAAGGGACCAAGCACTCCTACGAAAACATGCCCCAGACCATAACGTTGCCTCTGCCAGCTTGAAGAGTAGTGACATGGTCCTTGCTTTCGTGCTGCTGTCTCCATATACTCACCTTTCCATCTGCAGGGTGTAGTTGTAAATGTGATTCGTCGGACCACATTATCCTTTTCTATTCATTTACTGTCCAATTTTTGTGTTGTCAAAACTGATCCTAACTCCGGTGATTATCAAAAAGTCCGCGCCTCTGACCACTCGTCCACCTTGACGGGTAGTCGATTCTAGCCGGTGGCAAAAAGAATTTTTCCAGTCTGACATTTAGAAATTAATTATCGGCGAATTGCAAATTTAAATTTGCGCCATCTGTCATCTACACACAAAAAGGCTGGTAAATGCATGAAATGTGTTTAAGCTATAGAACATACCATCCCCGACTTACAGATGCGGGATATCGTGTCTACAAACGGATGGACAAAAGTCATGCAACCAGCATGAACGTTTTTTATAAGACGTGCTAAATAAAGAATTAAAGCCTTTGATCAGTATAATAGGCGCAATTAATAATATGAAAATTGTAATCACAATGAGGAATAGAAAAATAAAAATATCTTGTTTTCGCTAAAATATCTGATTTCATCTGACAAATTAAAAAATGAATCACAGAAAAAAGTATTGAGGTCCGCAAGGAACAAAACAAAAACATTAAGATGTATGATAATAATCAATCCTTGCGATTCAAGACAAATCTAGCTGTATTTTATCTGAACAAACATGCTGGTATGTTCAGAATGATTTAAGAAATTTCTGGAATCACTCTTTTTCTATGGTCAGCTTCGCTTAATCTGCTAAACAACTTTTGAATGGTGTTTTATAGTACACAATTCTGGTGAACTTGGTGCGGTAGTATAGAATTGCTTTTGGACCCATTCATTGAATTTCATGGATAATCGATTTAAAAAAAAATAATACCCTCCCCCCTCCCTCCAGGAAGGAAAAAGTGGTTTACTGATTTTTTTAATGTCTCAGTAGCATCTACATTAGCCTAATAATTGATTTTTTCTTTTTTGTACATCACAGGAACTACTGTTTGGATTTAAGTTTCTTGAACAGTTTCCTTTATTGATAAAAAAACGTCTCTGATTTTTTTTTCAACTACATTTGAATTATTCCATTAATCCATTCTGATAAACTTATGCTATGTGCAAATTTAAAACGGGTTATTTTTCCTCCACACATCGTGGCAGACTAAGTTTCATATTTTTTTTATTATTTTGTTTCAAAATATCGTATATTTGAGCTGATTGAAATGGCAGAGACTGTATTGAACTGCATTTCATCAATTCGAACTGAAGCACTTGAGAGTTAGCCAGGCGCGGACTGGGCCGCCGGGATACCGGGAAAATTCCTGGTGGGCCACCATATTCTGGACCGGTAGGCCTTTTGATAACTCAAGACAAAAAAAAAAAGTATTTATGTACTTGTACTTCAAATTATTCTTGTAGAAGTTATGCTAAAAGGGAAAAGTTTGTTCACAATTTTTACGGTTTAAGAAAAAAATGAATTAATAAATAAATCTACGTAGTAATTGTTCTGTTGAGTTAAATGATACTCTGGTTTCGATACATCTTTTCTCCCTTTCTCGACTTTCAGATATAAGTCCCGTGTCTTTCGGCTGATATCCTCTACCTCAGTCAGCTTTTGCCAATTGCATTTGTAGTTTAATAATCAATACAATATAAGCATTTGTAGTTTAATAATCAATACAATATAATCATATATGCTATTAATAGTCTGCGGTAGAAACTCGAAATCCATTGTAACCATTAATGCATTGAGCTTTACTTACGGTAAAATTTTTGAGTTGCTGCTTTGTACACGTATGTGCTTCTTTCACCCCGTTTTTTTTTTTTTTTTTTGAATGACATCTGCATTTCATTTACTACTTTTTGGGCCTCACGAAGTTTTGAACTGCAGTTCTGGAAAGTGTTTCAACTACAGTAAAAAAAAATATATATATTTTTTCCATTTGAAAGTAATTTTTTCAGTGCCAAATAATTTTTGCATTGCTTAATTTTTCTCACTTTATAAATTTCCACTGAAATTGCGATTCTAGACATTTTCCGCTTTTTCAAGATATTTTTTTCGTAATTATTTTATTAATGATAGGTAAGTATTGAAAAATAATTTAATTTTTGGCGTACTCACTCACTCACTATCACAATAAAATTTGTGAGAATGAAATAAAGTCTTTGACGGTCTTTCTCAAAGAACGTTCCTTGTCTGCATGGACGTTCTTTCCCATTGCGGCTCAATGAGCTGGGCAGGCATCAAAACCACTTGGGAAAAAAAAATAGATTTTCTCAGCTTCTCTTAATAATGCAGTAGAAATTAGAACTTAAATTGGAATCCTTATTTTTTCTAATCGCCCCATTTTCATCACCGCTCTTTCCGCAATAGATTTTAAATAAAAAAAATAATTAAACACATTTCATTAATGAATTTTTTTTTATAAAAAGTGAGAAGCTCAGACTTACTTCTGGAATAAAAACACTGGAAATTAGGAAAAGCATGTTTACGCATAAGGCTACTTTCGCACGAGGCTACTTTGCAAGTAGCCTTTGAGGATGAAGAGGACATTGAGACGAACTTAAGAAGGAGGCGAACAGCATTTAAGAAAAATGTTGTTTTGACTTTTGAGAGCATGAAAATTTTATTTATTTATTATTATTTTTGCAGGTAATTGATTTTCGATTTATGAAAATTAATTAGGGATTTGGGAATTTTAATCTAAAAGGCTTACTGTGCGGAAGATATTTCAGCTGCGCGCAGGAAGAGGTAAGTAAGTCCCTGCGCGGGCCAGCATGAGGGAACGTTGTTTGTCTGTTGCTTCTCAGCAAAGGAAGTAATTTTGTTTTTACGTTAAATTTTACAAGGGATCTGCTGTCCAGAAGAATGGGTAAAATATTGTTACTTATTGCATCGATGCAATAAAAAAACCCAAAAAAACTACAATGATTTGTAGACTTGTGATGAAAAGATATATTTAAACAGCAAAAGATGATGCTAGCATACGTTTTCTTAGGAATGGAGTACTTTGATAATTTTTCCTAATAGTGGGTCGCACGAAATAGCTTCCAGGGCCGTTTATGGATTGCCAGCCAGTCCGCCCCTAGAGTTAGCGATTTTATGCCCAGAGTATGAAAAACACAAATACGAGTAACTACTGAACTGTAGAAAGAAATCTCTTCTGAGCTAGCAGCAATGTTATCAGTAGACAATCTCAGGTGATAATACTAATAAGTACTCACAAACACACGCCGTGTTTGTAAGTACTGTTAGATTGTCGCCACTGTTTATTTACTTACTGATAACAGTAAATAAATAAATAAATAAAAATCTAATTCTCTGAAGGATTTTACTTCATACCTTTGTAATTAACTCTTCATCCTTGCCCCTGGCTTCTTAAATTTTTAATGTTAATTCTCAGTGCACATCCTGAATCCGGTCTTTCATATTAATTCCTGGCCGCGTAAACGTGTTTTCTTCACAATTCTAAATTCACACCTCTAAATCTTCCTCTTCATATCGAGCATTTAAAATGTTTTGATCGTAAACCTAATTGCGTACCCTAAATCTTTCCTTTCGTATCCAGCATTCTAAATTTTTGATAATAATCTAAAATGCACACGTTTGAATCTTCCTTTCTTATCTGGTCTTAATTGCACACCTGTAGATTTTGTCCTTCTCTCTGGCCATTTTAATTTTTGGTGATAATCGTAAATCGTATAGATGTTTCAAGGCCTAATCTGTTAGTCTAATCTCTGGTAAATGATGTGCAAGAATAAATCTCATGAAATGTTTACAAAGAATACATTCATAACTGTTGAAATCATCAGTTATGAATTCTACGATTACGATACGTGCTATTTTTATCTGATGGGAAGACTATTATGTCTGTAATATTTTCCCACTTTAATGAAGTCCATACAACTAGCGCTATTGGCGGGCACTAATTCCGCTGCCGACCATCCAGTTCGCCTGTTTCATGTAGGCGGGTGTTTGGTCTAGCTCGCTGGCTGAAAGATCATCATATCAGATCATATGTAGAGGATTTTAGGAAGGCAGTGTCTGACCCCAGGTCTTAAACAACCCTTAGAAACAGGAAGCTAGGAGATTTAGAGTGCCCGATAGGAAAGTGACACGGAAGCGAAGTAAAAAGGGTGGAGGAAGACGCCCTTATTTATTACCCGGGGCCCAGTACCCGGGGTCCGACGGTTTAACGTGCCCATCCGACGCACGGCGGATATTTAGTGGTTCGAGCGTTCGTACCTGCCTGGGATCGAACCCGAGGTCTTCTCCGTGGCAGTCACGAACGTTGACCACTAGGCCACCCGCGGCCCTTTCGCTGGCTGAAACACGGCTTAGAGGATGTTTATACCTGCTGCCAGATTTTTATCCATGAAGAAGCCAGTAGAAATGGGTCAGTACGCCCAGGCCAGACTTTCGGGACTCATCCTCATTCCGTGAATGTAACATGGATGAGTCCCCAAAATCGTGAATGTAACGTGGATGAGTCCCCAAAATCGTGAATGTAACGTGGATGAGTCCCCAAAGTCTGGCCTGGGCGTGCTGACCCATTTCTATTGGCTTCCTCATGGACAAAAAATCTGGCAGTAGGTATATAAACATCCTTTAAGCAGTGTTTCGGCTAGCGAAGGCCGCGGGTGGCCTAGTGGGCAACGTTCGTGACTGCCACAGAAAGGACCTCAGGTTCGATCCCAGGCAGGTGCAAACGCTCAATCCACTAAATATCCGCCGTGCGTCGGATGGGCACGTTAAACCGTCGGACCCCGGGCACTGCCCCCTTCGGTAATAAATAAGGGCGTCTTCTTACCCCTTTCTACTTCGCTTCCGTGTCACTTTCCTATCGGGCACTCTAGCCCAAATCTCCTAGCTTCCTATTTCGAAGGGTTGTTTAAGACCTGGGGTCAGACACTCCCTTCCTAAAATCCTCTACATATGATCATTTCGGCTAGCGAGTTAGACCCCCACCCCCCGAACTCCCAGCATGAATATGAGAACTGTTGAGAGAGCCCTTCGTTGATCGGTTGATAGATCAAAAGAAGAATTAAGCCCATAAACTTATTTCTTGCTTTCCCTGACATTATTGACGATTCCCTTAGAAATTTTGTAACTCGTGTGATTAACTTTTCAGACATTCGACATGTTTAAAACTGATTTTATACGGTCCCTCATGCAAGAATCAGGTTTTACCACTAATTAGCCAATTTTGGGAAAAGGTGCGTCTTTTTTTATTATTTATTAGTCCCGAATTTCTAATTTTATATGGTTTTTCGAAACATGAAAGTCACAAATTAGCTAAACTGTTATTTCCCATTCACTCTTGTTTTCAGTCCCTTCATTCAAATTTCCTTGTTCCGTTGATGTCCTCATTCTCTCCATCCAGGATATTCTTCGGTTTCCTGTTTCTTCCTCAAGAATTCATTCTTGAATAATTTTAACCAAACTTCCCTCATCTATACACTTAACATGTTCACCCAACTCAGTCACTTCATTTCGATAACTTCAACCGAGTTTCTGTCGACTTAAATTACGGTTCTGACACCTTCATCTCTTGTTTTTTTCTAATTCTGATATTCTTGCTGTTGGGCTCCAAAATTCCGTATTTGTGGCAAGTAACTTCTCTTGTTAGCTTTTTATGATTGTCCACTTCCTTCCTCAATACTCGCTTTTAAACATACCCCATTCCCGCCTTTTTTTGCTAAAGACATTTTCACTTCAAAGCACTAGTTTCGTCGGCTTCCAATGACTTCCTTCTCTTCCAGTGTTTGTTTTTCTGTTTCTTCTTCGGGTGATTCACGGTCAAAGAGTGCATTAAATCCCAAATCTTTGGCCGGGTTTATTGTTTTTATTTTGTAGATTTGATCTCGTTTTAGTTTGTACTTAAAAAATTTGGTTTTCTGATAAAAAAAATACTTTAACCCCACCAATGATATTCCTCTAACAATTTCCAGAAGATAGTTTTCATTCCCACGATCTCAAACAACAACTGACATTTAGCGAACAATGGATGGTGTAATTTAAAATTTTGGTAATGGTGTAGCTGAAAAATTTTCGGGGCCGTGATATGTGGTACACGCACACACACACACACACACACACACACACACACACACACACACAAATGGATTGGCATTTGTTTTATTTATCGCCACGTACAGAGAAGAGCCAACCGGGATTATTTTCCCGTGGACCACTCAAGAAACGTCCCACTTTCTTGTATTCTTTTTGTCTGGATTTTTTTTTTTTTTTTTTTGGAACGAACAAATTTAAATATATATAATCATCATCATCATTATCAATCATTATCAATCCACTGCTGGACGAAGGTCTCCCCAAGTTTCCTCCATAACGGTCTGTCTTGTGCCAGTCTCCTCCATGTCACTCCCGCATACTTTCGAATTTCATCCACCCATCTCCCATGTGGTCTTCTTCTGGGTCTTTTCCGATCCCTTGGAATCCAATCTAAAATTTCGGCTGTCCATCGATGGTCTGTCCTTTTGGCAGTATGTCCAGCCCATTGCCAATTCAGGGATTTTACTCTGATCATGATGTCTTCCACTCTTGTCATTTTTCGGATCCACGAGTTCCTCTTCTTATCTCTCCTGGTTACACCAAGCATGCACCTCTCCATCCTTCTTTGAGTTGTCTGCAGCCTTTGTATGTCTCTTTTAGTTAAGGTCCACGTCTCTGCACCATACGTAAGCACTGGAAAGATGCATTGATCAAACACTTTTCTTTTAAGACATAATGGCATATTGCTCTTGAAAATTATACTGTTTCTTCCAAAAGCTGTCCAGGCAAGTTTTGTACGCCGATTAATTTCTTCATCAATGTGACCCTCACTTGATATCTGATGTCCAAGATAAACGTACGTGTCTGTTACCTCCAGCTTTTCTCCATCAATCGATAAATCCTCATTTCTTGTAAAAGCATTGAACATCACTTTTGTCTTCTGAAAGTTCATTTTTAATCCCACTTCTTTACTCTTGTCAGCAAGTTCCTGGATCATACTCTGCAGCTCTGATGGGGTAGTTGCAAAAATGACTACGTCATCGGCAAAACGAAGGTGGGTTAGATAATCTGCATTAATCTTTATCCCTCTGTTTTCCCAGTTCAGTGATTGAAAGACATTTTCCAATGTGGCATTAAAGAGCTTCGGAGATATGGTGTCCCCTTGTCTCACTCCCTTTCCAATTTTTATGTGTGTTGTATTTTCAAACAGCCTAATCTTTGCACTTGCATTTTCATAGATGTTATTAATAATATTAATGTATGCATCTTCAATACCGTAGGATTTCAGAGCCATTGTAACTGCTGATGGTTTCACCGAATCAAAGGCTATTTCATAATCGATAAAAGTCATGCACAATGGAAGTTCATATATATATATATATATATTTATTTATTTGATTAGAGGTTTAACGACCACCGTGAGGAACTCGATAGGCTATATAAGCAGTCGCCTGCCCTAGTTTGGGGCCACTGGCTCCAGGGAAGGAAGAGAGCCAGTGCCGTAAGACAAATTCAACATCCATGCCTCACCGGGATTCGAACCTGGACCCATCTCGGTTAAATGATCAGAAACCAGCGCTTAGACTACTGCGCCACTGGGGTAGCAAATAATAATTATATGATACTTCCGAATGTTACAGTCGTTAATTTCATTTGAATTTCATTTCTGTCAGAACATTTTTTTAGGAAAAAAGAAAAGAAAGAAAGAAAATATGCCTTTCTATCTATGTTCGGCGTTTGCTCTTTTTTATATACAGATTTAAAAAATTCTTTTTACGAGTGAATTACCAAAAGTTAGCTTTTTAAAATCCATTTTCTCAAAATGCATTGTGTGGAAAAATAAAAATAAATTATTCAGAGCTATTTTAAAAGAATATTTAGAAAAAATTCCTTATTTTCTTTGCATAAAAAAATAAAAATGTAGAATTATATTTTAGAAAAATCTTTCATTTTGTTTGAATATTTTTTTTTTTCAATCTTCCCATGCCTGGTTGGGATTTTTCAAAATTTGTTCATAATTTTCCTTTAATCTAACCTGTCAGTTTGACTTACGAAAATAAAGAAGAAATGTTCCTTCCGCTGTGAAGATTGTTTTCATCCGTAGTTCTTGGGCGTCGTTATACACGCAGTAAGAAATCTATAGTTCAAAAATATGTTTTGATGCGAAAAAAATTCCCTGCTCCAGGGAATTTTTCTAAGACAAAATTGAAAGTTGGAAATTAGGAAGAGTGTCTCAGAGAACGACATGGAGGAACCCTTTGTCTTCCGAGTCCGATTCGTCACAGTTAAGTTGAAACAAAGCATCACCTAATGAAACTTCCAACCACAAAAATGCTCTGGAAGTTGCAGTTCCACATTTTTACGAAGTTTTTTTCTTTTCCAGCGAAAGAAGTCAAAGAAGCCAAACCACTTTTTCTTTCAAGAGGAAGTAGTAAGATGATTTCTTACGGCCCCCAGAAGGCGCGCTGGCTCTTAGTAAGTGCGCGGATCGCGCCTCGGGCACTCGACGCACTTGCGACGGATCGGAGCTTCCCATTGGACCAAAACCTGAACTTTGTCTGACCCACTTCCGGTCACCGCGGAACAATCGCTTATGTTTTAATGTATGTTCTCCAAGTATCCTCAAAACCCCGACTTACTCTTCTGATACTTTTTATTTTTTTATTTTTTCAAACTTTATAGCTGGGAATTGTATTCATGGTCTTGTCGAGCTGCGGTGAACCAATAGGCTGCTGTGTAGAAATGGCGAGATCGGGAACAATTTTTCGAACTTTTCGTATTCTAAATGTTTTAATTTTGCTCATTAATTCTTATAAGTGCACGTAATGAGTTTTTAAATTCCATTTTGGATTTCCGGTTGATTTTAAAACCTCGACGATGATGACGATCACATGCTGCTGACTTTTTCAAAATGGTAAGCTTTTTTTTCTTTTTTTTTTTTTTTTTAATACTCAGTGATGTGTTTTTTTTTTTTTTTTTACATGGGTTGGCGAAATAGTATTGGCCGCCCGGTGAACTGACGACTGAGTGGTCTGCGGCGATGGTTTCCGCTCCTTCGTAACTGGGTCCGGGTCCCGGATGAGGCTCGTGCGGGGTTTGTTTTAGAGCGCTGGGTCTCTCCAGGGCCGTCACTACCGGAAGGGCGGTTGCGCTCTCAGAATGGTCATTCCATGGGCGTAAATTCATTTTCTTGAGCAGGGCCAGATGGAGCTTTCTCGAGGCCCAGGGCGAAATTTCATTGTGGGGCCCTGAAGCAAACTTTTATTGTTGGCACTAGGAAATAAATATCATATTTTAAAAAAGCCGTTACGTGAAAAATGTACGTAAACAAAAAAAAAAAAAAAACACGCACGATGTGAAATTCCCAAATTTGCCGGTGACGAACGCGCATTCCTCTGCTCTAGAGATGAATGCTTTACCAATTAAGCTACACCAACGGAATTTATTGCTGTAACTTTTCCCTTGACATGTGCTTCTCCTCTGTAGTACGTCGTAACGAAAATTATCATAAAGACAAAATGATTATCTCAAAGAAGTATTTGCTTCAAGCTTAACAAAAAGACCATGATATGCGATGAACCATAATATGCGATGAACCATAATATGATTCATCAAATAGAAGTCATCGCTCCTTCCACGTTTATAAGTGAGTCACGGAAAATTTCTCATCGGCCGCCACCGGGAATCGAACCCTGGATCTTCCAGTTACGCGCCGGATATGCTTCCACTGCACCACAGCAGCCTCGAAATTCTCCAGACTCACAAACGATAAACTGCCAAACCAGATGGCAGGGTTGCTTCTTTGGAGCCCCGCACAATGCTGGGGATTCACCACAGATGAACAGCAGCAACTGAATACATAACTAGAAGGCGAATGAGTGATAATGAATGAAATTATCATTCATTCACCTTCAGTCGGCGAATGAATGAAATTATCATTCATTCACCTTCTAGTTATTTATTCAGTTGCTGCTGTTCATCTGTGGTGAATCCCCAACATTGTGCGGGGCTCCAAAGAAGCAACCCTGCCATCTGGTTTGGCAGTTTATCGTTTGTGAGTCTGGAGAATTTCGAGGCTGCTGTGGTGCAGTGGAAGCATATCCGGCGCGTAACTGGAAGATCCTGGGTTCGATTCCCGGTGGCGGCCGATGAGAAATTTTCCGTGACTCACTTATAAACGTGGAAAGAGCGACGACTTCTATTTGATGTTCCTGGTCCACGTCAACTGTGTATTTATCATAATATGATTGAAAGTTTGATGTATGGCTTTGAAAGTTAGACCATATAATTAACTTTCAACCATAATATGATTGAAAGTTAAGAGAGAGAAAGCTATTAAAATCTTAGATTTTCTTTCTGGAGAGATGGGGTTGAGGTCGTATTATGACTTTTATAAAAACTTCCTCACAAAAAGATAAAAAGATACGTACGTAGCGAAAATTTTTGGATTGCGAATATTTCTGTGTAGAAAATAATAAAGATCCCTCTTAAATCTGTATTAATAGTTTTCTCCCCTGATACATGTTTCAGTGGTTGATTTTTAATACAAAGTGGAGTAATTGACAAATTAGTGATATTTTAAACTTTTTTTACGCGCTCATACATGAAAATTGCTTTTTTTTTTTTTTTTCTAGTAATGTTTTTAAAGTCACTGAATAATAAATAGCCTCCATAAGTAGCTCGAAACCAAATTTGAGATTATTCTTTCTGTTTCTTTAAAATAAAGCATCCGACTTTTACGCAAATTGTTAAATACATAAAAGTAAGGCACAGGCGTAACTAGGGCGGGGCAAGCGGGGCGCTGCCCCGGGCGCAGCTGAAGAAAGGGCGCAACACTCAGTGCTTACAGTCTGACTAAAATTGGGATTGAAACTTTGCACCAGTTTCTGCTACAATTTTTATGGTTTTCCTTCAAAACGTTCAGGCGATATTAATTCCTCACATTCAAAAATGAAGGCGCAGTTGTACGTGTAGTGCAAAATAAGGATGTCGTTCACGTTGTTGAACATTCTCTAGAGCCTGTTTAATGATTTCTAAGACTTTGAGCCTCGACTTCCATTTGATGTGGTACCGAACGTCGTTAAGTCGTAGGCCGTGCAAGCACTCACAGTCTGAGTTTTTTTCTTTGGGGAGTTTAACAACCACCGTGCACAACACGATAGGCTATAAGCAGTCGCCCGTCTCTAATTTTGAGCCACTGGTTCCAGGAAAGAGAGGATCCGTCCCTAATTTAGGGTCACTGTTTCCAGGGAAACGACATCCATGCCTCACGGGATTTGAACCCGGGCCCATCTCGAACGAATAGTCAGAAGCCAGTGCTTTGACCACTGCACCACCGGAACGGCAGTTTGATTATGCTTCCCCTATTGATAGATACATTAGGATGAGACGTTTTGTTTTGCCGAGCAACATACATTTATGTGTGTATACGCGATTACATATGTATACGCGATTACATGTGTATACGTGATGACATCAACAAGTTAGTAAAATCATGCAATGCATTGATTATGATACGCTTTCCAACATACCAGAAATCATTACTCAAGTTATGAGGATAATGGCTGTGGAATAAATCTCGCAGTTGTGCCCTGACCTTTGACCCCATTTCTATGATATTCAACAGAACCTGTTCAGTATACCTTCGAAACAACATGATAAAGTTTTGTCGCAATCGAAGCATTTTTACGTAAGTTATGACGCACACGGGCGATGGAATGAATCCCGCTCCTATGTCCTGACCTTTGACCTCGTTTCGTCCACTTTCAATAGGGTTCGTCCCCGCAGGTTGTCCCCTACCACATACTAAAATTTCATCGAAATCGAACCATTTTTACGCGAATTATCATGCGGACAGACAGACGGACAAAGCTGGAGCAAACACGCTTCTTCAATTCAGGCATCTTTTCGGGGGTGCTTCGCCCCACTACCCCCGTAGGTTTTTGGACAATCATTTCCTCTTATAGTTAATCTCATTGTTTTCGTTTATAGTGAATATTTGGAGAAATTAATTAAAACGAAAAACTTAAGAAAATGAGGAGAAATATAATAAAAAACAACATCCACATGGACTTCAATCTGAAATTTCTATCATCCTTCAATAAAACCTTAAACAGTCCTCGCTGAAAGGGCAATTTTTCAAGCACTGACAACTCTGATTACTTCCGCAATAAAAAAACTAATTCTACAGAGTAGAGATGTTTGCATCGCAATACATCATCATAATTTGGAAGCTGGCATTCATCTTTATTTCAGTCTTCTGGATGCCGACTTTCCATGTATACTATTAAACCTAAGTGTGGCTAACGTGATGCTAGCGCTTCTAATACAACAAAATATTTGCTAACTAATTTTTAACAATAGCAAATTATAATAAACTGTTCCCATAAAAAGTTTTTTCCCCGGCGGTTGGTGATTTACGCTCTGTGAAAAAAAAAAAAAAAAAAAGTCAAGGCACCTCAAACTGTCATCCACACGCACAAACAGTTAGTTAGTTTTTATTTTTTTTATTTTACTATGCGCTAATCCGACGTAGATCAGGAACACCAAACAGTAGTAATCGCTCTTTCCACGTTATTAAGTGAATCACGGAAAAATTCTCATCGGCCGCCACCAGGAATCGAACACAGGGTCTCTCAGTTACGCGCCGGACATGCTACACAGCGGCCTCTAATTCTCCACTACAGGACCACAGCGGCCTCTAATTCTCCAGACTCACTTGTGAGTCTGGAGAATTCGTGGCCGCTGTGGTGCAACTAGCATCCTCAATATTTTACACCTTCCCATGGTGAAATCCGTGGTGCGTTACTGAATTAAAGCGAAGGTATAACATTTTTACATTTTTAATCATTTGTACGTGTAGATTTCTTGGAACTCGCATTTGCGGTAAACGAACGTAAGGAAATTTTTATACTCTATTTAAAATGTTTATATGTGTTAATATATGTACACACACACACACACACACACACACACACACACACACACACACACACACACACACATATATATATATATAAAAAAATTCTGATTATACGTATATAAATCAGTCAACAAGTTTCACCCCCCCCCCCGGAAAAAACTCTCTGAATGCAACACTGAGAGTGACATAAACTACGAGGCACTAAAAAAGGAAGTTCACCCTTCAGCATTTTCTTTTTAAAGGTACAGAGTAACATAAACTACGAGGTGTGATCCATGAAAGGAATTTTCCAAAACAGTGAATGGAGACATAGAAAACAATATGCTGATATATCTAACCTCCATGACCTTTCCGAACATGTCGTTGGATCAAGAGCTGATTAATCATCTGTGCTCTGTTTCAGAAAGTTCTCTGAGCGTTTAACCTTAAATTGAATTTTTCGCAAATCCTATCCCTAAAACTTCTTCCTATTGCAAGAAGTAGGAGATTCCACCTCAGAAGGTGGTGTCTGAAGCTGTAGGCCTACTAGCGCTCATAAGCCTGCCTCGAACAGTGAAGGAGCAAGACGTGGCTGACGGCTGTTTTGGAAAAGGTGAGTGCAAGACAAAGTCGCTGGGTTGAAGGAAGGGAGTTAAGGAAGGTACTATGTCTCCATGGTTTTCTTATTTCCCCTCAACCCTAATCCACGAGAAATTTTGCTTTCAGATCCTTCTCCTAGGTGTAAAATTTTCTTTTAACCAGTGAGTGATACTTCCGTTAGTGGTAGAATGCCATATTTGTTATAGAAGTACGTAACTCTTGTTGTTTTACTAATTTCATGAAAAATATATGGACGGAACATTAACAAAAAAGACCCCAAACTTTGGATTCCTTTGTATTTCCAAAAAATAGAAAATTAATGAGTATGTATCCGGATGGGGGAGGAGAGGGGGGGCATTTTGCGAGCTTTGGTGAAAAGTGTTTTTTTTTTTTTGTTTTTTTGTTTTCAGTGCTTCGTAAATAGAGTCGCTATCAAACTTTCCTCAGCAGAAATAATATTCACCCATCCGTCGTCCACCCTGATTTCAAAGTCTAGCGACGTCCCTGTCTAATTATTCAAATAATTTCATTTAGCATGAAGGAATAATGTAACAAATTAAGTGCCAATACCCCTTCTTTTGCATGTCATGCTGAAATTTTTTTTAATAAGGTCTTTCACTTACACAGCACACTTGGTTTGGCGTGTTCTATCGGTGGCAATGAAAGCAAGAAAAAATAACGGGAGGAGAAAAATCAAAGCAGGAAAAAACAACAAAGCAGCATCGCAGCGATGTGATTTCTTTTTTCATTGTCACGAAATTTTAACTATGCGCTGTTCAGTGCACGTGCATGTTTGTTTTCTATCAGTCTTTAAATTCCACTCGCACCATGCGTGGAACTACAGTTGTTACAATCTGGAATTCGCACTCTGTTTTTGTTTTCTATCAGTCTTTAAATTCCACTCGCACCATGCGTGGAACTACAGTTGTTACAATCTGGAATTCGCACTCTGTTTTTGTTTTCTATCAGTCTTTAAATTCCACTCGTACCATGCGTGGAACTGCAGTTGTTACAATCTGGAATTCGCACTCTGTTTTTGTTTTCTATCAGTCTTTAAATTCCACTCGCCCCATGCGTGGAACTACAGTTGCTACAATCTGGAATTCGCAGTCTGTTTTTGTTTTCTACCAGTCTTTAAATTCCACTCGCACCATGCGTGGAACTACAGTTGTTACAATCTGGAATTCGCACTCGGTTTTTG